>CM041296.1:26175321-27506154 GCA_023052935.1 Piezodorus guildinii | reverse complement strand
TGATTCTATTCTATTGCTATTAAATAATCTGGATCCCTTCTTATACCTTTTGTATTTTTAATTTTTTAATTACATCCGAGTAGTGTTAACTTGGATGTCTGGAGTCTGTTTTAAAATTTACTGCTTTGTCTATATTTTTGTACATATATGTGATTTTTCTATTTTGATTATTTTTATTTCTAAAACTGTTGGTCTTTTGAAGTCAAATTTATGATTTAGTTGTAAGTCGTGCTATGTCAATGCTTAAGTAATAACATTTTTAGTATTACTACATTTACTAATGTGTTGTTAGATTCTGGTAGTAATGTTTTTAGAGGTTTCACCTACATTACGTTTGTTGCAATCCAAACAATTGCTATGTTTTTGACCGGCTGCTTTTCTGAGGCAGCGGTAGCTTCAGAACAGTATTAATTATTATATTTAAATACGATACTGTTTGGGACCATTGGAGTTCTTTTTCTTACGTTTTATGTTTGCCAATCTCAATAAGTGTTAGGTGGCATGAAAGGGATGTTTAAATGGCCAAAAGTATCTAATAAATACAATTATTATTTTTAAAAAAACTAATAAAAATCTATCACGATTAGTTCATACTTCACTTAGTGCCCGAAGTCGGAGGTCCACTCTTTGTCCTTACTAGGAAGTTCCTGGAGTATCGCAGGGTGCCCATGAGAATCAGGGAATAGGGAGGGGGGGAGGAAAAGCCTTTTGAACTTTTGCCGACAAATGCTTATAAACTTTTACTTGATTAATATTAAAATTACCTAATAATGAATTTACTCTCCTCACTATCCTTAATACATTACAAAATTTCTTCTATATATTACATTTAATATGTCTTTTGCCATTACAAGGTCTTTTGTATTAGTACATTTACAAACCAGGTACATTTTGTAATAATTATTATTAATTATGAACTATGTAGCATTGTTATTTTTTTAGATACATTTTTACTTTCACTTACGATATATAGTAATATATATATATATATATATATATATATATATATATACTATATATAGCAAAAATTTTCGAAGTCTGTGTGTGGTAACTGCCGGGTGGAAACGGGTGAAATTTCATATTTAAGTCAAATCTACGTCCGAGACGTTACAAAACCTTTTTTCTGAAGGGCCACTTCATACCATGCATTTTACACCTTTTATGAATGAATGAATGAATGAATGAATGAATAATTTTATTTGCTTTCGGGGTAACCCCCATACAAATAGAGCTGGCTACATAACAAATATAGAATAAAAAACATACTTCAATAACAAAGTTAGCAAGACACTAATTCACTACGATATCAGCTCTAGGTACATTGTATTACCTTCTGTTTTAGTTTGGATCAGGCCTAGATAGGTGCTACATCGTGTCTGTGTTCACTACGTGCCAGTGTGTGCATACTTCTCTCTAGAAGCCTGATTTTTTGAACAATGCTGTAACTTCTATTAATCTGTATTGTAATAAATTTTCATCGAACTGTGAGTAGTATAAAAAGTGCAAGGAGTTGTATAAGGAATATAATTTCACGAAGAGTTTGCAGTCCTTATCAAATTTGCAAGCGATATCATGTCTACCCCCACCACCGCAGTGAGTTGTCAATGACTGAGAGTTAAACTTAATTCCAGCAGCTGTTTATTTATTTATTCAACCAGCTGTATATAACGTATTTATTTATATTAACCTGTTTCATATATAGGTATATAAATATTTTTTTTTTTTCTTGTTTACTTAATTACATAGATTTTCTATAAAAAATGGCGGAAAGCTCTCTGAACAGGCTGAGTCTAGAAGAAAAATGGACCTATTAATCAGTTCTACAACAACCACAAATGCAGAAATTTCAACAATTAAAAATTCTATGGAACAATTCACAAAAATCATATCAGGATTTCAAGAAACCCAGAATTACATTGTCTCTCAGTTTAAAACCTTTAACGAACAGGTATCAAGCCTAACCTTTTATCGATTTTCTTGAAAACGGTTCCGACGATTTTGATTAAACTCGCTATATTGATGTAAATTTTAATCCGCTTTAATATCATGTAGGTTTCATTCTAATTAAAAACGTATGACAGGGCTTAAATGCCGATATTTTAAATTTTCTTATTCTAAAGTAGCTTTAATTTTGTATATTCTATGAAAATAACTATTTTATCTTGTTACCACTGATAAAAAACAGGTAAATATATAAATTGAATGAATTCGATACCCAACTAAAGGATAAAACAGAAAAAATATTTTGTTACACAAGCTTTTAAAAGTTAATAGAGAGTGATAAAACTAACTGATTATTTTAGATAATAATATCATAGATTTTTTAATGAAATACATGTTGCTATAGAAATTTTTGTCTGTTACTGTATTTGAAAATTCTTTCATTGATTTTAATAATGGAGGTAATTGAAAGTCGTGTGTTGCCCGCACCAGATTTTTAATACTTTTTTAAATTTTTGTAATGATTTTAATTTTTGTTTTAACATTACCGCCTGGTTTTTAAAACTTTACCTTACAGTAACAGTTTTTAATATGATTTAGATATGTTATTGTTTACACTTAGGATCCTGAAGATAGGTGAGATACCCCGAAACTTTAGTTATTTGATGATACTGAAAATAAAAAGATAATTTGAAAGAAATATAGAAAAATCAGCCCTGATTTTTCTACCTCAAATCTTGCTCAATTTCTTCCAGATAATAGGAATATAATAATAAAATTATAATCTTTATTAATTATATATATATATATATATATATATATATATATATATATATATATATATATTTATATTGTTTATGTTCTGAAAGACACCAATTATTAATATTCATAACAAAGTTTCCGAGATGCCGAGAGTAAAGGGGATATCTCAACCCCCATTTTTTTTTTTTTTTCGTCTTTTCCGGGCTGGAGCCAGTGATGCATACAAATAGCCACTTGAATGGATCTCCCGTAGTATTGTTGCTTTCCATTCTTGCGTTTCATTTTATAACAATGGTTGACTGCACACTTTAAAAAAAATAAAATAAAATACTCTCAAGAAATGTCATTTATACATCTTATTTTTGCATTGAGCTGTTTTATTTCGGAGGATGAGACACTTAGCAGTAAGATTATCAAAAACGTAAAAATAATACTGAAATAATTATTCATAGATAATTATTAATAATTTTTATTAAAATTATATATGTATAAATAGAACTATTCTCTTCTAAAATCATATATTTATTATCACATTATTTTAATAATTGTATATGAAGTTTTGAATGAAATCTTATAACCATAATGTAATAGAGATTTAAAAAAAAAATAGTGACTCATTTTATTATTGAAGATTGTGGAAAACAAAATAAATAATGTTAATAAATGATTTTGGTCTATATTCATGTCTCAGATATTGAAGGTATGTGATAAAACATAAAGTAACATGTTTTCAATTTATGATTTGGATTTAGATGTAAATTTTATACAGCTGTTTTCAATGTGTAATTTATTATATGAATCATTTTGATGTATATTGTTTTTAGATTAACTGCAATATTTTGAAAATAAAGCAAAATACTTCAAAACGTGAAATTTTATTCATCTTAGAAGAGGATAGTTCTAATTTCAATATAATAATTTTTCATACGTTTTTATACCAGTTTTTCTTCTCTTTTTTGTCAGATACGGTTTCATTTGTTTCGTAATTTATACCCATAATTTAAACATATACTCTGAAACCTTACAATTATTAAAACGAAATAAACCATTAAATCCTAACAGAATAATCATTTTTATGAACATTTCTTAGTTAGATCATATAGTTGAAGTTTAGTAAGTATACCATTTACTGAAATATATATTTGGAAAATTGTATTATATTCTCATTAATTTTACTAAGCTTCTGTATTACCTAAACGGTTACCTGAATAACGTCTTGGTTAATATTTAAATGTAAATTTAAAAATATAAAAACAAAACAAATAATTCATCATTAAAAACTAAAGATTTTCGATGAAAAACTTGCTGTATTTAATTTAATAACTTTTCATTTATTGATACTACATCAGAATATTATTGTGCTAGGATTGGTTCATTTAGTATGCGCAGAGCAATCAGCAACTTTATTTATATTTCTTGAAAGAATCTTGGAGTTTAAGGAGCTTTTTCTAAGAAATTATTACACTTAAAAGTTTCAAAAATTGGATGAGTAAAAAAAACCTGAACCTCTACAACCAATGAAGAGCTTTCTTCTGTAAATAATATATAAACGTTGAATCATACGATGATAGTTTCAGTTCTGGAAGTACTCTCGCTATAAAAGCTAGGGAGGAGAAAAGTTATAATGTTGCTTTTAAAAAAAATGTATATCCTTAAATAATTTTTTAATAAGTACTTTAATAAAATCTTATTGTTCTAATTGTTATTATTTATTGGTATTATATAATACAACTAGTAAATAGGCTAAAGGAAAATAGGCATGAACCAGACTTTTAAAGAAGCTACTTATTAGTAGCACTCTAAAAATATTCTAAACTAGAAGGTCTCAGGGCCATCTTCTTTTAAGAGCCTCGGAGGATTATCAGGTATTGAAGAGAAAATAATAATTGAAGCTAGTGGGCAGTATTCTCGGCAGTATCATTCTTTCCAAAGACCGCTATGTCATTTTTCTTGGTCTTTTTTACAGTCCATGTCCGAAGGCATATGTCAATAATGGTCTAATCAGGGTCGTATATAAAATAATTTTATCGCCGGGATAAAAATGAGCCTCCTAAATGTGTTCGCAACCCAAAATAGCATCTGTTAATATTGACAATTCTATCACTTTTTTTTCCGTGGAAGGATCATTAGAAACGTTTATAACACTTCCTAGATAAGTGACACTAACTACTTTCTATACTTGTGACAATGTAGAAAGCGTTGAGGATTTTTATAAGGACTGGAATTCAATGGTTTATTAGGGTCCCAAAGCTCAACTCTGTACATCCAGATTGGCCTTATAATAGTCATGTATATGAGCTGTTTGTAATTTAGTGGAAGATTAGAACGTTTGTCTAGTAAATGTCGAAGTAGCTTATTGTCGTTTCAGTCTGGTATGAGGATTCCAAGTAAGTCATTTGTCAAGAAAGAGTGATAGGTCTCAGAAATATTCAAGAGGGACTAGCAGAGATTTATTAAAAAATACTGTAGGTCAGAATGAATAAAAACTTGAACAAAATTATTGGTAAAATTACATCATAACAAAGTAAAAAATAAAAAAATTTGAATTTAAAAGCCCAAACATATTTATTCTTATTTCTGTATGTATTAGTACCTCATATTACGTTCCTAGGGAGAATGAGGTTGTAACAATGATAAAAGCGTTTATTGACACAATTTTTACACACACACAAAAAAAGGTATTAGTAAAATAAACAAAAGCAAAACCGAAGAAATAAAAGTAAAATAATAAACTATATTAACCTTAAAATACATAAATATCTTAAAGGACAAATAAGGATGCACGATATTTAAAATCAGCATAATAAACTCAGAAGCAGGCTTGCCTCCTACCAGTGGAGAGAAAAGTAGTTCTCTTGAGATCACAGTGCTTTTGTCTCAATCGTATATTGATAGCCAGTAATTAGAGATAAAATATTAATTTTAACGAATTTTGAATAAATAAATTAGATGTGTCTTTCGCAATAATCGTATAGAGCGCGGACTATTTTTATATATCTTGCGTTTCTGATACAAATACTAGGCATGTAGATTGATAAAATATGAATCGTTGAAGTACCTTTAAGTTTGTAGATTAGAAAAAATTAAAGACCTATACTTATTATAATTAAATCGGCATTACAGCCCATTGCCGGATCCTACGCCAGTCGTTAGGGATGGTTTATACTGCACGCGTTTTCGCGGCTGATGTGCTAAGCTAGAATTCCTATAATTCAAGATTATTCTAGTAATCTGTTTATCGCTTCAGCCGCCAAAACGCGTACAGTATAAACGCGCTATTATTCTTGTGCAGCTGGTATGCAGTTATGCTCCTCACCCCTCCCCAGGATGCTCCAAGCATCAGTAGAAGCTCCCTCCTCCTATCATCTACGTCCCGGCCATTCTAGTATTCTAGGTAGGGATTGCAATCCGGTGTCATTTCCAATCCGGCCGGATCCGGATGGTATGACTAAATCAGGTTGATTTTAACTTTTCGGTCCAAGATGAACTGTTAGTATGTTATTCGGATATAATTGTACTCATAATAGGAAGTTGATAAAATAAAAGAGTTATGTTAGGATTAGATATGGAGCAAAATTAAAGTTTAGTAGTTTAGGTAACTAGTAAAATTTGAATGGCTATTAAAACAGTCGGCTATTGATTACTATTTGCTGAAAACAAAGACTAATTGTTTTCTACCACCCTTTTTCCAAAATCAAAATTGATTTTTGATAATATATACTAACATATAATTCAGTACACTTGAGTGAGTCAGTACTTGAGTGAGCAATTTCTCTAAAAAAAAGCTAGAGTTGTTTCAGAAGTTCCTCTACAGACAACTTATAGGATGCTATAGCTCGCGTATATCCAAGATAATAATATCTGTTAACTTACACTTAGGTGAAGCAATGACAAAACAAAAGCACTTGAACTGTCTCGTGAAAGGCGAACGAATGATGTTGGACTGAACTGATGACGTGATGTAATTTGGCGTCGAACGACACCACCATACATGTACACCAAATGTGACGCATTTAAAGTACTTTTTTTTATTAAACTGCACTATTTTTGGCCAAAAACTGCTATAATCGGATCCGGTCACCGGATCCGGTTAACGTATAATGATACCGGATCCGCCGGATTACCGGATCCGGTTTTCCGGATTGCAATCCCTAATTCTAGGCAGTTACTATTTACTAATGCGCGCCACATGTCCTTTCCATCGTAAATGGCCCAGTCAGATTTCCTGAACCACATTCAGCTCCTTAAATGCGTAGTAAATCTCCTGTTTTGAGCGTCTCCTCCGGATCTCATCAACTAAAACTCCTCCAAATATCCTTTCCGCTCCTTGTTCAAACACTAGGAGATTTCGTTCGCTATTATTGGTAATAGTCAAGGTTTCCGAGCCGTATATTAGCAATGGACGGTCTATAATCTAGTAAAGGTGTAGTATTGGGTTGTTTCACATGAAATGTCCATTTTTATAGTTTCTAAAATACATAAAGGATTTTGCAGGTCTCTGTTGTTTTCTTCCAAATGTTTACATATTTAAAATAAACAGTTATTAATCCTCTACCTTTGTATTATAAACATTAGCTTCCCAATTAATTACCCACTTTTTAGTATACCTCCAAATATGAACATTAAAACACGCGATTTTAGAGTAATATTTTGTACGAGTTTAAACTCAGCCATTCAGCAGCTGAGTCCGCTTGAAATATTTGCAAGGCGTTTGGGGAAGGGAGTTTTAATGAACGGACCATTCGTCGTTGTTTTGCTAAGTTTTCAGCTGGGGATACCGACTTGGAAAACTTGCCCCGACGAAGACCTCCGTCCGTAATAGACAACGATGTCCTCAAACATACAGTAGAAGAAAACCCCTACTAAACAGTTAAAGGACTCTCAGCAAAACTAAATGCAAGTGCATCTACCGTTTCCAGACATTTAAAGTGTATTGGGAAAGTAAAAAAGCTCGATACATGGGTACCTCATGATACCACTGAGCGGCATGTTTCAAAATATACCGTGGAAAAATTGAAACAACTGGGCTAAGAAGTTCTTCCGCACCCACCATATTCTCTCGACTTGTCTCCAACAGATTACCACCTGTTCAGGAATTTAGACAACTTCGTCAAAGAAAAACTTTTTGAAAATGATGATCAAGTGAAAAGTGCGTATTCAGATTTTGTTTCACTTCAAAGCTCAGAGTTTTTCAGTTCGGGGATAAAAGTTGGTGTCACGTTGGGAAAAATGTATAGAAAAAGAAGGTAAATACTTCGAATAAAATTATCTTGTTTTCATATGGTATTTTTAAATAAAAATCCTTTACCTTTAAAACGGACATTTCATGTGACACAACCCAATAGCACTGGTTAGCTGAAAGTATTTTAATTTATATTTCAGCTTCCACGCGATTATTCTGGCCCACCATTGTGCCTAAATATATAAAACTTGTGACTTATTCAAATTTATAAGTACTGAATTCCACCACTTTATTGTGCCCAGGCGTCTCCTCCATTACCAAGGAGTTAGTTTTGGTCTGATTGATTTCTAGAACTAATCTCTCAGTAGAACCTCTCTGACTGTCAGTCGTCTAGCGCCGGCATGTAGTTAACGTCGCACTTGCCAAGAGTCGCACATTTCGATTAAAGACAATATTCCCAACCAATTTTTCAAATGTGAGGTAAGTGAGGGTTTTGAGTTGTTTCAACCTAATAACTTTGTATTCGTAGCGTGCTCCAAGTTTCCTGGCAACGTTTAGGCTTTTCTTGCTTTATTCAAGCATGGGAGGTCTCAAGATGTTTCCTAAAGGGTCGGAATGCTGGAAGGAGTCGAAACGAGGTGTTTGTGTAAAGCGAGCGTGGGGAGACAGCGATGGGAATGCTGATCTTTCTTCCTCCTTTTTTCCCCTGTTTCAGGTAAAACAAAATGTTCGCTACGTGTCCTCTCCGTTCCACACTTATGTCAGGGAAAAAATAGGGAGCGGATAAAAATGCATTTAACGTTACGTTAACTGTATATATTTAAATATTTATTATTGGATTTTATTTGTCTTCTAATCTTTTTTTTTTATTTATTTTTTTTTTTTTGTGTAGTCAAGGTTAAATTCAACCACTAAAGAAAATTACATTCGGTTTTGAGAATCATTGCTTGCTATTTCTTAAATAATCAAGAAAGTTATATTGAAAAGTTAAGAAAAAAACCTCATTTATTTTATTATTCTTTAAGATATGATAAGTACAGAAAGTATTCTATAAACTGGAAAGTAAGAAAAAGGTTCAGGAATGAGCTTTGATTTTACATTAATAGAATGAATATAAAATTTAGTTGTTTCGATTAATTAATTATTTTATTTGTTTAAACTTATTATTAGTAATAATATAATAATATTCATTTTTGTTATTTTTTGCGTTTAAGATTTACATCTTTTAGCAAGAGGTTTGGCATCTATTTCATTTAGACATAATTATTATTTACATTTAATAAGAAAATGTTAAAAATATTGAAATAAGAGTTGAGCTAAGTACTTTGGAAACGACATTATGAGAAAAATCTGGTGCGGGCAACACACGACTTTCACTTATCTCCATTTTTAAAATCAATGAAAGAATTTTCAAATTCAGTTAGAGATAAAAATACGTGAAACTATAAAAGAATTAATTAAATTGAATTTATATATAAACATGTGTTTTATTAAAAAATCTATTATATTATTATCTAAAATCATCAGTTAGTTTTGTCTTCTTTTCATCACCCTCTATAAATTTATTAAAAGCTTGAGTATAAGATAATATTTTTTCTCAAATCTTTAGCTTTCCAACGGTATATCATACATGTATATTACTGCTCTTATGTTCAAAAACAAAAAAAAGGGTTAAAAAAATATTTTTTTCTGTTTTCTCCTTTAGTTGGGTATCGAATTCATTCAATTTATATATTTACCTGTTTTTCATCAGTGGTAACAAGATAATATAGTTAATTTCATAAAATATACAAAATTAAAGGTACTTTAGAAAAAGAAAATTTAAAATATCGGCATTTAGGCCCTGTCAAACCATTTTAATCCAAATGAAAACTAAATGGTATTAAAGCGCATTAAGTTTTACATCTATATAGCGAGTTTAATCAAAATCATTTGAACCGTTTTTAAGAAAATCGAAAAAAGGTGAAAAATGCATGGTATAAAGTGGCTCTCCTGGTTAGCTGATTTTGATAAAAAAAGATTTTGTCACGTCTCGGGCGTATATTTGTCTTAAATATGAAACTTCAGTTTCATAGGACTTATCGTTTCCGCTCGGGAGTTACTATACACACACACACAGACCTTTTTGCGGGACTCGGTTATTTGGACTCAGGGGACCCTGAAATGTGTATTTCCGTTGAAAACTGGAATTCGAAAATTTTCACGATCGCAATACTTTCCCTTACTATATATAATAACGACATAACAAATGCCTATACATTTTGTACTAGTCGTTCGTAACAAAACTTCTTATCTTTAAAGCTTCTATTGAAAACAAAAATAAATCGTTCAACTTCTTATGGTTGGTAATTGTTAATATGTCTTCTAAATTAAAATTTCCCGTAACGTACTTAAATAAACAGAATTTTCTGACCGGATTTAAAACTGTACACGATATTAAACAATTTTCAATATTATCGTAACCATCGGTATTACATAGAGGACAAGTCATGTTGGGTTCAAATTTATAATATAATCCATCCAGCTGAAAATCAATCCAATATCTTTTAAGTGACTCAAACCCTTAACTCCTGTACCACATCCTTTCTATTATGAACCAGACCAAACATGCCTTTTATTCTATACCATCTTCAATATAAATAAAACAAAAAGTTTTTTTTTTTTGTTTATTTTAAGTAATCCCCTGATATCATGGTAATTGTTCCGGGTGACCTATAACGGGGAATTCCCCCAGCTATAACTAAATCGTTTTCTGTAAATAACAAATGTTACTAAATATTCTATTGCGATTAATAATTTTGGTCGCCTTTGCGTTTTAGAATTAATGTATTGATAGTGTTGCCCTGCCCTGGTGTCAAGAGGTCCAATTATCACATAAATAATATATCATGGTACTGTTGTAACAGTTCGTTAATGTAACTGCGTATACTAGACGATCCTGTTCTCATTAATTAGGCTATCGATCACACATAATCATGTAAAATTCCATTAAGCAGGTTTAAAAATATGACACCATCTCCTCTCATGGGTCAAGTATTGATAACTTCGGAAATTCAAGGTTCTGCAATGAAATTGTCAGCAGTGAAGGGCTATTAATTTTACTCACTTTAAAATGGGTTAAAATTATTAGGTTTTTTTTTTTAATAGAATAAAATAGAACAAGAAAATTTATTCTGGAATTTATTTATTTCCTATTGTGAAAATGTCACAAATCTACTTTTAGAGAGAATGGAAGTATTGAAAGAGAAGGGATTTCATGATAGGGAAGGAGCATGTCGGATGTTTGAAGAGAGAGTCTCCCACAAGGCAGTGGAACGGGCTATAAAGTAGCAATGATATTTTTGGTTCTGTGGAAAGGAGTGTGGGAATCGGACAGACGAGATCTTGTTTCCTGGTGATGGGTCGAGGATTTAAATACCAGGAGGCTGTAAACATAAAATAGGTGGCTAGGAGTCAATGATTTGAAAGAGAAATGATCCAAGGAAATATTGTCTTCGAAAGGTCGAGTAGACTTGTCGTAGAGGTGTGACATAGGCGACCGTCTTGAGGTACCGAACACAAATTAAAAAAAACAACCTAATAGTGCGGGTAACACACGACTTTCGCTTACCTCCATTTTTAAAATCAATGAAAGAATTTTCAAATACAGTTAAAGATAAAAATACGTGAAACTATTAAGGAATTAATCAAATTGAATTTATATAGAAACATGTGTTCCATTAAAAAAGCTATTATATTATTATCTAAAATAATCAGTTAGTTTTATCTAAAATAATCAGTTAGTTTTATCTTCTTCTCATCACTCTCTATTAACTTTTCAAAGCTTGTGTATGAGATGATATTTTTTCTAAAATCTTTAGCTTTCCAACGGTATATCATACATGTATAATACTGCTCTTATGTTCAAAAACGAAAAATTGCATTAAAAAAATATTTTTTCTGTTTTCTCCTTTAGTTGGGTATCGAATTTATTCAATTTATATATTTACCTGTTTTTCATCAGCGTTAACAAGATAATCTAGTTATTATTATTGAATCTACAAAATTAAAGGTATTTTAGGAGAATAAAATTTAAAATATCGGCATTTAAGCCCTATCAGACCATTTTTTATCCAAATAAAACCAACATGATATTAAAGCCCATTGAATTTTACATCGATATAGCGAGTTTAATCAAAATCGTCGGAACCGTTTTTGAGAAAGTCGAAAAAAGGTGCAAAATGCATGGTATAAAGTGCCTCTTCTGGTAAGCTCATTTTGATGATAAAAGTTTTGTCACGTCTCGGGCGTATAGTTGTCTTAAATATGAAATTTCAGTTTCATAGGACTTACCGTTTCCGCCCGGGAGTTACCACACACACACACACACAGACACACAGACACACACAGACACACAGACACACACACACACACACAGACACACACACACACACACACACACAGACACACACACACAGACCTTTTTGCGGGACTTGGTTATTTGGACTCAGGCGACCCTAAAACGTGTATTTCCGTTGAAAACTGGAATTCGAAAATTTTCACGATCGCAATACTTCCCCTTACTATATATAGTAAGTGAAAGTAAAAACCTAATACGTTATTTGAGTCTCCTAAAATTTTAACAGTGATCTATAATTTTATAGTTCTGAATGATATATCATGTTTTTACTGTCACTTACGCATTTATTAAATATTTAGTTTGGGAACGTATTGCGATCGCTAATATTTCGAATTACCCGAATTCGAGTTTTCACCAGAAACACACAGTTTGTGTATGTTTTAAGTCTAGTCAAAAATTGAAATTTGATATTTATGAAGTGTATATGCCAGAGATGTCACAGTAATTTTTTCATAAAAATCGGCAACCAGAAAGATCGCTTTATACTATGCATTGTGCACCTTTTCAGAATTTTCTCAGAAACGCCAAGACCGATTTTGGTTAAACTCTCTATACAGATGTAAACTTTAATGGGCTTTAATATCATATAGGTTTCATTCTGATTGAAATAGTCTGATTTAGCTTAAATGCCGATAGTTCACCTTCCTCTAAAGTACCTTTAATTTGGTAGATTAGAATAAATTAACCACGTCATACTGTTAGGATTGACACAAATTGGGTAAATATATAAGTTGGACAAATTGATAATCAACCATAGGAGTAAAGGGCAAAAATACTTTTATTGTGATTTTTTGAAAATAAAACAGTAATATCGACGTATAATATATCGTTAGAAAGCTAATGATATTAGAAAAAATATTATCTTATACACAAAGTTGTTAAATTTAATGAGGAGTGATAAAAGGCGGATAAGGAAAGATAAGTATTTTATTGTCAATTAAAGTTAAATAAAACTTAAAGTTACACATTTATAATGGTGTTTCAAACCAATGGGCTTTTTTACACTCTACATGTAAGCATTTATTAGAATATTATGTTATAATTTAACAAATAAGAAAAAAAAAGAGGGAAAATAACAAAAAAAACCTTTAAAAAAAGCGGATAACACTTACTGATTCTCTTAGATAACAATTTTATATTTTTACACTATTTAAACTAAAACATATGTTTCCAATGAAACTAAATATAATTCTTGAACCTTTTCGAATTATATTTATTAGCTCTTAAATTGATTTTGAGCAACCGAGGTAAGTGAAAGTCGTGTGTTTCCACCAGATTTTTTACTTTAAGTTACCTATATTTTAACTCTTTGTTCATTTATTAGTTCTTAAATCGATTTTAATAACTGAAGGTCGTGGGTTGCCCGCACCAGTTTTTTTGTTTAAATATTGTCCAATGTTTACTCCTATTTTTTAAGCCAACTGGACTTAATCCCACCATGTGTGTCTCCTAAGGGAATCTAAAAGTTTACTAAAACTCAAGTTAAACAGGACGGCCACAGCGCTGGCAAGACTATGTACGGACCCTCAGACTAGACTGAGAAACCATAACGACTAACTGACTCAGAAAGACTAGTGAGCCCCATCACTAGACGTGACCCATTCGCTCCCATATACCGAAATTTTTTTTTTTTTTTTTTTTTTTTTTTTTTATATTCTCTCTTCCCTCTTATAATGCATGTAATGCAGAAAAAGAGATCCCATATTCCTTCCTCTATTTTTGATTTTCAACCCCCAACTCCCATGGGGCTTAGAAAAAAAAAAAAAAAAAAGTTAAACTTAAACGTTAATAATAATAATTAATGCTATTAATCTCTTTACTCGTTAATAATATTTGAATCAATTAAATCTTTTTGGCGTAGTGATAAACCGCGATTGGCATTCGGAAACCGAGTCTGCTCTTTTTGGCACTGTGGCAGGACCGGTGGAAGACTGTCCTATGCATCAAATCAGTCCTCAATGTGAGGATGAAGAAATCGGAAAACGCAGGAGTACGGACGAAAACGGTTTTTTCAACCCAAAGAAAGTAGCTAAGAGAGTTGACCCTCGGCTGGAAGCGAGAGGACTAATAAATGTTTCTAACCGTTTCGAAGTCTTAAATACCGCACCAACCGAATTAGAAACTAGTATTCCTGGTACCAGCTCCTCAAATAGTAATTCATCTATTAGAAACTACAAACCGCCTCCTATTGTGATCGGTAATGAATTCTCACCTCTTGAGCTATTAAAAGAATTCAAGAGAAACTCCGTGGAAAAAATATTTTTAAGACGTAGCGCTGATGGCATCAGAATATACCCTGAGAACCAGGTGGAACACGAAAAAATCGTATTACTTCTGAAAAATAGCAAATTCGACTACCACACCTTTGCACCAAAAGGATCTATAAAAATAACTAAAAAATTCCTATTATTGAATGTAGACATGATTGAGAATATAAATAATATAAAAAATGCATTCAGAGATGTCAAAGGAATACTGGACATAAGGCGGCTTAGAAAAACCTCAGAGGATGGTTCAAAGTATGAAATACCCCCTGTCCTAATAACAACAACAGCTGATACGAAAATAGAAGATATAAGAAGAATAAAAGCGATAAACCAGGTATTGTTCACTGTCGTTGATTTTAAAGAGGATAGAGGAATCCCACAGTGTCACAGGTGTCAAGGTTTTAGTCACACTAAAACCCACTGTGGCAGAAAATTCGTCTGTGTCCGTTGTTCGGGTCCTCATGACATATCACAGTGTCCAAGGCAAGAAAATCCTAGGTGTAAAAATTGTCAAGGCCCGCATGTAGCTTCTTATAGGCTTTGCGAGAAGCGATTAGAAATAGAATCGAAACTAAAATCTAAAAGAACTCAACCATTCGTTACATCAGCACAAGAACTCCCTCAACTTACTGAAAACATTCAACCAAACTATAGGACCTATGCCAACACGATTGCAAATGAAAACCAAAACGCACCACCTTGGATGGAGAAG
Organism: Piezodorus guildinii; assembly: GCA_023052935.1. Lineage (NCBI taxonomy): Eukaryota > Metazoa > Arthropoda > Insecta > Hemiptera > Pentatomidae > Piezodorus > Piezodorus guildinii. Next base: position 27,490,891 of record CM041296.1, on the reverse strand, counting down.
TTCACGAACATGATGGTTGGATTTATGAATAACATCACACAACTAATCCAAACAGTCATCACTCTGGTTAACTCTAAATGATCAATCAATTAAAAGTTCTGAATTTCAACACCGATGGACTTGAAAATAAAATAGGAGAAGTTGAAACCCTCATTGCACTAACTCAACCAGCGGCAGTCATCATCACCGATACAAGGCTGAAACACCACAACCTTTCCATCAATGGTTTTTCGTTGGTTCAAGATAATTCAGAAGATTCATATGGAGGTGTTCTCATGGCTATACGTGATGGCATTGCGTGGAAGAGGTTGTCCTCACCAATAAATATAACTTGCAAGAGAATTCACCTAGTGTCTGTTCAGGTGCAGCTTCAGCAGCCTACACGAATAACCGCTCTGTACCGTCGCCCAAATAGTTCCTTGAAAGAGTTCAAAAGTCTATTGTTAGAATGTTCTAAACAAACGAACCATTGGGTAATCGGAGACCTAAACGCCAGACATAAATTGTGGAATAATACAAGGAATAATAAAGCAGGTGAATTCATTTCCAAATCACGCTTCTCCGTGATCTATCCTAATAGTCACACATTCATCCATAGAGCCAATTCGACAATTACATCAACCATTGACCTTTTCCTAACAAGACAACCGCATAGGGTCGCTGAATGTACTACGCTTGATTTTGTGACATCTGATCACAGGCCAGTTCTATACCACATTACAGGAAAACAATGCGATCAAATGCATAGTCCTACAAAATACAATTATAAAAATGCTGACTGGGACTTGTACCGCAGCCAGATATGTCACCAATTACAAGCAATCCCAACTCTACAATCAAAGGAAGATATTGATGCCCAAATATTTACTTTTTCCCAAGTAATTTTAAGTTCAGCGAACGTCGCCATTCCAAAATTCTGTCCTCTACCACCTTCAATTCGTGTACCACCAGAACATATTCTACGGTTGATATCGTTGCGAAACAACTGGAAAAATAGATGGTACCGCACCAGAGACAGAAATACAAAGAAAGTATTGAATGCTCTTACTGTACAGATCCGGAACCTTATTAGCACGTGGAAGACGACTATGTGGGAAGAAAAACTAAGAGCGGCGCATGGAGATCACCGAAAATTATGGACGATGACAAAGAGAGTGACTAGAAATTCAACTTCTATCAGAATTCACGAAGATTATTGAGCTCAGGAGAACAGGCTAGAAAACTAGCTGAATACTTCGATACAGAAATAAGAAATAAGACAGGGGTTGCTAACTCACTTCCCCAGAAAGAAAAAGAAAGCAATTTCATGTTCGTGTCCTACAAACAATTAAAAGCGGTTCTTCGCCGGACGCACGGTAATAAGGCACCAGGATGTGACGGTATACAGAGTGTATTACTGAAACAACTTCCAAGAAAAGGATTAATGCACCTAGTTAATCTGTATAATTCCTGCTTACGGCTAAGATATTTCCCTAATGCATGGAAGAGTGCAGTACTATTCCCTCTCCTGAAACCTGCAAAATCTGGAAATGAGCCATCTCACTACCGTCCAGTTAGTTTATTACCACATATGGGAAAAGTTTTCGAGAAAACTATCCTTAATTACCTAAGGATGTTCTGCGATCAAAATGAGATAATCCCACCGAAACAAGCAGGGTTTCAACCTCAATTAAGCACAGAACATTGTTTGGTTAAACTGCACAATGAGGTGACCAGGAACTTAAACTCAAACAAGGCAACTGCTATGATAGCCCTCGACTGTTCTAAAGCTTTCGACTCTGTGACTCACGAAATCCTCTGCCAAAAACTGATTGAACGAGAGTGTCCGGAACAACTGTATTCGGTCATTAAATCGTTTTTGAGCAATCGCTACTTAGCTGTAAAAGTTGCGGAAGAGCTCTCCGCTTCGGTACCACTTACATGTGGTGTTCCACAAGGAGCAGTGCTGTCTCCTATATTGTTCTCCATTTACACTTCTGACATCGTTGGAAGGAAGTACGAGAAAGCCACTATATCAGCTTTTGCCGACGATATTGCAGTCACGAGCAGCAGCTCCAATGCCAGTACGGCTCTCAAACAGTCCCAAAGTGCCTGTCAAAAAATAGCTTTAGAGCTGAAGTGCCTAAACATAGAAATTAATCCTGACAAAACAAAGGCTATTGTTTATTCGTTCCAGAAGGGTAAGAAAAAACTTCCTACAGGATTTAATCTCAATAATTGCCAAATTAAACTGTCTAAAAATATTGTATATCTTGGAATCACGTTCGACAGACACTTAAAATTTTCAGTCCACTTTTCTAAAAAAATTAAATCTGTAAGGCGAAAAATGTTTAGGCTTAACCATTTGATTTCATCTCCAAGTATATCTCTGCGACTAAAAGCGATGATATACAAAACAATTCTTCGTCCGTCACTGCTGTACGGCTCACAACTTTTTCCACACGTAGCGAAATCAACGGAAAAGAATGTCCAGGCATTTCAAAACGGCATTCTAAGAAGAATCGCAAAAGGGACGATATTCCAAAGAGTAAAAACAAAGAAATTACATGAAGAGATGAAAATGCTCACAATTAAAAACATTATGAGTGAGAGGAATTTAAAGTTTTTCGAATCAACGAAATTTGTAAATAAAATATTTAATCAACTAAAACCCCCAGGAATACCTCAGCGATGGCAGAAACTCAACAAATAAATAAATTAGTTTAAGTTTTAGTTGTAAGGCCGAAACAAACTAGAAGGTGAGCCCCATCACCTGAATTATTATTCATAATGTTATTACTCTCCAGAAGTTACGTTAAAGATTTGCAACTCCTTAAAATGCACGATTGCAGAAAAAGAAGAACTTACCAGCATTACAGAAGCTTAGAAGAAAAAAAATAAGGGGCTAAGAAAAAAAAAAAAGTTAAACTTCCCATGGAATCACTTAATTTGGTTTGAAGAATGTCAAACAAGCGCATGCTTAGGATATATTTAAGTAAATTGATTAATAAAATTAATTTTAAAATGTAGCTTCTTTTTTTGAAATCTTCTTGAATTCTTCAACAAAATATAAATGAAACGGACTGTTAAGTGTATGTAACTTACTTAAAGTAAAAAAAAATATTTACTTAATATTTAAACTACTAATCAATATTTATATTACTAAAACAAATTACGTTCTCTAAAACGGGTGTAAAATTATAGTTCGTTTATTTATTTGACGACACATTTTACTACTCTGGTTATAAGAGAAAGTTTTTAAATTTTTTAATTCAGATTTAATTTAGATAGGGATATTTAACGAATACCTGAGATCGAACATGCTCGGAATGGTTACCAAGTATTTTTTGCTCCTTTTTAAAAACCTTAAGTCCATCTGCCAGGTTTGAACCTTGAGTATAGGAAGCGATTATGCTAAACCACGATTAGCTACTAGACCACAGGTGAAAAATTATATATGATTTTTCAGCATTTAAAAAAAAAAAAAAAAAAAAACTAGTTTGCTCATCACTCAACATCCACTTACCTTTCAATTTAAAATTACAATTTAAGAAACAACTTTTTTATATTAGTTATCTTACTTCATATTATTTTTATTGTATGTATAATAGAAGTTATAAAAAACACAAAATCTATTAGGACATAAGAAAACGTGTTATAGGTTGAAAATTAAAAGTTCTAAAAGTTATGATACAATGTTTTATAGTATTACTAAGCCGTAATAAGATAATAAAATTGTAATTACTAGTAACAATATTGCAGTAACGTTATAATGTCGGAATAACTTCGAACTAGGGATGAACTAGTTCAATCATCAAGAAGTTTAATACACGGCATCTTCCTATTAATAGTCTTGCTCAAGTTATGATCTAATTATTTATATCAGATCGTCTATACCTCTCAAACAAATATTTGTTTCAAATCGAAATAATTAATTATAATACAAATAGGAGTAATTTAAAATAAGATAAAGATTATTGATGAGGCTAAAATAAAACTTAATTATTATTTTTATGTATAAATGGTGTTTGAATGTAAAAAGAAATCTACCATACTATTTTCTTATACTGATTTTTGATGGACTTGTGCTCAAAAATCGCCATGTTACAAACAATTTACCCTTTGAACGGTGTTATCCAACATCATCATTCAATTTTAATGTTGATATTATAACTGAAATATGATATATACTTCGTCTAAGGACATTTATTGTTAAAACTGTTACATTACACTGTTACTACATTTTATTAGATTGTGAGTGACATTCACCAGTAATAAACATTGTTTATTTGTTGAAGATTGTGAACATAATATTTTTTTTTCAATTTTTATTGAGTAATATTACAATTTGTCCCAATTTTGACATCAATAATTGTGGTGAAAGATAACATTCATACAATATTTACACAGCGATAGAATTATAATAAGATATATATACAATAATGAATCAATAAAATATTTACAAAGTCTAGAAATCACTCATACCTAGATACACGTCATACATACAGCACATCGAGTGGAGAATCTAGCCAGTGCTAGAACTTCAATATATTGGGTTGATACAAAATTAATGCAGGTTTCCTCTATTGCAATATCTTAATTCCAATTGTGTAAACAAAGCTAATCCTAACATTGATCATTATTATACCAAAACAAACCTTATCTAATACCCTCTCTTTCACCATGAATTTGTTAAGTAAAATTCGTTTTGTTCAGTGTGTTCAAAGGTCTTGAATCGAAAATGTCAAAGTGCGATTTTCGTCAAATTTATTTTTACGAATTTAAATTAGGGCGCAGCGCTGCGCAAACGGCTCGTAATATTAATGAAGTGTGGGGTCAGGGGGCTATTAATGAGTGCACGGTGTAGCGTTGGTTCCAGAAGTTTCGCAGAGGAGATTTCGACCTCGAAGACAAGGAAGGTCGGGGCCGTCATCTTGCTCTGGACAACGACCAGCTGAGGTCAATAGTGGAAGAAGACCCAACCAAAATCACACGAGAAATGGCGGCGGAACTCGGAACTCAAAAATTGCAACGTCTTTGCCCAGCATTGATGAATCGGAAGGGGCCGATCCTGCTCCACGATAACGCCAGACCACACGTTGCACAACCAACGCTTCGACGACTGCACGAGTTGGGCTACGAAGTTCTCCAACATCCGCCTTATTCACCTGACCTCTCTCCTACAGACTTCCACTTTTTCAGGCATCTGGACAACTTTTTGAGGGAGAAAAATTTTCAAAACCAGGACGACATTGAAAATTCTTTTCGTGATTTCATTGAGTCCAGGGATTCGGATTTTTTTTCTGGTGGAATAAGAAAGCTTGTTGAACGTTGGCAAAAGTGCATTGATTCAGATGGAAATTATTTTGATTAAATATATATGGTTAAAGTAAAGATATGGCGTATTTACAATACCTACTAAAAACCTGCATTAATTTTGCATCAACCCAATATATATATATATATAAAAAAAAAAAAAAAAAAGTTTTTATAAAAAGTTTTTATATATATATATATATATTATATTTTACAAGAGGATGCGGGGCCACTGCCGTTTCAACCTTCTAGGGGAATGGATAAGGTTCTGATGGAATTTGGAGAATTTGATGAAATAAGGTGTAAAATAAATGGAATATTTAGATCGTGGTACATGTATGTTTGGTGACATAATAACATAATAATACGCATTTACTGTTGTTCGAAGGACTTTGGATTCAAAGGATTGAATTTATAGTTCAAGTCCTTAGGTCCAGATAGGCTTTAGTATTGTCATGTTGATAAATAATTTATTGTCAATTGTAAGCTCAGATTTTCTGTTGAGTAATCTGTATAACTGCCCGAATCGTCGGTTGAGTTCTTGTATTTTAAGTCTTTTATGAGGGTCCCAAGTCAATCTTTTGTCTAATAGAAAGCCAAGATGCCGGACTGTATCTGAGAAAGGATTTGGTAATGATTGAAATAAACTGGTGGACCGGATTTCCGTCTAAGAGTGAAGGTTACGTGTTTACATTTGGTTTCGTATGTATTATTATGATTATGATAAATTACATTAAATAGATAATATAAAATTATGTTACAAGACAACAGAAGCATAGGAAGATAGAAACATCATCTTCTGAAGTAGGTTACAGAAAACGGAGGAGAATATTCGAAGTATATTGAAAAAATAATCTTTGGAAAATTTAATAATTTTAAGCTTAGGAAAATAAATTAGTTGGCTAGAAATAATTTCACTGTCAAAAACTATAATGTCTTATCAATTATAATATAATTTAAATATTTATTAAGAAAAGTCGTCGCATTTATTTTTTCTCAAATTTGCATTAAAATCTTCTTAAAAAGGCACAGCATTCTCTTAACAAAGGTAATCTGATATAATGATTTATAATTGCAGTGCTTTTTCCGTCATTAATAACCGACAAACGCACCTGCTATTATAATGGAAATCGGTTTAATTAAATACTGACATGATTCATTTATAAATATAATATAATAATAATAATAATAATTTCTCTATTTATTCTGGGACAAGTCCCTTCAGAATAATACGTATGAAAGTAAATAAAGTCTTAGATGCCTTAGAGTAATAATGGAAGAAAAAAATAAAATAAAATACAGTGATAAAGTAAAAAATAAATTACAGAGATCTGTAAATTCGTCGAAATTTCGTGATGGAGGATGAGGTCGTTCGGAGGTGTGTATTCGTGATGTTCGTTGAATCCTCAACTCCTTCAGAACTTTGCACCCACGGTAGTTGGCTGGATGTCCTCCCTGGCAGTTGGCGCATGTCGCTGGTGTTTCCTTTGCCTTTGTACAATTCGCACTGTCGTGGTTAAGACCACATCTCACACAACGTGGAGGGCGGTTACAGTACGACTTCGTGTGTCCGTACTGCTGGCATCTGATACACTGTGGTACGACTCTACTTTTTCTTGGTTCTTCTACTCTTATTTTTGTATAGAATATAGATGGAATCTCAAAAAATGTTTTCATTGTAGGTTGATTTGGAGATGTCAACGAAAAACATTGGGAGTGGGTTTTTTAACCTAGAAATCACATTAGTTACGTTTACAACATTGTAACCATATTTTTCTATACCTTTTTTTATTTCCAAAATAGGGGTAGTATGATGGAGGTTTTTCACGACTATTCTGTGGTTTTTGTCTTGATGTCAGGAAGTTGATAAGTATGAAAATCACCTTCTGAATTCTTAAGACTGCTTACTAATTTTCGATATACTTCTGAGGTAGAGGGGTAAACAGTTACCCCTTTTAGTGTAGTTTTAAGATAAAATGAATTCGGAGACGATTTATTTTCTAAATATGTGACAAAAGTTTGGTAGTCTTGGATGCCGTTAATGTGAATTGGAGGCGGTTTATTTTGGGGGGTCTAGCATTATCGGTAAGCTGATCTACTTCGATTAAATTTTCCTAACGGAGCATAAGTGTTACTTACTGTAATGGGCTTGTCATTTCCTGCAACTGTTGTTTTTTGCCTGGATTCAGCTGGCGAGTTCCTTTTCTTTCCAGTAACTAAGGCCCAGGCATCACGTAATGTTACATCGCGATTTAAGCCTTATACACTTTTCCCACTTCCCCCAACACACTCATGAAACTAATTTAGATGATAGTTAAAATAAAATAAAATAATTATATTTATTATATTTACTTTTAATTTATATATATATATATATATATATATATATATATATATATATATATATATATATATAAAATAAACTACGTATAGAAGTTAAAAAAGGTTCGAATGAGGATAATGATTTTTTCTGAAAATATAACAATGTAAAAACTATTATTAATTTGCATCAACCAATAATATAAAAAAAAAAAAAAAAAAAAAAAAAGTTTTTATATATATATATATATATATATATATATATATATATATACATTAATAATTTTTTATAAAGTAATTTTATTTTTGGTTTAAAATTTAATTTTCCTACTGACGTTGTCATACTATAAGGTTTTTTTTCTTGAATAAATTAATTTAAAGAATGTTTATTGCCAAAAAAATAAATTATTAGTTATAAAGTGAGATATTATTAACTTTATTTCTTTCTCGTTTAAAATGAATGCCACGTGTTGTATGCAATAGTCTATTTCTGTTTTTAAGTGCCTGTTGATCAGTCTATTGCTAGATATAGTTTTTCGAATAGTAATAATGTCCATATTAATAAAATAAACCGAATTAAACCAATATAAGCAATTGAAACTGAGAATAAAAGTAGTTTTAACATTTGGTGTAGCGGACGTTCTTATTTGATTCGAAAAGTATTTAAAAAAATGCACATCTAAGAAAATGAGTAAGGTTCATTAAAGAAGTATTTTGCTGTCTAAAATAGGAATATAAAAAAAAAAAATCAATGCGCGTAACACACAACATTCACCTACTTCCTAACTATCAAATGATGTTAAAAAAAAATAACCAAAACAATTATATTTTCAATTAAATAAGTTTAAAAGAAAAAAAAAAAAAATATATATATATATATATATATATATATAACGATATATATAAAACAATCAAATAGTTATATTTACTTTTAATCAATATTTTACTTTTACCATCCCTCTTATACCACTTTTTGTATCAGATATAAATTTTTCTCTAGGAGAGGAACATTTTGAATATCGGAATTAAAACCCCGTCTGACTATTTCAATGAGAATAAAACCTGTATGATATTAAAACCAATTAAATTTTACATAGGTGTAGCAAGTTCAATTAAAATTGTTTAAGGCTTTATTCTGAGAATAGTAAAAATGTGGAAAAATAAAAAAAAATTATATAATGACTTTTCTGTTTCGTCAATTTTGTTGAAAACGTTCCAGTAACATCTGAGACATATACGACTTTAAAATATGAAATTCCAATTTTATACAAGTGGTTTTCGAGCTAGACATACCACATACACAGAAACTTTTGCGAGACTTCATTGTTTAGACTCAGGTAACCCTAAAAAGATCATTTCTTAAATTTTGAATTTGAAAACCCGGACTCGAAAATGTTCACAATCTCAATACTTACAAGGAATCAACACCGATTTTGATGATTTTTTTTTTTTTATGGTAAAACTAGACATTGAATCAGTGCACTAGATAAAATATTAGGGGCCAACGTTCCCCACAAGTCGTGTAAAAAAATCGAAAATTTCATTCGAAAAAAAAACATTTTATTTAGTTTCTCTGGTTCTAGTGAAGGCAGAAAAATAAATTTGATGTCAAAGTTACCCTATTTTAAAGTGAAATAATTGAAAAAATAGGCTATAATGATCTCAGATTAAGATTTCTTTTTAGGAGTGACGAACACATTTTACAGAAACCTTATTAAAATACTGTTTTTGTGAGAATATTTATATTTTTAGGGTTGCTAACAAATTTAAAACTTAAATATTTTAATGGATTATTTTTTTTAAATACATTAATTTTGACACCATACTTATTTTTCTACCTTTGCTAGAACCAGAGATATTTTTCGTCTAAAAACTTACCGATTTTTTAAGCAACTTTTGGGATGTGTTGGCCCTAAAATATTTTGTAGAGTTAAATGATTTAATGTCTAGTTTTACCTATAACACTAAAAATCGGTGATAAACATTTAAAATCCCATCCTTGTTAGTATATATTATATATATATAATTATATATATATATATATATATATATATATATATAATATATATATGTAAATAAAGGTAAAAATTGATGTATTTAACTCTTGAATGAACAAGTTTAATTAATAGTTAAAGACACTATTTAAAAACTTTCAGTAACTCGGTTTTAACCATTACTAATAAACAATATATACATACATAATATTATAATTCGTATTTTAGATTTACTTCGAAATGTTAATAATGTTTTATATTGAAAGATATAATATTATATTCAAAACATTTTTAAAAACTATTTATGTTAATGAGCACTCTACCTTACTAGGCCGACGGCGATCTATATACTGCCGTCTTGATGTCTCCCAGTGGTGGGGGACTTAGAATCTTATTAAAAGTAATAATTCTTAATGGCATGACTCATATTTTTATTCGATTTTATGTCTTATTTATTGCATGTAGTTAAGTAATTTTAGGAGTTTATTTGATGCAGCTCATGGCTACGGGAGTAACGTCTGATAAACATTCTGATAAATTGTGTTTTAAATTAAAAATGTTATCTTTAGTAAGGTAATTTACTCAAAGATAGTCTGTTTTTTATATTCCTCTTTATTGAGATGTTATCGTAGCTTTCGGCGTCATAACTGTTATATTCATCTTATAGCTATGTTAGTCGTTTAATTATTAATTGCTATAAGCTTTAGTATGCTTGTCATATTTTAATTCCAAACTAAAATTTAGTTCAGACAACCTTAGCATACAGACCTGGTGGGGACCTGTCTTTAAACAAAAAAAAAACGGCCTTGCGTCAATTTCATTACTTAAAGTTCTTTTATTGTATTTATTAAATGTAATTTTGTTGTAAAAGACGCTGCAAATTATTAAACTATGGTTTATTATTTCCAAATAACAATTTTGGGGTATAACTGTTTATAAGGCTTTTGATAAGCAATTAAGTAATATGAAAAGCAATAATTTTAAAGCATCATATCATAACACTACCACTGATTTCAAAACGCAATATCTAAACTAGTTGTAAACCAAATCAAAATTTTGTCTTTCTTTTTTATCTTTTATATAATTATTAAAAAACAATAATGAATTTTTTTTTAATCTTCGAAAATAACGTAGTTAGAAGCGTTATATATATATATATATATATATATATATATATATATAATATATATATATATATATATTATATAATATATAATATACATATAATATATATATAATATTCATATTTATATACCAATAATTTATATAATATATAATTTTATTATAATAATATTTATATATATATAGCGAGATTTCAATTTCCAATTTTTTTCTCTTTTTTTCTCTTTTATATAATTATTCGCGGTTTTTTGATTAAAAAACGATAATAATATAATATAATAATAATAATAATAATAGGCTTACCGAACCCGAAGGTTCGATGCCGATACCACCAAACTTCGCCTGCACAGACTTGTCCAATGTTCACTGGTCAAGCCCAAGCCCCCGAGATCAGCCTTAATGCAATCCTCCCATCGACGCTTCAGCCTACCTTTCGGACCCTTACCTACTACCAGTCGGTTCAGCGAATACTAACTTTCTCGGAATCCGTTCCTCACTAAGCCCAACAACTTTACGCGCCCATTTGAGTCTCCGCGATGCTATCAACTCAATTATATTCACAGGGTACAAACTCCACTATTCCGCGTTGTACAACCTTCTAAACTCCCCAGTGGCCTTATCTCTCTTCGGACCAAATATTTTACGCAGTACTTTATTCTCGAAAACCTTAAGCCGTTGTTCATCCTTCAAAGTAAGCGGCCACGTTTCGCATCCGTAAAGAACCGTTGGAAGAATAATAGTTTTATAAATTCTAACCTTTAAGTTTTTAGACAGAAGCCGCGAGCTAAGCTAAGGTTAAAAAACGATAATGGATTTTTTTCTATCTTCGAAAATAAAGTAGTTACAAGACTATATATAAGCGAGATTTCATTTTTTTTCTCTTTTATATAATTATTAAAAAACAATAATATTTTTTTTTTCTAACTTCGAAAGTAACGTAGCTACAAGCGTATATCTAAGCGAGATTTCATTTTTTTTTTTTTTTTTTTATCGCGCTTTACTAATTCTAAAACTCTATATGTACTTTTCTCTATCGTCAAAAATAACTGAGTCATAAGCGTATTTATGTGAAAAATATCAATTTTTTTTCTTTTCTTTTTTCTCTTTTATATAATTATTCGCATTTTGTTGGTTAAAAAAACTGATACAATTTTTTTTTCTATCTTCCAAAATAACTGAGTTATTGAATAAAATCCTTTTAATCGTCCGCAATTTTAAAACTAACCAGCTGATATCAACGTCTAGATGTTAGGATCATCGTTGAATGGACTAGTATTTTTGTGTCGGATTTCAAATTGTTCCAGTAGTTTCGGAGATATGCCGCGGACGGCGGAAAAACGGATTTTTTTTTATTCGCTATTTGGATTCTACGCATCTTGAAACTTGGAGGATTTACAATTTTTAGCAGGGGTCATTTTTTTTTTTTTTTTTTGTTCGATTACAAAGGTTGATTATTGAAATTAATAAACAAAAAGAACATTAATATTGATTATATAAAAATATGTGGCCTAGTGATCTATGAAATAAGTAATCATTAAATCATAAAAACTTTTTTAAATATATATTCCGGGTAGGAGGATACTAGATAAATATTTACTATTTCGTGCCTTAAACAAATAAATAAAAAGAAGGGTAAATCAAAATTTTTCATTTTCATTATAAACAATTTTATAATTTTTGTAATTCCTTTTTTAGAAAAATTACACAGTAGACGAAGGGAGGTTCACAGTGAAGAGAGGGATCAGAGACGCGAAGGAGGTTGGTACAGTCGTCAAGTTCAATGGTAAGGAAATCCAGGATGTCTGGAGTGGCCCTGAATGCAACGCTTTGAGGGGGACCGACTCAACCATCTTCCCGCCCTTCATCGACGACAGCGAGGATATCGTCTCTTTCGCTCCCGATCTATGCAGGTATCTCAAAACTAATGGAGAATAGTTCAAAACGTAATCATAAATAATTATAAACTATTTTAATTCAAATGTTAATAGATAGATAATTCAGATAAAAGGAAGAAAAAAAAACTATCGGTGGTATAAGGTTTAGATGCTTTAGAAGATCGATTAAAAAAAAAAAAAAAATCAATATTTAAATAAAAAATAAATATCTTGTCCGAGCAACGCACTACTTTGGTTTGGCTCAAACAATACTCAATTTGTATCTGTAATAATCATTTATGTTCATCCCCTATTCGTCATTTAACAATACCTTCAGTTAATGATATGTCGATTGTAGTCTATTATCTGGTCGGTGTAGTTTACTATGAAAACGCGACTCCTCTGTGTTGGTCTACTTTTGGTTTTTGTTAGTCCGTAAGAAGAGTTTTATTATTACCAAGATGAAAAATAATATGTTTTTGAAAATAAAAGTAATAATATAATAAAATGATTAATAAAATTCGGATTATCAGGGATCGCGTCTGAGACTTGAAGATGATCCAGATGTCGTGGACTCATAACGACAGCATTTTTACGTGAAGAACAAAACTTTTACATACAAAACTTACAACAACCAATAATTGAAGAACATGTACGAACTCTAAAATTTCGCGTTTTCATAGCAAATTGAACGGACACGACGATAGACTAATAAAGGAACATATCATTAACTGAAATGTCTGTTAGAAAAAAGGCTGAAAAGAAGCGGGTATGAGAGACCTTCTCTCCTAAATTAAAACCTAGGAAGGGTTGCTGCTGGAACATTCCTTCTCCATGCCCATCATGACCGCTGCTCATCTTTCTATATCACATTTGCTTATTGTCGATTATTGCGTATGACAGGAGCGAATAAGAAATACAAATATAAAAAAAACTGAGAATGAGGTGTAGCTTCGGAACGTTGGAAACATTGATCAGTTATGAGAAGCGATAACTTCTTTAATTATTTTAGTAGTTTTTTTAAAATTATATTCTAGTTTTATTAACATCATTTTTTTAAATGCATATTTCAAATCAGTGATTTTCCTTAAAGAATATGAAGCATATATATAATTATGGCTTTGGATTAGCCTAGAAGCAGGGCAATACTTGGCAATCATTTTTAAGCACCATCAAGTGTTGTTCGTTTAAATGCAATACTGTAGTAAATAAAATAAATCTGCGAAAATCGGGAAAAAACACTGCGCCTTCATTCAAAACATAATTAGACCCGCACAAGTTGTTCAGTAATGTAAAACTGTCTCGGCAGCAATTGAAGGCGCTTAAGCTCCCAAGAGTCCGCTGTCTGCTTTATTTTAAATTATTTTTGTCGGTTCTACTTTATTTCAAACACAAGAGGAATTCAAAATGACTCTAATGGCCTCAGAACAGAGAAAGCGTAATAATAAACTAAGTTCAAAAGTATATATTATTATATATATTTCGTGTTTTAAAAATGAATTTGTATATATGTATTTTATCAAACATAACAGTTGTTATTAATATATGACAATCATTAAAATATATTAATATTTAACAGTCAGGAATGTTCACATTTAAAAAATATATATAAGAAAATTTCAATTAACCATATCTACACACAATGTCGAAATCGTGAACAAAATATTTTTATCTATGCTGCTAAAAAAAAACAAAAAGGCCTTTCTAATAAAAATAGTGAAAACACTATGACACTGCCATGGTACATCACTTTCACTTTATTTAATACTAACCTTAATGAAGATCTATATTGCGACGATGTACTAAAAATAAACGTTATGGGAAAGCCTCACCATACGACGTACTGATTAAAAACATAAAATACTGCTTCAATATTATCACAACGGTATCTCCTCCGGCCGATTTAACCACAGAATGTGGTCCACTATCCACTCACTATATTTAGCAAGGTCCTACGACTGCCTGGTATGTTACTGAATCTATGTTACCCGTATTTATAGTACGGTTTTAAATTTAACATGATCAATTCATATTATTTGGTACTGTAATAAAATAAATTACGTTTCAAATAAATAATATATCTATATTTTTCATAAACGTAATACTTTTTACCGAGGATATCGTTCATCTTTCTAAGATAATGTATTGTCATTGCCAAAAAAAAAACAAAAAGAAAATACCTCCACAGACTAAAACATGATTTATTACGGATTTCACCATCTTATTACTAATATTGAAACATGGCAAGTCCATAACTCTAAAACAAAATAGATGAAGACCTTTCATGCGAAAATTCATAAGATTTTTATCATAATCGTTATATATCTGGTAAATATTACGATTCTTTGTGATCAAATTTTTTTTTTTTCGATGACTTTTCACACTCGAGCAGGTCTGGCAAGCAGGAGACCAAACGGAATATGCTTATACAGAGGAATTATCTCCTTAATATTACTTCAAAAATTGTCTCATGCAGTTTTTTATATTGATTTGAATGTTTTGTCGAAATAGGAATTTTAGTCAGAATCAGTGGGTTTCAGAGGAGGGAGGTTACTAGCAACGCACATTGCGCAAAATCACCAATTTAGGTGGCCAAAAGTCAAGTCAAAATTTTAGGAATTTTCCAGTGCTTCACCTTTTTATTATTAGTTGGAAAGACCCGTAATACTAACATTTCCATCCATACCGTGTTTACAAATAAATAAAAAAATGACTGAATCATTCCTGTTCGCACAAGTGCCTAATAACCGGCAGTGGGATTATGATTATTCGGTTAAGGCATTGTATTTCCATTCTCGTAATTGAATATACATTGCAATCTACCTGTAGAGTTAATTTAGCAATCTGTAAATATTTGCCCCAATTCAATACGAAAAACTATATAACCCCAAGTTACCCCAAGGATTTGTTTGTAATTTTTTTATCAATTTTTATATTAGTATTACAAAGAATTTTTGGGTGATACATAATTTTTTTCAGACACAACACTCCGAATCAAAAGTTTTACAATCTATAGTTTGAAGAGTTTCCTAAATGATATAAAATACATCTATTAGCAGGTTTCAGCAACTCCGAACCATAATTAGATTTTTGTATTATTTTTCCCGTATTCTGGGACTTCAAACGTAAAATATAGGGAAGTTTTAGATTTTAGCTAATAAAATTGATGTTTAACCATGTGCGATCGCCAATCGTGTCAAAAAATTAATTAGTTTTTATAATTTTTTCCATAATTCTGGGACCCCAAATGTTAAATATGAACAAGTTTCACCAAAATCGGTCTTTTTTTCCACTGTGCAACTTTTTAAAATATGAACTGTTCCGTAAAATAGTATCAAAGACGTTTACGTACAAAATGATGCTTTGCTTATCATAATTTTAATTTCAAAATCAGACATAAGTTTTCAAAAATGTAAAATATAAAAGGGAGACTACATTTTACTTCAATAAACAGTTTCTAGGATTTTCAAACTCGCTGACTCCTTCGCTACAACAGGTATAAAATTAACATTACATAATTAATTTTGTAAATAATTCCTAATTCATAATTTAATTACTTACCGACGAGGAAACGTCTGAAGATCAGTAAGACCCTGCAATATTCGTTAGACTCTGTTCGGTAGACGACTGTGTGATGGTATCAGCTGATATAGGCTTTACTAAGTATTATTATATTATTATTGCTGCGTAAGATAAACTTGGTTTTACAACAGTATTCGCATTGCGTTACCAATTAAAGCATATTGATTTTACAACATATTGATGATTATAACCTGATAATAAGTATTAAACACGTTGAACTGTACAGTCAGTCTAAATGTAGTAAATAAATAATAAATCTTTAACATTTTATATACGTTAATAAATGAGTTATATATATACAAAACATACAATAGTTGTGATTTTTTTAACAATATATTTTTTAGGTCCCTTGGTGCCAAGTTCAAACATAAAATAGTCTACAAAGGAATTCCTGGCAACCACTACACTGCTGACCTGGGCGATATGTCATCCAACCCGGAAGAAAAATGCTTTTGCCCAACTCCAACGACTTGCCTGAAAAAGGGTGCATTCGACATCAGCAAGTGTGTCGGTAGGTGTCATAATGCATATTACTTATCTTTAAAATTTACTTCAACACGTGTTTAGAGTGCCAAGTTGGGTAAAAAGAGGTTCTCTCGGGTTTTTTTCTCATAACATCTTGATTTGTACCTGTCCATAACTCAGGATAATCAGCAAATATGAAGAAGCAGTTGAGAATGGTGAAAGTGAGCATATAGAAGGATTAGTACCAGCAGCAAGACTTCACTGACCTGATTGACTATTGATTAACATCTGACATCAGCACCTTTTAAATCTCCTCCTCGGATTCATGGGGACGTAAGATGTGGCCATATCTTTACTAAGTGTGTTGGTATGTCCGTGTGATGTATTATTAAATCGTAGTCCTTATATGTTTTGTCGAATGTTAAAAATATAAGTCAGTATAGAGGGTTAAAATTTTGATTGAATAATTAGAATTTGTCCTTGTGGGTTTTGAGTGAGCTGCTGTATGTATTATTGTTGTGTCATGAAATGTCCGTTTTCAAGATAAATGATTTTTATAAAAAATAAGATATGAAAACAATATAATTTTATTCGAAATATTTACCGTCTTTTTCTGCACATTTTTTTCCAACGTGAAACCAACTTTTTTATCCCCAAACTGAAAAACTCTGAGCTTTGAAGTAAAACAAAATCTGAAAACGCACTTTTCACTTGATCATCATTTTCAAAAAGTTTTCCTTTGACGAAGTTTTATAAATTCCTGAACAGGTGGTAATCTGTTGGAGACAAATCGGGAGAATATGGTGGGTGAGGAAGAACTTCGTAGCCCAGTTCTTTCAATTTTTGCACGGTATGTTTTGAAACATTGGGGTATTGCTGCCGCTCAGTGAGATCATAGGTACCCATGGATCGAGCTTTTTTACTATCCCAAGAGTCATTAACAGTTTGGTAGGGGTTTCCTTCTACTCTATGTTTGAGGACATCGTTGTCTATTACGAACGGAGGTCTTCCTCGGAGCAAGTTTTCCAAATCTGTATTCCCTAAATAAATATTTCTAGTGGCTTCAGCTGCTGAATGGCCGAGTTTAAACTCGTACAAAAATATTACTCGAAAATTCGCGTGTTTTCCCTATTCATATTTGGAGGTATACTAAAAAGTGGGTAATTGATTGGGAAGTAATGTTTATAATACAAAGGTCGAGGATTAGTAAACTGTTTACTTTAAACATGTAAACATTAGGAAGAAAACAACAGAGAACTGCAAAATCCTTTATGTATTTCAGAAACTATAAAAACGGACATTTCATGTGAAACAACCCAATAGATACTGTTTCAGTTTTAATTTGAAACATTTAGAGAAAATTGCATTAAGAAGTTTCAAACGTTTGCCGAGTGTCTTTGGTTTCTTTTTTTCATTTTTGTTTCCGTCGAAGTTAGGTTCGAGATAAAATACTCTGTCTGTCTGAGTAATGGTTGTTCTCGGTGAATACCGGAGGGCATGTATGACTCGAAAGGATAAATATAATTTAATTTGATTCGTCGAATTTTCAATAATGTGCATCAGTTTTATTTTGTTTTGTTTAATTTGATATAAATAGTTCAAAATCAATATAAAATTTATATATGCCACCTTCAAAGGATAAACACGTGGTGTAGTAACGCTGAGCCATCTGTGGAAAATCAGTACTACCAAGATGAACTCAAATTCATGGTTGTTAAATAACATGAATTAGTGGACTATATAAATTCAAATGTGACCATTGTTATGGATCGCCTGTGTCAATGAAATAAGTAATCTTACTAAACAAATAAAAAAGATTTATATAAAGAAAATAAACAAATAAAAAATATTTACTGTTCCATTGAACATATAAATAACTTAAATCAACAGTAAATATTAAATAAAGGCTACATTCACGTAAACGATATCCAGCTGAGAGTTAAGAATTCATTAAACCTACCACTGAAGCGGCTCTTCCAAGTAACAAAGAGAACGAAGAGAAGATAAAGAAATAAATACGTTTGCAAACTTTAATACCTCGTTGTTTTGAGATTTGCGTCTACTATAAAGGGCACAACCTCAACACTTCACAGTCTTCGCCTTAATAAAATAAATGAATAACGGTTCTCTACTAATCGCCTACACATTTATAATAAAAACATTAAGTTCTACATAAAATACGTAGTTTTACTTTAATTTACCTATATGAATAATGAATATGAACCTATATACAAATGTTATAGTGTCCCCTGAATCTGAATGCCCAAGCCTAGAAAAAAAGTGTGGAAAGTCTAGCTCAAAAACGGTCAGTTTTATAAAATTGAAATTATCTTTTTTTAAAGTATTTATGCCTGAAATGTTACAAAAACTTTTTCATCAAAGTCGGAAGAAACAGAAGAGCTACTTTACATTACGCAATTTGCACCTTTTTACGATTTTCTCAGAAACGGTTCAACGCTACATCGATGTAAAATCTAATGGATTTTAATATCATGTAGGTTTTATTTTGATTGAAATAGCCTGGCAGGGCTTAAGTACTTTTTACTTTCACTTACTATATATAGTAAGGGAAAGTATTGCGATCGTGAAAATATTCGAATTCCAGTTTTCAATGGAAATACACATTTTAGTGTCCCCTGAGTCCAAATAACCAAGTCC
Source organism: Piezodorus guildinii (assembly GCA_023052935.1). Classification (NCBI taxonomy): domain Eukaryota; kingdom Metazoa; phylum Arthropoda; class Insecta; order Hemiptera; family Pentatomidae; genus Piezodorus; species Piezodorus guildinii. The sequence goes on along the minus strand of CM041296.1, from coordinate 27,471,582 downwards.
CCGCAAAAAGGTCTGTGTGTGTGGTAACTCCCGGGCGGAAACCAAAAGTCCTATGAAACTGAAATTTCGTAATTAAGACAACTATACCCCAGAGACGTTACAAAATCTTTATCATCAAAATCAGCTTACCAGAAGAGCCACTTATATACTATTCATTTCGCACCTTTTTACAATTTTCTCGCAAACGGTTTCGACGATTTTGTATAAACTCGCTATATCGATGTAAAATGTAATAGGCTATTATATCATGTAGGGTTCATTCTGATTAAAATAGTCTGACAGGGCTTAAATGCCGATATTTTAAGATTTTAGAAAAATATTATCTCATACACAAGCTTTTAAAAGTTAGTAGAGAGTGATGAAAATCGATAAATGATGATTATTTTAGATAATTATATAATCGATTTTTTAATAAAACACATGTTTCTATATAAATTCCATTTAATTAATTCTTTAATGCTTTCACTCATTTTTATCTCTAACTGTATTTGAATATTCTTTAATTGATTCTAAAAACGGAGGTAAGTGAAAGTCGTGTGTTGCCCGCACCAGATTTTTTATTTTAAAATAGTTAATAATGCAGATAGTAAGAAAGATCTTGTTTTTAATTTTAATTTTAAATAAAAATACTTTCTCTTCCTTTAAAATATGACATAACAGGTTGTACAATATAATTATGATTATCATATTATATATAGTAGTCTGATATACCCTGTATAGGTATTCCCTCACTATCACCGGGAATAGTGTAGGGGTTGGGGTATAGACCAGTTCGCTTTCTCATTGAAAGGATGAACGCCATTATCTGGAGTGTTCTCAAGGCTTTGAATCAACAACTCCCGTTTTGAACGACCGACCTTTCGCGTGACCCCGATACTCAATTTTCTTTTTTTTTTTCTTGTTATTATCTGTATGAAGAACCATAAGGAAATGATAATTGTGAAATAAATACTGCTCATTCTATTCATATCTATATACATTATTTTTAAATGTCGCTTTTCTTAGCCACTGCGAACTCCATTCTAAACCACGCCACGTTTTCATTATCATATAGGGCATTTTTCCCTAAGGGTATTTAAGTAAAATACATAGCAATTTTATATACATACATAGCAACTTTTTATACATTTAATTTTTATTCCGTTTTATACTTATTAGTCCAACATATTGCAATAGTTTATTTAGTTAAATGTGTGACAATGAAAAATAATAGCCATAATGATAATAGATATATTTAATTTTTTACTTTCGCTTACCTATATATGAAATATATAGTTAGGGAAAGTATTGCGATCATGAAAATTTTCGAATTCTAATTTTCAACGGAAATACATTTTACTCAGGGGACCCGACACTAATGCCCGCAAAAAGGTCTGTGTGTGTGTGGAAAGTCCAGCGTGAAAACAAAAGTTCTATGAAAGTGAAATTTCATATTTAAGACAACCATACGCCCAAAATGTTACTGCAACTTTTTCATAAAAATCAGCTAACCAAAGGAGCCACTTTATACCAAGCATTTACGATTTTCTCATAAACAGCTTCAACGATTTTCATTAAACTGGATATAATTAGTTCGATTCAGCTCTATATCGATGTAAAATTGGAGGGGCTTTAATATCATATAGGTTTCATTCTGATTGACATAGTCTGACAGGGCTTAAAAGCTGATATTTCAAAATTTCTTCCTTTAAAGTACCTTTAATTTTTATTTACTAAAAAAATAACAATCTAATGACGTCATCATTGATGAAAAACAGGTAAATATATAAATTAAATGAATTCTATCTCATCTAAAGGAGAAAATCACAAAAATATTTGTTTAATGCAATAATTTTTAATATAGATCTGTAATATACCGTTGGAAAGCTAAAGATTTTATCTTACACACAAGCTTGTATAAGTTAATAAAGTGTGATGAAAAGCCAATAAAACTAACTGATTATTATTTCAGATTATAAGATAATAGATTTTTTAATTAAACACATTGTTTTTAGAAATTCAATTTAATTAATTCTTTATTAGTTTCACTTGTTTTATGTCTAACTGTATTTGAAATTCTTTAATCGATTATAAAAACAGAGGTAAGTGAAAGTCAGATTTTTTTCCTTGTTATTACCTGTATTAATAACGATAAGCAAATGTTCAAACGTAAAATATGTGTGAAATTAATTATACTCATTCTATCCATTTCTCTATACATTTTTAAAAAATGTAGCGTATCTTGGTTACCGCGAACTTAAACGACGCGACGGATTTTGATACGGTTTTCATAATCATATAGGACATTCTTTCCTAAATGTTTACAGGAACTATTCTGTAATGAGGGAAGTTATGGTGATTCAGTGTTAATACCGCACAAAAAAATAGTAAGTATCTAATCCTAAATAAGTTGTTAAAACAAACGAAAAAAAAAATCCAAAAACTATCTAAAATTGATTCTACTTTTAGATAATTGCAAGAAATGTTCCACAGTGAACTTTTTTTTTTTTTAACAGCAACAATTTTTATTATTAGTAATATTATAATTTGTCCTAGTTTGGACATTAATAATAGTCGTGAAAGATAACATTCATACAGTATTTACACAGCGATAAAATGATAATAAAATATATATACAATAATCAATCGATAAAATATCAACAAAATCTAGAAATCACTCATACCTACCCTATTGAAATTAAACTTTCCATTGTATTTTAAATAGTCCATTTGAAATAAACAATTGTATGATAATAGACCGAATAAAACAGGAATCTTTTAAAATAACAAACTTATAAACTGAACAAGTTTGGATTCTGGACTTATCGATATGAGGAATAATATGCATATAATCGCAAAGTAATTAGTTCTAAATTAGTCAAGCTGCGCTTTCTTAAACATAAAAACACAATATTTGAGCACAGCACTAGTGCGAAAATAAGCAATGTTGTATGTGTAATAAAAAATACCAAAATTTTATAATATGTTTTAAATTTCTCTTGTTGGAGTTTGAGTGAGATGGGGTCGTCAAGAGATTAATTTTTGTAATTACCATTTAATTAATTACTATATTTACTCCAAACGTTCACTGACATAGCTGCATTTCAGTATCCTTCGATATATATATATATATTTCACTTGATTCACAATTTAAACTTGATAACCGAATTTTAAGAAACCATTGAACACTTATGCAGAATAAGCACATCTGTAAGATTTAAATCGTTATAAACTATTTAAGAAAACTATTGTAAACATTATCAGATTCTCTAAACTGTTATTTTGTAGAGTAATGGAAGACATGAGACAGCTGACCACTGCTAAGCGGATGGTAATGCCTAAGTTCTCGCTACGACCAACTTTATTCCAACCCGAGATTCGATCATGCATAAGTCGAATTAGCATAAGCCTTGTTCCCTAACCATTGAGTGTAATCCTGGTCAGCAAAGATTATAGGTCAGGCAAATCTACAGCCCTTCTCAACTTATACTAATCACGGATTATGTTACTAAGTTAATTCTAACTTCTAGTAAGAAGAGATAAACATTTATCTACAAGTGACTTAACCAGTAGAAAAGGGAATTTAACTGTCCATAAAAGATTAATTAGTAACATTGTTAGAGAAGGATGACTTGGTGGTCACAAAAGAATACAAACGACTGAAAGTACTGCACAACGTGAAAACCAAAATTTAAAACTCTGGTGCGCGCAACACCCGACTTTCAATTGACCTACGTTGATAAAATCAATTTAAAAATTTTTAAACAAATTTGTACTTACAGAAACGTTATAAAATATATTGAGTTTCGATGGACACATATTTCACAAATATGCAAAAATCCTAAAAAGGTGCAAAATGTATAGTATAAAGTAGCTCTTTCTGGATCGCAGATTTTGATGAATATGTTGTTGTAGCATCTTGGACGTAAAGTTGTCTTAAAAATGAAATTTTATTTACATGCGAGTTTCAACTTCGTTGTACTCTTACCGTAAAAATGAACTTAATTTAAATACTTAAATCCATGATATCTTACTCCTCACAGATTAAAAAACTAAAAGTATTCAAATTTTTAGACTGACGACTGTTGCTCCAATATACATAAACAAAAAAATCCAACATTCAACGATATTAGTAAGAAATCCCTAACCTTAAAGACGTTTTATTAATAAAATTAAATAAAATGGGATCACTTGTAGCTGGGTGGCTAGCGTAACAGCCCCCATTCCAAAGGTCACGGGTTCAAATCCGCAGGTGGTCCTAGGATTTTTGAATGGGAGTAAAAAATCCTTAGTTACGCCGTCCTTCGGAGGGGACGTTAAAAGGTGGCCCCGAGCCTGTGCGATGTCAGGTACTCGTTAAAGATCCCTATATAAAACCTGGATAGGCAAAATTTAGGACTCCCACTGTAGCATCGTCCGATTAGCCATAGTAGCATAAAGTGACGTTAAATAAATAAATAATAAATTAAATAAACTAATAATATACAACAAGCCTACAACTGAGATGTCCATTAGAAAACAGAAGAAAAGGTGATGAATGAGAAATCTTCTTTGTTGGATTAAAGGAGAAAATCCAGACAAGAACACTATGCTCCTGAGAACATCTTTTTTTTTATGTCTAAAATGCCCTAATTATCAAATTCCACAAATACTACCGTCTGTAACAGATCTTATACAGAAATTAAGTTAGAAAAAAATCGTATATTTAATAAAAATGAGGTAATAAATACTACACACTTATTTTTAACGTTATTAGTAAAAATTGTTAATCAATATTACGTAAGCATTTTAATTTCTTTTACTGATATATAGAATATATAGTAAGGAAAAGTATTGAGATAGTAAAAAGTTTCGAATTCGAGTTTTCACAAGTTTTATTGTTCCCCGAGTCGAAATGACCACAAGAAAGTCTGTGATTGTGTCTGGGTTCTTGAACGTAAATAGCTAAATAGCTTGTCTAGCCCAAAAAAAGTAAGTTGTATAAAGTGGGATTTCATATTTTAAAAGCATATATTCCTGAGATGTTGAATTTTTTTTTAATTAAAATTAGAAGAGCCACTTTATATTGTGCATTTTGTCCGTTTTCACGGTTTTTCTCGAAAAAGGTTCAAGGATTTTGATTAAACTAGTTTTATCGATGTAAAATTGAATGGGATTTTTAATATCATGTAGGTTCGAAGTGATTGAAATAGTCTGGGCTTAAATGTCGATTTTTTCAAGTCTCTTCATTTATGTACCATTTATTTTTATATTCCAAAAAATCACCCATATCATTTTTTAAGCATTAATAACGAACGGTTAAATATAAGTTAAACGAATTTGATAACCATTTTTTGGAGAAAAGAGCATAAATATTTGTTTACGTAATTTTTTTTTCCAAACATAAGAATAGTAATATTGATTTATAGTTTACCATTGGAAACAGGAAAAAAATCTGGTGCGGGCAACACACGACTTTCATTTACCTCCATTTTTAAAATCAATGAAAGAATTTTCAAAAACAGTTAGAGATAAAAATACGTGAAACTATTAAGGAATTAATTAAATTGAATTTATATAGAAACATGTGTTTTATTTAAAAATGTAATATATAATTATCTAAAATAATCAGTTAGTCTTCTGTTCATTTTCATCTTTCCAACGGTATATCATACATGTATATTACTGCTCTTATGTTCAAAAACGAAAAAGTGCATTGAAAAAATATTTTTTTCTGTTTTCTCCTTTAGTTAGGTATCAAATTTATTTAATTATTATACTTACCTGTTTTTCATCAGCGTTAACTAGATAATATAATTATTTTTATTGAATCTACAAAATTAAAGGTACTTTAGAGAAAGAAATTTATAATATCGGCATTTATGTCCTGTCAACCATTTTAATCAGAATAAAACCTAGATGATATTAAAGCACATTAAATTTTAAATCGATATAGCGAGTTTAATCAAAATCGTTTGAACCGTTTTCGAGAAAAATCGAAAAAGTGAAATGCATGTTAAAGTGCCTCTTCTGGTAAACTCATTTTGATGAAAAAAGTTTTGTGAGGTCTCGGGCGTATAGTTGTCCTAAATATGAAATTTCAGTTTCATAGGACTTACCGTTTCCGCCCGGGAGTTACCACAAAGACCTTTCGCGGGACTTGGTTATTTTCACTCAGGGAATCCTAAAATGTGTATTTTCGTTGAAAACTGGAATTCGAAAATTTTTACTTTCGCAATACTTTCCCTTACTATATATTTCAGATATAATTAAGTGAAAGTATCGTAAAAACAGTTAATAATATATTTTTTTTTTAACTCTAACGATTGTTCATAATTCTTAAATTAATTTTATCAAACGAGGTAAATGAAAGTGGTTTGTAGCGTCCACCATGCTCTTTAATTTTATATAAGAATTATTATTATGAGTGTCTGCTGTAGGAAGACTAAGCTTTCTTCCCTCTACCCACAAAATGTAACCCTCCAACAAAGAGTTGACCTAGGGATCCTGTATTAAGGTCAGTAGTACTATTTTTTAATGTATCGCGAAGAGTACTTAGTGAAGAGTAGAATTTCATCAGCGACCATGAGCAAGAACTTAATCTTCCCCGAGAAAAAGCTCAAAGAGACAATATTTGAATTCGTCAGAGCATAAAATGACTTTCATCGTCACCCTTTGTACAATGGGCTCCGGCAATGAGATGCCTTCAAGGGAATTTCAATTTTTTTTTGTTTCAGTATTCAAATCCACCTTGAAAATAAGAAAAAGCGTCAAGCGAGTATTTATTAAATGCTATTTGTAGGATCATTGTAATTTAATTTTTTTCAGAGACGGTTCTATTTTAAAATGGGAGAAAATTTCGAGTTTCAAATGAATACTTCTACTGATCTTACATATTATAACATACTAATCTACATATATTATTCCTACATTGGCATGCATAAGATAAATATAAAATAGAAACACTTTGTAGCCAATAAATTAGTTTCTATTGTTTATATTCCACTCGATCAGACATAATATTTATGGGAAGTACTGTATGAATCTGGCGTAGAGAAACTTAACATTGAAGTCATCATGGAGCTTTACAGGAACGGAAAAGCATTCGTGGCGTTGGATAGAGAAGGCGAATACTCTGGGGTTGAACGAAGGAGTAAAACAAGGGTGTCCTCTATATCCGATTCTGTTTAATTTTGTTTTAAACAAACTATTTAGAGAATTAAATTGGGAAAGCCTGGGAATATCCGTCAATGGGAAAATGCAGAACGACTTAAAATTTGCCGACGATATATGTCTAATATCTGCGGTCATAAACGGTCTTAGGAAGATGATAGAAAAAATAGTAGACGATAGCGAAAAATATGGGCTTAATATAAATACATCAAAAACAAAAATCATGTCAAACTCTATAGGAAAACCAATTTGTGCAAACAACAGTAGAGGAGTATACTTACTTAGGACAGACAATATCATTTAGGGAAAATATGAATGTGGAGATGGAAAGAAGAATTAAGCTCGGGTGGTGCAAATATTGGTCGCTCCAAAAGATCTTCAATAGCAATCTATCACTAGATCTTAAAACCAAAGTTCTGACCACATGTGTATATCCCACGGTTCTCTACGGGGCTCAAACCTGTCACTAACAAGAAAACTTTATTGAAGGCTGAATACCATGCAAATACTGCTTCTACGAAGTTTAATGTTTATTGAGAAAAAAGAGAGAATAAAAAACGAAAATATTCTTCAGAAAGTGAAGGCTTGAGGCCCATCGATTTAAATGGAGCTGGGCTGGGCACTTGGCCAGGCTGAAAGACGAAAGATGGACCAGAGCTTGCACGGAGTGAATCCCAAGAGGGGACAGCAGACAGAGGGGGCGACCACATCGCAGGTGGAGGGACGAATTGACGCAGGGTGTAGACCAATACTGGTTGCGATCGAAACATCCTGGTGGATAAACGCTTTAAAAAATATTTAGTTTTGTGTTTTATTTTGGTGTATTTTTTCAAGGACTCTGTATTGTTGTTGAGGTTTTTTATAATTATTTTTGTTTTTTCTTTCTTGGGATTATTTGCTTTTTTTCAATATTTTAATTATTTCTTACTATAGCCAACTACTATAAATTCCTCCCTATGGGAGAGGGTTTTGTCAATATTGGTGCCAATAAAGCTATTATTATTATTTATATAAAAAAATAAACTCTCTATCATATTAATTTCCTCTTCTACCACTGTTTGGTGTGAGGATCCTGCCTGTAGAGTCTGGCCTATAGGTCTCTTTCTGTGCTAACTCATTATCCTACTCCAGTCTATCCCGCGCCTCCTGCAAGCTTCCTTTAGGCCGTTATCCCAGGAGATGCGAGGCCTTCCTCCGGGTATTTTTCTTTCCGTGCGGGTCTCGCAAGTCTTCCTGCCACTTCTATTGGAATCCATCCTAAGAAGATGTCCAAACTTTAGTTTGTGTTCCGCTAGAACGGTCTCCGCCGGTCACCCCGTATAGTGGCGTTCCTTATCCTATCTCTCCGTGTCTCTTCTCTTTATTTTTCTATGATACCTCATTTCCATGGCCTGCATTTGGCTCCTGTGTTTTGAGGTGAGAGTACAAGAATCTGAGGAGTACGAGTAGGAAGGAATGTTGATCTATATACGGCTAATTTGGTCCGCTTGACACCTCTTCCCGCCTTGAAAACCCCGCCTGACCACACAGAACATCCTCTAATTCTATTGGCCACTTTTTTATCTATACAGCCATTCTTATTGAGATGAGGTCCCAGATATTTAAAATTCTTGACATGCTCTAATCTCTGTCCTCCAACCCATAGTATCCTCATTATTTTTCGGGATTTCTTTTCAATTCGCACGCATGTCTTTCCCGGGTTAATCTTAATATTTATTGTTGGATAATTCCTTGGAAGACATTTATTTATGTTGGAGGTCTCGATCATTGTCAGATAGCAATTTAAAAAAAATTAAACATATAATGTATTATTTTCAAAACATATAACATTAAAAATTGTGAATTCTGATTGAGATGTCTATTTAAACTACTGTACACTGCACTCATTTGTATATTCAATGCATTATTAAATTTATTGAAAAATGATTCTGTCTCTGTAGCTATAATATCCATTAATTATTGTATGAAAATTTCATTATTCTATTGTTTTATCCACTGTTTCAATATTATACTTATATATGTATGTATACACACTTGTCATTTTTTTTTAAGCTTTAAATGAACCTATTCACGTTTATTTATATTTTATATCCCAAAACCTAAAAAGGATCTTTGCGATAACAAAAATCACACAACTTTCAATTACCTCCTTAGCTAAAATCAAACCAGACAAATTTTATTAAGTTAGTGTTGAAAAGATTTAAAAAATTACACTAAGCTTAATAGGAGTATTTTCTTTAGATTAAATAATCTAACTATAGAAACTATTTTATTCTACACGTCGTTTTATCTATTTTTTATCACTATCCATTACCTAATACAACTTTGTAAATAAGATAAATTTATTTCTAAAATGTTTAGTATTCCAATGGCATATTTTAAATTATATTATTTAATGTTCAGTACAAAAATTGACACAAAAAATATTGTTTGTATTATTTCCGTCAGTTAGTGAGCATTTTATTTTTTTTCGTATGGTATATTTACAATTTTTTTTTTATCAATGATGCGACTCTTAAACTATATATTTCTTGTAAAAACGTGGGTGTGAAAATATTCATGATCGCAATGTTTTTTTTTTTTAAATTTATTTCATAGTATTTAAGACTCTCATTGTATCATTGTACGATTACCCAGAGTAGCATAAATTGACCTTAAATAAATAAACATACAAAGATTTTCGGCTACTTTGGGATTATTAACATAAATCAAGAGCCCATACATTACAAAAATATGGTAAAGAAATCGGAACTCCTACCAAATTTGAATATTTTTGTTTACACGAGGTATTTTTCCGTATGTTGAAGTATAAACCTTCAAGTTATGCGGGAAGAAGCTGTTTTCTACAATAACGAAAGTTGAAGTTAATAAACTAAAATATTTTTTCATCATAGTTTTATTATGAAAATACGTAAGTAAGGATTATACGCTTCGGTAATTAGAATTGGTATTATTAAAGATAGTTGTGATTATTCTAAAACTGTTTTATTAAGTGAAAACCATCAATAGGATAGAGACATCACGGTTCAATTATAGACCGAAACAGATATCGGAAAGATAATTCCTTACGTCACTGGGCCAGGGAGTAATGTTCTGATTGGCTATTAAGTGGCCATTAGCGGGCTAATTTGAGACTATATCACATGTCCGAGCTGGTTTCGAAGCTGTGATCTGGTTCGAATCACCTGATCTATTGTCCTTCCTTCCACGAATTCCATCCCCATTAGGTTTCCATCCTTATTAAAGGCACTAGTTGTTAGAATAATGGCCAGTTCTCAAATTTTAAATGTAGCTTTCAGAATAATCATATAATAAAGGGCCTAGCTGGATAAGCATGTGAAATCTGCCTCCGCGTATATCAAAACCAAATTTATACCATTGATTAACATTTATGAGAAACTACCTTTTGCAAATAGCTCCTTAATCCTTATGTGTAGGAAGTTATGGAGAGGGAAAGAAAAAAAAAAATGTTTTCTTCTAAACAGGTTAATTGGTTGTAAAGGTACAGTGTTTTTCTTTATAGATTTACGACCAAAGTTTACTAACTTACCTCAGTAAGAACATATGAATACGGTCCTCAAATAATTACGAATCGAAAAAAGTCACACTTTCAAAAAATACACTTTTACTGCCTAAAATATAACCAAAATAGCTTTGTATATGAACAAGAAGATAAAGTTCCAGAACTACACTACTTATGAAAAATTGAAATGAAATTATAATACAATTTTAAATAAAATAGAATTTACAAAAATCATAAAGTACCACATTTTCAAGTCTTTTCCTTTTATATTTTTTGCAACCCAAATTATGTTGCGCGATAACTAACTAATATAACTAGCTTATCATATGCTCGTGTGGGCTGAAAATTAATATGTTATGGTAAGTATACCACAAAAATATAATTACAGCTGAAACTCGTTTGATAATAATTAGACCCCCGTAAAAATTTAAAATAAACAACTGCGAAATTAAACTATCCAAACATATGAGATATTTCGGAGTCACCTATCTATCAAAACATTTAAAGTTTTGAGTCCACTTTAGTAAAAAAATTAAGAGAGTGAGGCAAAAATTAAGGCAACTTAATCACTTAATTAATTCTTCGAGTATGTACCTTCGACTAAAGATGTGAATATATAAGGCCATTTTACGTCCAACTCTGCTATATGGTGCTCCACTACTTTCGCATATTGCTAAGTCGACCGAAAAACGCTTACAATCGTTTCAAAATGCCGTACTACGGAAAATTGTGAAAGGAACGTCATCCCAAAGATCCAAAACCTCAAGAATTCACAAGGAATTAAGAATTGACAAACTTTCCGAATTCATAACTACGAGGAATAAAAAGTTCTATGAAACGGTCAAACTTCATAACAGTCCCATATATGGTAAGCTGACACATTTCTTTAATCCAGTAGATGATAACAACCAGGACAGGGCTGGTCAGCCTGTAATAGTTTTAATTTTATTTTACTGAATTATGACAAAATATATATTTATATATTGTATGGAGTACATAAAGGAGTATAAAGAGGTATGTAAATTGATTTATAAGAATGTAAAAAATAATGTTGTGTATCTTTTAATTTTAAAATAAATGTTTTTTGTAGATCCCTTGAGAATGGCAAAGAGCCGAAACGTAGGGAGAAAAAATAAGAAAATAAAATAAGTTGAATGAAATGGATCATTTTAATTAAAGGAACCTAATAATACAATTATTCATTCAAACTATTCTTAATTGTAATAAAAATTAATTTCTGAATTACCTTAACGATGGCAGAATATTGAGATTTAGCTTTTAGTATTAGATCTACTCAAACCAAAAGATGAGCCCTATTACCGCATTAAAGATAATTTTATATTACAGAGATTATAGAGATACCTGACATCCTTAAAATGCATAAATGCAGAAAAAGGGGAATATTCAAAAACTAATGTTTTAAGAAGAGCTAGCGAAAGGGACTACGAAAAAAAATAAAATATTACTAATACAGGGGAAAAAACTGAATGAAATTGCGTTATGTAGTAATATCATAAACAAGAAAAAGTGGTATTGAAATATTTTGCTGCCTAACGGAGTTTAAATTACAATACTTTGCTATTACCATACAACATGACTCCCTAACCTTTCGCGACCTAATAGCACATTTACAAGGAATCTATCCAATGACAAGCACATTTTTTTGTATTCAGTATGAAATAGTTGGATAATGTTAACAATAAAGATATTTTTTTAAACTAAGAAAAAAAGCTGAAACCGATAATCACCTCTATATCCGAAGTATTAGCTGATAGTTTTAGTAAACGAAATTTTATTGCGTTTTAGAATGTAATTTCTGTTCATTTTCAATATGAATTTTTATCTAATCAGGCTCCAAAGAATACTAGTGATAATATGTAATTCTATTATATAAATGAGTTAATAAGTTTATTTAAATAGTATATTAAAATGAATGATGTTAATTATGAGATATTGAAGAAAAAAAGTAGAACATTTTACTAAAGACTCGTCGAACTAATTCTGAAACATAATGACAACAAAAAAGTAAAGTTGACCGATTTAAATAAATTATTATTTTTAAAGAATAGGGTTGTATTTTCAACGACATTTTTTATTCTTAAAGAGGAAAGATATAATTTTATCTAAAACTATTAAACCCTTATGACCACAGTTTGTTGTGACAGTTATATAGCCAGTTTGACCAGCGAGCCAATATGAGGACAGCTGGTTGTCATATAATTAGCTGATTGTCGCAATTATCTATGGTAAGTGTAGATAAGGATTAACATTTAAAATAAAAATATAAATTTTAATTTTAGGTAATCGACGAAACTTGCTTCACAAAGACAAACTAGAAAATATGTACTTTTCATTACGTTCCATTCCAAAGCAGTCGAGTTCTTTTATTTATTTTGATCAGACAATTTGCAGCCTCTTGGTAGAAGCCAATTAATATTGAGAGGAAAAAATGGCTTCGTTATAAATCAGCGACATCCCATCGCTCAATAATGATTTATGAATTTTCTCCTTATCGTCCTTAATAAGAACCTTCAACTAGAACTTAAATGAGACTAATGTTGGTTCATTATTCTTAGCATTTCATTTAATAAGTATTCATAATAGGAAATTTAGACATTAAGACAATAAGGCTTTATCACTTTGAAAATACCTGGAATAAAATATTTAATAACAAAATTGTTTATGACACAGCATCTGGTCTATGCGAACGATGTAATAATAATTGCAAAAAAATAACACCATTGGAAGGAGCTCTTGAAAAATTTTAAATGTCAACTAAAGAAATAGAGCAAGGCAATTAACATAACACAGTTTACATATTTACTTCTATGTCTAATTGATATAAATGACAACAAAATAAATCACAACTTCAAAAAGTGTAAAACTTTAAGTATTTAATAATAATAATAAAACATTTATTTATTCTGGGACAAGTCTCTTCGGAATAATATAACAGAAGAATAAAATTACAGCTTTAGTGTCTTTGAGTAAAAACAAAAAAAACTACAGAAATAACAAGAAAATGAATAATAGTAATAAAATAATAAGTGGCTTCTTATAATAATTTAGAAAACAAATTAGACCAGAATAAAAAAAATAAAAATATGTTTATACATAAAGTGCAAAATAAATTTAAAATGTTTGTGAAAATGTGTGAAATATTATTCATAAACCTTTAAATACAATACAAAATAAAGCATAATAAATAATCGTTTCTCTCTGTTCCATTTACCGATTTATATTGAAATTAGCAAGTCAGTTGGAATCATTTGAAAATTGGGTTGACAGAAAGTGTTTGAACAAACAGGACTTGAAGGTCGGAAGAGTATCGGAATGGCGGATATAAGAAGGAATAGAATTCCATACGGACGAAGATCGGATAAGGAAGGATCTGTAGAAAGCTGCTGTTCGATGAGGCGTTATATACTGTCTGAAGCCGCAAATGAGTATTGCGGGAGTAGACGGAGGATTTAAATGAGAATATATCAGAGATGTACGATGACCGTTGAGATCGGAGAACTTGGAAGAGAAAGAATGCCTTAGAACGGTAGGAAGGGTAAATCCACTTCAACTCCTCGTAGAATCGGGTTACAGAGGTGTCTCTGGATATCCCAAAGATGAAACGTATCAGGCAGTTAAATATCGTTTTAGTTTAGCTTTTAGATCACCATACACCGCACAGCAGTTGTCAAAGTGGGGGAATATTAGTGAGCAATTCAAGAGCCAACAAACCTTCTTCAAATGGAAGAAGGTTACGATGGTATTTTAGGAGTTTTAAAATGGAAATTGTGCATCGAGAAATTTCGAAAACGTAGTTTTTCCAGGAAAGATTTTGGTCTAGGGTTAATCCAAGGTTTTTAACTGATTGGTGGAATTTTATAGGTTTATTATTTAAAGACAATGTGGCCCGAACTATGAGGTTAAGACGCCAAAGATACGCAGGGCATATTTTCAGGATTGCAAATGGAGAAATGCCAGAATATTGCTCACTCAGCCGATCCAAGAGATAAGAAGAAGAGGAAGACAAAGGTTGAGATGGACGGAAGGTGTGGCAGCGGACGCTCGTAGCATGCTGGGAATTAGGAGCTGAATGACATAGGCTCAAGGAATTCAGGAATATATGGAATTTCACAGGAGTGTTTCAAGATCGGTTTGAAGGGATTCGTAGATAAGGAGGTCCAAACTACAATAGGTGACTAATTTAGAAGTGAAGGATTTTATAGAAAGGTCGTATGAAATTTCTATGAGGTCATGCGAAGAAAAACGGGACGGGGTGCTGAGAGGATGAAACGACCTTTGCAGATGAATCAGTTATATGAAGATCCAGACAGGAGTTGGAGAATTGCGTATGGAACTCTATATAGATTTAGGGAAAAGAGTAGGTTTATCAGGAAGGAATTATCATATTAGCATTGGATATTTTTGGAGATGATGATATTGGAGTACCTGGAGACAAATTGGACTAGAGAGGATTCAAAAAGAGTATCGAATGGAACATGAGAAGGTCGATAAACAATGACATACAGGAGAGGAGATGAAACAGTCGAGATTTTCAAAAAACAGGTATGATCAGGAAAAGGGGATTGGAGGAGGATTTTGGCCTTAGGACTATCGTGTATATACAGCCCTACTCCTCCACAATTTTATTTGACAAGATTTTTATGAATTTATTTTAATATTTTATATTTAAAAACCGTTCATTCGATTTGATATCGAACTGAAGGATTTGCGATGCAAGATTTGGATTATTCTTTACACGTAGCACTCGTATACCATCAGCCTGAGAGTAAGGATAGTGATTGAATTAATGTTAATATGAGGCAGTATAAACCTTATAGGGAACAGGTCCTAAGGCCCTACCTTGATGTACGCCACAAGAGTGATAAAATGTGGATAAGTAGGTAAGGTTATGTTTTACTTTGAAGTTTCAATCAATAACATTAGAAGGGACTTGTGAAGGTAGTTTCGAGTGCAAGACTTAGTCGAGTCCCTCTATCTCTTTCATATATAACACTGTAATTAAATTAAATTATATCCTACTGTAATTATCACTATTATGTAAATTATGGTATGAATACATTATTTAATTAATTTAATGACTTCATTACCCGTAAAACCTAAGACTATGAATAAAAAAAGACTGAATGCCTACAACACAAGTAATTTGAGTTTCATAGAAGCAGATTATTAGGGGTACTTATATATATTTTCTAATACCTGGAACTAATTTCATTGAAAATAATGTAGGAACCTGAAAAGATATATAAGATTACTATAATTTCGTTAAAACGGATAGTACCTTAAACTAAATTGATTGAACTGCCTACAACAGAAGTAATTTGAGCTTTGAAAGCCCATCCTTAGCAGTATTTTTATACTTTTACCGATTCCAAGAAACATTTTTACCAAGAATAGGAAGCTCAAAAGATAAATAACGTCGTACAAAAGGATTGAAAATTTGTACAAGTACTTATCTGTTCTTTGTCTTTCACTCATGGAGTTCATTTTTTGTCAATTTTTATAAACCTAGCAATTCGACAGATTTTTAAAATATATTTCAAGTCACAAAGGTAAATAAGGGTATTATCTTTGATTACAAATGTAGCAGTGCATTAAAATTAGATAACCAGAAAACCGATGAAAAAAAAAGATGAAACCTGTCAGAAAAGGTTTATTACCATTCTCTTATTAAATTGTAAAAATCCCCAAGTTTTCCGTGAAGCGTTTTCTTCTGTAGAGAGAGAGAAAGAGTCGACAATTTTTTATTTTGTGCATTTCTTTGTGAATACCTCATAAACCATGATCTTTATTGCAAACATTATCATATATAAAATTAGAGTATGAAAAATCGCCAATAATGGTTCGTTCATTTCCTTGGTATAATGAATGGTTGCGGAGATATTGTAATACAGGAGTTTTCCACATTAAGTAAACATCAATTACAATTATTACACGTGATTGCGTAATATTTTTTTATGTATTTTAAAATATGTTTTTGAACATAGGAACAGTATATATATATATTATATATGTGTGTATTCTTTACCAAGTTCTTCGATCACAACGTCCATCTTACTTCTCAGATATATTTTCATTTAAATCCTCCATCTACACCTGCAACACTCGTTCGCGACCTTCGGACCTGTATATAACGCATCATCGAACCGCAACTTTCGACAGATCTTTCCTTATCCGATCCTCGTCCTTATGGAATTCTATTCCTTTTCATATCCGTCACTCCAATACTCCTTCGACCTTCAAATCCTGTTTGTTCAAACACTTTTTGTCTATCCGATTCTCAATTAATTAGCAAATTTCAATAAAAATCAGCAAATAGAGCAGAGAAGAACAATTATTTTCTATATCTTATTATGCATCGTATTCAAACATTTATGTATTTTATGTTACACTTTTCATAAGCATTGCAAATTTATTTTAATCAGCCCTGTATATGAATATGTAAATGTTTTATTTTATTTTTTGTCTAGTTTGTTTTATTTGTTTTTCTAAATTATTATTAGAAGCTACCTGCTAATTTATTACTATTATTCATTTTCTTTGTTATTTCTGTTGTTTTTTGTTTATTTTATTTATTTATTCTTTTATTAGTCTAAGATACTGAAGTTCCAATTTAATTTGTCTGTCCAACATTATTCTGAAGGGACTTAACTTAAGGGTCCCAGAATAAATAAAGAATTATTATTATTATTATATTATTATATATATATATTTATATATATATATATATATATATATAGATGTATAATATACCTTTATAAAGCTAAAGATTAAAAAAAAATATATTATCTGATAAAAATGAAGAGCCTAAAGAACTAACTGATTCTCTGCTTTTTTCCTAACGTCAGTTTCTGATGACCCAGAGGAGTCCAGGTACGATCCTAGATATTTAAAGACATTCACCTTTGTACATGTCTCAGAGTCAACATTTAGATCACCGTCATTTTCAGCGCCTATAGCCATGTATTCGGTCTTTTCGAAGTTTATTTTGAGTCCCATGGACTCGTAGCAATCCCATAGAGAGCACATTATTATCTCCAGGTACACCTTCCTCCGAGCAAACACAACCTGGTCATCAGCAAAGAAAAGGGAGACCAGCTGTTCATCGTCGATAAAGGGTCCTTCATCTCCACATTGGTCCAACCATTGCCTTACATACATGTGAAGGTAAATCTTGAAGAGAGTCGGCGCCATGCTGCATCCTTGCTTCAGACCCTTAGTTCCCGAGAAAGGCTCCAATAGCCGCTTTCCAATCTTCACTCGGTAGATATCATCTCGGTATAGGTGTCTCACAGCTTCTATTAAGGTGCTATCGATGCCCGCTTCTCTCAATGCGGTCCACATTCTGCTCCTTGGGACGCTGTCGTATGCCTGTTCAAGATCCACAAAGGCTAAATGCAGCTCCTGGTTCATTTCCCGAGATTTTTCAATGATCTGCCTGAGTACGAAGATATTGTCATTACAGGAGCGCCCCGCTGTGAAGCCTGCCTGTTCCTCTGGGTGAAGAAAGCATCCTCTAATTTATCACGGAGTAGTCTTCCAATAACTCTGCTCATCGAGCTCTGCACACATATGCCCCTGTAGTTTCGGCATATCTTTCTGTCACCTTTCTTGAATATGGGTGATATAAAGCCTGTCCGGAGGTCGTCAGGAATCCTATCTCCTCTCAATATCAAATTTATCATGTCAAGAAGCAGGCTCACCATCTTATTACCCCCACATTTTAGCAATTCCATCGATATCCCGCCTGGCCCAGGAGCCTTTCCGTTTTTTAGAGCTTTTTAGGGCCTGAATCAGTTCTTCCTTAGTGCCCCGTATTCCAGCTTCCGGCGTTCTGATAGCTCTCTCTTCTACCATAAACTGGGTGCGGCTTTCTCTGAGGAGATTTTCAAAATGTTTCTTCCACTCTTCTTGGCCGATTGGTGAAAGAATATATCCTTTTCTAGGTGCCCTCAGCTTCTTTAAAATACCCCAGGATTCTTTGACCCTGTTGTACCCCAGTGTGCTATCTATACGTCGGCAGCACCTCTCCCATGACGCATTTTTCTCGCACACCACAAGGCTCTTAACCTCCTTATTCAATCTTCGGTAGGTGACCCTATCGTCGTTATTTTTTGAGGGGGGTATCTCTGGTACGCCACATTCTTCAGATTTATACACCTTCTCACCTCCATCTGACCACCAGTCCGGTTTAGGACGTCCTTCTCTCACACCGAGGGCCTCAGCCGCAGCTTCATGTATGCATTTTTTTAAATGTGCATATTTTTCTGAGGCATCCACTCCAACATCAACGTCAATCTTTGCTTCTAGTCGACTTTTGTACAGGTCCCGGATGCTTGGGTCTCCCAGTAAATCCAGCCGATATTGTGGAAAGGTTTCTGCTTCCGTCGTTATTTCACCTTTCATTTTATTCCTCTCTGCAATCCAAGGAAGGTAAATCTTGGCCCTCAGCATATGGTGATCGCTTCCACATTCCAGCCTCTGAACACACGTACATCTTCCACCTTTAATGTGCTTTGTTGTTTGGAGATTACGTAATCCAATATTGAAGACTGGAATCCTGGTTTATTCCATGTGGCTTGGTGGATCCACTTGTGTTTGAAGAAGGTATTTTGAATCGTTGATTCATAATGATTCTCATATATCGAGTAGTCGCCTTCCATTTTCGGTGACAATCTTCTCTCCATAGCGCCCAACCACTCGGCTTCCAATCTCACATCCAACTCGAGCGTTGAAGTCCCCCAGAATGATAATCTCTTTGTCGTCATTCACCTTCTCGAGAGAAGCTCTAAGTTCCTCCTCAAAAGCGTCCTTCATATCCGGAGACTCATTATTTCCGGGTGCATTTACACCGAATACCACAAGTTTTCGGCCAAGATGATCAAGGTCCACCCGCATGAGCCTCTCTGAGATCTCTTCGCAATGGGTAATTCTTCGCATGTGCTTCCTCTTGACCAGAAATGACACTCCAGTCCTAGCTCTCTTATCTTTCTCCGCACCACTCCACAGATGCATATATTCTCCGAGGAGCTCCTGACCTTTCCTTTTATCTTCGTTTCAGTCAACACCACGAGATCCAGCGCTGAACGTTCAACTTCCTTTAGCACCTCATTTCGCTTGTTGTTGAGACTCTGTACGTTCCAGGTTCCCAAATGAATAGTCCGTGTCCGTTTCCGATGTCTTTTGCCAGAGAGACCGTCCGATATATCCGAGGCTTCACGCTGATTTCTTTTAGCAGGCTGATTTTTCCATCGATGAGCAGCTAACCCGAACGACAACCCCCAACCTGGAGGACCGGGGATTTTTGATCAGGGTGTCCTTTCCCTAGACGTGCTGCCGACCAAAGCTATCGAGTCACGTCCACACGTCCACCTTTTATCTGTTTATTTAAAAAATATTAAATTAATTTAAAACAACGGGGGTAATTGAAAGTCGGGTGTTTCGCTCACCAGATTTTTTGAACTGGAGTGATTACTATTAATCCTGATATTATACTATCTCCCGCACATCACCGTTATTTTCCTTCATCTTATCTTGAGACTCGAGAATCCCTACTTCAACATATTTTTCTCCTAAAATTGTTTCTAAACCTCTTATTCATAATAAACACAATAAAGAGACTAGAAGAACTTCAATCATTTTAATTAGTAATTAGTATTTTATTTTAATGCTAATTAATTTAATAATAATTGTTGTGAGATCATTAGCCCCCTTCTTTGTAAAGTCCTGCCTGAGAATAAACAAGGGGAGGCAATGAATTTCTACTTCAAGAAAACCCTTTTCCAAGTGTAACTGGTAAAATACCTAATACACTTTTTATTTACAATTTTTATTATTATGAAATAGCTTTGTATCTTAATCAAGATATCCTTGGGGAACAACTTTACAAACAGGTAAATGAATTTCGTAAAAAATGAAAAGTAAATAAATATTTGCCTAATATTTTAACAATAACAAAAAATATTTACTAACATCTCTGAAACTCTATTGAAATTGATAATTTTTTTTTTAGTTTTTATTTTAATTACATTCCTTATTATCCTGTAAACTAAATATATAAACAATTGTTACTGTTGATTATGTTGATACTATTGAACAAACTCTGAATAGATATTATTATTTTTACTAATGAAATCATATTATTATGACTTTCGTGTCTCAGACCGGACGGACTACAGAAGCGCTCTGGAAGAATGTTCAAAGAATTGGCCACCTTTAGTGAAAAACATGTTACGAATTGCTTGGGACTTAGCAACCCAAGCGGACGATTTCAACCCTGGGATAAGTACGTAGTTTGTCACGGGTGTTAGTGCAGCATACATGTCAACCACTGCTCAACATGCAAGAACAAAGCATTCAAAATTCCGCTGCCTCTCGTATAAGTCTGTTCGCTGTAACTTGAATCTTGGATAATTAGTTATGTGGGTTAGTATCCTTAAAGTGACTGCAGGAGATAGGATGTTTTACCTAGAATCTTATATAAAACATCCAAGGTTCAAGTTATCCTTACTAGATTATTACTGCATTCTGCTCACCCTAGAGGTATAAATGTACTTAAGACTGCATTTTTGGCGAAATAAGGACATGTAAATACACTTATTCATCAAACGAATCAAGTATATATTATTATAATTCTATATTACATTATAAAATTAAGAACCATCTAGATTAGTAAATTGCTGCCATCTAATTGATCGACATTTTGTCAGGTATCTAAAATCCTAAGTATTGGTATGGTCAAGACTACTTATTTCGTTTTTTTAAATTTCCTCCTCGGTTAGTGTGGGACATAAGTAATTTTGGTATTTCGAAATGATCAGTACCAATTAATTTAAAAAAAAAGAAGTTTTTGTGGCTTAAAGTGATGAATTTTTAACGAATGGCTGAATAACTGAAATAAATCAAATACAAACGAAAAAAACGTGTAATACTTAAAAAAAAAAAAAAAATTCCATATCCATGATAATATTATTAATATTTTACTATTTAGCATATATCATCTCCGATTAATAATAATATGTAAATTCATCGAACAGTAAGATTCCGCGATAATACATAACAATGGGTGCAAATTTCATTGTACTTTGTGAATGCTTCATTAAGTACTCAATCAAATCTAAAAGAAAAAATATATAATTCTCGCGTAACACTAGGAGGATTATAATTTGGATTTCAGAGTACAAAAAAATAAGAATCTCTTTTTCTTTTCTTTTATAAATATTTAGGAAGCTTCATTCAATATTTCATATTTAAATAAGCACTCATTAACATCCTATTCTTAATTTTTTTTTTCAATATTTATCACTTTCAACATTGCGGGGTTTGATTTATCACACACACAAACAATTTTTTTTTCTATCGCATAGCTTACTTCTATTCGTCCTAATGGTATCTATTGGTTCATTGTTTCTATTATTTTATTTTTATTTAAATTTGATGATATAAATAATATAAACAGTTAGGAAACGGACATCATTAGGACGAAAGTGATAATAACAGTCTTGATAATGGAGAAAAACCCCGAAACGTTGGAAAACAGTGTGATAAATATTGAAGAAAAATATATTTTTAAGAAAAGGAGTTGAGTGCTTATTTAAATAAGTAAATAAATAAGCATCTCCTTTCGAAGTTTAGCTGATGGATATTATTTTAAAAAATCAGTAAAACATCAAAAAATATATATAATCTTATCAAAATACTTTTGGGTTTCATTAGGCATTTTTAAAGTTGCTGGATAATATAAACGTAAAAATTAATAGCCTTTACATAGCAAAAATATTTAATAAATAATGATATTTGCATGAAAAGCTGTACATAAGATTCGCATGAAAATGCCTGAATGACACATAAATAGGTATTTTTCAGGAATGAGTGCATGAACGAATCGCTGTGTGGGCACTGAATGTAAGCTTGGTAGTATTATTCTTGTAGTCATTGTCAATTAATTTAATCTTATTATTAAAATTTTTATTAAAACAGATTTAGGATAAGTATTGAATGAGTGGTGCAAATATATGTTTTTTAATTTTAAAAATGAAAACTTAGATTTTTTTTTATGACTAAGTTACAATAAATGTGTTAGATGATGATGTCTAAAGTAGACGAATAATTTCAGGGATAAGTGTATGATGAAATGCTTCTACTTACTCTGAATGAATGTATTCTCCACTTTAGCTCATAATGAAATTTAACTTTCATACATTTGGATCTTAAATTTTTGGCAACTAAATCCCTACTTCTGGCCGTTACTTTAATTTAACGTGGCCGCTTACTTTAAAGGATGGACAACTGCTTAAAGTTTTCGGAAATAAGGTACTACGTAAATATTGGTCCGAAGAGAGCTGAGACCACTGGGGAGTTTAGAAGGTTGCACAACGCGGAATTGTGGGACTTGTATCCTGTGAATATAATTGAGTTGATAGCATCGCGGAGACTTAAATGGGCGATTAAAGTTGTTGGGCTAGGCGAGGAACGGATTCTGAAAAAGTTGGTTTTAGCTGATCCGACTGGTAGGCGTTCGAAAGGTAGGCCGAAGCGTCGACTGGAGGATTGCGTTAAGGCTTATCTCGGGGGCTTTGGATTGAACGTTGAACATTGGACGAGTCTGTTAGGCGGAATTTTGTGGTATCGGCATCGAACCTTCGGGTTCGGAAGGCCTATTATTTTACTATTATTAAATCCCTACTTCGGACTGGAGCGGAGACAAAATATGAAGAGGAAAAAAAAGTAGTAAATGCCTTTATGTGGAGTAATGCCAATGGGAATGTTCTCTTGTGACATGGTTAACGGTTAAGGTCCAGGTTCTTAGAAAATAAAATTATTAACGATCTTCTACTTTATTTCCTTTGTGGCATACAAGCATATGGCAAAACATATTCTTCGTAACACCAACTAAAATTAATTAAATAATAATCAGTTTTAAAAAAAAAAAAAAGGAAATAATATCAAATAATCTTCAAAGTAAAGTTAACAGAGGATGCTTACCGCTGGGTATATTTTAAATATATATATGACGGAAAAAAATTAAATAAAAATATCCTTATACTGCTCCCTGCTAACTCGGTACTTCCATACATGGATACGTTACGAGACTTTCTACCGGAATGGCCTAAGATCGCGGAATTCCGGTACCTCCACGGTACTTCCTAGGCGGCGACACTGTACTTTCCATGTGTAGGCTCAAGTTTAAAACACCGGGCGGACGAAACCGAGCGGGAAAATTAAAACTTGTTACACACTCCCCTCCAGCGGGTAAGTCCGTCAGGTGGTTTGGAATAACTTAAGCTTCGATGGATGCCATAAACCTACGAACTTTCCATTCTGATCCCTTAACTTACACGACCCGCCACCCGTAACTGAGACAACTGTATAAGGGCCTTCATACTTGGGGTTAAGTTTAGCTGCGAGTTTATCTGCTGCTGAAGATAACTGAAAAGTCATTTTTAAAACCTGATCTCCCGGATGGAAACGATCTTTCCGGCGTCTCAAATTATAACGACTACTCTGATTTATGCTTGCTTTAAGAGAATTTTCCTCAGCGACATGATGAACTTCAGGCAATTTGGCCACTTTTGCCGCCCAACGAGTCTGTTCTTCTTCGCGAGCTGCTAGAATATCTCCCTCGAGAACTTGGTGTAAAGGCCTTAGCTCTCTACCGAAATTTAAGAAAGCAGGGCTGAACTTGGTCGAGTCCTGAACTGCGGAATTCAATGCAAATTGGATCTCTCCTAACTTCTCGTCCCAGCGTTGGTGTTTTTTCCCAAGATACGTGACGATAAGTTGCTTTATATTACGGTTAGACCGTTCTGTGGGATTTGCCTGTGAGTGATAAAGAGGAGTAGTCTCCCTCTTGATTCCGAACTCCTTAGCTACTTCATCAACAAGATTACTCACAAAGTTCTTTGCATTGTCGGAAATTAATTTCCTAGGTGCACCATACCTCTGTAATATTCGGGACTTTAATTTCGACACTATAACCGAAGAGGTAGCTTTCCTAATGGGACACAATTCCACCCATCGGCTAAATAAATCGACGAAAACTAGGAGATAAACGTTGCCTTTAGTGCTTCTAGGATAGGGACCCATAATGTCGACAGAAACGATTTCCCACGGCTGCTTGTTATAGCGAGGGTACATCAATCCACGAGGTGGTGTATTTCTGGGTTTTACCTTTTGACACAACTCACACTGTCTCACATATTGGCTTATATCCGAATAAAGACCCGGCCAATAATATAGTCTGCTAACCCGCGCGAACGTCTTATCAATCCCTAAGTGGCCAGACTGAGGAAGATCATGATTATCATATATTATAGATCTCCGCAGGTGTCTTGGAACAACCACTTTCCACTCCTCACTGGGGTCCTCCAACTCTCCTTTCAAAGAGTTCTTCCGATGATACAGT
This sequence comes from Piezodorus guildinii, assembly GCA_023052935.1. Taxonomy (NCBI): domain Eukaryota; kingdom Metazoa; phylum Arthropoda; class Insecta; order Hemiptera; family Pentatomidae; genus Piezodorus; species Piezodorus guildinii. The sequence continues at coordinate 27,446,506 of CM041296.1, read as the reverse complement.
AACTGCCCGTCCTTTATCAACCAGCCAGGGTGAAATTCTGGGAACTTTTGGACTCTGTAAAATTTCTGATCGTACCATTCATCAGACGATATAGGGGTTCCCGAAGACGAAATATCATTGGAAGAGGAGCCATGATCGATACCTGTAGATAAAACAGTTATTGCGGCAATTCTGGATAATGCATCGGCCACTGTATTCAGTTTGCCCTTACGGTATTCCACTTTGTAATTATACGGTTGTAACCGAAGAGCCCATCTAGCCAAACGACCCGAAGGGTTCTTCAAATTTAGAAGCCACTTAAGACTGGCATGGTCCGTAATAACGGTAAAGGAATATCCCTCCAAGTAATGCCGATTCTTTTCGATACCAAACAGGACTGCCAGGCATTCCTTTTCGGTGACGGTATAATTTCTTTCAGCTGGACTGAGGGTACGTGAGCAAAAAGCGATAACCCTTTCTTCGCCATCTTGTATCTGTGTTAAGACAGCTCCAAGACCTGTATCACTGGCATCGGTCTGTAGTTGAAAAGGCTGCTCGAAATCGGGCCTTGCTAATATTGGTGCTTCAGTCAGTGCTGACTTGAGAGCATTGAAAGAGGCTTCTTGCTCTCCTGACCATATCCATTTAGCTTTGCGTTTGAGCAAGGATGTAAGGGGAGAGACAATCGCGGAAAAATCTTTTATAAAACGGCGATACCACCCTGCCATTCCAAGGAACCTTCTAAGTTGCCCAACATTGGTGGGTGGAGGGATCGAAGTAATGGAACTTACTTTGTCTGGATCAACGCTCAGGCCTTCACTATTAACTAAATACCCTAAGTATCTAACTTCTTTACAACCAAATTTGCATTTATCGGGATTAATACGCAACCCTGAAGCTTTAAGTCGACGAAATACTTTCTGAAGCATGTCTAAATGCAATTTAAAAGTTGGCGTGCAAACCAAAATATCGTCTAGGAAAACTACAACGTACGGGTATAGTTCGGGTCCAAATATGGCATCGGCTAACCTCTGAAAGGTAGCAGGTGAATTGGTTAGCCCAAAAGGCATAACTTTAAACCTAAATAACCCTCTGCCCGGAACTGTAAACGCTGTAATCTCTTTACTAGATTCGTCAGCTAGTGGTACTTGCAGAAATGCCTGCTTAAGGTCAAATTTGGACAGATATCTCGCTTGTCTAAGTCCGTCTAAAAGAGAAGTCATATTTGGCATGGGATATGAATCTTTACAAGTAACTTCGTTTACCTTGCGAAAATCGATACAGAACCGGTAACCCGATCCCTTGCGAACCATGACTACCGGAGATGACCATGGAGATTGGCAAGGCTCAACTAAGCCTTCTTCTAACATCCGATCAAGTTCCTGGTACATTGCCTCAAGAACTTTAGGCGAGTAGTGGTAGGAGCGTTGCTTAATAGGTTGAGCACCCATAACATCTATCTTATGTCTTATACGGGTTGTTAATCCCGGAGAATCTTGGAGAGTTAGCAAACCTTCACTAACTATCTTATCCAGATCTAACTTTTCTGAGGAACTGAGTGAATTAATACCACAAATTGATGTTTCCCTTCCCTCTATTGGAACATCCTGACGGAACGAAAACTTATGGCTAGGATCGTCTTGAAACCACCAGGTTGCTTCACGAAAATTCATGCACATATTAGAATTAACTATAAAATCTAATCCAAACAAAAACATAAATGGAAGTGATGTTAAAGCATACAGTATTATGTTGTACGACCTACCTCCAACTGTAATTGGAATAGAGAATATTTTATCCACAATACTGGTACTTCCATTAGCGACACAAATATTAAACTCGGGAATTTCCTCAACGACATAACCCAGTTGAAGGAGAATTTTGATCCCTTCTGGTCCAACGAATGAGGTGGTTGAACCAGGGTCAAATAGGGCCAAGTAATTCAACTCTCTTCGGCACTGTTTTCCTATTTGGAAAACCATGTAAAGCTGTTTAGGGAACGATACGGGATAAAGAGGTACGGTAAAATTTTCTAAAGAATTCGAGGCGACATTTGAGGAAACGAGATCAGATTTAGCGGTACAAAAAGGTATACGATACGGAACGGTATTTAGTGGGTCAGCTAAAACTGTAGGAATAGGAATGACCCTCACTTCCGATTCCCTCGCCCATTTCCCGGAGTACATTTAGGGCAGGCGTGAATGGAAACTCCTGGGTTACCACAACGATAGCAGAACAACTTACGAGGTAGCGAACATCTGGAATATACATGTGGTCCACCACAATTCCAGCAATTTAATTTCTTAGCTGTTAGAGCTGGCTGTAAGTCTTTTGAGATGTTTTTATTGTCAACGATTGATTCAGAACTATTTCTGGATCGTACTTTGGTCGATGGGGATAACCTTTCCATACAACCAACTGACTCGGTTTTCATTCGTTCGAATTCGGGATTACAATTTGATTTGTCGGCAGAAGCGTCAGAATCTGTTGGCACCGAGGAACCCGAAGGTAAAATACTATATATTCCCGAAGATTCTTTCTTATACTGCCTATTTGTAGTGGGATTCGTAAATCGGGATTTCTCTTTTCCATTCGGTTTTTCCGCTCGGCCTTCTTGAGCCATCATCTCGGAGATTCTAGATCGTTCCGTGACGAAATTTATTAAGTCCCTATAAGAGGGAATCTCAGTCGACTTTATCCGCTCTTCGAACGATCTTCTGGTCCCTGGGTCTAAATTGGTGAGGGCTAAATGAAGTTTAATGAAGTCCCCCATATCTTCGATGCCTAAAGCCGATAGGGCGGAAAAATTATTTTCATGTTCGGATAAAAATCTTTGCAAATTATTTGCGGACGAATTGTTTAGAGGGGTGAAATCCAACACTCTTTTAATGTAAAATCGGGCTAGCCGTCTTTTATTTTGATAACGAGCAACTACCGCATCATAGGCTAGGGAATAATTACTTTCCTCTAATGCGAACCCCGAGATAAGGGACAAAGCTTCCCCGCGTAAACTACTTCTTAGATAATGGAATTTTCTTATGGTCGATAAAGATTTCTCTCTATGAACCATAGAATCAAAAAGAGAATAGAACTCATTCCAGTCTTCCAATTTCCCCGAGAATGTCGGTAAATCAATTCTTGGTAGCTCCTGAGGAACAGAGTAAGTAGGGGTAGAAAAAACATCAGGTTTCTTTTCCGTGGGAGTACACGTTTTAATTAATTTATAATAATTCGCTTTAGTGGTGTCGACTAAATCGAAAAATGAATTTTGTACAGCTGAGGTTTCGACCTTGTCCTTAGTACCCGTCACGGTTGAGTTGTATTCACGGATTTTGGACTGGATCTTTTCAAAACGCGACTCGTAATTGACCAGCCTATCATAAACTGGTTTAAAATCAACTACTGTATCAACACTCAAGGAGTTTGATTTAGTAAAAATGTTCTGAACTGCAGCAAATATATCCTCCCGTTCCGATATCAAGACGTCGGGATTACCCATTATGGCAAAGCAAACAAAACGTAAAAAAATTTAAAAACAGAAATAAACTAGCACTCTGGAAACCGATAATAGAACCAGGAGAAAATTTTCCTTTAAGATAAAATAAAATAAATTCCTACTTTAAGGCAATTAAAATAAAAACCTGTAAAAAAGATTAAACAAAATATAATTTAAATTAAATTAAACTCGGTAAGCGTCCTTTACAAATTCAAGGTACAAGTTGAATAACAGGAAAACAAAGTCTTAAAACTTATATGAACCGATCAAAACAAAAGTTTAAGAAATAAATTAATGAGACAAATAACAATTATTCTCAAACTCTAATTAATCTAAATTTTGATTAATAAGATACCTTATAAAAAAACAAAAAATTATTTTGTACAAAAAATTATTTTCTCTGTTATCTAAAGTTATTTACAAAAAAAAATAAAATATTGTTATTATAATAATAATTCTTATCAACCACAAAATTCATAATTATTAAATCTTAATTAAATACAAGTAAATAAAATCCTAATTTGAAACCTTTTAATTTGAGATTTTAATTAAAATAAACAGTCTAAATTTACTAAAAACAGTTTAATAAACGTTACTTTTAAATAAAAAATTTTAATCAATATAGAAATATTTTGTATTAAATAACACAAGAAACTTTTACGGAATATATTACAATTTTTAAAATAAAAAAAAAATAAAATGTTTTCCTTCGATACGATAATCATAAAAGTCTTAACTTTGTTGATGCAATTGACTATACCTAATACCATGCTTGCGAATTACTGCAATGCAAATAGTGTCACTTAATTCTTCCAATGTATTATTCATTTCCTTTTAACAAAAAAATAACCATTAAAGTCAGCACTTAACTTAAAAAACTGTCCTTGTCCTGGTCTCGGGCGCCATAGATTTGTGACATGGTTAACGGTTAAGGTCCAGGTTCTTAGAAAATAAAATTATTAACGATCTTCTACTTTATTTCCTTTGTGGCATACAAGCATATGGCAAAACATATTCTTCGTAACACCAACTAAAATTAATTAAATAATAATCAGTTTTAAAAAAAAAAAAAAGGAAATAATATCAAATAATCTTCAAAGTAAAGTTAACAGAGGATGCTTACCGCTGGGTATATTTTAAATATATATATGACGGAAAAAAATTAAATAAAAATATCCTTATACTGCTCCCTGCTAACTCGGTACTTCCATACATGGATACGTTACGAGACTTTCTACCGGAATGGCCTAAGATCGCGGAATTCCGGTACCTCCACGGTACTTCCTAGGCGGCGACACTGTACTTTCCATGTGTAGGCTCAAGTTTAAAACACCGGGCGGACGAAACCGAGCGGGAAAATTAAAACTTGTTACACTCTTCATGTATTTTATCTGACAGCTAATTTACTTGATTTATAAACTGACACAGTTGTAAATGTCAATGACTAATTAAAATAAATAAAATAATTACCTTTATGCGTATTTACAACGTTAGAACAACTGTTAATTACTGTCAGGTACTTGCTAAACAACCCTATCCTAATTAAACCTGGATAGGCAGAATTTAGGACTCCCACTGTAGCATCTTCTTATTAGCCACAGTAGCATAAAGTGACTTTAAATAAATAAACAAACCGTTATTACGAACTATTTATTTATATACTCTACATCCACTCACTCTTAATTCACTTTATTCTTAAGTTTATTCAAAAGATGTCTTCTTTCTATAAACAATATAGATCTATTAATTATCGTATGCAAATTTTAAATATTCTGTTGTTGTTTTTTCCATGTAATAGCATAAATATAAGAACAATAAATTTTCGAAATATACCCTAAGCTTAATTGCTTAATTTTTGACTCCACATCGGTATCTGTGTATTTTAATAATTACGAAAAATGTGGTTTCACTTAGCCCCCGTTGTTAAAATCAATTAAAGAATTTTCAAATACAGTTTTTAGAGATAAAAATTAGTGAAACTATAAAAGAATTAATTAAATTGAATTTCTATAGAAACATGTGTTTTATTAAAAAATCGATTATATTATTATCTAAAAAAAAAAGACTTAGTTTTATCGGCTTTTTATCACTCTCTATAAACTTTTAAAAGCTTTTGTATGAGATAATATTTTTTCTAAAATCTTTAGCTATCCAACGGTATATGGTGCATGTATATTACTGTTCTTATGTTTAAAAACGAAAAATTGCATTAAAATATTTTTTTTTTCTAATTTGTCTTTTAGTAGGGTATCGAATTCATTCAATTTTTATATTTACCAATGTTTGTATTATTAGATTAAAAAAAAAAGCTTGTACACGCAACACACGACTTTTACTCATCTCTGTTGTTAAAATCAATTTGAATAGTATTTGAGAATTTTTAAATACACTTAGAGATAAAAAAAAAAAAGTTAAAGAATCAGTTACATTGAATTTGAATAGAAACATGTGTTATATTAAATAATCCTTTATATTATTACCTATGACAATCAGTTTTATCGGCTTTTTACCACTCTCTATTAAATTTTACAATTTTTTGTATAAGATGCAAAATGCATGGTATAAAGTGGCTCTTCCGGTAAGCTCATTTTGATGAAAGCGGTTTTTAACGTCTCGGGCGTATATTTATCTTAAATATGAAATTTCAGTTTCATAGGACTTTTCGTTTCTGCCCGGGAGTTACCACACACACGCAGACTTTTTTGCGGGACTTGGTTATTTGGACTCAGGGGACCCTAAAATCTGTATTTCCGTTGAAAACTGGAATTCGATAATTTTCACGATCGCAATACTTTCCCTTATTATATATTGTAAGTGAAAGTAATAAGTGAAACTAATAAAGAATTAATTAAGGGGATCGCTTGTAGCTGGGTGGCTAGCATAACAGCCTCCTATGCCAAAGGTCAAGGGTTCAAACCCGCAGATGGTCCTAGGATTTTTTTATGCGAGTAAAAAATCTTTAGTTATACCGTCTTTCGGAGGGGACGTTAAAAGGTGGTCCCGAGCCTGTGCGATGTCAGCTACTCGTTAAAGATCCCTTTCCTAATAAAACCTGGATAGGCAAAATTTAGGACTCTTACAGTAGTATCGTCTGATTACTCTTAGTGCCATAAAGTGACGTTAAAAAAATAAACAAGAACATAATTAAATTGAATTTCTATAGAAACATGTGTTTTATTATAAATTCCATTATACTATTATTTAAAATAATCAGCTATTTTTATCGGCTTTTATCACTCTTTATTAGCTTTTACAAGCTTGTATATAAGATAATAATTTTTCTAAAATCGTTAGCTTTCAAACGGTATATTATACATCTATATTAATGTTTTTATTTTCAAAAATAGCAAAATTGCATTAAAAAAATATTTTTGGTCTTTTCTCTTTTAGTTCCATATCGAATTCGTTCAAATTATATATTTATCTGTTTCTTTAACAGTAATAAACAGATGATATAGTTATTTTTATATATTCTACAAATTAAAGGTACATAATACTTAAAATTAAAATATCGGCATTTTAGTCCCGTCGGACTATTTCAATCTAAATGAAGCCTGCATGGTTCCAGGCCAATTAAATTTTACATCGATGTAGGGAGTTTAATCTTAATCATTAGAGCTTTTTTGAGATAATCGTAAAAAGGTGCTCAATGCACGGTGTTAAGTGGCTCTTCTGATTATCAGATTTTGATGAAAAAGTTGCTGTAACATCTCGGGCGTATTCTTGTCTTAAATATGAATTTCAGTATTGTAGTGCTATTCTTTTTCGTACTAGTCTTACCACACACACACACACACACACACAGCCTTTTTGCAGGACTTAGTCATTTATACTCAGGTATAAATACAAAAATGTGCATTTCCGGTGTAAACTGAAATTGGAATATCATTACGATCGCAATACTTTCCCTTACTGTACATTTCATATAAACGTAATTGAAAGTACAACATATTAAATCCTAACGGATGTCTTTTTTTTTTTTTTTTTTTTTTTTTTTTTTTTTGTAAATGTTAAACTACTCTCACCAGTGATGAGGCTGAGAGGGAGGCGCTGGGATCCTTTGGACTCTGCTTGTCCTTCCACAAGTGGGGGGACAAGCCCCCTCCGGGGTTTCCGAGCTGATTGTAAATATTGTACATAGGTATGAATGTGACATATTTTGTTTATTTATTTGTCAACTTTATTTATTTTGTCTACAAATTTTGTTATTGTATACGTTTATTTATTTTGATTTTATTTTATGTAATTTGACTTTCATTTTGTTTATATTGTAAATATTGTATGAATGAGATCCTGTAGCACTATTATTATTGTCTATTATGACAAATTGTAATATATACAAATATAAAAAAAAAAAAAAAATGTTAAACTTAAATGCTGTTTTTCTTCTTTTCAAATAGTAATACTGAGAGATGGTTTATTTTGGACCTCATAGCTTAGAAGACTCAATGATTAAACATAACATCATTCTAAGTAAATTCGAGCCCTTGTGGTCTCCTTCTTTTGTTCCCTTCACCTCACAGATTATCTTTTTCCTTTGGAAGATATCTTCTGAAAATCAGGTCATTCACAATTTTGAATTCAGTATTAATAAGAGCTTTAATCTTCAAAGCATATTTTTTCTTATTAAACGTTCCTCCTTTTTGGACGGTTTTATTTAAAACAGTCAAAGAATATGAAATACCGTAAAAGTATCTTTATATAAGAGGATTTGATGGTTCTTATTTAACCTGTTCTAGGTATCCGTTGTAGAGGAGACGTTTATAGATTATTTGATAAATTATATTTCAATTAATTCTTATTATCACTTATCTTATATTACCATTGCTAGACTTTGTCGCTCAACTGTGGCTCGGAAAATCCCTAATTACTTCTTATTTTACAACCAATCACGACCTTTAAAAACTCCATTTGTTATAAACTTAATTCCTCCTTTAATTCCAAACTCTCACCTTATTCGAACTCACTTCAAAATTCTCAATTTATTCTCTACAATCTTCAGAAACGAGTGAAAAGAATATAAACACGTGATCGGCTAAGTTAATTAAGACATTAAAGTTCGGCCTACGGATAGTTTTTCATAAGACATCATCATTTTTTTTTTTTAACACATTTACCTTTATTACTATAAAAGTCCGGATTTTCGTGGAGTGAATAATCAAAAAAAGGTAGTAACATCTCAAAATGTCAAAACCATTCCGTAAAACTTAAAAAAAAAATATTTAGTTGAAATTAAGAATATTTATAAAGTTATATCAATAAATATATCTTTTTGTATTGGAAAAGAGATATTGAGCATAAAAAAGTAATTAGACAAATTTTATAGTTTTTATACGGTTAATATATTTCATGAGATGATATATTTAAGAGAACGCAATACTATTTCATTATACTACAGATACATTTTTGAGTCATATTTTTATTGTTTCTTTATGCTGACGTGGCTAATCCGACATTGCTACAGTGGGAGTCTTAAAGATCCAGGTTTAATTAGGATAGAGATATTTAAAGAGTACCTGACATGGCGAAGCCTCAGGACCACCTGTTTGCCTCTGGGTCCAAAGGACGGCATAACTAAGGATTTTTTTCTCCATAAAACAAACTTAGGGCCACCTGCCAGGTTTGAACCCACGACCTTTAGCATAGAAGGCTGAGATGCTACCCACTACACCCAGGGAAGCCATTGTTGAAGATCACTCAGTAGTACAATTCTTAGAGCATACTACAATAATTTAATGCATCATTTGTCTTACATGATACTATTCTATTTTAAATGATAAATTTAATAAAAGAGTTAATAATTGTTTAAAAAAAAATATGCATACCTATGTATTATGACATCATATTTCATATGTAAGAGCAAAAATGTTAAAACAGTTTATTAAATGCAAATAATTTAAATTATCAAATTCAACTAAAAAAGTAAAAAAACGTTCGGCTGAATATAGAATAAATCAAAGATTAGAAATTTATTCCAAAAAGATCAAAACGTGCAATTTCTAGCAATACTAAATAGTAATACGAGAATATATATTCCCTAGTGGAATCGAATAGCTGTTCGGGTTTGAACCTGATACTAGCCATCAAAAAGAAGGTGAAAAAAAATGGAGTTCCGTTCTCTAATTATAATAATAATAATAGGCTTACCGAACCCGAAGGTTTGATGCCGATACCACCAAACTTCGCCTACATAGACTCGTCCAATGTTCACCGGTCAAGCCCAAGCCCCCGAGATCAGCCTTAATGCAATCCTCCCATCGACGCTTCGGCCTACCTTTCGGACGCCTACCAGTCGGTTCAGCGAATACCAACTTTCTCGGAATCCGTTCCTCACCGAGCCCAACAACTTTACGCGCCTATTTGAGTCTCCGCGACGCTATTAACTCAATTATATTCACAGGATACAAGTTCCGCAATTCCGCATTGTGCAACCTTCTAAACTCCCTAGTGGCCTCATCTCTCTTCGGACCAAATATTTTACGCAGTACCTTATTTTCGAAAAACTTAAGCCGTTGCTCATCCTTCCAAGTAAGAGGCCACGTTTCACATCCGTAAAGAACCGTCGGAAGAATAATAGTTTTATAAATTCTAACCTTTAAGTTTTAAGACAGAAGCCGCGAGCTAAGTAATTTAGCAACTGAATAATAACACGCATTTCCCACCTTTAACCGGGGATTTCATTTTTTCTTGTTATCATTGAACCTAAATACTTGAATTTCCTGGCCAGGTTGAATTGTTGGTCAGCGAGTCCATCGGACTTAGCCGGGAGGAGCTTCCGAGGAAATTCCACCGACCATCCCCGCATCCGCCACTCGTGGGACGCTCCCCATACGCGGTAATGAGATCCGCGCGAGGAATTATAATAATAAAATTATATATTTCATAAAATAGGTAAATTTAAAATAATACATTTTACATAAAGTATTTTAAGGCTCGCTTGATAATAATAGGAACAAAAGCGGATTAACATAAAGCGAGCAATTTACTATCTTGAAAGGTGCCTTTGTGCCATACACACCCACAACCTGTCTCGAATGTTGAAAACACGTTCATAATATTATCTCGAAACTTTAGAGATGGTGTGGAAAGTTTAGATTTCAGATTACTGTATAATTATAGACCGAATAACCTACTAATTGTGGATATAGAAATTTATTTCATTTGAATATACCAGTCAGTATGTTTTTCATCATTTTTTTTTTTATCAACTAAATTTATTTTTATAATTAACTTAAATCGAATGAGGACGCCATTTTCAAGTTGTTTTTAAATAAATTCAGCAATTTTTATGTGTTAAGTAGATTATTAGTGTTTCAAAATAACAAATTATAAAAGAAAGATATAGAATATACAGAGTGTATTTATTACCAATGAGATGTATTACGGATTGATCTGTGATGTGTATTTTGTTTTGTATTTTTTTTCCCCTCAAGCTCCTAATTTACTTTCTAGTACCTCACCTTACGGAAGCTAAAGGTTTCTCCTTTTTCTGCATATTTGCAATTTAAGGAGTTTTCTCTCTGCATATTAATTTTTAAAGATTTACATTGTAATATAATAGGGGTTTACCTTTTAGTTTGATTTGGCCTTACTACTAAAATTAAAATGTATTTGTCTAACAATTTTTCCATCGCTGAGGCACTCCAGGAGGTGTATGTAACCTTACAAAATAAAGGGTTCATTACACAGAATACTTTTTCAAATACTTTTATATAAGAAAAATGATTTTTCAAATTCTTTTAATATCGGTTATTAAAATATTTATTTCTATAATATTATAACTGTTCAATTAAAACGTTAAGGCTAGTAATATCAAAGATATTTTATATTTATTTTGTTTTTTAATATTTTTGTCTCAATAATGTTTAATTATTTTATGGGGAGTTTTGTAAAGATGGGAGAGAAAATTCTATAACGGACCGGTATAAAAATGCGTTTTATCATTTTTATAATATTTTATGATAAATTAATGTTTTTAACGTTGACTAAATGGAATATTCATGGAACCTAAATCCCAACTTTTACAATTTATTTTAAACTTGACAAACCTAAAAAAAAAAAAAAAAAAAAAAAAAAAAAGCCTGTACCGCTACGACCCATCAAGAGTTTTGGGCACAGTACATGTATAGATCCGTACTGTTTCTAGGCCAACGGCCGTGCAATGACGTGATTCGGCCAAGACCACGCTTAGCCGCCAGTTTTTTTACCCTTTTTTGGGTACCCACTTTATAGAGGCTGGGTGTGCCCCAGGAGGGTCTCCATGCCCAGGATCGTCCCCCGGTTGAAATAACAGAATAATTAATATTCCGCCACAGCCGGGATTCGAACCCAGGACCCGAAGCACAGTAGACTAGCGCTCTACCCACTAGACCACGCCGCTCCCCTTTGACGAACCTAAAACACATATTAATAAATATGCAAATATTAATTTCAAAACTGCGTTGTTTCTTTTATCTTAAATTCCTTAATCAGGCTTCCAAAAATAAATTTTGTATGTTATGAAAATAGATTTAGTAGATCTCTCAGTAATTTTCTTTTTATTCTTGTTTGGATCGGCATGGTAACAGAGAGGAAGAAAGTGAAGACACGAGTTTATATATGTCGATGAAATTAATTATATTTGTCGCAGAAGCAAGAATTCACTGCTGTGATACTTATGTAATTGTACATCATGTATGGTTCAAAACATAAAATTGCGGATGAACATTTTTTTTGTAAAATATTGGATTGAGTTGTTTCTAGGTGTCATTTATCATAAAAAAATATTTCATTCATCTTTTTAAATAACGTCTATGGCAAATATTTCTAGTACCTTAATATTAAAAAAAAAATAATTAAAAGTAAATCTGATTTATTTTAATAAGGTGGTTAGTGAAAGTTATACATTACGTTAAACATTGTTATGTTAAACAAACATGATTTTTTTTTTTTATACATTATGTTGCTGATTTAGCCCGAACCAGGTACCATGTCCGCCTGAAGAACTCCATTCTCACTCTAACCCATTAGTTTCAATAGATACTTCCTCTTCCATTCCTGATAATCATCCGAGGCTGTTGATTAGAAGATGGCCGTTGGACCATGGATTTCTTCTATCCTGGCCGTTGTATTTGATATCTTCTATCCTCACACAAGACTAAAACGACAAGAAACTACTCAAAGATATTGATTACTACAACACTTAGTAGACAAACGTTCAAAACTTCCAATATATTTCAAAAGACTACATTACATCACTATTATCAGACCTATTTGGACATATGGAATCGAGCTTTGGGGCTCTACGAAACCATCTAATTCCTCCCGCATCAAGTCCTTACAATCCAAAATCCTTCGCAAAATCCTGAATGCCCCTTATTTTGTTAAAAATCAACTCATCCATAATGACCTTAACATCCCATTTGTTGCAGACATAGCCCGTGATAGATACTTCTCTTTTCATTCTAAACTCCCTGCCCACACAAACCCACTTGTCCGTAATTTATATCCCTGATAACCTTCCAAGGCGACTGAAAAGAAGGTGGCCTCGGAACCTATTGAGTTAAAATAGTGAAGTGTTATGTCTGTATGTATGTAAGTTAGTAAACTACTACTGGATAGTTCTTTCTCAAGACATTTTCATGACTTTTTTTTTTTTATTCTTAATATTTACTTATTGTGTTCTTTGATACAGTTGTAAATTACTATAAATAAATAAAAAAAGATTTCTTCTTGAGTTCTGCCATTTACATAACATTTACTAGATGTTTTTCTTATACATTAGATAGAGCACTAGACAACTGTTTCTCCGTGTCCCGGATTTTAACACCGGCTGAGGCAGAATTATTATTTCTTTTATTAGCCTTGTAGCAACCCTTACTTGTAGTATGGAGAACCTCCTAGAGCTCACCCAGCCTCTAAAAAGTTGGTACACAAAATTAGTGAAAAATCTTTAGCTTAGCGTGATCGAGACCTAATAACCTTCTTACACGGCCGTTTACCGTAAAACAGTACGAATCTCTGTATGTAATGAACCCAAGACCCTTCGTGGGTTGTAAAGATACAGTTTTTTTTTTTCTTATACAGTTTTAAATATCAATAAATTTGTTTTGTTTTTTAAATATTACATTATGGCGTCTATAGGTCATTAATTATTTAAGTTTTTTTTTACTTATTTATTTTTATGGCGCTCACCAGTGAAGCTCTTATTAAACATAAGTGAGACTCTTTTTCTGTATTGTGATTTTTTTCTGCAACATTAATTAACACTAATAAAGATTGTGTATTTTGTTCTTTTTAAGGAGCGCCTATCGTCCTGACTTTGCCTCACTTCTACGAAACTGACCCGAGTTACCTGGAGACTGTAGAAGGGCTCCATCCAGATAAAGAGAAACACCAGATTTTCTTGAACTTCGAACCGGTAAGTATAATTGTAAAATATATGTGCCTTGTAATATATCACTAACTGATTATAAAATACTATATTATGTTGCTAGATGACTGGTACCCCACTAGGAGCCAGGAAGAGGCTGCAGTTTAACATTCCTATCCACCCGATTAAGAAGGTTGCCCTGATGAAGGAGCTGCCGGATGCCCTCGTACCACTATTCTGGGTCGAAGAGGTTAGTACTTGAGGAATTTCCCTTTATATATAGAAGTTTCATTGCTTCTCCTCTTTTGTTTTATACGATACAAGTACGTCACCTCTGCTACGCTCAGGTGCAATTTGAATGCCAACACAAATGGCGTCACGTTTAAAAAAGCAATGTTTGACGGATTTACAGCTCATCGCAGAAACCAAGAATGTGAGATGATTTTATATATAGATGGAGAAGAGAAAAAGAGACTTAAAGAATGGAATATTCAAAACGAACTTTTCTGAATAACCTTACGTTTTAAAGAATCAAATGGGTAAAAAAATATTTTTAAAAAATCTGGTGCGGGCTACACACTACTTTCACTTACCTCCTTTTTTAGAATCGATTAAAGAATTTTCAGATATAGAAAGAAGTAAAAATGAGTGAAACCATTAAAGAATAAGCTAAATAGAATTTCTATACTGGATCACTTGTAGCTGGGTGGCTAGCGTAACAGCCTCCCATGCTAAAGGTCACGGGTTCAAAACCGCAGGTGGTCCTAGGATTTTTTAATGGGAGTAAAAAATCCTTAGTTACGCCGTCCTTCGGAGGGGACGTTAAAAGGTGGTCCCGAGCCTGTGCGATGTCAGGTACTCGTTAACGATCCCTATCCTAATAAAACCTGGATAGGCAAAATTTAGGACTCCCACTGTAGCATCGTCCGATTAGCCATAGTAGCATATAGTGACGTTAAATGAATAAACAACAAAGAATTTCTATAGAAACATGTGTTTTATTAAAAAATATATTATATTATTATCTAAAACAATTACTTAGTTTTATCTTCTTTTCATCACTCTCTATTAACTTTTAAAAGATTGAGTATAAGATAATATTTTTTCTAAAATCTTTAGCTTTCCAACGGTATATCATACATGTATATTACTGCTCTTATGTTTAAAAACGAAAAATTGCATTAAAAAAATATTTGTTCTGCTTTCTCCTTTAGTTAGGTATCTAATTCATTCAATTAATATATTTACCTGTTTTTCGTCAGTGGTAACAAGATAATATAGTTATTTTTATAGAATCAACAAAATTAAAGGTACTTTAG
This sequence comes from Piezodorus guildinii, assembly GCA_023052935.1. Classification (NCBI taxonomy): domain Eukaryota; kingdom Metazoa; phylum Arthropoda; class Insecta; order Hemiptera; family Pentatomidae; genus Piezodorus; species Piezodorus guildinii. The sequence continues at coordinate 27,431,361 of CM041296.1, read as the reverse complement.
AGAAAGAAAATTTAAAATATCGGCATTTAAGCCCTGTCAGACCATTTTAATCCGAATAAAACCTAAATGATATTAAAGCCCATTAAATTTTACATCGATATAGCGAGTTTGATTAAAATCTTCGGAACCGTTTTTGAGAAAATCGAAAGAAGGTGCAAAATGCATAGTATAAAGTGTGTTTTCTGGTAAACTCATCTTGATGAAAAAAATTTTGTAACGTCTCGGGCGTATATTTGTCTTAAATATGAAATTTCCGTTTCGTAGAACTTACCGTTTCCGCCCGAGAGTTAATACACACACATAACTTTTTGCGGGACTTGGTTACTTGGACTCAGGGGATCCTAAAATGTGTATTTCCGTTGAAAACTGGAATTCGAAAATTTACACGATCGCAATACTTTCCCTATAATATAGTAATTTAGTCAGTGGAAGTAAAAAGACTGAAAAACAATTGTTCAAAACGATTTTATTTGTTCAAAGGTTCGAACCCCGTATGTGGCAGAATTATCAATGTTTTATTTCGGACGTAGACCAGTCGTTACGAGACCATTGCGAAATAAAGTTCAACACGCCTAGTTGGAACCAGTACCATATGACTGAGATTGCTAAGAAGGATCTCCCCTGGCGATTCCGACATCTTAGGCTCTCATCAGAATTTGCACTAATCAACGTCCCTTTCTATTTTTTCATTTTTATTTTCCCACTTCTTCTCCATGGTTGCCTCATCTAAAGACAACTGCTCCCTGTGATTTGTGAAAGTGGGTTCTCGTTGTCGCATAGGATTTTTATTTGCAAGCATATCTTCTGAACGTGGTATCCGACGTGCAGGTTCCTAAGAAAGTTCTTCCTCCATTCTCTGGAAGTGGTTTTCCAAAAATAAACTTAATCACTTCAGTTCAATTAGAGAGTCAAAAACTTCTTGGAACAATTAGGTTCACAGCTGCAATTCCCAGGAGATTTCTTCCCTGAGTCCTAATTCATCTAATGGTTTAAAGTATATTACTTTACTAATTTATAGTATAACATTATACTAACTTACCGAATATTATTCCTTTTAGTTTCCCAGTGTAATTACTAACTTTCTTAAAAGTTTAGTAAAGTTTTTGTGTTTCTAATCCTACCTTGAGAAGCAATATGTAGGATTTTCGCAGCGGTTAAACACCTTCACGCTATCGCCGATTTTCATGTTCTTTGTTGTGAGGCGGCGTTCAAATTAAGCCACGTTATATGATAAGCGTAATATAGGACGTTATAAATAATAATTTTTATTAAAAAGTCTTTATAATGATAAAACGTTCATTTTACAATATTTTATTTTTCAGCGATTAATAACACAATTGGATATGTTGCAATGTGTCATAAGCTGCGCAAGAAGCTTGCATAACATTATCATCTGCGTAACTTCCTTTAAAAATATATTCTTGCACGGAGCAATTTGCATGTTTCAACTCTATTGTTTATTTGCTCTTTTTATGATCTTGCTTCACCACGTGTATCTTTTTTCGTATTACGTATTATATCCAATTGTGTAATAACTTCAAGACTGGTGCAAAATTTAGGAAATTCGACTAAACCAAGACAAATCCCAACACATTACATTCACTCTCCGAAATGAAACCTTTCCACCAGTATATATCGACTACATCCAAATTCCACAGACAGACAGAATAAAATATGTTGGTCTGACATTCGACTGATTAATGACACGGGGCCCACACATCAAGAACAGACAGATAACGCTAACGAAAAGGCTAAAAATTTTATATTCACTACTTTCAAGACGTTCAAAATTAAAACTTGTACACAAATTTGAACACTTGCACCTAATTACTGAAACCCATTTGGTTTTGCGCGTCACTAACATACGGGACAGCCGTTTACGAATTAAAACAAATTAACCCTGGCACGTTAGCAACAATACTTTACATACTGACTGTATGTAGTATGTGAACCAACAGTCAACGAACAGATTCGGACCCTCTACAAACCCTTTCACAACAACTTATGCAGGCATATTAACACCCTGATGGCCACTATAAAGATGCCGGACAATACTCGCAGAAGTATGAAAAGAAGTTGGAAGACCTTCCAAGATAAACGCTTGATAGGAAGCACGCCAGGAAGAGGGTGGGCGTCTTCTCTCCATCATGCCTATCACGCCAGACTATCATTCCTACCTCAAATTCGCAAACTGTCAACTGTCATTGACACGATTGAATAAAACTTTTAAAAAAAAAATTGTGTAATAATATATTTATTTTATTTATTTATTTATTACAAAACAAAAAAAAATTGACATAAAATTTAATTTTCCATCTGCATTTCCTTTGCAATAAGAAAATTTGTGGACTGCTGAAGCAGCGGCTCATCACAGCAGTGCTCGTTAAGTGATCAGCATATCTCTTGGCCACCGCCTATGTAGTCGTCGAGGTGGGCTGTAAGGATTCGTAGAGCATTTTAATGTTTCTGTAAGAGGGTTGGTGTTGTATATTAGTCTTTGGTGGAAGTTATTGTATTGTTCTGTAGCATTGGCTGAAATAGTCGGAATGTATAAGTCGTTATGTATAACGTCATTTGTTACGTAGAACGGTGCGTCCACTATTTTGCGCAGCACTTTCGACTGAAAAGACTGTATTCTATGGATACTTGATGGTTTAGCAGAGCCCCACAGTTCTATCCCGTATGTCCAGATTGGTTTTAGCAAAACTTTGTAAAGAGTTAGTTTGTTGGTTAATGATAATTTAGAGCGTCTGTCAAGTAATCTAGATAAAAGACCGTATCGTCTGTTGAGTTCTTTGCGTTTTTGTCGAATGTGGGTTCTCCAGGTCAGTCTTTTGTCCAAGTGAATACCTAAATATAGAATTTCGTCGAAAGTCGGAATAGGAATATTATTAAAGTTAATGGGAGGAGAAGGTTTATGGTTCAGGGTGAACACTACGTGAGCACTCTTGGACTCGTTCATCTTTATTTTCCACCTAGAAGCCCAAGTAGAAATTTCATCAAGGTGGTTTTGGAGGGATATTGCCGCTTGTAAAGGATCCTTATCTGAACAAAGAACAGCTGTATCATCAGCAAAAGTAGCCAAAAGAGTCCCATTGTGCTGGGGAAGATCTGACAAGTAAATGTTAAACAAAATTGGTCCTAAAACACTGCCCAGAGGTACACCTACCTTAATTTGCTGAATGTCTGAGAGTTCGGTCCCCACGTTCACAGAAAAATGCCTATCCGAAAGGTATGAAAGGAATATTAAATAGAACGTAGGTGGAAGTAAAATTTTTAGTTTGCAAAGCAAACCTTCGAGCCAAACCTTGTCGAAAGCCTGACTAATGTCAAGGAAAACACCTGGACAATATTTTTTTGACTCTAGTGAATTTGAAATGAAACCAATTAAACGATGAAATTGTTGTATAGTGGAATGATGTTTTTTAAAGCCGAACTGATGATTGGGTATAATCTTTAATATTTCAAGAGAATCTAAACGGTGAAGAAGTATTTTTTCGAATAATTTTGAGAACGAAGGAAGAAGGCTGATTGGGCGGCAGGAATTTAAACAGTCTGAGGATTTATTTGGTTTCGTGTAATGAAAATTACACGAAAAAAATTCTAACATGCTTTTTTTTTTCCAGGGTTTGGAGCTGGACCAGAAATTCATAGACCTCCTGGACGCCCAGCTGTTCAGAGCTTTGAGGATAGTCGGAGTCGGGAAATATGTGATCGTAGTCCTAGGTCTCGCCATGATCGGGGGCGGTGTAGGCCTCCACTACTACAGGAAGAACAAGATGGGCATACCGCCCACTGTCACCCAGGTCTCTCCACCGCCCAACAAGTTTTAGCTTGCTGTTATCACCATCGTCATTTAGCGAAATAGGTCTGAAACGTTCAAACTTCAGGCCATCAAGTCGAACAATCCCAGCATTCTATTTATCTTCAATCAGTTTATAGTAAAATTTCTATCAATCATGTATAATAATCATGGTAAAAAGAAATCTTATAGAATATTTTAAAGTTGTTAATAAGCTAAAAACGAATACCTCTTAAAAGTCTAAGCGGAAAATTAGTTGAATATTTAGGAACTTAAATGTTATTTTTTATAATTTATTTGTTTAATAATATTACAGTCTGTGTGAGTGTGGACATGAATAATAATGACTAACATTCATTCGCACAAATAAAATATTAAAAAAATAAAGCAAAACCTTAATTAATTAATTAAAGTAAATAGTAATCTTGAGCCTAAATATCTTAATCTTAATTAAATACACAGCAACGAATTAAGGTTTTTTTTATTTTTTTATTTTGTCTTGATTTTGATTTTTGTTTTACTATTGTACCAATTTAAGTAGTGTTGTTATTTGGTAATCATATCAACTTGTTTTAAAAATTATTATTATTTTTTTATTTACCCAATAATGGTTTATATGTTAATTACTTGTTACCTAATAATCATTTCTTGTAAAGATTAAATATACATATTGTATATAGGCGTTGACGACCATAGGGTTTTACGCCTTATAACCAAAACAAATAAAAAAATTATTGATCTGGAGAATATTTAATCTATGTTTATTTTATTAATTAAAAATAAAACTCTAGTTTAAATATTCATACAATACACTGGCTTTTTTTTCGCAAAAATATAAAAAATTTTTTTCCTCATGAATGGGTGGCATTGGTATACACCATACAGCCATTTTTTATTATATCTTATTAGTGAAAACTATTACAATGACCATATTATCAAATTATTTTGTTAATCGATTGTAAATATTTATTTATACTGAAAACGTTTTTATTGTCCGTAAATTTTAATAAATCTTCATAACTAATGTTCTGATTATGATTTATTTCAAAAATCATTATTTTTCTTTGAGTTTTAAATGGCGTGCACTCTAATATTATGTGTTTTAGGGTCTACCTACCACCACGTTTGTCACATTGCGGAGATTCTGATACGCCTATTTTATAAACTATAAAGTAAATAGAGTGTTAAACATTCAACCTGGAATCAGTTATAGCACAGACTATCCAACAAAGGGTAACCTCTATCGAATGAACGGTTACTTTTATTACAGTTGCGTGATACAGATATTATATTTTCATTTTCCTAGTTGCAAGTTCCTGTACTAGTATAATATTCGTATCATTAAGGGACTTCTGCTCAATATCTCGAAATTCAATCAGTACATCCTTCTTTTCGTTCCTATTTTAAATATATATATATATATATATATATATATTTAACTTTATTTTTTGTTTTTTGCCTGATACCACTGGGTAGTTTTTCAAACTTATTTATGTAGCCTATGGGCACATTATCAAATCATAATTGTTTCCATTTACTTGTTGTTTTAAACTTTGTTTTATACGATAGTACATATCAATAATATATATTATTATATATATTATATATATATATATATATATTATATATATATTTAACTTTATTTTTTGTTTTTTGCCTGATACCACTGGGTAGTTTTTCAAACTTATTTATGTAGCCTATGGGCACATTATCAAATCATAATTGTTCCCATTTACTTGTGTTAAACTTTGTTTTATACGATAGTACATATCAATAAAATATATATATATATATATATATTTAAAAGAAGAGATTTAGGAAAGGACGAGAATGGAAAAAAAAAGTACCGTTATGCCGAGGGTAATTATAAGAATAGGAAAGATTTTTCAATATCTTGCAACGGTTCATCGCTACGTTATCTACACTAATAATATATATTTTTTTAATAAACATTTTAAGCAATGTCTATATAGTAAAATTACTTTTCATTCTGTCAATGTGATTTAAATTATCACAATTTTGATACTACATTTATATATTATTACATACACTATTTTTTTATGTGAAGCGCATTCATTTGTTTTAAAGAACTAAAGAAAAATTAAGATGAAAATATGAGAAGAACTTTTGAGTAAGTGCCTAAGTTTTTATTATATTGTATTTATTGATTTTAGTGTGATTATGTGAATACAAAAAAAAATGTATGGTTTTATTTTTGTATCAAATTAAACCTCTTTATATATGAATTATTATATATTATATTATTAGCCAATATTAGTTGATAATGTTTGTTTTTAAATAGACGTTACGAAAATAAATGGTTTATTTATTATTTTTTGTTTAATATTTATATTTAAAAACCCTTACCATGTTATTTCGTATGTACTAAATAGATTGCATGTAAAAGATTATTTTTCTAGTGTCTATTTCAGTAGTAATATATCAATTTTATATCAATGAAATTAAAAAATAAACTTTATTAAATAAAGGTTAATATATATATATATATATATATATATATATATATATATATATATATATATATATTGTTTTATATGGTACCTTAATTAAATAAGAGGGCTTTCAGGAAGAAAAAAAATCTTATTGTAGAATTAAAATGTACTCCATTCTGACCTTACTCCACTAGTTCCAATCCCTGAAGTGAACAATTTTTACTGCCAATGGTTTTCTATACAAGTGTGGTTCAAGTATGTCTACTGTCTTTTAGCGTATTTACTAGTGTAATTTAATACAGTAGTAAATAACAATCAATAATAAAATAAAAATTTAAATATGACATTTTAAATTTACTTTTACTAACATTTGTATTTTATGTTTCAATTTTTTATAAATGTAATTTCTTTTGAGACTGATTTTATTAAAGAAACTTCAAATTTTAATTTAATTAAAAAATAATGTTGTTAAAGAAAATCTAAATCTAAGAAAATCTAAAATACAATATAATAAGAAAAGAAAGAAAATATTCTTCTGGAATTATAAAAATCGCACTTAGGTTTATAGCTTCCCGCTTTAGGCTACTTCAACACTTACAAGACAAACGGTCAAACCTTCCTCGGAACTACAAAAGGCTCATCTACATGACTATTATAAGACCAATCTGGACTTACGGAGTGGAGCTTTGGGGCTCTACTAAACCATCAAATTCTTCCCACATCCAATCCTTACAATCCAAAATCCTTCGTAAAATCTTCATCGCTCCTTACTTTGTCACGAATAAACTTATCCATAAAGACCTTAATCTCCCTATGTTACTGATTTGGCCCGGACCAGGTATCAATCCTTTCATGACAAACTCCATTCTCACTCTAACCCACTAGTTTCAATCCTTACTTCCTCTTCAATTCCGGATAATCGTCCGAGGCGCCTAAAAAGGAAATGGCCCCGGGACCTTCTAGTTTAGAATATTTTTAGAGTGCTGCCACTGGGTAGTGTCTCCAAATGTTTTTCATGACAGTTTTGTATATTACCATCACATTTACTAGATGTATTTTTATTTAATATAGTTGTAAATATCAATAAATATGTTTAAAAAAAAAAAATAGCTTAGTAAAATCACGACACTAATTTCATATGGCACAATTTCATATTTGAATTAGTTTTTTTATCTATTGTGATGGATGAATTTTATACAGGTTTAACACTGAACTGAAATATGTTGTAAAAAGCATTTGAAGTGTCATGCTTAATCTCATACACAATCCTCATACGAGACTCATAAGACAAGAAAATGCCCGTAGATGCCGACTTCTGCAACATTTAGTAGACAAACGTTCAAAATTTCCAATTTATTATAAAAATCACATTTATGTTACCATTATCAGATCCATTTGGACACATGGAATTGAGCTGTGGCAGCTCTACTAAATCATCTAATTCCTCTCGCATTTAATGCTTACAATCCAAAATCCTTCGGAAATCCTAAAAGCATCTTTCATTCAACCATAATAACCGAAACATCCCATTTGTCGCAGATCTAGCCCGAAACAGATATGCCTCTTTTAATTCCGAACTCCCGACCCACACGAATCCTCTTGAACGCAACTTATCATCCCCATCTATTCCTGAATAACCTTCCGATTGAAAAGATGATGGCCTCGAGACCTTTAGTCAGCTCTAATTCGACCTATTCTGCCCAGTCTGGAGTTACGCTTGTAACTCCAACTACCAGAAAATGAATTTGGTTCAAAACATATGTGTGTACTTTCCCTTACTTACCACTTTGACAACACAATCATTCCTAAAAAAGGTGATTGTGATAGTCACTACGCTAAAGCGTTACACACAAACGTATAAAACACATATTACTTCATTAACTGTGCAATATAAAAAATCATTATTTTAGTAAATATGCATAACATTATCAGTTAATGTTAATTAAATGCCTTTATACTGATTCATATTTTTTAATTGCTTTATTATGAAATAATACGATTTGCCAAAATCGTGGGAAATGAATATTCGAAATATAAGAGAGATATGTACAGAGTAAACAAAATCAAATGAAAAAATATAAAGAAGAATAAATAACCATAAATAAATAAATTTAAAAAAAAATTAAAATAACCTTGGCCACATTCATACTTATATGCAATGTTCTCAAACTGTCCCATGGACCTCCGAATCAATCCCCTGCACCCACAAGTGGATGTAGAGGAATAATGGCAGGAGATCCCAGCGCCTCTGAGTCAACAACGTCACTGGTCTAGTAAGTCAGTGGAGACTGAGAGAGGGCGCTAGAGCTACATACTCTCAGGACATGTGTGGAGAAACTGGCCATTGCCAGCACTCCAGTTGCACATTTATGAGAGATCTCTTTGCCACTGCCGCTTCAACCTTCTGGAAAGGTTATAAGGATGATTGGAGCTAGATAGGGATTGCGCCAAGGGATTAAAATAGGAGTAAGTTTTTGGACGAAGATTGAGAATTTAGATTGGATGAGATCAAGGACATAAATGATAATGAGGTCATGATTTAAGGTCTTGTTTTTAACATAATAAGGAGCATTGACTATTGTTCTAAGGACTTTGAACTTATAGGATTGGATACGTTCAAAAATTTAGTAGTTCCTTGAAGTTCAATTCTGTAGGTCCTCGTACGTTTGAGAATAGACTTGATAATTAACAGTTTATTGGCAACGGAAAGTTGTGTTGTTCTGTTCAGTAATCTATGTAACTTTCCGTATCTTCTGTTGAGCTCTTGCCTTTAAGTCGAGTGTGTAGGTGCTGATAGGAAACCAAGATACCGGACTGTGCAAGAACAAGGGAGTAGTATATAGTTAAAATGAACTTGGGGACAGGATCTACGACAGAGGTTGAAGGTGACGTGCTTACTTTTGGATTTATTAACTTTGATTCGCCAATTGGTGCACCAATGTTCAATTAAGGAGAGGTATCTTTGTAGATGGGAAGATGCCAGTTCTGGGTCTGATAGCAGTATCATCGGCAAAATATGCTGGGGATTTATAATTAAAAATAAAATAATATAATTAAAATAGTAATTTGTTTATTTGTTTTTACTTTTAATCATTTTTAATCGTGTAGGTTTATTTTGTTGTTGTTTTTTTTTTGTTTTTTTTTAGATTTTTCCTAATGTATCTAAACTAACTTAGACTATTATTACCGTTAACACCGCTTGTAATAACACTTAATAAGTACTACTGGCCAAAAAATAAGTAAGATTGCTATGAATTACTTTTAATTTTTACAGCCCTGCGTTAATTAAAATTCATAGCTTCATCTCATAGCTCTCCCCATTTCAGGCCTAGAGGAATTCAGGACGAAAACAGTTGTAGTGACTGAATTATAAAAGTATGCTAAAACGGGATGAAATTTTCAACCGCCATTTGAGAAGCACTTCCCTATTTTCAGGCTTAATAGAAACAATCTAGAATACAACAAAAGACGTAAAAGGAAAATTTCTGAAGAAATAGGTGGAAAATATTCTACCTCCAGGCTACCTCAATATACATCTCTTGCTGAATATTTCTCATATTTCAGGTTTTGCCTCCTCGATTTTCTTTATTCTATGAAGTATTCCATATTTTATGTTTTTATTACATATTATCTATTTTTAGAATTAAAAACTTTTCTTTGCGTGCTACAGAACATTCGGTTTTTAAAACTCTTTTTAAATATTAATCTTCGTCACTTCATATCCCATTTTAATGAAGGTAAAAGTCCAGTCCCAGTGGGAGTTTTATAAGGATGTAAATAAATGGGGATTCACCCACAGTCTCTCCCCCGGGTATGTGAGACCCGTTAGCCATATGGTGGCCACTCACTAAATTAGGCGTAGGAAGTGATAACCCTCCTCTACAAAATGCATCTAGAAATGTGAGAGTAACCTCCCAGGAAAATACACCACGAGGTCCAGGGCCTACACGGCCTGTCGCGCCTCTGGAAGAAGAAGAAGAAAATATGGAGCAGAAACATGGTAGGTGCCAAAATCGTCTGAAAGCAAGGAGGTTGTTGGCTCTGGAAATGGCCTTCGGGAGAAGAGCCTGCGGCATATCAAGACTGCTAAGAATACCAATTGTGGAAAGAAGAAAAAAAAATAGGTGCTGAGCTAACCATCTTAAATGAAATATCAAAGAAGAGACTCATGTGGTACGGCTAGATCATGAGGATGCAAGAGACGTGGTGGCCACATAGACTGCTGAAGTACTGCCTACTGGATGTAGAATATGAGGGAGGACATGGCAAAAATAAGATAGAAATAAGAAGCCAAGAAAATGTTTCAAAAAATCAAGAAAGTTAATATAAACTGAAACTTTTGCGCGCTATAACGAGAAAGGCTAGAAATTTGTCTGAAGCTTAATTATATTGTCTTGTATAGTCTTATCATTGTAATGCTTGTTAATAGAAATTTTGATCGTATAAGCCGCGTACTTTTTGTAATATAATATTTTACAAACGGGTTATTGTCAAGTTTGCACAAAATTAAAAACAGGATATCGTGAAAGAGATTAAATTAAAACTGATGAAACTTGCACATTAGCTCTGTTATATATAATTTTATTCTTTTGTACTCATCATAAAATATATATTAGCTAGTAATTCACACTAAGTTCATTAGCTTTACGGCATAACAAAAAGCAAGAAATACTATATATATTCTTACTGTTGCTATTTTTGAAATGTTATTCCGAATGCCTAGTTGGGATCAATTGGGCCAAGGCTGAAACTTAAGTTTATTGGTAGCATCTAAACCAATCAGAATCCTAGCGGCGGGGTTTCCAGGAGGGGTTTCGAGTAACTTTTAGTCACACTCCAAGTCCGAATTACACTAAGTAAAAACTTTATTTTTCAGAGAGGAAATAAGTACTAGAACTTATCTAACAAGTTTGAATGATTGAGTTCCATCCATAAGTGAGAGAGAAGAATTTTTATTTTTATTATAATCATTTTTTTCATTTGAACTATGTAGAACTAATAATCAGTCGTTCAGTCAAAAAAAGTAATTTGAAAGGGTTAACATAAACAATACAGAAAATAATCATAGCGTAATGCCCTTTTTTTAAAAAATTCATATTCGAATTTTCCCTTCCCTTCTCTCATTTAAACCACACTTTTTCCAACATCTTTTGGCATCCCGACCTGACGCACAACAATTGTTAATTTTCAACTAACTTATCCCAATATCAACGTAAGTTATAATTATCTATTTTGCCATAATCCTAGAATTGTGGAATAATTAGTTAAATTTTCTTAACCCTAGTATCTTTTAGGATATTTCCTTTATTTATTTCCTATTTTGGTTGTTTATAATCTATATTTGTTGTGTTTATTATTTATTGTCTATATGTACAAATATATTGGGGAGCCCGTGGCTGAGTGGTTAGCGCGCTAGTCTCTCATGCTACAGGTTCTGAGTTCGAATCTCAGTCCCGGCGGGGCTTTTATAAGGATGTAAAAAAATGGGGACTCACTCACAACCTCTCCCCCGGGTATGTGAGACCCGTCAGCCAAAGGGTTTTATTTTATTACATATATTTGTTTTTGGAAATTGTAATTATTACATATGATAAAATTTGATATGCCAATATAAGTTACACCATTTCAAAGTTCATGAGTTATATACCCTTATAAATCTATAGAGGATAAATCAAAAGCCTACTTAAATTGTCTTACCTTTATTAAGAAAGTGGTTTTATAGCTAACGGATCTCATAAACCAGGTTCATAAATAAATTAATAAAGTTCGCTATAGGAGAGGATGTATTAATATTTTTAAGTTTCAATATATTTATTAAACTGAACTTTCTGTGCGAAAACCACTAAGTTGCGACTAACGCTTTTCATAAAAAACTTTCCATTAATAATATCAGGTTGTAGAATAGGTTTGTAGGGTTTTTAAATATTTAAATTTAATCTATTCTGTGTTTATAAAATCATGCATACTTGGTTATAAATGTTTAAATATTCTAAAAAAAGAATGGTTAAGGCGCTTTTATTCTCATTTTTAACCGAGATTCCTTATCTTTAAGAGGTATTTTGTTTGCTCTTAATGGAAGAAAAAAACTTCATTTTCGTCATTTAATGATTTTTACTTTCACTTACCTATATATGAAAAATAAAGTAAGGGAAAGTAATGAATCGTGAAAATTTTCGAATTTCAGTTATCAACGGAAATACTCATTTTAGTGTCCCCAGAGTTCAAATAACCAAGTCCCGCAAAAGTGTGTCCGTGCGTTTGTGGTAAGTCTAGTACAAAATCGAAAAGGTGTACGATTCTGAAATTTTATATTTAAGACAACTATACGCCTGACATGTTACAGCATATTTTTCACTTAAGTTAGATGGCCAGAAGTGGTACTTTACACCATGCATTTTACACCTTTTGGCTATTTACTTAAAAACGGCTCTAACAATTTTGGTTAAACTTAACTATATCGATGTAAAATTTATTGGGCTTTAATAATATATCAGTTTCATTCTGATTGAAATAAGTCGACAGTGCTCAAATGGCGTATTATTGTATTTTTTTTTCCTCTAAAGTATCTTTACAATTTTCACATCCTAAAGATTCAACTATGTCATCTTTTCAGCATTGACAAATAACGGCTTAATTTACAAGTTGAACGAATTTGATTACTAACTTAAGGATAAGAATATTTTTTAAATGTAAATTTTGTTTTTCATAAAATAATAAAATAAAAAAGCAGTAACATAGACGTGTTATATACCGTTGGGAAGAGAACGATTTCAGAAAAAAACAGTATCTTACATACGAAGTTGTAAAATGTAATGTTAAGAGAAGAATAGAGCATAAACGTAATACTACGGCACCATCCGTAAGTGGTTTTCTTGGTTCAGAATAGGAAAGTTTGATTTGGAAGACGCAAAGCGTTCGGGTCGTCCATCAACTGTTGATGATGAGCAAATTAAAAAAAAAATTTTTTTGCACCCCAAAACTTTTTTCCTGAAATCAAAGAGAAAATTCATTAACCTTCCGTGCCTTTAAATAAAACAGTGTCTGGCAGGTAAGCAATATTAATCTTGCTTATATTAACCCATATTATTATTGTTAAAAACATAGACATTACATTAAATATTTCCCTGGTCTATCTGTGGTGAATTAGTATCGTCTATAAGAAAATATGTAAAGTGTATTTTTTTAATTTATTTTTGTTTTAACTGATAACGTAATTCAAATGATGTGTTTTTTTTTGTCAATAAAAAAAAAATATATATATATAAAATATAAAAAAAAAAAAAATATATATATATATATATACAACAATGGAATGAAGGATAGAAACAATACTTTCATTCTATTTATTACAATATACATGATTTACAAAAATGATGTATTTATACACAATGATAATTAAAAAATAATTCTCTTAATAATACATTACAAAGATGATGATATTTAGAGAAAAACTAAGATAACAATTGTTAAAAATATTGAACACATTTTTTATTTATTATTACAATCATTAATCGATAATATTATTATTTCTATACTAGTCTATTTAATAAAATTCATACCCAATACAGATGCAATATTTCTTTAAAAAAAAAAAAAAGATATATAATTTTTTCTCTTATTAATAACACGAATAGTATGACATTCAAAAAATCATTGAATAAGATTTATTTAAATTTGAAATCAGAATGTATCAAAAAAGCAAGTATAATAAATGCCTAACATATACGTCTGGAAATTCAAATATTATAACTGTATTTGAACATTGCCTAAATCTAGTTTTTATTAAAAATTTTAAAAGAATTATACCTGTCTTATGAAAACAAAAAGTGCTTTCACTGCTTAAGCATGGATTAAAAATTATCTTTTACACATGTTTAATACAACATTAACTGTACATTTTTTAACATCTAAAGTAATATTTTGAACAGCCATTATTAGATGTACATTACTCCTAATTAAAAAAACAACTCCTAAGTTAAAAAACTATTATTAACAATAAAAGCTCATGAAAACCTGTAACGTGGATTGAAACATTTTCCAAAAGGCATTTGAAAAACTACGATTTTTTTTTTTCAATACTGTAAGTTAAATGTATCCGACGAACATGCTACGATCCATTTGCGCCTCTGATTAGACAAAACGTGAAACCTCAGAATCATACATTTTTATTTTTTTGGAGAATAACTTATTTTTCTACATTAAGGTTTATTGAGATGGCTCCAGAGTTCGAAAATTGTAAAAAATACAAAAAAAAAACTGCTTATTGCAAGAGCGTAGGGTGATCTTGAAAAGCTAAAGCAGCAGGGAATTCTGAAGTATGGATTGAGTCCAAATAAAGTCTAGCTCAGGTAACAATCCACTTTTTTTGTATAATTTATACTCATTTATTTTGATGAAATTGTGTTGAGCATTATAAGAATTTGAGAAACCTTAAACCTACATTTTTTTGGATCCTTAAAATTAATACCTAACAAATATATAAACATCCAAGATTCCCTCTACCAAGCGAAGCCTCTATTCACTAAAACGTATTCACGTATCCAATATTCAAAAATATTTATTGTAGGAATTATTGGGAAAATTGCTGTTGGAAAAGCATCAATTTCGAAGATCTATTTATCTACACAAATCCTAATTTCTTTTCCCATGAGACAAGCTAGAAAAAGACAATCTCTTTGAAGAATGAATTTATCGTGATAAACAATTATTGATTATTCAATAAAATGTGTTTAAACAAATAATGTATCTTATGTGAAGTGACATATTGACATCTCAAAACGAACCTACTTTAATAGAGAATAGAAATTACAATTATTCCGTGGTAGGTTAAAACTTAAATGAGTTTGATTGAGAGTGATGAGAGTTTGATCTGAATGAACTTCGACTTCGTCAGATTGTAATTCATTCCTGTACGAACAATGTCCGTGATTCTAATTTCTACAAAAGCAAATGTCTTAACCAAGTCGATTCACAAAAAAATGATTATAAAACGACAAGGAAACTATGGATTCCGCCGAAAGCTCAATTATTGAAGATACCCCTATATCTTGCAGTTTTATGGTGATAACACTTTTTTTTTTTTTTTTTTTTTTTTTTTTTTTTTTTTTTACTTCTTAGGTATTAAGATCAGCTGATGCGCTCGATGATAACAGTCATACGTTACTTCGTCTCTCAGATTTTTGCTTTTTTCAGTAGGAATTCGCTTGAGTTCAGTCTGGAAAACATCACTAGACCTCAGGAATACTACAGCAGTGAATATTGGAGAAATTTCGGTAAGCAAAGTTATAATTTACTTTGTAAAATCACGAAAAACTGAAAGGAGGGTCACTGATCAGCTGATTGCCGCTAGCTCGGCAAGCTCGGGCTTGCTTTTCTTTTCCTTATCTTTCTTTTATTTATTTTATTTTTTTTCCTTCTTATTCTTATTCCATTATATATTTATTCCTATTTATTTTTTTTAATCAATGCGATATTTTCATCAAGTGATGTCCTCGAAAGTTACAAGTAAAAGATCTAGATCTGCAGGTTCAAACTCGTCTCCCACAAAACAGAGACCTCGCCGTGATAATAATAAAAAAATGATTCCACCAGCGACTGCTTCAGCTACCTCTTTAGGATCTGAACCACAGCCTAGCACATCATCACAAGGATTAACTGAAGAATCGCCGTTTTTTACACCGAACCCATTTCAGATCCTTCAAATTGAAAAAGAAACAATGGAATCTTCTCCTATACTAAAAGAACCACAACCTCCACCAATATTTGTTAAAAATATTAAAAACTTTCAACTACTGTGTGCGCATTTAAACAAAATAACCGATCCAAACAGTTATTATTGTATAAGTAGAACCAGTGATACTAAAATATCCCCGACTACCGCCGAAACCTACAGAAAAATAGTAAAATATCTGACAGAGACCAAAGCTGATTTTCATACATATCAGTTACGCCAGGAGAGAGCTTTAAGGGTTGTAATTAGAAACCTACACCCTTCGACACCAGCAGCAGCTATCCAAGAAGAACTGACGGAGATAGGCTATAAAGTGCGACAAGTCACCAACGTCCTAAAAGATAAAATTCCACTGCCTCTATTCTTTGTGGACTTGGAACCATCAGCAGGAGTTGAAAAAATTTATGACCTCAATAGATTATACTATACTAGTGTAAGAGTTGAAAAACCTTACACTAAGAAAGAAATAGTTCAGTGCCACAATTGTCAGGCATATGGTCATACCAGAAGTTATTGTCACCACATACCACGCTGTGTGAAATGCGGTGAACAACATAAGTCAGAAGAATGTACAAGACCAAGATCAACACCCGCTGTTTGTGCTCTGTGCCTCAAGGACCACCCGGCTAACTACAAGGGATGTCAAATCTACAAGAACCTCAAAAGCAGATACCAAAAACCTCAGAATCTGGATGAAACAGCTGAACCGATCAGAAGTAGAAGACAACCTTCAAAAACAATTGATTCCAATGTTACATTTGCCCATCTACTTGGAGGTGGGAACCAGAACAAAGAGGCCGAGGCCCTGCCGGAACAACGCACACTTCAAAATCCTCAACCCGTTCCACAACCAGCTATTCCTCAAAATTTATCCAGCCCTCAAAAACCTCATCCGCATCAAATTTCTTATATTCCTCCACCATCAAATGTCTCAGATCTTACAAGTTTGATGACATCCTTCATCACTGAAATCAAATCCCTCGTTATGCCGCTAATATCACTACTTACTAATCTTGTATCAAACTTAATTCCTTCCTTAAAAAATCCTTAAATGACTTCACCTAACTCCTTATCCATTCTCCTATGGAATGCGAATGGTGTTAGAAATCATACTGACGAACTTACAGCTTTATTGCAAGACAAAAACGTTGACGTAGCACTTATTACTGAAACTAGACTAACCACTAAACAGTTCTTCAAAATACCTCAATACGTAACATACCGTACGGACCACCCAGACGGCAAAGCCCATGCCGGTACTGCTGTCATTGTGCACCAGTCCCTCTCTCATCACTTACTCCCACTTCCTACCTATGATTTCCTACAAGCCACAGCCATAGTAATCAAAACTTTTTCCTTTCCGGTAACCCTTACATCAGCATATTGCCCTCCCAAACATTCCATTTCCAACACCGAATTTGTATCCTTTCTAAATTCCTTAGGAAATCATTTCATTCTGGGTGCAGACTTAAATGCCAAGCATCAGCAGTGGGGTTCGAGAACCACGAATTCTCGTGGACGAAATTTGCTGTCTGCACTCAACTCCCGTCATTTCAATCTCCTACCTCCTGATTCCCCTACCTACTGGCCAACCGATCCCAACCGTAATCCTGACATCCTTGACTTCTTCATTCACAGCGGATTAGGCTCCCTCAACTTATCTGTAACTCGACTTGATGAACTATCCTCAGACCATAGTCCACTGATCCTAAAAGTATCTCTCACTCCAATTCCAAAACCTATCCCACCGTCATTTATCCGAGGCCCTGTCAACTGGAACCTATTTCGCCAAATCCTGACCGATAATATTAACCTCAGAGCGACCCTCAAAACCCCAGAAGACCTTGACGATTCCGTCTACTCCTTCACAACCGCCATTCAGCAAGCTGTCTGGACTGCCTCCTCTCCTAAGCACTCCAATATAACTCCTATCCAAAACCATTTGCCTCAACACCTTACAGACCTAATCCATGCAAAACGCCGTGCCAGATCATTATGGCAGCGCACCCGACACCCAACAGATCGCCGCTCCTATAACTTCTATTGTAGACAATTGAAGCAGGAGTTGGCGACCTTCCGTTCCCAGTCCTTTAATTCCTACCTCTCCTCTCTGTCAGCTAGTGATAATTCCTTGTGGAATGTCACGAAGAAGATTTTAAAATCCCATCAAGTTTCCCATCCTCTCCGGCGTGGTGACGACTCCTTGGCTGCGTCTGATGAAGATAAAGCCGAGGAATTCGCCACACACCTCTCCAAAGTATTCACTCCTCACCCGGAATCCCAAAGCAATCATACCGCAGCAGTACAAGACTTCCTTTTGTCACCAATACCTCTTTCCCTACCTCCTAAAGCTATTAATCCCTCTGAGGTTAAATATCTTCTCCAGAAACTGACCCTCCGTAAATCTCCTGGACATGATCTCCTTACCCCCAGATCCTCCGTCAACTTCCGCAGAAAGCTATTATATTCCTTACCTATATCTACAACTGCATCCTACGCACCACCTATTTTCCTCTCTTGTGGAAACATTCCACAATCATTCTCTTCCTAAAACCAGGTAAACCTTCCAGCAACACTTCATCCTACAGACCTATAAGTCTACTCCCCATCCTCTCAAAAGTGTTTGAAAAACTCCTTCTAGAACGAATCCTGCCTATATTAGAATCACAAAATCTTCCTTCCCATCAGTTCGGTTTCCGTGCTCATCATTCCACTGTTCAACAAGGACTCCGAGTTGTAGACCATATTTCCTCAGCCCTTGAATGCAAAGAGTATTGTTCTGGTGCGTTTCTGGACATAGCGCAAGCTTTTGACCGGGTATGGCACACCGGATTACTCTTCAAGCTTAAAACGCATTTACCCCAGTCTCTATACCTCATTCTACGATCCTATCTCTCAAACCGCTCCTTCCGAGTTCGCTGTGGTGTAGAATTTTCTAACTTTTATCCCATTGAGGCCGGTGTTCCTCAAGGCAGCGTCTTGGGACCCGTCCTCTACATCCTTTACACTGCTGATATTCCTAATCATCCTGACACCTTTCTGGCAACATTTGCAGATGACACCGCCATCCTATCATCCAATTCCGATCCTGAAATAGCATCCTTAATCCTGCAAAGACACCTTTGTCTTATCGAGGACTGGTGTAATGCTTGGCGTATTAAGGTTAATGAAAGCAAATGCACCCACGTCACCTTCACCCTTCGACGCCAATCCTGTCCAATGGTTCATTTCAATTCCATACCGCTTCCTTTATCAGACACAGTCCGGTATCTTGGCTTACTACTAGACAAAAGATTGACGTGGAACCCACATACAAGACTTAAACGAAAAGAACTCAACAGACGATTCGGACAGTTATACAGACTACTAAACAGAAAATCTAAGCTTACAGTTGACAACAAATTATTACTTTACAAGACAATACTGAAGCCAATGTGGACCTACGGACTTGAACTGTGGGGAACAGCCAAACGTTCTAACATCAAACGCATTCAATCCTTTCAATCCAAAGTCCTCCGAACAATAGTAAATGCTCCTTATTATGTCTCCAATTATACCTTACACCACGACCTTAATGTTCCATTTATTTCAGACCTGATTCCATCTAAATTTTCCAAATTCCACCAGAACCTCATTCATCATCCTAATCCTCTAGCACAATCCCTATCCAGCTCCACACATCCATACGACCCTCCTAGAAGGTTGAAACGGCAGTGGCCCCGAGACATATTGTAAACACCTATTCTGGAGTTCTGACACTGGTCAGATTCTCCTCTCATGTGCGGTGTGATTGTGGCTGTGGCGCCCTTACTTAGCTTCCGCTGGCTCTCACCAGTGATGCGGCTGAGAGGGAGGCGCTGGTGGGATCCTTTGGACTCTGCTTGTCCTTCCACAAGTGGGGGGACAAGCCCCGTCTGGGGTTCCCGAGCTGATTGTAAATATTGTACATAGGTATGAATGTGACATGTTTTGTTTATTTATTTGTTAACTTCATTTATTTGTATTTATTTTGTCTATAAATTTTGTTATTGTATACGTTTATTTATTTTTATTTTATTTTATGTACTTTGACTTTCCTTTTGTTTATATTGTAAATATTGTATGAGTGAGATCCTGTAGCACTATTATTATTGTCTATTATGACAAATTGTAATATATACGAATAAAAAAAAAAAAAAAAAAAAAAAAAAAAAAAAAAAAAAAAACTTCTTAGGTAAGGAGTGCGAAAGAAGCACTGAAGACAGTACTATCACAGCCTCGTAGTCGGAATAAACAAACAACTTAGATAGCTGTTTCTGCAGGAGCTTGGAATATTATCTTGCCTTTGTACTCGGCCAGTTGCGGTCGCCTCGGGCTGATGCCTCCGGTGAGCCCTGTCGTCACCTCAGAGCATTCCTCTCGGAATCCCAGGAATCTCTTCCAAGACTGCCGGAACTGCAATGAAGTCAATAATTGAGATGTTAAAATCAGTAAACAACAAGTAGAATTTATATATATAAGGTGTAGATTATTTTAGGTATATATACACACATATACATACCATTAAAATTATTAATAATCTATGATATTAACGTTAAAAGTCTTGAAATTCTGTCAAAACAATTAAAAATTATTTTAAAAATTACAACTGAACATGAAAAAACATGAATAATGAAAATCATTCCACTATACAAATTATATATAAATAGAATCAGTCGATGTACCATGCTCATCATTGCACAAATCTAATTAAAATGATTAAAATTTAATTAATACTTATGAAACTAATAATTGATTAATTTTAAAAATGCACCATTACCTAATGTGAGTAGATGCCTTCAAGCCAAAGCCTCATGTCTAAACCAGATGTCCATGAAGGGGAGGATGAGAAGGGTGTTACAGTAAAAATGGCTAATCATTTAATAAATATAAAATTAAATTAAACTAAAAAAAAAAAAAAACATCTGCTTACCTACATGGTGAACGAAAGATATCATTTCTTAAATTTCTACTAGAGGCTATACACATCACGAAAAATATTAAGCAAGTATGTAATTTTCAACAGGATACTCAAACATTATGTAATGCACACACCAATATCATCCACAAACTAAATATATAATAATAGGATTTTTATAAATGATACCTTTTATTCATCATGTAGGTAAGCAGATAGTTTTTTTTTAATTTAAATTAATTTAATATTTATTAAATGATCAGCCATTTTTATTGTAACACCCTTCTTCCCCTCTCCCCCCCCCCATCATGGCTATCTGATTTAGACATGAGGCTTTGGCTTGAAAGCATCAACTCACATTAGGTAATGGTTCATTTTTAAAATTAATCAGCTATTGGTTTCATAATTATTAATTAAATTTAATAATTTTAATTAAATTCGTGCAATGAGGCCATATATTCTTATATGACGGCTCTCAGAAGGGATAGAATTCCAAAGAGAGGTTGCTTTGGCTAGAAAGGACTTGTCAAAGGCAGCAGTACGGTGAGGAGGAGGGTAGAGGTCAGAGAGCCGGGATCTGGTAGAACGGGACTGAATTGATGATTTAAACTGAAGGGATTGGAAGATATAGCTGGGACGATGAGTTCTGATAACCTGGTAGAGAAAGGAAGCTAGGCAATACTGGCTTCTGTAACGAGGATAAAGCCACCTTAACTCGGCGTAATACTGGGTTATATGCGTGTCTCTGGTGATCCCGAATACAAACCGTATTGCACAGTTCATAATACGCTTGAGTTTTGCTTCGAGCTCACCTGAAAGTCCGCTGTACACCTCGCAACCGTAGTCAAAGTGGGGAAAGACAAAGGAAGAAACAAGGAGTTTACGAATATTGAATGGTAG
Source organism: Piezodorus guildinii (assembly GCA_023052935.1). Classification (NCBI taxonomy): domain Eukaryota; kingdom Metazoa; phylum Arthropoda; class Insecta; order Hemiptera; family Pentatomidae; genus Piezodorus; species Piezodorus guildinii. The sequence continues at coordinate 27,409,540 of CM041296.1, read as the reverse complement.
GAGGTGATGAAGGCGACGGAATTGCTTTAGGGTTGCTATGATTCGGCGGGATATTTGGGAGATGTGCAGTTTCCAAGAGATAGTTTGATCAAGAGTAATACCTAGGTTCTTAACAGATGAATGAAACGAGATAGGAATATTGTTTAGGAAAAGGTTGAGGGAGCTGGGAATGGATTTAAGGAGAGCAGGTGATGCTATCAGAATGGTTTATGTTTTTTCAGCACTCAGCAGAAGTTTGTTGCTGACCAAGCACTTATATTGTTTATGTCCTTCTGAAGTTTAGAGATAGCATCAGGAAAGTCATTTGGGGTAAAGGAAATATAAATCTGAATATCGTCGGCATAGAAGTGGTATTGGGAGTGCTTGATGGAGAGCGGAAGATCATTTATGAATATGGAGAAAAGGGTAGGAGATAACGAGGAACCTCGGGGTACACCTTTTGTCAGAGAATTCGTGCGTCATTATCAATTATAATATGTGAAGGTGATGAGATTATCTCGAAGCCTCGTAATTATTTTAGAATAAACAATATTAAATAGCACTTTGATTATTAATTTGAATATTTTCTTTCGCTAAATTTGTTGTCTGTCTTTTATTCAGATATATATCCAGGCCTGATTCTTGTTTATATCCGGTAAGGTTTATAGTAATTCCATTGATGTATATTAGTGTTTAATATTATAAAATGGATGACTTAAGATAATGTAAAATACAGTCGCATTGAATTAATTCCGAAGTTGAGCTAAGGTTTTCAGTTTATAAAGTTCATGAATATTATTCAACTAGTAAATTAATCTTGAGCCTGCCCTGCTTCTACCACCCGGACAGAGATATTATTCACAAGCGGTTTAGAAGTCACTGTCAAACAGGACGCTGGAAACAATACCAAATAACTATCCCTTGGGTAGGTTTCTTCCTTGAGTAAGATTCGCGTTCTGTCTTCAATATTGTTTTTATTATTTTAGTTTCGTATTATTACTGTACCATGTCCTATTTCATTAGCAAATCATTCTTGAATTACCCACTAAATACGTTATACAATTCTAATAACAAAAAAAATATTCTAATTAATTGTTCAAAATGGTTAGAGTATTAACGTTGTTGAGTTACATTCTACCCTATTTTGAAGCCCTATAAGAGAAGATAGAAATGAACAGAAAAGAAAAAAAAAATGTTAATTTTTTAAATTATAAAACAGTTTATTCTAGCAACATAACATTTTTCTGAAGTTACTATAGTTAGGTTACTAAATTTTCGTGTTTGAAAAAAAGCAAGATCATAAAAGGGCATTTATCATTTTACTTCTTAGTTAATTTTAATTTTTAATGTTGTGGCATCAAGTCGCTTAAATTTCTTACATTGGTTATTATTATTCTCTACTATTTTTGTGTTTTATATTGTATTTTACATGTTTATTTTTTCACTTAACTAATACAACTTATAAATAATAGATACAACTTTCTTACTAACAACCGTATTTGAAGACAGTGATTTAAGTAATATAAATACATTTATTTTATTGTTTTGGTTATTATTGATTTTTATCATAAATTTATTTATATATATATACATTTTTTTTTCGGTTCCAATTTTCTCCTTAGTTCTATCATCACCCTTCCTTCTCTTTTGCTTGATCATCACCCTGTTACCTTCAGCTCCTCCGCCAAAAACCTTGGTGTAATCCTTGAACAAAACTTATCTAGGAAACCCCATATTGCGAAAATTTCCAAAAGATCTATCAGCACACTAAAACTATTTAAGCGGTCCCGTCACCTTCTCCCACAATCTTCCCAGAAGCTCCTTGTATCCTCTCTTATTTTCCCCCATTTTGACTATAGTTGTGCGGTATATGGTGGCCTCTCGAGGTTGCTTGAGGGCAGATTGAAACGAGTCATGAACTGTTTCTTAAGATTTGTCTTCGGTACCTCTAGACGGTCACATATGTCCCACCTCTATGATGAGTCAAATTGGCCATTTCCCTCGATTCGAAGGGAATATTTCCTTGGTTCCTTTCTCTATCAAGTCACCCGCTCCCACCCCCCGTCTTACATCTATAGTCTCCTGCAATTTAAATTCACAATCCATACTCAGGAAACCACATCCCTATATGCCTTTCCATAGAACCAAAAAATATGAATTTTCCTTCTGAGCCCGGTCCACATTCTTCTGGAATATTCTCCCATCTTTTTTCATTCACTCATTCATATAGATATATATTCATATAAACACTTACTTAAACCAAGATAATTTTTTCTTTGAATTTTATTGCAAAATTCCTTTCCCATTTTTTTATTTATTGAAATTTACAACTTTTATACAATAACACAGCAATAACTGTGTACATTAGGAATATGAGACTATATTCCTAAGGTACACTTGTGAATTTTACTCATTCGTAGCTCTATAATTTCTTATTTACACAATCGAATCCATGGGTAATATTTTCATTCACCTCGGTTGGATATCGGGATAAAAAAAGATGATAGGTAACGTATGAGTGGGCTGGAATGGACAGGGATTTTGGAATTAAAACAGGTCTATTTTGGGAGTTTCTTGGATTGCTGGGGTTTTATGATTTAACTAAATTAAATTTAGAATCCTCAATTATTAAAAACCAAAAAAATATTATCCTCAACAAGAAGATTTTTCTTTGAATCCCTATTAATTTATTCTTAAATACTAATCTTTCGTCTGGTTATTAATCCAACACATGCAGTATCGAATGCAAAACCTACACATTATTATTCCGTGAAAGTATTAAACTTTTTAACATACTATTACGTCTTTGCATAAGAATATAAAGACGATTCGCAGTATTTTGCTTCAGAAATAGAATTCAATAGAAAGGTATCAATTGGAGATAGGACAGTTCCTGCTAAGCTGTTTTAGTATGCAGTGGTAGGTAGCTATATCTATGTATAAAAGGCAGTTTTTTTTTATATAAGTCACATCACGATTCAGGAGTCAGAAAATAAAATATTTACAATTTAAAAAAAATAATATAGGAGCAGAAGAAAAACAAAAACACTTCAATCTGGGACTTAGTCCACAATGAATAACACCACATTTATATAGTGTAATGGCTAAGGCACGAAATCAATAAGAAGAAACAAGAACGATGTAACGTAAATAAAAAAAATAATACATATATATATATATATATATATATATATATATATATATATATATATATATATATATATATGTAGAGAGAGAGAGAGAGAGAGATTGATTGATTGATTGATTTTTATTGTCTTAGGGCCAGAGGCCCTTTCTTACAGACAAAATTATAAACTTTTTACGTACAAATGTGCCATTTAAAATATAATTTAATTACTTATCTAATAATTTTACAATGTTTATGTTTATAATTAACAGAAAAATTTTTACATATTATCTTTTCCAAATTTTAGAAAAATATGAAATAATATATAGGCAATATGCTGAAGGAAGATAAAAAAAAAAGGAATGATGCTAATAATAAAGGATAATGAATAGGAATAATAAAGTAGAAGGAATATCAGGAAAGGGATAGGAAATGGCAACTGGTTTACAGAGAGCATAAGGCTTCAAGGCGCACTCGTCGAGTCTCCGTCTAGAAATAGTCGAATACATGCCCTGCGGAAGGAGGATGCGAACCTGATCTCCACCGGAAGCATTTGAGCTCTCTCGCGGCCGCAGCGTGGAAAGCATTTCTAAAGGTCTCGGCTCTGCAGGCAGGTAATTGGAATAGACCCTGCATTCTCTCGCTCCGCACCTCCACGAATTCACTTCTTAGTGCCTCCGGAATCCCTGTATCTAGTATTTTACGTTCTAGGCACATTAGGTTAATTCGGGATATTCTTTGACACGCAGCCAGCCTAATTTTTCATTAATGGAGTTATATGCTCGTCCATTTGGCGCTAAAGATAAATCGGATTGCGGTGTTAAGGGCTCTCTGAATCCTGCTGTCCTCCGCGTCAGTAATGTCCAAGTAAACCGAATCGCAATACCATACTAGAGGGCATATAAGAGCTGATACTATCCTTCTTTTTACCTCGGCTGGCAACAAACGTTTCCATCGTGAGAGGGAATGCATCATACCATGGACTCTGCTCACGACTTGACTTGCGTGGTCTCGCCAAGACAAGGTACTGTTGATAATTACACCTAAGACCCTCATCTTGACACAACGCGGAATGATTTGGTCAAGTATCGTCAGTGGAGGCAGCAATGCACCCTTTTCAGCTTTCACCACCAGTTTAGGGCTGCCGATCAGCATCCAGCTTGATCTTGCTGTTGAGGTAAAGCCTGTTTTTAGTTGCCCAGAGCCGAACTTCTTCTAAATCATTGTTCACTCGCTGAAAGGGTCGAGACTACGTCTTCAGGAAACGCAGAAGCCCAAATAAATACGTCATCTGCAAACATATGTACTCTGCAGTTTCTGAGTGTATTTGCTAAGTCGTTGATGTAACATAGGAACAATAATGGTCCCAAAACTGAACCCTGTGGTACACCTGCACTGCACTCCAACCATCCCGACGCGTCACTTAGAGTCCTTACTTGTTGTGGCCACTCACTAAGATACGACTTGAGCCATTGCAAGACCGGCTCCCCAACACCAAAGCTTCCGAATTTCCGTAACAGTGTAACATGGTCGACCGAATCAAATGCCCTTGTAAAGTCTAAAGAGACAAATATTGTTACCATTCGATCGTCCGTAGCTTTCCTTATATCCTTCAGAATAGTGTGGAGCGCCGTACATGTGCTACGACCCTGTCTAAAGCCCGATTGATGTGGAGACAGAAGGTGGTTATCTTCTAAGAATTTCCTTAGGCCCCTCTCAACCAATCTCTCAAGAACCTTCGACAAAACCGGCAATACAGCAATCGGTCGATAATCCGATAGTTCACTAGGCTTTGTTTTCTTGGGAATAGGTCTAATAATTGCACGTAAGAGAGAGAGAGAGAGAGAGAGAGAATACAATACAAAAATTGTTTATTTTGGGTCTGAGTCCTCTTACAATAGCTTGCAATTAAAATATATGATAGTATGACCAACAGGCAAATTAACATTTTTTTGTTGTGTCAGGAAAAACTTATACTATAAAAACTAACAATGAAATTTAAAAAAAAAGTCTTTTAAATTGTATTTTAAAAAAAGTCTTAATTTAAAAAATTAATGAAACCAAATCAAAATTGAAATTTGGGCGGTAAACAGTATCTTCGTTCGTTCATTTCAGATGCCTTGAATTGAAATATCACATTTCCTGATCGCCTATTTGGGATGACAGAAGGTATTAAAAAAGTTGGAATTTGAATGAGGATAAGGAAGCAGCATGGTGAATATAGGTTGGTAGAGAAATCCAGAGGGTAGTAGAGCGACAATAAAGGAACGATCAAAAGTTATGATTCTGTTCGTAGGAATGTAAAGGTCAGAATGGCGCGATCTAGTTTCAAATGAGTGGAAAGACGATTTGAATTAGTCGAGACTGTAGATATATCGAGGATGTTGGGATTTAATAGTTTGGTAAAGATATGATCCTAGGAAATACTGTCTGCGGATGTAAGGAAAGAGATACTTTAACTCATTGAAAACAAGTGCAAAACACCACTTTCTTTTTCTTTTTTATAGTATGTAGTAAGTACTTTAACTTCAAAAATGATCGAAACAGGAGGTTTAAAACGTTTAATAAGCTGCAAATATAAAAATAAATAAGAAATGGTAATGCTAAAGTATCAAGTCTTGTGGTATAATAAAATTGATGCTAAATAAGAGAAAACAATTTTCTTTTAACTTCTTAAATGGTTGGAACAGTCAAATAAAACATTTAATGTTTTAAATGCGTGGTTATAATTTTAAAATTCAATCAAAGAAAGTATTGACGTTCTTTTTCCGGAAAAGATTTTAACGATGGCAATACTTTCCATTGCTATATTTTTCATATATAGACTAGTGAAAGTAAAAAAATATATGTTATATTATATTACGTATTGGTACCCTCTTTGATGCATAATATTAAACACAAGTGGAAACATATTACACATATACTATGACCAACATGCAATCGAAGGATGACTTTGGGCCCATATGTCAAGATTAAAAGAAAGAAACTAAACAAATGACTGAGGAAAGTACGATGCTCACTTTTATCTAAATCGCCAAAACTGAGAAATCAAACAGAAACCTACCTAAACCCGTATGGATTTAGGCATCACAGATTTACAGTAGAGCAAAAAGGACTCGACAAAATTAAAATTATTTCAACCCAAATCTGTAATGCCTACTCATACAAAACATCTATACTAATAGTTTTCATTACTAAAATAACGGAAAACACAGTCAACTTATAAATGAAAAGGAGCTTGACGAGAGACCCTCTTTGCTAAATCAAAACAAAGAAAGCTTGGAAAAAGGGTGCTACTTGAAACCATTCTTCATATATCTATCGTGTCCTACTCCTCAAGTTTCTCTAACAAATTCGCTTACCGTCATCATTTTTTTAAGACAGGTATGAATAAAAATATATAGCTTAATAAAATATTAATATTAATTTATATAGATTAATAAAAAATATGTATCATAAAAATGCATCTATAAATATAAATATTATAGGCTAATGTTTTGATTTGTTTTGTTTTTATATTTATTATTATTTAATTCTATATATATCATTTATTTGTATTTATCTCAGTTATAGGTTGTTGTTTGTTTTCTTATTTTGTATATATATATATTATATATATTATATATATTTATATTATATATATTATCTATTGACTTGTATACTGTATATATTGTGTGAATGGGATCTTATATCACTATTACTAATGTTCATATAGAAACAAATTCTAATATATCTAAATAAAAAAAAAAAAATAAAATAAATATAAATATATATATATATATATACACACATATATATTTATTGTATTGTATATATCATATACAATTGTATATATCATATACAATACAATAAATAGCAGAAGAATACACGGCAGCAAAACCTTCAGTACAACAACGCTTTAAAGTAATGCGGGTTAATATAAAATCCCCTGCTAGGCGCAAAAATTACTACTGAGCAAGAAACAAATTTCCATCCGTTTAAAAAAAAAAAAAACTTCAGGACCTTATGGTTTGTTGACCAGTTTGAGTCTATATTGTATTTTAAAAAGTAATAAAATATTTTTTGTGACTTATAAAAGAAGTCATTGACCTGGGTTGAGATGAAACATATTGGAGGTTTTGTGGCTCCAAGACATATTTTGAGTAATGTAAAACTATTATTTACATCATGTTTTAATTAGATGCTATTTTTTTTTTCGTAACTAATGAAAGTAAACAATAGTCGTATTTAATAATTATTATATTATATCGAAACTTAATGAATGAAACTAGTGTGGTGATTGTATGTTGACTGTTGGCGTGTATTAGATGTTTAAAATCACTTCTATTTTACCCAGTCGACTGTATTACTTTTTTATCTATTTTTTTTTATTATCACCTTTATCCAAAGGTTTTTCTGGCAAATAAAATAATTTGCACCTTTTTACAATTTTATCCAAAAAAGCTTTAACGGTTTTGATCAAATTTGCTGTATTGATGTAACATTTAATGGACTTTAATATCATGTAGGTTTCATTCTGATCGAAATAGCCTGACAGGGCTTAAATGCCGATATTTTAAATTTTAAAAACCTTTAATATTAAAGATTAAATATAAAATAACCATATCATCTTATTAGGAATGATGAAAATTGGCCTAATAAAAATATTGAAAGAATTTTATTACAAAATAAAGAAGAAAAGAGAAAAAATATTTGTTTAATTGTATTTTTTTTTTGCATATGATTTTTATACGTTTCTACATGATAAGTGTAAATAAACATATTATTCATAAGAAGTGAAATAATATATATATATACTGTTTATTATATATATATATATATATATTTATATTATATATATATATATATACTGTTTATATATATATATATATATATTTATATATATATATACTTTTTATTATATATAAAGAAAAAAACACTAGACTCGTCTCTGAAATATCTTTATATATTTCTTAGGTAGTGTTTAAGAATTTTAATAACTTGTATCATTATATTCGTTTATATTTAAAATACAATAGATTAGATTTAGAATTGACCTCATTAACATAATTGACCTTAGTTTGGTATGCTTGGCTCAATAAATAGTTAATGTAACACTTGATACAATAACCATGAAACACTTTCGCATATGGAAAGTTCGGGGGCGTAACCACTCCCACAGAGATTCTCTGATTAAATTTGAACAAAAATGGCTTATTTGTTGCAAAACGTCCAACAAAGAGGTTGCGTTTTCACAGGGGTTTCATTTGAATGTTAAATTCTGTAATTGTAAAAATTAAAATGTAATAAAATATTATATAACGGCACGATTTGTCTAAGAAACTGAAAAATTACATATTTGTAGGTGTATTACAATATTTTAATTACATCTTCATGTGAAATAAGTTTTTAGTAATGAGAACCGTTCCTCAGTTCTTTTCTGGTCTCATGGATACATCTATTTTACACGAGATAATCTAAAAACATGAGAGAGAGAAACGCTTTAATGCTGCCTATATACTTTTGTTAGCAGTTGCACCTATGTACATACTACTACATACCAATGTAGATGTTATTACTTTTCCGTAAAGAATAAAAACAAAACTAAAATTATGAAAGTAATTCGCACTTCATTATAGTGTGTATATATTGAGATATTTAAAATAATTTAAATTTTTGGAAAATTCCTAAAAAACCATTGAAAAACAAAGTTTTATTAAACTTATCTAGGGGAGATACAAAAATTATTTTTTAAGCTTCTAAGTTCAAGGTTAGTGTCAGGATAATTATATATTCTATTGAATCAGCACTGGGAATGTAAACTCCTATTGCGGCACACCCAGCCTTTCTAAAACGGTTACTCGGAAATCGGGAGACATTTTGGTGGTTGAGCGTCTCTGCTTATCCGCTGGCTTTGGCAATTCCCAATGAGCACAATACCTTATAGAGTTTTGAAAAATAAGTTAATTTTATTGTTCGATGAATATTATGCCGTTCTACAAAAGAAGTCTTGGATATTTGTTTTTTAATTTATTTAATTTCCAGGCATAGCAACGTTTCAGCCTCAACATTTTAGGTAGGTAACGCATTTATTAAGAATAATTTATTATGTGTTGATATTAGATGTTAAAAATGTATAAATGCAATAAAAACTTTAATTGATTACAGAGGCTTGAAAATGGCCCTAGAGGCTGAAACGTTGCAATGTCTGGAAATTAAATAAATTTAAAAAAATATATAACCAAGACTTCTTTTGCAGAACGGCCTAATATTCATCGAACAAATATTCAACTAAAAGAACACTTAAGACAAAGAAAAAAAAATTAATATTATTTTATTGTTTAATTTTTACTTTGTTGTCTAAATAAAAAATGTTAATATCCTATCCTCTCCATTTAATAATGTATATAGATTGTTAGTAGGGATTTCCACTCCATTTAATAATTTATATAGACTGTTGGAAGGATCACCCATAGGTTAGTACTAATGCTCATGCTGCATTAACCTGTTGATGTTGTATAAATGTTAATCTATCTACTTGGAAATTGGTATATCCATTTAAATGTTAATTGGTACGTATTACATTACGATAATTAGAGGGAGCGTCATACAAGCATTCCTAATTTCCATTAGAATTAGGGGAAATATTTTAATAAATGTTATCTATAAAATATTTAAAGGAGTGTAACATCTAAAAATATTAACACCAATGCAAAAACTTAATAAAGATTTTAGCAATACGACATTTTAGCTTCCCATTCGATTAAAAAACTGCATTGGGCCCACAAATGGGGAATGAAACTATTATTCTCGCGTTCAAGATGTATATTTTTCTTTTTATTACGTTTGTTGAAATTTACAACTATATCAGTGAACGCATCAAATAAATTTGAGAAAAATAATCAACAATGACTTTATAGAGAAACTACTAATTTGCTGCTCTTACAGAATGAAAACTACTTGATATTAAAGTCTATTAAATTTCACATCGATTCAGCGAGTTTAATCAAAATCGTTAGAGCCCTATTTGAGAAAATCGTAAACGAGTGGAAAACACATAAGGGGTACTCACTACGTTTGCTATAGCATGCTATTTTTGCTATTGTGCTAAACCCATCAATTTTATACAGGAAATAACTGTAGAAACTCGACGGGTTTAGCAAAATAACACAAATAGCATGCTATAGCAAACGTAGTGAGTACCCCTATAGTATAATATTAAGTAGTATTTCGGTCCGCCAATTTATGTGAAAACGTGAAATACACATCGTTGTCTATTACGGACGGAGGAGGTCTTCCTCGGAGCAAGTTTTCCAAGTCGGTATCCCCAGCTGAAAACTTAGCAAACCAACGGCGTCGGGTTACATCTGGAGCATATATTCTTAAATATAAAATTTTATTTTCGTGCTAAACATAACACCCACACAGCGTTTAGCGTGACTTGGTTATTTGGACTCTGGGGATCCAAAAAAGTGTATTTCCGTTGAGAACTGTAAAATTAAAATGTTTGCAATCGCAATACTTCCCCATACTTTCCCTTTCCCATGGAAGAAATCATTGCAAAATAATCGCCTTGGACTCCGTATTAGACATAGCAGACTTACACACGTCCATCTCATCCTCAGGCAGCCCGAACTAATGCGTGACATGTGCAGAGTGCCTCTCTCAATAAAACATATAATTGAAAATTGCCCCAAATTCCATGTACTAATGGATAAACTTAATCTAACAAGATCGTTGATAGAGAGCTTGAAAGACTCTAGTGAAACAATTAGTTCACTTCTGAGGTTCGCCAAAGAATGTAATGTGATCCGGGAACTAAAAGGAAAAAAAAAAAAATAAAATAAATTTGAAAAAATTCATATAAACGCGTAAAAAAAAAAAAAAATAATAACAATACAAAAATAAAATAAAAAATCTATTAATATAAATACATTCGGTGCTAATAACCAAGAGGTTGAGCACCTATTCCAATATCCTAACCTAATATAGGTACTGTAGCGTCGTTCGATTACCCACATCATCATAAAGTGACGTTAAATAAACCAACATACAAAAAAGAATTACGATTCCAATCAATTTCTTCATTCTGTGTTTGGTGTGTGCGGGACTGCTATGCAATATATGGCTATATATATATTATATTATATATTTCCTCGCTTTGATCTTTCAACCTTTCATAAACAACTCTTGAAACCTCTCATGAAACCTCAAACGGCACTCCAGTATGAGAATAAATAACAGGTGTCCAGTCCATCCCTTTCACCAACCAGACTTTCTCTTCTTTATTAAAAATAACTAGACAAATATTTGAATTGTATGCGAATGACTAATTATAATGATACTAAAACACCTAATTACATAGCTAATTAAATTTTCCGATAACTGGGTTTCTTACAAGACAAACAACTGACCTGGAACCCCCATACTCGACTTAAAAGACAAGAGCTCAACCGAAGATACGGACAATTATATAGACTACTGAACAGAACATCACAACTTTCATTGGAAACAAACTATTGATTTACAAGACAATTCTCAAACCAATGTGGACCTACGGAATTGAATTATGGGGAACTACTAAATTTTCGAACATCAAACGTATCCAATCCTTTCAGTCCAAAGTGCTTAGAACAATAGTCAATGCTCCCTATTATGTTACAAACACGACCTTACATCATGACCTTAAGATCCCTTATGTCCATGATCTCATCCCATCTAAATTCTCAACCTTCCACCAGAAACTTACTATTCTCCCTAATCCTCTGGCGCAATCCCTATCTAGTACCAACCATCCTTCCAACCCTCTCTCGGTGAGGCGGCATGACGAGAGATCTCCTATAAAAATGCAACTGGAGTGCTGGCAATGGCCAACTTCTCCACTCATGCCTGAGAGTGTGTGGCTCTAGCGCCCTCACTCAGTCTCGACTGGTGACGCGACTGACTGGGGAATCATGGTGTTGTGCCACTCCATCCACTTCTGGGTGTAGGGTTTCGATTCGGAGTTCCCAGGGGCAGTATGCAAATAATGTATATAATAATAATAATATAATAATTAATTCGTTTATTTATTCTGGGACGAGTCCCTTTAGAATAACATAGCAGGAAATAAAAAGTTAGCTTAAGAATCTAGTCTTAGAGTATAATGATTGAAAACAATAAAATTAAACTAACAACATGTATAAATAAGCTGAACATAAGAGACAGATTCTAATAAAAATGCACAAACAAAAATATAAATGTATGTTAACATAAGAACAAAAAAAAAAAAAAGATATAATGAAAAAATATAATAAGATTTAAAAAAAAAAAAAAAAAAAATATATATATATATATATATATATATATATATATATATATATACAGTTTTAAAATAAAATATAAAAAGAATAGAAATTATAGTTCTTCAACGTATGTTAACACCACAACAACAAAATATATAAATAATTTTAAAAGATATAATAAGATTTAAAAATAAAAAAATATATATTATACATACACACAAACACACACATATATAAATATGCATATCTGCACTCAACACACACACGCACGTATATACACTTTTATATACATTTTTCAAATAAAATATAAATAAAAAAGAGATTACAATTTTTCGATATATGTTGACATAGGAACAAAAAAGATACATACAATTTTAACATAAAGTAAAGAAAAAAAAATTACATTTCTTCTGAGTGTTTGCAAAATAATAAATAATTTAATCTTACATCTTGCAAAGATTAAAAGAAAAAAAAATTAAATGATATTTGCTGTTAGTGTATCCGAGGAAATGAAAATTGAATAAACTAATAAACGAATCTAAAAGACATCTGTTGATCTTCCTTGAAATTAGCATCTATTTGGGATTATTTGGGAATTGTATTGATAGGAAATGGCTAAATAGTCGGGATTTAAATGTTGAGAGAGTTTGGGAGTTCCGGATATTAGAAGGAATGGAGTTCCATAAGGATGCGGATCGGATTGAGAATGATCTATCGAAAGCTGTGGATCGATGAGATGTTATATACAGATCAGAAGGCCGCGAGCGGGTGTTACGGGAACGCACAGAGGATTTGAATTTAAGGAGATCAAAGATGTAAGACGGACACTGGGATTGGATAACCTGGTAGAGGAAGGATGCTAGGAAATACTTGCGGCGGAAGGAAGGGTAAAGCCACTTTAACTCTTCGTAAAATCGGGTGATAGAGGTGTCTCTGGATATCCCAAAGATGAAACGTATAAAGCAGTTAAACATTCGTTTTATTTTACCTCGAGATCTCCAGAGACACCTCCATACACCGCACAGCAGTAGTCAAAGTGGGGAAATATTAAGGAGCTACCAGGAGCTTACGGGTTTCGATAGGGAGAAGGGGATGGAGGTAATTTAGAAGTTTTAAGGTGGAAAATGTACGACGGGATATTTCGGAAACATGGTTTTTCCAGGAAAGGGTTTGATCAAAGGTGACCCCGAGGTTTTTAACAGTCATTAATATATGTATGAATGTGGCCAAAATTTTATTTACTTTATATTTTATTTTCATTTGTTAGTTAAGTTTACTTATCTTATTTTATTTTATGTTATTTATATATATATATATATATATATATATATATATATATATATATATTAATATTTATTTATTCATTATTACTATTATTATCTTTTTTTTTTTTTTATTGGTATGTCTGTTTTGTTTTGTTTTTGACTTATTTTAGCCCTAATACTTATTGCCCAAGATAGTGGCAGATTGTATTACTTCCTAATAAAGCACTATTATTACAAAAAAATTAAATTTAAAATAATAAAAAAACTGTACCAACTAAAACCCAAGAAGAGTCTTGGGTTAAGTACATATATAGATTTGTACTGTTTATAGGCCAAAGACCGTGCAATGAGGTGATTAGGCATTGATCACGCTCATCTTATTGGTTACCCACTTTATAAAGGCTGGGTCTGCCCCATGAAGGTCTCCATACCCCCCGGCCGAATTAACAGAATAAATAATATTCTGCCAGAACCGGGATTCGAACTCAGGACCAGGAGTACAATTGACTAGTGCTCTATCCACTTAACACCACGCCGCTCCCACTTAATTAAATACAGATACTTAATCGAATATAAAGTTACATATATATATATATATATATATATATATATATATATATATATATATATATATATATATATATATAATATATATATATAGTAAAAGTAAAGATATTATTCTAATTTATCATATATACACTACTTATCTATCAATTATTAATAACTCTTTTTCTCAGTCTCTAGGCCGTGGATCGTTGGATACTTCTTGAAACATCTACTTCCTACTCTCTATGATCTATGATAAAAATCTATGGTTCCTTTGATCAGTAATCCTTAAAGCAACCTTTTGAGGGCATGGTAAATATTAACTTGAGTAGTAGTTTGTTATTGAAAAAAAAAAAATGTTGAACCGCTGCCGTTTGATAATCTCGACACTTAACATAACGAGGGTATCCAGGCACAAAGAAGAGAGCACTTCATTCTGCCTTTGTCTTGATTACAATCGATGACACCTCTTAGAAAAAAATTTAAGAACGGCATCGAAGGCTTTTTCAAAGGAGGATGGTATAACGTTGAAAGAGTGCCCTACAAAAACTTATCATTAAGCATTCTTACTTGAAGTCTTATAATGTTCTTAAATATTGCTAAATCTGTATTTTTTAAAAATTCCCTTCAAGTAGTTCCGGATTGAACTTTTTTTTTCATATATTTCTACATACATGCGAACAATGTTTCTTATACGAAATCTATTTTCTATTAAAGAATTCGTAAAAATGCTGTTTAATCAGTCCTTTTTAAATTATAAAAAAAGAAGAAAATCAAAACTAAAACGATATTGGTTAAAAAATATAAAACTTAAGAGAAGAGCAATAGATTATTGTTAATCGGGTTCTGGGTTCGAACCCCGGATGTAATATAATAATTTTTTTTTTATTGCAGCAGTAGGAAAGATACCCTCCTGGGACACATCCACTCCCGATAAAGTTTTTTTTTTTTTTTATATATTTATTTTGAATACCTTTTCTCTCTCACACTCTCTCTCTCTTCATATTTCTCCATTCGCACATGTCAGAAGCTATATTGCAATAATCCAATGTGCTTTACAAAAAGTAAGCAGCAGGGATGATAGGCATGGGAAAGGAAAGTGCCCAGCAGCACCCTTTCCTAGGCTACGATTTACCAGCGGAGGTCTCTCATCCAGCTTCTCCTCAGCCTTCTTCTGACAAGCATTCCAGCTATTAACACTTTGTTTATAAGTCTATTGTCGTGTTCGTGCATACTGTTGGTTGTTGTAAGTAGGTATGTATGTAGTCTTGTTATTAGGAACATTAGTGTGTGTGTGTGTGTGTTTTGTGGTAAGTCTAGCTCGAGAACGAAAATTCGTACGGTGAACTGTAATTTCATATTTCATTCAATTGTATTCCAGGTATGTCGCAATTTTCAATAAAATTGACGAATCCACGAAAAGCCACGAATTTAATTAAAATCTTTTTATTGATGTTTTATTGAGATATGATTTAATTTTATTGCGATTATATTCTCTTCGAAGCAGTCTTACGAGGCTTGAAATTACCAATTTTTTTCAAAGTTCTTCCTCTAAAATTTATTTTTCTATTATAGATGATTTATTATTTTTCTTTTTAAGATTATAAAAAAAAATAAAAGAATATAAAATGATTTGATTGCCATTTGAAGGAGAAACCAGTAGGAAATATTTTTCCCGATTATTGGTTTTTTTCCCTCGCTAGTGAATAACACATTTATATGGACTTTATGAATAATCATAATATTAACATAATCATTCTTACCAATATAATATACTATAAATTTATCATAATAACATCTTGAACCGGAGTGCCCTGGCTCTAGAATCTGAGGGAATCGTAGTTATACGAAGAGATATTAGAGGTGATGGAGGAAAGGCGGCAGAGATGGGAAGGGATGGGTATTAAAGGACATATGGTAACAATTAGTATCCATAATATCCAAGTACTTCCTGTAGGTAAAATCTTTGAAGTATTGGTTCAGATAAGTGCCCCAATGTCTTGTGCATAAGTCACTCAAAGGCAATCAGAAGTAGGCTAAGAAAGGGAGCGGCATCTTTTGTAATAGAGGAAATATTATTATTAATTAACAATTACTATATTACTCTGTAGAATGTAATGAAAAAATGGGCAAAAAGTTAAGTTTTTCTTGAAGTAATATCTATTGTTTCGATATTACATTTAAAACAAATGAAGAGTCCGCGGAAGAAAGGGGGGAGGGGAGTATTTTTTGGCCTATTGGCAGCACTCTAGTAGTGAATCTACACAAGAAGGTCTCGAGGCCATCTTCTTTTCAGATGCCTCGGCGGATTGTCAGGGATTGAAGTGGAAGCAAGGATTGAAACTAGTGGATTAGAGTGGGAGTGGAGTTTTTCAAGGAAAGAGTGATACCTGGTAGAGGACCAAATCAGCAGCATATGGAGCATTAAGGTCATTGTGGATGATTTTATTGGTGACAAAGTAAGGAGCGTTAAGGATTTTGCGAAGGATTTTGGATTGTAGGGATTGGATACGGGAAGAGTTTGATGGTTTAGTAGAGCCCCAAAGCTCAACTCCGTAAGTCCAGATAGGCCTTATGATTGTCATGTAAATCAGTTTTTTGTAGTAAAGAGAAAGGTTAGAGCGTCTGTCAAGTAAATGTTGAAGTAACCGAAATCGGCGAGCAGTTTCTTGTCTTTTCAGTCTTGTATGCGGATTCCATGTAAGACGTTTGTCAAGCAGGAGGCCTAAATAACGGATCTGTTCAACAGGGACAAGCGGGATATCATTAAAGGGCACTGTAGGGTAGGATGTTAAAGGCTTACGACGAAGGGTAAAGGTAATCTAGTGGGATTCAAATAAATTTGAAAAATTACAATTTTAACCATACAATCGCCTATAATTTAGTTAGTTTTGAAGATAGAGAAGAAATGCGTAGAGTTTTAGAATTAGTACAACGATTTTAATAATCAAACAGAAAGTAAAATATGATTAAACCTGTAACTCATTATCTTATTTTTAAGATAGAGAAAAATATGCAATAAGTTTTAGAGTCAATAAAGATGTATAAACAAAGGGAAAATTGATTTATATGGACAAGTCAAAAATTATAAAAGATGAGATTCTCCAAAAAAGAATCATGGAGATCGGTTAAGAAATATCAGAGATAAGCGTTTTGAAATTATGTGACGATTGGCAATTTTCCTGTGATTAATGTATTTCTTTTCATATTAGTTAATTGCCTGTAAACAGATATATAAACTGTTAAACCCTAATATAGTTATGTGTAATTATTATTTGTAATAATAATGAACCGTTGTCTTATAATTCGAAGCTTTTTTAATAAAGTATTTATTCAATCTAGTTTTTAAACTTTTATTTTATTCCAAACAATCTTGTATAGGAGAACGATTCCCGACCCAGTGGGAAATTCCTTAACGGCCCCGAGGTCCCGAGAGAACCTGAGATCTGATAGTTAGGTCTGACCTTTGTCACAGCCGACCAACTCAGTTCAGTCCTTCCGCTAGGAATACCCTGACAGATGTTGTATTTTTCCATCTATTCAACTTCCATATTTTTATTTATTATCATAAACATTTATAACTATATGTGAATGAATGAATAACTGTATTTGCATTCAGGACAATCCCTTACAAATAGAGCTGGCTGTATAACAATATAAAATACAAAACATTTCAACAAAAGAGGTAACAAGATACTAATTCACTAAGTTATCACCTCGAGGTACATTCAACAGTAGTAAAAGGGGATCACTTGTAGCTAGGTGGTTAGCATAACAGCCTCCTATGCCAAAGGTCACAGGTTCAAACCCGCAGGTGGTCATGTGCATGGCATAAAGTGGCTCTTCCGGTAAGCTCATTTTGATGAAAACGGTTTTTAACGTCTCGGGCGTATATTTATCTTAAATATGAAATTTCAGTTTCATTGGACTTTTCATTTCTGCCCGGGAGTTACCACACACACGCAGACTTTTTTGCGGGACTTGGTTATTTGGACTCTTATATAGTTATATATTATTGGACTATATATAGTAAGTGAAAGTAATAAGTGAAACTAATAAAGAATTAATTAAGGGGATCGCTTGTAGCTGGGTGGCTAGCATAACAGCCTCCTATGCCAAAGGTCAAGGGTTCAAACCCGCAGATGGCCCTAGGATTTTTTTATGGGAGTAAAAAAACTTTAGTTATACCGCCCTTTCGGAGGGGACGTTAAAAGGTGGTCCCGAGCCTGTGCGATGTCAGGTACTCGTTAAAGATCCCTTTCCTAATAAAACCTGGATAGGCAAAATTTAGGACTCCCACTGTAGCATCGTCCGATTAGCCATCGTAGCATAAAGTTACGTTAAATAAATAAACAAACAAACAGTAATAAACTACAATAAAACTTACAAAAAAACCAAACAATAACAATAAATGAATAATATAACAGTGCACAAGATAGTAATTATATAAATATTTTATTTTTAAATATACTGTGAATATTAATGGTAACGAATTATTTAAATTATTTATTATAAATGATCTAATTTGGCAACATTGACTGGCTTAATAATAAATGTTTTTCGATTACTTAAAAACTCCGATGGTACACAGACGGATAAAACTTGCACTGTTCGTAATTAAGGCTCCAGGAATATAATGAGAAAAGACTTTTACAGAATACAACTGTATATGATATGTATACACTAACAATATGTATAGCACACTTAAAGTAACAAAAATATATATTTATATGTAACAACGATGATAAGGCTGTAAGTCTTATTCTTATGAATGTCCTAACAACGTTCTTATAGCGCGACATGTTGAGACCGAATTTTCAGATTCCCATCTCTTAACAATTTTAAATCTATTACCAGATGCTTCACTCGAACTTCATAAAAGGCTCTTAGAGAAATATTACTGAATACAGCCATTAATTGTAGTAATAATAATAATTTATTTGTTTGTTTTGGTGTATTCCCCTAAACAAATGGAGCTGGATGGAACAACATAAATAATTAGATATATCGCCAGCATACAATAACGGGCATGTATTGTGTTAGTATAATTATTAAAAATAAGCTCAGGCCCTATTCGTCACGTTACATTTTACAACTTTCTGTATAATATAATGTGTTATCTTAAATCTATCACCTTTCAACAGTATATTATAAGTCTATATCACTGTTCTTAAAAAAAACAAAAAACATTACATTAAAAATATTTGTTCTCTATTTTTCATTAGTTGGTCTTTTTTTTTTTTTTTTTTTTTTTTTTTTTTTTATTTTTTTTTTATTTTTTTTTTTTTCCCGTAGCCCCTTTTGTTAGCTCTTCTTAAACCTTAGTTTTTGAATTTTCTCCTTTTTCTGCATTTATGCATTTTAAGGATGTCAGATATCTCTATAATAATATCTGTAATATATAATTATCTTCAATGAATCTATAATGAGGTGATGGGGCTCACCTTTTGGTTTAAGTAGAACCTTAACCTAACCCTAAAACCTAAATCTTAATATTCTGCCATCTTGGAGGTAATCCAGAAGGTGTTAGCTTACCATATATCGGATTGTTAATAACTTTGACGGTTTCAAAGAACTTTTTATTCCTCTCACTAACGAATTCGGAAAGTTTGTTAATTTTTAATCCCTCGTGAATTCTTGAGGTTTTGTATCTTTGTAATGATGTTCCTTTCACAATTTTCCGCAGTACGCCATTTTGGAACGATTGTAAACGTTTTTTGGTCGATTTAGTAATATGCGAAAAGAGTGGAGCCCCATATAGCAGAGTTAGACGTATAACGGCCATATATTGATATCTTCAGTCGAAGAGACATACTTGAAGAATTAATTAAGTGATTAACCTGCCTTAATATTTGCCTCACTGTCTTAATTTTTTTACCAAAGTGGACCGAAAACTTTAAATGTCTATCAAAGGTGACTCCGAGATATCTTACATGTTTGGATAGTTTAATTTCGCAGTTGTTAATTTTAAATTTTGACGGTAATTTTTTCTTTCCCTTTTGAAATGAGTACACTATTCCTTTTGTTTTATCTGCATTCATATCAATTTTTAACTTTTTCAGCACGTTTGCTATGATTTAGCAGGCTTTTTCTGAATGCATAACAGCCTTGCTGACATTTGAGCTACTACTGGTGACAGCGATATCATCAGCAAAAGCTGATATTGAAGCATGCTCGAACTGGGTTCCCACAATTTTTCCAGTATAAATAGAAAATAGTATTGGAGATAGTACCGCACCTTGTGGAACACCACAAGTTAAATGGACGGGATTAGACATCTTTTCTGCGACTTTAACTATCATATACCGGTTACTTAGGAAAGATTTCATAGTTTATAGTTATAGTTGGTCATAAAATTCGTTCAAGTTGTATATTTATTCGTTCTTTATCAATACTATTGGGATGATTAAGTTATTTTATTCGAATCTACAAAATTTAAGTACTTTAAAGGAAGTATATTTAAAATATCGGCATTTAAGTCCGGTCAGAATATTTAAATCAGAATGAGACCTATATAATATAAAAACCTATTAAATTTTACATCGATATAGGGAGTTTAATAAAATTTTGAAAAAAAAAAATCGTAAAGTACACACACAGACCCTTTTGCGGGACGTGGTTATTTGGACTCATGGGATCTTAAAAGGTGTATTTTCGTTGAAAATTGGAAATCGAAAATTTTCACGACAACATAATATTTTTTAAACATTTATTTATAGTAATTTAATCGTATTAAATTATTTATAAACAATCGTATTAAACAAATGAAGTCATCGTAAAAATGTCTCTGAAAGAACTACCCTTTAGTAGCACTTCATTAGCTAGCTCCCGAGACAACCATCTATTCAATCGCCTCGGCGGGTTATCAAGAATGGAAGATAGGTTACGGATAAATGGGTTTGTGACGGCAAGTAATTTGAAATGGTCTGCGACAAATGGGATGTTGGAGTCATTGTGGATGTGTTGATTTGTGACAAAATTAGAGAAATACAGGATTTTGCGAACGATTTCGGTTAATAAGGATCGGATTCGGAAGGAACTAGATAGTTTAGTAAAGTCCCTAAGCTCGATCCCATATGCTCAGATGAGAAAATAACAATTAAAAACATAAATTTGTTTTATTATTCAATTGTAAATACCAATAAATATATTTTTTTAAACAAAAAAAAACAAACATAAAATTTAAACTGAAATAAAGGTCTTCTTATGATTAACGTCTTGGATGGCCATTTATATGGAATCACCTGTAGTGCAGTAGCTAGCATAATAGACATTAATGCACAAGGTCTCGGTTTCAAACCCGACGGATGGTCCGAGAAGTTAAAAAAGCATTGGTTATGCCGATCTAGAATGGTTCCGAGCCTATGCGATGTCAGATGACACTCGTTCAAGAATCTTCGGAAATTTTTGATACTGTTTCTTTATATTTGCTTATTGCCCATGTTTTTTTATAGTTGCTGATCAATATTTAAAAAGAGAAAAAAAAAGAATAATTAATTTTATAAGCAAGACAAAACAAATTTATCTCTACAAACGATGACGGTTCTTGTGATTAGTAATTTTGGAGGTTCATTTATTTTAGTAATATAGAATATTGGCCTTAGAACACTGCCCTGAGATATATCTGTCTAAATGTGCTTAATGACAGAGAGCTCCGTCCATACTTTAACTAAACAGTGTCTGTCCGTTAGATATGAAACAAATATAAAATAAAAGTAGGTGGAGGTAAAAATTTTAGTTTGCAGAGCAACCCTTCATTCCAGACCTTATCAAAAGCTTGAATTATACAAAGAAATGCGGCATGAATTTCAAATTCTAAAAAATTATGAATAAAATCTACTTATCGATGACATTGTTGCACAGTGGAGTGATGTTTACTAAAGATTACTGATCAGTAGGATTAAATTTGAATAATTCAAGATAATTTAGAATTGCGGAGGAAAAAAATAAACAATTTTTTTTCCGACGATATATTCATTACTTTCAGATTATAAATAATCCGTTGAGGAAATTACTTTGGAATTATAGGCCCGGGGCAGTAAGCCCTATAATTGGTAGCTCGGACACACAGTGGCCATTCGTCAGCCCCCTTCCTCTTCCAAAGCAATTTGTCTCTCACCAGCTTTGGCTTCTCCAGAACGTTAACAAACCGGGATTTCGTTGAAGAACGTGAACTTCCGACGATAACTTTCCTGGAATGGTCCATCCAGTTTCATTAGCACGGAACCATATACGGCCGTGAAAACGTTATGATTGTTGACCGTAAATAATACAGAACTAGTGGTTCTAGTTCGGAAATGACTCCCATCGTATATTGGATTGGTAATAAAAGAATGCCGCTCTTACTCCTTGATGAGAAAAGTTCATTTAATTTGGCAGAATGAATGTTTTTTATGTTTTGTTTTTTTGATTTGATAGAAATTAGTGGAAATGAATTGGGTTAATTCAAGTATTAACTTTTTTAAGTACAAGTAAAACTTCTTTAATCTCGACTCTGGTGTAACTAGATGCTTTAGGTGACGTCAATGCCACGGAAATGCTAGTTCTCTCGTTTACTACTAATTGTATCATTTTCACATTATCACGATAATAACAGTTTCCGCAATTAAAAACCAGCTCTTCCTATGAGAGTCCCATATCAATGTTTCTGATAAAGGTAAAAATGAGACAATAAAACATAAAAATGTCCATATTTTATGGTTGTGGTCGGTTTGAGCGAATTTTAGGAAGGAGCGCTGGCTTACAGAGCAGACATTGAAAATCGACGCAGGCGTGAACGTGTCAAGGAATAAAAACTCTTCAACACAACTTCTAGAGGTTATCAATATTTTCATTGATAAATCAGGTGGTGGACCTCAATTTCTAGTTATTTTTTCCCCTTATAACTAACATTTAATTATTGAATTGTTTTTGCTATCGCCGAGGTATTCCAGCGAGTTTGCCTGGCCTAATTTGGCTTTTCGTCAATTATAAACTTCGGACCATGAAATTAAAAAAAAAACTTTATTGGTATAATAATTTTATAGTACAATGGTTATAACATAGCTAATGGACTAAAGGCGCGTACAATGAACCGGAACTAAGACTATACTATTGCATACAGAACTCTGGATCTTGACTTGGGCTGTGACGACCGCTTGGTTCTCCTGCGACGGCCATATATAGTGGATAAGTATTTGTGGGGTAATTATGCTGAGCTAGTAGTTTCTTACTGGGGTGTCTGGTGTATAACTGTCCCTTTTTTCATTCTTTTTAGTGTTCCATTTTGCAATGACTGGACACGCTTTTTCGTTGATTACGATAAATGTGGAAAGAGCTGTAAGCCAAATAATAGTGACAGACGAGAAATAGAGTACGATCACTTTCAGTCTGAACATTTTTCGCCTTACAGAATTAACTATTTTTTTTTAAAGTGACCTGAAAAAAATTAATTCTTTTTTTTTTTTTTTTTTGCTATTTGATTTTAACAGTGAATTGAAATTAAGTGTTTTTAGATGTGAATAATTTAAATCTGAGGACAAATTTTACGAAAGCTTATCGGAATCACTATTTTGACGGGACATTTTCGTATTTTTGAGGTTATAACTTTTTTTTTTTTTTTTTTTTTAATCGTATATATTACAATTTGTCATAATAGACAATAATAATAGTGCTACAGGATCTCATTCATACAATATTTACAATATAAACAAAAGGAAAGTCAAATTACATAAAATAATAAACGTATACAATAACAAAATTTATAGACAAAATAAATACAAATAAATGAAGTTAACAAATAAATAAACAAAACATGTCACATTCATACCTATGTACAATATTTACAATCAGCTCGGGAACCCCAGACGGGGCTTGTCCCCCCACTTGTGGAATTACAAGCAGAGCCCAAAGGATCCCAGCGCCTCCCTCTCATCCGCATCACTGGTGAGAGCCAGCGGAAGCTAAGAGGTTATAACTATAATTACTTTATTGCTCCGTTTCGAAATTGGAAATTTTCGCACCAAACTCATTTTTTTACTTTCATAAGAAACCAAAAAAAAGTATTGCTCACGCAATCATTCCGATATTTCCAGGATTACTGGGAAGCGTTAGCCATTAATTTTCGAAAATGAAATAGAAATCAATTTTATTCTGGGACAAGTAGACCACTAAGAAAAAAAAAGATGTATATTAGAAATGTTATTTGTCTGGTCTTATAAGATTTAAGAATAAATAGATAACGTACCAATAAACCATGAATAGTTATAATCTATAGCTTGATATATCACATATGTTGGAAAGATTAGTGGTTAAGGATATGGTGAAACAATAGATGTTTAAATGTGGTTGAAGATTAGGCTTTACGTATGGATATAGGCAAGGAATTCCAAAATAGGGTAACACGAATGACAACGATTTTTTAAAGAGGCGGATCTTTGGGAAGGTATATACAAGTTTATGGGTTGGGATCTATTATTTAATGAATGGACAGAGGAACAAGTGATAAGATTATAATGAGGTTTTTTTTTTGTGTTAAAAAAAATCGGAAGAGACAGACACCAAGGAAGAGCATTCGAATAACTAGGAGAGGTAGAACCAATTCAATTCGGTATACCTTCTAGAAACATGGGATCATCTAGGAATTCCACATGTGAATCTAATGAACTAATTCATAAGTCTTTTGAGTCTCATATCTAATTTCTCAGAAGATTGAGATATCTAATTTATGTGGAATAAGGCTCAGCTATGCTAAAGGTTTGATCAAGGCGGCTGTTGGCAATAGATCTAGGCAATACTGGAGGGATGCTGGAAAGTAGCATCACTCTATGATGTTTTTGGAAGGACCCTGCAAAGAGAGAAGTTGTGCGCTACTCTCAATGGAGAGGATAACTCTGAGGAGAATGACAGGACTGTATACAGGATACTATCAACAGCTTAACAGGCGTCTCCATAATATGGTGTTGGTCGCTTCACCTACTTGCAGATTCTGCAATAAGAAAGATGAAACTGTATATCATATGGTATGCAGTTGTCCAGAGAATGCTAGGATACGGTTTTACCATTTTGGCAGCGACCGTATTATAGATCCAATGTTGTGTGAACTGATTAACCCCTATAGCTTGGTCAGATTCACCAAAGCACTAGGCCAGTATTAACGGAAATGGACGGTGCACAATAAGCCTAATAAGGTTGCAGTGCATAAGATAAGCCAGGGGGAAAAAAACAAAACATATCTTAGTTTCTTATGAAATAACCGTATTCATAATGGGAGGAGAAAAGAGAAGAGACGAGTAGCATACAGTAAATTTCAATATTAATATTGAAATGTATAGTTTCACTAAAAAAATAAATTCATCATAATCAGAGAATAACATGTGGGATCCATTCCTTGTTAGTATCCAGAATCTCGTAACAATAATATACAAATTATTTCTGTGTACATTCATTAATAAAAAATATTCATGCCAAATAAATTCTAGATAACAATTCATAAATATCACTAAATTACGGATATTATATTATTACCTGAGAGTTTAGGCCGACATAGATGATGGGGTTGTAGCAGATGCTGGTCTTGGCGAAGACAGCGGGCACGGCGGCCAGGCCGGGGCTGATCCTAGCGTCGAGGAAAGCGATGAGCAGAGCGGAGATTGCGTAAGGCGTCCAGGAGATGAAGAAGGCGACGATCATCACGGCCACCATCCAGGTGACCCGGTTCTCGGCCTTCGCCACCCGCCCGGCCGGGTGTCTACTCTGCGGACCATGTTACTCATATCAATGTGCTTCACAAGTAGGAATCTAACATTAGGAATAAAAAGGAAAACAAAAGGATTTTTCTCTAAGTTAAAAATTGAGAGTTGAGAAAGTTGCGAATTGAGAAAACAAGAATTGAAACTCGGAAGAGTATTGGAGTCTAAGATATAAGACGTAATAAAGCACCATAAGGAATTAGGAAAGATTTGTGGAAAGAGCAGTTCAAGATGACGTATTTTACAGGTCTACAGGCCACCAGCAAGCAATGCAGGAGTGGACTTTAAATAAATGGGCTAATTTACAATTATGGGGTTGAAAGTGTCTTGTGAATAACTACCCAACGGTTGTACTTTAATGACAATTTAATTTAGTAGGTCTCGAGGCCACTGTATTTTAAATCGCCTCGGAGGGTTGTCAGGAATATATGGAAATGATAAGTTGCGTACAAGAGGATTCGTGTGCGTCGGGAGTTTGGAATTAAAAGAGGCATATCTGTTTTAGGATAGTTATGTGACACAAATGGGATATTTAAGTCAATATAGATGATTTTATTCGTAACGAAATAAGGAGTATTTAGGATTTTGCGAAGGATTTTGGATTGTCAGGACTCAATACGAGAGAAATTAGATGGTTTATTAGAGCTCCTAAGCTCGTTTCCACATTTTCCAGATGGGTCTGATGATGGTAACATATATGAGCTTTGGAATTGGAATTTTTGAAAGTTTGTCGAGTAAGTGTTGTAGTAGTCTTTTTGTTTAAGTATCGTACGAGAATTTCATGTAAAACTATATATTACAAGTACAGTTGTAAATACCAATAAAATGTTTTAAAAAATATATATTTATCTACGTTATTGTATTAATGGTTTATTTATTTTTAATTTTGTTTTTAAGTATCTTATTTATTTGTTTTAGTATTTGTATTTTGTTCGTTGTTTTCTTTTCTTCATTTCGGTAAAACGTTTTTATTTTTGTTTTGGTTTTTTGTAAAGATGTAAGGGCGATAATAAGCATGAGCAGGTTTTTGCCCTTAAAATAAAAATAAAAACGAAGAAGTCGTGATTCGTAAATTTTTCTTCAGTAAAAATCGAAACAGTTGATGGTCAGAAACAAAAACATAAGAGCTATATCAAAATGCAATTACAATTTATTAAACAAGAAAACAGACGACGGTGTGTAAGTATAAAAACTGCGGATTTAGCTGCGAGGATGGTAGAAATAAAAAAAAATATTAAAAGATGTCGTAAAAATAAAATCTATTAGGAACTAGTTACCGTAAAACCGTGTCAGCCCACGGTGATTTGATGGTCGTACCCTAAAATCTAACCGTTATTATAGGATTTGCTCTGCTGGGACACAAAAAAAAAAAACTGATTCGAATCAGAGTCTAGAATAAAAAAAACAGTGAGAGCATGCCTATGAATCTATGCAAAAGGATTATACAAAGATACACCCTTAAATGTGATATTAGAGTGCTGCCGATGGGTATCTTCTCTACATGTCTTGTTCATGTCTATTTTCTTTTAGCCTATTTACTAGATATGTTGTACCATACAGTTGTAAATATCAATATTTTATATATATATATATATATATATATATATATATATATATATGTGTGTGATATTTTAATATTCAGTTTACCTTTCCTTAGTAAAATATCAGGGATCAGGTGTAAAAGTTACTTCATTTGCAAATTGCAATACCCAAAAGAGACTATATAGAATAAGAAACTATTCAAACATCCAATATCTTTTGATAAGGAGCTTTACGGAAGTTTAATTGGGTATTTAAGAAGGTAAAGAAGTAGTTCTGAAACACAATTACAATAATCTTTTTTAATGATCTTAATTATAAATTTTATCACTTTTAAAGTACGAATTATGATCTCAATTCTTATTTAGAATTCATCTTTAAGAATCCTTACCTAAGAAGAATATTAGTTAAATAATTTTGAAATCATGAAAAATAAGCATATAAGAAGTTGTTATTATAAAGAGTTTTATTGAACAAGCGATGCTGCCCAGCTTTATTGGGTTGATTTCACACAGCGTACTTATTTTTCTCTGAGTACTATTATTAATATAATAATTTTTTTTTTCCCCTTTTCTCTTTAGTCCCTCATAGTAATATTTTTATTAGTCTTACCAGTGTTGATAATTTTTTTAAAGTTATATCTTGACAAAATATTAGAGGCCAAAGTTTCCCAAGAGTACTAAAAAACAAAATTAGGAAGATCGCATGCGCAAAAAATATTTTATTTACTATATCAGGTTCTGACGAAAGTATTATTATTATTTTTTTTTTGTTTTTACTTTTTTAAAATATTGTGTTGTAAAATAAGTTAGTAGCGTTCTTCAATATTTCAATTTAATCAATCATTTATAAAATCATGTTTACTGGATCAAAATTGTTAACATATTCGAAAATGGATTTGTTAAGGATCTTTTATGCATCAGTTTTAACCTAGGTTTCTTATCTTTAAGTTGTATTTTGATCCCTTAAAATGGTGGAAAAAAAATTCATTTTCGTCATTTAATGACTTTTTATTATTATGTCTTAGAGTTAATGAGAGTAAAACCAAGGTAATGGCATGCAGAAGGAAGAAGCCAGTGCACTCTCAACGTACATGTGTCATCAGGGATTACACGCTGGAAGTGGTTAAAAGTTTTAGCTACCTCGGGGCCCGTATCAATGAAGATGCTGATGAGGATGAGGAGATAAGAGCAAGATTGGCGGCTGGGAATAAAGTATATTTTGCTCTTATTAAGTTATTCAAAAGTAGATTGCTGAGCAGAACCACTAAAATTAGGCTGTACAAGACGCTTGTTAGACCAGTGACAACATATGGATGTGAGACATGGACGTTTAACAAGACTGCTTCTGAAAAAATGGACCGGTTTGAAAGAAAAGTTCTTAGACGGATCTTCGGACCAGTCCAAGAGTCCAGAAGATGGAGGATAAGGACAAACAAGGAAGTATATCGGCTGTATCAGGAATTAGCAGTGTCCATGTTCGTAAAGATCCAGCGTCTTAAATGGCTGGGCCATATTCTCAGGATGGAAGGTTCAAGAGCAGCCAAAAGGCTATACATGCATGACCCTGATGGAGTGTGACCGAGAGAAAGACCCAAGACCAGATGGCGGGACAATGTAAGCGGTGACCTCCGAAAGCTAGGAATAACGATAACAATGGCAGAAGATAGAGCACAGTGGGAAGGGCTGGTTGAGCAGGCCAAGGACAGCTACATGCGTCTGTTGTGCCAGTAGAAGAAGAAGAATGACTTTTTATTTCCAGAAAGGAAAATCCGCTGCACAGGCGGCTAACAAAATTTGCTGTGTGTATGGCGATGATGCCTTAGGAGAAGGTACAGTCCGTAAGTGGTTTGCTCGGTTCAGGACCGGAATTATGACTTGGGAGACGCAAAGCGCTCGGGTCGTGCTTTAACTATGCTGGGACGACGAGATAAAAAAAAATAGCTTAACGATGACATCGTGTTATTACATCTATTGATCAAAATGGGTCATATATTATTGATTCAAAATATTTTGCAACTCAATAGAAAATTAAGTTCGATATCGAATAATGAGGGGTGCCCGTGGCTACATGGCTAGCGGGATAGTCCCGCACGCTGAATGTTGTAAGTTCGAAACCCAGTCCCGGCGGGTTCACTCACAGCCCCGGGTATGTGA
Organism: Piezodorus guildinii; assembly: GCA_023052935.1. Lineage (NCBI taxonomy): Eukaryota > Metazoa > Arthropoda > Insecta > Hemiptera > Pentatomidae > Piezodorus > Piezodorus guildinii. The sequence goes on along the minus strand of CM041296.1, from coordinate 27,379,936 downwards.
GACCACTCACAAAAATAGGCGGAGGGAGTACCTACCCTAGGGGGTACTCTACCCAAGAGAGTCGGGATCACTTGTAGTTGGGTGGCTAGCATAACAGCCTCCTATGCCAAAGGTCACGGGTTCAAACCCGCAGGTGGTTACTCCCATTAAAAAATCCTTAGTTATGCCGTCCTTCGGAGGGGATGTTAAAAAGTGGTCCCGAGCCTGTGCGATGTCAGGTACTCGTTAAAGATCTCTATCCTAATAAAACCTGGATAGACAAAATTTAGGACTACCACTGTAGCATCGTCCGATTAGCCATTGAAGCATAAAGTGACGTTAAATAAATAAATAAACAAACAAACCCAAGGGAGTACCCTACCCTATAAAAATGCAACGAGAAACATGGTGAAAATATTCTCCCAGGAGATTACACTACGCGGCCAAGAGCCTAAAGGGCCTGACTCGCTAGAGAAAAAAATCATTTGTATTTTAATGTTTAGATTCACCGTTAAAAAATATCATCAACATGTGGGATCCTTCCCTACATAATAACGAACTTGATAAGAAATTAGTTGTAAATTACCTTTTTTATTGTAAAAATTATGTTCATGTAGGAGTAGCAAATGATGATGATGGGCAAGAAGAAACCGAAGGTGAAGAGGTACATGATGTAGGAAGTGGAAGAGTGGCTTCTCGTCTCCCAGTTCACCGAGCAGCTAAGACAAAAAATATAATACATCTTTTTATTTCCAATTATTATTAAAAACCCATTTAAATACATAATTTATTTTCAAAAACAAAGCATTTATCTTAGGAGCCCTATGAGTCAATCAAAATTAAATATTCCAGATCCATACAAGGTGTCTCATAAATGTTTCGTCATATTGTGAGAGGAGATACGAGATCTGGTAGTGGAATAAAAAACTTCATATCACCCATACATAGTCTGATTCTCAAAGGTTATGAAGGAAAATCAAATTTTGAGGTGTTTGCTGTTATTTATAGTTTTTATCGGAAAAACTCAAATAAACAAACAAAAAAAGCGGCCAATTCGAAAAATTATTTTATCTATTTTCCTGCGCATGGTTTGCATCAGAAAAAGTTAACTCTTATCTACTTCATGTACACGGGTAGGAAAATAATAGGTTCTAACTGAAAGAAGAGAAAACTATCCAGTTCAAGAAGGGAAGTAGTTCAAACTCAAAAAAAGAAAGAATGTGTCGTACAGTAAGCTTCAAGCAGAAATTTTATTTTTTAAATTTCTAAGAATATGCGGACACATCAAGGAGCTATGACTCTCCTACCATTAGGTTTTAGATTTTCAGAATCTCAGGAAAACTTCTTTTAATTCTTATCTCCTCACATCCTTGATTAGCATATCAGAGTAGGTTTGTTTTGCACCATTTTAAAGCTATATGAAGAATTTTTTATCAGATCCTACACGTCAGCGCTTCAGGCAGGTGTAGGTGAGGTGAAATTCGTGATGTTTGGTGAAAGTGAATATCATAGACTCTCACATAATTTCAACATGTTATAATAAATATTCAGTTACCGGGGGAGCCCGTGGCTCAGTGGCTAGCGCGCTAGTCTCTCATGCTAGAGATTCTGAGTTCGAATCCCAGTTCCGGCGGGGCTTTTATAAGGATACAATTAAATGGAGATTCACTCACAGCCTCTTCAGCCAAATGATGGCAACCCTCAAAAATAGGCGTAAGGAGTTGATGACCTACCCTGTAAACTTTCATCGTGAATCGTGAGTATATTCTCCCAGGAGATTACACCACGAGGTCAAGGGCCTACACGGCCTATTGCGCCAGAGAAAAAAAAATTCAATTACCGAATGGTCTATATTATTTCATAATTTATTTATATTTATCTTATATTATAACTTATAAACAATGTTTAATTTTTTTAAATTGAATTTCTACATTAAAAAAACATGTTTTCATGATGTGTTTTGATATAACTTTATCATTCAGTATTTTATCTTTTTTTAAAATAAAATTTAATGATACTATGGAATATTTCCAGAAGTACTATTTGATGTCATTTATCCAAATTTATTTTTTGAAAAATAACACTTTCCCTCTCCATCTTCTTTCGTGAACTCTTACAAGACCTGCTTTCATCTCACCTACACATATCCTATTTCTCACCGTGAAGGTAGATAGGTAAGGGTAGGTAGGGGAGGAGTTTTTAGGGCAATAAAAAAAAGGTGGTCCCCAGCCTTTGGAATGTCAGGTACACGCAAAAAATCTCTACACTAATTAAACCTGAATAGGCAAAATTTAGGACTCCCGCTATAGCATCCTCCGAGTAGCAGTAGTACCGTAAAAGTGACATTAAATAAATAAACAACTAGAGTAATAGCTCCTTGATATGTTCGAATATTCTTTTTAAAAAAAATTTTAATTAAATTTTCTGCATGACGTTGTGCAATACTTACTTTCTTATTTTTAGGATTTGACTACATGACATTCTGAAAAATTTTCTTTTCCTTCATTTGATATCCATTATTTTTCTGTGCGTGTTCATCAAGTAGATATATTTGAGTTTTTCTTATGAAAACTTTTTTTTTGACTTAGGGTATTTTTCTGCTCTCACAAAATGACGTGATATTTCTGAGGCACCCTGTATAAGCCAGTTATATCCAATCCGACAGGAAAACTCCTAATAAAAATAATTAGGCATCAATGTGATTTAAACAAATTTTAAATTTTATTTAGCCTTGGATTGTTTGTTTTTTTGGTTGTCTGTTTATTTTTTTGCTTTTTTTAATATAAAATAAACATACTTTACTATCACAGTAGTTACCCTTCCCTTTTTTTTCGAGTGCCATTCATGTAGTGTCATTCATGTTTAAATATGAAATATGAGTCTTCCCCATAAGAGAAGAACTACATTCGGAAGAATGATTTCATTTCCCATATATGGGACCCATTAAGAAAGCCGATATGAAATCTTGAATATGGAGCTATAAAAGAGATATATGAGAAGGCAAATATAGAGTGTGTTTATGGCGTGGTCCATTTACATGAGCAGACAAAATGGCTGTTATAAATTCTCAAGGAACTACTCTGCAAATTATGTTAGTTTAGAAGAGAAAAATCAAGGTTCAGATGAAATGGCGATTTTATACGCAATAATATTGGGTTGTGTCACATGAAATGTCCGTTTTCAAGGTAAAGGATTTTTATTAAAAATAAGATATGAAAACAAGATAATTTTAGTCGAAGTATTTACCTTCTTTTTCTACACATTTTTCCCAACGTGACACCAACTTTTTTAACCCCGAACTGAAAAACTCTGAGCTTTGAAGTGAAACAAAATCTGAAAACGCACTTTTAATTGATCACCATTTTCAAAAAGCTTTTATTTGACGAAGTTGTCTATATTCCTGAACAGGTGTTAATCTGTTGAAAACAAGTCGGGAGAATATGGTGGGTGCGGAAGAACTTCGTAGCCAGTTCTTTCAATTTTTGCACGGTATGTTTTGAAACATGGGGTCTTGCTGTCGCTCAGTGAGATCATGAGGTACCCATGTATCGAGCTTTTTTACTTTTCCAATATTACTTTAAATGTCTGGAAACGGTAGATGCACTTGCATTTAGTTGTGCTGAGTCCTTTAACTTTTTGGTAGGGGTTTCCTTCCTTAAGATTAGTAACTGTTTACTTTAAATATGTAAACGTTCGGAAGAAAACAACAGAGACCTGCAAAATCCTTGATGTATTTCAGAAACTATAAAAACGTACATTTCATGTGAAACAACCCAATAGCAATCCGAGTACAACTACACAAGAGTAAACCACAAAAATATGTTTTACCGATAGAACCGAGGTACTACCTTTGAGAGTAATTGAAATCAAGGTAATATTTTACTACTGACTCCAACGCTCATTACTAGATGAATGGAGCATAGTAGTTTATGAGCCATATCTATACCTCAATATTGAATCCCTCAGATGCAGACGATCCTTCATAATTGAATGGAATAACCTCTATCTAATATACACTGATGGATGTGAGGCAAATGCAAGCAAAGTCGTGGATGCGGAAATACAGAGAGGAAACTCACTCGGATTATCCTTTATGGTGGGTGCTATTAACGGTTTCCAAACGTAAAGCAAACGTTTGGAATAACAGATATATAACGTTCTCTTTGACATGTTTTAGCGTGCTATTACACAGAAGATACGTGATATTCAACTATCATTAAAAATACAATTTCAGACGTCATACATAGAGGAGAGTAACTAATAGGGGTGGGCATAATCGAATGATCATCATAATCGGATGATCGGACTTCGATGATTTAAATAATCGAATGATCGGATGATTTCTATGCATTGTAAGATACGATTTGTCACAATTCCCGTCTTTTTGTGATGAGCAAAAAAAAAATCATTCGAGCTCCTTATAATCCGTCGATTATCGTTAAACAGTTCAGTTCGAATGATCATTCGCTTATCCAAACCGATTAATCCGATGATCGATTAATTCGAATGATTGAAATAATCGAATGATCCGATAATTGTCATTCGATTATGCTCACCCCTAGTAACAAAGTGTGGGCTAGTGCTTTAATGTGGGCTAGTAACATTTCTCAAAAACCTACTAACAAATGACGATCGTCTATCACATTCATTCGCTCTAGCATCGCACTCACTCGTTCTCATTATTCGTGAGCGAGCTGTCGTCAGTCGGCCATACTTGTGTTACTGCTGTCGTAACATTCTCTGCGGTACGTATCAATGTGTTATTTAATTAATGAAAATTAGGTCTAAATACTGTAACTATGTATTTTATTGCAGAATATAAGTTTGATTGTATGATTTTTGGTCGATTTATTGCTTGCTGTATATACTTTGTTAAGTACGCGATCAATTTGATTTCAGTAAAGAATTTTGAATATGGGTTATGACTGTGGTCTTGGATATGGGCTAGTCTATACTTAGGTATTAGTATAGTATTAGGTATAAAAAAAAAATTTTAGGTGGTTAGTTATGTAGGTTCATCAAAGGTATTTGTTCATTAGGAGTCAAGGCACGCTAAAACGTGTATTTCTAGTGAAAACTGGAATTCTAAAATTATCACGATCACAGTACTTTCTCTTACTATATATTTCATATATAGGTAGGTAAAAGTAAAACTTTAAAAAACAAAACAAATCCTCCCTTGTCGCCTAGACTAATTAGGGCTGTCTCTATCTCTAAGCTACTCAAGTTTTTTATTTTCTTCAATAAAGTAGTTGTTGGAGAAAGGGGCTCATTCGCTCTCAGCCTCAACCCGATCGTTAAATATGAGTCGCCGAATCCCTAATATTTATTTAGGTTTCGTTATGGATCTTAATAACATAACCAACTTTGTCATATACATATATTGAGAAAAAACACAAATGAAACAAATAAAAATTAACTTCTAGAGAAACGTAAAGAGCACTTATGGTCACTTCTAGCGAGGACGATTGCAAAGTGGTGATGATGGCGAGAGCGATGATTGTTGGCGACAGCGAGGAAGGCGACCAGTCTCTCCTGTAACTCCCAGCGCACCCTGATTCCCGAGCGGTCACCATCACTTAATCCCTTTTTATGTAAATAGAACCCCCCTTGCGTCATAACTTAATATTAACGATATATATAAAACAAAAAAATCTAAATTAGTATTTCCCAATTCTTAACTGTAGTTAAACTAAATATTTCAACAACATTATGATAAAAATCTCATTTCAAAGAGAACACCCCCATGTCCTGTGTTCTCTAAGAGAGATCTGATTTAGCGAGCTCAAAGGCAGATCTAATCGGATAAGCATTGTCTTAGGCCTTAAAGCGCTCCCAGACACCTCCTTCCTCAATGAAGGCCTGTGTCAAACCGGAATTGGTGATGTTCCAACCCTACCAAGTTGGAATTAATCCAACTCCTTATCTCATTCATCACGAAGCTTCCCTTATAATATCCTTAGCTAATATATTTATTGCTAAGATATAAACAGGGTAATTAAAGTAGTTAAGGTATAACGTACTTTTTTCTCACCAGTGGTGTAGTGACTAGCATTACAGATTTATATGCCCAACATCGAAAGTTATAACCTGACATATAGACCAAGAATTCGGGAGTAAAAGAATTGTTGTTGTAAAATTCTTCGGAGGGAACGTAAAATAGTTGTCCTAAGCATGTAATCGTTAAAGGTCCTAATTAACCCTAAATAGGAAAAATTCGGGACTCCCACTACAGCTTTCACTGTAGCTAAAACCACAATAATGATCTATCCAAACCATCCAGATTTTTTTTTTTTTAATCAGTTATTCTGTATTTATTTTTGAATATAAGACCGCAAGATTTTTTTCCTGGGTAATAATTTTCGTGTTTCTGTCGTTTTAAGCCAGCTGAAAACACATTTGTGGAAAATCTCTATAATTCAGGAGAAGATGTAGATATAAAATCAAAATTCAATCCGCGGGTTATACCTCGACGGAAAGTCCTAGTATTTGGAATTAAAAAATTCTTGTGTTGTCGTCCATTTTTACTTTTATTTACGTATATATAAAATAAATAGTATAGAAAAGTGTTGCAATCGTAAAGGATTTAGAGTACCAGTTTTCAAAGGAAATGCACGTTTTAAGGTGCACTCGGTCCAAATAACCAGGTCTCGAAAAAAGGTGCGGTAACTTTAATACAAAAACATTAAGTCATACGAAACTGAAATTTCATATTTAGGACAACCGAGAATTTACCGCAACATCTTCATCAAAATCGGCAAACCAGAAGAGCTTCTTTATTTCCAAATTTTTACGATTTTCTTAAAAACGGCCTAAATGATTTTGACTAAACTCGCTATATCGATGTAAAATTCACGTTTTAATAGAATATGGGTTTCTTTCTGAATGAAATAGTCTGACAGGGATTTTTTTTTCCTCCAAAGTACCTTTAGTTTTGAAGATTAAAAAAAAATCAAGGGAAATGCTTTATCTCATTAAGAGTACAAAAAAACAAACAAAAAAAAAACAGTGCTGTCCAACATTATTGGATAGCAACCATCCAAAGTGTACTTATCGATCAAATAACATATTGTTTAATTTAGTAGAAATGTTATGAATTTACCTTACGATATAATAATAAATATAATATAGCGCAAAATTTACAGCACAATCACTACTAGAAAAAAAAAATCGGGTGCGGGCAACATCCAACTTTCGCTTACCTCCATTTTTAAAACCAATGAAAGAAATACGTTAAAGATAAAAATACGTGAAACTATTAAGGAATTAATTAAATTGAATTTATATAGAAACATGTGTTTTATTAAAAAATCTATTATATTATTATCTAAAATAATCAGTTAGTTTTATCTTCTTTTCATCACTCTCTATTAACTTCTAAAAGCTTGTGTATGAGATGATATTTTTTCTAAAATCTTTTACTTTCCAACGGTATATCATACATGTATATTACTGCTCTTATGTTCTAAAACGAAAAATTGCATAAAAAAAAATATTTTTTCTGTTTTCTCCTTTAGTTGGGTATCGAATTTATTCAATTTATATATTTACCTGTTTTTCATCAGCGTTAACAAGATAATCTAGTTATTATTATTGAATCTACAAAATAAAAGGTACTTTAGAGGAAGACAATTTAAAATATCGGCATTTAAGCCCTGTCAGACCATTTTTATCCCATTAAATTTTGCATCGATATAATCAAAAGTTTTTGTTTAATCAAAATCGTTGGAACCGTTTTCTAGAAAATCGAAAAAAAGGTTGAAAATGCATGGTATAAAGTGCCTCTTCTGGTAAGCTCATTTTGATGAAAAAAGTTTTGTCACGTCTCGGGCGTATAGTTGTCTTAAATATGAAATTACAGTTATATAGGACTTACCGTTTCCTCCCGGGAGTTATCTCACACACACACAGACCTTTTTGCGGGACTTGGTTATTTGGACTCAGGGGACCCAAAAACGTGTATTTCCGTTGAAAACTGGAATTAGAAAATTTTCACGATCGCAATACTTCCCCTTACTATATATAGTAAGTGAAAGTAAAAGTGCAAATGCGCACCTAAATGACTAACAGTATCAAAACAAAATTAAAGTAAAAAAGATAAGTCACAGTATCTTATAACTTTACTAGCATAAATAATAAACGGATAAATATAAAAGTTGAACGTATTTGATAACTAACTAAAGGAGAACGACTATTTTAATCAGAATGAAACGTACACTACATGATATTAAAGCCTATTAAATTTTACATCAATATAGCGAGTTTAATCAAAATGGTTAGAGCTGTTTTTGAAAAAATGTGCAAAATGTATCGTATAAAGTGGCTCTTCTAGTTAGCTTATTTTAATGAAAACGTTGCTATAAAATTTTTAAATATTTTTTTTTTTTTTTTTTTTTTTTAACGTATTTATTGATATTTACAACTGTATTAAATAAAAATACATCTAGTAAATGTGATGGTAATATACAAAACTGTCATGAAAAACATGTAGAGACACTACCCAGTGGCAGCACTCTAAAAATATTTTAAACTAGAAGGTCCCGGGGCCATTTCCTTTTCAGGCGCCTCGGAGGATTATCCGGAATTGAAGAGGAAAACAGGATTGAAACTAGTGGGTTAGAGTGAGAATGGAGTTTGTCATGAAAGGATTGATACCTGGTCTGGGCCAAATCAGTAACATAGGGAACATTAAGGTCTTTATGGATAAGTTTATTCGTGACAAAGTAAGGAGCGTTGAGGATTTTACGAAGGATTTTGGATTGTAAGGATTGGATGCGGGAGAAATTTGATGGTTTAGTAGAGCCCCAAAGCTCTACTCCGTAAGTCCAGATTGGTCTTATAATAGTCATGTAGATGAGCCTTTTGTAGTTAAGAGGAAGGTTTGATCGTTTGTCTAGTAAGTGTTGAAGTAGCCTAAAGCGATTTTTAAATATGAAATTTAAGTTTCGTACTGCTGTTTTTTCGCTAGACTAGACGGACACACTGAGACCTTTTTGCGGGACTTGGTCATTTGGACTCATTGATACCCTAAAACGTGTATAAAATAAACATTATATTTGCTTGTAAAGTGAACTTTCGTTACAATGAACTCATAATCTCCGTTAGCGAAACTTAAATTTTTAAGGCATAAATGACACTACATTTAAATTGCATCCGTGTGAATCAAAGGCGGTTCGCTAGTTCATATTATTACAATAAGAAGTGTAAATATATATATAAATACCTGAGATTGGCTGCCTCCGGTCCGTACTCTCCCCAGCCTACCAGGGGAGGGAAGGTGAGGGTGAAGGAGTACAGCCAGACTGCCATGACGAGGAGGATGGCGGTCTTCCTGGTGAGCTGCCCGTGGCTCACTGGTCGGCTGATGATGAGGTATCGCTCCAGGGACAGCACTGACAGTGTCCCGATCGAAGTGATACCTGGAGTACGGAGAACATTTTATCTTATTGAAACTTGAAGTTAAAGGTGAAATTAAAATATATATAAAATGTAATATAGGTGGAATAATTAGGAGTCAGTCTTTTTTTAAATATTTTAATTTTGCCGACGTTTCGGCTCAAGCTTGTGAGCCATCATCAGGGCATTACTGAGCCATGTCCAAGCATAAACACGAGAGTTTGTGCATGAGTTTATGCTTAGACATGACTCAGTAATGCCCTGATGATGGCTCACAAGCTTTGGCCGAAACGTCGGCAAAATTAAAATATTTAAAAAAAGACTGACTCCTGATTATTCCACCTATAATAGTTTCTAAAGTCGACTATATATCCTCAATATAAAATGCAATAAACTCAGTCTCCATTACCTGGTCCGGATCGGTTTAACATACTTTAGTTTAGAAAAATCTCTCACCAACGAAGAGCACACCAACAGAAAAATTTAAAATAAAAAAAAATCGTTAAAATGTTTCCTTATTTAAAAAAATAAAATAAACTGGTGCTCGCAGAACACGATTTTCACTTCCCTCCGTAGTTGGGGTCAATTTCTGGATTTATAAATACAGTTATAGGTGAAGTACTTACCGTCTTTGTTAAAATAGATGAAAGATTTTTCAAATTCATTTAGAGATAAAAATGAGTGAAACTAATAATTGAATTTCTATAGAAACATGCGTTTTATTAAAAAATCTATTATATTCTTATCCGAAATAATAATCCGTACGTTTTATCGGCTTTTCATCACTCGTTATTAACTTTTACAAGTTTTTGTATAAGATACTATTTTTTTCTGAAATCTTAAGTTTTCCAACGGTATATTATACAACTATATTACTGTTCTTATGTTCAAAAGAGAGAAACAAACAGCTATTCTTATCGGATTTTCATCTCTCTCTACTATCTTTCTTAATTTTGTGTATAAGATAATATTTTTTCTAAAACCTTCAACGGTATATTATACATCTATATTAAAACTCTTATGTTCAAAAACCACATCAACTTTATAATTAATTTGTTGCATACATTTAGCGGTTATTTATCAATGCTAAGAAGATGATATGTTTGATTTTTTCGAATGTACAAAATTGAAGGTACTTTAGAGGAAAACAATTTAAAATATCGGCATTTAAGCCCCGCCAGACTATTTTAATCAGAATGAAAATTATATATTTAACACCGTTAAATTTTACACCGATATGGCGATTTCAATCATAATCGTTTTGGAGAAAATCATAAAAGTATACAAAATGCATTATATGGTATAAAGTAGCACCTCAGACAGCTTATTTTAGTAAATAAGTTGTTGTAACACCTCGGGCGTTACAACAAACTTTGTTATAACACCAGTTTTATATGACTTTTCGTTTTCGTGCTGGACATACCTCAAAGATGGACACACGCATTTATGAGACCTTTTTACTTAGTCTCATACTCTCTTCAGCAAAATTTATTTCTGGATGGATTGTATAGCCTTCTATGCCTAATAATTACATAAATTTCTGAAAACAAATTTAACCATAACATACCGACAAGTTTTTCAAAAATACAAAAACTATGGGTGATCATCTTATTAATATTATATTGATATAATAAAAAAAAAAAGGTGTGGGCAACGCACGACTTTCACTTGCCTCCATTTTTAAAACTAATGAAAGATTTTCCAAAAACAGTTAGAGATAAAAATACGTGAAACTATTAAGGAATTAATTAAATTGAATTTATATAGAAATATATGTTTCATTAAAAAATCTATTATATTATTATCTATACTATATTATAAAGCTGAAGAGTTTGTTTGTTTGTTTGTTTATTTGAACGCGCTAATCTCAGAAACTACTGGTTCTAATTGAAAAATTCTTTTTGTGTTGGATAGTCCATTTATCGAGGAAGGTTATAGGATATATATAACATCACGCGGCTACCAATAGGACCGAAGAATCAGTCGAAAATCTGGGGAAAAACGGGGAAAATTTGGGAGAAAAAAAAAACCTCGCTTCCCAATGATTCCAAATGATTTACCTTTTATTTTTAAATAATTCAATTTACCGTTAATTTATATTTTTCCATTTAAACACGTAGGAATAGATTTACGTCGAGATCGGGTTGCGGAGAAAATCAGTATGTTCTTCAGCCACAAGAAAATAAAACTAAAAATGTCATTTACGCGGAAGTACTTTAAAATGTATTCTTTTAAAAACTTCTTAATAGCAATCATAATAACAGAAATTGATGCAGACGAAGTCGCTTTAGAATATATCAAAGAAAAAGTGACATGTACTAAGAAGGTTTAAATTTGGGTGATAAAATTCCGGTACTGGGATACGCCGATGATTTGGTACTGCTAAAGGAAGACACGGAAACTAAAAAACTAAATACAAGTCCGTTAATAAAAACAGGTAAAGAAATAGGACTCGAAATAAATACCTAAAAGACAAAATATATGATTTGTAGCAGAGACGGTGGCGATCATAGTGATATTGATATATCAGGGTATACTTTTGAACACGTAGAGAAATTTAAGAATTTAGATTCAATGATAACGAAAAAAAAAATCCAGGAGGAAATAAAGTCCTGGTTAACGCGGGAAATGCGTGTTATAATTCAGTTGCGAAATTACTTAGCTTCTGTCTAAAAACTTAACGGTTAGAATTTATAAAACTGTTACTCTTCCGACGGTGAAACGTGGCCGTTTACTTATAAGGACGGACAACGGCTAAAGGTTTTAGAAAATAAGGTACTAAAATATTTGGTCCGAAGAGAGATGAGGCTACTGGGGAGTATAGAAGGTTACACAACGCGGAAATATTTATATCAATCTATATTATTATCTATATTGTTAAGCCATGATTTATTTCAAGAGTCATTTTCAACTTTAATTGTTATTACCTTGAAGCATATACATTTATAAATTTAAATAAATTAAAAAAAATTACTATTTCTTTTGATTTATTCGAGTATAATAATCAGAACTATTATTTTAAGCATATTTAGGACTTTTATTAGCTGTATGTCTATATTTATAAAGAAAGTACCACTCAATTTTCTGGTATCTAAAAAATTACTATGGTTGTGAGGATAAAATTTTTCCTGGAGGTTCGTCTTACCGCCTAGATGTGCAATAAGGCAGGATTTGAAAATCTTCGCCCAAAAAGTGGTTGAACAACCTAAACGTAAAATTGTCTTAATCTGATATGTATCAGCAAAGGTACAGAAATTTTATAACAAATATATTTAAGGATATTACTGTTGTTACCTGTTCATTTAACGTCACTTTTGTACTACTATGGCTAATCGTATGATGACTAATGTTTTCCTCTCCAAGTTTAGTTAGGGTAGAGATCTTCAACGAGTTCATGGAGTCGCAAAGGCTTGGGGCCACCATTTTACGTCCCCTCCGAAGGAGGGCATAACTAAGGTTGTTTTTTACTCTCATTAAAAAATCTTAAGGGCACCTGGCTGGTCACTACATACAGGTGACCGACCCTTTTAAGCATATTGCGTTTCATATCTGTTTCGAGTGTAGGTTCCTATGAAAATATATTCAATTGTTATTTATTTTTTAAAAATGGTTTGTGACGATTATTTTTACATATTAAGTGATTATATTAAGTGGGTATAATCACTTCTAATGGTTTGCTATTGTAAATTTTACAGGAAGAAGTCAAGATCGGGCTTTAAATGATAACAAAGAGTAGCTGATAGTTGATATTTATTATAGCCAATCTCACCATAAACGCACATACATTTATACGAAATGCAATATTCGCGAGCAAAGCTGCGTGACACAGCTAGTCTAAAATAATCAGTTAGTTTTATGTTCATTTCATCACTCTCAATTAACTTTTAAGAGCTTGTGTATGAGATAATATTTTTCTAAATTATTTAGCTTTCCAACGGTATATCATACATGTATATTACTGCTCTTGTGTTCAAAAACTAAAAATTGCATTAAAAATACATTTTTTCTGTTCTCTCCTTTAGTTGGGTATCGAATTTATTCAATTTATATATTTACCTGTTTTTTATCAGCGTTAACAAGATAATATAGTTATTTTTATTGAACCCACAAAATTAAAGGTACTTTAGGGGAAGAAAATTTAAAATATTGGCATTTAACCCCTGTCAAACCATTTTAATCAGAATGGAAACTACATATGATATTATAGCCTATTAACGTTTACATCGATATAGCGAGTTTGATCAAAATCGTCGGAACCGTTTTTAGAAAATCGAAGAAAGGTGCAAAACGCATGGTATAAAGTGCCTCTTCTGGTAAGCTCATTTTGATGAAAAAAGTTTTGTCACGTCTAGGGGCGTATATTTGTCTTAAATATGAAATTTCAGTTTCATAGGACTTAGCGTTTCCGCCCGGGAGTTACTACACACACACACACACACACACACACGCACACACACAGACCTTTTTGCGGGACTTGGTTATTTGGACTCAGGGAACCCTAAAACGTGTATTTCCGTTGAAAACTGGAATTCGAAAATTTTCACGATCGCAATACTTCCCCTTACTATATATAGTAAGTGAAAGTAAAAAGGTGTGGGCAACGCACGACTTTTTCTTACCTTCCTTTTAAAAATCTATTGAAGAATTTCCAAATACAGTTTTTTTTTTGTTTTTTTTTAACATCATTTATTGAAATTTACAACTGTACTCAAGGTACAACAAGTAAATGTGACAAAAGATAAATGGCGTGAAACAGACTTGAAGAAGAACTACCCAATGGCAGCACTACTATATATATATATATATATATATATATATATATATATATATATATATATATATATATATATATATATATATATATATATATATATATACAGTTAGAGATAAAAATGAGTGAAACGCTATATCTCCTATATACGTACCTAACTGATCCGTCCGTATCAATGCAGTAGACCTCGTCAAAACAGGTGAAATCTTTTTCCCTGAGGAGCTTTCTGAACTCGTTTTTAACCCTGTTGTGCCGACGCGTGATGAGTAATTGGGAATTGTTGGGGCAATTTCCCAGCACATGGGCTGGTGTTTCAGACTCTCTGCCGTATTCGCGACCGAGGGACCCAATTTCTCTCACTTGTCCGCTGGCTCCTGGGACTCCACGCAGGGGAGCGTAGTTTATGTTCAGTTTCAGGGCATTGAACCATTCTGACCCCGAGAGAACTTGCTTCTCACATATATATCTATTGGCTCTCGGGGTATCTTTGAAGTGTCGAACGCCAATGCCCTGCCAACTTTTTTTTTTCTTTGATCCATTAGGATTAATCTGGAACTAGACGATGCTGGATATCTTGAACCACATAAATGTTCCCAATTTTCCATGGATGAGATTAAAACAAAAAAAAAAATACTATAAAAGAGAAAAAGTGATGTGACAATGATTTTTTTCAAACAAAGTGTAGGTCTAAATCATGGACCTTTGGCGACATATACATTATCATACAATTGTATACTTCGTAGTTTTATAGTGATACGAGATTACAATATATGAGAAGAGCGAGACAGAATTAAGGGGTGAATAAAATACCAATATTATAAAGAAGTTAACTAGTTATGAATAATTATAAATTATAAGAGCGCAACCAGAAAGTAATAATCTATAACGTTTTCAATCATAAATTACTATTTCATTCGAAATACTGAAAAATTTATGTTATTCAGTACATATTCGACCGTAATAAGTAGTGAATATAAAAATAAAAATATGAATTAAATCTCATTGATTTTTAATTTCTTAGAATCTTAACCTTCAGAGAGGAAAATAATAAATTTACTTCCTGGAACGAATTCTATAGGACTTAAACCACTTGATTAACGCCTATTTAGATTTTCAGAAACCCATTGAAAAAATAGAAAATGTATTTTTAATCAATATATTTGATGTCTTAAATATGCCTGATTAAAGCAACAGCCTTTCTGAGAAAAATCAAGAATATAAAATATTATTTAAAAAAATCCAAAGTTTGAATTTTAATTAACATGATAGTTGATTACAACTAATAATAAATAATATATCAATAAATGATAACTTAGTTTAATTTATAGTAAGATGACTTAGATGATATGGTTAATCTTTTGGAATGTACATAATTAAAGATAGTCTGGAGGAAGAAAAATTATCGAAATTATTAAAAAAGTATCGGCATTTAAGCTCTTTCTTACTATTTCAATCAGGATAAAACCTGTATGATATTAAAATCTATTGAATTTTACATCAGTACAGGGAGTTTAATCGAAATCGTTAGAGCTGTTTTTTTTAGAAAATCCTAAAAAGGTGCAAAATGCAAGGTATAAAGTGTATCAAAATCGGCTTACTCTTCTGGCGTATATTTTTCTTAAATATGAAATTTCATTTTAGTACTTTTCGGTTTTGCTCTAGACTTACCACACACACACGGACAAACATACACATGCACAGACCTTTTTTCGGGACTTGGTTATTTGGACTCGGGGGGACCCTAAAACGTGTATTTCAATCGAAAATGTCCACCATCGCAATACTTTTTTATATTTCATATATAGAATTATAGGTAAGTGAAAGTAAAACAGGTGGAGATTAGAGGGAGAATAGCCATTTTTTGTTAAAGTATAATTGAATTATAATTACGTACATAATTATCGCCTTTCAAATTGATTTCGTTTCCAAATCCAATTTCATTTGTTAACTAGCTGAAATTGAGAAAGGAGCTAAAAAAAAAAAAAAAAATGTAATTTTTTTTTTCTGTTCTGAACATATGAACAGTAATATTCGGCTGAAAGCCAAATCTTTCAGAATAAATATTATCTTTTACACAAATATCATGTACAAATATCAGGAAAAATGATCTTGTTTAAGAATATGTTGTCGAAAGAATTGTACAATTGCATGTTACATTAAGATTATCTTAAGACATTGGGCAGTAAATTAAACAAAAAAATACTTAATATTATTGATAAAAAGTTTATTCTGAGAAAAAGCAGTCGAAAAGTATCGCAATCGTGAAAATTAAGAATTTT
Source organism: Piezodorus guildinii (assembly GCA_023052935.1). Lineage (NCBI taxonomy): Eukaryota > Metazoa > Arthropoda > Insecta > Hemiptera > Pentatomidae > Piezodorus > Piezodorus guildinii. Next base: position 27,363,511 of record CM041296.1, on the reverse strand, counting down.
AGTTTTTATCATTAATACATGTTTTAGTGCCCATTGAGTCCAAATGACCTAATTTATCTCGAAAACGATAAGCTGTATATAACTGAAATTTCATGTCAGCAACAACCTCAGATGTTACAGCAACTTTTTCATCAAAATCGGCTAGCCAGAAGAGCCACTTTATTTTGCTGCCTAGTATTTACAAAACCGGCTCGAACGATTTTGATCATTTTTTCTATATATGTGAAAATATAATAGACTTTAATATGATGTAGGGTAAATATGCAAGTTGAACGATTTTGACGAACAGATAAAAAAGAAAAGAGCTAAAATGTTGCTTGTCTATTTTTTTTTTTAACATAGCAACAGTAATATACCGCTTATACACAAAATCTTAAAAGATAATAAAGAGTGATACGGACATAAACTTAAGAGATTATTGTAGATAATAATTTCTATAGATATATTATTTTTTTTTTTATTAATTTAGCACATGTTTCCATTGAAACTCAATTTCATTCTAACTTTATTTCAAGCAAGGAGGTAAGTGCAAGTGGTAGTGAGCGAACCTTTTTTTTTTTCCTTCATAAAAAAAACTTTCTAATCGAATCATTATTTCCGGTAGAAGTTTACTTTTTTTGTCAGATAATATTATACTTTTAGCAAACCAATATTCTATTTGATTTTCTTCTAAAGTACCAATAAGCTGTTTCCTTTAGCGAATAATTTACGAACAGTCATTCCTTTGCCCACAACCTTCTCCGATTCCTATATTCACTTCCAGGCCATAAAATCTCAGCCCTCAGAACTGAACAGTCATTGATTGATCTGCATCCTTCCGACACTTCTAGACCGTTTTCGCTACTTTCTGAGATTCTATTCTTCCTAAACCCGGTCATGCATCTTTCTCTATTCACATCTTAAACCCAATGTCTGCTTATAAACCAATCAGCTTTTTGACCATGGTATAGTGCTGTTAGAGTAATATTCCATTTTATAGTTACTGTTAGGTAGTGTAAATACAATAAACACAATATAACTTTACTATGAATCGTTTTTGTTTTCTTCATATTCATTTCTGCTAAGACGTCTTACTTTTATTTATTTTTATTTCTCCTACAACCCAACATGTATTTTCTTTATTCATGTTTTAAACACAATGTCTGCTTAAAAATCAATCAGCTCTCTGACCATAGTATAGTACTGTTCGAGTTATATTCAATTTTATAGTTTCTGTTGGGTAATTACATTGGGAATGGGTAATGGGTAATTAACAGAAATGTAATACAACTTTAATTATTAATCGTTTCTTTTTTTTATTACTGCTAAGCTCTTTGCTTTTTTTTATTAAGACATTTACTATTCGATTCCTGATAATTTCAGATTTACTCTTTATTACTTAAAAATTTTACAAACTTACTATATAATGTTTTTTTTTTAATTGTTTGTTTTATTATTATTATTTTATTAGTATAGATATTTATTCAAGGATGATTTTTTTAAATTTTATTAACTTGCAATTATTATGAATTTCATTGGTTATGGAAGGAGCGATGTTATCAGTGGGTAAACCATTAGTCTACTATTCTCGAGGTCACGAGTTCGAACATCGGCTGAGGCAGAATTATTTATTCTCCCTATAAGGTAAGTGCCCAAAGAATGGGGAAAAAACCTGGCGGCTGAGCACGATCTAGGTCTAATCAACTCCTTGCACGGCCGTTGTCCGTGAAACAGTACGAATATCTAGAATTATAGATTGAAACATCCAATCTACTACAGTAATTTATTTTATTATTTCCGCTGCTTCTTCCGTTTTGGCGAAATCGGCTGCTTATTTAGCGTTTTCGTTCCCTCGGATTTTGCTTCGGGCTAATACCCATACAAAATTGCAGTTTCGGCTTGGAATTAAAATAATCACTTTTATTGATTAAGTTTTTACAAAAAATTAACTCAAATAAATCCCATCAAATAACCTTTACCCTTCGTTGTAAACCTATGACTTCCTGCCCCACAGTATCCTTTAATCGCACTCAACTAGTTTCTATTGAACAGATCCGATGCCTAGGACTCCATTTTGACAAACGCCTACGTGGAATTCTCATACAAGACTAAAACGACAAGAAACTGCCCGCCGTTTTCGACTACTCAACACTTACTAGACAAACGGTCAAAGCTTCCTCTTAACTACAAAAGGTTCATCTACGTGACTATTATAAGACCAATCTGGACTTGCGGAGTAGAGTTATTAGACTCTACTAAACTATTGAATTCCTCTCGTATCCAATCCTTACATTCCAAAATCCTTCGTAAAATCTTCAATGCTCCATATTTTGTCACGAATAAACTTATCCATAAAGACCTTAATGTTCCATATGTTACTTAGCCTGAACCAGGTATCATTCATTCCATGAAAAACTCCATTCTCACTCACATCCACTGGTTTCCATTCTTTCTTCCTCTATAATTCCTGATAATCCTCCGAGGCGTCTGAAACGATGAAGCCCCGAGACCTTCTAGTTTAGAAATTTTTTAGAGTGTTGTCAAGAGGTGGTGTCCCTACATGTATTTCATGTCAGTTTACCATATGTCCATCCCATTTACTTGTATTTTTATACAGTTTTAAATATCAATAAATATGTTTTTACTAAAATCATTAATGCATTTTTTTTCCTTTTAGCTTTGATATTTTTTATTTTCGACTCGTTTCCATTATGTTATATGAATTTTTTTCCCATCATTTTTCTTGCTTTTGTATTATTCTGTCTTATATTAATATTTTTATCTCTTCGCCTGTTTTTTTTCTCTGTTTGTTTGTTCAAAAGCAAGCACATTTCAAATCGACCAAAAACCTTTGATAGTCCTGGAATGGCATACGGTAAATAGTAATATTATGTTAATTATTTAAAAATAATAATTGTCATGCAAATGAATAATTTTTCAACATTTTCATACAAACATGTGCTGAGAAATCTACCTTGGGATATAATCCCTCATAATTACATGGCTCAGTAAACCAGTGACCACAGAGCGGGGAGTTACTTTAATGAGACAAATAGTGGTCGCTTTTAATTCCTTTCAACCTTTCTTCAAGACCTTTTAAACCAAACTACTGATTTTAAATTCATGTTTTAGTTCAAGGATTATACTCCAAAAAATAATAAAATCATGGTTATTATTATCAATTCTATTTCTCAGAGATAATTATTAAGTGTTTACTTTTGTAAGGATAAATATTTTTCCTTAATTTTCATTGCTGGTTTCTGGTAGATTTATTAACTTCAGTTAAAACGTAATGACTTAGTTAAAATATTTAACGTAGTTGAGATTTAAGTAGATGGATTTAGTTAAGACGTAGTTAAAATATTTTACCGATTAAATTTTTAGATTTCTTATTTTTCTTTCGTAATATATGTATTTTTTTTCTCCAATTAGGTTCTATTGGGTTGTGGCCCAATAGCTGGAACCAACAGCTCAAAAGATTCTTACAAACTATAACAAACCGTTAGACTTTTTTAAGTTAGACTAACACGAGAATCAACATATATTGGGTTGTGTCACATGAAATGTCCGTTTTCAAGGTAAAGGATTTTTATTAAAAATACGATATGAAAACAACATAATTTTATTCGAAGTATTTACCTTATTTTTCGACACATTTTTCCCAACGTGACACCAACTTTTTTATCCCCGAACTGCAGAACTCTGAGCTTTGAAGTGAAACAAAATCTGAAAACGCACTTTTCACTTGATCATCATTTTCAAAAAGTTTTCCTTTGACGAAGTTGTCTAAATTCCTGAACAGGTGGTAATCTGTTGGAGACAAGTCGGGAGAATATAGTGGGTGCGGAAGAACTTCGTAACCCAGTTCTTTCAATTTTCGCACGGTATGCTTTGAAACATGGGGTCTTGCTCATGGTCAACATGCAAGATCATGAGGTACCCATGTATCGAGCTTTTTTACTTTCCCAATACACTTTAAATGTCTGGAAACGTTAGATGCACTTGCATTTATTGTGCTGAGAGTCTTTTAACTGTTTGGTAGGGGTCACTTCTATTCTATGTTTGAGGACATCGTTGTCTATTTCGGACGGAGGTCTTCCTCGGGACAAGTTTTCCTAGTCGGTATCCCCAGCTGAAAACTTAGCAAACCAACGGCGAATGGTCCGTTCATTAACACTTCCTACCCCAAACGCCTTGCAAATATTTCTAGCGGCCTCAGCTGCTGAATGGTCGAGTTTAAACTCGTACAAAAATCGCGTGTTTCAATGTTCATATTTGGGGGTATGCTAAAATATAGGTAATTGATTGATGAATTATTAAATATATAGAAGCAGGGTATTGGAAACTAAATTTTATTGTACTTATTTATTAAACTAGTAAATATTGTATGAATTTTATCTTTCACCACTTCAATTATGATATTCTGGCTAATCAAACGATGCTACAGTGAGAGTTCTAATGTTCGCATTTCCAGATTAAATTAGGATAGGTATCTTTAACGAGTACCTGAAATTGCATGGGCTTGGGACCACCTTTTTACGTCCCCATCGAATGACAGCATAACTGTGAGGATTTTTTTATGCCCTTAGGGACACCAGACAGGTCTAAACCCACGCCTTGGGCATAGAAGTCTGTTATGCTAGCCACTACACCACAAGTTACTCCCTCCAAACCAAAGGTATCTATACTGAACCATAGGAAAAGTTAAAGTAAAGATATAAACTAAAATTTTCATATTTTATTTTTCATTCATCTGTAAAACTACTATAGGTGAGGAAAATATCAAAACCTTTTTTCAAACTAATGTAAATTGTCTATATAAATATTTGTAAAAGCGGAATAGAAATTAACATTTTCTAAACACGATTATACAAATAACATGAAATCTTTTCACGAAGATAGTTAATATAAACTACTTTATGGAATATTTAATTCTTTCTCATTTGAGTGGAAATAGACATCTTTAAGTTCGATAGCTTTAAAAGAAACCCATCATCTTTCTAAAATAACATAAATCACCATTTCATTAACATATTTTGGCAAATACAATTAAAACCGTTCATGTTTGAAGCACAATCATTGTAAGCTATTGTAGTTTATGGTGTATTTGTGAACTTGAAATAAAAATACTTTTTTCACTTTATCCTTGAACGTAGGTCTTTTACTATAGATTTTATAGTAGATTTATCTTCTATTAATGGTCATCAATGGCAACAGTTCTACGAGACAAAAATATTTTTCTGATCGTTGCATGTTCTTTAATTTCTATAGCATCGTGTCCTATCCATTTTAAGTTTTATTAATTTTTATAATCTCTTTATCTTCTGATACAATACCTAATTTTATTTATTGATTTTATATATATATATATATATATATATATATATATATATATATATATATACACAACGTTTCTCTCAAAATATAGGTTTTTACGATTTTTAAATACATTCAAAGTTATATTAAATCATACCTTTTATAAAACAGCTCATTTGTTTCATCTCTAAATCATTCTTCTGGCTGATTTGACACATAATTTTACAGCATTTTTACATATGAACTTATATATATAGAGAAGTAATCATTAATCAACCCACATACTAGCTTTGAAATTACCAATCATCCAAGCTATTGAATACATCTCATCTCTCAAATAACAACAAACCCATTAATTTACCAGACGGTTCTGTTTCCTGAACGGTCTTATTTGCTTAAACTGTTGCAGCTAAATTTTCGAACAACAGATGGATACAATCATCCAGCCTAAAGTGCATCGAACAGTAACCAATCATTGTTCCATATTACGCTGCAAACAACGCCTTACATCATGGTATTAATATCCTATATGTTCTTGAACTTACCCCTTTCAGAAGCACTTAATTCATAATTTAAATCCGTTAGCTCTTCTTGAAGATTGAAATGGCAGTGACCCTGAGACCTTTTATAAATATATTATTAGAGTTTTCCCTCCTATATATTATAGAGATTTCCTTAAGTACTGCCAATCAAGGTTTAATTAGGATAGGGATCTTTAACGAGTACCTGGCTCAGGACAACCTTTTCACGTCCCCTCCGAAGGACAGCATAACTAGGGATACTCCCATTAAAAAATCCTACAGGTTTGAACCTGCGATCTTTAGCATAGAAAGATGTTACGCTAACAACTATGGTATAGGTGACCGCGTCATTATGGATGTGTTTATTCGTGAAAAATTAAGGAGTGTTGAGGATTTCAGATTGTGAGGATGGGATACAGGAAAAAATCGATGGTTTAGTACAGCCCCAAAGCTCAAATCCGTAAATCAAACTCCGTAAGCGGCCTATCGTTTCAGTCTTGTGTGCGGATTCCATGTTAGACGTTTGTTAAGGTGTAATCCTAGATAACGGATCTGTTCAACCGGGCCAAGTGGAATATTATTAAAGGATACTGTTGTGTAGGATGTAGTATTTTCAACTTACATTTAATTAATGGTCCGCTGATAATTTTAATAACAAAGTCTTTAAATTTTTCATAATTATCATAAACCTTAAGTTTAATATAAGGAATTAAATATATAATAAAATTACCTAGGATGGCCATGAAGAACCCATAGATTATGCACATGGTCTTGCCGAAAATCCATGTTTTCGCAACTGCTGAGACAAACGTGAACGGATTCCCCAAAAGAGAAACAGAAAAATCTGACATAATCAAATTGAGGAGAATGTAGTTAAGAGGTGTCCAGAGCTGAAACATAAAAAAACAAACCAATTTTTTACCATTATTTCACAATAATTAATACTTAAATCTAAAACATGGTATAATTTTTACATGGTTACAGACCTTTTCGGTAATTTTTTTTGTTTTGTATTTTTATGGAAAAAATATTTATGATCCAAATATAAGCAATTCCACATAATAGCAATATTCGAAGATTTTTTACACTAATATATAAATCGTATCAAAATGCTTTAGTAAATTGAGTTTTCTTTTCTCATTTTTAAGCCGAAAGAAGGGTCACTATATTTTAGTCAATAGATAAAACTGAATATAATTAAAACATCATTACTGTGTTATTTTCTTATTCTTCTCAAAAAAACATAAATTCTTCCTTTCTTTTTTATATTTCCTGAAATTATTAATTTTTTAAACTGATACTGACTTTGGAATAAAAATCAAAAATTAAATGATCAATTATCCAACAAGAATACATTACATATTTATATATTTAACAAATTTATGCCATTGTTGATTAAAGGAATAAACAATTATCTCTATCAAAAACACAAAATTTTATTGATCGTGCTCATAATGTAACAACGCCGACTGTATTTAGATGTAAGCCCATTATCAATAGGAAGATTTATCTAGTAAATATTTGTCATTGGATTAATTAAAAACTCTTTTACTAGGCAAATTGTCATGATAGTCTTGGCAATAATAATTAAATTATTATTCTTTTGCCACTTCCTCTTCATTTCAGATCGATAAATTAATTAAAAAAACTTTAAAAAGAACCAGGCAAACCACGAAGCAAAAAAAACAAAAACAGATTAATAAATGCGGAGTTCAAAAATATATCGGAAAACCTCAACCTTATTTTAAATTTATTATTAAATCCATAGAACTTTAAAATAGCCTTTATCGGAAATATTTACAAAGGTTCTATTTTCAAGAGAATATGTAAACCAAAAATATATTATATTTTTATCCATGAATATTTATAACATCTTACTTCGAACCGACGTTAAAATTATTCAAATATCATTGGTTAACGTATTTTTTTTAATATACTGAAAAAAATCCAAGTAAAATCATATTTCTAATTCGGTCCTAAAAAAAAAAAAATAAAATAAAATAAAGATCAATGAATAAATATCCCATAGTTATGTTAATTGAACTTGAAAGGTTGGTGTCAAATTCAAAATGCTTAAGTAGTTTTTTATTCTATTTATAACTGTATTTGATTAAAAATATAATAATAATAATAGGCTTAGCGAACCCGAAGGTTCGATGCCGATACCACCAAATTCCGCCTACACAGACTCGTCCAATGTTCACCATTCAAGCCCAGAGCTCCCGAGATCAGCCTTAACGCAATCCTCCCATCTCCGCTTCGGCCTACCTTTCGGACGCTTACCAGTCGGATCAGCAAATACCAACTTTCTCGGAATCCGCTCGTTATCGAGCCCAACAACTTTACTCGCCCATTTGAGTCTTCGCGATGCAATCAGCTCAATTATATTCACAGGATGCAAGTTCCGCAGTTCCGCGTTGTGCAACCTTCTAAACTCCCCAGTGGCCTCATCTCTTTTTGGACCAAATATTTTACGCAATACCTTATTTTCGAAAACCTTAAGCCGTTGTTCATCCTTCAAAGTAAGCGGCCACGTTTCACATCCGTAAAGAAACGTTGGAAGTATAATAGTTTTATAAATTCTAATCTTTAAGTTTTTAGATAGAAGCCGCGAGCTAAGTAACTTAGCAACTGAATAATAGCACGCATTTCCCACCTTTAACCGGGACTTTATTTCTTCCTGGATTTCATTTTTTCTAGTTATAATTGAACCTAAATACTTGAATTTCTCTACGTGTTCAAAAGTATGACCTGATACATCAATGTCACCAAGATCGACACCGTTTCTGCTACTAATCATATACTTCGTCTTATCGGTATTTAATTCGAGTCCTATTTCTTTACCGGTTTTTATTAACACACTTGTATTTAGTTGTATGGTTTCCGTGTCTTCGCCTAACAATACCAGATCATCGGCATACCCCAAAACCGGAATCTTGTCACCCATATTTAAGCCTTTCTCGGTACACATCACCTTTTCTATGACATATTCTAAAGCTATGTTAAATAACACAGGTGAAAGGGAGTCACCCTGTTTCAAACCCGATCGCACCTCAAATCTCTCGGAGTAATTATGACCGATTCTAACTTTATGGAATGTTTCCGACAAACACATCTTTACTAGGTTTACTAACTTTCTAGGTATTCCCTGTTCAATCATGATGTTATCATGATAGCTTCTGACGGTCTATTGAATCATAAGCCTTTTTAAAATCGATATAAAGTTGATGGAAAACACCGTTTTATTCCAATTTTTTCTCTAATATTTGACGTAAGGAAAATATTTGGTCAATAGTCGAGCGATTCCGCCTAAAACCACATTGGTAATCTCCGATAATTTCCTCAGCGTATTCCGTGATTCGACTAGTTAGAATTGACGAGAATATTTTATAGCATACTGGGAGAAGAGAGATCCCACGATAGTTGTTACAATCCGACCTCGGTCCTTTTTTGTGAATCGGAATAAGTATTGATTCTTTCCATTCTTCGGGCATTTTTTCAGTTTCCCAGATCTCTTTAACTAAAAAATGTATTTTGGAAACGCCCACTTCTCCACACGCCTTGATTAATTCACTCGTGATATTATCATTTCCTGCAGCCTTATAACGTTTTAATTTTCCTATCGCCATTTCGACTTCCTCTTTACTCGGTGCGTCTATCCATGATTCAGCGCTCTGATATTTAGAGAGAGGAGATTGATTAATATTAAGGAAGGTAATATTAAGTGAGAAATAAAACATAAGCTAAGTGATTATCGTACATAAAAAAAATTATATTGTTATGATATTTGGATTGAATATATTATGTATTAAAAATATTCGAGTTAAAAATATTTTTTCTTCCAGAACTAGGTTTATTTTCCGTTTAGTAGGTAGACAATATTATTTTTCAATCATCCAATAAAAAAATTTGGTGCGACTTTCACTTTCATGACTTTCAGTAACATCGGTTGGAATTTAAAAACTTTTAAATAAGGTTAAAAAATCACATTAAGTTTCAATTCAATCATTTTTGTATATCAAATATCATAACAATATAATTTTTTTTTATGTACGATAATCACTTAGCTTATGTTTTATTTCTCACTTAATATTACCTTCCGCAACTTTGTATATAAAATAACATTTTTTTCAAATCTTTACCTATTCGAAGATATATTATGGCACTATTCTTATGTTAAAAAAAAAATGCCTAAAAAAATTTATTTTAGTTATATATTTTATAATCTATGTTTGCCGATCTAAAATATTGTCCACCAATTTTTATCGACAACAACCAAATTTCTCAGACCAACTCTGTACATTACCTAGAACTGACACTCGATCGAAGGATGACTTGGGACCCATATGTCAAGATGAAAAGACAGACTCTTAACCACCGACTGAAAGTACTATACTCACTTTTATCTAAATCTTCAAAATTAAAAATTAGACAGAAACTGAATACATACACATATCTTCTTAAGCCAATATGGACTTACGCCTCACAGATTTTTGGTTCAGCAAAAAAGACTCACATACAAAAACTGCAATCTTTTCAATCCAAAATTTTAAGACTGATAACGACAGCTCCTTGGTACGTAAACAACAGAACCCTACATACGGACTTACTACAACCAACAGTTGACCAACATATACGAACACTCTATACTCGTTTTCACAGTAAACTTAACGGACACGACAATAGACTGATTAACGACATGTCAATAGCTGAAATGCCAGTCAGAAGAAGGCTAAAGAGAGGCTGGATGAGGGACCTCCTCTGATAAAATAAAGCCATGGAAGGGGTGCTGCTTGGCATTTTCCTTCTTCATGCCTACCATGCCCGATCTCAATTTGTACAGCACATTTGCTGCTTGTCAGATACATTCTGAGAGGCGTGAATATATAAAGAGAAAATATATATATATATATATATATATATATATATATATATATATATATATATATATATATATATATTGCTGTTTCAAAGATATTACTAATAACAGTTGACAGTTCATGTATGGAGGATGCTAATTTTTCACAGTGACAGACAAAATTTTTTTATGCTATCAATAATAAAGGAGAAAAAAATAATAAGAATAAATTAATCATAATAAAATAACGTATATAATTGGGGAGCTTTAAATCGATTCATATAATTTAATTTGTTTTAAATGATTTATTGAATTTGAAATATATGTACTATTGTCATTTAATAAAATATTCACATGAAATGGGAGGTTGACAGTCTGTTAGTATTTTGTGTTGGTAGCTTGGTTTTACTGTGCACAGTAAGGTCTTGGTGTTCCAGTCAGTAAATATTGGCGGGTTAGTCATGAGTGCCCTGTTCTAAATCTTGTAAATAAGACTTCCTCTCTTTTGTTATTCTGGACCATTGATTTCCAGGGAAATACTGTCTTTTATTTCCTTAACTTTATCATCCCTTGTTTTGTCCAAATTCAGCTGTCATTTGTCTATAATTAATAATTTTATAAGCCTGTTAATGTCATTATGTGGAGTGTCTAAGCAATCGGATGGGGGAATCAATGACACCGCTTTTGCCGCCTCATCTTCTTGGCAATTAAGCGTGACCTAAATAGAATAATCCAAATGAATAAAATTGATGGGTTTGATTAATTTAGCATATAAACCAACAGAATAATAAGAAGTCCTATGAGGTGTGTCGTATATAATTAATTAAGGAACAAGTAATGAGCTTAAGAAATCAGTAAAGAGCACAACTTTGGTTTTACCCTCTCTGTAATAAGCTTCTCTAGCCCTAGGTATAAAATTGACATTTTCACGATCGCAATGCTTTCCCTAACTGAATATTTTATATAAGGCTCAGTGAAGAAAAAATTCCAAACAAGTTGGTATTAGCTGAAACGAAAGGTAGGCCGAAGCGTCGATGGGAGAATTGTGCCAAGTCTGATCTCGGGAGCTTGGACTTGAACGGTGATCATCGGACGAATCTTTGTAGGCAGTATTTAGTAGTATCGGCATCGAATATTCGGGTTGGGAAAGGCCTATTATTAAATTATATTATATATTTCATATAATGGTATTTAATATTTAATATTCATATAATAAATATATCCGCCATGCTTCTTTCTTACCATAATCCAAATCCCAGCTATTCGAGTACCTATTGTCATCCCAAACAGACGCTCAACAAGCCTGATATTTCAAATCTAATATCTATTCAAAAAGAAAATTTATTATTTATTGTTCATATTTTAATGTGGTCCAATTATTATGAATCAGTTTTAATCTTTAGTTTTGTTCAACACATTAATCTATCAGAAGTTATTTATTTTACTCTTTTGTTTTATTATATCCTTTCTTTTCTTCTTAAAGCTTTGTGAATAAGAATTAATTATAATCATTTGGTCTTGTGGCCAGACACATTGTATATCTTAATTGTGCATATCATATTCTTCTTAAAGGACCCTGTCCCAGAATAAAAACTATTTTTTTTATTATATTCTATAGGCAAGTGAAATCAGCTTTTCTTGTGATGTATTACGTATTCCACGTAGGCCTTTGAAGATAAAAAGTAAGAAATAAAAGACCTGCAATGTTTGAAGCTATTAACCGATTCTTATATTTATGTAGGCAATACATTAAGTCCCATTATTCAGAACTTGGCACACATTTATTTATAACTTAATATTTATGTTGTTTTTTTTACTTAATACTTAAGCTCACTGTTTTTTTTGTTTTTTTTTTGGTTTTTTATTTACTTCTCTATTTCTCCGATTCTTTTTGTTTCTATCTTTTATTGTTTTGTTTTTTTATCTTAATATAATTAATTTTTTAGGAGTATATATATGATGAATTGTTTAAAAGTTTTACAAATTCCTTTTTAGTTATATTATGATATTTGTAAGTTATATATCTTTTTTTTTAATTTTTTTTTTGTTTTATTATATAAATTAAGCTGGTATGTAGTACATTACTATTTAGTTTGAAATTCAATTATTATTATTATTTCAATCATTGTATGTAATGTATTTTTTTTTTTGTATGGTTAACCACCTGTAATTGGGCCTAGGCCTGTTGGTGGATGATGTCAAATAAAATAAAATAAAAATAATATTACCGTAATCTTAAAATACCAAATCAACAGCTAGTTCCTGAGCATTCTTCAGCAGCCACGAGGCGGTATATCAACTAGCTGTCACCTTCAGCTGATACTTATGACTCACACTAAGTGCTCTGAATAATCTCATCCAGGCCCTTTTAACCTCCTCCAACCGCTCAGGTATGCACTCCGAGTGGCCCTTATTCAGCTGACTGTTAAGCGACATAACCACCACTGAAATAGAGCTTGATGAAGTATTTACTAAATTAAAGAAATAATTCAAGCCTAGGAAGGGGTGCTGCTAGGTACTACATTTTCCCATGCCTAACATCTAGCTGATCAACCTTCTTCTACACATATGCTGATACTTAAGATTGTTAACAGAAACTTGTGGCGGGCCTGATGTGTATGATAGAGTGAAGTTAAAAACACACAACTGGTAGGAGCTAAGAGGTTATGTTAGAGTTTTTTTGTCATGTGACCAGAGGTTTGTCACAGCTTCAATCATGTTTACATTTTTGTTCTTTTCATATTCAATTAAATTTTTTTTATTTTTTTTTAATTTTATTTCTTTAGGGAGGGGTCACCAGAGAGCTGTTGGTCTAGTGATAGAGCACTAGGCTAATCTTTGGGTCCCGGCTGTGGCAGAGAATTATTTATTCTGCTAATTCGGCCGGGGGGCGACAATAGGGTATGGAGACCCTTCCTGGGGCAGACCCATCCTCTTTAAAGTGGGTACAAAAATTTGGGGAAAAAACAATTTTTTTTTTATTATTTCTAATTTTATTATTTTAGAAAGATTATTTTATTTAACGGTGGCAAATCCTTTGTAACCTATCGCCAGCTGTTGCCTTTTAACTCTGTTGTTTTTGTACGCTCTTTATTTTTCTATGGCTCTTTATTTCGTATATTTTCATATATTTATTTAACCTGTGCATCTGCAAGAAAATAAAGAATATTTTCATTATTATTATTCCGACATCAGAGGAAGTACGATATTTGGGACTGTACTTAGACAAAAGAATGACATGGAGGACCCACATTAGACTTAAAAGACAACAACTGAACAGACGATTTGGACTACTATCCCGTCTGCTTGACAAACAATCCAAATTATCAGTGAACACCAAAATTACTATTTACAAAGTACTGATCAAACCATTATGGACATACGGGATAGAGCTATGGGGATCTGCCAAATATTCTAACATCCAAATAATTCAGACCCTGCAATCGAAAATATTGTGAAAAATCGTGGATGCACCGTTTTATGTACCCAACGAATTACTTCAAGGACTTGGACATACTCACAGTTTCAGACACAGCCACAGAATATTCTAAAAGATTTCATGACAGACTGACTTACAACATGAACCCATCGACCCAAACACTTAAATCCTATATGAACCCGTACAACCCACCCCGACGACTTTTGAGGCAGTGGCCTAGAGATGCCTTGCTTTAACCGACTTTCGGAAGTCATCATATTTGCTTGTTGCAATTTTTTTTTTTTTTTTTTTTGCAGATAGCAAATAACATTAAAGCTCAAACAAAACAATCGTAAATAAATTTAAAAAAAAATATTCTAAAGCACCTGGCTATTTATTTCATATATTTCCCCCCTCTAAAAGCTATTGTTTTTAAAAAATGTATTTATTATAATTTACAACTGTATTATACAACACAATGAGTAAATATGCAGAGTGAAAAAGGTCGTGAAAACTCTCGAGAAAGAACTACCCAATGGTAGCTCTTCACTAACTATTTTAAAGGCAGTAGGTCCCGAGGCCACCTTCTTTTCAATCGTCTCGGAGGGTTATCAGGAATATCTAAGAAGATATTGTATTGACAAGTGGGTTGTGTGGGCAGGGAGTTTAGAATCAAATTAGGTGTATCTATCAAGGTGACATAGACATAAGGTATCTATGTCTGTAACAAATCGGATAGTTTAGGTAATTATGGAGGAGTTGATTTGTGACAAAATAAGGGACATTCAGGATTTTGCAAAGGATTTGGATTTTAAGGATTGGATGCGAAAGGAATTAGATGTTTTATTCAAGCCCAAAGTCATTTCCATATGTCCAATAGGTCTAATAATAGTTATATAAATGATTTTGTAATATACTAGAAGTTTTGAACGTTTGTCTAGTAAGCGTTGTAGTAATCGGTGTCTTCGAACAGTTTCTTGTCGTTTCAGTCTTGTTTGAGGATTCCAAGTGAGACTTTTATCAAGGTGGAGTCCTAGGTATCGGATTTGTTCTACAGGAGTAAGTTTGATGTTATTGAAGGACACTGGAGGGCAGGAAGTCATCGGTTTGCGACGAAGAATTTAAAAAATATTCACTTGCACTTTAAACGATAATATACAATGAGGACACGTCATTCAAACATTCAGTGGTACTTCCTAATTCAAGTGTATATTCTCCGGTAAGAGGGTGACAGGTTCAACTCCTTTTCAGCCTACTCCGAGTTTCAGTAATATTAGTTGGTTTTTGAAAAAATTTGTGCAACTTTATAGATGTAGCACTCAGACCTTTATAATCTTAATACATAAATCGGTGTTAAGGACCTTGATTGAAAAGTAAGATAGATCATTGTTAAAAATTGGAAATGCAACATGTTTATGTTCTAAAGAATGAGATTGGCTCATAAATCATAATAATTATTTAACATTTAAATATTTAAATCCTTGCAATTTAATGTCCTTCGAAAAATCCTCAACGCTCATAAACTCATCCATAGAGATCTGAATACCCCACTAATTGCAGAAATAGCCCAAAAAAGATACACCTCTCATTCATACCAAATTAACCGACCATACAAACCCGATTTTCCGTAACATTTCATCTACATATATTCCCGATAATCCTCCGAGACGTCTGAAAAGCCGGTGGCCTCAAAACCTGCTGATCAAATAAATATTGAAGACCTACTCCTTAGTACCTACTCCTCCTGGGTAGATTCTTCTCAGGACTTTTTAAGCCAATTTTATGTGAATAGCTCATTTACTTATTGTACTATGTGCAGTTGTAAATTTTAATAAAAGGTTTTAAATATCTTGACTTCCTTTGCCTACTTGACTATTAATAATGTCAAAGGCTACCTCCGATAGCCCTGAACCAGCTACCCAATACCCAGTGCCTGCAATACCGATCTTAACACTTCCTTTGACCGTCCTCAGTCGCCCTCTTCATCTCCCCGACAATTCCTTGCTATATTTAGCCTTCGGATCCTTAAAACTAATCACTCTTGTGGTGACATTGCTTGAGTAAAATACAAAATCTGGAAATGAACATAGACATCTTAATCTTCTCAGAACAGTGTATATATCCAGAATATGTACATGTTTACAATAAAAGTGGTTTCTATATGATCTCTACTGTGTGTGTTTCATTAACTGAAAATGACTTTTTAGAAGAAGCGTTAATCAGGCAAGCATGAATCCGGTTTTTAGCCAATATACGAGGTCATGTTTTTTAAGTAAGTACCGTTTTGGAATTTAAAAAACTACGTGCAAAATATCGCAATAATTTTATTTTTACATGAAAGCCTGTACCTTAATCTACTTTTCTACTTAATTTCCATGAATTTTGAGGCACTTGTCATAACGTGACACCAGTTTTTGAATACCCTCCCAAAAAATTCTGCCGCCTGACTTGTTAACCACTGCATTACGAGTAAATGGGAAACTCTAGATCATACTCCATAAAGCTATGCCCTGATCAGGCGCCCAGCGACTACCATTTGTTCCTGAACTTGAAGAAACACCTGGGCGGTCGGCGTCTTGTAGTGGAAGTCAAAACATGTGTGGTGCAGTGGTTAACAAGTCAGGCGGCAGAATTTTTTGTGGAGGGTATTCAAAAACTGGTGCCGCGTTATGACAAGTGCCTCAAAATTCATGAAATTATGTAGAAAAGTAGATTAAGGCACAGGCTTTCATATAAAAATAAAATTATTGCGATATCTTTGCACGTTTTTTTTAATTCCAAAACGGTACTTACTTAAAAAACATGTCTCGTATACTAAGGGAGAAGTTAGTTCAGGGTGCAGTCAAAAGAACAAACAATTAAGTATAAACTAAATTTACAAGTGCCGACTTTTCGGCCTAAATTATATAATCAAAGTATTATTGCTTCATTGTTGTGATATTCTCCTTCAAACGCCCTGAAGAAGACCTACAATTTAGGCCGAAACGTCGGCACCAGTAAATTAAGTTTTATACTTAATTGTGTGTTCTTTTGACTGCACCCTAATCTAACTTCTCCCTTATATACAGTCAACCATTCTCACTCCACAGTATATATATAATATTAATTCTGGGGGTTACCTGTAGCGTGGTGGTTAGCATAACAGCCTCCTATGCCAAAGGTCCCAGGTTCAAACCCGCAGGTAGCCCTAGGATTTTTTAATGGGAGTAAAAATGTGGGGACGTTAAAAGGTGGTCCCGAGCCTGTGCGATGTCAGGTACTCGTTAAAGATCCGTATCCTTATAAAACCTGGAAAGGCAAAATTTAGGAATCTTCCGATTAGCCATAGTAGCATAAAGTGATGTTAAACGAACAAACTAAATATTAATTCGGTTTGATAGGTACTTTATTACACCTCGAACTATAGAATGTTAAAAGTCTGATATATTAGTCTCAAACTTGGATTTTTTTAAGTAAGGAGTCTCGTGTAAGCTCTGTTAAAAAACAATCTGGTGCGCGCAACACAGACATTTTACTGACTTCCGTTGTCAAAATCAATTTAAGAACTTATAAATAAAGTTAAAAGATGAAAAATTATTTAATAATAAGAATTTTTTTTTTCGATGGAGACATGTGTCCTGATTAAATAATCAAATAATAATATCAAAAGAGTGCAAAATCCTTGCTTATGCCGTCAGTTGTTTTTATCGGCTTTTCATCACTCTCTGTTAACTTTTGTTCTTTTCAATTTTCTTTCGTCATCAAATTCGGTTAACTTATATATTTAGCTGTTCTATAGCAATTCTAATAAAATGATATGGTAAATTTTACAAAATCAAAGGTACTTTATAAGAAGAAAATTTAAAATATCGGCAGTTAAGCCCTATCAGACTATTTCAATTAGAATTAAACCTACATGATATTAAAGCCTATTAAATTATACATTTAAATAGCGAGTTTAATCAAAATCGTTAGAGCCGTTTTTGAGAAAATCTTAAAAAGGTGCAAAATGCATGGTATAAAGTACCAATTCCGGTCAGTCGATTTTAGTGAAATAGTTGTCCTAAATATGAAATTTCAATTTCGTACAACTTTTCGTTGATGTGCTGTACTTATACACACAAACACAGACCATTTTGGACTTGGTCATTTGGACTCAGAACAAACGTGTATTTCTGTTGAAAACTGGAATTCGAAAATATTTACGATCGCAATACTTTCCCTTACTATATATTCCTTTTTGTAAAAAAAACTATTATTAGGTTTCCGAAAAAAATTCATTGACGGTTTCATGAGAGAACATGAACATGGAAAATCCTAAACGTTGGATGTTTCCCGAACGATAACCTATAGCTTCAGATCCTGGTTATCGAGGAGTGTAAACCTGACGGGTAATGGCAGCGGTTTAAATTCAAATTTTAAGCTGTCGGAATTGGAGGGATTCCAGCCATAACCTGATTTCTCGTTGCATTTCCTGCTAATGTATTGACTCGACGCCTTATCCATTATTCGTGCATCAATGGCCTTAAAATTCAGAAACACATGACTGGTTCTGTAGCATTTATGTGGGTGTAATTCATATAAATCAGATAATATTAAATATTCATATTGTAAAGAATTTTTTGTTATTCATAAAAACTAAAAATTCTGTGATTCTATATTTATAGAATTTTACTATATTCTTATGAATATTCTTCGTTCGTTCATTCTTCGTTTATTTCATTTCTCGTGTCAGCGTTCAAACCCACATCAAGATTTTTCGAATATTATATTAAACGGGTGGTATTTTCTTACGAACAGGTTCTACGTATCTTAAAACGTAAGAACGGAAATAATTATTCTTTTCTTTTTTTTTTTTTTTTTTTTTTTTGTAGATTACAAAAGTTTTTTATCAAAAATTATATACCAAAACAATAACATTCGTTGTTAGCCTGTATTTTAAACTTTCGAGGGTTCTTGTCTTTAATATTTCGTTTCCCTTAATAGCAGTTGTGTAAAGCTACCTGCGCGTCGTTCCAAATCTCTTCAAAGTATACGCACGATCAGTAACTAAAAAAAAAAACGCACTTTATCGTAGCCTCAAAACAAACATTTTTTTGATGACATGGGGCCATTAAAAGGCCTCCATGTAGAATCGGAATCAAGAAATAAAAATCCCTACACACACCGCTTCCCTGACTTGAAGGACTAAATCTGAAAAATATACAACGCGTTTGTTCGTGACCGCGTAACAAATAGACCTATGGGCTAACGATGTACCGGATATTCTAATGGAAACAGGGTCTCGTTTCAGATCTTCAATCTCATACTCTCTTGTTGTTATAATATTATTTATAAACATTTAAAATAAATCGCACAAAATAAGAAAAAGTTATCCTTTATTGGGCCGAGTTAATGTATTCTAGTTGTATTCCATTCTGAGTGCTGTGACTTTGGTGAAAAACGAAATATATAAAAGTGTTTTTTTTACATATTTCTTCCTTTCTTTACAATATTTATATAACATACAATACTAGCATGGATATATCGTCTGCCAGTAAGTTGTTCGACTTATATATTACTAAAACAAAACAAAATTTATAGTTAATAAAACAAAATAAAAATAAAAAGTATACATTATTTACAAAAGAGAATGGGATAATCAACTTGCTTCCTATATAGAACGAACAAAATATAAATATAACTTATCGGTCTCAACTTATTCTATGTTCATTTATTAGAATAGATCCCTTTGGATAAGAAGGGAAGCAGAGGTCGACAACGAAAGCGCTGTGCCAACGAACTCACCAAAGCCAACATCTCTTTATGGATGAGAGTAGTAAGAGACCGAAAACATACGAAAAATAAGTGCCAACCACTCCAGACTTTAATATTATTTAAATTAATATTTAATTTTCCCTATTTATTTTATAAGTGAGACAAATAAGGACCTATCCCACAATAACAATGATTGTGCCAGATTTCTTAGCTATATGTGTATCTATGTCTGTAACAAATCGGATGTTTAGGTAATTATGGAGGAGTTGATTTGTGACAAAATAAGGGACATTCAGGATTTTGCAAAGGATTTTGGATTTTAAGGATTGGATGCGAAAGGAATTAGATGTTTTATTCAAGCCCCAAAGCTCAATTCCATATGTCCCAATAGGTCTAATAATAGTTATATAAATGATTTTGTAATATACTAGAAGTTTTGAACGTTTGTCTAGTAAGCGTTGTAGTAATCGGTATCTTCGGACAGTTTCTTGTCGTTTCAGTCTTGTTTGAGGATTCCAAGTGAGACTTTTATCAAGGTGGAGTCCTAGGTATCGGATTTGTTCTACAGGAGTAAGTTTGATGTTATTGAAGGACACTGGAGGGCAGGAAGTCATCGGTTTGCGACGAAGAATTTAAAAAATATTCACTTGCACTTTTAAGATAATATAACAATGAGGACACGTCATTCAAACATTCAGTGGTACTTCCCTAATTCAAGTGTATATTCTCCGGTAAGAGGGTGACAGGTTCAACTCCTTTTCAGCCTACTCCGAGTTTCAGTAATATTAGTTGGTTTTTGAAAAAATTTGTGCAACTTTATAGATGTAGCACTCAGACCTTTATAATCTTAATACATAAATCGGTGTTAAGGACCTTGATTGAAAAGTGAGATAGATCATTGTTAAAAATTGGAAATGCAACATGTTTATGTTCTAAAGAATGAGATTGGCTCATAAATCATAATAATTATTTAACATTTAAATATTTAAATCCTTGCAATTTAATGTCCTTCGAAAAATCCTCAACGCTCATAAACTCATCCATAGAGATCTGAATACCCCACTAATTGCAGAAATAGCCCAAAAAAGATACACCTCTCATTCATACCAAATTAACCGACCATACAAACCCGATTTTCCGTAACATTTCATCTACATATATTCCCGATAATCCTCCGAGACGTCTGAAAAACCGGTGGCCTCAAAACCTGCTGATCAAATAAATATTGAAGACCTACTCCTTAGTACCTACTCCTCCTGGGTAGATTCTTCTCAGGACTTTTTCAAGCCAATTTTATGTGAATAGCTCATTTACTTATTGTACTATGTGCAGTTGTAAATTTTAATAAAAGGTTTTAAATATCTTGACTTCCTTTGCCTACTTGACTATTAATAATGTCAAAGGCTACCTCCGATAGCCCTGAACCAGCTACCCAATACCCAGTGCCTGCAATACCGATCTTAACACTTCCTTTGACCGTCCTCAGTCGCCCTCTTCATCTCCCCGACAATTCCTTGCTATATTTAGCCTTCGGATCCTTAAAACTAATCACTCTTGTGGTGACATTGCTTGAGTAAAATACAAAATCTGGAAATGAACATAGACATCTTAATCTTCTCAGAACAGTGTATATATCCAGAAGATGTACATGTTTACAATATAAGTGGTTTCTATATGTCTCTACTGTGTGTGTTTCATTAACTTAAGAATGACTTTTTAGAAGAAGCGTTAATCAGGCAATCATGAATCCGGTTTTTAGCCAATATACGAGGCATGTTTTTTAAGTAAGTACCGTTTTGGAATTAAAAAACTACGTGCATATATATCGCAATAATTTTATTTTTACATGAAAGCCTGTACCTTAATCTTCTTTTCTACTTAATTTCCATGAATTTTGAGACACTTGTCATAACGTGACACCAGTTTTTGAATACGCTCCTCAAAAAATTGTGGGCGAAGAAAATAAATAAATGATAATAAAAATCAGTATGCCTGATATGCTCCAATCAAATATCTATTCAAAAAGAAAATTTATTATTTATTGTTCATGATTCTGTATCGATCAATTATTATGAATCAGTTTCAATGTTAAGTTTTGTTCAACATATCAGAAGTTGGTCATTTATTTTACTCTTTTAGTTATTTTACTCTTTTGTTTTATTGTATCCTACTTTTCTTCTTGAAGCTTTGTAAATAAAAATTAATTATAATCCTTTGGTCTTATGGCCAGACACATTATATATATTAATTGTACATATCATATTGTTCTTAAGGGACCTAGTCCCAGAATAAAAATTATTTTTCTATTCTATAATAAAGGATAAAGAAATATTCATTTTTTTTTTTTTTTTTTTTTTAATGTTATAAAAACATGACTTCACGACTTATAGGAAAAAAAATATCGCAATGATAAATTGATTATAACATATTTTTATGGCATCTTTTACGAACACAACTATTGACTTGGAGCAGCTATACAAGGAAAATGCCTAAAAGTTTCCTCATAAAGGTAAAAAAAAAAAAAAAAGAACTGGAATAACTTTCTCCAAAGTTAGTGAAGTAAATTACAACTTAAATAAAGACGAGCCTCGTAAAAGTTTGTAAAAGCTCAGACCAAAAGAAGCAGCGGTAGATATTTAATATTTTAAGCCTTAGCGTATTTGGGAGAAAAATTTAGGTCAGAATTGTAAATGGTGTAATCACCTTACTTTATCGGTACATTTACTGATTTAGCTATATAGTTCCGATTAAAATGAGTTATCATTGTCACTTGATTCTGATTAATCTTAGTAAATTTAAGAATTAAATACATTTCATGTTCGTCTGTTTTGCAAATCGTAGGATTTTTATATAGAATTAAAGACTGTGCTTTTATATTCTTATTCTTATAATAACTTTTTTTAAAGTATATTAACAAATAATTGCTCATTTGTAACTATTTTGAAATAAATTATTCTCTCCCGCGTCTTATTGTGTGTTCATTTTTATACGAAATAAAAATATTGCATCATCATATTTTTATTTTTTTTAATTGGTGGACCAGCACACAAATTTCACTTATCTTCGTAGTAAGACCAATTGAACAACTTATTGTAAAATACAGATAGACATATCCACGATATATTGTTTTTCCGATTCAGGGAGAAATAATGAAGCAACATTTTTTAATGTCTTTGACACCATGAGTTGTTCTCATGCGTATTTACGTTGAGTCTTAGTGACTTTTCCCTCACACTAGGCAATATTTTCTCGGGTCTTTTACATCATACAAATTGTATTTCATTCCGAATCATACTTGAGTATTTCCTTACATATGGTCGAAATAACTTTATTAGCATATTTAAAAAATCTGGTGCTTGCAACTCACTACTTTTACTTACCTCCGTTGTTAAAATCAATGCAAGAACTTTTGAGTTAAGATAGAGTAAAAAAAAATTACAGAATTACATTTAATTTTGATGGAAACATATGTTTCAGATTAAATGATATAACAATAGAAATTTCAATTTTATACAACTTATCGGTTTTCGTGCTAAACTAATCTCATTAACACAGACTTTTTCGCGATACTTGGTCATTTGGAATCGGGGGGTGCCATAAAACATGTATTTTTGGTTGAAAACTCTGATTCGAACAAATGCACGATCGTAATATTTCATATATAACTAGTCCTGCTATAAATATCGTTACAAGGAAATATATACGTACTTCAACAGAAAAATTATTTATTTCAAAAACATTATTACAAAACAAAATATATCTATAGAGACCAAAAAAAAAAAAAGAAATTACTTAAAATACCCCCGTTTTGTCTTGACACAGACATTTAATCTCCTGGGCCAGTCGTCAATGGCAGCAAGCAGCACTTTTTGAGGAAAGAGCTCGACTTTTCGAGCCAGAGATGGTTTAATGCTTTCCAACTTATAGTGTGCTTTGTGGCGTTCCATTCTCTCAAGTTTGGACTGAAGACCGTAATCTAGTGGGTTGAGGTCAGAGTTTCCTGAGGGCCAATCCGAGCCTAAGATGAACGCTGGAATGTTCTTTTGCAGCCACTTCTGAGTTGATCTGGCCTTGCGAGCTGGAGCAGAATACTGCTGAAAAACCCTATGACTTCCAGCAATCAGAGTATCATTTATAGGCTTGACCGTAGGTTCCTAAAATATCGTCCTTTGTTGAGCGTTTTTTGCAAAAATGGAATTTAGTGGTGCCATCAAAGCAAACTCCTCACCAAACAACCACTGATAAAGGGTGAAGATATCTTTCCACTCTTCTAATGACCTCCTGGGCTTCTCAGGGCTGTGTCCGTACAACCGATTATTTTGATGATTAAATTTTCATATTTTAAAACATAACTCCTGCCCCAGGTCTTTTACGATAATATTCCAATACCAGTTTCAGACAAGTACGTTATTTAGGACTTTACCTTGACAAACGACTAAATGGGCATACCACCTCAAACGAAAAAGAAAAGAACTAAATCAACGATATGGACTTCTTTCAAGATAATTAGACAAACGTTCAAAATTATCATTGACGAACAAATTAACTATTTATAAAGTACCAATAAAACCCATTTGGACCTATGCATTGAGTTATGGGGAACAGCAAAAAAATCAAACATCAAAATTATTCAATATTTCAATCAAAATTACTTAGGAAAATTATAAATGCCCTTTTATACGAAACACTACATACTGACCTAGACATTCCATTCGTCATTGCAACTGCCACTGATCGCTACAATAAAATTAAATGACAGACTGACCCTAAATTCAAACCCGCTGACTCAAAACCTATCAACTGCCACAAACCCATATAATCCGCCCAGAAAACTATCGAGGCGCTGCCAAGAGACCTGGAATATTAAAAGTTATTCGTTTTTTTTTTTTTTTTTTATTTATTTTTTAGTCTACCAATACAGTTTGTTACATCATTTGTTAGCGTATTTGCTTATTGCATAAACAGATAAAAATACAATTGTAATGCCAAAACATCTATGAATAAATAAATAAAAAATTTTCCCATATCCCTTAACAAAATAATACTACGAGGACCATTGGTATAACAGCCAAGGAGCACCTCGCATCTATCCATTCACTCTAATTTGTTTTAGGGAAGTGGTTAGAATTAGTTCTGTCATTCTTCGAAATGCACCCATATAAGATAACATTTTATTATGCGAGATAGTGACCTGACCGAGATTTCCAGTTCCCGAGACATGATTTGTTGTTTATGAATGAAATTTCTACTTATTCGAGCAAAATTTCACTGAATTTGCTGTTATCACAATGCGGAGGTCTGTCAGGTCACAGGTGGAGGTCTGTCGCATATAGATAGGAGTCTCATTATTTCCATTTATAGCGCGGTACACGAACATAAAGCTCATAATCAAAGGTTTCAAAGTGTTGTTAATCTCTAACTTATATATATCAACTTAGTGTAAGGTGGCCACAGCTATTCGGTTTTCTTTATCACAACTATTCCTTGTTAACAGGGCGAAAGAAAAATACAGACTTACTGGAATTATTACATGTAAAGAAAACAATGTGATAGAGATGAGGATTATCTAAATAATACCCAAGGATTCAACAAAGTTCAACTTTTGTAACAGTATTTATGGCAGAACTAGGTAGCTAAGTCAAAGTAAAAATTATTTAATATTACTCATAAATATTGTATATGTTATGTTGTACTTGGTATTTAACCCTGAAAATCTCATTTAATGCCTGAAAGCGAAGACTTGTTAGAGAAGGAGATTATTAAATTTTCTTTGTTGGTTAAAATTACTTAGTTATTGCAAGGCAATTATTTAGTTAGCTAACCTCAATTATAAACCTCTATATACGTGCTGCAGTGAAGAACTTTAATACATGCTGACTTTAATGGAGAGTTAACCTTTGGTTAGTTAATTAACCAAGTGGTGTTGTGGTAAGGACAAATCTCCTCTGATGGATTCTGGGAAAGAGAATTTCTGAGCAGTAGGAGCAACTTGTTCAAGAGAATTTTGTTCAGAAAAGGCTTTGCTCGTTCTAAACACAATGTCTCGCATTCCTATGTTCACATGGAAACATATTAATAAGTTAAATATCTTTTCTAATACGTGTTCACCATCAACCAGAATAAACGCGTAGTTTCTAATTATTCTAAAGAATGTAGAAA
Source organism: Piezodorus guildinii (assembly GCA_023052935.1). Taxonomy (NCBI): domain Eukaryota; kingdom Metazoa; phylum Arthropoda; class Insecta; order Hemiptera; family Pentatomidae; genus Piezodorus; species Piezodorus guildinii. The sequence goes on along the minus strand of CM041296.1, from coordinate 27,337,524 downwards.
TGTTTAAAGTGAGCTATCAAATGTTAAGGTGGAAAATGGTACGTAAAACACACATTATTTAACTCTCTTATTGAAATAAATTTTAAATAAACTAAAGTTGAAAAAATATCTCTATTAATACTTCTTATCCATTCTTCGAAGGAAAGAGCACCTATTAAAAGAAAAGAAAATTTCCTAGAAGGTTAGGAAGTCAATTCCATAAAAAAAAAAAAAAAAAAAAAAGTAAGTGTGATTTAGTAAAATTAAATTTTAATAATTATAAGAATATTCGGATGTTTCAAGAAGCTATACAGTATTGGATTTTTCGGATCACAGAAAAACATCTTCATTTATAGGCCAATCAAGAATGCGAGGAGGCAACAATTAAAAAAAAAAGTTGTATGAACATTTCAAGCATATAGTTGTTTCAAATATGAAATTACAGTTTTATTGCTATTTCTTTTTCGTGCTAGACTTTCCACACACACTTATCTCTTTGTGGGACCTGATCATTTGGACTCGGAGGACCCTAAAACGTGTATTTCCGATGAAAATTTTCACGATCGCAATACATTCCCCGCTACATATTTCTTACATAGGTAAGTGAAATTAAAATAATTATATTGCCTGTATGGAAGCATCACGTTTTTTTTTTGTTGTTTTTTTTTACTTTCACTTACTGTATAAAGTAAGGGGAAGAATTGCGATCGTGAAAATTTTAGAATTCCAGTTTTCAACGGAAATACACGTTTTAGGGTCCCCTGAGTCCAATTAACCAAGTCCCGCAAAAAGGTCTGTGTGTGTGGCAACTCCCGGACGGAAATGGTAGGTCCTATGAAACTGAAATTTCATATTTATTACAAATATACGCCCAATAAGTTATTAAAAAAATTTGTATATGATATTGTATTTATGATATCAAAGGCTACTTAAAAATACAAGAAAAGGGAGGTATAACCTATACATAAGTAATATAATAAAACTATACTATATTGAGTTACATATAAAAGGCTATAGTAACTATAAAAGATAAATAATTATTAAATATTGGTGAATCTAATTAATTGTTAAACAATTTATTTATAAACTATCGTGTGTTTCAAAGACAGACTAACCAGCAACTCATTACTGATATTAATCAACAAAGAGTCGCGCTCCAACCTACCTTGCATTGATCTAGCTGAAAGATACACTCAAGCCAAGTTAGTTTCAACATTTTCTGTCAATACTATCTTAACGCTTGGAAAACACACAGCCAAAGAGAATTGTATTAAATTTATTAAGTCTATATTTCCTTAAATTAAGATTATTATTCTATAAATTCCTCATTACTTATTTATAGAAAGAAAATAAGTAAAAAAGAAAATATATTAATTTAATTTATTTAATATATATATAAACTTTTTGCTCGCGATTAATTATTTTTACTTTCACTTACTATATATAGTAAGAGAATGTATTGCAATTGTGAAAATTTTCGAATTCCAGTTTTCAACGGAAATACACGTTTTAGGGTCCCCTGAGTCCAAATAACCAAGTCCCGAAAAAAGGTCTGTGTGTGTGTGTGTGGTGGTAACTCCCGGGCAAAAACGAAAAGTCCTATGAAACTGAAATTTCATATTTAAGACAACTATACACCCGAGACGTTACAAAACCTTTTTTATCAAAATGAGCTTACCAGAAGAGCCACTTTATACTATGCATTTTGCACCTTTTTTCGATTTTCTCGAAAACGGTTTCCGACGATTTTAATTAAACTCGCTATACCGATGTAAAATTTAATTGGCTTTAATATCATGTAGGTTTTATTCTGATAAATATAGTCTGACGGGGCTTAAATGCCGATATTTTAAATGTCCTTCTTCTAAAGTACCTTTAATTTTGTATATTTTATAAAAATAACCATATTATCTAGTTAGCATTGATAAATAACAGCTAAATATGCAAGTTGAGCAAATTTTAAAAGCAACTAAAGAGAAAACTGAAAAAATATTTTTTTAATGCAACTTTTCTTTTTGAACATAAAAACAGTAATATACATATGTAATATACCGTTGGAAAGCTAAAGATTTTAGAACAAAATATTATCTAATACAAAAGACTTGTAAAAGTTAATAGAGAGTGATAAAAAGCCGATAAAACTAAGTGATTGTTGTAGATAATAATATCAAAGATATAAATTCAATTTAATTAATTCTTTAATGGTTTCACTCATTTTTATCTCTTACTGTTTTTAAAAATTCTTTAATCGATTCTAAAAACGGGGGTAAGTGAAAGTCGTGTGTTGCCCGCATCAGATTGTTTTTAATTATTGTAATATTACGGTTAATATCCGTGGTCATGACTCTAACCTTTGTAGTTGTACATGGCACCCAAAACTGTAATCAAATAAATTAATAAGTACGGTTAACATGATACTAAACTATTAGTCAATCAGTTATTCTTTCAACTTTATTTATGTAAAAATAATTATACTGTCATTCTTTAATGACAAATCATAATTTTAATATGTCTAATCGACAAAAAAAAAAATTACAGTAAAAGTAGACAAACCTATAATTACTCTGTTTTAGCCTTTAAATCGGTGTATATCATTACAAGTCGTTTTTAAATAAAAGTAGGATTTTCCATTTCGTAAGGAAGTTTTCAAACCAAAATAAAGAGGTTTTTTGCTTTGAAAAACAGTTTCTTTTATTTTTTGGTGGGAAATGTTTTTCAGCCGGTTAAAATAATTTTAATTACACTTACATATATATGAAGTATATGATATGGGAAAATATTGCGATTGTGAAAATTTTAGAATACGAGTATTCACCGAAAATACACGTTTCAGGGTCCCCCGAGTCCCAATGGTGAAAAGTTGAAAAGTGAAAAGTCCCGTAAAATGTTCTGTGTGTGTGTGTGTGTGTGTGTGTATTTAGCAAGACTGACAATGGTTATTAACGTCTCAAAATTTTGTTATTAATATTTTTAATTATTTTTTTTTCTGTCGTCCCAAATGTACCATTGGTCTAGATAATATCTTGAATTATTGTGTCATGCTTTTCTACTTATCTCTTGCCATGACTATTTCAGTGGGGTCTGAAATGAGTCTCTTCTTTTCAAACTGAAAAGATCATATCCTTAAGAATATTATCTATTTTTCAATGTTCTTCTTTAAAAGAGACAGCTTCATGTTCTTTAGGGCCCCCAAGTTTTATCTGTGGCTGTATAATCTGAATTATCTAATGGAGAATAATTAAATTAATGAAATTTTTACTTTTTTTTTTTTTTTTATTCAAGGCCTGTGTCAAGAATTATAAGGAAAATATTTAAATGAAACCCTTACACTATCTTTTGTAAACATTCTTGATCAGCCATATTCTTGAATGTTTACAGATCGAGAAAAAAAATTTTTAAGTACATATTTGATGCGGAATGTGATTTACAAGATTAAAATGAAGAAATATTCAATTCAGTCACTTATCTATTAAAATCGGCAAACCAGAAGAGCTATTCCAGACATGAATTTTTCACTTTTTAAATATAATATAGAAAAAAAAAAGTTATTCTGGGGCTTTGTCCCTTAGGAATAACATGAAATTTACAAGTAAAGGTAGTACATCTGGCCAGAATACATTAAATAGATATAATTATGTACATATGTAAAAGAGGTAGAAAAAGAAATTTATATAAATGTATGTATATACACACCTCTATGTACCAAAGATAAGAAAAAGCATAAAAATGTAAAGTAAACAAGTAATAAATGGAAAGTAAGAAACAACTAATTTTGAAAACACTAACAAACAAAAAATAATAATAATTTATACTTGTATATATGAAATAAATAAAAAATTAATAAAAAGGTAAACATAGGACATTCATTCCTTATAATGAAAAATCTAATTTTTTTTTTTTTTTTTTTTTTATTATTTATTTAAAGAAATTTACAACTGTATTTATACAATACATCAAGTAAATGGGATAGATATGAGATTAAGGCACATGATTGTCCTGTGAAGAAACTACCCATTGGTAGAACTCCAATGTCCAATTTACGGTAAGAGGTCTCTTGGCCATCTTCTTTTCAGTCGCCTCGGTGGATTGTCAGGAATAGATGTTGAGGAAAGGTCACGGATAAGCGGGTTTGAGTGGGCAGGAAGTTTGGAATGGAAGGATGTATATCTGGATCGGGCTAAGTCTTCAACTAATGGGATATTTAGGTCTTTATGGATAATTTTATTTGTAACAAAGTATGGAGCATTAAGGATTTTTCGAAGGATTTTGGATTGCAGGGATTGGATGCGAGAGGAGTTTGATGGTTTAGTGGACCCCCATAACTCAATGCCGTAGGTCCACACAGGCCTAATAATGGTTATATAAATGAGTCGTTTGTAGTAAATAGGAAGTTTTGAGCGTTTGTCGAGTAAGTGTTGTAGTAATCGGTATCTACGCGCAGTTTCCTGTCGTTTCAGTCTAGTATGAGGGTTCCATGTGAGGCGTTTGTCTAGGTTTAGTCCTAAGTACCGGATCTGTTCAACAGGAGTAAGTAAGATATTGTTAAAGGATACGGTGGGGCAGGAAGTCATAGGTTTACGACGTAGAGTGAAGGTTATTTGATAGGATTTATTAGGATTTATTTTAATTCTCCAGTTCTGACACCATTTTTCGATGGCTGATAGATGGTTCTGCAGGATTCGGGATGCAACAACAGGATCATTATTCACAGATAACACACATGTGTCATCAGCGTAGGTAGTAAGGATAGTGCTAGGTTGGATAGGAATGTCAGCTGTATATACTGTATAAAGGATCGGACCCAGGATACTACCTTGAGGTACACCGGCTGATTGGATGAATACGGATGAGTAGGAGAGATTATGTTGAACTTGGAAGGTTCTATCAGTTAGGTAGGAGCGAATTAATAGGAAATACGTTGGGGTGAGGAATTGGCGAAGTTTGTAAAGCAGTCCTGGATGCCAAACTCTATCAAAAGCCTGTTCAACATCAAGAAAGGCTCCAGTGCAGTACATTCCGCGTTCCAATGTGGAAGATATTACATCCACCACACGATGGCACTGTTGTATAGTTGAATGAGATGACCGAAATCCGAACTGGTGGTCAGGAATCACATTATTTGAATCAAGGATGGGATATAGGCGTTTTAGGATGAGTTTTTCTAGAATTTTTCCAATAATGGGTAGAAGAGAAATAGGACGATAGGACGATGGGCTTTCTAGTGGCTTCTTGGGTTTTGGTATCATTTTGATGATAGAATGTTTCCAGGCGTCGGGAAAATAGGTAGACCGGAGTGTGGCATTGTATATGTAGGTGAGGAAGAGGATAGCTTTGCGAGGGAGTTGTTTTAGGATGTGAAATGTAATAAGATCATGGCCAGGAGCTTTTTTGGATGGTGATTTATTAATGATGTAAAGGATTTCAGATGGGTGAAACGCCTTGGGAGGAAGGGACATTTGGAGAGGAACAGTTAGTTCTGCTTCAACATGTTCAATGTGGATTGGGTTAAGGATATCAGGGTGAGGATCAAACGTTCTGGAAAGGTGTTCACCGAATGTTTGAGATTTGTCCTCGTCGGAGCGTGTCCAGGTCTTGGAGTCAGTGAGAAGTGGATGATTGAAGCTTTTGTATTTTAGTAGTTTTGTAGTGGTGATCCATAATGATTTGTCTGAAGTTGTTAGGTGTTCTGTAAAGTCCTGAAAGTTTTGAATTTTGAACTTCTGTATTTCTGTCTTAAGGTTGTTAGTCAGTTTGTTGTAGTGGGTTTTGTCTGATGGATATCTCGTTCTATGCCACTTCGCCCTTGCTCGGCGTTTTTCAATTAGTAAGAGGCGAATATGTCTTGGCAATTTCGTTTCATCAGAATTCCTACTGTTATAGTGGGATGTGTTTTTGTGTATGGCCGTTTCTATGGATGTTGTAAATTGTTTAATGGCGAGGTCTATTTGTTTTTTAGTTTTTAATGGGATTTTTAAGTCCAGTCTGTTTTCCAAGTCATTACGAAAATTGTCCCAGTCAACACGTCCTTTAATCAGTGATGGAGGATAAGGTTTAGGAATAGAATTTGTGTGCATGAGAAGCAGAACTGGGCTGTGATCTGAGGAAAGGTCATCGAAGGATTTGACTGTAGTGTGGGAGGAGGGGATTTGAGAAGTAACAAAAATATCAAGGATGTCGGGACGTTTCTTAATGGAAGTAGGCCAATATGTAGGTTCCTGTGGTGCCAAGAGGGAATAGCTACAGGAAGTGGTGAGACGGGAAAGTATCCTGCCACGAGTGTTGGACGTTCGGCATCCCCATCGTTGATCTTTGGCGTTGTAATCTCCCCCAGCAATGAAGCGCGGACCAAGGGATCGGAATAAGGATTCAAGGTGGTGGATGGTGAGTGAATTACCGGGAGGACAGTATACCGCTGAGATTGTCATATTAAATGGATGGGAAGATAAGATAATAGAGGTTGATTGAATGGTGTCAGATGGAGAAGAAGGAAGCATGGAATGAGGTATGGATTTATGGATGAGAATACATGAGCCAGCGTGAGATGTGTTGTCTGGGTGATCTGATCGGTATGTGATGTAGTCACGTATGTAAAAGTGTGATTGTTTAGTGAAGTGAGTTTCAGTCACTAGGGCAATGTCTATGGTATTGTCGCGTAGGAATATGTCCAGTTCGTCTCGGTGATTCAGTAAACCATTTGCATTCCACAAAAGGATGGCTAGGGAGTTTTTGATCATTGTGGGATATGGAAAGGAAATTCAGATAGGAGTCTAGTAAGGAGGGTAATGAGAGGTCTTATTGTATGTTGAAGATCTAAAAGGAAGGATGACAGGATTGATGTGATTTCGGATGTGTTTTGTGAAGAATAGGAGGAGGTGGAAGGTTCATTGGATGGAGGATTATGCTGTCTAGGGAAAGATAGGGTGCTCCGTCGGAGTTGCTGAGGAGGTTCCACGTTTGACGGAGCTGCTACGGGTGGGATTACTTGGGAGGTAGGATGTGAAGGAGATGAAAGTTTGGGATTGATCTGGGGTGGTAAGTTGACCCTTAGGACGTTGTTGGTTGGTACATCGATTTTAGGTGTTTTTTGGAGGGATTGGGACATCTGAGGCTGGTGATAGGATTTTTGATGCTGAAGATGATGATGGGATGGTTGAGGCTGAGGATGATGACGGGGTGGTTGAGGCTGAAGATGATGACGGGGTTGTTGAGGCTGAAGTTGATGATGAGGTGGTTGAGGCTGAAGATGATGATGAGGTGGTTGAGGCTGAAGATGATGATAGGTGTTAGGAGAAGCTTCAGGTTCCTGTTGATTATCCTGCTGTTTTCTGGTTATGTTGGAGAAAGATTTATTGTTGATGTTGGTGGTCGTCGGGCGTGGGTCTTCGTGGGTCAAAGGTTTTCCAGAGGGAGCTCGCTCATTGTTTCCTGAAGGGCCAGGGTTTTGGTAACCTGGAACGTTTCTTTGCAATTTAAATGCAATATTTTCATTTTTGCGGCGCTGCATGGTTTTGTACACCAGACAACCTTTGTAACTAGCCGGGTGCCCTTCACCACATAGTGCACATATTGCTGGCGTTTCTCTTGGCTTCTGGCATGTATTGGACGCATGCGGCCCAGCACATTTCACACACCTGTCCTGGTGGTGACAATAGGTTTTTGTGTGACCCAGGGTTTGGCACTTTGTGCATTGTACGATATCTACTCTCTGCTTCGGCTCTTCGAAGCGTATGCATGAATATACAAGTCTATTAACACGGAAAATATCGGAATTGTTGGCTGCTGGTTCAAGGTCTACAAAAAAAAGAGGTAAAGGATATTTTTCGACTGGGTGCAGTACATTAGAAATCTGTCTAACATTGTGGCCCAGCTCTTCTATGTCCTGTTTGATGGCTGAAGTGGAAGTAGTAGAGTGAAGTCCCCTCAGAACTACCCTATATGACTTATCTTCCTTAAGCTGGTAGCAGTGAAAGTCGTAATTTTTTTCAGTCAAGTGAGTCACTAGTTTTTTATAATGTTCCTTGGTAGTCGTGTTTATTTTCACATCTTTTAATCGAGAAAAGCATTTAAAGTTAGTTTGTCCGATTAACGTAGATATTTCGTTTGCGAAGGAAACAAAATTCGTAATGTGAGAAACAAAGACTGGAGGTGGTTCAGGCTCTGAATGACTTGGTGTTACGGTTTCGGTTTGGATATTAGTGAGGGCTGCGAATTTATTACTGGTAGGAATAGTAGGTATGACTTGTGCGGCTGGGGTGGTTTCTTGTGAAGGTCCAGGTAAATCTACTATGGATTTACTACGGGTGATAGGTACAGAGATTTGTTTTTTGCTGTTTTTATTTTTTTTTTTATTAGGGGATCCTCCAGATCCTCCTGGAACAATGTTGCGCTGACGTTTTTGGAGAGTCCTCCTTTTTAAATATTGGGAGTCAGTTTCGCTAACTTCTGAGATAGCTGTCTCTTCATCCGTCTCCATACCCGAAGATTCGCCCATTTTTTTTTTTTTAAATAAAGAGAAAAACTAAATAAATTCAAAACAAAAAATAAAAATATATATATCTGTAGTAAAATAAAAATAAAAGTTTAACTTCTTGAGTTTAAAAATTATTTACACAAACAGAGAAAGAAAAAGAAAACAAACAAATCATTTTTATAATAACAAAATAAATGAGAATAATAAAATAAAATTATTAAAATAATAATAAAATAATTATTAGAATTAATTGAAAAAAAAAAAAAATTCAGAGTCTATGGGCTACGAACTCGCGACGATAATGACTCAGTGATAAGTTGGTAGTGCACAGAACAACTGAGCTACCGCAGCGCTGATAACAGGGCCACTACTGCTCAATGATATCCAGTGCGAAGCAGGATGCGGGACAGAACCCGTCTCCCACGTGGAGATCTAAACAGCTAACAGCGAGCACTATTTATCACACTTAGTAGGTCTATTAAATGCACTCACCCTAAAAAAGTAGTTCTAACGAGTTCTCAACCACATACACTCAGTGTTTACCAGCGTTGGGAACAAAACATTAGTTAATACTAATAGTATTCATAGGACAATCAGAGAGCGATATTAAGTTCTGACTTCAGTTGCCGCCATGACACTTGTTACTCTAAAAATCTAATTTAAAATTAAAGATAAACAAGCGTCAGTTTGGAATAATAGGTGTTGGAAAAGGCGTTATTTGAATGTGGATAACGAAGAAGCATGACGTATATTGGAAGGAATGTAATTCCAGAATGTAATGGAACAGGCAAGAAAGGATCGATCGAAAGCTTTAGTTTTGTGGGATGGCATATAAAGGTCGGAATGGCTCGATCTTGTTTCTAGCAAGTGGACTGAGGATTTAAATTGAAGGAGACTGTAGATATAGGAAGGATGTTGGGATTCTATAGTTTGGTAGATAAATGACCCGAGGAAGTACTGTCTGCGTATGGAAAGAAGGAGCCACTTCAACTCGGCATAGCGGTGGGTCACATGAGACCGCCTCGAGGTACCCAAAGCAAATCTTAAAAAACAATTCATGACACGCTTTAACTTGTTCTAAAGCACCACAGGGAGACCACCGTACAACGCGCAACAGTAGTCGAAGTGGGGGAAAATGAGTGACAAAACGAGGAGCTTACGCGTGGATTGTGGAAGAAGATATTTTTACAATTTTTTTTCAAAAACGGCTCAAACGCGCTTTATGGATTTAAAATAAAATGATCTTTTATATAATCTAGGTTTAATTTTCTATTAATAATTATAATCTACCTTCAAGTTTGTATATTCGAAAACGTTAACCGTATCATTTTGTTAGCATTGAAAAAAAACAGATAAATATACAATTCGTACGACTCAACTAGTTAACTAAAGGAGAAAAGAGAAAAAATATGTTGTTGTTTTTATTTTTTTTTTTTTTAACATAAGAAGAGTGATATAGATGTATACTATAGTGATGTTAAGCTAAAGGAAAAAAATTGTATTATACACAAGTTTTATAAGATCTGTGATACAATGTAGATTTAATTTTTTCCCCCTAAAGTACATTCAAGTTAGTAGATTCGAAAACGTTAACCGTATCATTTTGTTAGCGTTGATAAAAAACAAATAAATACACAATTCGAACGGCTTGGCTATTAAACTAAAGTTAAGGTAAAGAAAAATATTGTTTTATACACAAAGTTGTATAAAGTAATGAAAGTTATAAAAGCGGATAAATCTAAGTGATTAATATAGATAATAATTTATATTGTTGGATTATCTCATCTAAATCTCGTGTTTCTATCGAAACAATGTGTTTTTTTTTTTTACTTTTTTTTCATCTCTAACTTTATTTAAAAGTTCTTAAATTAATTTTGACAACGGAGGTAAGTGTTATGTTCCGTGCATCAGATTTTTTTTTAAACATTTACCAAGCATAGCTAGAGAAGGGAAACAGAGATGATAAAACAAATAAATATTAGTCAAAGATACGCACGATATAAAACAAAAAATATTAAAACTTTAGGGCTAATTTGTATAATATAGTAAAGGAAGAAGGAAAGAAAGTGGACACATAGACTTTATGCATACTGAACTACACTAATTTAAGTATTCTATCTAACATTTTTGTTTCTTTTGTAGACCATTTAATTGACGTTTAGAGCTTTATTTATGAAAGCATTCATCACAAAGTCGACGCAGTAGTTTAAGTCATAAGAGTAATTAAAAATAAATAACTATTTGGAAACAGCGAAGGTAACTAACAACATTCCCTAGGATAATGTAATAGGAAACTCCACTCTCTTATGTTTTTCCACTCTTATTACCCGAAAGGGAAAAAGGTTCCAGGAAAATGGCTTTATCCGGAATTGCTTTAATTGGCACGACTTTCGTGGAATACCCTATGTCGTTTGCTTTTACGTCCAAGATAGTGATTAACCGAATAAATGAAAAAGCAAAAAAAAAATGTGGTGTGTGACTTCTGGATGGCCAAACCCTAATTTCTGTATAATACTCTAATTGTAAGTATACAAATATTTTAATTTCCACCTGTGTAATCATTAAGCGCTATAGAGCTTATAAGCTGATTTTATTAAACATAACAAAAATTGAATTTGAAAAAAGAACTATGTTGTTTCGATAGAAACATTTATTTCATATTATATAACATAGCAAAAGAAATTATTACCTACAACTATCACATAGTTTCATCTACGTTTCACACTCCCCATTACCTTAAACAACTTTGTATATAAGATATAGTCACAGCTGACAAAAACTAGGGTTGGAACAAACTCTCGCTCTCATTAAACCATCTGATATTTTAATTAAAATTTATATAAAAATAAGGGATGTTACAGAACATTTGTTTTATGTGTTATTGATTATATGTGTGATTATATTTGTCTTGTTCAGTTAATGTTACATGTTTTATTCTGTTAGTTTTGTTTTGTTCCATCAGAACCTTATCCATCACCCTAATCCCCTAGCTCAATCCTTATCCAGCTCCACCCATCCTTACCATCCCCCTAGAAGGTTGAAACGGCAGTGGCCTCGAGATCTCTTGTAACATGTACATTGGAGTTCTAGCATTGGCTAGATTCTCCACTCACGTGCTGTATGCTTGAGGATTGTATATAGGGATGAGTGACTTTTATATATATTTTTATTGATTTTGTTTTGTATAATATTTTAATTGATTTTTTGTTGTATACTATTTTTATTGATATTGTTTTGTATAATATTTTTATTGATTTTGTTTTGTATATATGTAATTTTTTTTTTTTTTTTTTAAACATATTTATTGATATTTACAACTGTATTAAATAAAATACATCTAGTAAATGTGATGGTAATATACAAAACTGTCATGAAAAACATGTAGAGACACTACCCAGTGGCAGCACTCTTAAAATATTTTAAACTAGAAGGTCCCGGGGCCATTTCCTTTTCAGGCGCCTCGGAGGATTATCCGGAATTGAAGAGGAAGAAAGGATTGAAACTAGTGGGTTAGAGTGAGAATGGAGTTTGTCATGAAAGGATTGATACCTGGTCCGGGCCAAATCAGTAACATAGGGAACATTAAGGTCTTTATGGATAAGTTTATTCGTGACAAAGTAAGGAGCGTTGAGGATTTTACGAAGGATTTTGGATTGTAAGGATTGGATGCGGGAAGAATTTGATGGTTTAGTAGAGCCCCAAAGCTCTACTCCGTAAGTCCAGATTGGTCTTATAATAGTCATGTAGATGAGCCGTTTGTAGTTAAGAGGAAGGTTTGATCGTTTGTCTAGTAAGTGTTAAAGTATATATGTATATAGGATTATTATTGTATAAATTTATTATTTTGCATATATCGTGTGAATGTAGTATGAATGTTGTACTTCATCACTATTAAAAATGTCCTAAATTGGATTGATTGTAATATTACTTAATAAAGAACTGTTTTTCTCTCAACTTTTGTTTTATTAATGAATATTGAGCCCGTAGGGGTAAGTTTATTTCTGATATTTAGGTTTTTGTTTACAGTAAACGTTATAAATTTGATGCATTATAAAATCGTATTGTAACTTTTTAGGTTCAATTACCTGATGTTTGAAAATAAAGGAGTTTCAAATTAAATGATTACCACTCACTCCCCCTCCACTGGGCTAGCATTACATACACATATACATATATAGATTAATAATTATAGAACGTAAATAGAGACGTTACAATATCTACAAAATTTTCTATTTTATTTATTTATTAGTTTATTTATTTAACGTCACTTTATGCTACTGTGGCTTTTCGGTCGATGCTAAAGTAGGAGTCTTAAATTTTGCCTATCGAGGAATTATTATGATAGAGATCTAGGGTTAAGGACCACCTTCATATGTCCCCTCCGAAGGACGGCATATTACTCCCATTAAAAAATCACAAGACCACCTGCGGGTTTCAACCCGTGACCTTTCGCATAGAAGGCTGTTATGCTAGCCAAACTGCTACGGGTAATCCCATTGTTTTTTTGTTTTTTTTTCAAATCCCAAATTCATAACATGTAATTTGTACGTATTTTTTGTGTAATTAAATATCTTGTATAGTAACTGTCGTAACTGTTCCAATCCCCCGTAAGAAGGTACAATCGATTCAGAGTAACAATGCCAGCCTCGAATCTGGACGGAATAAACGGGTAAGACACGGCGCGATTAAGGACTTACGCTTAGCAACTTGGAATATAAGGTCATTAACTGGAAAGGAGGTAGAAATAGTGGAAGAAATGGAGAAATATAAGTTAGATATCCAAGGTATTAGTGAAGTTAAAAGAAAAGGTAATGGAGAGACCATATTAGACAAAAACTACACCCTTTTATACTCAGGAGTACCAAAAGGAACTAGAGCAAAGGAAAGAGTAGGTATTATCTTGAAAGAGAGCATATATTCACAGGTTGAAAAATGGACCCCTATTTCTTCTCGAATCCTTACTGTCGATATGCAATTATCAGTAGGCAGGGTTACACTAATCCAGGTGTATGCACCTACAGAAGATGCTGATATATTTGATAAAAAAATATTTTATGCCGAACTGGAGAGAGAAACCAATAGAAGCCAAGACATAGGAAGGGAAGTAATAATAATGGGAGACCTAAATGCAAGGATTAGAAGAGATAATAGAGGATCACATGGTACAATGGGGCTCCATGGAGGAGAAAGAACTAAAAATAGAAATGGGCAGAGACTCATTCATTTCTGTATAGAATCTGATCTGTTAATAGGAAATACATTTTTCCCCCATAAAGAAGTGCATAAAATTACATTCTCTGCGCAGGAAAGGAACACAAACAGCATCATTGACTATTTCATCTACAGTAAAAACATAAGATGCTATTTTACTGACGTAAAAGTAATCAGAGGTGCAGAGCTCAGCACAGACCATTTGCTACTAGTTGCAGATACCCGGATTATTAAGCCGATCAAGAGGAAACCCAAAGCATATGAAAGGATTGACGCAGCAGTACTGCGGGACCCCGAGAAACGAGCCACATATGCAGACTTGTTAGATCATCGACTCTCATCAATAGATCTGGGAAAAAGTATAGATGAAATTTGGTCGGATCTTAGATGCTGTATACTGGAGACTGCTACAGAGATATGTGCTAAGAAGAAAATAAATATGAGGGCAGAAAGAACAGATTGGTGGAGTGAAGAAGTTAAATGTGCAGTAGCAAATAAAAAGAAAGCCTGGAAAGATTATATGACAAATAAGACTCAGCAAAACTGGTCTATTTATGTTCAAAAGAGGAATACCTCAAAGCACATTGTTAGGGAGTCAAAGAAAAATTCTTGGGAACAATTTGGAAAGGAACTTGACCAGGATTACAGGGATAATATTAAAAAGTTCTGGAGAAAAGTTAAAGGTCTTAGAGGTAAAAGCATTAGAAATGTGAAAAATGAAAATGGAGACTTATTAACCGATACCGCTGGCATTCTAGAGAGATGGAAAAGGCACTATGGCACAATATTTGCAGAACAAAAAGCAAGCCTTGAACAATCGATTCCCAATGCATGTGAACAAGATGAAGATCTGGATATTATTTGGGAAGAAGTTGAAGTGGCCATAGAGAGGCTCAAGCTTAGAAAAGCAGCAGGAAGGGACAACATAACTCCAGAATTCATTAAGTACGCCGGAAGGGAGATGATTAAGATACTGCAGAACCTTTTCTAAAAAATTTATGAGGAAAAGAAAATTCCTAAAGAATGGGAATATAACATTATTATACCCATGCATAAGAAGGAAAGCATAAGCGAATGCGCTAACTATAGACTGATATGTCTCTCGCAGGTCGTTATATAAAATATATACCTCGATTATGGAAAAGAAGCTGAGACCATTAGTCGAAGATAATCTGGAAAACGAGCAAGCCGCTTTTCGCCCTGGACGCCAAACCCAAGACCATATCTTTGCTTTGAGGATGTTAATAGAGAAAGCCTGGGATCGAAATAAAAGCTTATACCTTGCTTTTTTGGATATTAAAGCTGCGTTCGACTCAGTAGCTAAAGAGGAAATGTGGAACGCCCTGAGAGTAAAGAACGTGCCTGAGGGTTTGCTAATCGCTATAAAATCAACATACCAGGCACCAAAGGGTATTGTAAGAATTAACGGTCTCGAGTCGAAGAGCTTTCCGATGGCAAAAGGAGTAAAGCAGGAGGATAGCCTCAGCCCTCTACTCTTCATCATCTTTATGGATGAAATAGTAAAGATTTGCAAGAGAAGAAGAGCAAGAGCGGTGATTGGTCATTGGAATATGAGAACCATACAGGCACAAGTAATGGTGTATGCCGATGACATAGTCCTTATTACTGACTCTAGCGTTAAGCTCCAACAAGCCCTAATAGAATGGGAAGCAGAATTAGGGCGGAAAGGTATGATTATTAATGCCAGAAAAAGCAGGAGCTTGAAGTAGTAAATGAGTTCTCCTACCTTGGAACTGTGATAAGCGGAAATGGAAAAATACAACCCGAAATATCCCACAGGATAGGAAAAGCAAATAATATTTACTATTCCATCAGCAACACAGTAGTAGGAAAGAGAGAGGTTAAAAAAGATGTCAAGCTCCACATATTTAAGGCCGTATACATGCCTGTTCTACTATACGGAGCAGAGAGCTGGGTACTCCCGGACAACAAATGGAGCCGTATAACAGCGGTAGAAATAAAATACCTGCGCAGAGTGGCTTCCAAAACCGGCAGAGATAGGATCAGGAATGAAACAATAAGGGAAGAATTAAACATTCCTGCAATGAAGGAGACCCTGGAGAAGAGACAGTGGGGTGGTACGGGCACGTATGTAGGATGAGCCAGGATTGTGACCCACGCAAATTTATGGAGGCAAAACCAGTTGGCACCAGACCTAGAGGAAGCCATAGGCTTAGCTACGATGGCTACATTACCAAGTTGGGGCAAGCGAGTGGCAAGACACTGCAGGAGATGAAGACTCTTGCAGGAGACAGAGAGAGATGGAGATCCTGGGCTGGACTATCTCCACGCTGAAAGGCACAAGGAGAGAGCTAAAGAAGAAGAAGTATAGTAACTGTGTTACATTTTAAGATTAAGTAATGATTATATCAGTGTGTTGTTGACAAAATAACAATTCAACGAGTTTAACAATGGGCCTCACCTATTTATTGTATTAATGAAAGGCTTATGAGAAACTAACTCATTACTACCTTAATGTCTAATTATTTCTAACTTATGTACTAATCAAAACTAACATTTATGCAGTATTTTCCCATCGTACTGGAGTCATCATGTTGAATGAAGGATTTGTTAACGGTTATAACGAATCAAGAAATTTAATATGGCGTTGCTTAATGTAGTCTGAAATTTTTGGTAGTTCAAACATTTCGTGAAGCTGTTGAACTAATATTTTATTTTTACTTATTTAATTTTTTTTCTATTCCATAGCCTCTTGTAGTTTGGGAATCCATTCCAGAATCTGTAGGTTTGTAGGATATCTCTTTTACTGTACATGGTACATTTTAAGATAGCGATGAGGAGGCGAGAAAGGATGTCTTCTTCATAGGTATGTCTGGTTAATCTTTTTTTTTTTTTTTTTTTTTTTTTTCTTTTTCATATCCTCTGGTTTTATTTGCACAAAATTCAAATACAAATATGATATGTACACATGTCACATTTTGTCCTTCTGTTACCCGAAGGTATTCTAAGGAGGATTTCTATATGCGCTGCATGCACTATTAACCTTTCAAGGGCTTCTATGCCTTTATTTATCAATTACAAAATGGGAGGGACCATTCTTCAGGGTTTTTGCAATAAATTGAGTTCAGACATAGTCCGAACTCCTTCCCTCGGCGACAACGTCAACGAGAGGTAGTGATCCTTGCCACCTCCCAGGCTCGGGTGGTGGGGTGATATCAGAAAACAATGGGTTAGAACAGGCCTTCAGCCCATCAAAAATTTTGATGTTCCTCCGGCTGATATATTCAGGCGCTGTTGGCATTACTAATTCATGATGTAGGATATGGTTTTTGGCCCTCTGTAAGTTAGTACCTCTGACAATCCGCCGAAGGATGGACTTCTGGAACGTCTGTAATTGTTTGAGAGTGGACTTAAACAGATGCCGCATCAAGGGCGCACCATAGCTTTGTTGATCTGTAGTTTCAGCCTCAGTGACAGCTGAGGTGACGTGAGTAGATGCTTAAGTCTATAGCCCTTTCTCCTGGTCAGTTTGAGTCGTTCCCGAACGTGACTAGAGAAGGTGAGGTGTAATTAATCTTTAGCTGTTCAACGGTATTATATATCTATACTGCGATTCTAATTTGTGAGAAAAAAAAAATTATTCAGGAAAAATATTTATACTTTGCTAAAAGTTGTCTGTCTGCTTTAGTGATTACCGCCTATATATATATATTTCATATTAAATATCACATTTTTTATCAAAAAATATCTAATATCAAGAAATAATTGTTTATTCCAAACATTCTGTATTTAAGCCCCTTCACACTAGTTCAGTCTGAAGGAAACATACATGAAATGAAAGCCCATTAAATTTTACATAAATATAATAATTTTTATCAAAATCATGAAAGCCGCATTTTTAAATCCGTAAAAAGGTTCAAAATGTATGGTACAAAAAAGCAAATCATGCTAAATGAAAATTTAGTTTCATACAACTACTATGTTTTGAGCTAGACTTTACGTAATCATTATGGCCAAATCTCACGTACTCATGAGTGTATCAAGTGGTGCAAGGCGAACATGTACTTGGTGATGTCGCATTATAAATTTAAAAAATCTAGTGCGCGCACAACTTTCACTATCCTCCATTGATAACAACAATTTAAGAATTTTAAAATACACGTCAAGATGAAAATACATTTTTAAAGAATTAATTACAATGAGTTTCAATAGAGACATGTACTTTATTAAAAAAAAAAAAAAAACCTGTACCACTACAACCCATTAAGGGTCTTGGGCTCAGTACATATAGAGATTCGTACTGTTTCTAGGCCAACGGCAGTGCAATGAGGTGATTAGGCCTTAATCACGCTAAGCCGCCAGGTTTTTCCCCAATTATTTCGGATACCCACTTTATAGAGGCTGGGTCTGCCCCAGGAGGGTCTCCATACCCTAGGGTCGCCCCCTCCCCTCCCGACTGAATCAACAGAATAAATAATATTCTGCCACAGCCGGGATTCGAACCCAGGACCCGGAGCACAGTAGACTAGCGCTCTATCCACTAGACTACGCCGCTCCCCTATTACTTTATTAAATAATCTAAATATTATTATCAGTTAGTCTTATCGGTTTTTTAACTTTTAAAAATTTTGTGTATAAAATTATATTTTTTCTAGCATCGTTAGCTTTCCAACGGTATATTATAAATCTATATTACTGTTTTTATGTAAAAAAAATAATAATAAATAAAATGTTTTCTCCTTTCGTTCTTTATCATATTCGTTCAACATTTAAATTTAGCGGCTTTTTTCTAATCCTTATGGTTAACTTTTTTGGATCCACAAAATTAAATTAAAAAAAAAAAAATATTCTGGGATCAAGTCCACTTACAATAACGAACAATGAACAAAAATAAATCCTTATGGTCTGGTTACTTAAAGAAAATATTTATTATATAAAATATATATATATATATATATATATATATATATATATATATATTCCCTTTTAAGGATTGAAAAAATATTTATTCATATAAAAGATCAAATATTCATAATATCTGTAGATCTTTGAAAATTCATACTATAAATACATATACTTTACATTGGAACGGGAGATCGAGATGCGAGTAGGTAGTGGAAGAGTTGATGTTTGAAGAAGGAAGAAAGGTGGCTTTACGAATAGAGATTAATTAAAGGTACTATAGACGAAGAAAATTTAAAATATCGGCAATTAAACCATGTCAGACTATTTCAATTAGAATGAAACATACATGATCTTTAAGATTATTAAATTTGGCATCAAAATAGCGAGTCTAGTCAAATATTTAGAGCCGTTTTTGAGAAATCGTAAAAAGGTGCAAAATATATGGTATTAGGTAGATCTTTCGGTTAGCCGATTTTGAAGTAAAAGTTGCTGTAACATCTGGGGCGTATACGACTTTTCTTTTACGCCATAGACTTACCACACACGCTCGAGCAGACGGACACACACAGACCTTTTTGCAGGAGTTGGTAATTTGGAATTAGAGAATTCCCTATTGCAATACTTTCCCTTACTACATAATTCATATATAGGCAAGTAAAAGAAAAATAACGGAAACATATATATATATATATATATAATTAGTTTTGTATTTATTTTTATATAAAAATCAATATAAATATATTGATTATTTATTAATATATTAAAAGAACAATTTTCAATTTTAATGCTAAAAGAATCAAATAGATTGGTTTAAAAATAAATTAATCAGATATTTTAGTGCTTCCAATAAAATTTCCTGTAATAGATATAATAGTACATTTTGGAAATCAGTTCCCTCTGCACAGAACTCCCATTAACATGCAAATAGTTACTCGGCAAATGCTGAAGGAGTTGGAATTGAGTTAAACCTGATCAGTAAGTTACAAATTAGCAAGTCTTGAGACAGCACTTGGTTTATAGGTAAGTTTTATTGGGCACTGATTGTCTCACAATATTTGTCAATTTTTCTTTCACTTACCATTAAAATCTGGTGCGGGAAAAAGACAACTTTCACTTACCTTCGTTGTTACAATTTAACAATTTTTAAATACATTTAGAAATGAATATAAACTGTTGAAGAATTAATTACATTGAGTTTCAATGTAAACATGTGTTTTATTAAATAATCTATCATGTTATTATCTACAACATTCAGTTACTTTTATCGGCTTTTTATCACTTTCCATTATCTTTTACAATTTTGTGTTTAAGATAATATTTTTTTCTTAAATCTTTAACTTTCCAGCGGTATGTTATACGTCTATAACATATTTTTTTATGTTCGAAAACACAAAAATTGCATTAAAAAATATGTTTGCTCATTTCTCCTTTAGTTAGATATCGAATTCGTTCAACTTGCATATTTACCCGTTA
Organism: Piezodorus guildinii; assembly: GCA_023052935.1. Taxonomy (NCBI): domain Eukaryota; kingdom Metazoa; phylum Arthropoda; class Insecta; order Hemiptera; family Pentatomidae; genus Piezodorus; species Piezodorus guildinii. The sequence continues at coordinate 27,317,504 of CM041296.1, read as the reverse complement.
TTTATCAATGCTAAAAAGATCATATAGTTATTTTAATAGAATTTACTCGACTACTCCAACACATACTGGGCAAATGCTCCAATCTTCCACTTAATTACAAAAGACTTATTTATATGTCCATCATAAGACCGATATGGACTTACGGAGTAGAGCTATGGGGCTCTACCAAACCATCAAATTCTTCTCGTATCCAATCCTTACAATCTAAAATCCTTAACGCTTCTTACTTTGTGACGAATAAGCTCATCCATAAAGACCTTAATATCCCATATGTTACTGAATTAGCCCGAACCAGATATCAATCATTCCATGAAAAACTCCATTTCCACTCTAATCCACTAGTTTCTATCCTATCATCCTCTACGATTCCTGATAATCCTCCGAGGCGTCTGAAAAGAAGATGGCCCCGAGACCTTCTGGTTCCAAATATTTTTAGAGTGCTACCGATGGGTATTCATGTATTTCATGTCAGATTACTATATCCATCAAATTTACATGTTGTATATAATTATACAGTTGTAAATATTAATAAATATGTTAAAAAAAAATAAATAGAATTTACAAAATTAAATGTATTTTCCATTTCAGATTATTTTAATCATGATTAAACCTACATGATATTAAAGCCCGTTCAATTTTACATCGATAATCGTTTAATCAAAATCGTTAGAGCTGTTTTTGAGGAAATCGGTGCAAAATGCACGGCATAACGTGGATCTTCTGGTTAGCTGACTTTGGAAGCTGCTGTAACATCTCGGGCGTATAGTAGCCTTAAGTATGAAATTTCAGTTTCATAGGTTTTTTTCGTTTACGCGCTGCGCACTTCACACACACACACATTCACGCGTGGACACACACACACACACAGACACATATAATTTTTTGCGGGGCTTGGTCATTTGGACTCAGGGGACCCTAAAACGTATATTTCTGTTTAAAACTTGAATTTGAAAATGTCCACTATTGTACTACTTTACCTTAATATATAGTTCATATATAGATAAGTGAATGTAAAAATTAACAAAACGTCAAAAACAATATTGTATTTAATATATGACTTGGTACTCGCTAATATAGATATTCTTATGTATTCATTACAGATAAGAAAATATCGGCTTATAGCTGAGCAAGGCTTATTTTCATAAATTATTTTTGGATAAACCTGATAAGAATAATTAAACAATTTTTTACAGTATATATAATTCAGTAGTGGGGGGGAATTAACTTAAATTAATATTAACTTCGGAGAACCGAATGGAGCGAGAAGTGATAGTAGGATGGTAAGACCCATTTCCAAGGATGAAATAATTTAGTAGCTAAGTCAGTTACTACCTAGTAGTTACCCAGCCTTACCATGTATCACAAGTACTAATGGGTGAGGGTTGGAATCCACTATTATTTTGATTCAAACACACTTGTAATTATGGTTATAATTTACAACACAGCTGTTATTACATACCCCGCCAATTTTCTAAAAAATGTGAAATAATGGCCCTTCATCCAGAACATGGCACCCATATTTCCAGGTATTCATGAAATTCGGTACACTGTAACTCTTCATAATGGTATAAACTTCTTTGTTTTACAAATTAATCTTGATAAATGAAACAAACACAGCATTTTAATCAAAGAAATACATATTGAAAGAATCACACGACTTTCACTGACCTCTATTTTTAAAATCGATTAAAGAATTTTCAAATACAGTTAGAGATGAAAATGAGTGACCATTAAAGAATTAATTTAATTGAATTGATATAGAAACATGTGTTTTATTAAAAACTCTATTATATTATTATCTAAAATAATCAGTTACTTTTATCGGCTTTTTATCACTCTTTATAAAATTTTACAAGCTTGTGTATACAATAACATATTTTCTAGAGTCTTTCTCTTTCAAACGATATATTATACATCTATATTAATGTTCTTATGTTCAAAAACAAAATAGGCGCGCTGTGCTTCATTAAAAAGCCGCCAGATTGCAGCACCGTCAACATGAATTTTCTTTTTCGGGAACCCAAAAAACAGTTAGTTTTATCGGCTTTTTATCACTCTCCATTACCCTTTACAATTCCGTGAATCAGATAATATTTTTTTCTAAAATCTTTAGCTATCCAACGGTATATTAAACATCTATATTACTATTGTTGTGCTCAAAAACACAAAAAAAAATATTTGTTTAGTTTTCTTCTTTAGTTGTTTATCGAATTCGCTCAACGTACATATTTAGCTCTCTATTATCAATGCTAACAAGATAATATATTTTTTTTAAGATTCTACAAAATTAAAGGTACTTTAGAGGAAGATAATTTAAAATATCTGCATTTGAGCCCCATAAAAATATTTCTTTCAGAATGAAACCTACATAGTATTAAAGCTCATTAAATTTTACATCAATATAGCGAGTTTAATTAAAATCGTTAGAGCCGTTTTTGAGAAAATCTTAAAAGGTGCAAAATGCATGGGATAAAGTGGCTCTTCTGGTTAGCCACTTCTGATTTTCGATTTTAATGAAAATGTTGCTGTGACATCTCGGGTATATAGATGTCCTAAATATGAAATTTCAGTTTCGTACGACTTACCGTTTTGTCGCTAGACTTACCCCACACACCTTACACAAAATACCTAAAACTTGTATTTCCGTCGAAAACAGGAAGTCGACAATTTTCACGATCGCAATACTTTCCCTTACTGTATATAGTAAGTAAAAGTAAAATTCTCGATTTAAACCTAAGATGGTTATTTTTACTTCATATACCTACATCTGAAATATATAGTAAGGGAAATTACTACGATCGTTGTTAACATTTTCGGAAGTCCAACAAAAAATTTAAAAATTATATTATTAATTAGAACCACCTCTTCTTATGTATGTATTTCTTATTACATTAATGATTCATTTCATTAATAACACATAACGTTTAGAAGTCTTATTGCCTCATCATCAGAATAATTCATTAAAAATATCCTCCATGATGAAATAATATAGGTCATTTTTATCATTAAAATTCTTTTCACTAATATTCTACAAAAGTTATTATTATTAAAACCTCACACATGATTATTGGTATTTCACTGTCACATTTTTAACATGAAAAATGGTTTAATAATAATGACATTTGTAGAATATTGGTGAAAAGAATTTTAATGATAAAAAATACCTATATTGTTTTAATATGGAAGATATTTTACTTTCACTTACTATATATAGTAAGGGGAAGTATTGCGATCGTGAAAATTTTCGAATTCCAGTTTTCAACGGAAATACACGTTTTAGGGTCCCCTGAGTCCAAATAACCAAGTCCCGCAAAAAGGTCTGTTGTGTGTGTGTGGTAACTCCCGGGCGGAAACGGTAAGTCCTATGAAACTGAAATTTCATATTTATGACAACTATACGCCCGAGACGTGACAAAACTTTTTTCATCAAAATGAGCTTACCAGAAGAGGCACTTTATACCATGCATTTTGCACCTTTTTTCGATTTTTTCAAAAACGGTTCCGACGATTTTGATTAAACTCGCTATATCGATGTAAAATTTAATGGGCTTTAATACTATGCAGGTTTTATTTGGATAAAAATGGTCTGACAGATTTAAATGCCGATATTTTTCTTCCCCTAAAGTACCTTTAATTTTGTAGATTCAATAATAATAACTAGATTATCTTGTTAACGCTGATGAAAAACAGGTAAATATATAAACTGAATAAATTCGATACCCAACTAAAGGAGAAAACAGAAAAAATATTTTTTTAATGCAATTTTTCGTTTTTGAACATAAGAGCAGTAATATACATGTATGATATACCGTTGGAAAGCTAAAGATTTTAGAAAAAATATCATCTCATACACAAGCTTTTAAAAGTTATTAGAGAGTGATGAAAAGAAGATAAAACTTACTGATTATTTTAGATAATAATATAATAGATTTTTTAATAAAACACATGTTTCTATAGAAATTTAATTTGATTAATTTCTTAATAGTTTCACGTATTTTTATCTCTAACTGTATTTGAAAAATCTTTCATTGATTTTAAAAATCGAGGTAAGTGAAAGCCGTGTGTTGCCCGCACCAGATTTTTTAATGATGTGTTACTAATTAAATGAGTTATTAATGTAATAATAAATAGATATATAAGAAGAGATGGTTTTAATTAATAAATATATATAAATATACTCTTCATAAAAGAAAATTGAAATAAAATTTAAGTTGTTTAAAACTGAAATTCCATATTTTAGAATTGCATATGCCTGAGATGTTACAGTAACTTTTTCAACAAAATCAGCAAAGAAGAAGAGCCTCTTCATGCCATGTATTTTGTAAAACAGCTTTACAATATTGATTAAACTCGCTATATCAAAATAAAATTTAATGAGCTTTAAGATGTAGATTTAATACAGATTGAAGTATTCTAAAAGGTCTTATGCCGACATTTTTAATTTTATTTCTCTAAATTGCCTTTATTTTTGTAGTGTCGATAAAATTAACCAAGTAATTTTGTTAGCATTGTTAAAAAAAAACCTGTTAAATATACAAGTTGAACGAATTAGAAAATCGACTAAAAAAGAAAAGACCAAACGTATTTTTGTATGTAATTTTATTTTATTTATTTATTATTTTATTTGTTTTTATTTTTTACATAATAGCAGAATAAATGTGTATAATATACCGCTGACGAAAAGCTGAAGATTTTAGAAGAAATGTTACCTTATAAACAAAGTTGTATAAGGTAATGGAGAGTTATGGAAAGCGGAAAAACCTAAGTTATTTTTGTAGATAATAATATAATTTACTGAAAATCATGTTCCTATAGTAACTAAATGTATAACTTTTTTTGTAATAAAAAAAAAAAGGAGCCTAAAAGCTCGAATGTCCAGTTGACCCAATGTAGTTAAATTGAAGGTAAACTTTTGACGGATGAAAAGCCCTTTGAAGTCCACACTTGTTGATAAGGCGTATTTTTTTTTTTTGGTAACCTACTCATTGCAGCTGACGTTTAATCTAAGTCCCTATAATACATTTTAGCAGTTTGTACTTTTTTTTTACTGTATTTTATATTTAAAAACTCTTATTTTATAATTACGATTCCTCTGTTTCAATGAGGATTGTTCTAATTAAAAAATAAATTATTTATTTAAATTAACTAATAATATGAATAAATATACTGAGTGGTAATAATTTAAAAATATCGTAATTAAATTTAACAAGAGTAAGAACTTACCTTTCTAGTTAAATCAAAAAATTGTTAAAAAAAGTTTAAATCGATTCGCAATATTACAAAAATTATAAAGAATAACATCGACCTTCGATGATTTTTTTTTATATTAAATAATATAACAATAGAAATTATCATATACAACAATTACTGACGTTAATTCATTTGTCGTCACTCTCCATTACCGCTTTAATACTATCAACATTTTCCGTTATAATTTATTTTTCATATTTTAGTCATAATTTCTTCTAATTTATATGTATAACTTTTTAAGCCACATGAAACGCATAAAAGAGTGCCACTAGCATTTCTATTATATTTTTTATGTAATAAAGCATCTTTGTGGCGAATAGAACTTGGTAATCTTTATTTATTATAGTATTATCTCTCCTGTATGTCCCTATTTATTGATCATATCATCTTAAAAAAATTACAATCAATTTATTAGGAGGTTTTTTTTTTTTTTTTTTTTTTTTTATTATGCCTCCCTATTTCAGCTTTCTCCATAAGAGATCTGACAGCCCAGTACCACTCCGATCTGGATGGAGTTTCAGTTCTTATTTTTTGTAAGCGAGAGAATACTTCTAGATGCGCTGCATCTATTGCCCGCTTCGTATCACACAGACAGCATTGTGGAACCTCTACCACTCTGATCCTACATAAGTGCTTCGCGAGGTAATCATGGCCAGTAATCATTCTGAACCGTGCAACAGCATCTTTTCTTTGGAAATCTAACTGTATCCGTTCTTCCTCAAGAAGTAGTTTATCGAACTGAGCCTTAGGGAATCCATTAGTAAAGCATGATTTGCCCTCTTAACTTCATCTCTAGCTCCACGACAAGAAACTTACCAGAAGAGCCACTTTATACCATGTATTTTGCACCTTTTTTCGATTTTCTCGAAAACGTCTATATCGATGTAAAATTTAATGGACTTTAATATCATGTAGGTTTCATTCGGATAAAAATGGTTGGACAGGGCTTAAATGCCCATATTTTAAATTTTCTTCATGTTAAGTACCTTTAATTCTGTATATTCTATAAAAATAACTATATTATCTGGTTACAACTGATGAAAAAAGGTAAATACATAAATTAAATGAATTCGATACCAAACTAAAGGAGAAAACAGAAAAAATATTTTAATAAAACACATGTTTCTGTATAAATTCAATTTAATTAATTCTTTAATAGTTTCACTTATTTTTTTCTTTAACTGTATTTTAAAATTCTTTAATTGATTTTTGAAATGGAGGTAAGTCAAAGTCGTGTGTTGCCCGCACCAGATTTTTTTAGAAACATTAGGTTTCGTAGCTGCAATGATGGCCGCCTGTAAATCCAAAAACAAGACAATGTCTTTGCATCTATTTTTGAGAGAGCTTGTAAAGCTAGCCTGCTTCTTCATTGTACTTTGCATGTTCAGCTGAAACATCGGTGTAGACAAGGAGCCAAGGAAGGCTGGGATAAAGCTCAGTTATGGCTTCAAGTGCCAAGAATCTTAATTCCTCACGTATGGGCTTCTTCTCTTTATAAGATGCTGTCTTTAGAGGGATCCTGTGTAGTATTAGAGAAAGTGGTTCTCTTGGAGAAGACAATAAGCCGATTTTTACTCTACTTTTTCGAAAAATGTGACCTGCGTTTAATTATTGTGAAGGGTTTCTTTCTATTAGTATATTAGTCAACAGGAAATATACATAGGCGGTCATGAAGGTTAATCAATTGAAATGCTAGTTGCACTCTTCTATATGTTTCATATCGTTAAAAAGTTATACACATAAATAAGACGAAATAATTTTATGGATAAAATATGAAAAATAAATTACAACGGGAAATGGTGATAGTACTTACTAAATCTGTAATGGATAGGGACGAACGCATAAACGTCAGTGATTGTTTTATGCTAACATCTATTGTTATATTATTTAATATAAAATAAACCATCGAAGGTCAAAGTTACTTTGTGATTTTAATCCAGAAACGCAAGATAAAACTGCCCATTAGTATATTATTGCGTATAATTCTGAGATAATTATATTGCTCCAAGACGTACATGATCAAAATAAAGAGCCTTGACAACTCTGGCAGTAAGACGATTGATGATAAAAATATCCTTCCATTGCATAACAAGTCTAATTCTAGCCCAGGTAAATAATAACTCGTCCAATGGAACATGCATTTAGATATGAAGTCCTGTTTTTTCATTATCTTGCATTTGAAGCGTTAAAAAAAGTGTAAAAACATTTGATAGTAGCGTTTTGTAACAAGATCAATCTATATTCATAAAAGCAAGTTACTATTTCGTTGCTATCTCAAAAATCACAATACCTATGAAGCTGATACGTGTAAATGTAAATATGTGTAAACTTATCAGTGCTACTTATCGGGTTTAGTACTCTTAGAGATTCGTACTGTTTCACAGCCAAAGGCCGTGATTCGGTATGAATCATGCTTAGCTGCCAATATTTTCTGCAATATTTGAGTACCAAGTTTATGGTTTGAGTACCAAGCTGGATGTGCCCCAGGAGGGTCTCAATACCCCAGGGTCGCTCCACGGCTGAAATAATAGGATAAATAATTCTGCCTCAGCTGGGGTCCGAACCTGGAGAACAGTACCCTAATGCTCTATCCACTAGACCATGCCGCTCCCAAAGGTTTTAAGGCCATAGTATAACTTATTTCTTTAAAAAAACTCTCGGCCGGAAACGAAAAGTCCTACGAAACTAAAATTCCATATTTTAGACAACTATACTCCCGAGACGTTACAGCAACTTTTTCAACAAAAACAGCTAATGAAAGGAGCCACTTTCTACAGCTTACTTTGCACCTTTTTACTATTTTCTCAAAATCTTCACTAACGATTTACGAATGTAGAATTTAATAGGATTTAATACCATGTAGGTTTCATTCTTAGTGAAATAGTCTGATAGGGCTTAAATGCCGATATTTTAAATTTTCTTCCCCTAAAGTACATTTAATTTTGTAGATTTAAAAAAAAATTAGGCACATCACCTTTTTAGCATTGATAAATAACGGCCATATGTGCAAGTTAAGCGAATTTGATAAACAACTGAAAGAGAAAAGAGCAAAAACATTTTTTTATCCAATTTTTGTTTTTGAACGCAAGAATAGAAACATAGATGTATAATAAACCGTTGGATAGCTGAAGATTTTAGCAAAAATATTATCTAATACACGGAATTGTAAAGATTAATGTTGAGCGATGAAAAGTTGATAAAACTAACTGATTGTTGTAAATAAAAATATAATAGATTATTTAATAAAACACAAGATTTTATTAAAATTCAAATTAATTATTTTATCTCTAAATGTATTTAAAAATTATTTAATTGATTTTAACAACGTAGGTAAGTGAAAGTCGTGAGTTGTGCGCACCAGATTTTTTTATTTGTTATTGTTGCACTGAGGTGCATTTTGTATTAAATGACAAATTTTTCATAGTACATAATCGAAAAAGTAACAGAATGATTTATGGTGAAGTTATATATTTTACAGTTAATCTTCTCAGATCAACGCGGAATTGTTGAGTTTGTACCCTGTGAATATAATTGAGTTGATAGCATCGCGGAGACTCAAATGGGCGCGTAAAGTTGTTGGGCTCGGTGAGGAAAGGATTCCGAGAAAGTTGGTATTCGCAGATCCGACTGGTAGGAGACTCAAATGGGCGCGTAAAGTTGTTGGGCTCGGTGAGGAAAGGATTCGAGAAAGTTGGTATTCGCAGATCCGACTGGTAGGCGTCTGAAAGGTAGCCGAAGCGTCGATGGGAGGATTGCATTAAGGCTGATCTCGGGGGCTTGGGCTTGACTGGTGAACATTGGACGAGTCTGTGCAGGCGAAGTTTGGTGGCATCGGCATCGAACCTTCGGGTTCGGTAGGCCTATTATTATTATTAATCTTCTTAGATGCGCTTAAAAATTAAAACAAAATTATATATTTTCGGGCAAATTTGAATGCTAAAACTGATATTTTTTTAAACTATATTCTTGATTGTCATTGGGTGACTACTAGATTATAATTCTAGGTCTCCTAAAAGTTTTAAACAATTGAACTGAAGTAGTGAAGAGTTTTAAGTACCTTAAGGCTGACTAGATGGAAAGAAGGATGGCGGAAGAGGAACGTAGAACGGAGATGTACGATTTGAGATATTTTAGCCTTTCAATATAGTCGATACGATTCCTGTGGGAAGGGTCTTTTGTCCGAATATGCTTATTGTTCCCTAAGTCCTGATCTGGTTTCTTTTGTACTCTGGGCAAGCTTTTTCATTGCCAATCCTTGAGCTATCAAGGATAGCCATGTACTCTAAATGGAATAATATATTCACTTTATATTCGCTCCAGTATAGCAAATAAGCCATTAATATTTAACTAAGACCCTATATTCCATGAGCTGAGGGAACTATTACTCAATGAAAGGACATATAGCTACTAGGGTTTGTCGGTTTTTAAAAACTGGTATTTTGGAGGAAAATTATAAAATACGAAAACCGGTTTTTTTGTAGAAAGTATCGGTTTTCAATGTATTGTTTATTTATTTAAACGTCACTTTATGCTACTATGGCTAATCGGACGATGCTACAGTGGGAGTCCTAAATTTTGCCTATCCAAGTTTTATCAGGATAGGGATCTTTATCGAGTACCTGACATCGCACAGGCTCGGGACCTCCTTTTACGTCCCATCCGAAGAACGGCATAACTAAGGATTTTTTACTCCCATTAAAAAATCCTAGGAACACCTGCGGGTTTGAACGGTTTTCAATGTATAAATAGTTTTGAATATAAACAAGTTTTGAAAATGACAAATGTAACCAAATGTACCAGATTTCTGAAAACACTGTTGCTTATTGGTTTAGTACTATCGGTCGGATATGATTTCAAGAGTGTTTTGTCTATTGGATGAATTAATTTAGATTTTATATCAGTTTGTCTTCTGGTTTCTTTATGTACAGTTCATAAATTCAGTGTTCAGTTCCATTGATCGATATTTGATATAGATGATATTATACAAAATGTAAGTAGGTAACATATTTTAATATTATAAAAATATAATTTTTTTTAAAATCAGGCTTTAAAAACGATTATGCCTAGTTCGGTACCAAGTGAGAGGGTATTTTCTATTTCGGAGAATTTCGTGAATAAACTAAGGACACGGCTAAATAGCAAATCGATAGACGTCCTCTGTTTTCTAAATCATATCAACAAGAATAAACAAAAAAATAAATAGAATATTTAAAATTGCCCTGAATAAAAATACTCGGTCCTTAATTGTCTTTAAAACTAAAATTGATTTTAATAAGTATATATGCATAAACTTTATTTACTCTTGTGTTTCGGCTTTGATTATAATTTAATTATATAATACACAGTTATATATTTTCTAATTTTTTTATATATATTCTAAACAAGGAAGAGCTCATTTAATTATTAAGGTTGATTTTGGGCTGAATAATTCTTCCATTAATACTCATTCTTTTATTTCATAACGTTTCGGGATATTCTCCCATCTTCAGAAGTCTACAAAATTATATTAAGCAATTACCATCACATTAAAAATTACTATAATGAAGTGAATGGTTTAAAATTTTTTATAAATTAGGTGTTAATTGATAACAAAATTTTAAAACTATTAAATAACAAATTTTAAAATCATAAGGAGGCATTAAAAGCAAAAATTTAACAATGTTACATAGTACTTAGTTAGATAAATAAATAAATATTATAAAGTTACCTTGTTATATATTCAGTAATCCCAACATTTTCACTAATCACACCTTGAGCTAGGTAAAATAGTTAAATGAAGACAATGTTTAAAAACATCAGATCTGAGCAAGAGAATTGCTCAGATCTTTGTCCTCAACTGGATTAAGGATTAGACCAATTTTTAACTTGTATATGGTTATTATTATTTCATATTGTGAAATTCTTTAAAACATTTATTATTAATTATTTATATTATATTTTTAATTAAATCAGAATAGTGGTAACTTAAATGTCTTGAGTCAGTTTTAAAATTCACGGTTTTATCTATATTTTTATTGATATATATAGCCTCTATGGTTTTCTATTTTGTTTATTTTTTACTATTTCCAAAATTTGTGGTCTATTGAGATCAAACTTATGTTTAAATGTATGCTGTGTTGTGATAAAGCAGTTGTTATTATATTTTTACTGTCGTTACAATTACTTTTGTGCTGTTTAGTTCTAGTACTAGCTTTGATTATAATTTACATTACATTATACACAGGTATATATTTTCTAATTTTTTTATTTATTTGAACCCTTGGCTGAATAACTCGTTTCACTATTTTAAAACTATTTACATAATTATAGTGAAAATTATGCATAAACCACGAATAATTTATTTTAATGTTATTTAATACTGGTCAACTATTATTTATTTGTTCTACTAAATTGCATAAAAAAAATTTGACTTTCAATAAAATTGAACAATAATTTCAGTCAAAAACTGCTTTTTATCACTCTAAATTTTATGTTAAATTTTTTTATTCGAATTACAGAATATTCGAGTAAAAATATTTTTTATTAAAACTCGAAACCGGACAAAACCGGTTTTCTATAATGACGGTTTGTTTATTCGTTTAACGTCACTTTATGCTACTATGGCTGATCGGACGATGCTACAGTGTGAGTCCTGAATTTTGCCTATCCAGGTTTTATTAGGGATCTTTAACGAGTACCTGACATCGCACAGGCTCGGGACCACCTTTTAACGTCCCCTCCGAAGGACGGCATAACTAATGTTTTTTACTCCCATTAAAAAATCCTAGGGCTACCCGCTGGTTTGAACCCGCGACCTTTGGCATAGAAAGCTGTTATGCTAGCAACTACGCTATGGGTGACCCCATGACGGTTTTTGTATAAACCCTCATTGCTACATATTATATCTACTTAATGCTTTAAATAATAACACACTTAGGACCCATACATGGTCACTCTTTATTATTCTCACAATCATAAAAGCTGTTGTATTTAAACATCTGTAGTATTTAATACACAATACTACAGATATCTTAAATCGATAGTCCTAATTATTTATTATTATTAAGCACAGAAAGGATCCTCTAGTCTTTCTGTCGAGACCGGTACATTTTTGGTGAAATTCAGACTCCCAGTAGTCAAAAACCGCGCCCGATGGACTTCTTGCCAGTTTCTCTCAGAAACAGGAAGTCTTAAGAAACTAATATTTCATATTTAAGATTGAGTAGGGACCTAATAACTTAAATAAACATTGAAGTACTAACGCAGGGCAATTTCTTCGCAAAATTTGTTATCGCCCATAATTAAATATTAGCATTTTTAATTGTTGTCTTTATTGTATATATCTTGTAATGCCTGCGATGTTTACTGCGAACTTTTTCACACAAATTTTTTTTACCAGATTTTTTTCTGGGTTTAATGACGTGTATTTTCGATTTTTTTTTTCACTTTTTTTCAGAGGCTTTTGTTTCTTTTCTTTTTACATAATAAGAGTTTTCCTGCGTTAAAAGATTATATAGTTAAATTTTTTAGCTCTAAAATCTTTATACAAAACATTTAAGCATAGCTCTTATACAAGAAAGCATAAATCATACGTATTGTAATAAAGGTTGGTTAAATAATTATAGATTCCTTTGATTTATCAGCCGATATTAAATAAATGTTATGATTTAATATATATTATGAAAATTCTCACCTGCTGATCCCTACACATGACAACAATCACAGTGAGGTTGGCGAAGAACCCAATGAAGCCTATGAAAAACAAAATAATACTGGCAGCGACGTAGCCGCCTGACGGCATGAGCAACTCCATATCAACATTGGGAACCCTAAAAAAATAATTAACATTTAAATTAATACATTATTTTTAAAAATACTGCAAATATATAAGATCAAAATAAATAATACCTACTAATCCAAAGATAAGCCACTATATCCGCTCCTGAAATTTATAAAAAGCAACGTTACAAAAACAGACAAAAAAATTATAACAATATTATTTATTTTTTAAATTTAAAACTAAAATAATAGGAAAACACGCCAGGAAGAGGTGCCGTTGAGCATCTTTTCCCATCATGCCTACCACGCCAGACTATCATTCTTTCATCAAATTCACTGATTGTCAACATTCATTGACAGGTGTGAATAAAAAAAATGTGAAGATTAAAAAAAAAAAAATTTTAAACTTGGCAATATTTAAATATATTACGTCTGATTGATGTAGCATATAATTGGTTATAAAATTTCTCTCTTAGTTCCTTAGAAAAACTAGAAGAGGAAACACAAGAATTTCATTTACCTCCGTGATTAAAATTTATTTTAAGAAATTTTAAATGAAGTTATAGTTTAATAAATTTTGAAGAATTATATTGAGTTTCGATGAAAGCATTAATTTTAGATAAAATAATCTGAAAATAGAAATTATTTTATCTACAACAATCACTTAGTTTTCTCCGATTTTATTACTATCAATTTCCTTACACACTTTGCGTATATATTTTTTTCTAAAATCTTTAGCTTTCCAACGGAACATCTATATTGATAATAAAATAAAGTTGAGCTAAGAACAGAACAGGAGAAAAATAAGGTGGAGAAACATAAATGATAACTTACTAGAGCAACTAATAATGTTATATTAATATATTATATATATATATATATATATATATATATATATATATATATATATATATATATATTTAGCCATCATTTTTAAATAAACCATTGGAATCTTTTAAAAAAATACAAGATTTGAGATTTTACGTTTTAAGGTTTTTTTTAATTATTAAAAAAATCCATCAGTCCATCCTTCTTCGTCAGCAACTCTTTTCCAAAATGACTACATCGTTTTTTTTTCGGAATTCGTTTCTGACAACGATCCTGACAATGTCGTGTTAATATCATTCAAGACATAAAATATATGTCCACAACTCATTTATTTTTAAAGATAGAAAAAAAAATGTAAGGTATTTCGAAATCATTACACCGCGGAGCCATCAAATTGAAAGTATATAACCATTAAATCGGTTATTGTTAAAGATAAAGAAAAAATTAAAAGTGCTCAATCAGTAAAATAAAAAGTTATTTAAAAAACAATAAAACTTACATAGTTATTGATAAGACATGCGATTCATTATAACTCGGTTGTTTATTAAGATGTGATACGAAATATTTTGTTGGAATTCGTATACAAATAATTGAATGGAAAACAAAAACGGGAAAGGAGTCTTTAATAAAGGTTTTCGGGTTATTATTTTTAATGAGCCTTTGTAATCGATCAAAAAAATAAAAATATATATAATATAATATATATATATATATATATATATATATATAATATATAAAAAACCCGTACACCGAATATCAGAAATACACGTTTTAGGTTCAAAATCTCCCAAAAGAAGACCCTAACTATTTTTATTAAACTAGGTATGTGAAATTTTATATCATGTAGGCTTTATTCTGATTGAAATAATCTGACAGGGCTTATATGCCGAATTTTTTTATTTTCTTTATCTAAAGTACCTTTGATTTTGTGATTCACAAATACCCATAATTGCTTATGACATTGTAAAAAACGTAAATATACATATTGGACGAATTCGTTAACGAAATAAAGAAGAAAATTTGTACGTAATTTTTATCAGCACAGTAGAATAGTAATATAGATGTATAATATACCGCTGGAAAGCCAGAGATTTTAGAAAAAATGTAATTTTATGTACACAGTTGAACAAGGTTATGGAAATGGTAAATATATGAATATATGATAAATCTAAGTGATTGTTGAAGATAATGAGTTCAATTTTTTTTTTTTTTCAGTAAAATAAATGTATCCATGGAACTCAAACAATCATTTAATTTTATTTTAAATCTAAACTCACTAAAAATTTCATTTATTTATTTTAACAATGGAGGTAAGTGAAAGTCGTATGTTGTGCCCACCAGATTCTTTATTAATTCGCTTAAAATTTTTATTTGATTTGTGTCAGTGTTTGGAAGAGGATTTTTACTTTTTTTTTTCTTCCTGTCAATATCCGACTGCAATTTATAAGTGTTTTCGCGAAGATGAATCACTACTTGTCTTTAAAAACTGGAACAAAAGAGTAGAATGATTGTCAGTATCGCCCTTGAAATACCCTTTTATCCACAGTTTAGTCCTTCTAATCCATTTTTCATTCATTCATTTCCCTGTCTATTTTGAGTAATAGATAGTGTCCGCTTTATTTTTGATTCTATATCCTTTTCAAAACCTTTTTCTTTACTATATTATTGAATCTGGCATTAGTTAAACAAATGCAAGAAAAATAATCATAGAATATTATGAATTCAAGATTTATCTAAGAAGTTTATTTTTTTCAATTCAATCCAAGCTACTGGTCATGTTGTTTCATAAAACTATCAGTTGATTAGAATCAAATCATAATATATATTAACACTAAAACCTTTTTATGTTTTAATATTTAATTAACTGTATTGGTTAATACGTCTAGTAAATGAGCTGCGAAATAAAATACATGAAAAGGACATCAAGAGAAAAACCGTCCATTGGCAGCACTCCAGTAGGTATCTAAACTTGAAGGTTAATATCTATGATATCTAAACTTTAAACTGGGGCAAGAAGAAGAATTTTAGTGTCCAATATCAGGGACCATGATTAAAGAACCAGCTACATCGACATTACTGAATATGGTTTCCTGTGGATGCAAAAAGAAATGTGGTAAAAATACAGCTGCAAAAAAGATGGACTTGTTCTATTGTCGGTCTTTATTGCGGATTCGAATCCTGCATAATAGACCAAATATTAAATATAACATGGAAGAAGACGAGTTTGACGATACGCAGATTTCGCTCAAAATGATACATTATACACATCGAATACATTTGAGATTAAAAAAAAGAAAAAAACAACTAACAAAAATGCTTTATATTTTATTTAAAGTTGTTGGTGTATCATTAAAATGTTTTTTTAAATCAATTAAAACAAAAGTAATATATTGGGAAATTGTTCTTATTAGTTGCAAAAACGCTTTTCTTTTCCTAGAATATACACAATAATAGTTTTTAAGATAATATTACGTTTAGAAGATCAAATTTAAAACGGAGTATTTTATTTTTTATTAGCAGAACACTTTCAGTAAACAAGTTATTATCAACATTTCTTGTTCGTATAATTAGAGGTAATTAAAAATGTTATGCATCTAATCTGTTAGAAATTTAATGCTCTAAAAGATTGTTTCTTATGTATTTTTTAATAAACTGCACACCTAAATAGTTATTGAAGCTAAACCGCCGACTTTTCTGACATTTTGTGTTTTTTTGACAATTTGGCCAATATTGACAACCACGTATCCCCGTAGGTGTTTCGAATTTTCCAACATGTCACATACCAAACATGTAGGCAATTTATTGTTCTTTAAAATTGCTAAGCACTAAGTTTGCTCTAAAAAGTCGAGAAACAGATTTAGAAGGAAAAAACTGAAAAAAGTACTTTTTTTTAGAGGTTTTTCCAAGATGGCGGAAAACGCACAAGGGTGAAAAGTGTGAAAACTTGGGTTTTTAATAAGGGGAGCAGTACAAATAATCGTGCCTAAAAATTAAATTTACCCCACCTTTTTCTAGCCAAAATCCTATTTCTACTGGGCTATTGCTAGGGAGATAGATTTGGGAGTGGAGTTTGTATTGGAAGGATTGATACTTGGTTCGGGCCAAGCCAGCAACATACGGAACAGTAGGGTCTAAAGACCCTATGATGAGACCATAAATGAATGAGCTTATTCGTGACAAGGCATTGAGGATTTTCTAAGGATTTCGGATTGTAAGGGTTGAGTATGGGAAGAATTTGATGGTTTAGTAGAGCCCAAAATCTCAACCCCGTAAGTCCAAATTGGTCTTGTGATAGTCCTGTAAATGAGAATTTAGCAGTCAAATGGAAGGTTTGGGTGCCTTACTAGTAAGTGTTGAAGTTACTTCAGTCTAGTATGTGGATTCCAAGTTAGATGTTTTTTAAGTTTGTGTCGTGGGTAGCGGAGCTGTTCAACTTAGAGAAGCAGAATATTATTAAAGGATGCTGCATGTCGCACTAAAATCAAACAATCTTAGTTGCATACAGATTGAATACTTAAATAATAATGTTAGTTTGAATATAAAAAGTTGTAATTACTTCTATCTAGCCTCATCTCTCTTTTCTACTTATGATTTCCCTACTCTTTTTTAAAGTTGTATTGACAGTAAATGATTTATTTGTTTGTTTCAATTTGCATCTCTACGATTGAGACGTTGATTTCCAAAAGATACTATATCCATTCTAGGAAATTTTACAGGAAACGCGAAATCACTAATTATTATATTATTAAATTAGCTAATTTGATTCTTTCTCATAAATCGAGAATTGTTTTTTTAGTATATTAATAACATCATATTAAAGATATGAAATGAGATGTTTTGGTATAATTTGGAACGAAATTAAATGTGTAATTATTTCCTTTAGAAAATAATTATATTTCTAAATTGCGTTTTTAAAGGGCTTGGGTGTTCATCAGATAAAATCGAATAGGAGATTTAGATATAACTAATTGATGATAATACAAATATGTAAAAAAATCAATTTTGTAAAAAATGTCCTTAGTACTTTTTGGAAATCAACGTCTCAATTCACAATAATAAGCTGAAATAAATAAATTAAATATAATAATAAACAATAAACTTATGTATCACATATATATATATATATATATATATATATATGTAAATTATAATCATAATTTAGTTGTAGATAGTGTCGCCATTTATCATAGTGACAAAGTAGATCACATGTGTTTTTAAGATTGGGTAGTTTCATGTGATCTCTGACTGTTAGCTTCTAGATAAGTAAAGGGACTTTATTCAATCTACATTTTAGGTAAGTTGTTTATATGTTCATTCTGTTGTATGTATCTACTTTTGTATATTGTTATCAATAATAAACTACTATTTTAGAATCGTCTAAAGTCTACTTTCTTTAAGAATTACATATTTATATTTATATATATATATATATATAAAATATATATATATATACGATGATGATAAATAATAAACTGAACTTGAGTACAGAACTTATTAAGATTTATGGTTGATTAAACGTATTAAGTATATGGAGGTAATTATGCTAAGCTCACCTCTTCAATTACCAGTTTTTTCTACATTTTGGTACCAACTTATAGAGCTGATGTGCCTCAAGAAGGTCTCTCTGTCTGGGAAACCTTGAGTCGTCTCAGGGCTAAAATCACTAAAATCAATATTTTTCGAACCACGACACGGAGACTGTAGGCTGGCTAGTCACCTATCTAGTCAATGTCACTCCAAAGTTTCATATTTTATGGTTCAATAATTCCAGAATATAGTCAATAAAGTCTAATAACGGCGATGGGGGGAGGGGGGGATGTTGACGTAATTTATAAAGGTAGTAGGAAAAAAAACACATGCTCCTGAATCTTGATTAAACCAGACCCTTGAAATAAATGAAGCATAAAATTGAAAAAAAATTCGTTTTAAGCTCTTGGTCGGCTTAGTAGGATTTCAGCAACCAAATCCTTTCGTGAGTTCAGATTAATCTTCATAAAAATAAGATGGAGAACATATATCTAAATTAAGATTATAATGCCTTAGGAATTTTAATATTTTTATTATTGTTTATTTTATTGGTTTTATATTTTTGAAAACAAAAACTAATTAACCTCAATCAGAGAAACTCGTGTATTTTATAATAATAAAATATAATCTATAATAGTATTTTTCTACACCCGAATTCGATCTTGATTGTATATAGTTCAAGATAGTAAATCATTCAAATAAATTGATTTCGAGAAAGTAAATTTTAGAATTTCATGTTCAATAATCGCGAAGTTCCATCAGAAGAGGATACCATGCCAACAATTAAAAAAAAAACAATTCAAGTTATAACAAAATGGTTTATTATATGTATGTATCTACTTTTGTATATTGTTATCAATAATAAACTACTATTTTAGAATCATCTAAAGTCTACATTCTTTAAGAATTACAAATTGAATAAAAGTCTACTCAACCATGGCTTCAAGTAAGAAACTTCATGTCCATATTGTCAAGAGAGGAGAAGCAAAGTATGAGTTAATTGCTCTGTCTGTGGACAACGTTGTATGGTACAGTTTACCAGAGCAGTTAAAGGATTTGGACTTGCACAAAGAACTATTATCAAGTAAAACAATTGTGAGTATGAAAAATTCTATCACTAAATTAGGAGGTTATAGAAAAGTTGCTATTGCTTTTAAACCGGAATTGAAAAAAAATATTTAGATGAAGATGATAACTTCAGAATTAGTGATCACTATTTAGAAGAATATAATGTAAATGAAGCTAGTGCTATGAATATTGCATTACGGGAAACAAAATCAGCCAACGAGGTTTTTTTGATCAAACGTATTAAGGAATTAGAGGACCGTATTTCAACTACTTATGCAGTAACTTTAAGTGAAATAGAACACAAATTTCTTTTAAGTAAGTTTAATGGAAAGCAAGAAGCTTTAAATTGGATAACCTCTTTCGAGAAGGAATGTATCAGATTTAAAATATTTGATGGTTCCACCAGGGTAGAAGCTTTAAAGTTGTTTATGGATGGTAATGCAAAAGAATGGTACGGTTCAAGTTTAATTAAATTACCAATAGCTGATTGGGAAGTTTGGAAAAATTCATTTTTATTAGTTTATGGCAGAAAGGGTTGGACGGCGATTCGCACAGCATTCAATTACAAGTATATGTTCGGTTCGCTGATCGATTATGTTCTCAAGAAAGAACGTTTGCTTTTGGAAGCAGACAAAGATATGCCCGAAATCTATAGAGTATATCAAATAGTGTATAATTTACCCCTAGATGTTCAGGATGGGCTTAATAGGGATAAATAGAGACAGTAAATGATATTTTGAGAGAAATGAAAAATTTTAATGATTCTTACGTGATGAAGAAAATATTGGAAAAAAAACAAAATGTAGAGACGAAGAAGACTGACATGGTGAAAAGAAAAACGGAAAAAGTAAATGCTATGGAGAGAAGACCATGCACCATATGCGAGGAACTTGGTTTTAAAAATCGTTTTCATCCAACGTCAGTATGCAGAAATAAACCGTATCAAAATAAAAATGTAGTTAATATGACGGAACTGGAAGACGGCTTGAAAACTGATCTTTCGGGCATTGAAATTCAAAATGAAGAGAGTTCAAAAAACTAAATGGCCCGGAAAAGCTCACACCATGTACATTAATCAAGATTAACGTAGAAGTGGACAGAAATAAAGTAGTAACAGCTGTTTATGACAACGGTTCTACTTGTTCATTGGTTAATGAAAAGCTTGTTCGCTTATTGAAATCGAAATTGCTCTCTAATAGAAGTATTTTGAAAACTATCAGTGGTGTGAATTTTTGCAAAAGCCGGGCTAGCCTTCGTTTAAAAATAGGGGAAATAGAAGATACACTTAACCTATATGTTGTTAAAAATAGTAACTTCAATTACGATTTATTACTTGGTTTAGATGCTATAAAGAAGTTTAAACGTATACAAGATGAAAATCTAAGAATTAAACAGAAAACAAAGGACAGCATAATCGAAGTGAAAAGCGCGAGAATTGACAAGGATTCTTCGAAAGTTGTAACCAGAGAAGATAAATCAATATTGAATGATGAATCATTCGGAAAAGATAAGAATTCCTTAGAAGTAAATTTAGAATATTTGGATGAAAATAAAAAGCATGACATTATGAAGATGTTAAATAAATACGAAAGGTGTTTTGCCAATAATAAGTTTGACGTGGGTATAGTTGGAGATAGCGAAGCTCATATTAAATTGAAAGAGGACAGATATATTTCACGGAAACCATATAGATGTTCTTACCCTGATCAAGAGGAAATAGACTCACAAATTTCCAAATTATTAGAAAATGATTTGATTGAAGAATCGAGTTCACCTTTTGCATCACCTGTAACATTAGCATTCAAGAAAGAAGATGGGAAAAGAACGCGGCTATGTGTTGATTTTCGCGAACTAAACAAGTTAGTAGTGCCTGAGCCCCAACCATTTCCCAGAATCGATGATCTAGTAGTGAATGTCGGTGACTGCAGCTGGTTTACTGCTTTAGATATCAACTCGGCTTTTTGGTCTATACCTCTTCGAATGAAAGATCGGAAAAAGACAGCATTTATAACGCAAAAAGGCCATTGGCAATGGAAAGTCCTACCGTTTGGTTTTAAAAATTCACCAGCTATCTTTCAACGAATTTTGGCAGGTATTTTACGTAAACACAGTTTAAGTATTTTTTGTGTAAATTACATTGATGACATTTTGATTTTTTCACAATCTTATGAAGAACATCTGAAACATTTGGGCTTAGTCTTTGAAGCAGTTAAGAAAGAAGGGCTTAAATTAAAGCTAGTGAAATGTGGTTTCGCTATGCGTTCAGTGAAATACTTAGGCCACGTAATAGAATATGGCAAGGTTCGTCCGATCAATGATAATTTGATTGCAATAAAAGAATTTCAACGTCCTACGACAAGAAAAATGGTTCGTCAACTTCTGGGGAAAATTAATTTTTATCGAAAATTCATCGATCATTGTACAGAGAGATTAGCCCCATTACATAATCTGTTGAAGAAAGACGAAAAATTTATATGGTCTGATAAATGTGAATCGTGTTTTCAAGAATTAAAGTTATATCTATGTACAGCACCAGTCTTAGCAATCTATGACCATGAAAAAGATATAGTTATCGAAGTTGATGCAAGCCGTACGGGTCTGGGTGCAGTTCTGAAGCAGCCACAAACAGATGGTATCCTACATCCGGTTGGTTATTTTTCTAAGAAATTGACCCCTGGTCAAATGAAGAAAGAGATAATGTATTTGGAATGCCTAGCAATAAAAGAAGCAATTGTTTATTGGCAACATTATCTCATTGGTAAGGCTTTTACTGTGACATCGGATCATAAACCGCTTATAAATTTGAAATGTAAATCCCGAACAGATGAGGCGTTGGGTGATTAGATGTTGTATCTATCTCAGTACAACTTCAAAGTCATTTATAAAGAGGGCAAGGACAATATAGAAGCTGATGCGTTATCCAGAAACCCAGTTCTAGAAAGCTTTGAAGATGAAAATGACTGTTTGAAGGTGATTAACATGATTCAAATCGATGACATCATAAATGATCAAGAAACAATTAAAGATGAAATTGCAGCTTCGAAGAAGGTTTTTAAAGATGACAAAATTAGCTTTAAGATGCTAAACAATAGGAAACGAATATATGTGTCAATGGGATTAGGACTCAACTTGATTGACAAAATTCACAAATTTTACGGGCATATTGGCACCAGCCAAATAGCTGAAAAATTGAGACCCTTCTATTATTTTAAAGACATGGATAAACTTATAAATCAGTTTTGCAGAGCTTGTGAGATCTGTGCTAAAAATAAATCTAGATCGGGAAGAGCAATCGGACTCCTTTCTCAGTTAGGTCCAGCAGAATATCCCTATCATATCATGTCCATCGACACAATAGGTGGTTTTGCTAGAAATAACTCAACAAAGAAATACCTTCACTTACTGGTAGATCATTTTTCTAGGTATGCGTGGATCCGTACTTCCAGTGGACAAAGTGTTACTGATTTCATCAAACTGATCAACCCAGTGGCAGAAGGAAACAAAATAAAAATGTTGCTAGTTGATCAATATGGGGCGTTCAATGCAAGGAAGTTCAGAACATACATACAAAACAAGAGAATTGATCTGCTCTATACAGCAGTAGACAACCCACAATCCAATGGACTGAATGAACGGTTAAATCAAACATTGGTAAACAGAATCCGTTGTCGAATAAATGAAACTGATGATGAGGTGTCTTGGACCACTGTGGCTGAGTCTTGTGTCAAGGAGTACAACAACACACCTCACGGAACGACTAAATTTTCACCCGCTTATCTGTTATATGGAATGACATCCGAAATAGTTCCTGAAGAATTGAAACGTGAAACTGATTTGAGTGCAGATCGTCAGAAAGCATTTGAAAATTCAAGAATAAGTTTTGAAAGAAATAAGAAGCGGGTAGATCAAACAAGGAAGGAACATGAATTTCAGGAAGGAGATTTGGTGTACGTTTCGAATGGCAATAGATTGAATAGAGATAAGTTGGATGAAGTTAGGAAAGGACCTTTTACCATAAAACGTAGGGTTTCATCATCTATTTATGAAGTTGACTGCAATACGAGACATAGGGCAGCCAATTTCTTCCATAGCTCTAAGCTGGTACCATACTCTTTTCCTGCGGAAAAAGAGTCTTCGACCAACGGAGGTGTAAATTATAATCATAATTTAGTTGTAGATATTGTCGCCATTTATCATAGTGACAAAGTAGATCACATGTGTTTTTAAAGATTGGGTAGGTTTCATGTGATCTCTGACTGTTAGCTTCTAGATAGAGTAGAAAGGGACTTTTTATTCAATTCTACTATTTTAGGTAAGTTGTTTATATGTTCATTCTGTTTGTATGTATCTACTTTTGTATATTGTTATCAATAATAAACTACTATTTTAGAATCGTCTAAAGTCTACTTTCTTTAAGAATTACATATATATATATATATATATATGTATATATACGATGATGATAAATAATAAACTGAACTTGAGTACAGAACTTATTAAGATTTATGGTTGATTAAACGTATTAAGTATATGGAGGTAATTATGCTAAGCTCACCCTCTTCAATTACCAGTTTTTTCTACATTTTTGGGGTACCAACTTTATAGAGGCTGGATGTGCCTCAAGAAGGTCTCTCTGTTCTGGGACAACCCTTGAGTCGTCTCAGGGCTAAAATCACTAAAATCAATAATTTTTCGAACCCACGACACGGAGACAGTAGGCTGGCTAGTCACCTATCTAGTCAATGTCACTCCAAAGTTTCATATTTTTATGGTTCAATAAATTCCAGAATATCTAGTCAATAAAGTCTAATAACGGGCGATGGGGGGAGGGGGGGATGTTGACGTAATTTATAAAGGTAGTAGGAAAAAAAACACATGCTCCTGAATCTTGATTAAACCAGACCCTTGAAATAAATGAAGCATAAAATTGAAAAAAAAATCGTTTTAAGCTCTTGGTCGGCTTAGTAGGATTTCAGCAACCAAATCCTTTCGTGAGTTCAGATTAATCTTCATAAAAATAAGATGGAGAACATATATCTAAATTAAGATTATAATGCCTTAGGAATTTTAATATTTTTATTATTGTTTATTTTATTGGTTTTATATTTTTGAAAACAAAAACTAATTAACCTCAATCAGAGAAACTCGTGTATTTTATAATAATAAAATATAATCTATAATAGTATTTTTCTACACCCGAATTCGATCTTGATTGTATATAGTTCAAGATAGTAAATCATTCAAATAAATTGATTTCGAGAAAGTAAATTTTAGAATTTCATGTTCAATAATCGCGAAGTTCCATCAGAAGAGGATACCATGCCAACAATAAAAAAAAAACAATTCAAGTTATAACAAAATGGTTTATTATTTAGAAATAACTATTAGGGTATATTCCTGATTCCAGAAAACCTTACATTTTTCATTCTCTATTATCAATAATAACCGAGTTATCAGGGAATAACATTTCTTATAAGTAGTGGCTTGACTATATAAGATTATGAATTTTTCGTTTAGGATCATCGATGCATGGTCTAGTATTATTGTGGCGAATTCCAAAAAAAATTGGTCCAATAGTTTTGAAGAAATTTTGCGGATGGTGTACGGCGGACAAACCGATTTTTTTTATTCATTATTTGGCTTCTACGTATCTTGAAACGCATGCCCTCAAAGTTTGTTGAGGTAATTTTTTTTTCTTTCTTTTTTTTATTTTTGGTCGATTACAAACGTTCATTATCACAAATAAAGAACCAAAATGAAATAAAAAAACTGTACCTCTACAACCTAGAAGGTCTTGGGCTCATTACATTTAGAGATTCATACTGTTTCTAGGCCAATAGTGGTGTGCAATGAGATGATTGGACCGAGATTACGCTTATCCGCCAGGTTTTCCATTTTTTTGCGTACCCCTTAATTTTTTTTATTTTTTATTTTGGTTCTAAGTATCTTTAAATGTAAGCCCTCGAATATTGAGGAGGGATATTTATTTTTATATATGTTTTTCTTTTTTTTGATCAGTTACAAAGGTTCATAATTGAAAATGATAAAGCAAAATGAAAAATAAACAAGATAAGTTTGATAAGTAACTTTATTGAACGAGCAATATTACCCAAAAGATATGATAATTTTAACTTGTAAATTATCCTTCTTCATACGTTTACATTATAACATATTAATTTATTTATTAATTCCTATTCATCCCTTTTTACTCAGTCTGCTGGTGTCCCTCAAGGTAGTATCCTACGACCCATCATTTACACAGTCTATACAGCTGCCAACCCATCCTAAAACCTTCCTTTCTACCTATGCTGATGACACTTGTGTGTTATCAGTCATAACGATCCAACTATTGCCTCTCAAACTCTTCAATCCCACATCAGAGACCTTGAGGTATGGTGTCAGAATTAGAGAATCAAAATCAATTCCAACAAATTCCACCAAATTACTTTTACCCTTCGTCGTAAGCCTATGACATCCTGCCCTACAGTGTCCTTTAATAATATTCCGCTTGTCCCGGTTGAACTGATTCGCTATCAAGGACTCTTACTTTAAACGTTTAACATGGAATTCGCACACAAGACTGAAACGACAAGAAACTGCCCGTCGCTTTCGCTTACTTGACAGACGCTCTAAACTTCCAATTATCCACAAAAGGCTCATCTATATCACCATCATAAGGCATATCTGGACTTACGGAGTTGAGCTCTGGGGCTCTACTAAACCATCAAATTCTTCCCGTATTCAATCCTTACAATCCGAAATCCTTCGGAAAATCCTCAACGCTCCTTTGTCACGATAAAGACCTTACTATCATATATGTTGCTGATTTGGCCCGGACCAGGTATCAATCCTTCCATGAAAAACTCCACTCCCATTCTAACCACTAGTTTCAATCCTTGCTTCCTCTTCCATTCCTGACAATCCTCCTAAAGTTACATCTAAAAAGGAGATGGCCTCGAGACCTCCTAGTTTAGATTACCCAGTGAGTAGTGCCAATGGGCATTTACTCTTCATGTCTTTTTCATGTATTTCTGTTAGCTAATTTACTTGATGTATTAACTAATATAGTTGTAAAATTCAAAAAAAATGATTTAAAAAAAAAAAAATTATTTATTACTTATTGAAAAATATATCCTTGAACATCATCTGTCAATCCATTTAAACAGAGGAATTATATATACAAAGTTTCATAAAGTAATGGAAAGTGTTGAAAATCAGTTATAACTAAATATTTGTTGTTGGTAACCATTTCTATTAATAGATTATGTTTAAACTGAATCACATTTTTCCATTAAGCTCTCTATGTAAAGCTTTAACCTGTTTCCAACTCGAACTTTATTCAAAATGATTTTAACTAACTGAAAATCGTGTGTTGCGTGAGCCGGATTTTAATTAAAAATTGTATCTCCAAGCTTTGTAAAGAAATCTTTTTGAAGAGCAAAAAATATAAATTATCTTTTAAAAATCTGGTGTGGGCAACACACGACTTTCGCTTACCTCCATTTTTAAAATCAATGAAAGAATTTTCAAAAACTGTTAAGAGATAAAAATACGTGAAACTATTCAAGAATTAATTAAATTGAATTTCTATAGAAACATGTGTTATATTAAAAAATCTATTATATTATTATCTAAAATAATCAGATAGATTTATCGGCTTTTTATCACTCTCTATTAACTTTTAAAAGCTTGTGCATGAGATAATATTTTTTTTTTATTTTTAGCTCTCCAACGGTATATCATACTGTATATATATATATATTACTGTATGTATATTACTGTTCTTATGTTCAAAAATGAAAAATTGCATTAAAAAAATATTTTTTCTGTTTTCTCCTCTAGTTGGGTATCGAATTCATTCAATTTTTATATTTAAATGTTTTTCATCAGTGGTAACAAGATAATATAGTTATTTTTATAGAATCAACAAAATTAAAGGTACTTTAAAACAAAATTTAAAATATCGGCATTTATGCCCTGTCAGACCACTTTTATGAGAATGAAACCTTCATGATATTAAAGCCCATTAAATATCACATCGATATAGCGAGTTTAATCAAAATTGTCGGAACCGATTTCGAGAAAAACGAAAAAAGGTGCAAAATGCATATATAAAGTGGCTCTTCAGGTAAGCTCATTTTGATGAAGAAGGTTTTGTAACGTCTCGGGCGCATATTTGTCTTAAATATGAAATTTCAGTTTCATAGGACTTACCGCTTCCACCGGGAGTTACCACACACACACCTTTTAGCGGGACTTTGTTATTTAGACTTAGAGAACCCTAAAATGTGTATTTCCGTTGAAAACTCGAATTGAATTTTTCATCGATCGCAATACTTTCCCTTACTATATATAGTATGTGAAAGTAATAACAATTGTTAGCTTTTATACGATTCGCCTTTCTCGAGTTCTTTCTTTGATTACTCAAAAATTATACATACTCTTGTGCATATCTGATCCCGATTCAAAATATAACTTTGATATGAACAGGAACATCTTTTAATTTTGTAATACATATAACTATTGGATTGTAAAATAAGTTTAGAGCTGTTTTTAATATTTCAATTTATTATCTCTGTGTTTATAAAATCATGTTTACTTAGTCAATATTGTTTATATATTATAAAGGTATCAATTAAAATACTTTTTGACATCCGTTTCAACCGAGACTCATTATCTTTAAGTAGTATTTCGTCAAAATTGAAGAGCAAAAAATTATATTTTTATTTCGAAAAGAAAAATCCGCTGCACAGATGGTAAACCTAATCTGCAGTGCATATGAACATGATACCTTAGGAGAAAGCATCGTCCGATAGTTTGCTCGATCCAGAAACAAAAAATTTTGACTTGAATGATGCAAAGCATCCGGGTTGTTCTTCGACTGCTGATGACAAAATTCAAGCATTGGTCACAGACAATCTTGACTCTACAGCATACTTTGCCAGTTGGAACAATTGAAAGGCAGCGGTTGAGCAAAAGGTCCAGCATTCACTAATTATTGGGTCGTGTCACATGAAATGTCCGTTTTCAAGGTAAAGGATTTGTATTAAAAATACGATATGAAAACAAGATAATTTTATTCGAAGTATTTACCTTCTTTTTTACCAACGTGACACCAAATTTTTTACACCGAACTGAAAAACTCTGAGCTTTGAAGTGAAACAAAATCTGAAAACGCACTTTTCACTTGACCATCATTTTCAAAAAGTTTCCTTTGACGAAGTTGTCTAAATTCCTGAACAATTCGTAATTTGTAGTCAGGAGAATATGGTGGGTGCGGAAGAACTTGTAGCCCAGTTCTTTCAATTTTTGCACGGTATGTTTTGAAACATGGGGTCTTGCAGCCGCTCAGTGAGATCATGAGGTACCATGATCGAGTTTTTTACTTTCCCAAATAACACTTTAAATGTCTGAAAACGGTAAATGCACTTGCATTGTAGGGGTCCATTAACTGTTTGGTACGGGTTTCTTTCTACTGTATGTTTGAGGACATCGTTGCCTATTACGGACGGAGGTCTTCCTTCGGTATCCCTTGCTGAAAACTTAGCAAACCAACGGCGAATGGTCCGTTCATTAACACTCCCTTCTCCAAACGCCTTGCAAATATTTCTAGCGGCCTCAGCTGCTGAATGACCGAGTTTAAACTCGTAAAAAAATATTACTCGAAAATCGGGTGTTTCCATGTCATATTTGAAGGTATGCTAAAACGTGGGTAATTGATTGGGAAGCTAATGTTTATAATACAAAGGTAGAATATTAGTAACTGTTTACTTTAAATATGTAAACATTCGGAAGAAAACAACAGAGACCTGCAAAATCCTTTATGTATTTCAGAAACTATAAAAACGGACATTTCATGTGAAACAACCCGATACAAAGGCACAGCTTTCCATCGCGATATCGCCTGTCCTCACGTTTCTTAGCGGATCCAGCAGAAATTATAGGAGTTTGGCTGGGATGTGATCCCCCACTTACTCTATTCACCAGACCTTTCTTAAGTGGATGCACTTTAATTCTATCAAAGACTGCAAAACACACGTAGGAGCTCAACAAAATAGTTCATTTGTAATTTACTAAAAACATTTACAAGAATCTAAAGTTTTTATTTATATCACCGACAAAAAAATCTAGAAACTTAATTTACAATTCAATATTTGGATATTATAAACCACTTTCTAATAATTCCAGACATTTGTAATTATATACAATCGCTGTAATTACAAAAGGTATGTTCAATAAGACGCCCTGTGTCATAGCAGACTCATCAGATATCAAAGCAGAACTATTTGCTTTACAAACCTCGACAAACCTAGTAGATTGATTAGTTGGTAAAGCTTGGAATCGTCAAAGCAGAATCTACTTGAGGGGAAACAACTTTTGTACTACATATTTGATTAACATCAGATTTAATCAAAATCGACAGATCGAAGACAGGCAGATACAAATGGAACCTCTGTTATTACTTACTGCTCTCTCGAAATTAATGTTATTGTCCAAAATCTAAAATAAAACAGTTTTGAACAATCCTTTAACTTAGATAATAAGAACTAGATTATAAGTTATAGTTATTGCAATAACTATAAAGGTTTATAGATCAATTTAGTGATATATGAACTTCACACATTTGAATATATTGGAATCTTATTAAATCTCACAAAAATTAGGATACTTTAATTTACCTGAAGTAGAAAGGATAAAAAATTCGTTGTTTTTGTTCTTTAAAATATATTTTATTGTTTTTTACAACTGTATATACAAATACAATAAGTAATATGGCTTCGTTTTTAAGGTTCTTACATCTCTACTGAATAACCTCATTACACACTATATTTAGAATCGCAACCTCCCTCCTCTACAATTATACTTTGAAATTACATCAAAAATATGTACGAAAAGGTGTTCTGAAGCCATCCTTTAACTTAGATAATAAGAACTAGATAATAAGGTATAGTTATTGCAATAACTATAAAGGTTATAGATCAATTTAGTGATATATGAACTTCACACATTTGAATATATTGAATCTTATTAAATCTCACAAAAATTAGGATACTTTAATTTACCTGAAGTAGAAAGGATAAAAAATTCGTTGTTTTTGTTCTTTAAAATATATATTTATTGTTTTTTACAACTGTATATACAAATACAATAAGTAATATGGCTTCGTTTTTTAAGGTTCTTACGTCTCCTACTGAATACACTCATTACACAATATATTTAGAAATCGCAACCTCCCTCCTCTACAATTATACTTTGAAATTACATCAAAAATAATTTACGAAAAGTGTTCTGAAGCCATCCTTTAACTTAGATAATAAGAACTAGATAATAAGGTATAGTTATTGCAATAACTATAAAGGTTATAGATCAATTTAGTGATATATGAACTTCACACATTTGAATATATTGGAATCTTATTAAATCTCACAAAAATTAGGATACTTTAATTTACCTGAAGTAGAAAGGATAAAAAATTCGTTGTTTTTGTTCTTTAAAATATATTTTATTGTTTTTTACAACTGTATATACAAATACAATAAGTAATATGGCTTCGTTTTTAAGGTTCTTACGTCTCCTACTGAATACACCTCATTACACACTATATTTAGAAATCGCAACCTCCCTCCTCTACAATTATACTTTGAAATTACATCAAAAATATGTACGAAAAGTGTTCTGAAGCCATCCTTTAACTTAGATAATAAGAACTAGATAATAAGGTATAGTTATTGCAATAACTATAAAGGTTATAGATCAATTTAGTGATATATGAACTTCACACATTTGAATATATTGGAATCTTATTAAATCTCACAAAAATTAGGATACTTTAATTTACCTGAAGTAGAAAGGATAAAAAATTCGTTGTTTTTGTTCTTTAAAATATATTTTATTGTTTTTTACAACTGTATATACAAATACAATAAGTAATATGGCTTCGTTTTTAAGGTTCTTACGTCTCCTACTGAATACACCTCATTACACACTATATTTAGAAATCGCAACCTCCCTCCTCTACAATTATACTTTGAAATTACATCAAAAATATGTACGAAAAGTGTTCTGAAGCCATCCTTTAACTTAGATAATAAGAACTAGATAATAAGGTATAGTTATTGCAATAACTATAAAGGTTATAGATCAATTTAGTGATATATGAACTTCACACATTTGAATATATTGGAATCTTATTAAATCTCACAAAAATTAGGATACTTTAATTTACCTGAAGTAGAAAGGATAAAAAATTCGTTGTTTTTGTTCTTTAAAATATATTTTATTGTTTTTTACAACTGTATATACAAATACAATAAGTAATATGGCTTCGTTTTTAAGGTTCTTACATCTCCTACTGAATACACCTCATTACACACTATATTTAGAAATCGCAACCTCCCTCCTCTACAATTATACTTTGAAATTACATCAAAAATATGTACGAAAAGTGTTCTGAAGCCATCCTTTAACTTAGATAATAAGAACTAGATAATAAGGTATAGTTATTGCAATAACTATAAAGGTTATAGATCAATTTAGTGATATATGAACTTCACACATTTGAATATATTGGAATCTTATTAAATCTCACAAAAATTAGGATACTTTAATTTACCTGAAGTAGAAAGGATAAAAAATTCGTTGTTTTTGTTCTTTAAAATATATTTTATTGTTTTTTACAACTGTATATACAAATACAATAAGTAATATGGCTTCGTTTTTAAGGTTTTACATCTCCTACTGAATACACCTCATTACACACTATATTTAGAAATCGCAACCTCCCTCCTCTACAATTATACTTTGAAATTACATCAAAAATATGTACGAAAAGTGTTCTGAAGCCATCCTTTAACTTAGATAATAAGAACTAGATAATAAGGTATAGTTATTGCAATAACTATAAAGGTTATAGATCAATTTAGTGATATATAACTTCACACATTTGAATATATTGGAATCTTATAAATCTCACAAAAATTAGGATACTTTAATTTACCTGAAGTAGAAAGGATAAAAAATTCGTTGTTTTTGTTCTTTAAATATATTTTATTGTTTTTACAACTGTATATACAAATACAATAAGTAATATGGCTTCGTTTTTAAGGTTCTTACATCTCCTACTGAATACACTCATTACACACTATATTTAGAAATCGCAACCTCCCTCCTCTACAATTATACTTTGAAATTACATCAAAAATATTTACGAAAAGTGTTCTGAAGCCATCCTTTAACTTAGATAATAAGAACTAGATAATAAGGTATAGTTATTGCAATAACTATAAAGGTTTATAGATCAATTTAGTGATATATGAACTTCACACATTTGAATATATTGGAATCTTACTAAATCTCACAAAAATTAGGATACTTTAATTTACTGAAGTAGAAAGGATAAAAAATTCGTTGTTTTTGTTCTTTAAAATATATTTTATTGTTTTTTACAACTGTATATACAAATACAATAAGTAATATGGCTTCGTTTTTAAGGTTCTTACATCTCCTACTGAATACACCTCATTACACACTATATTTAGAAATCGCACCTCCCTCCTCTACAATTATACTTTGAAATTACATCAAAAATATTACGAAAAGTGTTCTGAAGCCATCCTTTAACTTAGATAATAAGAACTAGATAATAAGGTATAGTTATTGCAATAACTATAAAGGTTTATAGATCAATTTAGTGATATATGAACTTCACACATTTGAATATATTGGAATCTTACTAAATCTCACAAAAATTAGGATACTTTAATTTACCTGAAGTAGAAAGGATAAAAAATTCGTTGTTTTTGTTCTTTAAAATATATTTTATTGTTTTTTACAACTGTATATACAAATACAATAAGTAATATGGCTTCGTTTTTAAGGTTATTACATCTCCTACTGAATACACCTCATTACACACTATATTTAGAAATCGCAGCCTCCCTCCTCTACAATTATACTTTGAAATTACATCAAAATATTACGAAAAGTGTTTGAAGCCATCCTTTAACTTAGATAATAAGAACTAGATAATAAGGTATAGTATTTGCAATAACTATAAAGGTTTATAGATCAATTTAGTGATATATGAACTTCACACATTTGAATATATTGGAATCTTACTAAATCTCACAAAAATTAGGATACTTTAATTTACCTGAAGTAGAAAGGATAAAAAATTCGTTGTTTTTGTTCTTTAAAATATATTTTATTGTTTTTTACAACTGTATATACAAATACAATAAGTAATATGGCTTCGTTTTTAAGGTTCTTACATCTCCTACTGAATACACCTCATTACACACTATATTTAGAAATCGCAGCCTCCCTCCTCTACAATTATACTTTGAAATTTTTTTAGTAATATAATAATATAGCTTTATTGGGAAATAATACAATCTGCCACTATCTTGGGCAATAAGTATTAGGGCTAAAAGAAGTCATTCATACCATATGTACACAGTAAAAACAAAACAAAACAGACATAACAATATAAAAAAAAAAAGAAAAAAAAAAGTAATAATAATAATAATGCATAAATAAATAATAATAATTACAATATATATATATATATATATATATATATATATATATATATATATATATATATATATATAATAACATAAGATGAAATAAGATAAGTAAACTTAACTAACAAATGAAAATAAAAATAAAATATTAAGTAAATAAAATCTTGGCCACATTCATACCTATATACATTATTTACATACTGCCCCTGGGAACTCCGAATCGAACAGCTACACCCAGAAGTGGATGGAGTGGCACAACACCATGAGTTCCCAGCGCCTCTCATTCAGCCGCGTCACCAGTCTAGCTATACTTTGAAATTACATCAAAAATATGTTCGAAAAGTGTTCTGAAGCCATCCCCAAAGTAGATTGACTAATTTCTAACAGATAAAACAATAAAAAAAAAATATAGTGAAACAGTGAAAAAAAAGATAACGAGATCCAACCGTAATTTAATAAAGAAGTCCTTAAAACACTGAATACGGACAACTCAATTAATAAAATGGAAACTAAAATCAGAGAAAAAATGATATCCGCAGCCAGTTATAGTCTATATCATATGTTATATGCCAAACGGAACAAGGAATTGGCAATGAATTATAATCATAACACACAATTAACTTATAATATTAGAGTAAGAGATTAACTTAAATTTGTTGTTGGTTTAGGTTTTGAGGCGTAAAACGCCTTTATTTCGTTTATTTATTTTATTTAACTTCTATCTAAACTCAAAGAAAAAATAAGTAAATAAATAAGTATAGAAAAAAAAAAGGTTAGTCACACAATTATGTTATTATTTTCGTGTACAGTATCCCTATATTTTATTTAGCAGCTTCTGTGCCTTAAGAAACTTTAGCAATAATAATATTAATAAATTATTTATTTATTCTGGGACAAGTCCCTTTAGAATAATATTACAGACAAATCAAATTGTCACTTCAGTATCTTAGAGTAATAAACAAATAAATAAATAAAATAAACAAAAAAACAACAGAAATAACAAAGAAAATTAATAATACTAATAAATTAACAGGTAGCTTCTAATAATAATAATTTAGAAAAACAAATAAAACAAACTAGACAGAAAATAAAATATTTACATATTCATATATACAGGGCTAATTAAAATACATTTACAATGCTTGTGAAAAGTGTAACATAAAATACATAAATGTTTGAATACGATGCATAATAAGATATAGTAATAATTGTTTTTCTCTGCTCTATTCACTGATTTTTATTGAAATTTGCTGATTAATTAGGGTTATTTGAGAATTGGGTAGACAAAAAGTGTTTGAACTAACGGGATTTGAAGATGGACGTTGAGATCGGAGAACTTATTAAAGAAAGGATGCCAGGACGTACTTAGAACGGTAGGAAGGATAAAGCCACTTTAACTCATCGTAGAATCGGGTTACAGAGGTGTCCCTGGATATCCCAAAGATGAAACGTATCAGGCAGTTAAATAATCTTTCAATAATTTATAATTTTATATTATTTTCGTCATTGCTTAATAAGGTTGCTGTATCAGGTCTTATTCCTAATCTATTTAAATATGGTTGGAAAAAAGGGCATTCCTCCAATATGCGTGAACTTATGGTACTCAACTGTGAGCCATGTAGAAGAAATATGGTAACGGTCTGTTTAATGTGCAATCTTAATGTACCGCAGAATACTTACCATTTATTGGCAATGTCTTAAAGGAGTTCAATATGCAATATTTTGGAAAATATAACTAACTCCAGAAGAAGTAATAAACAGATTGGGGCGAAGGTTAACGATTTTGAATAGAGGTGATTAGGTCGAAATCACGCTGAACCCCCTGGTTTTTCCTGTTTTAATTCAGTCACATATTTTGGTGATGGTAATCATATATTCTTTTTTTGTTAATAGTAATCAGCACAAGTATGTGATAATCATTACGGTTGTCACATATAATAAATTTTACCAGCCTTTAAATAGGATGTTTTCTTAAGTAGGGTGGAAATCGTCGTGATAGGCACCTAATATTGATCATACTTATAAACTTTATGTGTTATAACGACACATATATTTTGATATTAATAATATCAACTACGTGGCGTTAATAATATCATACAAAACTAATAATATTGGGTTGTGTCACATGAAATGTCCGTTTTCAAGGTAAAGGATTTTTATCAAAAATACAACATGAAAACAAGATAATTTTATTCGAAGTATTTACCTTCTTTTTCTACACATTTATCCCAACGTGACACCAACTTTTTTATCCCCGAACTGAAGAACTCTGAGCTTTGAAGTGAAGCAAAATCTGAAAACGCACTTTTCACTTGATCATCATTTTCAAAAAGTTTTCCTTTTACGATGTTGTCTAAATTCCTGAACAGGTTGTAATCTGTTGGAGACAAGTCGGGAAAATATGGTGGGTGCGGAAGAACTTCGTAGCCCAGTTCTTTCAATTTTTGCACGGTATGTTTTGAAACATGGGGTCTTGCAGCCACTCAGTAAGATCATGAGGTACCCATGTATCGGGCTTTTTTACTTTCCCAATACACTTTAAATGTCTGAAAACGGTAGATGCACTTGCATTTAGTTAAGCTGAGAGTCCATTAACTGTTTGGTACGGGTTTCCTTCTACTGTATGTTTGAGGACATCGTTGTCTATTACAGACGGAGGTCTTCCTCGGGGCAAGTTTTCCAAGTCGGTATCCCCAGCTAACACTCCCTTCCCCAAACGCCTTGCAAATATTTCTAGCGGCCTCAGCTGCTGAATGGCCGAGTTTAAACTCGTACAAAAATATTACTCGAAAATCACGTGTTTCCATATTCATATTTGGAGGTATACTAAAAAGCGGGTAATTGATCGGGAAGCTAATGTTTATAATCAATAAACAAAGGTAGAATATTAGTAACTGTTTACTTTAAATATGTAAACATTCGGAAGAAAACAACAGAGACCTGCAAAATCCTTTATGTATTTCAGAAACTATAAAAACGTACATTTCATGTGAAACAACCTAATAGCAATCCGAGTACAACTACACAAGAGTAAACCACAAAAATATGTTTTGCCGATAGAGCCGAGGTACTACCTCTGAGAGTAATTGAAATCAAGGTAATATTTTGCTACTGACTCCAACGTTCATAATTAAATGAATGGAGCATAGTAGTTTATGAGCCATATCTATACCTCAATATTGAATCCCTCAGATGCAGACGATCCTTCATAATTGAATGGAATAACCTCTATCTAATATACACTGATGGATGTGAGGCAAATGCAAGCAAAGGCGTGGATGCGGAAATTCAGAGAGGAAACTCACTCGGATTATCCTTTATGGTGGGTGCTACTAACGGTTTCCAAACGTAAAGCAAACGTTTGGAATAACAGATATATAACGTTCTCTTTGACATGTTTTAGCGTGCTATCACACAGAAGATACGTGATATTAAACTATCATTAAAAATACAATTTCAGACGTCATACATAGAGGAGAGTAACTAATACGAGTGGGCATAATCGAATGATAGTCATAATCGGATGATCGGACTTCGATGATTTAAATAATCGAATGATTTCATAATCGAATGATCGAATGATTAGTATGCATTGTGAGAGACGATTTGTCACAATTCCTGCAAAATCCTTTATGTATTTAAAAAACTATAAAAACGGACATTTCATGTGAAACTACCCAATAATTATAAAAACAACGGGACAAAAATATTATATTTTCATATTATGCATACTACTTTATTCATCAATTAAAGTCCGGTATTAAAGTTATAATTATAAGTTAAATAAATGCAGATGAATTTGTTTCTTTTTAATATCAAAAGTTTTGTTCAAGACGAATGAATTCGAGATTTCATAGTCACCTCGAGTTTTAATTACGAGTTTTATCATGTTTCAACAGAACATCAATTAATTTTCTCAATTATACACTGTACACAATTTTCACCGTACAGTTTGCATTTGTCGAGTCACTCTTAAACAAATATAGTTATAGTTGTTACTTAAGATTCATAAAGTTGAAAACCTAGTTAAGAAACCGCTGGCAAGAACATGGCGTTTGCACAAGTTTTTGTTAAACAAAACTAGTAAGACTTCTTCTTACAATGGGTTAGGTACCTAACTTAACTA
This sequence comes from Piezodorus guildinii, assembly GCA_023052935.1. Lineage (NCBI taxonomy): Eukaryota > Metazoa > Arthropoda > Insecta > Hemiptera > Pentatomidae > Piezodorus > Piezodorus guildinii. Next base: position 27,279,422 of record CM041296.1, on the reverse strand, counting down.
ATGGCTTATCGCAAGTGAAACTTAACCGAGAAGTTTGCCTCAGTTGTATTTTAAAAGGTTACAGCTTAATTGCAACAATCCGTACTTGGGTATGAATTTTATTACGTCAAGCCAACTTACATAATTCAATTTACAACTTTAGATATTTACGTAATTGGAGAAAATTTGATCAGTGGTGGATTATGGTTTCCTGTTGTTTCGGCGACATCGAAAGATCGTGGACGAAACGGAATCAAGAAATAAATATAAACGGCTAAAAAATATTTCCCTGTAACGAGATTTAAACCTTATTACATTTTAGACCTAAATGTTGGATTCAAAGTAAATAGTTTTCAGTATTTTTCGATTAATCATTCATTGAACGCCACCGACCCATTATAACACCCAGCATAAATGTCTCCTCATATTGTGAGAGCAGATACTAAGCATTATGTGGAACATAAAAGTTCATATGGCCCATAGTCCGATTCTTAACGGTTAGGGAGCAGAATAAAATTTTTTTTTTATTTTTTGTGATTATCCTCACTAGGATATGGGAAAAATATTACAAAAATCTAATTATGGCTCGTAGTGGCTTAAATTATGGCTTTAAATCATTTAGGAAATTCTTCAAATTATAGATTGTAACACTTTTGTTTCGGAGTGTTGTGTCAGATAAACATTATGTATCACCAAAAACGCAAGAAATCGGAAAAATTCTTTGCAACATTTAAAGATTAGAAGGATTGATGAAACAAATCCTTGGGGTAACTTGGTGGTTATATAGTTTTTCGTTATTGAAAAGGGGGATACATTTAGAATATCATTACTTAAGATAGATCGCATGTATCAATACGGGGAATTAACGTTACCCTTTTCAGCAATGCCATGTAAATAAAAGCAAAATCATTGTGAATAATTATTGACTGGAATAACTGAGGAATAGTCGGTGCGGCTAATGAAACACTGAATAGTTTAACTTTATTGTTGCCAACGTTCGACCCCATTGTGGGTCATCTCAGGCTAGCCGATGAGACCCACATGGGTCGAAGTTGGCAACAATAATATTAATATTCATGTTCATTAAGACCATGACTAATTCTTCAGTAAAGCAAAATACTTCACACACACCTTGAACATAATAAATGGCCATCGAATAAAGATAATCACACTACCGGTCATTAGGCACTTGTATGAACAGGAATGATTCACTCATTTACTATTTATTTGTAAACACAGTATGGCGGAAAATATTAGTATTATGCGTCTCACCACTAATAATAAAAGCTCAAGCAATCAAAAATTCCAAACTTTTGTCCACCTAAATTGCTGATTTTGCCTTGTGTGTGACGGGTCCAAACATCTAGATCATGTCTGTTCGGTCGTGTTACCTGATGAGACCGTTGGGTACAGCGTCCCTTCCATCTATTTACTGTTCACCTCAGAGCTCTTTGCCATATACTTATCCTTGACTTTAATTGAAAAGTTAACCCACAGTCACTTTCTCATATGCAGCGACTTCTTTTCGGCTCTCAAGGTAATGCAAAATTTCCAATTTTTAGATAATCAAGTTATATTTTCAATTATGAAAGTAATACGGAGAGCAAATAAGACAATTAAATTTCTCTGGGTATCTAGTCACTTAAGAATTACGGGGAGTGAACTAGCTGGCAAGAGGCAAAAGAAGTTCCATATTCCTTATACCTAGCACCAAAAGGGCTGACTGACTTTGAACTCAGCTGTACCCAAAACAGTGTAAAAAAACCTGGAGCACATTTGGTCGAAGGTTCCGGACGACAAACAAGTTGAAGAGAACTTTTGGAGACTCTCAACCAGAACTAAAAGCCGCAGGGAATAGTCCACTTAAGGACTTAACAGTCCACTTAACACAGCAGGCTTACCCATAGGCACCTGCTCGAAGGGAAACCTCAGCCGAGATGCCAGTGCTACAGCCCTAAGCTGACTATGGAATACATCCTTATGAAATGTCTACTGTATAATGCAGACAGAACATCGCTACTTCCTTAGGAATACAAGGGAACACGTAAACACAAAAATCAAGAAAACCTGTTCATTTTTCTAAGGAAGAACAAATTATACTCAAACCTGTAGGGATTACCTGTCGTATGGTGGTTAGCATAACAGCCTCCTATGCCAAAGGTCCCGGGTTCAAACCCGCAGGTGACCTTAGGATTTTTAATGTTAGTAAAAAATCCTTAGTTATTCCGTCCTTCGGAGGGGATGTTAAAAGGTGGTCCCGAGTCTGTGCGATGTGAGGTACTCGTTAAAGATCCCTATCCCAATAAAACCTGGATAGGCAAAATTTAGGACTCCCACTGTAGCATCGTCGGATTAACCACAGCAGCATAAAGGGACGTTAAATAAATAAACAAACAATCAACGCAAACCTGTAAATACTATCTGTGCATGCTGCCACTAAATTGTGTCTTTATAAATTATAAATTAAATTGTATTCAAATAAATAACTATTAGGACCATGTATTTATTTAAATAAAACAGAATCTTTTTAGAGGAAATTCATAAGTAGTTAGATATTTTTATTCATCGTATAAAGTTGGAGTTTGTTGATTCGGGTTTAAAAATTTGTTATCTAATATCAAATTTCAGCAGAACAAACGAATTTTTTTTTGAACAATCATTAAATATTTACCACGGGTGAAGAGAAAAAAACCAAGCCTATATCAGTTTCGTACGACACATCGTTGTCAAGCTAAACGTACCACTAAAACACAGGAACATTTTTTGTATGAATTGCTCAACTCATAGAACTCAACATGAACACAATGAACTCAAGGAAGCCCAAACACGTTTATGTGCCTTATAACTGTTATAAATTCGACCTATTAGTTTCGAACTATATTCGGTTTTAAAATGGCCTTTGAGTACAAATTATCTAGTCCCACAAATGTGTGCATGAATGTAGTAGTCTAGTTCAAAAACAATAATTTTTATAAATTGAAAATTCATATTTTAATAAGGAATTGGCCTGTACCAGGTATCACTCCTTACATGAAAAACTCCACTCCCACTCTAATCCACTAGTTTCAATCTAGCTTCCTCTTCAATTCCTTACAATCCGCTGAAGCGTCTGAAAAGAAGATGGCTCGAGACCTTGTTTAGATTCACAACTAGAGTGCTGCCAATGGCAATTACTCTTCATGTTTTTTTTCGTGTATTTTATCATTAAGTAGCATATTTACTTATTGTATGAAAATATACAATAGTAAATTTCAATAAAATAAATTTAAAAAAAAAAAATGTAATAAGAGCTATGAGTGAGATGTTACAGCAACTTTTCGAACTAGATCGACCAACCAGAAAAAGCACTTTATACCCAAAAGCTGTACACGTTTTTTACGGCCTTCTCTAGAACGATTCGAACTATTTTGATTAAATTTTCTGAATCCTAGTCAAATTTAAGTGGTTTTAATATCTTGTAGGCTTCCTTCTGATTAAAACTATCTGACAGGGGTTAAATACCGATATATTAAATTTCCTTCCACTAAATCATCTTTAATTTTGTATATTATTTTTAGTTTAATATATAATTATTAGTTCAAGATATTCGCGTATAAGCAAAAGGTTGTAATTTTTTGTTTTATGTTTAATTTGTTTGGCTAAGTACTTTTTTTTTACTTTAATTGTATTGTTTTTTTAATTTTAATTGTTTTGTTTTTTATTTTAATTGTTTTGTTTATTATTTTGATTGTTTTTTTTGGTTTTTTTTACATTGATTGTTTTGTTTTTTACATCAATTTTTTTATTGTGTACGTTTTTGTTTTCAGATTTTTCCTACTGTTTTAATACTAAATTAGGCTATAAGTAGCACTAACCCCTCTTGTACATACTACTAGAGCAACATTAATTAGTGCAATACCACAACATGCATAAATTCTGAGGCTTGTGGCCAGATCATGACAATAAACATCTTAATCTAATCTAATCAAATTTTGTATATTCTAAAAAAAATAACCATTTCCCCTTTTTAGTATTGATAAAAACATATAAAAATAAACAAATTGAACTAATTTGAGGAGATAATCATTTTTTTTTTCTTACCCTCTGTTTTTATTAGTTTACACAATATACAATATATACATATATCACAGGATATTTGACCTATTACCAAAAGGTATTATAAGGAATATTTCTAGATGCGCTGCATGCACTTTTAGCATTTCAAGGGCTTTTATGCATTTATGTATACAATTACATAAAAAAATATTTTAAAAAAATCAAAAAGATATTTTTATTTCCGAGTATAGGAATAGAATATTATGAGGAATACTACCTTATTTCCAAACTTTTATAGGATAATGGAAAGTGACATTAAGCGAATAAAACTAAGTAAATTTTGTAGATAATAATGTCTGATGTTATATTATTTAATCTAAAACTATTGTTTCCATCAAAATACGATGTAATTATTTAACCTTTTTTTTAACTCTAACTTTATTCCAAAGTACTCAAATTGGCTTTAACAACGAAGGTAAATGAAAGTCTTGTGTCGCGCTCACCGTTTTAATTTTTTTTTTTTTTTTTGTCAATAACCTAGTTAAGACTTCTTAGGCTAATGGTATAGGGCGCGGCTGCTATGGAAGATGCCCTACGTTTGATGTAGTAACTTTTGATGTATCAGCGGTTAAAGGGCGAAAAGGGCAGAGATAGAGGCGGGATGGGAATGGTGGAAGGGATGATGGGAGTGAGAGAGGGAGAGGGAGTAGGAGAGAGGAAGCGATCGACTGAGAGAGAGAGAGAAGAATCAGAGCCTTTTTATACGTCGAGAGACGAGATTTACGAGAAGAGTTTCCAAGCTTATGCTCTAGGCAATGTCGAGGGCCATGGAGTACTTACTTTCCGAGCTGATTAATCACAGATAAGAATCAGGGTAACTAACTGTGTAAGAATAAATTTTTCTTTATAAACCCATTAAAAACTCTAAAATATTACACTTTGGTTTTTGAAATATGAGAACTTTATTTGAAAGTATGTCAAAATCTTAATCGTGTTTAGGTTTAGAAGGTTTAAAATATGTTATTCCAATGTGCATTATTAAATAGTACTATGATGGAGTTTAGTTGACCGTTGAGAATATAAGATGAGGAAGATGGTTGGGGGCGGTTATCAGAAAAAAACACACATTAATAAGTAGTACTTATTTGATTTGTTTTGAGACGGAATTGTGAATCCTTTCACCTGGGGCCCACAAACAGATAATAAATAGGACAGGTAAAGACCATAGCACTGGACTACTGTTCTCCAGGGTTCGAACTCAGCTGTTGCAAAATTATCATTTATCCTGTGATGTTAGCCGTAGGCTAATTTGGAATAGGGAGGCCCTCCTGGGGCTTTTCCAGTCTATGAAGTGGGTACTAAAAATTGTGCGAAAAGCTGGAGGGTTAAAAGTCCTACTCCCCCCGAAACATGCTCCTAAATCTGTCACTGTGTGAAGGACGACTATGTTCAATAGATTCCCAATCCGGCTTTAATATTATTTATTCTGACATTTAAGCTGATGGGCGAATCTAGAGTAGAGTATTCTGGCCCACCTGAGAATAGGACACATTATGTTAACACGTGGGCACTTTATGTCCGAAGGATTGCCCCCAAGATGCCACCATTGTAGCGGAACCCTAACAATTAGTCATATTTTCCAGGAATGTCTCTTCTACATAGGGGCCGGTGTATGAGAACGGTACCTGGATAATCCGAAAAAAATGCAGAGCTCATGTTTCTCTATAAAGACCGAGACATAGTCCATTTTATAAAGTCTGGGCGCCTGAGATGGGCCGGTCATGTTGCAAGGATGAGTAGGAATAAAATCCCCAAAATCTCCTTGAGAAAAAGATCTTTGGAACCAGAAGAGTTGGCAGACCTCGTTTGCGGTGGGAGGATTGCGTTGCGGCAGATGCGCGGAACATCTTGGGAGTAAGAAATTGGAGAGCGGCAGCACTTAACAGTGAAGACTGGCGGCTCAGACTAAGCCAGGCCTTGACTCCTCACGAGTTGTAGCGCCATCGATGTGTGTATGTATGACCCTTCTACATGAGGCAGTAGAGCCAAAATGGAATACCACACGATGTCGCGGTTGCATTAGGAAACGATGGAATAAATCGACCAATTAATGTGCCTCTTTTATGTTATCAACACAAGATCCCAGCCCTCAAACTTGCTCATTCCATCCCACAGAACTGCTTCCTTTAAGAGATCCTTTGTCATATGTGCATCTTCATTTTGGAATTCCTTACCTATGTCTATTCGTACATGCCAATCCTTAACCTCCTTCAAACATCACCTATTTATCCATCTCCTCGAACATCAATCTTCCATGCCTTTATATACTTAATTATTTGGCCTCTTTATTTTTATCTTAATTTTCTCTATTTTTTGATTTATTATTTGTATTTCTTTGAGGTAATATGACCTAGTATAAATGGTATATAAATGAATGTGTGTGTATATATGTGTGTATGTCTGTGTGAGTGCATGCATGTATATACCATATGCTATATAATTTGATACCATGTTGTTAAAATTTATACAGCCAGAATTTAAATATTTTATTGTACATTTATTATTATTCTTAGGGGACTATCTGTCCCAGAATAAAATTTCTTTTCATTTCATTTCTGAAATGGTCTTTTACAAGCGTATTTGAGATAATACATATTTATTTTATTTCATTTTCTTCTTCATTGAATATTGTAAACTATTCATTTATTTCAAATTGACTTTATATATATTTCTTTTTTTGCTAAGACTATTTATTTGTATTATTGATTATTCTTATTTTCTGTTTTAACTAATATTGTTATTTATTATTCTAACCAAAATCATTATTGATTGTTTCAACTAATATTATTGATTGATTTTCTAAAATGATTGTACTGGCACTGATAACCAAGATGTTTTTTACCAATAAAACACCTACCGACCTAGAGTAGGGTGGCCATCGTCAGATTTTCTCAGTCTTTCTAAAGTGGGTAAAAAAATATTGGGTTAAAAATGACGGCTGTGCTCCAAGAGATCTTTATCGTTTCTTCGGCCAAATAAATAAATTGACTCACTATAAATAAGATCTTCGGGTACCGAAATCGAATACAGCTGTGGAATACTATTTCTGGAGCTCCTCCAGCAAACGAATAATTCGGGGGGAAATCTAGCAGCTGAGCATCAATTCAGCCTACCACATCCTCGCAACGGACGACTGGCCTAGAAACTGCAAGAATCCCTTCCCATATTCACAAAATTCAAGACCCTTCTGTTATTGTAGAGGTTGAGAAAGTACTTTTTCGGTTCCATTTTCTGCGAAACAAATTAAAAAGAGTATAATATACGACTAAATAGTAAAATAAAAATCTGTTAGTGCAACACACGATTTCTCTCCGTTGCTAAAAACAATTAAAGATTTTTTAAATGCAGTTAGAAATGAAATTAAAGTAAATAATTTAGTGAAATTAAAATATTAAAGAATTACATCGAGTTTCGACAGAAACATGTGTTTTATAGAATAATCTTTTATATTATTATATTGGGTTGTGTCACATGAAATGTCCGTTTTCAAGGTAAAGGATTTGTATTAAAAATACGATATAAAAACAAGATAATTTTATTCAAAGTATTTACCTTCTTTTTCTACACATTTTTCCCAACCTGACACCAACTTTTTTATCCCCGAACTGAAAAACTCTGAGCTTTGAAGTGAAACAAAATCTGAAAACCAGGAGAACAGTAGACTAGTGTTCTATCCCACTCTAATGTCTTTCTTTATATACATATATACGCACGTATACATTTTAATATGTTAATTTTCTCAACGAAATAATCATGTGCATAATTATTCCAAAACTGATTAAAATTACAGCAAATCTGTTTAAAAAGATTTATCGTCCTGCTGAAGTTAGCATCAGAAAATACCTTGTCTTAAAAATCGTTCTTATTATGGTAATGTGGCATAACGATTGCTTCATTTTAGATAGCATAACATTACAGATAACATTTTTCGTTGGAGTTTATCCTGGATTTCATGAACTATTTATTTCAAAACCCTGAATTTTATTTATTGTAGAATAAGCTGCATGTGTTAAATCTAGATTTTCCCACACATATTCGTTTATTTTTTTCTCTCTTATCTTGCAATATTTTACGTTTAAGACGTTTTACTCTGCTTCTCTTATCAGTGCCTTGCAAGGGTTCTTTATGAACTCTTATTTACTTCGAATCTCTTTCGTAAAAGAAGGTTTTATGTTCCAATCATATATACAGCTCTCCGTATTCTTACAATTTTATTTATTTTTTTCATGAAGAGGTTCCGTAAAGCCCTATGAGTATTTACGTTTTTAAAGGTGTCGAATAAGGTAATAATAATACATAGATTCTGGGCAAGTAATTATTTTAAGCTGGTGGAATGAAATGAAATAATGAGAATTTTTTTTATTGTTCTTGGACTAAAGTTTATTAACAATTAATTAACGGAGTTTAATGACCAGGACAGAGCGGTCCTGAAGTTTGAATATATATGATAAAAATATTATAATAATTATAATTGCAATACAATTAATACAAATCGACTAATAAAACAAAGGAAAATATAAATTTATATGTAAATGAAATTAAAATAATTTAGTCAACCTAGCAGAATTGGTATTTCTAGCATATGCACATATTTTGAATATTGGAGAGGAAAAAGTGGTTCAAAAGGAGCGAAAAGGAGGAAGCTGTTCGTGCTTGGCGGATCTCAGGAGGGAGAGAATTCCAAAGAGATGGTTTTGGGTGGAAAGGACTTCACAAACGCAGTGGGGTGAGAAGGGTAGAAATCAGAAAGTCGGGATCTCGTACAACGGTACTGAATGCAAAATTTACATTTAAGGGTTTTGAAGATATAGTTGTATAGGATGTGATTTCCTGGTTGAGAAAGGAACCTTGTAAATAGAAAGGATATAGCCACTTCAGTTAGGCGTAATATGGAGTTATATGCGTGTCTCCAGTGGTCCATAATTAAAATAGTACCGAACAGTTCATAATACGTTCGAGTTTAACTTCCAATTCAACTGAGAGTCTACCGAACAGAATACATCCATAGTCAAGTTGCAATACAAAATACAAGATCGTTCTTATACACTCTTATAGATATAACATGGAGAGTTATAATACTTAATTAATCTTTTAAAAGGTTTACTGTTACCCCACATTATTTTGAATCGTATTCTTGAACTTGGATTATTATGTATTATCACTAAGACGACCAGACGTCCCGCTTTTAGTGGTACAGTCCCTATTTTTCACTATTTATCCCGCGTCCCGCGACGTTTTTAGGAAGTCCCGACTTTTAGAATTACTTCAATTGCTTTTGCTACCCAGTTACATTGCATTGGTCTCTCGGATGATACACTTCGTGTTCGTAGCGCATGCTAGCAAGCTAATTAAACAAAAAAATATTACAAATCTGCCACTTACCGTAGAAAATTAAGATAAGTAACTTATTTATATATTTCATAAATACCTAAATTTTCTTAAACTTAGGTTAAAATACTGCTAGTCTTCATATTTTATATTGATGACAAAAAGTATATTAACCTTAAAAGATATTTTAGAAAGAAATATACGAATACAATTTTGCAAATATTTTAAGTCAACCAAACTAATTTCGTTATAAATAACAATAAACATGTTCATGTAAATTATGTTTAGGGCTAAGCAATTTGGCAAAATGTTGCCGATGTGAAACAAATATTTGTTCTGTATGTGTTTATAACATTTTAGTATTTTTTTTAATTCTCATAGACATATAATATTGTAGTTTACTATAGAATAGTTAAATAATCACCAATTACTTAATTTAAAATTTGAATAAAATAGTGTAGGTTGTGCAGTAAAAATAAAACAGCAACAACTCCTTTACAGCTTACCAGAAGAGTGTTCTGTTTTCAGTGGAGAAGGGACAGCCATCCTAAAGGCTCTCCAATGGCTTACTGGATCAGAAACAAAAAACTGGATCATTGCTGCAGACTCTATGAGTATATTGGAAGCCCTTGGAAATAAGTCGTGGCCCACTAATTCCATCACCAGGGAAATATTGAACGCTTGGTGGGATCTTAAAAATAAAGGCATAACCGTAGTCTTTATCTGGGTTCCAGCACATTGTGGTATTCCAGGCAACAAAGAAGCAGACAGAGCCGCCAGCTTGGCCAGACAAGGCAACAGATCTGAAAGCACGGTACTGGAAGAACTCGCAGTAGAAGACTGGATCAGAAAATTGAGGAAAAATCTCTTCAAATCCTGGGAAACAACGTGGATAACAGGACAACATAAACTGTTGGATATAAAAAGAGACACCGAAAAATGGACCACGAGCACGAGGATTTCTAGAAAAGAGGAAATCATTTTATGCCGGCTCCGTATAGGACATTGTCAGTTTACCCATGGTTACCTTATGAGAAATCTGCATGCACCCACCTGCAAATATTGCGATAATGTTCCAAAAATTATTCAACATCTATTATTAGATTGTCCCCTTTTCGAAACATCAAGACGTAATATTAAACTGACAGAAACCCTAAAAGATATATTGAATGATGATGAAGACAAGGTGAAAAATTTACTGAATTATTTAAAAGAAATCAATTATTACAACCAAATATAGAAAAACACAGTTGACAATGACCCTATAGGGTAGAGGCAAATAACAAAATAAAAAAAATTTGAATTTATCTTTAAGAATCAAAACATGCAATTATACGTTTTTTCTACAGTAAATCAAGTGTGGACATCAGAAAAATCAAAATTAAGTGTTGAAAATTCGAAAGCCATTTTATGTGTCAAATATAATTTGACAAATTCTTGTGAAGATTTTTACAATACTTTAAAAAATGACAATTATCTACGGGAAAAAATTCACTCAAATAAAAAATATGTCAAGGAATAAAATATTATACTTTTTTTTTTATGTGTATAAATTGTACTAATATTAAAAATATTACGATATTATTTTCATTCTGAATGAAAATGTTTGTTGATACCCCCCACTCCTTCAGAGTTGTCCCTCTTTGCCTATCTAAAATTCTGGTCACCTTAATTATCACATATTATCTCTTAATATTTATCATGCAAAAGGATCATGTTATGTCTCTGTGAGACCGTGGCTGTATGACCAGTGCACTGAGGATGTCAACCATATCTGAATTCTTTCAGTATTAAGTAATTTATTTGGTTTACTCTAAACCGTGGTTCTTTCATAAGAACATATCATAAAATACATTAATTATATAAGTATAAACAGTACGTACATATATATGTAGCTGAGAAACAGAACCCGAGATAGCTACCTAGCATGAGTGACTAACGACTTGATAAGAGCGACTTAATGCTACCATGTGAGATATGAAGGTCCCACTGTAATAGAAACCAGCACCGCCAGAACATATTTCATTACACCCACCATGAAATAGCCGCAGCAGTATTTTATACTAGTTAAAGAACCGTTTTTATTCTACTTTCGCTTATTTATACACGACATATATAGTAAGTGGAAATTCGATCATTTTCTTGACAAAATTTGTTTGGTGTTTTGTTTTGTTTTGTTGAGGGAAGGTGTAAATCTTCAAAAGACACAGATAGGCTGGTTTCTATCCACGTGTGGAATTTTTACCCACTAAAACCACCTCCCTACACATTTTTTCTTTTTTTTCCCTCCACGGAACCACCTCCACTTCATATAGGGGAGTGGCTGTGTGCCACCTTTTATTTAGCAACCTTACTATTATCCTCCGACATCGTGGGATTCCCTCCAGACACCTCCCCTCAATCTTTCTTCCGCTTTAAGTTTCTTGAGGATTACTGTTGCGAAATTTTTCATCCCTGTCCAATTTTCTTTTAAGTGCAACATCTGATTTACCAAGTTTTCAGGAGTAACCTTTGTTGCACACACTTTCTCCAATCCTTTCCTATCGACAGAAAAACGGATGCAGACGAAGAATACCTGTTCTGCGGATTCGTCATACCCTGAACCCCTGTATACAAAACTTGAGTCGATGTTGGTATGCTCTGAAACATCCATGACCTGACAACAGTTGAGTGATATAAAAGTCTATCTCAACATGACGACGGCCATACCACACACTAATATCAGGCACCAATCTGCATGTTCACCTGCCGTTGATAGCTGCATTCCAACGCTGCTGCCAACGATCGATGGTTATGCTCCGTTGCTATTCTTTTGAAATTTGTCGACTATGGCCGTAGAATCTACTTCTCATCAACCAGAAGTTCGACTTGAGGAATTCGAGCTATTACACATGCCACGTCGTAGGAAACAATCCGAAAAGCACTTGCGACCCTCAAAGTGCCTCTCCGATACACTGAGACCATCTGTTTCCTATGAGGCAGTGAGCATTGCCTCTTTCCAAATAGGAATTCTAAGCCTTCTACGGCTCTCTTTTTGGCCTCTTGTATTCGGCATAAGCCGTGCCAGAAAGGAAATTACTCGTAATGCTTTGGCACTGGCATACGATGTGTGAGCATTTAACCGGAGGCGGGAATCGATGTGAGCACCAATGTATTTTATATATGGCTGAGATTGAACCTCATGCCTACCTACTGTCTCTGTGATAGTCTCTGTTTGTTTCCTGCTTGTGTGTGTGTGTGTGTGTGTGTGTGTATTTGTGGAGAGGAGGGAGGCATGCCTAGCGTGAAAGCAACAATCGTTCGAAACAGGTTTTTAATATTTAAGGTAAGTAATAACAACAATAATAACTTTATTTATTTGTCTTTAGGGCAATCCCCGTACAAATAGAGCTGGCTGGCACAGCACAATGAATAAATTTATCACCAGCAAATATACATTATTAATTACAATACGAATAAATATTTAAAACAAAAACAACAAAACACATATACAGCAATAAGCATAAAGGTGCTGCTATTTCTATTTTTTATTAATTTAATACAACATATACGTAAATAACATAAATTAAATATAAAAATATCAATAAATAATGTAAAAAATAATAGTGCTAAAGCAAATACTAAATCCCTACAAATTACTAACAAGTCCCAAAACCTTTAAGAGTGATTAACATTCTGAGAAGAAATATGTTGAAATCTTATTTTAAGATTTTCTCTGACAAAAATAAATAATGATTTCAGGTGTATTACGTGGGGTTCATAAAAGCCATCAATACTCACATCATTTAATACGGGCATAAAACGAGTTCTATTGTCATGGTATGCGGGACATCGAGCAAAAAAATGGAAACAATCTTCCAATGCGTCTCCATCACAAACTGGACACGGCTTCTGTGGGTCCAGACTATACTTCTGCGGGCCGACACTAAAGGTAAGTTATGCTACATTTTATATTTTCTCGAAAACCGGATAACAGGAAATAACCCTTTATACAATCTCTTCTATACCTTTACCTTTGTTTTGCGTGGAATTTAATTAGTTATCGAATAACAATATCAAAGCAGAGGGACGGATCTTTAATATTTGATATATAGATACCATTTCGTTCTTCAAATTATTTAACTTTTTAATTTAACCGTAAAACGAACAACCTCTCAGTTCGTGGAAACACTCCTTCCGTTACAAAAAAAAACTGTGCATTCCTAGCTCCAATCGTTTATGGAATCCATTAAACTGATATTTCCTACATGTGTTGTAGCCAGGAAAAACTTCAAGTAAACCCGTCTCATTTTTACTAAACAAAATTTTATCATTTTAAAAATATTGAAAGAAAAACTTTTTTTAATGATTATAACCTGGAAGTTGGATCGTTATAATAAATAATGTTTCATAGAAAAATTCCAAACCATGACGGTGGCCAAAGGAGCAGTAACTGGGAATTCGTTATATATGTTGTAAAAAGAATATAAGGAAGTTTACCTTTATTTAATTACTCATGAAAACTATTAAAAATCTAGCGCGCATCACACAACTTTCACTTATTATATTAGTGATATTGAATATATATATGAAACGAACAGCTAAATAAAATTCTTAAAGAAGAGCAATCAAGTGAAATTAAGCGATAAGAGTCCTTTGAGGGGGGATGTTGAAAGTTATAAAATATTTAATAAATAAACCCTTATACTTGTTAATTCCTACAGCATATAATTTTATATTATATAATGTAAAAATTAAATAAACTTATTTTCTGAAAACAAGTAACTCAGGTGTTATGCACGTTGCCCCACGGGATGGTCAAGTGTGACCCACCGTTGTGTGACCGGCGTGAACGTGTTAAGGTAATTTCTTGTATTTTCAACATAAGACCAGTTATATATAGGTATAATTGGAAAGCCAAAGATTCTTCAAATATTATCTTATGCGCAAATTTATAAAAGGTGATTGTGAGTGATGAAAATCAGAGAAAACTACCTAATTTTTATATTATAGGTGGAATAGTCAGGAATCAGTCATTTTTTGAAAAGTTTTTAATTTTGCCAACGTTTCGGCCCAAGCTTGTGAGCCATCATCAGGGCTACGAACATCAGAACAAAAGAGATACATATCAATATGATAATGAAAATTTTCTTTTGAATGTAGTGACAATGATAACATTTGAAATAAAACAGAAAATATACCAACATACTTAAATATTATAGATGATGTAATTAGTTGACCGCTGAGAATTACTGGAAGGAATTAGTCCGGATGGCGGTCATTAAATGAAACAACTAAATAGTTTCAACTATTTTATTGTTTGCCAACGTTTCGACCCTCTTTGTGGGTCATCATCAGGACTAAAAAGATACAAAAGAATATAATTTCAATGACATTACATACAATATTATATAACCTATTTAGCTAGAGAACGTCGGTATTGAAAAAATAACAGAAGAACTGTATATGTAAAAATAAACTTAATTAAAATACAATGACCATATCACAATAATGAAAGTGTTATACAGAAAAAATAAAAATGTTCACTAAACAAAATTTACACAGGTATCAATAATTTACATGAAATATGAAATATAAAAATATGAAGTAGAGTGGAGATACGTACCGCATGGTGGGAGAATGGAAACTAGGTACTGTTTGGTAGATGGGGGGTAGGTAGGATGGAAAATACGTAGGAAAATGTAGAATGGAAATTCCATATTATTTCATGTAAATTATTGATACCTGTGTAAATTTTGTTTAGTGAACATTTTTATTTTTCTGTATAACACTTTCATTATTGTAATATGGTCATTGTATTTTAATTAAGTTTATTTTTACATATACAGTTCTTCTGTTATTTTTTCAATACCGAAGTTCTCTAGCTAAATAGGTTACATAATATTGTATGTAATGTCATTGAAATTATATTCTTTTGTATCTTTTTAGCCCTGATGAGGACCCACAAAGGGGGTCGAAACGTTGGCAAACAATAAAATAGTTGAAACTATTTAGTTGTTTCATTTAATGACCGCCACCCGGACTAATTCCTTCCATTAAATATTATAGATACAAATAATGATAATATGATACATAATCTGATGATGATAAGCATAACAAATTTTACAGAACTTTAGACTTTAATATAGAAGTAAAAAAAAACATATATATAAACGTACCATTACTGAGCCATGTCCAAGCATAAACTGAGGAAAACCATAAACATAGGTAGTATGGGGAGGGGTTCATGTAAAAACCCTGAAGGTTTTCCCCTCTAAGTGTAAATACTACAGCTTATCTTTGTTTTGAAAAAGTTTTACCAAATTATATAATGGAAAAAACAAAATAATATATCCGTATGTACAATAAGGCTCAACATTTTTAACAGAAAATTATAAACACTAGAATCTGAGGTATTTAAAAAATCCATGAGGTATATAATAAAAAATAAAATAAATAAATAACAAAAACAAGAACCAGAGGTGTTATAAACAAAAAGATAAATATACAGTAAATAAATAAAATATACATTACACAAGCAATTTGTACAATAAAGTGATAGAGTTATAATTTAAGGAGACGGAAGATGTTAGCATACGAGGGACAGATTATCTCTTTGTCAGTTTTATGATTGACGGGTACTCGATCTTTTTCCATATGGATATATATAGCTTCGGAGAGGAGTCGCTTTTTGTAATTAGGTACGGTGGCTAGGATTTCAGGATTGTCAAAATCAAAATGATGGTCAAGGGATATAGCGTGTTCTGTGATGTAGCGTATGACTGATTCCTGACTATTCCACCTATAATAGTTTCTACAGTCGACTATACATCCTCAATATAAATACCTAATTTTTGTTGATAATAATATATATTAACACATGTTTCTATCAAACTCAATGTAATTCCTTAACCTTTTTACTTCTCTATCATTATTTAAAAGTTCTTTAATTGCTTTTTACAACGAAGGTGAATAAAAGTCGTGTGTTGCGGCACAGCAGATTTTCTTATTAATCTAGAGGTCCTCTTCGCCTAAGACTAAAATGTGTTGCGCCGAAAATTGATTAGCATCGGCACTAAAAATCACTCTAGTTGCTTTTATTCACTAGCTGATATAACTCCCTTTCCGTTATTCCGTACTGGAATATTAATATATAGAATTGCATTGTAAGCCGGAAGAAAACTGCATCATTTGTAATTTAAATGAAGTGTAGAATCTGTTAGGTATTTTACGTACGTCCAGTGCCCGATGTAAACATCTCCCACCATCACTACCTGCCCCATTTCATGAATATGACGAGATCAAATTATTATTCACAATCGACAATGGGGCCTTGTTACGAACCTCCTCTACCGCACCAGGTAGGATGGAATAGGTAATTTTCAATGAATAATTTTATTATTATAATGGATCTATTCATGTTTTAATTTCAATTACACATATATGTATATATATATATATATATATATATATATATATATATATATATATATATATATATATATATATTATATATAAATATATATTAAAATATGAAGGGGCTTTCTGGATCTGAAGCAAAGCTTCAGGAGCTTTTAAGAGAGCGAAAAACTTAAACGAAATGTCCTTAAGCGATTATCTCGTTTTTATTTCATTTTGAAGAAAATCACAATCAAAGACTTTTCTATTTAATTATTAATTTTTTTTTTGTATTTACATTTTATTGAATATTATATATTTGAATGGGAGCGGCGAGGTCTAATGGATAGAGCACTAATCTACTGTTCAGTCCTTGGTTTAAATTCCGGCTGTGGCAGAATTCTGTTGGCCATTCCAGCTACGAGGCGATCCTAAGCTATGGAGACCCTCTTTGGGCACATCCAGCCTCTATTAAGAGGGTACCCAAAAGTGGGGGAAAACCCTAGCGTGATCTAGACCTAATAACCTCATTGTACGGCTGGTGGCCTGGAAACAGCAGAGATCTCCATACTGAGTCCAAGACCTTCTAGCTTGAAGGGCTACAGGTTTTTTTTATTTATTTTATTTATTCTTTTAATGTGTAATTGAAACATCTTTAATAACAGATAGGTTGTTATTATTTAATACTTTATTATATTACAATATCCATATATGCACCTTCAGGTATTCGATTATTGTTCGGATATTTCGTTAACACAGATTGTATAAGGTGCCAGCAGATTATTGAACTTATCCAAGCACTCAGTAACAGTAAGGATAGATGTAATAAGTTTATTATAATCCACGGCACAAAATAAAAAAAAAATTATCATTAAGGAGGATAAAATACACAACCTGAATTTTTATGAAGTCTTAGACGGTATATTAAATTACAAGAAGAAGTCATAAATTATACAGGTTTACTTAGCATAGGGATTTTTAATTAGGATAGGGACCACTACCGAATGTCCGTATAACCAAAATCCTAGGACAATCTACCAGGTTTGAACCAACGACGTTTTGCATAGAAGACTGTTATGCTAGCCACCACAGGTGGATCTCTAGTAGAAATAGTTATCCTTTGACTGTACCAAAGTTATATGTATTCCCCTTACCATATTATTATTACTATTATTTTACCGCACCTACAACCCAGTTACCGATAATTGACTCCTCCAACCGTTTCCTCTAATCATCACAGTCTTGAGCCGACACCATCCAACTCCCAACTCCTAGTGTCCCTCGTGCTGCTCTTGCCACACCATCCGACTATCTCAGCCTTGGTCTTTCCCTTCTTATTATTCCATGGATTGGCTGTTTAAACAATAGTTTAGGCATTTATCTATTTGCCATCTTAGCAATATGGCCTGCATATCTTAAGCGCTTCAACTTTAACCACATCAGCTTCTCCTGCCTGAATTCCTTCTACTACCTTATATTTTGTTTTGGACTCATTAATTTTCTGTCCAAATCTGCTGGCAGAATCTATCGGAGCCATAAAATCATCAGTCACAGCCTGCAGAGAGCGTCCGAGTATGTCTATACCGTCTGGTAAATATGTTTCTGATAGCTATACCTAATAACTATTAACTACAATATAACTACTAAGAGATTACTACAGTAACTAATTACTACTCTGTAACTTCTGCAAACCTAATTAGACGTCATTACTTCCATAGTACTTAAGAGATGTTACTGACGCTATTCCGTATTGACGAAATTTTAGCATTTTAATGCAATCTATTTATTAGAAAGTAAACTATATCGTTTAACTAGGATAAGTGAGAGAATAGCAAAAGAGAGACATGAACTGTATGACTGCATAATGTTTTATATAAATATAGTTAAAGTGAAACATTTCATAAGACATAAGTCAGTTTTCTGCTAAATTATTTTTGGGAGCAAACAGTATAATTTTCATTTCCTCATCCGTCAGGAATTGGTTAAGTTTAATCAATGGCCTGTTTTTTAATCACGAACCGTTTTTGTCGATTCAGAAAGTAATTAAACAGTCTGGCCGTCTGATAGGTAATTGGGATCCCACTCGAAAGTTTAAAACCAATCAGTTCCATGTCTCATGGAACGTTTGTATAAAATGCATTGCATATATTTAATGCTTTCGAACCAATTACGTAATTAAAACTTTAATTTAGCAAAGTGTGCAGGATGGTGCAATGGTCAGAACAGTGAACTACTAAGCTCGATATCCTAGGCTCGAAACCCGCTGCGGCAAGATAATTATTTATTCTGTTATTTCTGCGGTGTGGCGAACTAGGGATGATTTCGATCATTGAATCGGTTTAAAAAAAATGGATGAATAAATGAATGAAAATAGATTTGCTGTTATCAGTGATTTTCATAGAACAGCCAAAATCTCAAAATTTGATTTTTCTCCCTGACCGATGACAATCAGATTATGGGTCATATGATTTTTTTTGTTCTACGTAATGTCTAGTATCGGCTAACACAATATGTCTAGGCATTTATAAAACACACATTAAGGACAAATTTTCCTACTATATAAAACAAAAAATAATTATTTTTTATTACAATTGAAACTTGTTTGAATGAATACATGTATTGTTAGGTTCTTTTTAAATTAAAGTTATCCATTTTCATTCAACATTTTTTGTTTCTTTATTCCTTCTCCCTACATTTCGGCGTTTACCATTTTCAAGGGATCTATAAACGTCATTTATTTTAAAATTAATAGATAAACAGCATTAGTTTTAACAATGTTATAAGGCATTTAATATTAATATTTCTTCATATTGCACTTATATAATAAATATACATTTTGTCGCATTTTTTAAAAAACTGTTACAGGCTGGCCAGCCATGCTTGTTACCACCTACTGGATTAAAGCAATGTATCCCATCACTTTTAACAACACTTTATATTAAATACAATATTTGTCTTTATCCTCATTTATGTATTAAAATGTATTAATTTCAAAACTATATCAAATAATAATTAAATTAATATTTTATGTATATACATTTTTTCATTTCATTCTCTTCTAATTAATCAATTCCACATTTGTTTCACAGCTAAATTTTTCTTTTAAAAATTCTTTAAAAAATTAATATATATACATATACATATGCAGACATCCGTATGTGTGCAGGTATATGTATGTGTATAGGTATATGTATATATGTGTGTATGTATGTATATGTATATGTATATGTATATATATATATATATATATATATATATATAAATATATAAATAAATATATATTTATACATAAATATATAATAAAATAAATATATATAATATATAAATAAATATATAAAATAATAATAATAATAGTTTTTTAAAGAATTTTTAAAAGAAAAATTTGGCTGTGAAAACAAATATATATATCACACCGCGAGGCCCAGGGCCTGCACGGCCTGTCGCGCCACTGAATGAATGAATGAATATATATATATATATATATATATATATATATATATATATATTAATTTAATTATTACTTGATATAGTTTTGAAATTATTACATTCTAAATAAGGATAAACAAAAATATTGTGTTTAATATCAAGTGTTAAAAGTGAAGGTATGCATTGCTTTAGGTACCAGTAGGTGAAAACAAGCATGACAGGGTCATGGTCAGCCTGTAATAGTTTTATAAAAAATGTGACAAAATGTTTATTGTCCCTATACATCTAGGGAATGTAAAATGCCTTATAACAATGTAAAAACTAATGTTGTTTATCTTTTAATTTTAAAATAAATGATGTTTATAGATCCCTAGATAATGGCGAAGGCCGAACCGTAAGGAGAAGGAAAAAAGAAATAAAAAATGTTGAATGAAAACGGATCACTTTAATTAAAAA
Source organism: Piezodorus guildinii (assembly GCA_023052935.1). Taxonomy (NCBI): domain Eukaryota; kingdom Metazoa; phylum Arthropoda; class Insecta; order Hemiptera; family Pentatomidae; genus Piezodorus; species Piezodorus guildinii. Next base: position 27,258,761 of record CM041296.1, on the reverse strand, counting down.
GAACCTAACAAAATATTATATTTATGCTAATTAGCTAATTCGATCGATAATTTAAACCAAGCAATCATGATATAAAACTAATTTGTATTTAATGTACATTTTAAATATTCTTTATAAATAAATATTCTTTTATAAAGACATATTTTCTTTTCAGTCCTTTTTATTTTTTTTTTTTTTTTGGGCTTTCTTACATCCTTACATGGCCAATAAAGGTAGACTTCTTTAGCACCAATTAAATTATGATGTTTCGGGCTGATTGTCAACGTTGAGGAAGGAAAGTCAAATTTTGAGATTTTTGGTATTCGATGAAAACCATGGATAACAGCAGAAATATCTAAATTTTGTTTGTTTTTTTGGAACAAAAAAGTTAATATGGCCCATAGTTCGATTCTCAACGGTCAGGGAATAAAATCGAATGATGCAGAACAAACCTACCATCATAGGCCAATCAAGGATCCGAGGCGGCAAGAATGTAAAAAAATAAATAAACGGTTATGGATGGGTGTGGTGTAGATACATTTTTAAATAAAGTGACATTAAATGGTAATTAGTAACGTTTGGTTTATATATATTTTTTTTTTTTTTTTTGGATGGGATTGAAGTACAATGATGCCATTTGATCAATCTAATGTAAGCTGTATTATTGCAAACAATGCTTAAAAAGTGCAATTTGTTCAAGTCAAATGCAGTTGGCATCGAAACTTCAAGACCGCTAAACTTTTTATTAGTATTAATTTATTTATTTTGTGTGGTTTATAGGCTTTTAACCTTAGGGTGGTTATCAACGCTTGTAAGGTTAATGTCAGCTCATAAGTATACTTCATAAATGTGAAAATAGCTATTTTGTACGGTTTAGAACTTTTTTTAAATACAAAAAATTGGAAATTATGACCATATATCATTATAGATAACCTATTTCTGTGAAGTAGTAGATTCTAAATGAAAAACCAATTGGCTCCTTTCCAGATAAAGCATGTCATTCGTCTGAATGGTTCCAGGCTTCAACTTTTTAAAGGTAGTTATTTTCTCATTGAAGTTTGAATACATAGTGGTCATTATAAACTTTGAAATACACCATTAAGTCCTTTACACAGGTTTTTGTACCACTGCTAAAATGAATTAATCAAATTAACTAGAGCGAAATCATGCCTCTAGAATCTTCGTTAGCTTTCCGCTTGCTCTAGTGTAGCACAAGAAAACTGGGGCGTATTGCCAAAAGGCAAAAGCTGCGAGATGAAATATCATTTTAAAGATAATTTTTTTTTTTTTTTTTAATTTGTTTTATTAAGAGATAATACAATCTGCCACCTTCTGGGGCAATGAGTATTAGAGATAGAATAAATCATTCATACCATATTTAAAGATAATAGAAAAAGAAATTGGAGGAAACAAGGTTGAAAAAAAACCGGTGACTGCGTTAAAAATATATACGCTCATATACGCTATAGGAGGCATATACGCTCCTAAAATATAAAATTTCAGTTTTATATAACTTTTAGCACGATTTTAAGAGATATCATTGCATAATCACGTTTAACAAATTCAATTAATAATTATGAACTGCAGCAACCAAATCCACGGTGTATTTTTTAATGAACCAAGCGTTAATTTAAATCACGCTAAACACTTTAACGATTTCAGTTCTAATTATTTAAAAAAAAAAACTTACTAACCTCTCACTCTCACTTTAATTTGAGATATATAAGGGTTGTTTTAAAATAAGCTATCTAAAAATAAACTTTTTAATTTATTCAATCTCAATTAAAATATGGAAATTAGCATTAATCGTATGAACAATGATTCTTCACATCTTAACGAAAAAATGGATGAGCTTTTGGAACAATATAAAATATCTTGAAAATGGGAACAAAGCCCTGAAACGTTAAAACAATGTAATTAAATTTGAAAAGAATAAATTAAGGTAATGGAAGTTAATGAATGCTTATGTGAATATAAAAAAATAAAATCGAATTTCCTGATATCGAATAAATGAAAAGAAACTAAATTAAAATTTAGAAATTAGCATTAACCACGTGATCAACAATTCTTCCCGTCTTAAAGAAAAAATTGGTGAGCTTTTGGATAACAATAATTTATATTCACACATAAATCATAAATATTAAGTAATCTGACATTGATGTTTTTTTAATAGCTACAAAATTAAGTTTAATTTTACTAATCTGGGAACTGATGTCCCTCTAGAACAATCAGTAGGTAATTGTCCATCCAACGAAGCGGATAAATTGAAGAGTTTTCCTCAGAACCACAGAATAATTCATTTCTATAACTAATCCTAACACAAGACTGAAACTACAAGAAACTGCTTGAAGATACCGATTACAACAACACTTACTAGACAAACGTTCAAAACTTCCAGTATATTACAAAAGACTCATTTACATCACTATTATCAGACCTATTTGGACATATGGAATCGAGCTTTGGGGATCTACTAAACCATGTAATTCCTTCACGCATCCAATCCTTACAATCCAAATTCCTTAGATATTCCCGGTAACCTTCCGAGGCGATTGAAAAGATGTTGGCCATGAGGCCTACTGCCTTAAATTAGTACATTAAGAGCTACCACTAAGTATTTCTTTCTCAGGACATTTTCACGACTTTTCTTCAATTTACATATTTACTTATTTTGTTGTATAATGCAGTCGTAAATTACAATAACTAAAAACGTCTATAACTAAAGAATCTCTGACGCTATATCTCATGTTTTTTGGGTTCCGCATTCATTTCTTGACCATTCTGTTCTGGACTAACTGTTCTTCAAGGAGGCTATTAGACGTAAATCACTCTCAGCCACCAGGTTTTCCTCCAATTTTCGAGTACCCATTTTAGGGGCTGATTGAGCCCCATGCCTTAAAACAAAAGATTAAATAATTATCCTGGTAGGACCAGGATCGAACTTAAGATTCGGAGATTATTCCCCTGCCATAAACACCATTTAATCACACAATATTATAATAATATATATTATTATATTTTAATTAGAACTATTCCCTTTTAAAATCATATATTTTTTATCACATTACAAACAACATTATCCAACCATATCATTGTCAATAAGCATAAATTTAATTTCGACGATCCACAAATTTTAAATACTGAACAAAAAACTAAAAATAGAAAAAAATTAGAAGCAATATATATATATATATCACTAAAAATATAAGAAATGCAGTAAATTATAACTTAAATTCCAAATAAATCAATAGTAACTAACTATGCAGACATGATAAATATAATTTAAGCAAAAACTATTAAATGTTATATGAGTTTCCCAATTTTTATAATAAGGGGATAATAGGAATTTAAGAAATGGGAAGAAACTTGGAACAACAGCTATCCAAGTAAGCTCAAAGCGATTAAGAGGTAAAACCTTGGAAAACCTCTAGTCGCACCGAACGTAGAGAGGAGGTGGTCCTGGCCCGCCTGAGAATCGGACACACACGGCTAACGCACGGACACATAATATTAAAAGCATTATCCCCAAGATGCAAGCATTGTAGGGGAACCTTGACCATAGCTCATATTTTTGAAGAATGTTCCTTCTACACCAGGCAACTGAACAAAAATAGAATACCGAGCAACGTAGCAAATGCTTTGGGAAACAACGGAAAAAGGATTGATGAATTAATGTGTCTCCTCTCTCAAATGGATTTTTACAAGCAGATTTTAACTACTGTTGTTTTCCTCTTGACTTAATTTTATATATATATATATATATATATATATATATATATATATATATATATATATATATTGTAATGTATTGAGTATACTGAGGGGAGTTCGTAATTAAATAATTTTAATATTAAACAATTAATGATAACGAACCTTTGTCGGCAAAACATCAAAAGGTGTTTACCTAGCCCCCTAGATTTCCCATCGGTATGGGCCCCCCAGCGGTACCAGAAACCTCTGGTAGTTTCCCCCCAGCGGCGGCCAACAAGAATATTAAGAGTCGTGAAAAGATAAGAATAATAGCACAAAGGCTATACCGCCAACCGGACTTCCCATCTCGGCCCACCCGAGGTGAAGAGAATGAGAGAGAAGAACCGAGGAGTCAGTTAAGTTCTGTCCTCAAGATGAGGTGAGTCTTATTCGAACCAGGAGTGCAGTCAAGTTTGATCTTCAAGAGGAGTGAGTCGGGTTCCAGCTACAAGAAGAGGAGGTGGCCGTCGGGGTTCTGAGAGCAGCTGGAGGATGATGCTAAGAAAGGGGACCTAAGACTGATTTCACATTCGCCAGCCGGTTAAGTGTTTCAAAGGTACATTGTTATTTGTAATATTGTATGGCAAAGGTAGTAAAATGTCCCTCAGTATTCTCAATCAGAGTTCTAGGCAATGGGTTAATATAACTTATATGTGTAAATTAATAATTATAGTAATGTATTAATTGAATCTTGTTTACTTTAATCTTACCCTGCATGCCACCTATTGGATTGGTAAACACGATACCTTTGGAAAGGAGATCCATGGTATCATTAAATATAGTTTATATATTGACTAAATATAGTAAGTAAGCTAGTTTTTGAAGCTACCGCTGCCTTAGAAAAGCAGCCGGTCAAAAACATAGCAATATATATATATATATATATATATATATATATATATATATATATATATATATATATATATATTTTTCTATTATATTTTATTTTGCTTGTTTTTTTAATTATTTTATTTATTATTTTATTTTTCAATGTATTTTTGTTTTTTTTCTCTGGCGCGACAGGCCGTGTAGGCCCTTGGCCTCGTGGTACAATCTCCTGGGAGAATATACTCACGATTCACGATGTGATTTAACAGGGTAGGTACATCACTCCTTACGCCTAATTAATTTCAATGTATTACTATTACTTATTTATTTTTATTATTATTTATTTTATTTACTTGATTATTGATTTTTTTTTATTGATTTTTTTTTCTATTGAATATTATCTAACCTTCATTTATCTCAAATAAAATTATACATATATTATAATAGCTTTTAATGAATATATCTATTAATATTTTAAATTATACTATTTATCTTAAATTAATATTTTAAAATAAATATATCTGGCACTGATGACCGCGATGTTTTGTGCCATTAAACCAACCAACCAACCAATTTTTACCTTTTAATATTTATTGTGATAATTTGTAAACTCTGAAATATTTATCAAATATGAATATAGAAAATTAAACAAAGATAAAAGGCCAATATTTTAGTCCAAAAGCTATGAAATGTGTGGTAATGTAATCTTAGCATATAATCATAATGTGATTTGAAAAATACAGTAAATGATGATTGTGAAAAACAAATAATAAATGTTAATAAATTATGTTGGACCTATTTTTATGTCTTAGATATGGAAGGTATGTGATAAAAAAAACCTGTACCACTACAACCCATGAAGGGTCTTGGGCTCAGTACATATAGAGATTCGTACTGTTTCTAGGCCAACGGCAGTGCAATGAGGTGATGAGGCCTTAATCGCGCTCAGCCGCCAGGTTTTTCCCCAATTATTTTGGGCACCCAATTTAAAGAGGCTGGGGGTCTGCCCTAGGAGGGTCTCCATACCCTAGGGTCGCCCCCCGACTGAATTAACAGAATAAATAATATTCTGCCATAACCGGGATTCGAACCCAGGACCCGGAGCACAGCAGACTAGCGCTCTATCCACTAGACCACGCCGCTCCCTATGTGATAAAACATAAAGTAATATAATTTCAATTTATAATTAGGATATAGATGTAAATTTTATATAGTTCTTTTTAAATGTGTAATTTATGGTATGCTTTATTTTTATGTATATTATTGTTTTTAGCTTGGATGAAATGTTTTGAAAATGAAGCTAAAGACTTCCAAACGTCAAATGATAACATATAAATAATGTGATAATTTTTTTTTTTTTTTTATTTATTTTTTTTTTTATTCGTATATATTACAATTTGTCATAATAGACAATAATAATAGTGCTACAGGATCTCATTCATACAATATTTACAATATAAACAAAAGGAAAGTCAAATTACATAAAATAAAATCAAAATAAATAAACGTATACAATAACGAAATTTATAGACAAAATAAATACAAATAAATGAAGTTAACAAATAAATAAACAAAACATGTCACATTCATACCTATGCACAATATTTACAATCAGCTCGGGAACCCCAGACGGGGCTTGTCCCCCCACTTGTGGAAGGACAAGCAAAGTCAAAAGGATCCCAGCGCCTCCCTCTCAGCCGCATAATAAATGTATGATTGTAAAAGAGAATAGTTCTAATTTAAGTGTATAACCTTCGTGTGTAGTAATTTTAATATAAACATTTTATAAAAAATACAATACAATACTATAAAATAATAATATAACAATTAATTATAAGTAAACTGGCTGAATCCCACTGCTTAGCTCACGAATATTTCATTGGTGTTGATTTAAATAAATCTGCTTTAATGGTAAGAGTAACTAGGAAACATACAACTTCGCTATCGGCCAATCAGTAATCCTATCAACTATTCACAAGAGAGAGGAATTCCCAATTAGATCGGCTGCTCAACTTTGCTGAGTTGCTATTAATTCAAAGCATACTAATCGAACTTGAAGACAATCTCCAACAAAAAAAAAAAAAAAGAAAAAAAAAAGAAGGAGATATATTTTCAAATAAACATATTTAACCATACTAATTATGTTGAAATCGGTCTTGGAAAAATTAAAAATGAAGCCCGTGAGTCCTGGATCATAGTCTCTGCCATTTTTTAGAGCTGATTCTTTTACAGTCCATATTTTTTCCAAATATCGTAGTTAATGGGATGGTCACCCTGCTTCCGAAAATTTTTGTTCTCTTATTATTTAGTTCTGAGAGGAAGACGGGTAATTGGAACCCTGAATTCTATACTATGGAGCAGCTGAGTCTTCAAACAAAATAATGCTATACCAGAGTCACGCTATGTGCAGCAGAAACATGGGTGATTACCAAAAAGGAGGAGTCAAGGCTAATATCATTGGAAATAGACATTTGGAGGCCACGGTTCTTCGAGAAGAGGAAAGAAGTGGCAAGAAAATTTAGAAACGGGAAAAAACTAAGCTGTAAAAAAAAAACTCGTCAATAAAAAAAAAAAATATTGTTATATATTTACTATTTAGTCTTAGACCTTAATTTTATTCTTTCAAATTTACAGTAACACACCTACTGAAGTTTCCAACTGGCTTATCCAAAATTACTCAATATGTTTTCGGTTTTTAAATAAATAGTTGTCTATCGTCACAGCTATACTTTTTTTAGGTTTCAGAAATAATTTCTTCCATTTTCTAATAGCCAACTATTTTTAGTCCCTTGAAAAATCCAATAACAAACTTTCTGCGGTGTAGAAACAGTAATCCGCTATCATTGATTCATTCCAACTGCCCTCATATCTTTGTTCCATTAGAGAAAGATCCCGATAAAATCGTTCTACGTGTCTACCACTGACAGTTTCAGAACTAAGAGGGAAATGTCTGTATGGGAGTTATTGGATTAGAAAATGGATTTTACATGTGACATTTTACATCCAAGTAGAGAGTATTTTCGTAGAAGTATTTTCATCAACTAAGGATAGTTATATTTTATTTTGTTCCTTAAAAAGCCTTGAATAACTTCCTTGAAGGCATTTCCAACTTTCTATTTACCCTCCAAAGCTTGATCAAACGCAGGATCTTTTGCAAGTTGTTGAATTTGTGACTCAACAAAAACGTCTAAATAAACTTTGGTATCACTTAATATAGAAAATGTGTCTCTTTATTATCTTATGGCTTTTCCTTCTTGGTTCATACCTTTGACAAAGATTTCAACAAACCGAGTTTTATAAGCAATAGAGGAAGAAAAATTAATACGAAACCTAATTATATTTGTTACAAATTTAGTATTACACTGTAACAACAACAAAAAATTTAAAAAAATAAAATATTGATGTTATGTAGCTACTCCTTAACTTATAAGAAGTGTGATTTCCTGATAAATCGGTCATTATTGATGATAAAGAAAAAAAAAAAAAAAAAAAAAAAAAAAAAAAGTGCTTAAGTTTCAAGATACGTAAAGCCCGAAAAAAGAATTAAAAGTGCAGTCTGTCCCAGAATTCGATAAAGCATTAAATTTCTTACATAACAAAAAAGGAATAATTGCAATTGGTTTAGAAACAGCAGAAATTGATGGTGTTTTGAAATTAACACTGGTGGTATGTAATTTTCCTTTGAATTATTTATTGCTTTTCATATTAATTAATTGCCTATCTTACAGCCTTATAAACAGTTATTTGGAAATAATAAATCATTGTGTAATTTTACTTTCATATAATAAGGAATTTGTTTATATTTCTAACGAGAAGTTATCACCTTTAGACGTATACGGAACATCCTGCAGAAATTTCGGCTTCGCAAACCATAGTCACCATTAACAGAAACAAATAATCTACTGTAAATTAAATAGGATTCCCATGGAAACTAAATTAAACTTTTAAAATGAATTTATGAAAAATTCATTATTAAAACAGTAATACATCGGAAATAAAATAGGAACCGTTTTAAATAAAAAACAAACAAACTAAACCAATTTTGATTTGTTGACCAATCCATGTTTCTAATTTCTACCAATATTTTTTTTTTTCATTTATTGAGATTTACAACTGTATTAGTCAATTCATAAAGTAAATTAGCTGCCAGGTCTCATTCCACTAGGTAATCTAAACTAGAAAGTCTCGAGGCCATCTTCTTTTCAGGCGCCTCGGAGGATTGTCTGGAATAGAACAGAGTTGAAACTAGTGGGTTAGAGTGGGGGTTGAGTTTTTTGTCATGGAAGGATTGACACCTGGTTCGGGCCAATTACCAATAATTAAATATAATAATGAATAGACGTTGTAAAATAAACATATTTCCAAGCGCACTTTTCGTTACGAATAACTCATTATTCCAAAGTGACAGACTCTTAATTGGTCAAACTGCACTTTTTTTAAACAAAAATGACACCACATTTTAATTGCACCCTTATGAAGCAGGGTAGAGTTACTAGTTCTTTTATAAATTTCATATATTTATATATTCATACAACCCACCCTTATAGCACATCTTGAGGGCAAGGGAAACATCCAAGACAATTTTCAGCTTCACAACCACATTTGAGTCACAGCGATGACTAGAAAAGTGAGCATTCTTTTATAAATATAGATTGAATAATTGGTTAGTTCAGAAACTAGGGTTCACACTTCGAATACTGGTTCCTTTCTGAACGAACATAGCTATAAATTTTCGTTCTTCTTCAAATTACTCATAGTTCATGAATCGAGTATTAGGAGAATGCTGCCCACTCTTATATTTTTTTCAGGAAGATATCAATGATCTATTAAGGCAGTAAATTTCCGGTCTCCGCGCTGGCCACTGGACTAAGATTATGAGATTTAAATTTAAACTACTCGATATGGCGTAAGTTGTGAATATTACGCTTGGTTAGCAGCAGTGCAGCTATCTTGTGGTAGAGTTTAGAGTTCAATGCAGAAAAATGATTAAGTAACTAGTTTTTATTCTTCTTTTTCTAGTCAGTATTCCCTGTTTATTTAGTCAGTAAATGCTTAATACAATTTTTTTTTAAATTGACTTTATTTTAAAACCCCTTTGATGGATATTGGAAATAAAGAAATATATATATAAAATACGAAAACAAAAGTCACTTTAATTAACTAAAAAAACGATTTGACACTATAAAAATTAGAGAGAATAAGAAATAAAAAAAATACACTTGTACTTTTTACTGAAACAAAATTATAAAAAATGTTTTTGAGGTCCACACACACGATTGATTTTTAATCGCTCACTACATCACAACAACGTACACACAATGCAGGTGATTGGCTGGTTACCTCAGTGTTGCAGGTAAAAACTTAATATTAATAATTAAATTACTTCCCACCTAGCAACACTGAGAGACCTGAAACCGTCGTCTAACCTCCGTTTATTTTTTATTTATTTTTTGTGAAAGTGAAACCGTTATACACCTTTTGACAGGAAACTTTGATTTTGAAGGATATAGAGGAAGATGTAGGAAATTCTGATGAAGCGTAAATTAACAAGCACCTGTTATATTTTAAGGACTGATGAATCAAACACTTTAAAAAAATACAAGGAAGTTGAGGCTTATATTTTTATCCTTTTCTGTTATGGAAACTGTTAATTTTTTTCCGTTGGTTTTTGTTAACCTAACTTACTTCATTTCGAATAGTTATCTATGTCTTATTCATTGTCAATATTTCAGTAAACTAAACGAAACCAAATTAGTGCATATAATCTTTACAAAAAGAAGATTTGAAAGACAAACGGTTTATATTAATGGAAATAAGGTTCCATATTCAAACAATTCAAAGTACCTAGGCACGATGATGGATACAAAACAGTTTTTCATAAAAGGATTGTCGAGATATGGTTATTATGATGGACAAGATAGGGCTCAGAAATCCTCGATAATTACTTGTTCATGCAAGGAAGAGAGTAAGATGGAGATGCTGCGGTATAAGCACGTACCGCAGCACCAGGTAACACCAGTGGTAACTCTGCCAGGTAGATTTGAACCCGCACCTACCAATTAGCAAGGAGGACTAGCTAGAAAGGAAATGCTCCGTGTGGTAGAAGCACAACAGCAGCGGAAAGGAGACATCATAGGTGCATTTAGGTAGAAGTCATGTATTCCGTCCTATGAGAGGAATAGGAGAGAAATAGGAAAGAAGGTTGCTAAATAAAAATAGACCTCATTAGATACGAAGGCAGATATAATCTGACCTAGGGAGATACCACCTGGTAGAAGCAGGTTGGTGATCTGAAGAGCTGTGCTGACTCTGGGATGTTAGTCCACCTTGTCAATAATTGATGGTGAGAGCTTCTCTACCAAACTAGTGTCTTGGCCCTAGGTCAAATTACCTTGAATGTTTTTTTTTATTCTTATAAATCAGTTATATTAACACAAATACTTAAAACGGTGTTAATGAGTTACAATGTACAATATTATTAAATAGTACGTCTTCACATATTCGGCCGGTGACCCAAATAGCCGCCGCTAGCCGTATCTCTGAGCGAGCGTGGAAAGTATCCGCTACTGAATGTAGCATCGGCTACAGGATTGATACCTGGTTCGGACAAATTCATTAACATATAGAACATTAAGGTCCCTATGGATGAGTTTATTCGTTACTAAATAAGGAGCATTGAAGATTTTACAAAGGATTTTGGACTAAAGGATACGGGAAGAATTCGATGGTTTAGGAGAGCCCCACAGCTCAATTTCACAATTCCAGATTTTAGCTTATGATAGTCATGTAGATGAGCCTTTTGTAGATAAGTGGAATCTGTTTTTTATAGTGAAGTCTGTCTAGTAAGGAGTAACCGAAAGGGGTGAGCAGTTCCTTTCCGTTTTAGTCCGGATACAAAACTCAATTGGAAAAAAACACTCAATAAAGAGGAAAGAGGAACTGAAAATTAAACATCGAAAAATTTACTAGCTACCTCGTAGAAATTCTCATCTCACAGTTGAGAATAAGTTTCTGTTGTAGAAGCAAATACTAAAACCGGTTAGGATATTCGGGACTAATCAGACATTAGTCACTTAGTTTTCCAACATGGAAAAAAAAGAAGAAAAAGGATTGTAAATTGATCTGTAAATAAGTTAATCTAATGTTTCCTGAGGTTTTGCTGAGTTATCTAAATCACCAGTCAATTTTATCTTCCTTTATTGCAGCAACATTTTCTAGTGGTCTTAGTTTTCTTGTTAATTTAAACCTCTCGATGTACGTAATTTTAATTCTAGTCAAGTAACTTCAAATCCCGATCTATTTTTATAACCGTTATCTTTTATACCACTTCCAACTGCTTCCTTCAGCAAACCTTTCATTAGTATGACCTCTGTAACAATATTTTACCAAGAGAGGCCCCAAAAGTGTTTGCTATTTCGATAATAAACAACTTCCAGTATCCATTATGTAAATATAATTACATTAATCTAGAATATCCCTCCTCTTTCCCTCTGCCTAGTCAATTTCTGCCTAAGCTCCGTTTTTTTTTTAACTGGATTTGAAAAAGTGCTTAATTGATTTGTTAGTGCAGCTGCAAATTGGCTCACTTTCCTTCCACAAAAGTTAAAAAATCCCACTGGATATCATTTAAAAGCTTCCAGGTAGTCCTCTTGGAAGGGACGTTTTTCTGCATTTCTGTGTAATCAAAACCATTTTTATTTTCACATATCTGTATGCCGATTTTTTTATTTTTCTTCCCATGGATTCAAAGGTGATCGATAAACATTTGTAGATTCGATTAAATTACTCCTATCATCTTGTTATTATTAATACAACTTTGTGTATAATATAATATTTTTTCTAAAATCTTTAGCTTTCTAACGGTATATTATACGTTTATATTACTGTTCTTATATTAAAAAAAAAAAAAAAATTCCATATAAAAATAAGTTTGCTCTTTTCTCCTTAGGTTATTTTCAAATCAGCTCAACTTGCATATTCAGCTGTTATTTATCAATGCTAATAAGATGAAGTTCTAATTTTTTTTAAATCTACAAAATTAAAGGTGCTTAAGAGGAAGAAAATTTAAAATATAGGCAATTGAACCCTGTCACACTATGTCAATCAGAATTAAACCTACATCATATTAAAGCCCATTAAATTTTACATCGATATAGCAAGCTTAATCAAAATCTTTAGAAATCGTGTAAAGGTGTAAAATGTATGGTATAAAGTTGGTCTTCTGGTAAGCCGATTTTGATGAAAAAAATTGCTTTAATATCTCGGACGTGTAGTTGTCTTAAATATAAAATTTTAAAACTTACCACACACGGACACAGACATACACACAAAGCATCCACCTTTTCGAGCGACTTGGTTATTTGGAATCAGGGGGCCCTAAAACGTGTATTTCCGTTAAAAACTGGAATTCGAAAAATTTCACAATACTTGCAACAGTTTCTGTAAATATTTATTTTATACATAGCTAAATGAAAGTAAAAATATTGGTTCCAGTATTAACTTATCCCGAAACTAATTGATTACAACTATTTCGCACAAATATTGCCCAACTAATTAATAGACACATTAGTGGAAGAGCAAGGACTTAAACAGAGCCCTAGAATGGGGGCTGGTATTAGCTCTTGCTTTTGATCTCAACCCCTCCTCCGACCCTTGGAAGGGACTCCCTTCAATGTTGAAAGGAAGGATTCTAGCAGCTCTAGGGTGGTCGTCGTCTCGATTAATTGCAAGGGAAAGCGGTCTATCTATTGAGGAGGCTAAATATAACTGCTAATTTATTTCCGATCTACCATTGCAATATAATTAATTGCGCATTTCTGATATAATCATCATATATCGCACTCATCACACAGCTGTACAAGAGTGTACGCAGGATTTTCTTTGTTAGATGGAACAATCAGGATGAATTCGATATAGGAAGAGGGAGGAGCAAGCACATATTTCGATTAGAATTGGGCTTTTTTTGTATTTATTTCTCTGGCACGACAGGCCGTGTAGGCCCTTGGCCGCATGGTTTAATCTCTTGGGAGAATGTACTCACTACGTTTCTCGAAGAAATTTTATATGGTAGGGTCATCACTCCCTACGCCTATTTTTTGTGAGTAGTAGAGCACCAGTAGGCTAATGGGTCTCACATACCCGGGTGAGAGGCTGTGAGTAAACCCTCATTTAATTTTATCCTTATACAAGTCCCGTCCCGACGGATTCAAACTCACAACCTTTAGCGTGCGAGACTAGCGCACTAGCAACTCAGCCATGGGCTCCCCTAGAATTGGGCATTTAGGGAATAAAACTTGCAATACCAAATGCAAAACGGTCCTTGTTTGTATTCATCGATAGAAAATTAAATGGCAAAAAAAGAGCAATGACATTGTTTGTAGATAATTCAAGGGGTTAAGTGGTTTACCAGACTTCAACTTACTAGTCCATCTCAGCAACAAGAAATATTATGAAGCTTAAATTTAATTTTTGAAAGAAGTGTATGTATGTCTAAGATATCACAGCAACGTTTTTACAAAAATGGACTGACCAGAGAAGCCACTTTATACCTTGCATTTCGCTATTTTTCACGATTTTTTTCAAAAACGGCTATAACGATTTTGATTAAACTTGCCCAATCGATGTAAAATTTAGGAGCTTTAATATCATGTAGGTTTCATTCTGACAGGTTTTAAATGCCGATATTTTCTTCCACTAAAGTATCATCAATTTTGTATATTTTTTAAACACCCGCGAGCAAGTTCCTCTTCCACAAGGCCGACTGGAAAGGATATAGGGCTAGTGTGGATGATACCCTACCAAAGATACAGTACTTAAGAACTGTTAAAGAGGTGCAAAAGGCGATCTCGGATATCACCACCACCGTACATGTATCAGCCAATCGTACCATCCCAAGGTTCAGTCCTCAGCCAAACAGCCTTCAGGAAACCACCGAGTCACATTCTTGCTCTCATTGCACAAAGGAACAACCTGAGGAATATTTTCCACCGAACGTGTGACTACGGCTTGAAACCGGCCATCAATGCGATGACCCGGCAGATAGCCAGATAGCCTCATGCGTGAATGGAAGACTTTCCTATGGCACAAGCAACTCCGTAGGACTCACGATGATCATCGTCAGTTCTGGAGACTTGTGAGGTCACACGTCACTAAGAGGAAGATTGTACACCTTACATCAGGTGACACCCTATTATCCCCTGAGGAACAGGCTGAACTCTTGTCCGATTCTTATAAGGCGAGGGAAGATGATCGGCTGTTAAATGCTCCCACACTACCTGCGGGAAGACCAACGTCCCCTAATGAAAAGAGGATATTCTCCACCTTCGAACAGCTTGAGTCGGTACTACGACGCACCAAGGGTAACAAGGCTTCGGGACTGGATGATATTCCGCATGTACTATTGAAGATGCTACCTAGGAGGGGTAAAGCCTTCCTATTAAACATTTTTAACTCCTGTATGCGGATCTCATACTTCCCCGATGACTGGAAGCAAGCGATCATAGTGCCGCTACTTAAGCCTGGGGAGAATGGAGACTCACCAGAGCATTATCGGCCTATCAGTCCCCTTTCGCATATGAGCGAGGTGTTCGAGAGGCTGATCCATCACCATCTGCTAGAGCACTGCAGTGAGGAGACCATCATTCCACCAGAACAGATAGGGTTCTCACGAGGCGTAGCCTGCGACCATCATTTAGTGAAACTTCAAAGACACGCCATAGAACGTATGACGAAGAACAATGAAGCCACGGCGTTCATCTCGCTGGACTGCACACAGGCGTTTGATTGTGTATCCCACAAGTTACTGCTTCGCCAGTTGGAAGACTATCGTTTTCCAGCTTCATTATGCCGATTGATCAGAATCTACTTAAGCGGGAGATCCTTCGTCGTAAGGGTAGGCGATAAATTGTCAACTTCAAAGGACACCATTTGTGGGGTACCTCAAGGTTCTGTATTGAGACCACTATTGTTTGTGATCTTTACAGAAAAAGTGATCTCAATGAAGCACCCAATGGCACTGGTAGCAGTCTACGCCGATGACATTGGCATCTATGCTTCTAGTATGAGACCGAAAAGAGCTCTCACCCTGGCACAAGGAGCATCGACCATTATTTTGGATGAGTTGAAGGAGATTGTCATTAGGGTGAACCCGAAGAAGACAGATGTCATTGTCATGTCGTTCCAGAAGGGGAAGAGCGCTTTGGCTACTGATTTTAAAGAGAACAGAGAAACACTGCCAGTCTCTAATTCAATCCTCTACCTCACTCTAGATAGGCACCTCACCTTCTCTAGTCACGTCCGGGAACGACTCAAACTGTCCAGGAGAAAGAGCTATAGACTTAATCATCTACTCACGTCACCTCAGCTCTCACTGAGGCTGAAACTACAGATCTACAAGGCTATAATACGTCCGACTATGCTCTATGGTGCGCCCTTGATGGGGCATCTGTTTAAGTCCACTCTCAAACAATTACAGAGGTTCCAGAACTCCATCCTTCGGCGGATTGTCAGAGGTACCAACTTACAGAGGGCCAAAAACCATATCCTACATCAGGAGTTAGTATTGCCAACAGTGCCTGAATATATCAGCCGGGGGCACATTAAATTTTTTGATGGGCTGAAGGCCTGTGCTAATCCATTGTTTTCTGATATCACCCCACCACCCAAGCCTGGGAGGTGGCAAGGATCACTACCTCTCGTTGACGTTGTCGCCGAAGGAAGGAGTTCGGCCTATGTCTGAACTCAATTTATTGCCAAAACCCTGAAGAATGGTCCCTCCCATTTTGCAATGGATAAATAAAGGCATAGAAGAAGCCCTTGAAAGATTACTAGTGCATGCAGCGCATATAGCAATCCTCTTTAGAATACCTCCGGGTAATAGAAGGACAAAATGTGACATCTATACATATTACATTTGTATTTGTATTTTGTTTGAAAATAAAACCAGAGGGTATGAAAAAAAAAAAAAAAAAAAATTAATTAAAAATTCATATCATCTAATTGGCATTGCTATGTGCAGCTAAATATACAAGTTTAACAAATTTTATAACCATTTTTTTTCTTCAAACATAAGTTTAGTAATACCGATATAGATATACCGCTGGACACCCAAAAATTGTTATCTTGGATAATTAGCTCTAAAATATAATGCAGAGAGATGAAAAGGGCATAAACTTAAGTCATAATAATAGATAATAACTTCTATTGTTACATTATTAAACTTAAAACATATTTTTCCAACAAAACTGAATATAATTCTTTAAACTTTTGTCAACTCTGTTTTTATTTCATAATTCTTAAATTGATTTTACCAACCGTGATAAGTGTATTGCGCGCACTTAATTTTTTTTTAAATATCATAATTAGTCATAGTAGCATAGAAGTGTTGTCAAATGAATAAACAAACAAAATATTGTTCAATAAATAATCCACAGAGTAAGTAAAACAGGCAAATCTTAAAGAAAAATAATGTCACTAATAAAATCATTTTCCTTTGGGGTTTATAATGGTCTGTTATGATTATTTTTTTTAATTTATTACAATAAGATTGTAAAAGATAAATAACAATATATGTATATGTGGTATCAAAACATTCAAAATCGTCAAGACTTGCCACTCGACATTTTTCATTTTCATTTTTTTAAATCCGTTATTCTGTATCTTTTTTTTTTTTTGAATATATAGAAGAAGAAGAAGAAAAAGAAGAAAAATAAATTTTATTCTGGGACTTCTGTCCCCTAAGAATAACAAAAAAAGTACAAGAGTGAGTATTATGTCTGGCTTAAAAATAAAAACATTACAAAAACAAACTTAAGGTTATACTTATATTATATATAAACATAGTAAATACTGTTGCTTGAACGACAAATGACTACTACTTGCATTATTTATAGTGTAGTAAATACAACGACAATAGAACATTCATGTATGACTATATAATACTGAAAACATGTGTATACAGAGATACTATGATTGAACCTCACACTAATATCGTAAAATCGTAGAAAAAAAAAAGTTTTGTTAACTTGAAATATGACTATTATTCTTAATTTTTTATACAATTATTCGGAAGACTGATTACTGAGGAGATGATGGAATAATTTGTTTTTAAACGAGGTTAAGGAAGAAGCTTTGCGTATAGAGGTAGGTATGGAATTCCAAAGAGAGGTGGCACGCAAACTAAAAGATTTTTTGAAGAATGATGTTCGATGAGAGGGCAAATAGAGGTTAGGGGGTTGGGATCTTGTGTTAAACGAATGTACTGATGAGCAAGGGATGAGTAGGTCAAGAATGTAGGATGGACTTTGGGTCCGTGGACTTTTAATATAACCGTGAATAAAATATTTTTTTGGCAAATACTTCAAGTTTTGCAGCCGATTTATGAACTGACGTTAAATGAACAAACAAACAACTAAAAAAATACCCCAATCCTGAATGATAATAATAACTTGAGTCTGGTAATTCCACTTAAATAAAAACTATTTAAAAAACAAAAAAAACAAGGAAAATTAAATCGCTCTCCTTTGGGGAATAATCGCTGTAATATGAAATATAAGATATACAAAACAATTATAATGACCTGAACAGCCCTGATGTAATGTCATATAGATGAGTTATAATTAAAACAGACACAAATTCGACATATTAAACGACATGCCATGAAACACGTTTTAAATAATTTGCTGAGTGAAGAGATATGAAAGGTCTGAGTAGCTACCTGAAACTCATCTGCATACCATAACGGTAATCCAATATCTCTCCTCAAAGGAGGCTCGGGTAAAGAGACCCTGATTTCGTAATGGTCTCCATACCAGAAACGGATACCTACTTATACATATTCCCTAGGGATTAATATACTCAGAAAGCCTAAAATGTATTTTGAATTACAATTAAATAGTCCACAGTTAGATTTATAAAGTTCTTTAATATATTAAAACAACATAAATCTCAATTAATTTTACTTGCATTTACCTATTTATAAAATATATTATAATGGAAAGCATTGCGTTTGTAAAATTAGCTAATTTGAGTTTTTTTCATTAAATTTCTTTATTTCCAGATCGGCTGCTTGAGCCATACATGGTTTTTTTTTGTTTTTTTAACATAAATGAATAATTATTACAACTCGTAACAATGGAAAAAGTGGGGGTATAACCTCGTACAAAGACACCCCTAACGATTATAAATTTATAATTATTTCTGAGAATTAAATAATAAAAACAATTTGATAACATAACGAACAATTATAATAAAAACTAAAGAAAGAAAGAGAAGTAATGAATATACAAAATTAATAGTAGGTTTGCAAGAATATAAATTATAAATTTAAGATCCATTTTAGTCTAAAAAAAATAAAAAATGAATAAATAAAATAAAATAAAAATAATTTAAAATATATAAACAAATAAATAAAAATAAAATAAAATAAATAAATGAGAATTTTTTTTTTTTTTTCAAAAACAAAAGCTAAATAATAATAAATAAAAATAAGTTAAAAATATACATAAAAAGTAAAATAATATGAGGTTCATAAAACTAGATAATAATATTTACAACAGCATTTCCTGTAAAAGCCTGGGTTTGAGCCTGCGAGATAAAGTTGGAATTCCTATGTTGTAGGCTACTGCACCTCCAACTGCTGGTAGCTTTGAGTGGTATTTTTTGAAGCGGATTTTGATGAAGTCTTCCATGTATTCGATTTGTAGCTCACGATGGAGTTGGCTATTCCTAATAAACCATGGGGCATCAACGGCTATTCTTAATATTTTGTTTTGAAAAGTTTGCAATTTTTTTCTTTTCGTTGAGGAAGCTGCGCCCCACACTTCACAACCATACATTAGTAATGGCCTTAATATTGTTTTATATCTAAGAATGGTTGTTTCAGGTTTGAGACTAGATTTTCTATTGAGGATCGGGTATAGCATTGCCAGTCTTGCATAGGCCTGGGTTAGTTTAAGGTTAATGTGGTGGTTCCAAGTGAGGCGGCGATCGAGGTGAAAATTTGAGTTTTCATGATAATACGCATTTTAGTGTCCTCTGAGTCCAAATAACTAATTCCCATAACATCACATTCAACAAAACTCAAAGTAATTCTTAAACGTTTTTTCAACTCTAACTTAATTTAAATCTTCTTAAATTGCATTTAATGACGGAGGTAAATCAAAGCTTTTTATTATGCGCACATTTTTTTTTTTTTTTTTTTGTTTTTTATGTTGAGATGATAATAGAAATTATCAGTAAAATATACAAGTATCATTAGTTGAGGAAAAAAACCTACGCAAGTTTATACTATCTTTCAGAATATTTACCAACTTGATTTTTATATCTCCTTGACCCAAACTATCGTTGATAGCCTTAATTCACTAGTCTCTATCCTATCATCCTCTTACATTTCTGATAATTCTCCGACGCGTCTAAAAAGAAGATGTCCCCGAGACCTTCTAGTTTAGAATATTTTTAGAGAGCTTCTAATGGACTACATGTATTTCATGTCAGTTTACTATGTCAATCACATTTACTTGATGTATATAATACAGTTGTAAATATCAATAAATATGTTTAAAAAAAATTGTCTTACATTATTTTTTAAATAATATTTATTTTTAATTTCTAATTAATATTAGGACATTATAAAGCGCTATCAGATGAGTCGAGATCGGAAATTGTGAAAATCAAAAAACCGAGGTTTAATTTTTTTTTTAATGGTTTTATGGTTTAATCAATCATTCCATAAAAAAATACATTTCCACTCTGATCCACTAGTCACTATCCTATCATCCTCTTCGATTCCTGATAATCCTCCGAAGCGTCTGAAAAGAAGATGGCAACAAGACCTTTTAGTTTATAATATTGTTAGAGTGCTGCCAAAGGGAAGCGTCTCTACATGTATTTCATGTCAGTTTACTATGTCTATCACATTTGTTTGATGAATATAATACAGTTAATAAATAAATAAGTTTAAAAAAAAATAATTGTCTTACATTATTTTTTAATTAATATTTATTTTTAATTTCTAATTAATATCAAGTCATTATGATATCAGATGAGTCGAGATCGGAAGTTGTGAAAATCAATAAACAGAGGTTTAATTTTTTTTTTAATGGTTTTATGGTTTAATCAATCATTCCATAAAAAAATACATTTCCACTCTAATCCACTAGTCACTATCCTATCATCCTCTTCGATTTCTGATAATCCTCCGAAGCGTCTGAAAAGAAGATGGCAACAAGACCTTTTAGTTTATAATATTGTTAGAGTGCTGCCAAAGGGAAGCGTCTCTACATGTATTTCATGTCAGTTTACTATGTCTATCACATTTGTTTGATGATATATAATACAGTTAATAAATAAATAAGTTTAAAAAAAAATAATTGTCTTACATTATTTTTTAATTAATATTTATTTTTAATTTCTAATTAATATCAAGTCATTATGATATCAGATGAGTCGAGATCGGAAGTTGTGAAAATCAATAAACAGAGGTTTATAAAATAAATTAATGCTGATAAAAACTATTAATAATTTCATAAAAAAAAACTCCATTTCCACTGTAATCCAATAGTCACTATCCTATCATCCTCTTCGATTCTTATAATCCTCCGACGCGTATGAAAAGAAGATGGCCTCGAGACCTTCTAGTTTAGAATTGGACTGATTGTAATATTACTCAATAAAGAATTGTTTCTGAAATATAAAATTTAACATCTAAACAAAAAAATAATAAATACAAGAGTCAGTTCAGGATACCATTTACATGAAATATTACTTTATATTTGAAACATATATATATTCCAATAAATGGTGTTTATGAATTCATAATAAAACAATCTGGTACATCGCTTATTATTCATAAAATAAAAAATATATAATAAATATCATCAATTAAAGAATGAGAAAATGATCGTTTAATGAGATTTTTAAATGTTTTTTTTTTTCCAAGTTCTGTTACCTAAATACTCCATTCTAATCTCAATAAACGAAATCAAGCTACAAAAACTTATTAAAATATATTATTCTATAATCTTAAACACTCAACAATATCATGTTACATCCATTCAAAAATTTTAATCCTTAAGTATAAAATTATTGAGAAATGATTTGAGATGAGAAAAGAAAAAAATAGTCTAGCATAAGATATAATGAGATCATTATCAAATTAAATGTATTTGCTTTATTTTTATCATAACTTACCAATTTCCAACGCAATTAATAAAAAACATTAATAAGCATTTAATAATACAAACTAAGGTCGAACTTACGAAGGGTTTCTCGTGGCATTAACCGAGCCTGTAAGTATTCCACAGTTCCTGAAATCGGTTCAGTAGGTTTCAGGGAAATTAGGGCACCGAATACAACACTGTATTCGTAAGGATACAAATAGCAATTAGTTTTATTCCCAAAATAAGTTACTCAATAATATATTTACTTCATTTTTACGTAATCTTTAATCAATTCCCAAGCTATATATATTTTCCATTAATTTCGAACATGTTAATCATCCTGATGCATGTAAGTTCTATACAAACCCATTTTCTTGTCAAAAGAAAATACTCCAATATATTACAGATAATCTTAACCATCCAAGCTATTTCGTAACGATACTCAGTTCGATTGATAAAAATATTAAAATCGTTGTCCATCTATTAAACTTAATTAAAATACAAACAAACATTTAACTTGGATTTATATAATGTTTAAAAAAAATGTATGGGAATTTTCAAAAGTTTAAAAACACTCACAAACAATTCGACAGTAAAAAAACACAGTATATTTTGTTTAATTGTCAATTAAAAATATATTAAAATGAGATACTAATATTAAGTTGGTTGTTCTTCAGGAATAATTGGTACTCACTTATTTTTTTTTTTAATTTCTTCATCCTTTTCATTTTATGAGATTTTTAATAGATAGATTAAAAAATAAATTAATGGTGATAAAAACTATTAAATAATTTAATTCGTACTTAATCTGATCTGTATTTTGTTATCAATTACCCATTGCCTTCATACTACTTACTACCTCTAATACAACACAGAGTGATCAACGTAGTTTATTAGTTATTTTCATTATTCTGTTGAATGCCTAGAGGTCAGTTTTATTTTTTCTTAGGACGTTTCGAGGAGGACTTCGTGTCTTTCTCTTCAGGTTTAAAAGCAGGAATGTCAACAGTAAACATGAAAAATAGATAAGCCAATGAACATTGGTGTTTTTTAGCTGAAGAAGAGAACATAAAATATTCGAAACGTCCTAAAAAAAAATAAATCTGACCTAATACTTGTTCATTATTCTAGGGGCACTTGATCCCAGAATAAATTTTTTTTTTCATTTCATTTCAATAATAATTTAACGAAATATATGATGTGAAGGAATAATAAAAATAACAATAATCTAAGTTGTGACAATACATAGTATTGTATTAGAGGTAGGAAGCATTAGTATGAGGGCAATAGGGATGGTTAGGGATGTTGATAATTAACATAATATAGTTAACAATATTGTTTTTCTTTAAATTAAATTATTTAACAGATTCTATCAGTATTAATTCATTTTCCTTTTTATAAATTGAAAATGTCATAAAAAAAAAGTATAAACAAAAAAAAAAAAAACTACAGTGAGTATCAGTTAATCTTGAAGATCAACTCTGAATTTCAGTATCTTATGTTCGATTTTAATTTTTTTTTTAAGGATTGTTTATATTTGTGTACTTTTTATTTTGACAAACGATATGTTTGTGGTTAGTTATAATAATTAATATCTGAACAACTCAATTATATCTCTTTACTAATCCGGAAATATTTAAAAAATACAATAGCAAATTCTTTCAATGTCAGTTCCAAGTAATGAGGAATAAAACATTTTAGAACAAATATCGATTTTTTTTTTTAATAATTTAAGTTTACACTGTTGCTGTTTCCTTTTTTTTCAATTTAGTTGAATGATGGTTTATTAAAGGGAGGATTATTTTTTTTTTTGTAATAACTGTATATAATATATTAATATATTTTATAAATATATCAATTAATCAACCGAAAAATTCCATTAAATTCCCAAAAATTCTTAGCAATTAGGAACAAAACCTTTTAGAAAAAATATCGATTTTATTTTAAATCATTAATGTTTACACTGTTCTTGTCCCATGAGAACTATAGGTAATACATAATGCAGTTCACAACATTTTGTTTATTTGTTGTATAATTAAATTATTTAATAAATTCTATCAGTATTAATTTATTTTCTAATTTATAAACTCAAAATATCATAAGATAAAGTATAAAAAAGTTTTAAAAAATACAGTTAGTATTAGTTAATATTAAAGATAAACTCTTAATATTAGTATCTCATGATCAATTTTAATATATTTTTAATTGGGACTTTAACGAAATATATATTGTGATTTTTAACTTTAAATTCATAATTATTGAATTGTTCGTAAGTGTTCTTGAACCTTTAAAAATCACATAATATGTATATATTTTTTTAACGTTATCTAAATCAAAATTAAATGCGTATTTGTATTTTAATTAAGTTCTTACAGTTAGATGAAGATTTTAATATTTTTTTCAATCGAACTGATTATCCTTACATGTAGTTTGGATGGTTAAGGTAATCCACAGTATATTGATTTTTTTTTTTAAAGTATATGGTATTTTTTATTTAAGGATTGTTAGTATTTGTGGACTTTTTATTTTGATACAAAATATGTTTATGGTTAATGAAAATAATTCATATCTGAACAACTCAGATATAAGTATTTGTTGTTCCGGAAATATTTTTGAAAAACAAGAGCAAATTCTTGTTTTATTTTTTTATTATTCTTTCACATTATGTATTCTGTTGAATTCTTAGAGGTCAGTTTTATTTTTTCTTAAACCAATGAACGTTTGTGTTTTTCAGCTGAAGAAGAGGTACATAAAATACACGAGGTAATTAAAAGAAATGTATGATGTGAAGGAATAATAAAAAAAACAATAATCCACGTTGAGAAAACACATTGTATTTAATTAGAGGTAAGAAGTCGTATAATAGGTAATTATCAACAGAATATAGAATTTAAAAAAATACAGTGAGTATTAGTCAATCTTGAAGATCAACTTTTAATATCAGTATCTTATGATCAGTTTTAATTGTATATTTAAGAATTGTTAATATTTGTCTACTTCTATATTTCTTTCTTTTTCCGGAAACGTTTTTAAAAAACAATATCAAATACTTGAGGTTCTAGCTATTCGAAGCAAACGGAATGAAACATTTTAGAAATAACATCGATTATTATTATTTTTATTTATTATTGATTATTTAATAGATTCTATAAGTATTAATTTATTTTCTAATTTTTCAATTGAATTTTTCATTTTAAAAAGTATAAACAAAGATTTTTTTTTTGTTTCATTTAATATCAGTTTATCTTGAAGAGCAACTCTTATTATCAGGATGTCATGATCAATTTTAACTGTTTCCTTTTTTTTAAGGAGTGTCAATATTTGTGAACTTTTTATTTTGACAAACGATATGTTTATAATATTTATATTTCTTTCTTGTTCCAGAAACGTTTTCAATAAACAATAGCAAATACTTCAGGTTTTAGAGTATGCCGAAGCAATCGGGAATGAAACATTTTAGAAATAACATCGATTTTTCTTCTTTTTTTTTTTTTATGTATTAAATTATTTAATATATTCTATAAGTATTAATTTATTTTCTAATTTATCAATTGAATTTTTCATTTTAAAAGTATAAACAAAGATTTTTTTTTAAATATTAGTTTATCTTGAAGAGCAACTCTTATTATCAGGATGTCATGATAAATTTTAAATTTTTTATTTAAGGATTGTCAATATTTGGTTACTTTTTTTTTTTTTCGACACACGATAAATTTATGGTTGGGTATAATAATGGACATCTGAACACGCCATTATATCTCTTTGTTGTTCCGGAAATATTTTTAAAAATAGAACAAATTCTTTAAATTTTAGGTATTGGTGTGCGAAGTAATAAGGAATAAAATATCTTAGAATAAATATCGATTTTTTTTTTTAATTTCAAGTTTACACTGTTGCTGTTTCTTTTTTTTAAATTTAGTTGAATGATGTTTTAAGAAAGGGGGGATTATTATTTTATTTTTTTAATAACTGTATATAATATATTAATACATTTTATAAATATATAAGCTTATGAATGAATTAGATGAATGATGAATCCAATCTGTTTTTTAATAATTTATAGATGTTGACTCACAGTATCGTAATACTCGGAAGACTGAGAAGAGAGAAGGAGCGACCCTGCCTGCTCCATGCCTGGAACTACACTGGCGGCCGCTCCAGTGGCTGGAGCCTTATCTACCCTCTCCCTCCAGCGGATCATGGCAACTTCCTCCCTGTCTTCCACATTCTTCCTTTTTCTTTTTTCTTCCTCTTTTATTAATTTTAATTATTAAAACCCGTGAGAAGAGTTTTAGACGTATAAAGTTTTTGTTATCAAATCATAACTTCTTAATATCAAGCTTGCTTGTTATATTACTTACAAAAATTAGTAAACACAATGTTAATTATATAGGCTATGAATAAATTTGATCCATTTTTTACTCAACCTAATAATTGTTCATTCTTTCCGATTTTTCATACTTAAACCTTGAAAAAAAAATTATTTCAAATTCATACATTTTAAATATACCATCTTAGGTATATTATTATTATTTTTTTATATTTTTTTCCTCTCGGTCACAGTCTAGAAAAAGTATGTAGTGTTTACTTATTTAAAGAGAACTGCTTTCTGCGGTAATTTTTGATTTTTTAAGTCTGGTCCAAGCTTTTCTGGGGTACACCGATAATAAGGTATATCTTTATCCCCCAACAATTCAAGAGCTCTGCACAAACTTTGTTGGTATATTTTAGCAACATGATTATGTCTCGTTAAATAGTCCGTCCCAGCCAAAGTCTCACAACCATTTATTACATACTGAATGAAATCGTGGGTCTCGGAACAAAGGCGACATCTATATGTTATTATGTTTTCCTTCATTATGTGCCTCATGTGCAACGACTTGGTCCTGCATAGCAAGAACAAACCTCTCTGTCTCACCTAACAGTTGACCCATCCTCAACCAGTCGACTGGGAGCTCACTGTCAATATCAGGCGAATTAAGTTGATAGTAAAGCCTCCCATGCAATTATTTCCCTTTCCAAATGGATTTATAGTGATCCGCTGTAATCACTATAATCAAATAAATATAGTGACCCGCATTTTTTATTTCATCAGCATGAGGTTTTTGAGATTAATTTATGTGAATTTCTCATCTAAATCTCGCATTATTACTTTCACTTACTATATATAGCAAGGGAAAGTATTGCGATCGTGAAAATTTTGAATTCCAGTTTTTAACGGAAATACACATTCTAAGGTACCCTGAGTCCAAATAACCAAGTCCCGCAAAAAGGTCTGTGTGTGTGTGTGGTAACTCCCGGGCGGAAACGGTAAGTCCTATGAAACTGAAATTTCATATTTAAGACAACTATACGCCCGAGATGTGACAAAACTTTTTTCATCAAAATGAGCTTACCAGAAGAGGCACTTTATACCATGCATTTTGCATCTTTTTTCGGTTTTCTCAAAAACGGTTCCGACGATTTTGATTAAACTAGCCACATCTATGTAAAATTTAATGGACTTTAATATCATGTAGGTTTTATTTGGATAAAAATGGTCTGACAAGGCTTAAAGGCCGATATCTTAAATTTTCTTCCCCTAAAGTACCTTTAATTTTGTAGATTCAATAAAAATAACTAGATTATCTTGTTAACGCTGATGAAAAACAAGTAAATATATAAATTGAATAAATTCGATATCCAACTAAAGGAGAAAACAGAAAAACTATTTTTTTAATGAAATTTTTCGTTTTTGAACATAAGAGCAGTAATATACATGTATGATATACCGTTGGAAAGCTAAAGATTTTAGAAAAAATATTATCTCATAAACAAGCTTTTAAAAGTTAATAGAGAGTGATGAAATCAACATAAAACTAACTGATTATTTTAGATAATAATATAATAGATTTTTTAACAAAACACATGTTTCCATAGAAATTTAATTTAACTAATTCTTTAATGGTTTCACTCATTTTTATCTCTTACTGTTTTTGAAGATTCTTTAATTGATTCTAAAAACGGAGGTAAGTGAAAGTCGTGTGTTGCTCGCACCAGATTTTTATTATTATTATTATTTTCGATTAGTCCTCCTCAGGAGAACATGTGAACTTGAACCATCACAATCTTTCTTCCTTTCCTCTTTTCACCTCTTCCCTGTTGTTTCTTTTCTTTACTCCTGCACTATTTTCTTGTCTCAGATTTTATTTCTAGCCTGTTCCCGGTCCTTAATTTCTTCTTCTGAGATCCTCAACCGTTCCATGCCTTCCTACCTTTCTTTCATCCAATCCGTCTTTAGTTTCCTCACATTAACGATGTTAAAAATTCTCTCAATGAGCCTATTTTCATGCATATTGTTAATACATATATATATTGTCGCTTAATAAAACAATTCCAATAGGCTGTACCACACATTTTTAAATAATAATGTGGCTGAAACATCGAAGGAATAAATACAAGGTTGAGTGAATAAGGATCAAAATCATTTATAACTGTAAAAAGAAAAATTACTATTTCCATTAATTTTGCCGTTCAACATTTTTGACGCAAACCACTTTCTTCACTATTTAGGCAATGGGTTGTGAAAAAAAAAATATAAAGTATATCCTTATCATATCTACAAAAATGACCAGTAGTAGACAGATTTTCCCAACACAAGTTTTCAGCATAAATAAATAGATCGGCTGCAAAACTAAAAGTATTTCCCAGAAAAATATTCGATTCACGGTTATATATTCACAAAAAGATACTGAATAACGGATATAAAAATCAAAACTGTCAAGTGGCAAGCATGAATGATTTTGAATGGTTTGACCCATTTGTATATTTATATATACATATATTGTTATTTATCTTTTACAATCTTATAATTTTATCAATGACATCATTTTTCTTTAGGATTGAAAATGGTCTGTTTTACTTACTCTGTGGATTAATTAGTGAACAATATTTTGTTTGTTTATTCATTTGACAACACTTCTATGCTCCTGTGGCTTATCGGATGTTTCAGATGGACTCTTAAATTATGCCTTTACAGGTTTGATCAGAATAAGGATTTTTAATGAAACGCGCAGGCTCGGGACCACCATTTTACTTCTCCTAAGAAGAAGGCATACCTATGGATCTTTCTCCAGCTTTAAAAAATCCTATGACCATCTATTGGGTTTGAACCAGCAAATTTGGCTCTTGGTCTCTGTAAAGTAAGCACCCAAAAAGTGTCGGAAAACGTTATCTCGAAGAAATTTCTTTCTTACACTAAAACAGTACGAATCTTAAACAGTGACCCAGGGATTGTAATTATATAGTTTTTTTTTTTTTTTTTTTTTTTTTTTTTATGTAGGTGTTAGTTAATTTCGTTATATATTTATATAAATAATGTTTTTAGGGTCTTGAGATCCAGTCAAGGAATATAAAACTAGGTTCTCCAAGATTTCATTGTTCACATCTTAGTGTCCCAACAGTGAAAATGGTTTTGAGAAA
Source organism: Piezodorus guildinii (assembly GCA_023052935.1). NCBI lineage: Eukaryota > Metazoa > Arthropoda > Insecta > Hemiptera > Pentatomidae > Piezodorus > Piezodorus guildinii. The sequence continues at coordinate 27,229,587 of CM041296.1, read as the reverse complement.
ATATTTACAGCTGAATTATATTTACATTTAAAAAAACAAAAAAAAACAATTAGAATGGACATAGTCAATTGAGTAATTCTACAGTAATTTTAATTAAAATACAGGAACTAATTCGTATAAATTGAACCAACCTTTTTTATTTGAAATAATTAGTTGACATTTTCCTTGTCCAACAATCGATCGGACAATTAAATATTTTATTTCTATTTAATTATAATCTAAATTTTAATTAATTAGCATTATAAAATAAAATAACTAATGCTGAATTTGCAATTTAAAAAAAAAATCCTTTAAATAAAATTTTACTTAAATAAGCTCCCACTCTCTGTCAACGACGCCTTTTCAAATCCATCTTTGGTAATACAACTTCCTATTGTGAAAAAAATTCATACAAGTCAAAACCTGGCGGTACCTATAGAATGAACTAACAACTACTAATTTATACTTGTTTATTTAATTTCTCATCGTTATTAATAGACAAATATGGATTTATATGTTATGCGAATGATTTTCGTTATTTACCGACAAACAAAAAAAAAAACTAGTGCTTGCAACATTCGACTTTCACTTACCTCCGTTGTTAAAATCAATATAAGAACTTTAAAATAACGTTAGAGATTAAAGAATTACATTAATTTTCGATGCTAACATAAAAAATTGGAATGTGAATAAAAAACTTTGAAGATGAAAAAAAAATTATATCTTCAATTATTTTATTCGTTTTTGTATGTACGTTTTTTAAAAATTTTTTTTACAACTGTACTTAATTTTCAATTTCAATTTATGACATATTATTCATGTAGGCTAATGAATTAGAATTAACAAATCACAAAACATTTTGTTGATTGTAAGGATGTCTAATCCTATATCATTTGTAAATAAAGTTTGTTTCCTTTCTTCTATTAAAGAATGTAACAATATTTTATTTTACTTTATTTTATTTACATCATCCACCAACAGGTCTAGGCCCAATTACAGGTGGTAAATCATACAAAAAAAAATCTGGTGCGGCAACACACGACTTTCACTTACCTCCATTTTTAAAATCAATGAAAGAATTTTCAAATACAGTTAAAGATAAAAAATACGTGAAACTATTAAGGAATTAATTAAATTAAATTTCTATAAAAACATGTGTTTCATTAAAAAATCTATTATATTATTATCTAAAATAATCAGTTAGTTTTATGTTCATTTCATCACTCTTTATTAACTTTTAAAATCTTGTGAATGAGATGATATTTTTTCTGAAATCTTTAGCTTTCCAACGGTATGTCATACATATATATTACTGCTCTTATGTTCAAAAACGATTTGTTTATTTATTTAACGTCATTTTATACAACTATGGCTAATCGGACGATGCTACAGTGGGAGTCCTAAATTTTGCCTATCCAGGTTTTATTAGGATAGGGATCTTTAACGAGTACCTGACATCGCACAGGCTCGGGGCCACCTTTTAACGTCCCCTCCGAAGGACGGCGTAACTAAGGATTTTTTACTTCCATTAAAAAATCCTAGGACCACCTGCGGGTTTGAACCCGTGACCTTTAGCATGAGAGGCTGTTACGCTAGCCACCCACAAGTGATCCCACGTTCAAAAGACGAAAAATTGTAATAAAAAAACTATTTTTTCTGTTTTCTCCTTTAGTTGGGTATCGAATTTATTCAATTTATATATTTACCGGTTTTTCATCTTCGTTAACAAGATAATCTAGTTATTGTTATTGAATCTAAAAAATTAAAGGTACTTTAGGGGAAGACAATTTAAAATATCGGCATTTAAGCCCTGTCAGACCATTTTTATCCAAATAAAACCTACATGATATTAAAGCCCATTAATTTTGTACATCGATATAGCGAGTTTAATCAAAATCGTCGGAACCGTTTTCGAGAAAATTGAAAAAAGGTGCAAAATGCATGGTATAAAGTGCCTCTTCTGGTAAGCTCATTTTGATGAAAAAAGTTTTGTCACGCCTCGGGCGTATAGTTGTCTTAAATATGAAATTTCAGTTTCATAGGACTTACCGTTTCCGCCCGGGAGTTACCACACACACACACACACACAGACACAGACACACACACACACACACACACACAGACCTTTTTGCGGGACTTGGTTATTTGGATTCAGGGGACCCTAAAAAGTGTATTTCCGTTGAAAACTGGAATTCGAAAATTTTCACGATCGCAATACTTCCCCTTACTATATATAGTAAGTGAAAGTAAAAATACATTACAATAGAATGATTGAAATAATAATAATAATTGTAATTATAAGTAAATAGTAATGTACTACATACCAGCTTAATTTATATAATAAAACAAAAAAACAAGAAAAAATTAAAAGAAAAAGATATTTAACTTTCAACAATTCATCATATATATATACTCCTAAAAAATTAATTATATTAAGATAAAACAACAAAACAATAAAAGATAGAAACAAAAAAGAAGCAGAGAAATGGAGAAGTAAATAAAAATAAAAAAAAGAGAAAAAAAATTTAAAAAACAGATATATAACTTACAAATATCATAATCTAACTAAAAAAGAAATAAAACTTTAAACAATTCATCATATACATACTCCTAACAATTAATTATATTAAGATAAAAAAACAAAACAATAAAAGATAGAAACGAAAAGAATCAAAGAAATAGAGAAGTAAATAAAATAAAAAAAGGAGAAAAAAAAAAAATAAAATAAATAATAGAATAGAACCTATTTTCATCACTATCCATTGCCGTATACAACTATGTGTAAAAGACAATTTTTTTTCTAAAATCTTCAGCGGTATATTATACATTATTATTCGTATGCCAAAAAAAAGAAAAATTACAAAAAAAAAATATTTTTGCTCTTTTCTCCTTTAGTTGGTTGTAATTATAAATTCGTTCGACTTGAGTATTTAGCTGTTTTTAATCTACGCTAACAGGATGATATAGTTGATATTTTCAAATCTACAAAATAAAGGATACTTTAGAGGAAGAAAAGTTTAAATATCGCTATTTAAGCTCTGTCAGACTATTTCAATTAGGATGTAAATCTAGATCATAATAAATCTCCTTTAATTTGACATCGATATCGCGAGCGTAATCAAAATTGTTAGAGCCGTTTTTAGAGAAAAACGTTGTCTAAAGTGGCTCTTCTGGTTCGGCGATTTTAATGAAAAATTTGCTATAACATCTCAGGCATATAACCTCCTCATATGAAAATGTGAAATTTCAGTTTTATACATCTTATCGTTTTCGAGCACACCAACACACACGCTCCGACTTTTACGCGCGACTTGATTAATTGGACTCAGGGAGACCTACAACATTTATTTTCTGTTAAAACTCGAATTAAAATATTTACACGATCCCAATACTTTCCCTTACAATATATTTCATATGTAGGTATGTAAAAGTGAAAGTTAAACTTGAAATAAGTTTTAATAATTAAATTTAGTTTCATAAAAAACATGTGTCACTATATCAAAACATTATTCCTGAAATATAAGTAAACCCTCTTTTTAAGAACACGGTTATAACAAACACCCGTTTATAACGAACTATCGTTGCAGTCCCTTGAAAAATGATTAGAAAACTATGCTTTCTCATCGTTTATAACGAAATATTCTCTTATAACGAACTACTTTTGTGGACCTCAGAATTGAGTTGGTTCGGTCATTACGAAAAATGAAGAAGAAAAAAATTACGATATCTTAATTTCCGGTAAAGAATGGCGCCGCTCTATCCAAATCCTTACCTCTCCAATCTATTAAGCTGAGCTCTGTGAATCACAGTCTGTGACAGCTTCTGGCTTCTAGAGTTTCAGCTTGTAATTCTGTTGTTATTGCTTTTATTACTTGCGTTTATTCGAGCTTCCTTCGAGGTTAGTCTTTCTCGCTTTTCGTTCGAAGTGCGCTTCCGCTCCGTACACTATGTCAAAGAGAAAATCCATTGATTTAAAGGTAAAGTTGGCGATTCTTCAAGAAGTGGATAAAAACAATTGAGTCAAAATCTAAAATTGCGGAAAAATACGGGATATGAAAATCTAATCTATCAACGATTATCGCTAATAAAGATAAAATCGATGCCTCCATTGCGTCTTTATCGGGATGCGGAAAAAAAATTAGAGGAGAAATACATGACATTCTTGATCGCCATGTTCTCCAGTGGTTTCGAGAAATAAGGGCTTTAGGAATACCCATTTCAGGACTAATCGTCCAGGAAAAATCAAGTCGAATAGCTGATGAATTGGGCATCTAAAACTTTCAGTGTTCATCCGGATGGCTTTGGCGCTTTCAGAAACGTCATGGAATCACATCACTGGTAGTCAGCGTTGAAGAAAAGTAAACCAAAGCGACGTCGATAGTTAGCTGGAAAGGTTTTTGCAAGAGTACACAAAATATCATGCAAAAAATGTTTCCAATACGGACGAAGCTGGTGCATAGTTTTAAATTATTTTGAAGTTTCTAAATAAACATGTGTCTGAAAGCGAATGCTGTATTGAGAATACTTTTTTTTAACCACCTGAATTTATAACAAGACATATATGTACATACAACATATTTTTCGGATATAATGAATTCTTTTATAACGAACAGAGAATTTTTTGGTCCCTTGGAGTTCGTTATAACGAGGGTTTAGAGTAATAAAGGCTTAAATATACCGTTGGAAAGCGCAAGATTATAGAAAAGTTTATAAAGAGTTTATTTGATTTTATTTATAATTTAACTTAAATAACCCCCCACTCTTTGTCAACGACGCCTTTTCAAATCCATCTATGGTAATATAACTTTCTATTGTGAAAACAATCCATACGAGTTAAAACATGACGGTACCCTATAGAATGAACCAACAACTACTAATTTATACTTTTTTATTTAATTGATTATCGTTTGTAATAATCAAATATAAATCAATATGTTATGCGAAAGATTTTATTTACCAAAAACCGAAAAAAAGTGGTGTGTGCAACATTCGACCTTCACTTACCTCCGTTGTTAAGATCAATATAAGAACTTCAAAACAACGTTAGAGATTAAATTATTACATTAATTTTCGATGGGAACATGTGTTTTATATTAAAGAAACTACTTATGCACTAAAAGTCGCCTACAAATAAACTAACAAATCAAGATAAATTCAGCTCCCATCCTTTCGTCAATATCCAGTACCTAGTGCCTCACTGTAGACAAATCTCTTACATTATCTGATCATCTCAATAGAAAAATTGATAAAGCGAAAAAAATAATATTTAAAAATTTACCTTCCTTCAATAGAAAATCCTATTTGAGCCCTCATAACAAATTAATCATATATTAATCAGTTGTCCGCCCTCTGATTACATAAGCCGCGCCAGTCAGGAGCTCAACCTGCTTGACTGACTTTCAGAAACTTGAAAGAATTCAAAAACTATAAGTACGGATAATTAATAATTACTATTATTAATATTTGCGTCCTCATAAAAAATTAATAATAATAACAATAATAAATAAATCGTATAAGTTAATATAAGCTTCTTCTAATCCCATAATCATATATTTATAATAATAAAACATATGTAATTGGTAAAGAGGGAGGTTATGATAGTTCAATGTACTCATTGTCGTACAGAATCTTACAAGTTATATTCATCCATTCAGTATGCAAGATTTTAAAAACAATGTTACGTAGTAAATCGTAGATAAGTTCTTAAAATAAATGGTATGTTGTTGTTGTTTTGGTTTCAAGGGCAAAAAACTGCGAGTGGTTATTATTGCCCAAAACATCCTCAGAAGACGATTAACTTACCTACGATGAAGAGAGAAAAAAAATTATAATAAATAAATAAAAAATAATAATAAATAAAAAATGAGATAAATAAATAAAAATTGTGAGTAAAATATCAAAAATTACGTAAAATAGCCTGAATGTGTTAAATGAGGTGATATAAACGAATGTTCTTCACCAATTGAATGACACCATCGACGGCCAATGCCTCCGAGACTTTACGTGGTACGCAACATTTTACAAATTCCCTGCTATAACGAGGACACTCTTCAAAAATATGACTTACTGTGAGAGTATGTTGTTCGTATGTTGTTATCTTCTCTCTATATATGTACAGTTCTTGGTTTCCGCGAACTCCTTCTAAGACACTGGACGGATTTTGATAAGGTTTTTAGTACCATTTAGGACATTCTTTCTGAATAATCGAATAAGAAGAAGGAGAAGCTGTCGAGATGGTCACATAGGAGGACCCAAGTGAAAATAGCTGAGAAGACAAAGATAAATAAATTTTAAGAAATAATAAAATTTTCAAGATTGCTATTGGTAGCATCCCACAGGTTATGCTACCTACGCCCGTATTGCACTATTGTAAGGTAGTAAGTGAGAAATAATACGCCCGAAAAGATCTGTGTGTGACATAATTTTAGCACGAAAACGTAAAATGTGTGAGATGTTACAGCAACTTTTTCATCAAAATCAGCCAGACAGAAGAGCCATTTCATACCACGCATTATGTACCTTTTAACGATTTTCTCAAAAACGATATAAATGACTTGATATAATGAATTAATTAATGATTTGAAATAAATGATATCATGTAGGTTTTACTCTGATTGAAATAGTCTGACTGAGCTTAAATGCTGATTTTTTAAGTTTTCTTCCTCTAAAGTACCTTTAATTTTGTATTTTCTAATAAAATAACCATATGAACCTGTTAGCATTGGTGGAAAACGGGTAAATAAATAAGTGGAATGTATTCGATACCCAACTAAAGGAGAAAAGGGCTGTTTTTTTTGTTTTGTTTTTTTGTTTTTTAAACATAAAAACAGAAATACAGATGTATAATATAACGTTGAAAAGAATTATTAAGAAATCAATCCACAAACTGTTTGAAATGAAAACGGCTATAACCAGGATTAAGGAAGTAAAAGAAGATCTTCAACGAGCGGGAATCGAAATTGTTGAAATACCGAACAGAAAAATATTTGCAAAAAAAAAGTCACAAAGAGTTGTTTCCAATTCGAACTAAGAACGGGATCCAAGTGGACGGAAGAACGCAAACAGTAGTTTTCTGAATAGATGAAGGCTTCTTTAAAAGAAGGAGAACAAAAAAGAAATTGGAATGTGCTTCAAAGTAGTTTACAATCGTAATCTTCAAATGGTCTAATCGAGAAAAATAAATACCGTTGGAAAGGATTTAAAAAAAAAAAAGAATTATCTCATACACAAAATTGTAAAAGTTAATTTAATGTGATGAAAACCCAATAAAACAAAGTGATCTTTGTCTACAATAATATATTATTAAATAAAACACATTTTTCTATCGAAAATTTAATATAATTAACTCCTTTACTTCTTTTATATCTAGCTGTATTCACAAATTCTTAAAATTATTTTATATAATTAATAATCTCTGTATATCGATGTAAAATTTGATGGGCTTTAAAATGATGTAGGTTTTATTCTGATTGAAATAGTCTGACAGGGCTTAAATGCCGATTTTTTAATTTATTCTTTCTCTAAAGTACCTTTAATTTTTTAGATTTCAAAAAATTTGGAACATCGTCTTATTAGCATTAATAAATAACGGGTAAATATGCAAGTTGAGTGGATTTGATTAATAACTGAAGGGGAAAAGTGCAAAAAATAATTGTTTTTCTTCAATTATTTATGTTTTTGAAACACAAGAATATTAATATAGATGTATAATTTACCGTTTAATAGCTAAAATTTTAGAAAAAATATTATCAAATACACGGAATTTCAAAATTTGAGTGATGAACGATGAAAAAGTGATTTTTGTCAACAATAATATTATAGATTATTTAATAAAACAATTTTTTTCTATCTAAATTTAATCTAATTAACTCCTAAACTTCTTTTATATCTAACTGTATTCAGAAATGCTTAAAATCATTTTCAAAATCTAATAAATGAATGTGAGTTAGGCGAACGAGAATTTTATTTTTTCTGAATATCTAAGTTTTTACCGAGAATTTTCATTTATATAATTTGCTCAACACACGGTACTAGATTCTTTTGAATAGAAACTAACTTTTTATATGGATTCTTAAAATGTATAAAGACAAACTAAACATTAGTAAAGATGATGGGTTTGCGATGATGTTAATTGCGTCCTTGTTTGCCCTATTACAAAGTGCTAATTGGGCGAGCGTACACGGAGGGTCAGTTACTGGGGCAGCCAGTAAGGGACACCCAGGCTCATGAATAATGGGAAAGGCCCTTAATTTAAAGCTCATGGGCCAAGCCCTTCTCCTCAACCACGTGCTATATCTAACGGATAAAACATAAATAAATCCCAAAACAGCCCATTAAGGGCCCAAGAGCTGGTGGGAAGTGTCTTATTCCAAACCGTTACGATATTCCTTGGAGCGTGGTTCCTATAAATATAAATAAGAATGTATTTTTTCATCTCTCTCTCTCTCTCTCTCTCTCTCTCTATATATATATATATATATATATATATATATATATATATATATATATATATAGATAGATAGATAATAGATAATAGATAATAGATATATAATAGAAAATAATTTATCTGGACTAGGTCCCTAAGAATAACACTTATGTAAAATATAAATATACAATATGCCTGGCCAACAGACAAAATAAACATGATTAATTATTATTTACAATGAGGAGAAATACTATACATAAAAAATAACAAAGAAATTAATTTTTTTTTAAATTTATATATCTTCTAAATTTTGTCTTCTGAGAAAATAAAATCTTATTTTAACAAAATGAAATTAAAAGTAAATTAAAATTTGGGTGGTAAACAGTAATCTTCATTCATTCAATTTAGATTCAATTTCTAGATAGAATTGACATATCACATTTGCTGATCGTCTATTTGAGATGACAGGAAGGAATAAGAAAAGTTGGGGTTTGAATGAGGATAAAGAAGCAGCATGGCGGATATGGATTGGTGGAGAATTCCAGAGTGTAGTAGAGCGAACAATAAAGGAACGATCAAAAGTTTTGGTTCTGTGGATAGGAACGTAAAAGTCAGAATGTCGCGATCTAGTTTCAAGAGAGTGAAAGGAGGATTTAAATTGAAGGAGACTGTGGATGTAGGAAGGATGATGGGAGTTAATGATTTGGTAGAGTTATGGTCCAAGGAAATATTGTCTGCGGGTGGAGGGGAGGAGGTACTTTAATTCACCGTATAAGTGGGTACCACGAGAACTCCTTGAAGTGCCGAACACATATCTTAAGAAAATGTTCATAATACGCTTTAGTCTGTCTTCAAGCAAAGCCGGGAGGCCACCATACACCACACAACAATAGTCAAAGTGGGGGGAAATAAGTGAGAAAACGAGGAGCTTACGAGTGGGTAGGGGAAGAAGATGACGGGAGCGATGGATAAATTTAAGAGTACTTATTGTACTTCGGCGATAGAAAAATTTAAGAGTAATTATTGTTATATATATATATATATATATATATATATATATATATATATATATATATATATATATATATATGGGTCAAAATCACCAAGGTGGCATATTTGTTTTTCCTAGCAAATAAATGATTAAGTTCAGTTTTTTCTTGTACAAATGATTATTTTTAAGTACTTAACAGGATTCATATTAACTGTACCTAGCATATTTTACTTCAAAAGTAACACATATTCATGATTATTATGAAGAAATAACTAAAAAAAATTATTTCGGGTACGCGTCCCAAGTTGCAATCTTCAGAAACCAACACCGAAAACATAAATAAAATTCAATAAATTTAACGATCCTTCTTACTTGTTGTCTTTCAATTGTATCTATCATTAAGTAAATATATGTATTATTAAAGAAAGAAAAGAATTTTGATTTTTTGACCTATATATGTTCATAATGTCTGCCGATGATTAAATATAATAATGAATAGACTTTATATAATAAACATAATATTTTATTGCTATGAGCACTTTTCGTTACGATGAAATCATCATCCCAAAGTGATGAACTCTTAATGGGACAAACTGAAACTTTTTTAAATATAAATCACACCATATTTAAATTAGACCTTTGCGATGCAAGGGCGGTTCGCTTGTGATTAATAAAATGATTCTTAATTCTTTCAAAAAAAATTTTTTTTTATTTGTTATCCGCCTCTACCCTACAGGGTCATTGGCATCATCACATACTCTGCTTTAGTACCCTACAATCTTTAAATATTCAAACAGATTGGATATATGTTTTTCTTCGTCGCCGAGTATTTGGTTAAGCGTGATTGGCTATCCAATAGCTTTTCTCAAGTTTTGGTATTTTTTGCATTCTAATAACAAATGACGTTGTCACATTTCGTGCAAGTGGGTGCTTCTAACCGTTTTAGGAGGTATTCATGGGTAAATTGGCAATGACCAATTTTCAATCTGCACAGTAGGATTTCTTCCTTCCAAGACTACTGCAAATTTCTTCCTTAGTTAACCATTTACTGCAATCAGATTTCACTGCTCCTAACTTTGTCTGCCCTCTTTTCCAATCCGCAAGCAACCCTTTTTTCGATTGGAGCATCCAATCTTCTACATTTAATTCAATAATTTGGATAGTTCCACTCTCTTCTCCTATTCTGGCAGTGTTGTCTGCTTGGTCAGCTTCTTCATTGCCCGGAATTCCTCGATGGGTTGGTAACCATAGCAACACAACATGTGTATGTCCAAGTTTTATTTTCCAACCCTCGTTAATTATTTCCCCGATTATTGCGTTGATTGGTGTTTGGCTGTCGATGGCAGTCAGCACACTCCGAGAGTCCGTCGCAATAATCCAAGAATTTTTGTTAGAGTTGTCTATACATTTCAGAGCCTTTAGTATAGCAGTGGCTTCCCCTGTGAAGACGGAGCTCCCTTTAGACAGCTTGTACATGAGTTTTTAACTTTATTGTAGACAGCACAGCCAACGCTATCTTCCATTTTGGAAGCATCAGTGAATAGAACTTTAGAGCTATGGTACTTTTCTAATATTTCCAAAAAAGTCTTCTGTATTTCTATTCGAAGCATGTTTTTTACTCTGGCCATCATCGATCTGTCTATGTGTGGTCTTTCTTTGTATCTGCAAGGGATTTTAAGTTATTATTGAAAGTTATTATTATTATTGATTTAAAGTCACTTAATGCTACTGTGGCTAATCGAATGATGCTACAGTGGAAGATCGAAATTTGATCTATCCATGTATATTAAGATAGGGATCTTTAATGAGTACTTGATACCGATCAAGCGCAGGACCACTTTCTATTTCCCTCCGAAGGACGGCAAAACTAAGGATTTTTTAATAAGTCCTAGGGCGTTCTGCCAGGTTTGAACCAACTACCTTGCGCATAGAAAGCAGTTATGCTAGCCATTACACTGCAGCTGACCCCGTTTTAGAATAATTTTATTTTGGATCTACGTTTTGGGGATTTTCCCCATCTTCAGGATTCACTTTCAGCATATAATGTTTTTTTAAATATATCATATAAGTATCCATTTTATCAAATATTTCCAAAGATAAATTAAAATTGACATTAACATATAAATAATTAACCATATAAAATTTAACTAATAGAGCCAACATATTTTTTGGCCCCCTCTTCGCTTTTTTAGTTAAAATTTATATGGTGAATTTTTTATTTATTTTTGACAATATATGATAAAATTGATACTAATATGATAGATGTAAGAAACCATTATTTACTGAAAGGTTGGGCAAAGCTCCAAAACGTAGACTAAAAAAAAAATTGTAAAAATTTCTTTGGAAGAATTAAGAACCATTTTATAAATCATGAATATATGGGTCAATCCAATCGAAATCGTCCAGACCTTGCCGCTCGATATTTTTGATTTTCGTGATTTTTTGACCAGTTATATCCTTTCGTGAATATAAAACCATAAATAAAAAAAAATTCTGGCCAATACTTGTTGCAGCCATTTTAAATCAAATTCACGGGCAAAAACGTATGACGAGAACATCTTTCGAATTCCTGCAATATTTTAGATATCAAATCAAAACAAAAATTAACAATAAGATAAGGACATGCTTTATATTTTTTGTCCTTATGACTCATAAAAATAAAAAACGCTCCCTGGGAAATAAAATAAAAAATTAATAAAAAACGAGACTTTTAGCGAGATAATACTATTTATTTATAAGACTTAGATATTTATAAGACTATCCCTCCCCCCCCCTAAATAGCTTAGTCATATTCCTACCTGCTGTAAAAATTTCGATTTTGAGAACTTCCCCCGGGAAGTTCCCGTCGGGCCTTTTATAAGGATGAAATCAAATTGGAATTCACTCATAGCCTTCTCCCTTGGGTATGTGAGACCCGTCAGCCAAATGGTGGCCACTCAAAAAATTAGGCGTAAGGAGTGATGACCCTACATTACTATATGAATCACGAAAAAAGTGAGTGTAATCTCCCAGGAAATGGCGCCGCGAGGCCCAGGGCCTATCGTGCCACTGAAAAAAAAAAAAAAATTCTCTTTTTGTATATGAATTTTCAAAATTGGCAAAAATTCATTTTTCGCGATGTTTACACGGACATTTCTCAAAAGGGACTGAGTGAAAATATATGAAACTAATACAGATTACCTATCAATACGATGTGTTTAAGTGATATAAATTTGGTCTTTGAGACTAAGCTGGTTCCGAAGTTATAAAATTCTCTTAACTGTTAAAATAATGTTTTCTTTAAAAAATATCAACTCCGATAATTTTGCATATTTAAGAACCAAAATAAAATTACAATGATGATGGGAGTATTTTATATAATTTTTGTTCTTTCAACACATTGCCTAAGTAGCAAAAAAAAAAATGGTTAAAACAATCATGAAAAATAATATCAACTAAAACCTTTACCATGCTATGACAAGGAAGGTTAGAAATTATTTCATGCTAAATTATTTTCCCTTACACAGCCTTATGATTGCACTACTTATCTAGAAATTTTAATCGTGTAAGCTATATCATTTTTTAATCGATATTTTTAAAGAAGGATTATTTTCCAGCTCAGTAATATTTATAATAAAATATCTAAAAAAGGACTGAGTGAAAAATTATGAAACGCATACAGATTTTACCTCTAGATAATAAGTACGATAGAATAAAGTTTAGTGGCTGATATCCAGTTTGTTTTTAAAATATAATACATCAAATATTGCTAGTCTTGTCACACTGACCCACATCTCATCAACACTCTATAAGCCAAACCAAATTATTGACACTTGAACGAGTAGTGTCTAAGCCAATAAATTTAATCCTTGTCGTATAGAGGTATAATCTGTTTGAGTTTCATTATTTTTCACGCAGTCTTTTATGAGATGTTTTATCATAAATATTAATGAGCTAGAAAATAATCCTTTTTTCTAATGTTCCTAAAAAAATATATTATTCCTCTTTTCTCCTTTAGTTGATTGTGAAATTCATATTTGGCTATCATGCACTATTTCAATCTCAATAAAACATAACTCAGACTAAAGCCTATTAAGTTTTACACTAATACAGCATGTTTCATCAAAATCGTTCATGAGAATATCTTAAAAATATGCATAAAGTATTGTTTTAAGAGGCACTTCTGATTTGCTGAGATGCTGTTTCAGTGACAAAGTTACTGAAACGTCTCTGAGAGTCTCCCGTAGAGAGATGCATTTACTATCAGTCCAGAAATATAAAATTACACCCCAAAAATACAAACTAAAATAGCTCATTATAAAACTAAAGAATATCAAAATATTTAACCGAAATGCTATTCTTTGAAATCCTAAGTCGCAGAAGTATTAAGAGAATTATTGATAAACATTGAAGCTTCCTATGACATCTAAAACATTTTATTTCCGAAAACAAAGGTAACAAACAGAAAAGACAGCATTTTTTTTTTTTTTTTTTCATCCGTGTCATTTAGACCTTTAAAAAAGTATTATTCGTAATCCACGCAAACGAATGTAATCCAGATTTTGTTCGTTAAACTAATTCAAAGGAAAGTCTGATAATCACATAATCCTATAAAAGTACAGCTAGTTTTAATCTCTTCGAAGATACTTATTATTTTTTATTTTTTGGAATTCAGGAACCAACTCAATATAGGTAAAATCAATGTGTATAAAAATTCCCCTTGTTCCTATGCAAGTTAAATTTAATATTTGTTTAAAATCACCATTTGCGTTTCTCAGATAAAAAAATAGACATAAATGAAAATCCACAGTAAAAACTTATATTTAAAAAATCTGGTGCGCGCAACACACGACTTTCACTTACCTCCTTGTTAAAATCAATTTAAGAATTTTTAAATACATTTAAAGATACAAATAAACTGTCAAGGAATTAATTATTTTGAATTAAATAGAAACATGTGTTTTATTAAATAATCTATTATATTTTGATCTACGACAATCAGTTAGTTTATCGGCTTTTCATCACTCTTCATTAACCTTTAAAATTCCGTGTATCAGATAATATTTTTTTCTAAAATCTTTAGCTATCCAACGGTATATTATACATCTATATTACTATTCTTGTGTCCAAAAACAAAAAAAAATGCATACAAAAATATGTTTGCACTTGTCTGCTTTAGTTGTTTATCAAATTCGCTCAACTTTGATATTTAGCCGCCCTTCATCAGTGCCATTAAGATGATATGGTTTATCTTTTGAAATGTACAAAATTAAAGGTAGTTTAGAGGAAGAAAATTTAAAATATCGGCATTTCAGCCATGTCAGACTATTTCAATCAGAATTAAACCTACATGATACTAAAGCATATTAAATTTTACATCGATATAGCGAGTTTAATCAAAATCGTTAGAGCCGTTTTTGAGAAAATTGTAAAAAGGTGCAAAACACAAAGTATAAAGTAGGACTTCCGGTCAGCCGATTTTAGTGAAAAAGTTGCTGTAACATCTCGGGCGTATAGTCTTAATATAAAATATATAAAGGGCGTCTTAAATATGAAATTTCAGTTTCGTACGACTTATGGTTTTTGCGCTAGACTTACCACACACACACACACACACACACACACACAACATAAAGACCTTTCTTCGGGACTTGGTCATTTGGACTCAGAAGACCCTAAAACGTGTATTTCCGTCGAAAACTGGAATTCGAAAATTTTCACTAGCTAGACATCCACGGACTACCTTTTTTTTAATCTGTGTTAACAACATAAAATAATTGTTTCTTTCGAATCTACAAAATTAAATGTACTTTAGGGGAAGTACATACTTAACTTAAAATATTGGCATTAAACCCAATCAGACTATTTCAATCATAGTGAAACCTACATGATATTAAGTCCATTAAATTTTACATCCGCAAGGATAGCAGTTTTTTGAGAAAATTCGTGGCATAAAATGGATCTTCAAGTTGGCCTATTTTGTTGAAAAAGTTTCTCTACCATCTCAGGAATATTCCTAAAATACGAAATTTCAATTTTATATCACTTTTCGAGGTATGGTTGTTATTATTATGGACTAGAAAGGGTCACAGAAGGCCTCGGTAATTGCGTCAGAGGCAGAGAGTAAGATGGAGTTGGTGCTCGCCATGGTAGAAGCACCTACGCACCTACCAATTTGCAGAGCTGGTTAGGAGGAAATACCCCATGTGGTAGTAGCACAACAGCAGCGAATAGGATACCTCATAGGTGCACATGGGTAGAAGCCATGCACTCCATCCTATGAGGGGGATAAAGATAAAGAATGTTAAATAAAGATAGACCACAACATGTTACAAAGGCAGAGATACCCTGACTTATGGAGAGGCCACCTGGTAGAAGCATGTAGGAAATCTGAAGAGCTCAGCTGACTCTTGGGGATGTTAGACATCCATGTAAATAATCGTATAACCAAGTTAAAATATACAATATTATTAAATATAGCGTCTTCTTATATTCAGCCGGTGACTTAAGTAGCCGCCGCTAGCGCTATCTGTGAATGGAGAAGAGATGGCGGGCAACTAACTGTATTGTTTGACACACTGCACTCTCTGGCAAGTTTCCAAGAACTTGTGGACGGTTTTGATCTAACACTAAACCTTAAAAAATCTATATTTTAGAAGCATGCGATCGGATATAATTATTATTCAAGAAAAATTAAAACTAATGACTCATAGTTCATTAAGTGCCTAACATCAGATTTTTTTATTTTAAATAATGTACATTTGCTATAATTGAAGAATTAATACGCCATTAAGATTACTGATTCCATAATAACGGTTTTAAAAATTTACAGGAACACAAACCTAAATTTTTAAAAGATAATTTGATAAACATTATGGACACAGCACTTCCAAAGAAGTTAACCATTATAAAATACTTTACAGAATCATTCTATGTCCAAGGTCACATGATCGAACCCGCAGATGATCCTCAGATTTTTTAATGGGAGTAAAAAATCCTCAGTAATGCCGTTCTTCGGAGGGGACCAAAAAAAGTGGTCCCTAGCCTATGAGACGTCATGTACTAGTTTAAGATCCCTATCCTAATTAAACCTGGATAGGAAAAATTTAGGAATCCCACTGCAGCATCCTCTGATTAGCGACAGTAGCATTAATTGACATTAAATAAATAAACCAACCTAACAGGATCTCTAATGTTAGTTGTATAGGACATCTTGATTGTGATATTCACAAAAAATACGAAACCCATATAAGTTGATTTCGAGTACATTTGAGTTAACGAATGAGTTATATCATGAGAAAAGTTGTGAATCATGAGAACAATTAGGTGTGAATAAGTCTATTGTCAGGCCAATTAGAGTTAATTAAATTCAATATTAAGTAATACACAATGATAATTCCATATGAAGATAGTTTCCTTGAAAATATATTTACAAAATGGATTATGTGTTTTCAATATTTAGTAGTTATTTTGTAAAAAAAAACTTTATCATATATATTAAAAGTATTCATTCAACATAAATAAAAAAGATAGAAACTTTATCTAAGCAACTACTAAACATACAAAGCCACATAAACACACAAACTATAGCTAATTAAATAGATCATAATGAACTATATATAATTATCTTCAATGGGAAAATTTTTTAGATGATTTTTGCTGGAATAAATAGGGAATTTTTTTTTTATATTTAAACTTCATCCCGAAAACAATTAAACTACAGATCTCTATTACTACTGAAGTTAGATTCACCAAAAAGCAGCTTAGCAGGAATTGCAGTTTTCATGACCTATGACAAAATAAAATGGTAATCTCATTTTTCAAACCTCTGTATCTTAGGAACCAATTAATGTAAAGAGGTCTATCAGGACTTCAACTTTATCAGCTTTTATTTTTTATTATTATTTGTTTCTTATGAAGGATAATGAATAATTATAATTAGGCATAATTTTCGATCCACAAATTATTATTATTCCAGAGAAATCAAATCTTATAACTCATAGTTCGTAAAGTGCTTAACATCTTGAAATCTATCAATATTAAAATTAAAAAAAACATTTTTCTAAATAAAGACGTGACTTAGGCCAATTTTATTATATAATTTGTTATTCTACAGCACAACCTACAAGTGGAAGTATGAACCACCTCACACTTATAGTTCTGGTAATTCTGTATAAAAGGTATGCCTATGTTTACCTTAAACATTTCTTGTACATGAATACAACTTATACAATATGTTTTCATTTCTGTTTCTTAGTATTGAATCAGAATATTTATAAGTATCTTCATCAAGCCTTTTAGGAATGAACCAGCTCCTCAACATTTGGTTGAAATAAAATAGATTTTACAATGCTTCTCAGGAGTTGAAAACTGTGGCATTGTTACTATTTCCAAGGCAGCTGGTTAGATAATTTTGCATCTTAATATGAGTAGAATTTAAAAAAATTAAAATTGTTAGCAATATAAGTTTAAATTACAACCAACAATACTTAGTACAACATTATATATCTTACTAGAAATGAATTTCATTGAATTAAGGACATACTAATTCACATAGGTCATTTATCAATTAAATATTTATTTTTAATGACTGAATAGTAAAAATAAATCAAAAGAAAATGATAACAATGACAAATACGAATTATTTGAGGAAATATCTTCTAAATTAAACATCGGCCATTTTATTTTTATTATATGTATTATAACAATTATATTATAACACAAATTAATGATACTTAATTAATGTGTGATATGAAGGTTCACTGTAATTAAACTAGAAATTATTTGTGTTTTTCAGGCCTTTATTTAATTTACAGGATAAAAAAAAAAAAAAAAAAAAAAAAAAAAAAAAAAAGTATGAACAAATATTTGTGATTTACTTGAATTAAAAACATTGGAAGCAAAATACCCAGTCATGGTATGATTAAGATTTGTTACTTTGGGTCTGCCTGAAAATGATAATTTAGTTTTCAAATATGAAAATTTAACTAAGGTTCAAAACAAGTGCCACTTACCATTCAAGTCTGATATGTTATCTTATGTTATTCTTTTAATATAGGTGTTGTCTATATCAATTAAAAAAAAAAAATTACATATATATATATATATATATATATATATATATATATATATATATATATATATATATATATAATATCAATAATTAATATTGATTAAAATACAAATGAATTTTTTAAATATTCATAAATGAATGAATGATAAACTCATTAACACATTTTTGTCATCGGCCATTAGCTGTGTCATGCTATTAAAAATTTGCAAATCAGTATTCAACACATCTCGTGCAGAATAATTTTGAGTACAAAAACAATTATTGATGAATTGAGGGTAGACCAACTATTATAAATAAATATTTTATAGCCCCTAGTCTGATTAAATGAAGGTCTTCTTATTTTTTTAGAATCAAATAAAGTATATTAAAAAATAATTTGATAAGGAGGGTTGGGGGTTGGGGTGCTGTCATAAAAAAAAAAGTACACACTAATAAGCAACACTCATTGTTATGTTACTTAGTGTGTAATTTTTTTTTATGACCGCACCTCCAACCATCTTCCTTATCAATATTCTCAATGGTCAACTAAACTTCATCATTAAAAATAATTGATTGAACTATGATAGAAATATTCATTACAAATATACGGTACAGATAAATAATATCAGATGTGGAGATAGTGAAATATATGGGAGTGAAAAAAAATGTTACATCAGTAATCTCAACAAATCTTTATTGATACTGATTGTATATACTACACTAAGAATTAATTGTTATAAAAAACCTGATATAATTACAGAAAAAAAGTTTAAACAAATTTAAAGTTCAGTATCAGAATGGAACATTAACATTTACCACACAATTACTTACTTTTAAAATATATACATTTAGGAAGGCCAACATAAAATCATATCCCGAATTACAAAATCAAGTTTTATGGTTGCATTCTTAATGCACCATCTAAACGAATGACCTCACCATTCATAACAGGATTCTCAATTATGGACTGTACAAGCAAAGCAAACTCTTCAGGTTTGCCCAATCGCTGAGGATGAGGAACAGACTTAGCCAAAAAATTTCTTACTTTCTCAGGCAAAGAAGAGAGTAAAGGAGTATCAAATAACCCGGGTGCTATAGTGACTACCCTAATTCCTTGAGATGCTAGATCTCTAGCAAGTGGTAATGTCATTCCTGCAATAGCAGCTTTACTAGCAGAATAAGCCACTTGACCCATTTGTCCATCAAAAGCAGCTACACTGGCGGTATTAACAATGACACCTCTACCACCATCTTCATCAGGACTGTTTTGACCAATGAGACCAACTGCAAGGCGGATAACATTAAATGTTCCAACTGTGTTTACCATTACAGTTTTAGTGAAATCTTCAAGTTTATGAGGTACATTCTTATTGAAATTATATGTTTTAAAAGCTACTCCAATCCCAGCACAGTTCACAACACAATTTAATTTACCGAACTTTTCTTTGCAACATTTAATGCATTTGTCACATCACTTTCAGAAGTCACATCTACTGAAGCAAATAAAGCTCCTGAACCTAATTCATCTGCTAATTCTTTACCCTTAGAAGAAGGTAAATCGCAAACAATCACTCTACCACCATTCTTACAAATTCTTTCTGCAGTAGCTTTTCCTAACCCAGAAGCACCGCCAGTAACAAGAGCAACAATATTTTTTAACATCTTAGCGACACAGGCACACAAACTGAAAGAAGCCTCTCACTGAAATAAACCCGCTTTTGAAGGACGAATTACATAATTATCATAAGACGTTATATCAATTATCATAATCAAACATTCCGAATGATAACCTCTCTCATTAGGTTTAAAGCCATCATAACCTGAACAGTGAAGTATTGGCTCAGTAATAGTAACATCATTGTTAATCATGATAAAAACATTATGAATTGTTGCTTACAAGTAATGGAGATCTGATTCGGAATTATTTTAATATATATATTTTTTTAGTATAAATAAATACATTCTTATTACAAGTAAATTATTAAATTATTTTATTGTGAAAAATGTGAAAACACTTGTTCCATATTATTTTAAAATATTTGTATCATGAAATAACTATTATTAATGTGTTATTAAATGAGCTAAGTGTTGTTTAATTGAATTATTTTTCACTTATCATGAAACAATTATACATTTGCGTCATTTCCGCAACGCCGCCTTAGAGCCATTTTGCTAGGGATCGGTGTTGTTGTGACCGGCAGTTGTGATTTGTTGATAGTTGTCAGGAATACTATTGAAGTATGTAACTATTTACTTGAAGTTCATATTTATTACGTGAGACATTTAGTTTTGCCATAGCTGTTCATCTTAATCCGATTATTTCGTTATATTTTTACAGAAATGTCATTCTAAGATGCTTGGCGTTGTTTAGCATCCATGCTAGATTGTTTTATCTATTCACAGTTTTCAATTATGTCATACTTTTTTTATTACTTGATATTTGATGATATTTAGAATCATTATTGTTCTAGTTTTTCATTTTACCTAATTATATGAAGTAAAGGTTATGCTAAATGTCAACTTTGTTGAGTTGATTGGTGAGATGAAAAGCTTATAGTACACTGTTTATTGTTGGTTTTATAATTTAAGGATCATCATGGAAAGAAGAGGAGGCAGAGGTGGACCTTCAAGAGGCGGCTCTAGAGGCAGAGGTAGCAGTTTTGGAGATAGAGGGTTAGTACCATTTTCCATATCTTCTTTCTTAAATTACAATTAATGTCAAGTGACAGGATAGAATCTTATTCCTTTGTGTACTTAGATTCATGTGTGAACAAATACAGAGACGATGCTTCTTTGGTGTACATAACAAGCAGATATTATCTGTAATTGTGCATTTGTTAAGCAGGGAATATTTACTTAAAGTTGTGTAGTTTATGTAGCTCATGCTGATTGACAATTACGTCCAATATTGCTTCGTTCTCTGGAAGTAACAAATGCTTTATTTGTTAAGAGTATTCACAAGTTGTTTTAGTTGTACCTAAACGTCATTCCCGTTTGGTAGTCATAGAACTTCATTGTTATTGCAGAGCGGCTGTTGTAAAATTCATGAAAATTAACTGTAAAACAGTATCACCTCTAAATAATGATGTAATATTTTTTTATTTAATGCTATACCTTTTGCTAACATTAGCTATGTATATCTAGATATTGTTTTTGCAGTATATCTGATATTTTAGACAATAGAGCTTAATTATTTTTACATATTTAATAAAGCAAATAATGATATACTAATGTTTACACTGTTAATACATCTTGAAATCAAATGTTATTTATGTCTGATTAATACATTGTATTAGCCATTCCAACCTACACCATGGTTCGCCCAATAGATATTTGTTTCGCAAGATTCTTATATACCCTGATTACTCTTTTTCTATCAGCACTCTTTCCTTGTGGATCTCACTTAGTTCATTCTTATTTCTAACTTTTATTTATTCCATCTTGTTTATTAGGGGTAATTTTGCAGCACTTAACGTATGTCATGCACTATTAGATGATCTACTATCTGAACTAGAAGTCCAAAATTAGATGGCGCCAATCAGTATTGTGTAAGAACTTGTTTGATCATTTATCAATTGCAAGATGTAAAGTATTTTAGAGAATTTTAGAAAAGTTCATTTTAACATTATTCATTACATTTTTAACTTTTGCTTGAACAAATATATTCATTTCATTTCTTTTGAAAGAACATTTATTCTCAACCTGTTCTTAATTTTTAGTTGAGCATATAAGCCTTATTGAATTATAGTAGGCTATTGTTTACTTTTTCTGTGGTGTTGAGCATATTTTGATTTTTAAATACGTTTACAATTTTTTTGTTGTTTTTTTTTAATGAATATAAATCATAAAAAAACAACAGCATTTCAAACACGATAGTTCATGTTTATCCTAATTGTTATTTTGTTTCTAATTACTCCTCTATAAACAAATATTCACTCATGCTGAAATGTATCCGCTATTATTCAATTGTGTTGACAGTTTATCTGGTCCTTTCCACATGCCTCTTAAGTATGAATTTACAGGTCTCAAAGCTATTTTAGTATTCTTATTTTCTTGATTATTATTATTATAGCACCAATGTACATGCAAATATAGCTTAGTTGGTTGGATTAATGGAAATATTAATTTACTATAGATGTATAGTTTTTCTATTCATGAAAATCTTTTTCATTCTTGAAATAAATAGTTTCGTACGCATGTTTCTTTTTATTATTTGATGGCTATTAACTAGGTTGTTCTTAAATATTTTTCGGGTTTTTGAGAGTGTTCTTTAACTATCAGTTCCAGTTTATTTTCAAGCTGATAATTTGTTAATTATATTTGATCTGTCTTAGGAAGCCTGTGGCTGAGTGGCTAATACACCAATCTCGCACACCAATGGTTGTGAGTTTGAATCCCAGTAGGAATTTTATAGCCATATAATTAAATAGGGATTCACTTACAACCTCCTCTCCCCCAGGTATATGAGACCTGTCTACTGATGGTCACTCACAAAAAAAAATTGGCATAGGGAGTCATGACCCTACCTTATAAAATTTCTTCGAGAAACAATGGAGAATATTCTCCCAGGAGATTACACCAGGTGGCCTATAGCCTACACGACCTGTCATGTCAGAAAAAAAAGCTTTTTTTTTTTTTTTTTATCTTTATTTATAATTATTACTATTATTCATGACCATCCTAATGTTCTCTATTCAAAATGAAGATATTAGTGTTGTTAACTTAAAATCTAAGTATCAAAGGTTATATTTAGCTAATCTAATATTGTATCTTCTAACTTTTTAATGTTCGTTTTGTACTGTGACATGATAAACAGTTGTTAATGTCAGATACACCATGTTCAGTCTGTTCATGGGGTGTTGACCAATCACTGTTAATGTTTATATGAAGTACTTGTTACTTATCTCTCATCTTTCTTCAATCTTAAGTCATTACTAAATCTTTTATAAAAAATGTGCATGTCAAATATTTAAGTTGATTTGATTAAAGTTCATCAGTCAATAATTTTTTTATTTAGGGGTGGTGGATCTAGGGGCCGCGGTGGCTTTGGTAGAGGAGGCAGAGGTGGTAGCATGGGTCGAAGTGAAAGCAGGTTTTCAAGGGATGAAAGATCAGACAGACCTCCATTTGAAGGGTGAGTTTTAGACCAGTACTAAGTTGTGCCTAAAGGCTGTGCTATACAATCAGAAATGAAGTTGGTGAAAATTCGTGAGAGCGAGGTATTGTGAGAGTATACAAATTTGGTGGGAGAGAAGGAAGTATAATTTTTTTTTTTTTTTTAATTTTGGATATTAACATCAAACATTCCTTTTTAAATAATCCTATATCATTAATTTTTTTTTTAAATCTTAAAAATAAATGATAAAGTTTTATCAAAGCAAACAAGTTTAATATACTCATGTTTATTTCAAATAGAAACTCCATTTTAAGAAATAAAACATTGTTTATAATTAAAGTTAAAAAAAAATTAAAGATGAAGTTTTATAGAAAATACTGTAACTGAATATTTAATATAATACGTTGAAAGTAGGTGAGAGAGTAAGATAATTCTCTTTCACCAAATCTCACAATATTTACCTACCTCAATTCTCGCTACGTAGCCTTAAAGTAAACATATGAGTAATAAATAATTTTATTTATTCAAGTTTTAATTTTTAGATATTAGCTTAAATATATTTAATTGTAAATGTTATGACAAATATTTAGGCGAGGCGGTGGTAGGGGTGGTCCAAGAGGCAGAGGTGGATTCAGCCGAGATTTTAGAGGAGGTCAGTCACAGTTATTTTAAAAAAAAATTATTTTATTTTCAAGAAAGGCCACAACTTAAACTTTTTCTGTTCCCTTTTTTGTTTTTATTGTAACACACCCATTCATATTAAACTGTAACGATGGGCATATTTCGTCATAAAGGTCTAATGTGTGTGTCCCAAGTTCTGAACTGTGATATATATGTTTGAGTTGTATTCTTCCTATAATGATAGTCCTGTAAATGTGAAAGATAAAAGTACAGATATATTATTATTATTCAAGTTTTATTATGGTGATTGCTTGTTTTGACAGGTGGAAGATCAGGTGATAGAGATTTTAGGGGAGGGCGCATGGATAGAGGTGGTATCCGTGGTAATCGAGGGGGCAAGAGACCTGCTTCAGGCCCTCCTCAG
This sequence comes from Piezodorus guildinii, assembly GCA_023052935.1. Classification (NCBI taxonomy): domain Eukaryota; kingdom Metazoa; phylum Arthropoda; class Insecta; order Hemiptera; family Pentatomidae; genus Piezodorus; species Piezodorus guildinii. The sequence goes on along the minus strand of CM041296.1, from coordinate 27,205,000 downwards.
ATGGGAAAGCGTCCTCGGTATGAAGGAGCATCTTCATACCCTGACGCCAATGGGTACTCAGCGTAAGGATTGTTATTCTATTTTATTTTTGTTGCCTTTAATTTTTAATTTTTTTTTTTTTTAAGTCCGTTCCTATTCCTTATTTTATTTTATTTAATCTTTCATTTAATTATTTTCAGTCCCTATCAATCCTATGAAAGAAATCCTCCAGCACAGTCTTCTTACCCATCACAAGTACCTTATAGGTAAGTTCGGTTTAGAACCTTTTGCCACTCCTTTATTTATTTTATAATTTTTGTTTTTCACCCACTGTATATTATGGGGTTTATTTTTAATGTTTGTCTCCATTCTACTCAGCTGAAGCAGACCACCTGTATTTACACCATGATAAGATCCTCTAATCAATATTATATCAAGCCTAACAAATGACTCAGCTCTTGTAATTTCATATAATTTTGCCATAAGTATTTCCATTTAATGTGTTTTCTTTAAATTTAACTTGTTACTTGAATCCTGATTTTAATTTTTCATAATGTTTTTAATACTTAGGCAATTTTTATTTGTTAATATGAACTAGAGTTCTATTTAATAATACTATGTTTACAACAAAAAAATACTTTTTTTTATTTAAATATTCAGTCATATTTAAAACTGTATTGAAAAATACATCCTTTGACATGAAATACACGCAGACACTACCCAGTGGCAGCACTCCAACAGGAACTCTATATCAGAATGTCCCGTGGCCATCTTCTTTTCAGATGCCTCGAAGGATTATGAGGGATCCAAGAGGATGCAAGTTTAGAAACTAGTGGGTTAGTGTGGGAGTAGAGTTTTTCATAAAGGGATTGATACCTGTTTCGGGCCAAAACAGTAACATTTAAGTCTTCATGGATGAGTTTATTCATGACAAAGTAAGGAACATAAAAGATTTGGGATTTTAAGGATTAGATACAAGAGGTTTATTTGAGCCCCATAGCTTAATTTGAAATAGGTCTTAAAATAGTCCCATAGATGAGCCTTTTATAGTTAAGAGGAAGGTTTGACCGTTTGTCTAGTAAATTTAAGTAGCTTAAAATGGTTTGCAGTTTTTTGTTGGTTTAGTCTTGTATGAGGATTCCAAGTTAGAAGTTTGTCAAGGTGGAGTCCTAGGCATCTGATTTGTTCAACAGGAACTAGTTCAGTGTTATTAAAGAATACTGTAGGTCAGGAAATCATAAGTTTGTTGTTGTTTATTGATTCGTCATCATATCCACATGATCATAAGTTAACAACGAAGAGTAAAGATTATTTGATGGGATTAGTTAAAATTTATTTTATTCTCCAGTTCTGACACCATATTATTAGGTCTTTGATATTGGCTTCAATAGTATGGGAGATAATAAATGGATCATTATGAACTGTTAACACGTAAGCAATCAGCATAGGTTGAAAAGAAAGTGTTCGGGTGGATTAAAAAACAGGTACTACTGACATGTTCCTGGATTGAGGTGAAGTAAATAAATTCTGTTCATATCAGCTCTATTATTAACGATGCCTATTGACTTTCCTTTATTAATACATATTTATTTACATACCCATGATTTGATGTTTCAGAGGTGCTGGAAGCGGTGGATATGGTGGAGGTGACGCTGGAGCCTATGGAAGTAGTGGTGGTTATGGTAGTGGGGGTTACTTGTCATCTTCTGGTTATGACAGCGCTGGTGGTGATTATGGTGGATATAGTGCCCCGCCCCCTCCAGCATCAGACCACTATGGAGATTCTTATAAATCGAAACATTATGAAGGTATTTAATTGTTTTAAGTTGATAATCCTTAATTACCTTTTCACCGTATTTCATTGATTGGTTTATTTATTAAACTTTTATCCTGTTGGTGATCGAAATTTTATATTATTAGAAACAACAGGATGAGTGTTATGCCTGTGGAGTCCTTATGTTTTCAACGATAGACTTCATGATCTTGAATATTGTGATATAGCCTATAGTAATTTTGTTCAAACCAAAATTTATCTTATTAGAATTTTTTCTTTTCGCTTTAGTTTAACTTCAAAGTTGTTAGCTGTATTTATTCTTTCTCCTGCATTTTTTTTTTTATTTAATCATTAGTTAATTTATTTTTTTGTTCTTTATTACTACCCCTTTTTTAAGACTTTTCTGATCCCTTTTCATCTTTAGTTGAAATATTAATTTTTAAATATTTTGAATGTGTAACATTAGTGCACTTGTAATATATGGTTACCTATCATTTCCATTTAAAGAAACTTTAAATGATAACATAGTTTAATCTGGTTTTTGGTGTCATGTTCAATTCTCATTTTTCTCAACTGGAAATATCGCGTCTTAATGTTATATGTTTAAAAAACGAGCACACATCGTAAATAGTTTCTGGAAAATTTTATAATCTTATACTAAAGGAATATAGAATAATTTCTTAGATGTCATATATACAGTGTTTTGGCTTTAGGTATTGATAATTTATAATCATATGTATATAAATCACAACATTAAATTCTTAATTTTCTAGACATCTGTTAGGAGAAGGTTTGAATTGTTCGCTTTATTATTTTATTTTATTTTTCCATTGGTTTAAACCCTCCTACTCCATCATTTAAAAAAATAAAAACCTTGACGAGATACCTCTGATCTCCTGATTTATTGTTAGGTTTTCTTCTTTGAGATCCCCGTTGATAGATTTGAGAAATCATGAAGACCCATGAATTTTTTTATATAATTGAATAATATTATATTGAAAATTTTCAAAAAGGTATTTCTTGTCCTGAATAATAATGAAATCATTATTAAAATTCTGGTGCGCAACACCCGACTTTCATTTACCTCTGTTGTTGAAATCAATTTAAGAATTTTTAAATACATTTAAAGATACAAATTTTTCTATTAATTATTTTTACATTTCCTGGCAACTAATTCAAGCAGAGAGTTCTTGGTCTGTCTTAAGTTAGTGCTGGAATTAAATCTTTTAAATAAATAATATATAGGGTATGTGATTAATTACTATTAAAGTTAATAATTAAACAGATTAGGTTAAGGATATCTTTAATTATTTTTTTAGGAAAAAATTTTAATTTGCCTGTTCTGAATATGCACGTGTGACACAGTTTTTGATTTAATGAATATTTTGTTAATTAGCCACGTGACACAACTAAGAGCTATTTAGAGACACTAAGTAGCGCTTAGCATTAATGTGCATTTACTTTAAAATTTGTGATTTCTCACATTTTTTCACCAAGCACTTAATATCATTAGAAAAAGTTTTGAGTTTAAGATCAGTAGACATAGCTGTTCTACTCTTAATTTTGGTCTGCTAAAAAGTTGGTACCTCAAAACGAACAAATGAAGTACAGATAACATTGTATAGTTTTTCTTCAACTTGCTTCTCCAATACATATTTTCATGGTACTTGTTTATTCCCTTTCATCAAATTATTTATTTAATTTTAATAAAAAGGGATAATCTCTTTATGTCCTGTCCCCATTCTTGTCTTTTTGTGAAGCTTATCTTTATAATCATTAATTTGCATTTTTAAAATAATGAGCTCCTTTTAGTTCAAGAGCTGCAGCGAAATTTTGTTACTTATTTAAAATCATGCATAATATAGAATATCCACCCTCAGCATCATGTGAAAAAATATGCTTCAAGCATAAATGAAACCTAAATCTTCAAAAAGTACATTGCTTGACAAAAACAATGGTGATATTGACCCTCACTTCAAAAGTTTTCTCTTTCAGCCAAGTTCTCATCTGAGGTATCTTGTAATTTGATGTGCTTGAAAAATTGATCCTCACGAAATAAAATATTTAAAAAAAATTAATTTAATTTGTGACATCCATCCTCTCTTAGTTTCGATTATGAAGTTTTTCACATGTAAGCAATATGACATTTCTTTTTTTCTTGAAACTAATTGTCTTAAACATTACATATTTACTGCTTTTTGTTTGACACTATATGTAGGTATGACAAATAATTTTTATTAAATTTATGAAAATTGGTTAGATTCTATAGCTGTTTTATGTCGATGTGACCACTTGTTCAAAGCACTCTCTGGGAACTATCACCTCAATCAGCTAGAATTGTGACCACTCCCAAGTTTCTATTATTTTTTTTACAAAAGTTTTATTGTTAGGTTATTAATGACAGCTACAATTAGGACACTGCTGATTGGACTAGCTTTGAAACATTGTTCGCTATATTATCAACATTATTACTACAGTAAACAAAAGAATAAGAATCTCTTTTATTTGTCTTTCTGTTTATGAAAAACCCGTTCATCTTAGTTAATACTATAAGCTTTGTACACTTTTACTGTTGGATCTGAGCAATAACATATTTGATTAACTTGTTCATCCAAGAGAAAATTCCACCCAGCTGTCGAAAATGTGGTAACATACTTGTTATACCTCATATTTTAGAATATTTTCCTTTTCTCAAAATTAGATTAAAAGAATGCGATATATCTTTAAATATCTAAAGATTCCGTATGTAACAGGGAGAGAATGGTTAAAAAAAACAATCAATTTCTTGTCTGTAAAAGATCTATTTATGAAGTTATCATTTTTATTTAGCTACAACTTTTTTTTTTTTACTTTTTATTTATGATAATTTATTTCTATCATTGACTTCTTATTATGCAGCTAAATTATTAATCTGGATTAATAATTTTACCCTCTTCTTATTCCTATCTATTCTTTGATACTCAAAATTTTCTTTAAATTTATTATTCGTTGAACTATCTTTTGTTAATTTTCTTTCTTTTTTTAAAAATTAAATGTTATGTCTTCAGCACCAAATAATTAAATATTTAATTAAATTCTGACCTAAATGTGTCCTGATATACAATATTCTTATGTGACATATCCAGTTATGATAGGGCTGTGTATAATCCGTTGCTTCATGTGATGGAATAATTTATTTTAAAAGATAATTTTATGATGTGATATTTGACTAATTCTCAGATTTTCAGGACTTATGTAAAATTTTCTTGGTTTGTAGTATTGTGGAACACTGAAAGAAATCCTTGATGAGATCATTAAATAAAAAGGGTAAACATATTAAACACCTACTGGCGACCTACCAAAAACTAAAAATGGCTAACAGGGATCTACATCTGTTGTCTAATGCAATATATATATATTCTGCGTATTATATACAGGAACTTGTATTGTACTGTAAATACCGTCGCTTTTATAAATTAATGATATATTGCGTATTACATGTCACAAGTTTTATTTTTTATCAAAAATGAAATAAATGCAATAGTCATGCTAAAAGTTTACAATATTGAGGAAATACTTCTTGGCTTTAACATCTTAATGAAAATTAAAATGGGTTATATTTCTAATAGTTCTGGTATAGTGTACTATGCTAATTGATACTCTTCATAATCTTGAAATCTTGAATTAAACTATATTCATAAGCCAACTGTTAATGACAATTAAGGATAGGATAAAAAAAAATTTAAAAAATGAAATTATGGTATCTAAGCTGGTTTTCAGGCATTGTATCTGAATAAATAAATTAATCAGATTTATCCTAGCAACTCACGAAAGTATATTATATCCAGAACTTAATCTACAAGTGGGTAGAGCTGCCGAGTGGAGATATACTATGGGTTGCTAAGATTATATTTTTCTTAATTTATCAAACTGTTCTTTAGTATCGCTTTAGTCAATTATGATTCTTCTTCAAGGCTATTAAACAAGAAGGCAAAATTATTTATTGTTAACATAAATTTTCTGGGAATTTGTATTTTTTGAGTTTAGTACTCAGTAAACTATTGCAGGTATGCTGAAAGAAAAGAAAATCAAAACATACAATACAATTGAACATTAAATGAATGAAGGATTGCTGTAAAATTGAACAGAGATTAATAATTTTGAAATTTCACCCTCTTGCAGGTTCGTCGTCTGGTTATGGACAAAGCAGAGAATATTCTAGCCAACCACGTTCAAGATATTAGGCTTTTTGACGCTATTTCTATGTGTCACTATGTGACAGTTTAACTCTCATCTTTTTAAGTATTTCTGTGTAGGTGTTAGGTATACAGTATGTATAATTTTTACTGTTATAAAAAAAAAATGAGTAGTGTATTTAGTGTTAGGAAATAACATAATTACGCGTCCATAGATAAAAGCTCTTTATTTAAAGGAGTGCCCTCTAATTATTTATTATAATTTTTTTTAAGTGTTTTATATTTGTTTTATTTACTTGTAATATTCAGTGTTTTAATTTTAATGGTATAAATGTTAGTTCTTCCAAATTTAATTTGGATTTAATTTTTTAACTAATTGATATTGTAGTGATAGTATCCCTGTTGCTGATGTTTAAGCAACAGCTATTGTATGTTTTAAAGTCAGAGTTGTGATTATTGCAACATGACCTGTGTTTTTTAATACTAGTCTTAAATCAGGCTTAATATTATTGGATTATTAACTGGGAAAAGTACATTGTAGATATTTTTCTTTACTTAAGTGATGCTGTCTTATGTGTAATATAAACAAAGGAATAAAAATAATTTAAATTATTGTTTACTATGATTAAATGGCTAGATATTCAACGGTAAAATTAACAAAAAGATTATCATATAAATGTCAAAAGTACTTGTATTTGAAAAGTGGAATTTTATTATTGTAGCTAAAATATATTAAATTAGAAGGAAAAGTTCTGGACATGACTAATTAGTTTATTCTGTATGATATAATAAATTTGATGTTTGTAAAGAAATATAAGGATTATAAAATGTATTAATGGCTTATTTTGGCAGTGTCCCCAGTTATCTTTACATTATGACAAGCTAGAACTTGAAACAGTTCAGCCCATGTGAATTCAGGAGGTAATAAAAATATTCATAGGTCTGCGATATTATTTTTAAAACAAAATACATAAGGGTATGTTTGGAGAACCTAAGAAAGAAAGAGAAATATGTATTTCATACATTTACATCTTCGTGTTGTTAACAAATGCTGAAAACAAATTTATATTAATGTAATGAATCAAGCATTTCTTTCTAAATTAAATGAAGTAACATTGGCATTAAGAAAATACAAATTGGTATAAATGATTTATCATCAACAGTATCTGATATGATGAATATATAACATAACACAATCAAGATTTTTAAGGGGAGGAAAATAATGATATTTTGTTATAAAACATTTGAATTAATAGCTACGATATTAGGATAGATCCTAATGGCAAATTAAAAAGCACAATTTAAGGTTGGCTCTAAATCAATTTGGTTCAATTTTTAGGTATAAAAATCCATTAATAAAAAGTATCATGCTAATTTCATTTTAAGACCAATCATCTACTGCTGATTTTTTTTTTTTTTTTTTTTTTTATGATTATCAAAGGTACAAGTCACCAAGTTATCTTATAGTTATAATATTAATAGGAAATCCAATATGTTTTATGTCTAAAGTTAGGCTATGTTGCCTACTGACAGCAAATTTTTAGTTGAAATATTTGAATTTTTAATATAAAAAGTGTAATCATGTTTATTTTAAGATAACTTCTAATTAAGTTTGATTCATTTTTGTGAGCATAACAATCTTTTGAAATCTATTATTCCTTTGAGAGTGATTATATAATTTGATAGGTCAAGGCACTATCATTAAGATAAACTATATTTTCTTATATGTTGAATCATCAGGTGGAATAATGTCTTACCAGCTTTTTATTTATATAATGATTCTATTAGTACTTTTTTCTACTAAATTAAATTTTGTAAAACTATCACTTCTATTTATGCTTAAAGACAGGATATAGTAATATATAATATGAATTGTTTCTTTGTTGGAAAAGCTAATACCATTGCAATATATTACCATGCAAAATATAATAGTGTAAGAGTGGTTAAGCCAAGGATGACTCTATGTTTAAAATTATTGCTTTCATTGGGCCTATTTTTTTTTTTTTTTTTTCTTTATCATCATAAAAAAGGATTACCAGGTGTAGAAGTATAAAACCAGAATTTTTTTTTTTTGTAAAAGCCATATGTGTTATTTAAAACTTATTAAAAATATTCTAAGTAGTCTCCATTGGAATTTATGAATTTTTCCCACCTGTTCGGCAGGTTATGAATGCCACGCCAAAAAAAAAAAAAAAAAACAGATCTTCCTTTAATGAGAACCAGTTGTTCAGCCATTTTTGTACATTTTCATACGAATCAAGTGTTGTTCGGCAAGTGCATGTCCCAATGATGCGAATAAATAGTAATCAGACTGAGCCAAGAGTGGAGAAATAGCCGCATGTGCTAGTGTTCCCCAGTTGAACATTCTTGATTGTATCCTTGACCCGTTTTGCTGTGTGTGAGGGAGCATTATCATGAAGCAAGAAGTCTTTGTTGCCTTTTTGCATATTTCTGTCTTTTTTCACGTATTGCTCTATTCAAATCGATCATTTGATGTTTGTAGCGATCAGTGTTAACAGTTTCGCCAGGAACTCGTAACTCATAATTTATTATACCCTTTTGATCCCACCTAATGCACAGCATTGTTTTCTTTCCTAAATGATTTGGTCTTGCAGTGGATGTTGATGGTTCCCAAACCATGGATTAACCCATCATTTACGATGCTTCATATTCTGAATATATACCCACTTTTCATTACCTGTCACTATTCGATGAAGTAAACATTTTTTCTAACATCTGACGATCAGCATTTGACAAGTGGTTTTTCAGTTTTCTTGCTGTCTTTCATTCAGTTGATGTGGTAACCATTTTCTCACTTTCTGAATCTTTCCCATAGCTTTCAGACGAAGAGATCCTGCTCTTTGTGTCACGTTTAATTGTTGAGTCTGATAATCGACTTCATCCAATTAGGCTGCAAGTCCTCGTTTTCAAACTTTTTCGGTGGTTTCCCACGCTTCTTGTTTCTCTTGTCCAAATCATCACTTTTAAATTTTTTATACCCCTTAAAGCATTGAGTTTTTCCAAGGGCATGTTCACTGTATGTCAACAAGCATTCTGTGCTATTCTGCTGCAGTTTTCCTCAGATGATTACAGAAAACCAATGCTGTCAGCAAATCTTAGTTCATAGTACTATGTTTCGGTGGCATAAAGGGGAATGAAATGATTATCTTAAAATACACATTTATTTACAGAATAACACATATTATCTTATCGTACATAAAACATAGTACAGTAAGGCATTCTGCAGTTTTTTGTATAGGCCTTCTAAGAACCCTGCTTGTCGCCTGGAAACTGCTCTATTTGGTACAATTCAAAAATATTTCTTTACCTCCCAGTATTCTCGATACATAGCATTAGGCATAAAACTTGACATGTTTGAGGTTATAGAAAAATATACCGATGCATGAAACTTGAGTTATTGTGTGTTTGACCAACTTCGTCAGCTGTTAAGGGAGAAGATGGTGCTACAGAAGTGGTCTTACAGTCTTTAAACTGATAGCAAGCACCATCTATAGGGAAATTCCGGTTTCATACTTCTACACCTGGTAAAACAGTTAATTTGGCTTCTTGGACTGAATCGTGTCATAAGCGTTGTGTTAGTTGCCACAGTTTATAATGAATGTTATTAATTTAATAATTTAACCGGAGATTAACAACAGTGTCCTACCGCCGAGTAAAAGTTTCTGTAATAAATACAACATAAACATTAACAAGAATTGCATAAGAGTTGTTCCTTTAGTTGAATATGGTTTTTATAAATTTGTCTCGTGGTCAATTGATTTGTTATAACAATGTTTACCATAGCCTTCTTAATTGTCTACTAATTGTTTTTCACTTCTTGTGTCAATGATACAACCATATAATGGAAAGTATACACAGATTTGTTCCTATGAATACCTAAAACTTTTTATTTTCCAAATTGTTTAAAAATATATTATATTGTTTTTTACAACTGTATATACAAATACAATAAGTAAAATGGCTGAATTACAATAACAGGCATTAATAGACATGTGAAGAATCTACCCAGTGGTAGCACTTTACCGTCTTTTCAGGTGCCTTGGAGGATTATCAGGAATATATACATATATAGATAAGATGTTAAGGATAAGCGTGTTTGAGTGGGCTGGTAGTTTGGAATTAAAGGAGGTGTATCTATTGCCTGCCAAGTCTGCAACCAGTGGGATATTTAGGTCTCTATGGATGAGTTAATTAGTTACAAAGTAAGGAGCATTGAGGATTTTTTGTAGGATTTTGGATGTGGAAGGAGTTACATAGTTTAGTGGATCCCCATAGCTCAATGCCATAGGTCTGATAGTATTGATGTAAATGAGTTTTTTGTAGTAAATAGGGAATTTAAGTCATTTATCAAGTAAGTGGTATTTGCAGGCAGTTTCAGTCTAGTGTGAGGATTCCAAGTAAGGCGTTTGTCTAGAGGAGTCCAAAGTAATGGATCCATTCAACAGGGATAAGTGGAATGTTGCCATGGATACAGTGGGACAGGTAGTTATTGACTTGCAACAAAGGGTATAGGTGATTTGATGGGATTTATTTTTATTCTCCAATTATGACACCATTCTTCAATGGATTGGATGTGAGACTGTATTTGTGATGCAACTGTTAGGTCCTTACTTACGGATAACACACATGAGTCATCGGCGTAAGTAGTGAGAAATTTTCCAAATTTTAACTCATAAAATACCTCTGTTGAGAATTTTTAATATCTTGGTACGGTTTTGAAACAAAAGGCCACCTATAAAACCAAGTAAGAAAGAGGTATTTTACTATTAACATAAAATTTGGTAAATAGAAATTTTTATTGTTGCTGGTTATTATTAATTTAATGTTTTATTGTGTATTGCAACTTATTAAAAAAATAAATATTTTGAAATTTGACTTCGGTGTCCATGCCTTTATTTATTTTTATCCCTATTTATGACATGGCTGAATGCATTTAAAAACTACAGGTCTATTATTTTTTAATGCACATCAATATTCCTCAAAATGTATACAGGATACAGTATGAGATAAGAAATAAGAGAATGTCAAGAATTAAGTCAAATAGGAAATAAAAAATCTAATATTTCCCACGTAAACTTCGAAAATTGAAATATATACTTGTATGAATTTAATATAAACAACGGGAAAGCGATCAGTTATTGAAAATGTATTACTTATCATTTCTTTATGTTAATTGAGCCGTTCAGTGCACACACCGACTAACTCCAAAAAACAAAAAGTGGAGAAATGCGATGAAGTAATGTATAAACTCCTGTTATAATATAAATTAAAATATATAATGTAGAATGCATAAATACATATCTAGCTTTCATGTAACGGTATATAAAGTTAGTAACAAAGAATAAAGAAAAAATAATCGTCAGTAATATTACAGTTTTGATGTGACTGGTGAAGTTTAAGTTTTTATAATAATTATGTTTAACAGGAGGAATGAATTTTAGCAGGTCCATCACGTCTTTTCGTTTTTCCCTAGTCATAGATCTACCTTCAAGATATAATAAAGGCTGATCTATATTTTTCAATCTTAGCGGTCTACCTGCTACATATTTTCTTATATTAATAGCTTCCAATTCTGTATCTTCATTGTAGTCACCTTTGAATTGTATGAGATTGGGTTTGGACCTTTCTGACTTAATCCAGCATATTTTAAGCCAATTTACTTGAAATCCTGTTATGGCAACTTTTCTGTTTATAATGGATTGTTCTAAAGATTTTGTTAAAAAAAAATCCTTCTTTTTATTTTGTTAACTTGAATAGAACCACTTAAGAAAATATAAGATCAAGTAGACTGTGTAAACTATAAAATGCCTTCATGGCAGCCTCTCTCTCTCTTCCAAAAGAATTTTTGGTTGCACTTTTGGTGGCTTCTGCATGTTATATCGACAAATGTTTTTGCAGGTATTAAATTGAGAGGGGAAAAGCATCGTCGGCTGTTTAGAAAAAAGAAAGCGTTCAACCATAGCCGGAACATGTACATTACAATATAGTGTTAATTGAAATGACTTCTGAAATAAATGATTTATTATTCAGTGGCTATAAAAAAATTCTGTTTAATGGTGTTAATCTTTTTTATTCCGGAAAGTTATTATAAATACAAAAAGTTATGATTATACCAATCGCTTTTACACTAAAATTTAAGATTTAAAAAAAAGTGGAGTTAGTCGATGTGTGCACTGAACGGCTCAATTCATAGTACTTAGCATCATATTGGTTAAACCATAGAGGTTATCTGTTATGCTATAAGGTATGAATGTCATAAGTGGTTACAAACAGGCTTATTAGCCAAGAGTAAAATAATGTATGAAATGAAATAACAAATAACTGGTATATTTTTATTGTCTCGTAAAAGTATACTATTCCTACTCAGAAAATAAGATAATCTATTTGTGCAAAGAATGGTTGAAATTTTTAGAAAATAAATTATATTGTACACATTATAAGCCTGAGATCAGTATTTACTTATAAAATTGAGAATCGGGATAAGCCCCTCCTTCCTCTTTGTGTTATGATCTATGCTAAATCACCTAGCAGATATTTATTCTCCATTTCGTAACATCTGATATTATTTATTACTTTCTGTAAACATTTTCATGCTTCAACAATGTCAATTTTCTGATGTCTTTAACTAAAGACAATTCTAATAACTTAAATGTATTAACAAATTTTTAAGTGAAATAAAATTTCTGATATAAACTAGTACAAATATATGTCTCAAAGGATCTCATGTTTTGAGGTGAAACTTACATTCATGTAGTAAATTATGATTGTCACCATTTTCTTGAACACATTGGATTTCATATTCCTACAACTATTTTTTATTTAACCGCTGTTAGTTTGTTATTATATTTTCATCGTATTTCATTAGTGTTATCATTCTCAAATAGGACTTACATAGCAAGTCTTAAAAAAAAAATTAACATTTAATAACTTATTTAACTAATTAGTAATTCTTCTTAAAAAATGGAAAATGTTCATGTTTAAATTTTGAGGCTTGTGGCCAGATGTAAAAGTTTTGTAAAAATATATATCTTTTAAAAAAAATCTAATATATAATCTAAGGTGTAGATTCTTTTAGGTGAAGGTCAAATTTTTATAAATAAAATTGGAGGCTGATGTCTACTTCACCACTATTTTATTGAAAAAAAATATTCGCACTACGTTTCGGCTACAATGCATATAACATGCTATTAGAAAATTTTTATCCAATAAAACTAATACATAAATTATGGCATAAGGGTTTAAACCATAAAGCAATAGATTTCTCTGACCTTAATAATAGTATTAATACTCATAATAATTACAGTAACAATACAGTTAACAAACCTATAATTCAATTACATAATAACAATAGAAAACTCATCACTCATTATTTTCAACCGACCGTTTTGAAAAAAAAAAAAATAAATAAATAAAATTGGAGGCTGATGTCTACTTCACCACTATTTTATTGAAAAAAAATATTCGCACTACGTTTCGGCTACAATGCCATCTTCAGGTGCAGTGGAACAACTTAGATTTAGTGTGGGTAGCTGCTTCCTAGTCAAAACCACATAACCAAAGATGGCATTGTAGCCGAAACGTAGTGCGAATATTTTTTTTTCAATAAAATAGTGGTGAAGTAGACATCAGCCTCCAATTTTATTTATACTAATATATAATATTATCAAATATCAAAATACATCAAGCCAAGATCAATGGCTGTTCAGTTGGCAACAGTGTTTATAATATTTGATGACAGTAAGTAAGAATAGATTAATAGTATGCCCTTTTCCTGTAGTACTGCTTCCTTTTTCCTCAAATTGGATCTTTTATCAATGCTTATTCCTTCACCTGCTTTGTAGTCAAACATTACTTTACTCTATAAAATTATTAATAGATGTTGATAACAAATTCCATTTTGTGAATACATAATCAGAAAAGTGTAGATAAAGTCTTACACAAAACAGGTATCTAGGCGTTGATGACTTCAGAGTTTTAGGCCTTTAAACAAAAACAAACAAAATATCTTAAGGGAACTTTTGCATTAACGTTTCTTTTATTTTTTTAAATTTTTATGATAAAAACTGGAACCTGAAGATGTATTTTCTGCTATAAATCATCTCTTGTAAAGCTTTTTTATTTTTATCTTTAAATACTTTTCAATGGGACAGCTTTTGTTCATTTATATGGTATGGTACTGATGTGCTTTTTTATCATAATATTATCTTTTGATTGGGACTTTTATGATCATAGAATGTAGCATCTATGAAATTATATTCAGAGAAATTTATAAAAATTCTGGGAAATATGTTTTTTTTTTTTTTTTTTTAAACTTCTTTATTTAAATCAAAATACAGAAATTTTACAGTGCAAGTAGAAGTCACTAACCCTCTAAGGCAAGCCGTGTGTATACATGTTGGCCAGTATAATTGTTAATTAATACTTTCTGCTATAGTTGCAGTGCTGAACATTTAATAACCATTAACTGTTCTTTATTTGATTTTCCCCTGAAAGGAGGCAATATTTGATTAGATCTTTTTGATCACCTTAAATTTTAATAAATCTCTTGTGGACTTCTGGAAAGGTAGGATTAAATTTATTATAATTTTGTTGCATGATGTTAATTTTTCTATTTTCATAGAATTAAGTGTGTGTGTTACAATCCATTGATTTTTCAAGTTTTGTTACTTTCACTTACTATAAATAGTAAGGGAAAGTATTGCGATCGTGAAAATTTTCAAATTCCAGTTTTTTACGGGAATACACTACAGGTCCCCTGAGTCCAAATAACCAAGTCCTGCAAAAAGGTCTGTGTGTGGTAACTCCCGGGCGGAAATGAAATGTCCAATGAAACTGAAAATTTATATTTAAGACAACTATACGCCCGAGATGTTACAAAAACTTTTTCATCAAAATAGGCTAACCAGAAGAGCCACTTTATACCATGCATGTTGCACATTTTTATGGTTTTCTCAAAAACGGTTCCGACAATTTTGATTAAACTCGCTATATCGATGTAAAATTTAATAGTCTTTAATATCATGTAGGATTCATTCTGAATGAAATAGTCTGACAGGGCTTAAATGCCGATATTTCAAATTTTCTTCTTCTAAAGCACCTTTAATTTTGTAGATTCTATAAAGAACTATATTATCTTGTTACCATTGATGCAAAACAAGTAAATATATAAATTGAATGAATTCGATACCCAACTAAAGGAAAAATTATATTTTTTTAATGCAATTTTTTTTTAACCCAAGAACAGTAATATACTTGTGTAATATACCGTTGGAGAGCTAAAGGTTTTAGAAATAATATTATCTAATACACAAGCTTGTAAAAGTTAATAAAGAGTGATAAAACTTAACTAATTATTTAAGATGATAATATAATTGTTTTTTAATAAAACACATGTTTCTATATAAATTCAATTCAATTAATTCTTTAATTGTTTCACTAATTTTTAACTCTAACTTATTTGAAAATTCTTTAATTGATTTTTAAAACGGAGGTAAGTGAAAGTCGTGTGTTGCCCGCACCAGATTTTTTTTTCATGGGATAATTGCTAGCTAGCCTATTTCATATCATTTATCACATTGCTTATCTACCCACCAACAAACATTAACATCTGTCTGTCCAAGAGCTTACATTGGTAAGGGGATTTTTTTTCCTTTTTCAGTAAATCGCCAGTTGTAAAAAGAAAAAGTTTAATAAATCAAAAAAAAATTTAACATGATTTATGAGCATTATTAAAAAGAGCTTAAAGCATATTTATTTATGAATTAATCAAGACAGTATTATTACAATTGCTGCATGTTCAGAGAATTCATACTCATGAAAATTTAATATTTGTTCTTTCAACAGCGTAATAGTAATCAATTTCTCAATGTTTTAAACAAAGTTATGTCCGTTTTTTTCTGAGAAGACGTTTTTCCTTACTTCTTGAACTACTTCTTTTCAGTTTGGTGCATGTATGTTTGTTAAATATTTATTCTTTCTTATTTAATGTTTCCTAGATGACCAACTATCTTTTTGGTTGCTACACATGAAATGACTATTTTTAGAATGAGAAATAAAAATTTTTAAAAAATCATGACCAAATCTACCATATATTTTATTAAAAGTATTTAACATTATTTTCAATTCACTTCTGCCAACGGTTTACCAAGTTCTCTTGGAAACTTTCGAATCATGTGTTGAAAAGAAATTCGGAAAATGCATTTTTGCTGTCAAAATCATTGGTAAACAATTGAGACGTTGATTTCCAAAAGGTACTATATCCATTCAGGAGAATTTTACAGGAAGCACGAAAATCTCTCATTACTATATTATTAAACCAGCTAATTTGATTCTTTTCGCATTAAAATCTAGAATTATTTCTTTACTATATTAATAAAACCATATTAAAGTTATGAAATGAAATGTTCTGTTATGATTTGGAATAAAACTAAATGTGTAATATGTATCTTAAGAAATCAATAGCATTCCTAAATCACATTATTAAAGGACACGAGTGTTCATTAAATAAAATCAAATTTAAGATTTAGATAAAACTAAATGAGGAGAATATAAATATGTAAAAATATCCATTTCGTCAAAAAATGTCCTTTAGTACCTTTTGGAAATCAACGTCTCCAATTGTCCTCTTAAAACGTCCAAGCTAAATAAAAAAAGTGATTGTCATAGGGGATTGATCAGGGGCGTGTGGTAGTACTACCTCATAGCCCTACTATACCATTTATTCATTGTCTGTATTGAAACGATGTTGGGAGTTATGGAGGAGAATAGCTCCTTTCCTGTTTACGAGTATTAGCTGTTGTTAGATCAAATTATAATGCATTTGGTCAACTTTTTAGCAGTATAATGTTGAATAAACTGTTTTTCCCTATGGTAGACAAAAAAAGATTGACTCTAACCTGATGGTTACCATACAGTAAACATTAACTTTTTCAGATGAAAATTATGTTTTGACATGTGCCCAGGAGGATGGTCAGCATCTAATCTAACCATTGACTGGTCGGCATCGACTGTCTACTTCTTTTCATATAATACTTTGTTTCTGTGACGAGCCAGCAAAATAACACATCTCTTGACGTTTCAACTGCTGGTGTTCGTTGAACTCATGTGGGACACAGGAATCCACTTTTTTTGCCTTCCCGATCCATTTTAAATGCCTGGAAACTATTATATGACTTGTACCTAGCTCTGATGCAGGTTCTCTGACTATTTTATGAGGATCTTCTTCCACAGGTTTTTACGATCTTCATACTCTATAATCGTCTATAAGATTAAGGTCTTAAAAAATCAGAAATGAATTGATATTTATAATTGTGTAAGTAAGGATGCCCTTGTGAAGCGCTTAACCCATTTGAAACAACAATATGTTCCGTGTCCATTGAGAGACAATGCATTCCTAAAGTTAAGAAATTATGGTGATGCCAGTTTATTTCTTGAGCTTATTCATGGCTAGTTTGGTTTTCAGGATAGTAGATATTTCAGTTTGTTTGTTTTTTCCAGGAAAGAGAAAATCATTGAAGGGATATTAAAGCACTCACTGTCACCATCGTGACTTCAAGCCAGCTTGAATCTGGCTCAGACAGGTTGAAATTTCTTTTGTTGGCAGTCCCATGGAATGAATGACCAACTGGTGTAACTTACAATAAGTTGATGTTATGTAGAATAACACATTGTTTGCCATTTTGGGGGCAGGAAAGGATGTGAAGTAAAATAGTGTGTAATATGACTTAATTGTATGCCTACATTTCTGCCCTATTTGCAAGCTTTCTTCAGGCCTTAACAAAACAAGATATCGACTAGAATCCTACAAGATAACTAGGAGGATAAAAATATTGCAAAATCATAATTATGTTGGTATATGAATATGAACGAGCAAAACAGATAAAATTAGACTTGCAATAATTATTTGGATACAATAAAAGATTCTATGTGAAGATTACTGTCCTTCCACTGATTTCTTATCGGGTATTTCAGAAACTTAAGAATGGGAATCTTATATTCATATATATTATCATTGATCAACATATTGCTAAGTTCAGTAATTTAGATATGTATTGTTTTACTATATTTTATATTGTGAGTGCAATGCCAATGTGGTGTGTCGGATAATTTGGTTTAAATTATTATTCCAGATGTAAGGGAATGGATTTTTTTAACTTAATTACTTTTGTTATAAATATATAGTTAGATATTTTTTGGCTTTGTGAAGGGAATAGGAAATTATGTAGAAATGAATTAAAAATTTACAGGTATTCAACATTGCCATTGCACGAATGATACATTATGCTTTAATTTATTTTTCATTATTTTAATTTTCATAGATCAAAATGACTCAAACACTTTCCTGACCCAACCGACTTCTTGAATTCTACGGTCAACAATATCTCCACCATTTATGAATAATGGTTAGTTATTTATAAACGATTTGATCCTTTACTCTCTCCAGTTCAATTCTTGTAATAAAACTTTTTCCTGTTTTATTAATGGATTGCGTACCATTACAAACATAACTGGTCGTTAAGTAAAGCATTTTACAATTAATTTAGTTTATATTGGATTTTAAAATAAGTTTGTAGCATTTTGTAAATATTTTTGAGCATTTACGCACGACTTTGCTCATTATCAACAGTTGAAGGACGACCCGAGCGCTTTGTGTTTTCCATATCAAAATTTCCTGTTTTAAACCGAGCATAACATTTATGGACGGTACTTTCTCCTAAGGTATCATCGCCATGCACACTAAACATTTTGTTGTTAACCGTTTGTGCAGCAAATTTCCTTTTCAGAAATAAAAAAATTATTAAATGACAAAAATAAATTTTTATCTCTTCCCTTTTGAGCAAGCAAAATACCATTTATGGATAAGGAATCTTGATTGAAACTGTTGCATATAAGCACTCTAACAAATCCTTTTTTTTATAATATGTAAACATTATTGACCAAGTAAACATGATTTTATGAACACAGAGAGGATTGAATTGAAAAACGCTATGAACTTATTTTACATCCTAATATTTAAGTTATGACTATGCTCAAAGGTTAATTTTAATTTTGACTACCTTCTTCTAGTTATCATTTATTTATTAGTAAAAGATATTATCTCTAAAAAATTGATAAGTTTGTACGTTTTTTTTTTGTTTTTTTTAAGGTAATAAATCTTATATTAGTTAAATATTTAGTTTTTAGTTTTCTTGATATAAAAAATGGCTATTAGTGTGTGGTAGAAAATGATCCATGGTAATTGTTAATCTGACATAATGAAATATGATCATTATTCCAAATTCTAGCTTTTATCAGTGGAACCATATCTGAGGGCTTTCATTGAATTAATGGCAATCTTTGTTAGTCATCAGATAAATTTAATTCTAATAGATATGTACGTGTTTTTTTATTTGTTTAGGGTTTCTCTGTGTCAGGTATATAATAATAATAATAATAATAGTCTTTATTGATATACATATAAACATTCATAATACAGTTTTATTTACATTTTTTCTTCTTTCTTTATATACATATACATATATAGACCTTCCTTTTCAGGAGTTTAAAGTCTTTAACGGTAACTACCCGTATAAAGGTTCATCTGTGGAGTAGTGGCTGGTCATAACAGCTCTCTTTGATTAAGGTCGCAAGTTCAAAACCAGCAGATGGCCCTATATTTGCTTTTAGGGATTAAAAATCCTTGGTTATTTCGTCCTTTAAAAGGGGCCTGTTATGCTAGCCACTACTCTACAGGTGACCCTGGATGCATTCAGCAAGGTGTTAAAGATCAATATGCCCAAGGTCACGTGTTTAAACCCGGCAGATTCAAACAGCTGTGGAACATTGAGGGTCACCTGTGGAGTAGTGGCTAGCATAACAGCCTTCTATGCTTAAGGTCGCAAGTCAAAAACCAGCAGATCACCCTATATTTGTGCTCCACAAGTGACCTTTAAAAGATTTAAAAAGTGTAACTCGTGAAAGATCCCTATCTTAAGTAAATCTGGATAGGCAAATCTCAAGAGCATATAAATTGAGTGTCAGGTATATAAATTGAGTTAAACACCGAGTTTTGAGTTTTGTGCCTCCAAAGCGTGTCTTAAAATTAATTATTTATTTGTTTGTATTTTACTGACTGATAGACTGAATGATAGTACATTTTATATGATATACTACAAAACATATAAAATAATATTTATTGAAGACATATTGTAGCCTAATGTACCATTAATATTTATATCCAGTGGGATTTATACTTCCATCTAATTTGGTTGTTTGTGGGTAACTATGGAAGATATTGTATGTTATTTATTGTATTGAAAGATATATATTTTTTTAATTATGCCTTCCCATTTCGGCTTTCCCCAAAAGGGATCTGGCAGCCCAATACCACTCCGATCTGGATGGAGTTTCAGCTGTTATATTTTATAATCTGGGTCATGTTTCTAGATGCTCTGCATCCATTTCACTATTCTCATAACAAAGCCAGCAAGGTGGAGACCCTACCTCTCCGATCTGATGCAAGTGCTTTCCTGGTAATCATGGCCAGTAATCATTTTGAACCGTGCTACTGCATGTTTTTTGTCTTAAAATATATGTATCCGTTCTTCCTCTAGAAGGAGTTTGCCCTAGCCCTTGTTGATCGAACTTTGTCTTAGGTAATCCATTAGTAGAGCATGTTTTGCCCGCTGCACTTTCTTTTGCAAGCTTGTCAGCTACTTCATTACCATGAATACCACAGTGGCCCAAAATCCACTGTGAAATATTAAAAGGTATGAAAAAATGTTTAAATAGATTATATTTAAATATAATAATCTGATATCTAAATAGCCTCTAGTTTATTTTAACTCCTAAATTTACACATCTTTTCTTGATCTTAAGCAGGTATCGATTGTACTTCCAATGGATATGGATCTAATTCAACAAAGTTCCAATTTTTATTTCAGAAAACGGTTGACAGAATGGAAGGCAGGGCCAGTTACTTAAAAGCTGTTATTTGATGGATAAGATGGTGCCATTATTCAATGAAGTTATTACCTAACAAAAGAAATTGGTATTACCATGAGAAGCGGAAAGAAGACAGGTAAAAAATTGGAACCTTTGATAATGATATGATAGTTCATTGTAATAGGTTTTTGGCCATAATTTTTTATATTTTTGAGGGATTTAAGGCAGTACTACACGGCGACAGTAGAGGCAAGTAAAATATGAAAATGTGTTCAGAGGGTCACCCATAGCGTAGTAGCTAGCATAACAGCTTTCTATACCAAAGGTCACGGTTCAAAACTGCGGGTGGCCCTAGGATTTTTTAATGGAAGTAAAAAATCCTTAGTTATGCCGTCCTTCGGAAAGGTGCTACCGAGCCTGTGCGATGTCAGGTACTCGTTAAAGATCCCTATCCTAATAAAACCTGGATAGGCAAAATTTAGGATTCCCACCGTAGCATCGTCCGATTAGCCATAGTTGCATAAAAGTGGCGTTAAACGAATAAACAAACAAATATGAAAATATGTGATAAGTCATTGATAGTGAACCCAAACACATTTTCAACATATAATAAATATACAATAACCCTATTTTCTATATAACTTCATACATTTTTTTAACTTTTATTATAAATAGTTTTCAACTTTTGTTTCTTAATTTAAAAAACATGCTTTTATGTGAATATTTAAATTGATCGTTTTGACTAAACTATCATTTAGTTTTGTGATTTTTTTTATTTTTTAATAATATTTAAGGATATTGTAGGATTTTTTAAAAGTAATATTTAATGTTATTATCTGACTATAAATATTATGCCTTCCTCTCTTCCGCTATTTTCGTGAACTCTCACAAGCACTCGCTTTTACTTGCCTCATCTCTCGTAGTAAGGAAGGCAAGGCCTCTAGTTGCCCAATATGAAATATTTTTTTAACAAAACTCATGCCTGCCTGATTTATTTATCGTGTGAAGAGTATACAAATGTTCCTTTATGAATTTATATTTTTTTTTTTTTAGACACCTGAATTGCAGACTTGAAAATTACAGAAAGAGGCGAAAAATTGATTAATTTTAGATTGTTTTCTCAACAAAACATCATTATTCTTATTGTATTATATTTAAGTTGTAATTTTAATTAAAGAGTTATAAAAATTAATATTCCTATTATGAATCTTTTGCAAATAATGATTTTTTTTCATTAATCATAATTTTATTATTTACTTAAAATTGGAATTACTATCTTAGATAATTACATTTAATTATCTCTGATATGAGGGAGCATCATGGTCCCACTCTGGTATTATCTGAAACTCATTGTTAACAGATGTTTAAAATAATTGTATTTTGATGTTCAATAGTCTTGAAGTGTTTTTTATTGATTATAAATTGATTATAAATTATAAATTAAAAGATTATTATCTTTCAATGTTTAATCTCTATTATCCCTTTTTATGTTTTTTTAAGTGCAATATTGTGCCTTTTTGATACTTGTAAAACTTTTTTTTTTAAGAAATTAATGATGTGATTTGATAAATATTCAATTTTGTACATACTCAACTTGAACTTATTATTAATCATTACCTATTTAAATTAAAACTCATCACAATTATAACATTTTTTTTTCATTTAATAATTTCACATTATTCTAGGAATTATGAAGTTATCTAAGTAGAAGTAAGCATTAAATGGTTTTTTGCACATTAAAGCCTTTAAGAGTATTTGCTAAGTATAAATATAGTGTTTTTGTTTTTTTAATTAATGTAAAGTTTAAATTATGAATTTAACAGCTTGAGAAGGTCAACTACTTATATATTTTTTTTAAAATTTAAATAACCTCTTAATTACATAATATGATGTGACCTTACTAACAACAAATTATTCATTATTTATTTTATTAAATTTTTTCATAACCTCCATTTAATTGTAATAATTCTTATTTTACTATCTGGAGAAGATGTAAACCAATTTTTTTCTTGAATGTTGGTTTATAATTTTAAGTATATAATAGAAAAACAACTTATTCAATACATTATATATATGCTGAGTCCACCAGTGAAGTTCTGCTAGTAAATATTGAACAGTATTTTTACTCATGGCTGCCTTAGCCTGAGCATTTTAGCTCTGAATGCTTCCCCGAACATCAAATGTGTTGCGTCTCCAAGAACTAATGAAGTATATAGTGTAAACATGATGGATTTTGTCCCTTTGAGTCAATTCAGTAACACCTTTAACATTTCAAAATATCATTATATTTATAGTACATAAGTCACTTTAGTAAAAGCTAAATGTTCCTTATATTTTAACCTAAGTATATTTTGTAGGCTATAAGACAAAAACATTTTATTTTTAGATCAAGATAAATAAAAATATTTATTAACCAATTCCAAGTATTTAAAACATCAATGCTCCCCAGTTGGTAAGAGAGAACTACAAATTATTTCATAATTGTCATGTTTAACAAATAGTTATAATTAAAAAACAACAATTACATGAAAAATGTATGGTGTGTTAATTCATACTGCTTCAGAGTTTTATTTGGTTATACTTACCTATGTAGGCAATTAAATTGATCACAGCTTTGTTGATTACACTCAGAATTAATGGAAGAACTCAGAGTATGAAATCCTTTTAGGTAGGAGTGGTTGGAGTAGCTGCTACAAGTTTTTTTTTTTTTTTTATATTTTTTGAAGGGGGAATTAAAATTATTTAAAAATACGGTAGAGTAGTGTCATTATTTAAAACCGCCATTATACTCTGCTTAACCACCTAACAATTCACCTCCTAACTCAGCAGACCCTCTGCTCCAGCTTAGTTCTGTTTTATGGATCGGAAACATGTTTACTATAAGGTGAGGTTACTTTTTTATTCTTAGGCGATCAACAGCAAGGTCATTACGCCCTTTTATTAAGTTTACAATAAGTAAAAGAATTGAGCAGAATGTAGTAGTCTTTGTGAGAAAAATACGAGTCAAATTTTTGGAGGAGTTGGAGAATGTGGGCGGGCTAACTACAAAATATATCCAGAACCTGAAGTAGAGGGAGATCGAAACCTAGATGGTGCGATGCAAGGGATAATATTCTTGGAGTTAGAAACTGGATGTCAGCTGCTCAATACAGAAATGACTGGAGAAAGCTGGTAGATGGGGACAGGACTGCTCACCGAGTTGTAGCGCCAGATTGATGATGATCTATAGAAAATAAATTAATTTAGTGGAGTCATCGAGCCCTAAAATAATATTTATTGCAAATTTCAGCTGTTCTGGTTTTTGAAGTCATTGTGAAATGAACTTGGGTACTTGTGCTAAGTAAAAAAAACTTGTCTCTGGAGGTAATGCTGGAATAGATGGGTTTTTTTTTCTTGATATTTGGATTCTACCCATCTTAAAACATGAAATCTCGAATTTTGAGAGTTGTTAAACATCTTTTTTCTGAAACAATACAAAGGATCATAATTGAAAATAATCCAAAAAAATTAATATGATAAACATAAAAAATAAAGCTGTTCTTGAAGCTTAATCTAGCCAAAAATAATCTCATTTTGGAAATTCTGTTTTCAATGATGAGTTATATCTTCTCTAGTCAACTTTTCTATAAACCAGAGTTATATTGAGGCAATGATCGACTACTTAGGGATCATCTGTGTTGTAGTGGCTCATAACAGTCTTCTATGCCCAACATCGCTGATTCAAACCTGGTGAATGGCCCCAAGATTTTTTAAAGAGTAAAAACTCCTTGAATATCCTGTCCTTCGGAGGTGACCTATATTGGTTGCCAGTGCCTGTGCTATGTCAGGTACTCGTTCCTGATAGATTCCTGTCCCAATTAAACCTGGATAGGAAAAATTTAGGGCTACCACTGTAACACCGTCTGTTAAATAAATAAACAAACAATAATCGTCAACATTAAATTCACCCTAAAGTTTTTTTATAGAATGGTAATTAACTGTTTAACGCCGCTCCTCCATTAAAATACCAACTATAAAACCACTCTCTTAAAAATAATATTCCTTTCTGACTTTAATTAAAGATATTTTCTGCTAAAATTGAAACACCCAAATTTAAGAAATCAATCGCTATTTTTTTATTTTCACTATTGAAATCATAACTTTTAATAGGATAAAACATTTTCACAAAGATAAGGAATACCTGTAACAATAAAATGTTTTTAATAATATTTTTTCCTAATTAAAGGTTTATTAATTTTGATTATTTGCTTTAGTTTTTAATAATATCTAATGTTTATCTGTCCTAAATTTTATGTATTTTGTGCTGTTGGCAATACTGAAAATTGGTTTTTGGCTCAATACAGTGGTCAATGTCAGTGTTTGTGAATTTGATTTTTTGTCATTTGTTCTTATGTTTATCTTTCTATTAGTAAAACCTGTTGCTTTGCACCAAAGTTGATTATGAAACAAGTTAGTTATTTAGTACTCCTATTAATACATCAATGCAAGAATAAGAGGAAAGAACCATGTCACCTTCTACTTTTTATGAAACATTATAAAAAGGTAATTTCATTGAGATCTTTTGAATCTGAAAAAATAATATTGTTAATAAAAAAATAATATAGTTTTTATTTTACTGTAAATATGGACGTTTAAAGAATTATATTTCATTTCTCTTTTATTATTTTTTTGTTTTATTTAAAACAAATTCTAAAAGATAGATGAATGACTTAGCTGATGCTTTTTCCTTTGTCTTTCAATTACTCTATTTGCTGTTAAAACGTATAATTTTATATTTTTAAACAGTCATTTCAATCTCTTATCTCTGTGAACACTAAAATATATAATTATTGATATTTCTGGACGAAAGAATAATTTACTAATTAATTATGGTAGAACTCACCTTAATTTTAAAATTACCAACACTGCATATAAGGCTAATAACTCCATCTTTGGGTTTTAATCAATATTGTACATACTTTTGATGAATTATTATTAATCTACAGCATTAGTAAAAAATGAGTTTAATCTAATATGTGATTTATTGTTACTAAGTAAGTTGAAGAAATGTCCTTATTTCTTAATCTATTAATTTATTTGTTTGTCTTTTTGTTGGAGCTAAATTAGCATCTAAGAGTGACTGAACTAATAAAAAAGTAATCAATGATTATTTTAATTTGATTCTAATACACATTTTACCGGGCCAAATATTATTGATAATGATGCATTTTATTGATAAATTTACTTTTTATGGATTCGGAGTAGAGCTATGGGGTTCTTCTAAACCATAAATTATTTCTCGTATACAATAAAAAATCCTCAACGCTCCTTACTTTGTCACGAATAAACTCATCCATTTAAACCTTAATGTTGCTGACTTGGCTCGAACCAAGTACCATTCCTTTCATAACAAACACCATTCTCACTCTGACTCATTAGTTTCAATTCTTGCTGGCTTTTCAATTCCTGATAATCCTTCGAGGTGTCTGAAAAGAAGATGGCTGCAGGACCTTTTGATTTATAATTCTTATTAGAGTACTGACAGTGGGTAGTAGTATTTCCTGCCATTATATTTTATTACTATCACATTTACAAGATATATTAGTAATACAGTTTTAAATATCAATAAATATTGTTGATATTTAAAGGTAGCTGCCATTCATTTATGGTGCATTAACTTTACACCACTATGTTATACTTTCAAAAATAAAATTGTCTACTGGTTCTTTCCACAATTTTGAATAAGTTAATCGTAAGAAATATGATATTTCCCCAAACTCTAATTAAAAAAATATATACCACTTTTAGGACTGAATACTTTATTTTATAAACAGACCAGGAATAAGACTTTAATCTAAAATTGACTTAATTATTTCTTGACAAAGTTAAAACTCCTGTAAATAATTTTATGGTTTTAAGTTTGCTAAGGCTAATCTTTAAATACAATATGAAAGACCTTTTAACAGAATTTCACTTAGATGTAAACAATAAAACAAAATAGAAAACAGAAGTTACAGTGGCAAACAAGATAATATTGTATTTTGGTAATATTTTCAAAATACTATGTAATACACCACAGAGAAATAAAAAATATATATACTATTATAAAACACTCTTATGACTTAAAAAATATTAAACTTGGTCTATACTACATATGGGGGAAAATCTTAAGAAGTTAATCTGGTACTGTGGTTTAAATAAGAATGTAATAGAAGATATGTAACATTTTATTGTTTAATTCATTTTAATAAGTCAAAGGT
Source organism: Piezodorus guildinii (assembly GCA_023052935.1). Classification (NCBI taxonomy): domain Eukaryota; kingdom Metazoa; phylum Arthropoda; class Insecta; order Hemiptera; family Pentatomidae; genus Piezodorus; species Piezodorus guildinii. The sequence continues at coordinate 27,177,890 of CM041296.1, read as the reverse complement.
TTATTATAACGATTTAGGGAAATAACAATTTAAAACAGTTTTATTTTATTGAAATGACTTAATTAAATAACTTATTTATATTTTTTATTCTGATTACCGCAGCGCAGCGTGGAATACAATTTTACTGAATGTAAGGTTAATATAATTAAATCCTGCATATATCGAAAATAATTTTCAAAATAAAGAGAGCTTAAATCATACCTTTCCTAACTATTTACTTTAATGGCATTTGTTATTGATAAATGTTTCGGATTATTATTTCCATTTAAGACTGTTATGAAGTGTTAGTTTTTAATTTCTCTTACCTAAGCATATAGTGAGAGGAAGTATTTTAAGGTTGAAAATATTCAAATCTAAGTTTTTAATGAAAAGATACTTTTTAAGGTTCCTGTCAGTCCAAATAACCAGATCTCACATAATGGTCTACATGGTGTGTTCAAACTAGCTCAAAAAAGAAAAGCCATAGAAACAGAAAAACAGGTATGTGCCATTAAATTAAATTTTCATACTAAAAATTATAATAATAACAGTACATTAATTTAGTATACCCAGTGAAATTAATTTCGGTTATAATGTATAATTATTTTAACCAAGAACTTTGGTTGGAGCTTTATAATTTCAGTCTGATTGAATTGCATAAATAGGAGTATTTAAAATCTTCTCGATTTCGAAAGTCACAAAGGAATGACAGTATTGATAAATAATTGATAACATATTTTTACTTTCACTTATTTATATATGGAATTTATAGTAAGGGAAAGTGTTGCGATCGTGAATGTTAAATTCGAGTTTTCACCGAAAATAAACGTTTTAGGGTCCTATGAGTCCAAATTACCAAGATTTGCAAAATGGTGTGTGTGCGTGCGCGTGTTTGAAGTTCACCTCGAAAACCATAAGTTTTGTAAAACTGAAATTTTATTTTTCAGAAGCGTAAATGCCTGAGATGTTATAGCAATTTTTTCAACAAAACCTGCATACCTCAACTGCCACTTTATGCTATGTATATCTGCACCTTTTAACATGCAAAATATTTTATATATAATACCTCTTTTTTTAATATGTTGGTGGAAGTAATAATTATAAAATATTATTTAAATTTCTAAAAGAGGAAATGAATTCGCGGAATTATTCAGTTTTGTAAAAATTAGCTCGCGTCTTCTGTCAAGGAACTTAAAGATTAAAATTTATAAAACTATTATAATTTCGGCGGTTCTATTCTTATGTAAAACGTGGTTTCTTGCATTGATGGATGAACAACTCCTTTAAGTTTTCGAGAATAAGTTATTACTGGTAAAATGTTTGGTTCAAAGAGAGGTGTGACCACTGGGGAATTCAGAAGATTACGCGGCATTACGGCATTGCATCCTATCTGTATAATTGAGTTAATTGGACTGCGGCGACCCAAATGGGCGTGTTAAGTTGCTAAGCTCAGTGAAGAAAGAATTCCTAAAAAATTAATATGCGCTGAACCGACTGGTTAGTGATCGAGGAATAGGACGAGGCGTCAGTGGGAGGATTATTTTAAGTCAGATCTCAGGGGCTTGGGCGTCTAAGCCTATCATGATCACAGTCTAGGGTGGTCATTGGACAATTCTGTGTAGGCAATATTTGGTGATATCGGCATCCTACAATTTTCTATTCATAGATTATGGAGAAAAAATTAAATTGTAGAATAAAATATTAAAGAATTTATACATATCTTTAAAAAAAAAAAAAAAAAAAATATATATATATATATATATATATATATATATATATATATATAATGCATTATTGACATTTCTATACAAGCATTATGGAAAATAAAATATGAATAACTTTGAAGAATGAATATTAGTAATATTGCATTTATTTATCAGAGTCAATGTGTTTTACTTTATTATTCGAATCCGCTTATTTTTGTAACTCACTTTTGTAAAGAAACCTTTAATTTTTTCACATGATTTTATCATACAAATATAATACATATTTCGGTACCCTTCGGAATGGTGGCAAAATCATCGTACTATTTTCGACTTATCGAGCCTTGTTGCGCGTCTGTTTGGGATGACAGGATGTACTGGAACAGCTGGGACTTGAATGATGGTAGGGAAGAAGCATGGCGCATAGGAGTAGGTAGGGAACTCCGTAGGGAAGTAGAGCGGACAAGAAAGGAATGATCATAAGTTTGTGCTCTTTGGGTAGGAATATAAAGGTCAGAATGGAGCGATCTTGTTTCGAGGGTGTGGACTGACGATTTAAATTGCAGAAGTCTGTGGAAATAGGGAGATAGCTTGAAGTTGATGGTTTGGTAGAGATATGATCCTGGGAAATATTGTCTGCGGATTGAGGGAAGGCCACATGGGAGCTCTTCGTTGTACCTACATTACGGTACCTACGTATATCACAAATATATTTTGAAATAGACAATATTTAGTGTAAATTCCTTCATTAATTATCGCCTGCTTCAAGCGATTTGGCTTAGGCCCAACTAGCTTTCCAACGCGGCCAGGCTGGATTTTCGCCCATTCATCCTTATGAGCTTTTTTCAACCCTTCCTTGGTTGTTATTTCATGTTTTCACACTTTCATTTCCAATAAACTGCAACTATTTTCTATAACATTCAAACTATAAGACAGATGTTTTTATTGTTTTACGACACTACATAATCACCATTATTTTGTTAAATATGAAGAATGACTTGGGTCGTTGTCCTGGTAAAATACTAAATTGTTCGTAAGTCCGTTACATATCACTTTATTTCAAGTTCTTTTTCAGGACGACAAAAGAGACAAATTTGTCCATTTCATTTTAATTAAAAGTCCATACCGATTTCAAATAATCCATTGAAAATTCGACTCTGATTTCTGTTTTTTTTTTTACTAACGTCAAAAAAAAAGCTTCTTTCTTACTACTCTTCCAACTTTCTGCTTTCAAAGTTGTTTGCAATCTTCAAATAGTCTCAGCACACCTTTTTATTTTAATAAATTGTCAACCAATACTGACAATTTTGGATCACTGAGTTTAGAGTTTATTTTAATTTTCAACAGAATCCATCGTTTCTTCATACGAGTAAAACTTATTTTAGCAACTACTCCTCTGGCTTTACTTATTAGTAGATTTTCACCTTTAAAGCATTTAATAATACGCTGGACTATTGCGTGGTCCCTCCCAATAATTCGCGTTTTCCACTTTTTAAAATTCGCAATAACAACTTCTCTGTCGCGCAGTTTGTTATTGACGCCTTTTTTTTAAAGCGTAGTTCAGACAAGTTTTATGTAAAACTAAAGCACAATTATTTATCTTATTATAACTTAAAAAACGCTTCAAATTATTACACAATGGTTTATTATTTCCAAATTACAATATTAGGGTATAACTGTTTATATAGCTGTCGATAGGTAATTAAGTAATAAGAAAAGAAATAATTCAAAGGATAATAACATATCGCTTCTGCTGATTTCAAAACGCTACGTTTATATATCTGCTAGTTCTGAACCAATTTCAATGTTGTTTTTTTTTTTCATTTTATAGAAAATTTAATTCTCTATGCTATAGCACAAAGAACAAATATTTTTGATATTTATATATTTATTAATTAGGAGCAACTGATTTTTTTAGATTCGTTATTCGGATTCTACGCCTCTTGAAATGTAATTCCTCAAATTTCGAGAGGGAAGAAAGTAATTTTTTTTTTTTTTTTTTCGATTTCAAAAGTTCTTTATTGAAAATAATAAACTAAAAGCATTTATACTAGAGTGCGTTACTATATCCTTTCAACAGAGTTATCAGGTATTCTCATCTCTTATAAGTTGTGGCTTGACCATGGATGATTTAATTTTTTTTTGTTTTTGTTTGGTCTTTGTTCATTACATTGTCTTGATCTCGAAAATCTTTTCGATTTTTCTTTAATAATAACCGATTTTCTGGTGAAATTATATCTATTATAATTTGTTACTTCATTATACAGATCAACGTTTTTTTTTCTTTCTTTATCGCGCTTTACTGATTCTAAGACAATATACCTATTTTTCTTTTCTTTTTCTCTTTTTTATAACTATTCAGGATATTTTTGTTAAAAAACACTAATAAATGTTTTCTCTATCTTTGAGTTACGTTGTTAAAAGCGTATAAACAGGCGAGATTTAATTTCTTTACTTTCACTTACCTATATATGAAATATATAGTGAGGGGAAGTATTGCGATCGTGAAAATTTTTGAATTCCAGTTTTCAACCGAAATACACGTTTTAGAGTCCCCTGAGTCCAAATAACCAAATCCCGCAAAAAGGTCTGTGTGTGTGTGTGTGTGTGTGTGTGTGTCTGTGGTAACTCCCGGGCGGAAACGAAAGTCCTATGAAACTGGAATTTCATATTGAAGACAGGTATACGCCCGATATGTTACAAAAACTTTTTCAACGAAATCGGCTTACCAGAAGACCCACTTTATATCATGCATATTGCACCTTTTTATGATTTTCTCAAAAACGGCTCAGACGATTTTGATTAAACTCGGTTTATGGATGTAAAACCTATGGGCGTTAATACGATGTAAGTTTCATTATGATTGAAATATTCTGATAGGGCTTAAATGCCAATATTTTAAATTTTCTTCCTCTAAGATACCTTTAATTTGTACATTCCAAAAGATTAACCATATAATCTTAATTACATCGATAAAGGACGGACAAATATACAAGTTAGAAGAATTTGAAGACCAACGAAAGGATAAAAGAGCAAAACTTTTGTTTAATGTAATTTTTGGTTTTTTGATAATAAGAACAGTAATATAGACGTATAATATACCGTTGGAAAGAGGACTATTTTAGAAAAAATATTATTTGATACAAAAAGTTGTAAAAGGTATTATAAAGTGACGAATAGGGAATAAACGTATTACTGATTAACAATTTAATATGGTTACATTATTTAATCTAAATCATATGTTTTAAACGAAAATAAAATCATGTTTTATTAAAATCAACTTAAAATATTTTTAAAATTAAGTATAGTTAATAGTTTTTAAATTAATTTTAACAATCGTGGTAAGTGAAAGTCGTGTGTTGCCCGCACCAGATTTTTCCCTTTTTGTTTATCGCGCTTTACTGATTCTAAAACTCTATACACGATTATTTAATGATTTGATAATTAATATTTAAATTAGAATACCATTTTAATTTATTCATTGTTTGATTTTAACATATAAAAAAATTTGATGGTAATATATCAGTCAAAATCATTATCTATGAGCCCTTAGCATTATTTTCAGTGTGACTCAATGTACATGCATTATGGGGAAAAAATAATGAATATTATTAATATAGGATTTAGTTTTCATTGTACGAGTTGGCTTAAATTTTGTTTCGAGTTTATTTGGGCATGTTTTGAAATGAAAGGGAGGAGGGGGGGGGGCAGGCTATCTTGAACATGTACTAACATCTATAAGATTTCACGTATAATTTATGTAAATTTATTTCTTTTAGTAGTTTATGTATTTAAAATTACCAATGGCGTCAGTTTAGATTTAAAATTCTCATTTTCCGTAATGTAGAGTTCAAAAGTCGAGTATTATACCTTGTCCGCAGTTCGATTATCTCTAGTGCACGATAGGGCCAGTGCGACGGCGCGAACGGGGAGTACCAGAGTGGTAGCCGCGACGCGAGAAGCCCCCAGCTGGGAGTGTGTAAGAGCTTCAAAGGAGACTGGCCTAGCGAAGGATGGGACCTGGCAGGGGTCTGTCCTGCTGAAGAGAGTGGACCTATCTTGGGAGGATATTGGGGAGCTGATCATCAGGAGGGTGGAGTGTGGTGTGTGTTCTTAGCGGGTTGGAAGGGGATCAATAGCAGAGGAGGTAGTGACGTCACGAAGCGAGGGTGGCTGAATGAGTGAAGTCGGATGGGGCGGTGGGGCCGGCTGGTCGCCGTGACGGGTCTCTGGCATGTTGCTGACCGAGCCGGCCTGTCTCGAAGCTATGGCAGAGGCTCCGGACCTCTCGCACCTCACCCCAGAGGAGAGGCTTATCATAGAGTCCGTCATGATTAGGCACCAGCAGGAGGAGATGAGGGAGCACGAGATCATGAGGTAATCTCAACTCTCTACTATAGCTCTATCCAAAACACAAATAAAACTTGACATCATTTATCCCACAAGAAAAAAAAAAAAAAAAAAAAATCCATATCCCCAAAAATCACCTGAATTAATCTTAACCATTCCCCCTGTAACTCCTTATAGAACGATTAATTCCAAGAGGTACTTACTACATATTACATATTACCAAATAAAAATACCCCTATTCCAACTGTATAGTTTTGCACGAATCGGTCCCCGATCCCGTCTAAAAATAAAACACAAGAAAGAAAAATGCCTTATTGAACATCATGCTGCCCAAATACAGTGGGTTGCTTTGTAGTGCACAGCATACTCTATCAATCTTGTTAAAATAATCTTAATAATTGAGGCGTTGATATCCCAAAAGCTACTTAAAGACATTTTATGAAATTCATTTTTTTACATATTTGTATTCTCCTCATTTAGTTTTATCAAAATATCCTTAAGTCCCTTAAAAACGCGATTTAGAAATGCAATAATTATCTAAAGCTACTAAATTGCTCGTTCCAAACCATACTAAAACATTTCATTTCATAACTTTAATATGATGTTATTAATATAGTAAAAAGTTAATTAGAGAATGCGAAAAGAATCAAATTATCTAGTTTGAGTGATTTTCGCGCCTCCTGTAAAATTCCCTAGAATGGAAATCGACGTCTTAATTGTTAAAGACTTTCTTTTTCTTATACTTTAATTAATGTACAATTATATTGTTTACTATTGATAATTATTACGAACGTTAATCCAACTTGTTAATTAATGCCTAATCAACCTTCTAAAGGGTTATTTTAACAAAAAATATATATGGATTGGGGCACTGCTAACCATAAATGTGGTGATGGAAAAAAGCCTTTGAATATTTCAGTTCTTTTCAAAGGTTACGTAAAAAAACAAATCTTAACACTGATAAAAAAATATGTATATAAAAATAAAAAAATATTTCTTATACACTCGATTCGGGAGAAAGTTTAAGAAAATTATATTCGATATTCGTTTATGACAATGAAAGCCATTGTAGTTAGAACATACGCCTTTATGACGATATTAAAGAAATAATTATGATAACATTGCTAAATCTTCTAACAGAGGATGTCCTGAAAACCTCGTGAATAATTTTTTATAATAAATTATGACTACGGAAGGATGAAGCCTTTTGTTTCAGAATGATATTGAATACAAATTAATCTAGATGTCATTTCTTGTAAAATGTATATGGTACCTATTGGAAATCAACTCGTTTCAACGACCTAACTTTTTTTTTTCTGTACAAACTTACTTTTATATTTCCTTCCCCGCATGATTAAAACTTAAGAATAAAAGATAGCTCCTTAATTTTATTATTTTTATATCACTCAAAACCTTAAAAATGATGGAATATCAGCGAAACATTCGGCTGTCATTGTCCTCTCTCCGCAACGACCTTCCTTGACTTTAGGGCCATTATTGACAGACCTTTTTAATATATTTTATTATTTTGCATGTTCTAGAAAGATATCCTTAAAAAATAAATTTGAAATAACCCTTGTTTGATATATTCAAACTCTTGAAAAATAGAATTTCTGCCTAGTTCTTAATTTATTTCGTCCATATCCCTCAACTATAGTCTTACCCTTCTTCTCTTAAAGTCATTAAAAACCCTGAAACAAAAAAAAACTAATTTCTCAACAAAAATTATGTAAATAGTGAGATAAATCATACAAAAAAAAAATCAATAATATGTATAATGTCTTCTTTGATAAAGGTGCCTAATAAAATCATAACTTTGTGAAGTATTGTATTTTGATTAATAGTAGTTACTAATTACTAAACATTTAAAGGACAAAATCAGTATTTCAGTGTAAAGTTAAAATATTGGGGTAGTGTATCAAGACTGAGGTCAGCTTGATCTATTGATTTTGAAACAATTTAACTACTTTTTTAAACATCAATGTTTTACGTAGTATTTTTCATTTCAACAAAAATACTAATATTCCATTCATACTGACCCCATTCATAAAATCTGAAACTCAAACAATTTACTTCCCAGTGCCAGATATATTGGTGTTGGAGTTGAGTTTATGAGATTTTATTATTTTATTCAAAGGGTTGTTCGGTTTAGAACTGTGACCATTGTAGTCAGTGAGTTAGGTTACTTTTCAATGGCTGAAATATCCCCAAAAGTAATCAAGCAGGAATATTGATTTTTTTTTTTTTTTTTTTATAAAATATTATTTTATTGTGTTGTACTATATGTTATACATAAATATCTACCTGATTTAAAATGAAGTTAAGTAATAAATTGGCCGTACTCTTTTTCTGACAAAATAAATGAATTTTTTCCACATATTAACCTTAAACTACATGAAATTTTATGATGCATAGGTTTTGAAATGTCAAAATCATAAATAAAACTCCTAAATTCATATTTAATCGATTCCTGGTTTATTTAAATTTAATCAAGTTAATTAAACAAATTATTATCGCTATTTCAATGATTTTACTCGAAACACTATGTTTTTATTCCTTATTCAAGCAATACACTAAAGTAAAAAAATATTTGATGCATAGAACATACAATTAAATAGTCTGAAAAATCGAAAACCTGGGTTGCAGGTCCATATTCTGATGTGTAACCTTCCCTTCAGCTGCTTCATCTTGTAGAGGACTTACATTCGTTTTGCCTAGAACACATAACTTTTTATTAATTTTATTTTAAACTTTTTTTTCTATACGCCATTTCAACACATATCACTTTCCAGATGCTTGCTCACAGTATGGCAGATATTAGGTTGTTTTTTTTTAATTTTAAAATTTTAAAGGTTACCTCATAACTATTATTATTTTATTATTGGTTTATTATTTTCAATAATGAATCTTTGTAATTGACCAAAAGGAAAAATCACCATTCCTCAAGATTTGAGGACTTAGTTTCACGATACATAACACCCGAACAACGAATAAAAAAAAATCCGTTTGTTCGCCTTCCGCCATCCGCGGAATTTCTCCAAAACTGCTCGACCAATTTTTGTTTTTTAATTCGCCACAAATATAGTAGGGCATTTATAAAATGACGGCCGATTAAACGTGATTTAATTCAATAACTCGATTATTTTTGAAGATAGAGAAAAAATTTATATGGTTTTTTAACCAAAAACCACGTATAATTATATAAAGGAGAAAAAGAAAAGTAAAAAATAGGATTTTTCCCCCATAAATAGGCCCATGACTCAGTTATTTTTGAAGATAGAGAAAAATATGTATAGAGTTTTAAAACCAGTAAATCGCGATAAAAAAATTAAAAAAGTCTATATATACCTACAAAATAAATAAAAAAATCATTGAATTTGGTTTGGAACAAGCTTTAGTGTGTTTTGAAATTAACAGGGGGTGATATCCCGCTTTCCTTTGAATTATTTATTGCTTTTCATATCAGTTAATTGCCTATAAAAAGTTATACCCTAATATCGTTACTTGGAGATAATTAACCATTATGTAATAATTTGCAGCGTTTTTTATTTCACCTTATAATAAAATTTTAAATGCTTTTAAAATTAAATAATTACGTCGAATGTTCTAATTGTGGCTTTCTCTTAGTTTTATAAATGCCTTTTTTTTTTTTTTTTGTTTTACCTTATGACTAGTTCTTATGGTTCATATATGAAATCTTACGATATATAGCAATTAATTGGTCTATGTTTACTTAAAATTCCGTTAGGGAAAGTCTCCTGAGGCACACCCAGTCTCTAAAGTGAGTACACGAAAATTTGAGGAAAAACCTCGTGATCACCACCCAAGACCCGTTGTGGATTGTAGAGGTTTCAGGTTTTTGTTTGATTTTTCTTAAAAATCAATGGCAGATGGTCTTACTTTAATAAAACAAAAATAAAACACTCTTTGGAAACTACTGGCTTCGGAAAAATTATATATCCTTTGAATTTGCAGACGTTATTCATGAACTTTGACCTATTGACATTCTGAGCGTTTAAAATACCTTTAATATCCAACTAAAACGAAACAAAAAAGCTGATAGAAGCAACGCTAATGAGGTCAGAGTTTCGCTAAAATGTAAATTTAAAATATATAAATATTTGAGTGAGTATGTTTGGAATAAGCAAGGATCTTTATTCAAAAGCCTTTCGCCAATATTTCCAACAATTTAACTTAATTTAATTCGATTTTGTGGGACTGTGGAGGTATTTAATACCCTATGAGGGTATATAGGAAGTGGTAGAAAAAAAAGCTAAGGTAATGCATCCTATAAGTTAGTGAACCTAGTAGAGATGTGTTTGTCGGAAAAATTTCATAAAGTAAGAATCGGTCATAATTACTCGGAGGGATTTTAGGTGCAATCTGGTTTGAAACGGTGTGACTCCATTTCACCTGTTTTGTTTAATATAGCTTTAGAATATGTCATAGAAAAGGTGATGTGTACCGAGAAAGGCTTAAATATGGGTGACAAGATTCCGGTTTTGGGGTATGCCGATGATTTGGTACTGCTAGGTGAAGACACGGAAACCATACAACTAAATACAAGTGTGTTTATAAAAACCGGTAAAGAAATAGGGCTCGAATTAAATACCGATAAGACGAAATATATCATTAGTAGCAGAAACGGTGGCGATCTTGGTGATATTGATATATCAAGGCATACTTTTGAACTCGTAGAGAAATTCAAGTATTTAGGTTCAATGATAAAAAGAAAAAATGAAATCCAGGAAGAAATAAAGTCCCGGTTGAAGGTGGGAAATGAGTGTTATTATTCAGTTGCTAAGTTACTTAGCTCAAGGCTTCTATCTAAAAATTTAAAGGTTATAATTTATAAAACTATTAGTCTTCCAACGGTTCTTTACGGATGTGAAACGTGGCCGATTACTTTGAAGGATGAACAACGGCTTTTGTTTTCGAAAATAAGGTACTGCGTAAAATATTTGGTCAGAAGAGAGATGAGGGCAAGTTTAGAAGGTTGCACAACGCGGAATTGCGGAACTTGTATCCTGTGAATATAATTAAGTTGATAGCGTCGCGGAGACTCAAATGGGCGAGTAAAATTGTTGAGCTCGGTGAGGAACGGATTCCGAGAAAGTTGGTATTTGCTGATCTGACTGGTAGGCGTCCGAAAGGTATGCCAAAGCGGCGATGGGGGGATTGCGTTAAAGCTGATCTCGGGGGCTTGGGCTTGATCGGTGGACATTGGACGAGTCTGTGCAGGTTAGGTTTGGTGGTATCGGCATCGAACCTTCGGGTTCGGTAAGCCTATTATTATTATTATTATTAATGCATCCTATTCAATGCAATGCTTGGTTAGAACTCTGGAAACAGCGAGTCTTCAAAACTGTAAATACATTTAAACATTCCGTAATTTTTATTGAAATTTATCCTAACTTTTTCCTAAATTGCTTCCTATAAACTGCTGAACATACGAGATTTCAGTTCATTTGATCTAAAAAAGTCCATTGATGTACCTAAATATAGGGAGGGGAAAAAATTGCATGAAACTCTTTCTTTTGACACTTTTTTAAAGAAAAAAAAGTCTAATATTACTTCTTTTGTTATTATTCTCATATATCTTGGCCCAACTTTATGACGATGATGGCCACTATCAACGTATTTATATATATATATATATATATATATATATATATTATATATATATATATATATATATATAAAATTTCAATAAAAATTAATCGTTTGTTCATTTTTACAACACTTACTACATATAAAATATAATATATAAATTTTTAGTTGGGTTTCTCTTTAATTCAAAAAAACAGGTTTACATATTTTTTTAAATAAAAACTACCATCTTCTTTTATATAACCTTAAAAATTATTTTTATTTTTACAAAAATTCAGTGCGGGTAACTCTCGACTTTCACTTGCCTCGGATATTAAAGTCGATTTAAGATGTATTAAATAGAGTTAAAGTTAAAATAGATAGGTGAAGTTAAAAAAAATTAAAGAATTATATGCAGTTTCGTTGGAAACATGTTTCATATTAAACAATATATTAGTATAAAATCGTTATGTACAATAATTACATAAGTTCATGCTCTATACGTCGCTTTGCATTACCTTTCACAACTTTGTGTATAAGATAATATTTTTTTCTAAAATATTCAGCTTTTATGTATATATTATATATATATAATATATATATATATATATATATATATATATACAACCAACTACGTTACTATTCTTAATTTCGAAAAAAAAGATTAACTAACAAAATATTTTTTCTTCTTTCTCCTCCTGTTGGTTATAAACTTCGTTAGACATATATTTAGACGTATTTTATTATTACTAATAAAATGATGTAGTAATTTTTTTTTATCTAAAAAATTAAAGACACTTTGGAGGGGGTAAATTCAAACATCGTTGTTAAAATCAACTCAAGATTTTTTAAATACATTTTGAGATAAAAATAAATTTGTAAAGAATTAATAAAATTAAATTTCAATAGAAACATGTGCTTGATTAAATAATCTATAATATCTTAAACAATAAGTTAGTTTTATCGGCTTTTCATCACTCTCCATTAACTTTTACAGTTCCGTGTATCAGATAATATTTGTTTTTTAAATCTTTAGCTGTCCAATGGTATATTATACATCTACATTACTATTCTTGGGTTAAATAACACAAAACATGCATACAAAAATATGTTCGCACTTTTCTCCTTTAGTTGTTTATGCCATTTGTGCATATTTAGCCGTTATCTATCAATGCTAATAAGATGGCGTACCCATTTTTTTTAAACCTACAAAATTAAAGGTACTTTAGAGGAAGAAAATTTGAAATATCGACATTTAAACCCAGTAGGTTTATTTCAATCTGAATGAATCCTCTGTGATGTTAAAGCCCATTAAATGTTACATCGATATAGCGAGTTTAATCAAAACCATTAGAACCATTTTTGAGATTAAAAAAAAGTAGTTAAATGAATAATAATTAAGTATAAATATTTCATATATAGTTTAGTGAAAGTAAAATATATAATTTTTGTTTTTGCAAGTAATACTTCATTTTCTTATAAGCCTTTATTAAAAACCACCAAACCTTCCTCCTACTCCTGCGGGTATCGTCAGTATACTTTGAGAACTGAATCTATCACCTTTTCTTTGATTTATAACTGTTTTGATTTTTAAATAGTATACGCTATTTTGCATCGTGAAACGCGAGTGTGAACGCTCAGGAGATTACACCGCGAGGCCCAGGACCTGTCGCGCCACTGGAAAAAAAAATACGCTATTTTATTCTTCTTTTTCTCTTAAATTTACTTTTTAGGATGAACAACAGCTTAAGGTTTGCGAAAATAAGGTACTGCGTAAAATATTTAGTCCGAAGAGAGATGAGGCCACTGGGGAGTTTAAAAGGTTGCACTACGCGGAATTGCGGAGTTTGTATCCTGTGAATATAATTGAGTTGATTGCATCACGGAGACTCGAATGGGCCCGTAAAGTTGTTGGGCTCGGTGAGGAACGGATTCCGAGAATGTTGATATTCGCTAAACCGACTGGTAGGCGTCCGAAAGGTAGGCCGAAGCGTCGATGGGAAGATAGCATTAAGGCTGATCTCGGGGGCTTGGGCTTGAATGAAGAACATTCGACGAGTCTGTGCAGGCGAAGTTTGGTGGTATCGGCATCGAACCTTCGGGTTCGGTAAGCCTATTATTATTATTGTCTTAAATACTCGTAAAACGAAAAAAAAACAAGAAATTGCCACAGAAAATTGGCATACATTTACCATATTAGAATTCTGACTATTTAATATGCAGTTTTGTTTTTAATCTTGTGTGATGACTAATTATTTCTAGGAAATAAAGGACAAGTTCTGTTAATATCGATCTTTTACTGTTATCTGCTCTGTTTTCCCTGTAACGGTTGCTATAAAAGATAGCCCATGAAATGTTTTCATTCAATACATCATTGGGTGTTGGAATTATATTTTAATTATAATGGATATAATTTGTATTCCATTAAATCTTTGTTATGAAAAATTTAAATACTAATATGTGTTGAGACTCAGAACGCGTATGCAACATCATTGTATTTTATTAGAATTCAATTTCCAATGCATTTAAAATACACGTATATTGAGCATGTGAATAGAAAAATATGGTACGCGCAACACACGACACTCACTTACCTCTATTGTTAAAATCAATTTAAGAATTTTCAAACACATTTAGAAATGAAATGTAAAGGCAAGTGAAAGTAAAAAGGTAAAACTAACCTAATTAATTAAATGAGAGAAGTTGGTTGAGGGTGCAGTTAATTTAACACACAATTAAGCGTAAACTTAATTTATTGGTGCCGACGTTTCGGTCTAAATTATAGGCCTTCTTCAGGGTGGTTGTGTGAGCTGAAAGGCGTCAGTCAACAACAGTAATTACTTAATCATCCCATTGTTGTTGACTGACGCCTTTCAGCTCACACAACCACCCTGAAGAAGGCCTATAATTTAGGCCGAAACGTCGGCAACAATAAATTAAGTTTACGCTTAATTGTGTGTTAAATTGACTGCACCCTCAACCAACTTCTCTCATATATATACACAGTCAACCATTGTCACTTCCTAATTAATTAAATAATATTTTGATCGTTAAATGTACTATAATAATCAATTTTTCAATTTTTTGCATAAGATATATTTTTTTTTTAACGTTATATTATATTATGTTACTGTTCTTCTAAATATATATATTTTATTTATTTATTGGAATTTACTTTTAATTTAATTGTATAATGTAATACATCAAGTAAATTGGAATGAAATGTAAAAAGGCATGAAACACATGTAGAGAAGCTTCCCAATGGAAGCACTCTAAAAATTTTCTAAACTAGAAGGACTTGGGGCCATCTTCTTTTCAGACGCCTCGGAGGATTGTCAGGAATTGAAGAGGAAGAAAGGATTGAAACTAGAGGATTGGGGTGGAAATGGAGTTTGCCGTGAAAGGAATGGTATCTAGACAAAGTAAGGAGTATTGAGGATTTTACGAAGGATTTTGGATTGTAGGGATTGGATACGGGAAGAATTCGATGGTTTAGTAGAGCCCCAAAGCTCTACTCCTTAAGTCCATAACGGCCTTATGATAGTCATGTAGATGAGTCTTTTATAGTTAACTGGAAGATTAGAACGTTTGTCTAGTAAGTGTTGGAGTAGTCGAAAACGTCTTCTAAATATAATTTGAAAAATATTAAATTTCAGTTCTATACAATTTATTGTTTTCAAACTTGACTTACCACATACACAGGGATATCAGATACTATAATTTTTACTTTAACTTATGAATATACGAAATACATAGTCAGAGAAATTATTGCGATCGAGAAAATTTTCAAATTGCAGTTTTCGTGTCCTCTGAGTCCTAATGACCATACTCCGCAAAAAGGGCTGTGCGTGTGTCCGTATATGTGGTAAGTCTAACGCGAGACGAAAATTCGTATGAAACTCAAATTTCATATTTAGCACACGTTGACGCCCGAGATGTTTTAGAAACTTTTTTATTAAAATCAGCTTACCAGCATACCATGCATTTAGCACCTTTTTACGATATTCTCAAAAACGGCTACAACGATTTTGATTAAAATCGCTGTATCGATGTAAAATTTATTGGACTTTAATATCATATAGGTTTCGTTCTGATTGAAAGTCTTAAATGCCGATATTAAAAGTTTTCTTCCTCTAAAGTACCTTTAATTTTGTAGATTCGAACAAGTACGTTAATATAGATGTATAATATACCTTTGGAAAGCTAAAGATTTTAGAAAAAATTATCTTGTATGCGACATTGTAAGAATTAAAGGAGAGTGATAATAAGCTGATAAAACTGATATTTTTAGATTCTTATATATTCTATCGAAACATAATTTAATTAATTCTTTAACCTTCTTACTTTCACCTAAATATATATTACTTCTCTTGTATTTGAAAATTATTACATTTATTTTAGGGTTAGGTTTAGGGTATTGGAGTAGGTGCTCAATCTCTTGTTTATTAACACCGAATAAATTTGTAGTAACAGATTTGTTTTACTCTTTTTTCTTCTTTTTATTTATTTCTTTTGCCTTTTATTTTTTTTATTTATTTATTTTTTTTATTATTTATTTATTTATTTTTTATTATTATTTTGTTGACACATTCTGAATTAGTGAATTTATTCCAATTTTTTCTTTCTTTATTTATTTATTTTTTTTTTTTTTTATTACCACTATTATTTTTTTTTCTTTCTTTCTTTATTTTTTTTTCTTATAGTTCCGGGAGCAGAGAACATTCTTTAACGAACCTAATCAGTGAACTAACTGTTTCACTTGAGTCCTTCAAGTTCTCACTCAACGATCTAGCTAGGTTAAGTTTATCCATTTGTACATGGAATTTGGGGCAGTTCTCAATTATGTGTTTTATTGAGAGATGCACTCTACACAAGTCACACATTGGTACGGGCTGCCTGAGGATTAGATGGAGATGTGTGAGTCTGCTATATCCTATGCGAAGTCTCGCCAAAGCAGTTTCCTCACGGCGATTACTTCGCAATGATTTATTCCATGGATCAAGCGATTGATTGATATTTCTTAATTTATTAGTGTTGTCAAGTTCCGACCACATGTTCCCATGCCTGATATATTTTGACCTTAAGGTAATTTTTTACGTCTTCCTTGATGTAAGTTGGGTGGATCTGGACGTTTGACAATGCAGCTTCTTTCCCAGCCCGATCCGCTTCCTCATTGCCATCAATGCCTACGTGGGATGGAATCCACATTTATTTTAACAACAGAGGTGAGTGAAAGTCTTGTGAATAGCTGCCATACACGGCACAAATTTTTCTTGCAGTTTGGGCTGCGTTTTTTCCATTTTTTATAAAATAACAGCATAATATCCCGAAAATGAACTGTATCGTCACTCATGTTGGTTTGCAATAAACTACACCACTGATCCTTAAGAAAGACGAATTCAGGGCGTAAACATAGTTTATTCCAGGATGATTAAAGGCATATAAATAAACATTAGCCCCGTGATTCATTTTTAGTAGAAAAAATAAAAGGTACATTTTGTTTTTAAAATCTCTACGAACTTTTCGGACTACCCAATATTTTAAAGTACTTCAGTGTAAATGATATTTTTGGTTTTATTTTCTTGTGACAGAAGAACCCACTGATTTTCTCCGCAACCCGATCTTGACGTAAACAGATTCCTACGTATTTAAATGTTTGTCCATGTGATTTATTAATTATTATCGCAAAAGATAGCTTTACGGGAAATTAAATTATTTTAAAATTAAAAAGTAAATCACTTGGAATCGTTGGGATGCGAGATTTTCCTTATTTTTCCCATTCATGTTAATTTCCCCGTTTTTTTTTCCAGAATTTCCACTGATTTATGGGTTCTATTGGTCGCAGCGTGATGTTATATAGCCTGTAGCCTTTCTCGATAAATGGACTATCCAACACAAAAATAATTTTTCATTTTGAACCAGTAGTTTCTGAGATTCAATTGAGTACTTCAAACAAACAAACAAACTCTCCAGCTTTTTAATATTAGCATAGATTCAGTAATTGATATTATAAACGGCGGTAAGTGAAAGTCGTGTGTTGCCTGCACCACATTTTTCTCATTATGTAGGGCGATTCATTGATGAATTAAAAACACTCTCACACCTAGAATATTTTTTGCTTTATTTTACATTTTCTTATTTACTGATAAGATTCGTTTTTTTTCCTCATAGACTTCTGCGTTACTTCAGTTACTTTTGCCACTTTCTTGCGGTTTTAATGAAGTAAATTTTGTTATCGTTAAACCATTTTTTATTCGTTTTGGATAGAAGTAACAGTTTATCTCACTCCCATAAAATATTTTATTCTTAAATGTAAATTAAATTCATACCAGAGTTCTTATTTATTTTATATAATATACAACATTCGTTTAAGGTTCTTTTGTCAATTTCCATTGCCTAATATTTTTTATTTAACCATTAGTTTTAATATTATCACATAATCTTGACTTTTCCTCATCTAAAAACAAAAAAAAATGATCAGTTTAGGCTATTAGACGGTTGCGTGGAAATTTCCTGAAGTTTATGGTTTAGCGTGTTTCTTTACCTGCGCCCAGTGGTTCTAATATTTCATATGCAGAATTAATAAATATCATTTAATGATTTTGTCAGCAATATTCTGTTAAATGAATATATATATATATCTTTTTATATCTCTTTACTCAAAATAATACCGCGATTATTGATTTTCTTTAAACCACTGAACGGATTTCGATACGGTTTTTATTATCATTTATGGAAAATCCTTCCCTAAAGGTTTATAACTTAAATACATTGCAACTACGTTTTTCTTTAGAAGGGAAAATTAAGTTTTCTGTAATCAAGTCTTCAAAAAATTATCTCTGGATTATGAATAATATGCCTTTGAAAAGCAAAAGATTTTAGAAAAGTTAATATACAAAAAAATAAGTCGTATAAGTTAATAGAAAGTTGTTACGAGCGCATAAACTTTTCAATATTCGTTATTTGTAATGTGATCAGGGAAGTTATATTGATTCATGGATTGCACCGTACAGGTTATATTCTTCCATACAATACTCAAGATGTTATGAAAAAGATTACGGACTAAATCTTACGTAAGTTGTTAAAATAAATGTAAAGTTTTTATTTTTATTTTTAACTCAATAACTTTCTTTGTACCTGTAAAGTAAATAATATAAGCAAAAGGGTTGTATTTCACAAATTTGAAAAACACGGCTATGGTTAAGCATGAGGGAGACTGCACTCAGTTGTGCATCCTGACATAAAGAACAACAATATTTTCAGGTCAGGAGGTCCCTCATCTAGCTCCTTTTCAGTCTGCGCAGTATGCAGACAATACAGTTATTTTAGGTATGTCAGTTGTATCCATGTTTTGAACAAATTTGTTAACGTGTCCATGTAGTTTGTCGTGAAATCGTTTGTATGACAATCGTGTGTGGTTTGTTGTAGTTGGAATACGTAAGTCGGTATGAAGGGTATCTTTTGAAAAATACGGTGGAGAGTTCGTTGTCAGTTTTAAAAATTTGGATTGAAAAGTTTGTATATTTCTAATGTGTGTCTTTCAAGCTGGTCCGTAAATTTGGCAAGCGTAAGTACATATAGGTTTTGGTAAATTAGTATATACGTTAAGCTTCTGTTTAATGGGTAATTTAGAGTGTCTATGTAGTATCAAATATAAAAGTTTGAGTCGAAAGTTTAAAGTTTTATGTTTTGTCTTGACGTGTGGGCCCCATGTCAACTTTTGTCAAAAATTAGTCTCAAGTACGTTACTGTATTTGATTGCGTTAAAGAGCGATTGTCTATGTAAACTGAAGGGGAAAGTTTTTATAAATTCATAAACCGTTTTATTAATTATTTATGCTTTTAGATCATTTCATGAAAATAGATATTCCAGAGTAAACTAAATGTTAAAATGAAACTAAACTTAGCTTTTAAAATTTATTTAGAAAAAGTTTATTTGAAGTATAAAAAATCTGATGCGGGCAACACACGACTTTCACTGACCTCCGTTTTTAGAATCAATTAAAGAATTTTCAAATACAGTTGGAGATAAAAATACGTGAAATTATTAAGGAATTAATCAAATTGAATTTATATAGAAACATGTGTTTCATTAAAAAATCTATTATATTATTATCTAAAATAATTAGTTAGTTTTATGTTCGTTTCATCACTCTCTATTAACTTTTAAAAGCTTGTGTATGAGATGACATTTTTTCTAAAATCTTTAGCTTTCCAACGGTATATCGTACAATTATATTACTGCTCTTATGTTCAAAAACGAAAAATTGCATTAAAAAAATATTGTTTCTGTTTTCTCCTTTAGTTGGGTATCAAATTTATTCAATTTATATATTTACCTGTTTTTCATCAGCGTTAACAAGATAATCTAGTTATTATTATTGAATCTACAAAATTAAAGGTACTTTAGGGGAAGAAAATTTAAAATATCGGCATTTAAGCCCTGTCAGACCATTTATATCCAAATAAAACCTACATAATATTAAAGCCCATTAAATTTTACATCGATATAGCGAGTTTAATCAAAATCGTCGGAACCGTTTTTGAGAAAATCGAAAAAAGGTGCAAAATGCATGGTATAAAGTGCCTCTTCTGGTAAGTTCATTTTGATGAAAAAAGTTTTGTCACGTCTCGGGCGTATAGTTGTCTTAAATATGAAATTTCAGTAATCGATATAAATCGAATAAAATAGGAACCGTTAAACATAACAAACACATAAACTAAACAAATTGTATTTATTATCACGAATGCCCCTTATTTTGTCAAAAATCAACTCCTTCATGATGACCTAAACATCCCATTTTTTGCAGACATAGCCCATAGAGTAGTAGACATAGATACTCCTCTTTTAATCCAAATTTCCCTGCCCATACAAACCCTTTATCTTCCTTAGATATCCCTGATAACCCTCCAAGGCCACTGAAAAGAAGGTGGCCTCGGGACCTACTGTCTTAAAAATAGTGAAGTGCTACCACTGGGTAGTTCTTTCTCAAGACATTTTCATGACTTTTTATTTTCATTCTGCATATTTACTTATTGTGTTCTTGAATAAAGTTGTAAATTACTATAAATAAAAATCTGGTGCGGGCAACACACGACTTTCACTTACCTCCTTTTTTAAAATCGATTAGAGAATTTTCAAATATGAGTGAAACCATTAAATAATTATGAAGTTAAACGGAATTTCTATAGAAATATGTGTTTTATTAAAAACTCTATTATATTTTTATCTAAAATAATCAGTTACTTTCATCGGATTTTCATCATGTATGAGAAAATATTTTTCTAAAATCTTTAACTTTCAAACGGTATATCATACATGTATATTACTGTTTTTTTGTTCAAAAACAAAAAAAATCATTAAAAATATATTTTTTCAGTTTACTCCTCTAGTTAGATATCGAATTCGTTCAACTTATATATTTATGTGTTTTTCATCGGTGGTAACAAGATAATATATATTTATTTTTATAAAATCTACGAAATTAAAGGTACTTTACAGGAAAAGCATGTAAAATATCAGCATTTAAACCATGTCAGACCATTTTAATCATTATGAAACCTACATGATATTAAAGTCCATTAAATTTTACATCGATATAGAGAGTTTAATAAAAATCGTCGGAACCGTTTTCGAGAAAATCGAAAAAAGGTGGAAAATGCATGGTATAAACTCCTTTTTCCGGGACTTGGTTATTTTGGGAACCCTAAAATGTGTATTTCCGTTGAAAACTGGAATTCGAAAATTTTCACGATCGCAATACTTTCCCTTACTATATATAGTAAGTGAAAGTAATAAATAAAAATAAACACTTAACGTTTCGAGGTCCATATTGCCTCATCTTCTGAACTATTCATTAAAAAATATACTAATGAATAATATAAATGGATGTATTGTATTATTATCAATATATTTAAAAAGAAGAGATGGTTCTAATTAATATAATAATACAAATGTGCTCTTCATAATAGAAAATTGAAACTAAATTGATTAAAAATATTTACAATAATCCGAAGTATTTATTGAAATCACCAATACAATGTAATAGGCCGCGATCATGGAGAAAATTTTAGGAATTCAGTCTAAAAAGGCTGGTGTGCACGAGGAGGGTCTTCCTACCCCAGGGTCGCCCCGCTAGCTGAAATAACTGAATAAATAATTATTCCTCCACAGCCGGGTTTCGAACCCGGAAACCAAAGAACAGTAGTCTAGTGATCTATCCAATTTAACACGCACACTTAAATCATTTATGTGAGTTATAATTCCCAAGTGTACTCACCCTTCATGAGATAAAAAATTATACGCAACACAATATTTTGGAAAAAACATAATGTTTTTCTTTTCTGCACTTATAGTGGGCGTGTTTTCTAAAATACATCTTTTAAGTTTCTTACCAAAGAAAAGAGCAGGTCAGTAAAATTATATTGCAGTAAACTGAAACTTGATTTTTTTTTTTTTCATTCTCCTTTAGTTGGGTATCGAATTAATTCAATTTATATATTTACCTGTTTTTTATCAGTGGTAAAAAGATAATATAGTTATTTTTATAGAATCAACAAAATTAAAGGTACTTTAGAGAAAGAAAATTTAAAATATCGGCAATTAAGCCCTGTCAGTCGATTTTAATCCGAATGAAACCAAAATGATATTAAAGCCCATTCAATTTTACATCGATATAGCGAGTTTAATCAAAGTCGTCGGAACCGTTTTTGAGAAAATCAAAAAAAGGTGCAAAATGCATGGTATAAAGGGGCTCTTCTGGCAAGCTCATTTTGATGAAAAAGGTTTTGTAACATCTCGGGCGTATATTTGTCTTAAATATTAAATTTCAGTTTTATTGGACTTACCGTTTCCGCCCGGGAGTTACCAACACACACACACACTGATTTTTTTTAAATAATCATTTTCGGAATTTAATGATTTTTTATTTTTGAAAAGGAAAAACCGCACCTCAGACGGTTGAAAAAATTTGCAGTGCGTATGGCGATGACGCCTTAGGAGAAAGTGTACCGTCTGTAAGTGGTTTGCTCAGTTCAGAACCGGAAATTTTGTCTTGAAAGACGCAAAGCTCGAGTCTTCCTTCAACTATTGATGACCTAGTCCAAGAATTGGTAACAGACATCCCTCATTCTACAACACTGAATATCACAGAGTATAATTGATTCCAAAAAAAATTACAAGTATTAAAAAACTCAAAGAACTTGTTTTACAACCATATACATTTTTTTAAATTTTTTTATTATTTTATTGATATTTACAACTGTACACAGTACAACAAGTAAATGAGCTATTTACAGAACATTGGCTTGAAAAAGTCTTCAGAAGAATCTACCCAGGGTAGCACTTCAGAGTTTATTTGGTAAGCAGGTCTCGAGGCCACCGTCTTTTCAGACGCTACGTAGGATTATCGGGAATAGATGCCGATGAGAGGATACGGACAAGCGGGTTTGTATGGGCGGGTAATTTGAAATGAAAGGAGGAGTATCTTTTTTGGGCAATTTCTGCAACGAGTGGGATATTCAGGTATCTATGGATGAGTTTGTTGGTAACAAAGTACGGAGCGTCTAGGATTTGTCGAAGGATTTTGGATTGCAAGGATTGGATGCGGGAGGAATTCGATGGTTTAGTGGAGCCCCATGGCTCTGTGCCATAAGTCCAGATAGGTCTAATAATGGTTGTGTAAATGAGTTTTTTGAAGTAAAGAGAGAGTTTTGATCGTTTTTCAAGTAAGTGTTTTAATAGTCGATATCTACGAGCTGTTTCTTGTCGTTTAAGTCTTGTATGAGGATTCCATGTAAGACGTTTGTCAAGATGAAGTCCAAGGTATCGTATTTGTTCTACATTGATGAGTAATACATTTAAAGTTTGAAAAATACAAACAATTAAAAATTTTGCAAAAATTCTAGCAAAAGCTTTCTGTAAGGTTTGCCGAAAATATTTAATGAAAACAGATGCATATAGTGATAGGAAATTACTCCCTTAATAATAATAAAATTTCCAGTAAATTATTGATATCAGTTTATTAATACGCTTTCATTTATATCATCAATTTAAGCCACACTTTACCTCTAATTCAGTGATAAAGAGAAAACGAAATATGATTAATGATGAATAATTCCTTAAAGCTATATTTCCTCTTTTTATTTACGATAATTTTTCACCCCACAGGTGATGTAAACAGAATATTTTTTTTTTCTGCCACAGACATATTCAAACCTGGGACAGTGGCCTATGCTCTAAAGGGGTTAATTACAACTATTTTAATGTTGGCGCAAAGGAAGGAACTGGGACCCACCCCTCTCTTCTCTTCTCTCTCTCTCTCTCTCTCTCTCTCTTCTCTCTCTCACACACACACACAAACACGCACACACTTTTTAAATAAAATCTGCAAGTTATTACATAATAGTTTGTTAGTTCCAAATAACTATATTAGGGTATACCTGTTTATATAGCTGCTTATAGGCAATCAACTTACATTAAAAGCAATAAATAATTCAAATGAAAATGGACTATCACCACTGTTAATTTCAAAACGATATATCTCTGCTATTTCTTGATTTTTGGTTTTTATACGTTATTCCGGCCTAAGTACGTAGAAACGTAAGCCCTCAAATATTTTAAGAGGGGGAGGGATAATTTTTTGTTTGTCCATTACAAAGGTTTATTAATAAAAGTAATATACTAAAACATTTATACTAGACTTCATTAATTAATCAACAATAATAATTTTAATAGTGAAAGAAACAAATGAATTGGTTGAATTAGTAATGAGATTTTCGTGTATCCTGTAAAATATCTTAAAATGGATATAATTCATTTTAAAAATGATTGTCTCAATTTTTAAAAACTCATAGTAGGGCTAACAAAATGCTCTATAAAAACGGCGGATAACGAAAATCCTTTTAACATCCTCTTAGCTGATTAAAAAGGTAAAACATTTTTATTTTCCCATAAATTAACAATTAGGACTGAATTTCTAAGAACCCCCAAAAGTTATTAATATACCTTGCTCTAAGAAGTAAAATTGTGGGGAGACAATTCGGCCTGTTTTGAATTACAAATAACTAAAAACGTATTAAATCATATATGCCATAAATTCAAACTGGTAATATACATATAAAATAAATAACATATGATCATAAAATTGAAATTTTACAACAAAATGCCTAAAATAAAGCCTTTAGAAATAGTTTTTCAGAATATATGGATTATAAAAAATCTATTGTGAGCAACACACGACTTTACCGTTGCTGAAATCAATTTAAGAGTTTTTAATTAATCAAGGCTTCATAAACGTTAAAACTAAAAGAAAAACGTTAAACCATAAAAGTTTGATGAAAAAATGTGTTTCTGACTAAATAATCTAACAATATAAATTATTACCTACAATAATAACATTGGTTTATGATCACTTCGTATTTCTGTGTTTTACAGCTTTGTATATTAGATATCAGTTTTTCTAAAACCTTAAGCTTTCCTATAGATCTACATCTATGTTACTATTACTGTGTTTGCTATATTCTCCTTTAGTTGGTTATAAAATTCGTTCAAATTGTTTATTTAGCCATTTTTATCAATGATAATTAGATAATATGTTTTTGTTTTTTTCGAATATGCAAAACTCAATTCCCACTGTAGCATCGTCCGATTAGCCACAGTAGCATGACATACGGACACACATACCTTTTTGCGTGATTTGGTTATTTAGACTCAGGGAACCCTAAAACGTGAATTTTCGTTGAAAACTGGAATTCGAACATTTTTACGATCGCAATACTTACCCTTAATGTATATTTCATATACAGGTAAGTGAAAGAAGAAATGAAAATCAATTATTTTAAAATATATTAAAAATTTTAATAGCAGTGGGTTATACTAAAAGGATGTAATATAGACTTTTTTTCTCTATCTATGTAATATAGATTTTATTTATCTATTTAATTAACAGTACTATTATCAATAATAATGGTATAACAAGCAGATATTGTTAAGGATAAGGTATAAACCAGGCAGTTGGAAGAGATTTAACCCGGTGGAAGTGAGGACCGAGTAGTGGAGATAGCTTAGCATCTTTTCTCCCCCACCTCTCCCGTCTCTCCCAGAATCAATAGAACAGTTCAAAGCACAGCTGAATAATGTTAATATTAAATTGTAATTTTTATTCCATTTATTTTTATTTTGTTAATAATTATAGTTTTCGTTCATCTCCTTTTCATAAATAAAAAGTTATATTTCAATGTGACCTAATTTCGACGAGAAAAATTAAGGAAGAACAACTCACAAGTAAAAATTAAAAATCTGGTGCTCACAACACACGAAGTTATCTCCATTGTTAAAATCAGTTAAATAGTAATATAAAATACTCAAATTTAAACGCCTCTCGCCACTTTCTATGTCTTCATGAAGTTTTGTATATTATATAACTTTTTTTTAAATCTTTGGTTTACCAACGCTATACTAATACTGTCTAGTACGCCATAAATACTGTTACAAAAGTTTAACTTGGTTTATAATCTTGGGTATTATTTAAATAATCCTCACTTCTATCAAATTATTTTCTTTATATAGAATAGAATAGAAAAATAATTTTTAATCTGGGACTGGGTCCCTTGAGAACAATATGATATGTACAATGTGTCTGGCCACAAGACCAAAGGATTATAATTAGTTCTTATTTACAAAGCTTTAAGAAGAAAAGTAGGATAAAATAAAACAAAAGTGTAAAATAAATGAATAACTTCTGATATGTTGAACAAAACTTAACATTGAAACTGATTCATAATAATTGATCGATATAGAAACATGAACAATGAATAATAAATTTTCTTTTTGAATAGATTTGATTTGAAATATCAGGCTTGTGTCTGAGAGCGTCTGTTTGAGATGACAATAGGTACTCGAACAGCTGGGACTTGAATGATGGTAGGGAAAAAGCATGGCGGATATGAGTAGGTAGGGAATTCCAGAGAGTAGTAGAGCGGACAAGAAAGGAATGTTCAAAACTTGTTGTTCTGTGGGCAGGAATATAAAGGTCAGAATGGCGCGATCTTGTTTGGAGGGAGCGGACTGACGATTTAAATTGCAGAAGTTTGTGGATATAGGGAGGTAGCTGGGAGTTGATGGTTTGGTAAAGGAATGATCCAAGGAAATATTGTCTGCGGTTTGAGGGAAGGAGCCTCTTTAACTCGCTGTATAAATGGGTCACATGAGACCTCTTCGGTGTACCAAGGACAAATCTTAAAAATGTATTAATAATTCGCTTTAGCCTGTCCTCGAGCACAGTCGAGAGGCCACCATATACCCCGCAGCAGTAGTCTAAGTGGTCAACAAAAAATATATAAGGGTAATTATCCCAATTATTTTTAAATTTTTTTTCCTCAGTTAACATGAAGTAGGGTGATAAAGAAAACCCAATAGGTGTAATCACCTTGCACCTCTGTTGGAAGTCAGTCAACTCAGCCAAAAGAACATTCCAGCGCTCATCTCTGGCTCGGATTGACCCTCAGGAAACACTGATCTCAACCCTCTAGATTATCGACTTTGATAATGTCAGAAATGGAGAGGATGGTATGCCACACAACACGTTCTAACTTTGAAAGCCTCAAACTATGGTCCGAGCAGTTGAACACTTTCCTCAAGAGGTGCTGCGTGCTACTATTGATGAATGGCTGTGTCAAGGATAAAGGATATTTAGAGCAACTTTTTGTTTTCTCTATAGATAAACATTTTATTTCCCAGTAAAGATTTTGAAAAAAATTCTGTTGAAATCTGTAAATGTTTCCTTGTAACAATATTCATGGCAGAACTTGGTCCTATACTCGTAAATCAGTATACCATTCTTGATTGCGGAAAAAAAAATTAACATGGAGAATTATTTCAGCTGTCTTATCCGACTTTTGGTTATCGCATCCTTTTATATATATAATATTTATCCATGTTTTTATCAATGTTAACATTGAGATATTGTGAATGTCAATTATAACAAATCAACAAAACTAGAGGCAGACATTTATGAAATTTGGCATTTAAGCCATCACAATATTTCAATCAGAAGAAAACCTAAATGAAATCTCACATTACCTAATACAACTTATCATTTTCGAGCTAGGCTTACCACACACACACAGATTCATAAACACACACTGAATAACTTAAAAAGTATAATTTTACTGCAAATATTGTTATATTGGGTAGTGAAATAAGTTCGTAGCGTTTTTTACTGATGATTTCAATAAATATTTCAGATTCTTGTAAATATTTTTAATCAATTATATATGTCCTGGTTTGAACTATTACATGTTGCCATCTTTCAGGTAATTTTTAGAGTTGGTCATCATCAGCAGTTGAAGGATGACCCGAGCGCTTTGAGTCTTTTAAGTCAACATTTTCGGTTCAGAACCAAGCCAACCTCTTATGGGCGGTGCTTTCTCCTAAGGCATCATCGCCATACTTACTACATGTTTTGTTAACCGTCTATGCAGCTGATTTTTCTTTTCAGAAATATACAAATCATTAAATGATGAAAATTAATTTTTTTTTTCCTCTTCCTATTTGAGAAAGCAAAATACTACTTAAAGATAAGGAATCCCGGTTGAAATTGATGTATTAAAGCACCTTAGCTGTATTGCTTGACGTTGAAAAAGCCTTCGATCGAGTTTGGAGATGGCTCATCATCTCCTCTCAACAGAAGTGTGGTATTCATGGTCCTATTCTTTCCTTTATTCGGCATTACCTGCGAGACCGGTCCTTCAGAGTGCGTTGCGGAAATACAATGTCATCTCGTTTTGTTCAAGAGAATGGTGTTCCCCAAGGAGGTGTCCTTAGTCCTATTCTCTTTTGTTTAGCTTTTGGTGTTCAAACAACGGTTTTAAAATTTCCTCAGCCAAATCTACAGCAATCATCTTCGCAAAACGGGCAGCAAACATCTCTCAACGTTTATCTCTTTTAATAGACGGGCAAAGGATAAATGTAGTAGAAAAGGTCAAGTACCTGAAGGTTACGTTTGACAGTCGCCTATCATGGGGCCCGCACATCCGTGAGGTAAAAGCCTCTTGTATACGAGCACTCAACTTACTTCGGATGGTCACAAATACGGCTTGGGGGGTAGACCGTATGGCTATGCTAAGATTATTTAGAGTGGTTCTACGGAATAGGGTCGAATACGGAGCATGTGCATACGGATCTGCCGATCCGACTCGTCTTAATGCGCTTTGAGTGAACGTTACTACGGGGCTGAGGATAGCCATCGGCGCGTTTCGTTCTAGCCCCATTATCAGTCTCTTCGGCGAAGCCGGGGAGTTGCCATCCCATTATCGCCGACAACAAATGGAGGTTAAATACTTCCTTAAAGTTCTCGCCAACCCTCATCACCCACTAAAACCTCAATTTCTTCTTTCTTTGCGGGAACGGCCGCTGATGCCTACTCTTCTCTCTCGGGTCCACGACGCGATTCTGCCTTTCCGCCAGAGTTTGGAGCAGCTATACCCCATCGGGCCGTCCCCTATACCTCCCTGGTCCGTCCCTTCTATCCATTGTCAACTGTCTCTCACACGACTTCCAAAACTCACGACTCCACCAAAAGTATACCAGCAAGAATTTTTAGAGCTTATCCAAAGGTACCATAATGCTAATGTTTATTACACAGACGGCTCTCGGGGAGAACTAGGCGCTGGAGCTGCAGTTGTGAGTGAGGCCCAAGTTAACATGTTTTCCCTCCCTTCTATATCGAGTAGCTATACCGCCGAAGTAACTGCCATCCTCCAGTCCCTCCTTCTTCGCCAGCAATCTTCCTCTCAAGTAATCATATGCACCGATTCCCTCTCCACTCTCTACTCTATCCGTAACATATATTCCTCTGACTACCTCATCCAAAGAATTCATACCACACTTGCATCCTTTTCCTCCCGGGTCAACATTGTTTTCTTTTGGGTTCCAGGACATTGTGGGATCTTGGGGAACGATCGGGCTGATTTAGCGGCACGTCATGCGGTTTCCGAGGGTCTTGAACTTCAAGGTGTGAGCCTGCCTGACCTTGTTACTTCAATTCGATCGAGCATATTGGGTTGCTGGCAGCGGGAGTGGGCGGCCCTCGGGAACAATAAGCTTCGCCTTATTCGGCCCCGCGTTGGCCCTTGGGGGTCCTCCTGCCGGCCGTCTCGACGCGAAGAGGTTGTGCTCGCGCGACTTCGTATAGGACACTCTAGGTTGACCCACGGTTATCTCATGGCCCGTGGACATCCGCCTCTCTGTCGATCATGTCAGGTTCCTCTCTCAATACTCCACATCCTCACAGAATGCCGACAATATACCGCTTCACTTATTCTTTTCAACCTCCCCACCGATCTGTCGCTTCTTCTCTCTGATTCCTCTTCTCATATAACTAACATCATTCGCTTCCTAAAGTCACACCATCTTTACTCTCAGATCTAAACTACACTCTCACTCTACTCCTATAATCATGTAGCCTGTGTCTAACGGTGTAAAGGCGAACATGACCCTGGTGGTTGTCGCCTCGAAAAAAAAAATAAAAGAAAAAAAAAAGAAAAAAAAAAAGCACCTTAACTAATCCTTTTATAGAATATGTAAACATTATTTACCAAGTAAACATAATATTATAAACACTGAGAGTATTAGAATTAAATATTCAAAAACGATACGATCTTATTTTAGAACCCGACATAAAAGTTTGAAGAACAATAAATAATCAGTAATATTGTTCCATACATTTTTTTTTGCCGTTAAAGAGGTATTGTAGAGATAAAATACATCGACTATCCGCTTAAATAAACTTTATAAATGCTTCAAACATAATTAAATTGTGGTGCTAATGATCAAAATTAAGTTTAAAGTGATTAATTAATATTTTATTAATAATTAAACTCAATCTCATTGTAGATATTGAACACATTCATAAAGTAATTTTTAACTTATCATAACTTTTCATACCCCTAATTACGCGTTAACTTTTTTTTCCTTGAACTAATTCTTAAAGTAATCTCCTGATTTTTAAGCTCAATTGAATATGAACGAATCGATTTATCTCAACGCAAACGACAAGAAAATTGGAGAAAATGTATATTCAAACTAAAAAAAAGGGTATTGCTGTTAAAATGGTTAAGAGATTTATTCACATCGTACCCATAGATTTATGCTACACTTTGAGGAGAAATCTAGAAAAAAAAAAAAAAAAAAAAAGGAAAAAAAAAAAAAAAACCTGTACCACTACAACCCACGAAGGGTCTTGGGCTCAGTACATATAGAGATTCGTACTGTTTCTAGGCCAACAGCAGTGCAATGAGATGATTAGGCCTTAATCACACTCAGCCGCCAGGTTTTTCCCCAATTAATTTGGGTACCCATTTATAGAGGCTGGGTCTGCCCCAGGAGGGTCTCCATACCCTAGGGTCGCCCCCCGTCTGAATTAACAGAATAAATAATATTCTGCCACAGGCGGGATTGGAACCCAAGACCCGGAGCACAGCAGACTAGTGCTCTATCCACTAGACCACGCCGCTCCTAGAAAAATAAAATAAAATAAATTTATTTTTCGGTAGGATTCGAATTTATACAAATGTTATTGAATTCAAACAGTAAAAAAAAAACCTATTAAATATAACGTCTTAAAAGAAAACATTATAAAGTTCTACCTATTTATGATAACATAATTTATTAGTATAGAAAAAGCTGTATGTCCTTAGTATCTACAGGAAATAAATCAATATTTTCCTAAATCAGAAACCCTGATGTTAGTGATGAAACCCATCAAGTCTGATAACCAGTATTTTCATGAACAAAGGTAGTTTCGACCTTAATATTTTTTCAAACGATCTTGTTTCTCTAAAAAATACTTTTTTTTTCTTTGGCGTACCGTGAAAGAATCGGGCGCGCTATTTAGTATCTTCGGAGACGAAATTGCGATTCATGATTGTGCTTATAAGATTCATTATCCTATTATTATTAATATTCTTTAAGATACATTACACCCTAAGGGGTAGAGTCGAGTAATGATGAGGAGTAATCTCACGCCTATTCTTCATAAATTTACATTTAATAAGTACTTCATAATAAAAGAAAAATGACATGAAAGAGACTTGTAGAACTACCCAATGGTAGCACTCCTATATAATATAGTTAAATGTGCAAATGCAACATAGAATAAAACATTATATTTATATTATTGTTTCTCAAATTATTTTTTTTTTATTTGAAATTTATTTTAGTTCTTTAGAAATTGAACAATACTTTAGAAGAAGAAAATCTAAAAAATCGGCATTTAAGCCCTGTAAGATTGTGTCAATCAGATTAAAACTTTAATATATTAGATCCTTATTAATTTTACATTGATTTAGTGAGTTAAATAAAAATCGTTAAAGCCATTTTTAAAATAATCGTAAAAATGTGCAAAATGCATAGTATAAAGCAGCAATTATGCTTTGTCAATTATGATAAAAAAGTTGCTGCAATATTTCGGGCATATATTTGTCTTGAATATAAAATTTCAGTTTCGAACGACTCCTCGGTTTCGTGCTAGACTTACCACACACACACACACACACACACACACACACACACATACACACGGAGAGACACACGGACCTTTTCGGGTAACTTGGTTATTTGAACTCAGGAGACCTTAAAACGCGTATTTTGAAAGGTTTCACGACCGCAATACTTTCCCTTACTGTATATTTCATATTTAGGTAAGTGAAAGTAAAAACTTGTTGCATAATTAACTCGAAAAAGAAATTATTTATACTTCTTTTTTATTAATCAAAATAGTATCTATTAGTTTTAATACATTTCTGCCTACGTGTCGGCAGCTTCGCCATACACTTTGCATAGAATTTAAAATTCATAAATTCAGAAAACCCATTTTCTAAAACTCTGGCTCGCCTACTACTACTTTGCACTGATAAGGATCGTTCTTTTTTCGGCAAAGAAGTAAAGAAAAATTTCATAACGCTGATTGTTCCATTGGAATAAAAGACAAAAAATATTCAGAGGATAAGTATCGATAATATATCATTTTGCCTTTAAACAATGATTCCTTATAAATTTTCTATACGTCGTAAATTCCTGAGTAAGGCAATTATAAACGCAAAAAAATCTATAGAAGCGTATAATAGATCATTTCTGTCGTTTTTAATGCTCTAATATATAATAAATTGATCAAATACAAAAAATGTATGAAACCAGTAACTTTGAAAAATAATTAAAAATATTAAAAAATGTAACGAGAATAATTTTTTTACACTCACCAAAAAAGGACATTGTCTACTCATAAATGAAAAAGTAATTTTTAATTTATATTTATTATATGAAGAGTTATATGATTTTGGCCACTATATTGTGAATTTTTCTCACTGTGCGCGGTCCACTTATTAATGAGGAACCAAATTTTCGAGTTTTACGCATTTCCTTGAAGGTCGAGCACTGTGTTAACTTGATATTCCTCCTACCGGAAAGCCACTCGTTTAAAAGTTGAATTTGACCTCTTACTGTTAGTAAAGACTGAACTATTTCCAAGTAGCGATATGCTACAGAGATTTAGTTTTACAAAACTTTTTAATTGTCTTTTGGAAGAAGATTAATAAGTTTTGACATTCATACAAATCAGTAATCGAGTAGAGTGGTTCCCAACGAAAATTCTCCGCCGACCGCTTCATCCCTTCACATGACAAGGACCCCCCTAAATCCTAAGAATCGTGTATATCTTGTGTATACGAGTATATATGACTACGCTTTAGGCCTTGCAAGCGGTTAGGCAACCTGCACACAGGATGTTGTAGCTCTACCATTTTCAGTTCATTTTAACCAGATTACGGAAAAAAAATTTGAAAAAAAACTAATTAATTTTTTTACACGCGAGCGTACAGTGGTCAAACATCAAATTTATTTGCTAAAATCTAAAACTTCCCTATATTTTACGTTTGAAGTCCCAGAATACGGAAAAAATAATACGAAAAATCTAATTATGGCTTGGATTTGCTAATAGATGTATTTTATATCATTTAGAAAATTCTTGAAATTATAGATTGTAATTTTTTTGATTCGGAGTGTTGTGTCTGAAAAAAAATGATGTGTCCCCCAAAACGCAAAAAATCGCTAAAATTCTTTGTAATATTTAAAGACTAGAAGAATTGAAGAAACAAATCTTTGGAGTAACTTGGGGTTTGTATAGTTTTTCGTTATTGAATAGGGGCATACATCTACCAATTGCTAAATTAACTCTACAGGTGAGATTGCAATATATATTCAATAACGAGTTTGGAAATATAATGCATTACCTGTCTCAGCAATGTACATTGTTAAATAAAAGCAAAAAACCATCGAATAAAGATAATCCCACTGCCGATTATCAGGCACTGGTGTGAACAGGAATTATTCACTCATTTACTATTTATTTGTTAACAAGGTATGGCGATAAATATTAGGATAAATGGTCATGCCAAATAATAATAAAAATATGAAGCACTGGAAAATTCCAAACTTTTGACTTGACTTTTGTCCACCTAAAGTGGTTATTTTGCCCACTGTGCGATGGGTATTTCCTTCACACGACTTAGCATATGTTAATATCATATAGTTGATTTGTATCAAATTAACTGGTCTAAATCAGTTAAATACTTAGGCATAACATTAGACAAATCGTTAACTTATACCGAACATATAAATAGAAAATCCGAAAAAACAAAAAATGTATTTATAAAATGTTCCCATATTTTAATAAAAAAATCCAGTTTAAGCACTCAGAACAAACTACTTCTATATAAAACAGTCATACGTGCCATCTGTTATGTATCGCCCGTCTGGAGCTCGACTTGCAATACCAATTATATAAAATAGAAACAATACAAAATACATGTATGCGAATCATCAACAACTACCCACGAATATACTTAAATTTCAAAATCGTTTCTCTCTTGGACTAAATCTTCCAACGTTAAAACAATATACTTATCTACACAGTAACCAAAAACTATTTTGATAAGCTTCTGAAAACCAATTAAAACTAGAAATTACAACAAAACATCACTAAAGCGCTACACGCACAAAAGAACCAAACATGTACTTTTAAATTATTATTGTAATTTTTATTGTGTAGGTTTTTTTTTCGTGTTACTTTTCTTACTGTCTTAAACAAAATATTTTATAATCATTAATAAATTCAAAGTTTGATTGAAACTCTCTTATCATGAAAAAAGGTCCACTGAAATCATGAAACCAAACATGTTTGTATTGAGTGTACATTGTAAATATTATGTAAATAAATAAAGTTTCTATTCTATTCTTGCATTGTATCAAAGATGGTTGTTAATTTTAATTAAAAACAAAAACGAATTCTAGCTGTATTATATGTTCTCACCAAAGTAATAAAGATTAAATAGAAGCCCATTCCCAAAGACAATTAGTTTTGAGATGAAGAGAGGGAGTTGGTTTTGGAGGACTATAAATAAGGTTAAATATCGACAAGGGGTGAGCTGACCTAGATTGGGCGGAGCGATACTTGCCCTCACATTATATCGCCCCTTGTAGTGGCAACTTGCTTCTCTTGCAATTTTTTTTTTTTTTTTTTTTAAAGCCTAAGGGTTTCTAAACTTATAATCTCTCTTTCAATGGTCTTCTCAATATTATTATTAGTAATTATTTATTATAAATATTTTTTTCTAGGCTAACTTCTTGAACTCTTCTAACTAAGCAGTAGAAGTTGTGCTAAGGGTAGAATGGGACAGACATTTAGTCGACAAATTCTAAAATCGACGATTCTATTACTTTCGCTTACCTACATATGGTATGATATATATATAAGAAGAGAAAATAAAGCGATTGTGGATATTTCGTATATTAATTTTTCAACAGATACACGTTCAAGGGTCCCCAGAGTGCAAATATCCAAGACCCGCAAAAAGGTGGGGGTGGTATTCTAGAAAGAAAAGTCGTACGAAACTGAAAGGGCTTAGCGGAATAAGCATGTAAAAAAAATTATCGTTAAACAGCTTAAAAAAAAAATGTTTTTATAAACCCTTTTAGAAAGCAATTAACATATTTTTTCCCGTTAAAATCAGTTGATCCGTTCAAGAAAAAACAATATTTTTTTTAATCATGGGGTACAGTTGAGATCAACTTGAAAAAAAATATATATTACGTTGGACCCTTCAATGAAATAAAACAGCAAAAAATTGGAGGTATACCAAACTAACATAAGCTAATGAAATTTTATTTAACTCAACAATTTTTGTTGACTCACATTTCTGTGGAAACAAATATTTTTTTAAACTATTTTTGTAATACCTAACATTAAAATCGGTTAAGCTAGTCAGGGGAAAACACTTTTTTTTTTCTTTCTCCCTCAATGGCTTTCCTCCCACAAGGATTATAGGGCTAAAAATTTGCAAAAGATGGTTTTGCATAAATGTGAATCAATCGTATGAAACTGGAATGATTGCACATGCTTATCCGCTAGGCCCTTTCGTATTAAAGACAACCATACGCCTGAGATATTACACTAACTTTTTCACCAAAATCGGCTGATCGGGAGTGCTAGTTTATAACATGCATTTTGCACTTTTTTACGATTTTCTCAAAAATTTTTAGCGCTTTGGAATAAACTAATTAAATCGATGTAAAATTAACTGTTCTTCGATATTGTGTAGATTTCATTCTGATTGAAATAGTCGAACTGGGCTTAAATACCGATTTTTTATTTTGTTTTTTCTTCCTCTAAAATACCTTCAATTTTATAGATTAAAAAGAATTTAGCATATCAATTTATTAGGATTGATTAAAAACAGTTAAATAAAAAATTTTATAACGAACTAAAGAATAAAAGATAAGAATAAAATATATTAAAAAATTTAATTTTGATTTTTGAACATAAGAATAGTTAGATAGATGTATAATATACCATTGGAAACCTAAATATTTTTAAAAAAATATTGTCTTATATAGAAAGTTGTCAAAGGTAATGTAAAGTGACGAATAGGGCACACACTTATTACTGATAATTATACATAACAATTTTATATTAAATTATTTATTATTTATATTAAATTAGTTAATGTAAATCATATTTTTCTAATCAAGCTGAATAAACTTTTTATTTAAATTAACTCTTTAAGTTTATTTCTTAGTTCATAAATTGGTTGTAATAGCCGATTTTTTTTACTTTAAATCTGTAATTAAACTTGATGGAAATATATAACTTTTCTCTTACACTAACAAAAGTATTGTCAGAATCCTCCACCTTACACAGGCTCGCCCTAGTAGGACAGTGGACTTCTTACTTTTACTGTAAAAATGTGTGCAATATTACTTGAATTAAGAAGATATATATATATATATATATATATATATATATATATATATATATATAAATCATTTCAAGTATTGACCAAAAAACAAAACTTGAATCCATTTATACTTTAATTTAATTATTTAATTAAAATAATTTATCGTATCAGTTAATAAGTAATATGATAATCTTATTCAAGGAATAAAAAAAAACTAGTAAAAATGCTGCCATAATGTTATAAATTGAATTAAAACACGGTGAAAATGATTACTCAATGCTTTACAATTTCCAAATAGCAATATTAGGGTATAACGGTTTACATGCAATTAACTAATATGAAAAGCAGTAAATTATTCAAAGCAAAATGGTATATCACCACAGCTAATTTCTCAGCTAGTTCTGAACCCATTTCAATGATTTTTTTTTTCATTTTGTAGAAAATTTAATTACCTATGAAATGTTCGTTATTTGGATTCTACTCATCTTGAAACGTAAGCCCTCAACTTTTCAGGGGGATTAATTTTTTTTTTTTTTTTGTCGATAACAAAGGTTCAATATGGAAAATAATAAACCGAAAATCAAAAATTATTTAGTCGTAATTTGCAAAACTAATCGTGACAAAAAAAAAAAAAATTCTGACAATAGAAATCCTTTTAGCCAGTTATTACTGCTGGAGCACATCTGGTTCAAGTTTGAGCCTGACCTTTGTATTGATTGGATTCTGTAATTTCGGATGACCGAGAAATAATAACTTTTCTCCATTTAACGTATACGAATCAAGTTCCTAACGCACATTTTATTTACTGTTGAAAATTTCTTGCTGTAGTCCGTAATTTTTAATAATAATAGGCTTACCGAAGCCGAAGGATTTGTAGGTAGCATTTGATACGTTGATTTTCAAAAGTTACTAAAGGACATTTTTTCTAAATTTGTGTTTTGACATATTTTTATTCTAATGGTTTAGTTATATCTAAATCCGTCATCAGATTCTTGAAAATTGAATTTCATTCTAAAAGGTACTAAAAATATTTCCTTCCAAAACCTACTATATCCTCTGTAAACTGATAATCTTCCCTTTCATTTCCTTCCAAAAGGTACTATATTTCTTACTGTACGGCAGAAGCACCTAATCCCGTAATATATCGCCATTAATTTATTGTTTTCTTAATTTTATACATTTTTATTGATTAATTTAGTACGTCTTAAATCACCGTTATTATTTTGATAAACCTAATAATCAGTTTTTAGGTTGTTTTAAACAACTTAATTGCGTCACTTCGGTTCTCCAAGGTTCTCAATTAATTTTTTACTTTCACTTACTATATATAGTAAGGGGAAGTATTGCGATCGTGAAAATTTTCGAATTCCAGGTTTCAACGGAAATACACGTTTCAGGGTCCCCTGAGTCCTAATAACCAAGTCCCGCAAAAAGGTCTGTGTGTGCGTGTGTGTGTGTCTGTGTGTGTGTGTGGTAACTCCCGGGTGGAAACGGTAAGTCCTATGAAACTGAAATTTCATATTTAAGACAACTATACGCCCGAGACGTGACAAAACTTTTTTCATCAAAATGAGCTTACCAGAAGAGGCACTTTATACCATGCATTTTGCACCTATTTTCGATTTTCTCGAAAACGGTTCCGACGATTTTGATTAAACTCGCTATATCGATGTAAAATTTAACGGCCTTTAATATCATGTAGGTTTTATTTGGATAAAAATGGTTTGACAGGGCTTAAATGCCGATATTTTAAATTTTCTTTCCCTAAAGTACCTTTAATTTTGTAGATTCAATAATAATAACTAGATTATCTTGTTAACGCCGATGAAAAACAGGTAAATATATAAAATTAATAAATTCGATACCCAACTAAAGGAGAAAACAGAAAAAATATTTTTTTAATGCAATTTTTCGTTTTTGAACATAAGAGCAGTAATATACATGTATGATATACCGTTGGAAAGCTAAAGATTTTAGAAAAAATATTATCTCATACACAAGCTTTTAGAAGTTGATGAGGAAGAAGGTAAAACTAACTGATTATTTTAGATAATAATATAATAGATTTTTTAATAAAACACATGTTTCTATATAAATTCAATTTGATTAATTCCTTCATAGTTTCACGTATTTTTATCTCTAAGTGTATTTGAAAATTTTTTCATTGATTTTAAAAATCGAGGTAAGTGAAAGTCGTGTGTTGCCCGCACCAGATTTTTTTTCGTAGTAATTCTTATAGCAGCTACATAAATTTGAAATAAAAATGTTCAGAAACTCACATTTTAATAGAATAATGGTATTTTATCCAGCGAATGGTTAGAATTATGATTCCCTGATCTTCATAAATATGAGAAGAAAAACCATGTCTGATCTAACCTGATATTTTTTTTTTTTTTTTTTTTTTGAATTGGGTAAAACACAAAAATAAAATTTATTTATTTATCAGTCTTGTTGTTGTTTTGGTTTCAAGGCAAAAAACTGCGAGTGGTTATTATTGCCCAAAACATCTTCAGAAGACGATTAATTCATGAATAATAATAATAAATAAAACTAAAATAAAAAGATAAATTAATAATAATTATATATATAGTTTTCTAAGAGGACAGGACGAAACCGATTCTAAAAGTTTATTAGTCTTTATATTTAAATATTGTTTACACGTAGTTAATAGTTTAAATACATTTATTAAATTCACAGACAAAATAAGTAAAAGTTCAAAACTAATTTCGTAATTACATACTTTTTTATTATAGTGCGAAAAATAAATAAAAGGTCCTTTCGATATTTGATTTCCTTATAAAACATGAATAATCAAATCTATTTAACCGACAAAGTAAGATATTCCTCAAAGTAATAATAGAGAAATATGCATAACTTAGTAATTAACTTAATAAAGACGTTATTTGTGAGTAATGTATGAGGAAGGTTATGATGAATATTATCTTGTGTTATATTCTTCCAAAAAGTACTATATCCCTTTTCATTCTTTCCAAAAAGTACTAAATCCCTTTTCATTCTTTCCAAAAAGTACTATATTCCTTTTCATTCTTCCTAAAAAGTACTATATCCCTTTTCATTCTTTCCAAAAAATACCATATCCCTTTTCATTCTTTCAAAGTGGATATAGTATAAACTGGATATACACGTAGTACCTTTTGGAACTCAACGTCTCATTTGGTGGTATCGGCATCATTAATCCCGATAAAAATACCAATTATCTGATAACAGATATCATAGATGTTATTAATAATAATAATAGTACTACGTTCGATACCGATTTCGCTAAATAGTGCCAACACATATTCTTCCAATTATCACCATTTAAGCCCAAGCTCCCCCGAGTCCGTATGTTATTCGCACGCCTACTATGCGGCTTGGCGCATACCAACTTTTTCGAAATTCGTTCTTAACACGCGCATTTGGTTTGTAATAGATATCGACCGAATATTTATTAATAAAATGAACTATTATGAAGTACTTTATTTTTACCTGTTTTTCATTTCATCATTGTTATGTAGGAATACCTTCATTTAAATATATGCTTAAGATAAGGTATATCTTATCGAGAAAAATGTCGTAAATAAAAGGACGCATTTTAGCCATTAGGCATTATTTATGATTATCACCATTAGCTTTTCCTTTATTGCCGATACAGAGTTGAAGAGTGGCTTGAAGTTGATTATGTCAACAAAACCTAATTTATTAACTGACATATATAATTTTATTTATTCTAAAGGAATTAATAATATCATACATTATGCGCTATTTTGGTTAATTATTTTCAATAATGTACGTTCGTAATCGACCAAAAAAAACAAAAAATTATCCCCATCCACCTAAAATTTAATGTCTTACGTTTCAAAATACGTAGAATCCGAATAACGAATAAAAAAAAAAATCCGTTTGTCCGTTGTCCAACGACCGCGTCATTTCTCCGAAACTACTCGACCAATTTTTTTATTTTGTCTATATCAATGAATAAATAAGATGACTCAAGGAATAAAAAAAATCTCGTAAAAATCTGGGTTAGAATAATATAATGTTGCCATAATGATATAAATTAAATTTATAACGCTGCAAATTATTACACGGTGGTTTATTATTTCCAAATAACTATATTAAGGCATAACCGTTTATAACTGCTAATATTCTTGATTTGTCTGTATCTTCAATAATAACCGAGTTTTGGTTTAATGACATATATTATATTGTTTTCAAGGGGTTATTGTTTTCAATAATGAACATTTGTAATCGACCAAATAAAAGAAAAAAAAAATTCCCCCCTCGAAATTTGAGGGCTTACGTTTCAAGATACGTAGAATCCGAACAAATAAAAAAAAAAGTCCTCCGAAACTACTGGACCATTTTTTTTTTTTAAATCGCAAAAAAAATACCAGGGCATGCAACGAGGATCCCAGCATCTAGACGTTGATATCAGCTGATTGTTTTTAAAAATGGCAGCCGATCAAAAGTAATTTTATTCAATAACTCAGTTCGTTTTGATATAGAGAAATAATTTATTTGTGTCTTTCAACTATATAGCAATATAGTTATAATATAATAATTATAAAAAAGAGAAAAAAGAAAAGAAACAAATTGTAATTTCACCCATAAATACGCCGATAACTCAGTTATTTTCGAAGATAAAGAAAAATGGATACCGATATATTTTTCTTGATTAACCTAATATTCCAAGACTGGACGATTTTTTATGAAATACAAATATTTTCTAATAATTTAAAAAAAAAAATCAAATTTCTTGTTTTGTTTTAATTTATTATCTACTTCTTTGAAATATTTTAATATTTCGTCTACAATACATTCCTTTGTGTGTTAATATAAGGGAAATAAGTATATGTAACATATATATATGCAATAGACACTCTTGCTTTGGGGCTAAAATAAAAATGAATAAAGCTGAAACGAAAGGTTCAATTGAACAGGATATATTAATTTTTTGTTTTCCTAAATTAATAAATATAATCACTACCTGCACCGCTTTCGAGACAATAAAAAAGCCCCATTGTCATTTCACTGAACGATTTGTCCAATTAGTTGAGAGAACTACTGTATTTCCTTTCTGCCCTCAAGAGCCTTCATAATATATGCACTGACCATAAAAAATACTAAAAAAAAGAACTTGTGTTCTTGTGGATTCCATCTCACGTGGGCATTGATGACAATGAATGAGCGGACAGGGCTGCGAAAGAAGCTGCATTATCAAATATCCATATCCACCCAACTTACATCAAGGAAGACATAAAAAATTACCTAAAGATGAAAATATCTCGGGCTTGGGAACAGATGTGGTCACAAATTGACAACACAAATAAATTAAGGAAAATCAAGCCATCACCTTATCCATGGAAGACATTATTGCGAAGTAATCACCGCGAGGAAACTGCTTTGGTGAGACTTCTTATTTGATATAACAGATATTTGATTATTATCATCCTCAGGCAGCCTGAACCAATGTGTGAAGTGTGTAAAGTGCCTCTCTCAATAGAACATATTATTGAGAATTGCCCCAAATTCCATGTACTAATGGATAAATGTCATCTACCAAGATCGCTGTGTGAGAGCTTGAAAGACTAGTGAAACAATTAGTTCACTACTGAGGTTCATTAAAGAATGTCATCTACTCTACGAACTGTAAGGAAAAAATAATAAATAAATGAAAAAAGGGAATGAAAAAATAATAAATAAATGAAAAAAAGGAAAGAAAACAATAATAAATAAAGGAAAAAAAATAAATAAATAAAAAAATTAAAATAGGAATAAATTAGGTTTTAAACAATATATAACAAAAACAGTGTGTGTCTTATCATTTTAAACTTGTTACAAAAAAAAATCTGCTAATATAAATATTTTCGGTGCTAATAACCAAGAAGTTGAGCACCTATTCAAATAACCTTACCCTAACTCTACTGTATTGCGACTACCTTCTGTTCGTAACTTCTGTATCACGTAAAAGAAAAAATTAAACTGATACATTTGAAATATAGTAAATAAACTACAATTGGAATGAAAAAATTATAAATCGAGGAGCATTCTGATGTGAATAGTGATATAATGGTGACATACGCTTTGCTGCTTTTAGACCCCACATTCCAGAGAGAGAATCATTAAAAATAACAGAACAAGTGAAACAATTTGTCAATAATATTGAATATATTATATATCATTTATGAAAGTATAGCAATGTTTCTGTTCTGCGAGCAGCGTATTTTATTAATTTGACAAAATGACACTTTTAAGAGTCTCTATGTCTGTTATCATTCCAAAACAGGCCTAAAACACAGTAATAAAATATAACATTGCAATTAATGCTCACTCAAAATTGAGTAAGTTCCTCCCTCTCCTAGCTAAAGCAATTTTTAGCAACAACAAATCTGTAAAAATTAACAGGCATATAATTGATATGTTGCTGGCGTTCAAATGTTTCGTGAACAAATTTAATGAATTGTAATGTTTTTAGGAAAAATAACATGTGCAATATTACTATAAAATAATCTATTATAATTATTTACTAAATTATTGTATTCAATATATTTTATATTACTAAGATACGGTGTCAAATAAATAGTTTCGTTATAAAAATACAGTGAAACTCCTCCTAAAACTCTCTGCTTTGCAGGTTTTTCATTCTAACAGTAGAGAATTTCGTATAGTCATGGTATCTCAGAAGTATTCATGTATGACAAATAAAATACAGATTAAAAAAAAAGTTGATATTACCGTTGCAAACATTGGTCATCTTTTGTTACATACCATTATGTTGGAAGCGAGTTAGCATTAGTTGCATTTTCTAAACGTAATATTTATCGATGAATTAATTGTTATTTGATCTTTAGGTGACATTAATAGTAAAGTAAGAATGGAAACCGTTGCTTAATTAAAATTTACTGTAAAAACCCACCTCTTTACTGAGTATCTGAAAACAGTTTTACAAAGAAATTATGTGGTTAAATACAATGTTTTTTAACAATATCGTCAAATACTGAACAAAATCTATTGGGCTTTAAACGAGCACATAAATTGCCTTAAGAGGTCTTAATTTTTATATTTATGTTTTACACTATATACAAGGTTTGTTTGCCATCAACGCCTGGATACCATATGTATATTTAACCTTTATAAGAAAGAACTTATAGAAAAAGTAATTGAGAAAAAAAAGTGATTATTATGTAAACAAAAGTTCAAAAATAAAATAATAATAATATTAAAGAAAAAAAAACTTTAAGTCAAGAAAACATTAAAAAAAAAATTAATTAATTAAAAACTGGCCAGGAATGTATAACTTTATAGTATATAAAAGGTATATTAGATCCTAAACTAAAAATATAAATTTCTGGATATTAAAAAAAAAAAAAAAAATTATGAATGTATGTCCGTTTACGCTTTCCTATGATAGTTCAGAAAAGTCGATATCCCTTACTTTTAAGTGCCCCTCGATTCCTTGAAATTATGAATCATTTTGAATCAATACATTAGAAGTTTGTTGAAGTCAGTTCTGAGCTCTGAAAGAATTATGCATCTTGAAGAAGGAAATATAATTCTTTATTAAAAATAGTATATAACATCATAGCTTTCTATGGTCCTACTAATATTTTTACTGCCATAAAGGTTATAATAATTATTTTGGAAATATATTCTTGGCATCTGTTTTCAGCATAATTTATTTCAGTTTTCCATAATTTGAAGTTAAAGAAGAAACTTAACCAATACCGTTTAATTCATTTTTCAAACTTGATCGGGCTACTAGATAATATTTTTTAAATTATTATTATTTTTGAAAATTGTATCACCTTTTTATATCATGTTAAAAAAGGTAATTTTGAA
Organism: Piezodorus guildinii; assembly: GCA_023052935.1. Lineage (NCBI taxonomy): Eukaryota > Metazoa > Arthropoda > Insecta > Hemiptera > Pentatomidae > Piezodorus > Piezodorus guildinii. The sequence goes on along the minus strand of CM041296.1, from coordinate 27,133,137 downwards.
ATATATAATAATAGTTATGTAATATACATCTGAATAATCTCATTGGGTTATAATCAAATTTCCCATGTATAAAGAAACTTACCCAACACCGTTTAATTTAATTTTTAAACTTGATCGAGCTCCTAGATAATTTTTTTTTTATTATAAATATGTATATTTTTTTGTTTCATTTACTTTCATCACAATTAGTACCAACTTAAAAAAAAAATCATTAAATCAAGTTGATTTTTTTAAATTTGTTAGGTAACTGGATCGCGGAAAAGAAACTGCTATTATAACATGAATTTTTATTAAGACCAAGAAAAAATAAGTATAATAACTTTTTCGTTACACGGTAGAAATCAGATAAACTAAATAATGCTTTTTTACAATTTTTACCTGGATATATCGTGCTACGGAATGTAATATTAAAATACACACCACACAAATATTAATTATTTAATTTACAGTTGGACAATTTTATTTGGTTATAATAAAATTTACATTTAGTTTCAGAGAAATCTGAATGTATGAGTTAAACAAAATGCTGTATAATAGTCACACTACAATACATGCTGATTCCTAAGTTATACTAACATTTTTACTGTGTTGAGAATTATTTACAAATTATATTCTTGTTGTCTGTTTTCAGTACTCTTTAATTCAGTTTTTAATGATTATTAATTATAATTTTTTTTCCTAACAGCGTTTAATTTAATTTTCGAACTTGATCGATCTAGGATAATTTTTTTGAAAACATTTTAATCTTTATATATTAAGAAAGTATCTACCCAACGCCGTATTATTAATTTTCCAGACTTGATCGAGCTCCTAGATAATTTTTTTTTTTTCAAAAATATAAATATGTATAATTTTTTTGTTTCACTTACTTTCATTATAATTGGTATCAACTTTTAAAAAAACATTAACATTAAATCGTGTAGATTTTTAAAATTTGTTACGTAAATGGATCACAAAGAAGAGCTTGGATTTTTATTACGACCACGAAATAATAATATTTTTTTTGTACTCTGTAGATATCAGATATATTAAATTATTATTTTTTAATAACTGTTTTACTTAGGTATATCATGTCACGAAATTTAATATTAAAATTTACACAACACATATATTAATTATGTAATATACAGCTGAATAATCGTATTTGGTTATATTAAATATTAAGCTCAGTGAATTCTGAAAGTATGATTAAAAAAGACTGTTAAATAATTGATACAATATATTACATGTAGATTTCTAAGTTACTTTTTTACTTTCATGAGGATTACTGCATTATTTTCAAAATATATTTTTGCTGTCTGATTTTTTTTCAGCTTAATTTAATTCAGTTTTTGATCATTTCACTTCAGAAAGAATTTACCCAACACCGTTTTATTTATTTTTCAAACTTGACCTAGGATATAAATTTTTTTATTAAAAAAAATTAAATATATTTATCTTGTTTCATATATTTTTAATATAATGGGCACTGACGTGGGAAGTGAAATTTGAAAAAATGATTTTCAAAAAAATGCTACATAATTGACACAATATAGTACATGTAGATTTCCAAGTTACTTCTAACATTTTTAGTTTCATTAGGATTATTGCATTATTTTCGAATTATATTTTTGGTGTCTGTTTTCAGCTTAATTTAATTCCGTTTTTGGTCATTTCAATTGAGAAAGAATTTACCCAACACCGTTTTTTTTTATTTTTCAAACTCGACCTAGGATATAATTTTTTTTTTCAAAAAAATTAAATATATTTATCTTGTTTCATATATTTTTAATATAATGGGCACTGACGTGGGCAGTGAAATTTGAAAAAATGATTCTCAAAAAATGCTACTAAGTTACTACTAACATTTTTACTGTCTTAAGGATTATTTTATTATTATCGAATTATATTTTTGACATCTGTTTTCAGCTTAATTTAATTCAATCTCTAATCATTTTTAATGAAGAAAGAATTTACGCAATACCGTTTAATTTATTTTTCAAACTTGTTCCTAGGTTCTAGATATGTTTTCTCAAAAAAATTAAAATGTGTATTTTTTTTTTTAATTTATTTTCATTCTAATGGACACCGATTATATCCGATACAGTTTAATTTATTATCTAACTTAATGGAGATTCGATATAATATTTTGATTTATTTACTTTGATTATGATTGGCACCAACGTTTTAATCATTAAATGTATATAAATATATAAGTTAAGGAAGAAACAATCATTTAGAACACGGATTAAACTGAATTATTATTTTTAACAAACGTTTCAGCTATGTATATCATGTTAAAAAATGTAATATTTAATTGTATACAACACAAATATTAATTGTGTAATATGTAGCTGAACAATCTTATTGGTTAATACTAAAATTTACAATTTAAAATCTGAATTATGTTTTAAAAAGAATTTGACACAGTGTATATTTATAAGTTACTACTAACATTTTTAGTCTCCTGAGGATTATTATATTAATATCGAATTATATTCTAGGCGTCTGTTTTCAGCATAATTAATTTAATTAAGAAAAAAATACCTATCACCATATAATTTTTTTTTTAAACTTGATCGAGCTTCTAGATGTGATAAAAATTAAATGAAACCAACTTTAGCAATGAAATATGAAAGTATGATATAAATAGGAATCTATATAATTGACACGATATAATACATGTATATTTCTAAATTAATACTTATATGTTTACTGTTTTGAGGTTTACCATATGTTTTTCATTTTTTGTGAGTATTTCTGTTCCAATTACCCCTCCCCTGACTGACACCTCTTTAAGTTGGAATGTCATACATCTCTTGTAGGTTGTACAGAGGAGTTTCACTGTATTTTATAGTAAATAAAATATTAAGAAAAAAAAAAAAAGGAAAATATGCTTAAATACTTACAAAATAAAAATGAAATTGAGGATGAGAGGTGGGTTTCAGAAGTGGAACCTATTGGTTGGCCGGTTCTGAGGAGGTAACTAACTGGACAGGGCCACCAATGCCCACCAAAGGCTTCTCTTCCATATTTAGAACTGAAGCCAGTCTTTCTGTCGATACCATGAGGAGAAGAAGGGTCTACTTTGCAGACGATGCCTTTAGGTATGTCCTTGATATATTTTAATTCAATAGCTAGGAAAAAAAAATATCCACTAAAATGTAGTTTCGTCTGCTTCATGTCCCGGCTGTAATGTGTCCTGCGAATTTAATTTTTGTCGAGAACTTAGAAAGAGGAATATATAGATGATCGCATGTTGTGTTTGATAGTATTGTGCACGTCAGATGGTACAGAATCGCCAGTGTCGGCTCTGAGGTTCTCGAAATATTGAAAAACCCATTCCTTCTCGCCTTATATCACCGAATAAATCATCCATTATAACAAAAAAAAAATTAATATATACAACATAATTCATTATCGATATTAACTCTACGTATCACAATACATTTTATATTATTTTTTATCAGTATCAGAAAATATTTAATTAAATAAATCTATTCATATTTATTTTACTGTATTAATACTTTATGGGACCTGCGTCACTGCGGTTTTCATTCTCTTAAAACAAATCAAGACTTAATTTTTAGTACCTTTTATGTTTTATGAGAGTAACAAAAGAGCTCAGATGTAGGGCAATCCTTTGGCAGGATTTATTTATTTACAAAATTGTCCACCATCAGGCAAGATTCCCAATTATAGGTGAAGGATAATTTATTTATTCTATGAGTCACCTGTGGTGTAGTGGCTTGCTTTACAGCCTTCTCTGCCCAAGGTCGCGGATTCAAGCCCGGAAGATTTTTTAAAGGGATTAAAAAATTCTTGGTTATGTCATTATGTAAAATGGTGATCACAATCCTGTACTCCCTAAAGATCCTGATCCCAATTAAAGCTGGATTGCCAAAATTTAAGACTCCCGCAGTAGCTTTGTTCTATTGGCCACAGTGGCATAAAGTGACGTCAAATAAATAAAAAACAAACAATTATTTATTCCTTTGTTTCATCCGAAGGGGCGACCTTGTGTTATAGAGGCCTTTTTGTGGCACACCCGGCCTCTATATAAATTGGCTATCTAAAACCTGGTGGCTGAGTGTGTACACCAATTAACCTCTTTGCATGGCTGTTGTTACAGTACGAATCTCTAGATATACTGATTGCAAGACCCTTAATTTGTTTTGTTATGATTAGTCATCAAATCTTATTTTTTACTCAGATATTAACTTGTTGGATTATTCAATGAATCCAGTAATTATATTTTAAAAAAAAAAAAACTATAAACTTGTAAATACTATTTCTACAGAACACAGGAACCTTCATGAGTTATACTGGTACATTTAAAAAAAATATTTACCATGAATAATAGTCAATTTTTTTTTTAACGTGCATATTAATTTATTAAGTTATTCAAAGTATTAGTTAATTACTTATTACTAATAAAAAAACTTATCGTTTAGTTAAAAAAAATCATTGTACATAGTAACCTTTTTTTTCAATGTTAATGTATGCTCTGTTCATATCTTTTGGTTTATCCCTCCCCCCACCCTTCTATTATTATTTCCTATGATAAATAACATTTTTTTATGTATATAAAAACGTTCGAAACGATGATATAGCAATTTGACTACATCTGATTTTCTTACTAGAATATTAGTAAAGTAAAAGATTTATTTTAAATAAATGTTTTCTGATATTGATGAAAAACATCAGAATATATATATGTAGATATTGTTATTGTACGAATAAATAAATTTATAAATGTTTACTTAAATTCTCTCTACATACCAGAATTAAACTCGGTTTATTTCGAGCTTAAACATCGGTTAGTGGAAAATAAATAAATGCAGTAATGTGGCAATGTCCTTAGTTGCTAGGCCTTGGCTTAGGGTTAGTATTAGCTGAAATCAGTAGTTAGATTTAGCTAAATTGTATCAATTAGTGAAATAGTTATAGGGAATAGATTATTAGATGTTGGTTTTTAGACGATTAAAAAGATTAACTAGAAACGTAGATTAGAAGATAAACTAGATGTTGATTTTAAGACATTTCGATCATTGGTTTACTAATTATTAAATTAAATAAAAATATATACATAAAGGCACTAAAACTAAGGTTTATTCATGCCTATGATTTTCATTTTACATGTATTTGAAAGCGGGTTATTACTGTTTCCGTATTTTGTGTGCCAAACATGCTGCCTTATGTACGGTTTTATTTTAACTAAAACAGTCTGATTTTGGGAAAGGAACATTCATGTGTTGTTTCTGATCACTTGCACACACCGCGTGATCTCATATTTTTATTACAATGAAGAATTTGCGGGCATGATACCCTGTATGTATCCACTTAACATGCAATTTTGGTTGATTGTGTTTGTCCTGCACCAAATGAATCACAAATATCGCCATCTGACAGCTTGAACTGTGTTAAATAAGCTGGAAACGAAATATATGGGTTTTAAATTAATCACATTACAATAAGTAATTATAGAGTAAGATTATAATGCTAATGAAGTAACTATTCATCGGTAGTACTTCAATTACTTATTTAAGTTTGGAAGTGCAATTGTCATCTCGTTTTTTTAATGATGGAGTTTATGTTGACCGTTGAGAAATTAGATGAGGAAGATGGTTGGGGTGCGGTCATTAAAGAGAAACACACATTAAAACAAGTGCTATTTTAATTATGTGCCGATGTTTAGGCCTACATTGTGGGTTGACTCTGAGACGGTGTCTAAAGAAGTTTCTATTCTAAAATTTTACGTGTCTTCTTTAGACACCGTCTCAGAGTCAACCCCGATGAAGTCCCACAATGAAGGCCGAAACGTCGGCACATAATTAAAATAGCACTTGTTTTAATGCGTGTTTCTCTTTAATGACCGCACCCCCAACCATCTTCCTCGTCATCTTGATTTCAGTTTCCTAAAGAGTTATGAAAATAAATGGTTAGGCATTAGTGGTTAGTGTGGTGAAGAAGATTGGAATTAAAAGACCTATCGATATATAGTTCTGATTAATCCCTTAAGGTTGAGGTTTTCATGAATAATTTTAATTGTGTCAAAATCAGGATCACAAAGATTTAATATTGTAAGGATTGGATGAGGAGGGATTCGATGGTTTATTAGAGTCCATCTCGTAAGTCTGAATAGGCCTAATAATGGTAAAATAAATGAGTTTTTTTGTAGACTGAAAGTTTGGGTTGTTTGTCAAGTTTGTAGTCTTAATCGGTATTTATGAGTATTTTCTTGTCGTTTTAGTCTTCTTTTAGGACTCAAGTTACATTAAAGGCTTGCCAACATGGAGTACTGGAACTGTTCAAAAGATATCAACGTTACATTATCAAAGTATGCAGTAGAACAGAGCGTCTTTGTCTCCAAGAGTAAATCTGTTTTAATAGGATTTGTTAGAGTCTATTTCAATAAACATTATTAATTTTTATGTTCTTGGTTCTTCAATAGTTCTAGTTATTTTATTTTAGAATAGAAACTTCATTACAACTGGGCGTTTGTTTTTTTTTAGCTACATTAACCACCTCAATCTGGTGAATGAAATTGTCCTAAACATTCTAGGAAGACCTGTTTTCTTACGACGCTAATGTCTACCTAAAGCTTAACGCATTCCTTCTTAACTTCAATGGTTTACTGAATGGCGTTGACGTTGTGGAATAATTCGTGTATTTTATGATAATTTTTCAGACCTATTACAAAATATCATAATTTATTAGCAAATGTAGTATGAGTAATTAAAAAATATTTAAAATGTTTACCAAATGGTATGGAAATAGTATGAAATCATGCTATATGTACTGTGGACGGGTCAACGAAATTTACATTTGAAGTTTTATTTTATTTTTACGTTATTTCTTATGTAGTTGAATCACTCTTAATCCTAATCTTATAACAAAACAGATAACAAAGTATCAAAATGAGATATTTTGGATAATTTTAGAAGAATATCTCTGTAACTAATTATTGTTATGCTATTCTTTTCCTTTGATTGTAATTGTTATGAGATAAGTTTAATAAAACTTTGAGTTGCTGTCATCCAAGCTTGATGAATGTAGGAAAAATTATAATTCATTTAAATATCGTAAAATATACATAACATTATAAAATGAAAATTGCTTTTGAAAAAGTATTGTTATTGACAATATTTCAGAACCGCACATTGATTTCTACGGTTTCAATAGAGCATAACGCATAGTTGGTCATAGAAATTTTATAGATGGCAGGACCAGAAAAAAAGTATCATAGAAAATTAGGCTAATGCTTAGTGTTTTCAGATAAAGAACTGCCACGAAGCGAAATACAATTAGAAATATGTTTGCTTTGGGTAAATTTTCTTTTAAATTCAATTTATCCAATTTTCTTGATGTGATATCTACATTCTATTGAAAGTGAATTTACTTACAAAAATAATGACGTTGAAACGGCTAATATATCATAACTATAACGACAAGGACAAAGTTTTATTTAAAAAAAAAAGCGTTCAGAGCCACTGTTCTCCACCCCACAAAACAAAAAGTCTCCTATTCCAAAAAACTCCCTCTGGATTCTACACTAAGTGGAACTAGTACCCTCTTATATTCTGCAACCATTGGGAAGGATTTTCTTTACACACTAACCTATAAAAAGTCTGTCTGCCAGATTTAGGTTTTCTAACTGATTTAACGTGATTTTTCGTCAGTAGTCTTCACTTCTGGGATATACCGAGCTTGCAGATAACGAATAAAATTGTGTGTAAAGTTCTCAAGTTCTTTTTGTTTAGCTGTTTAGAAATAGGTTCATAAATGTTAATTTTAACAAAGTATCAAAATGAGATAGGATTTAAATAATACAATACTAGCACATTACAAAGTTCGAAAAGTTTTTGTTAATTTTTTTTTATTAAAGGGCCGATTGTTGATTTCCAAAGGTTACTATGTGACATTTTTTTACTCTTTTTTTTTTAATTATGCCTCTCGTTTGCGGATTCTGCCATAAGGGATTTTAGAGCCCACTATCACTTCGATCTTGATGGAGTTTCGTCTCTTATTGTCTGCGACCGGGAGCATACTTTTAGATAAGTTGCGTCCATTCCACACTTTGCATCACACAAACAGTAAAGTAGAGACTCCACCACTTCTATTCGATGCAAGTTCCTAGCCGGTAATCTATGAAGGAGGTAACCATTGCAGGAACCGTGCAACAGCTTCTTTTCTCGAAAAATCGAACGGTACCCGTTCTTCCTAGTTACCATTTTGACAAGTGCTAGTTGATCGTAATTATCCTTAGGGAATCCATTTGTAGAGCAATATATGCCCTCTTAAATTCTTCTCTTGCGCTACGGTAGGAAATTCGGTTTCCAACTGCCCTGTAATAACATCTTCGACGAGCTTGTCAGAAATTTCATTCCCATGGATACCACAGTGACCAGATATCTGTGGTGTTACAGCAACTTTTTCAGCAAAATCGACACACCAAAAGAGCCACTTCATACAACGTATTTGGACCCATTATACGTTTTTCTTAAAAACGGCTTTACCGATTTTTATTATACTCTGTATATCTATGTAAAATTTAATGGGCACATTTTAAAAATTAATATCATGTAGGTTTCATTCCGATTGAAATAGTCTAACAGGGCATAAATGCAGATGTTTTTATTTTGCTTATTCGTAATCAAGTACCTTTAACTTTGTAGATTCCAAAAAATCAAACATATTGATAAAAAAAATTAGCATTGATAAAAACGGTTAAATAAACTAGTTAAACTAATCAAAGGGGAAAAGAACAATATATTTCATTTAAATATTAAAACATAAGAATAGTAGTATAGATGTATAATATACCGAAAAGCTAAAGATTTGAGACAAGTCTAATCTTATATACTAAGTTCTGGCAGGTAATGTAAAGTGACAAATAGGGTTAACGATTAAGTGATTGTAGTACTTAGAAATTGTATTTAAATATCGTTATATTATTTAATCTAAATCATATGTTTCCATCGAAACTGAATATAATTCTTTAAACTTTTTTCAACTCCAACTATATTTAATAGTTTTTAGATAGATTTTGACTACAAAAGTCATGTGTTGCCAGCACCGGATTTTTCATATTAATTTTACGGCTTATCTCTTTTATTTCTTTAAATATATTTTTTGTTCAGTCATTAATTTAGCGTTGTCTTCAAAACGTGATAAATGGGGATTAAATTTATAAACCTGTTGCATATATGCTCTAAACATTTTTCTTTATAACCAAGTGTAACCCACTAATGTCTACATTAATAATTTATTTTTGGCCTGGACCATTAAACTTATTGACTTGATAAAGATTAATGTCTGGGCTACAAATCAATTCTGAATTGGTGAGCCCATCTAATACCAGAATTATATTTAGCAAGTAAGGACATTGTTCTAGAAAAAGAAATTCCCAATTAGATCGGCTGCTCGACTTTGCTGTATTGCTATGAATACACAGAATACTGAATCAATCATGAAGAAAATTTTAGAGAAACAAAAAAGGGAGATACTGTCATATAAATGTAAATATCCATAGTACTTGAATCATAATTGGTCTCGAAAAGGGTATAGCTAGGTAAGGATGGTAAATTATCAGTCATTTCTTCTAAGGTCTCCCTTGTTCGAGGTATTCTCTATGACTTTCTCAATGGAGGATATATTTTCGGTTAACAACATCATTTTCTGCAAATTTTTCGATCACCTAAAAACTATAGGTTTCTTGAAACGCAAGATTTCAGGGAAAAATCAGTTTTTAATTTTTTTCACATTGTTCCACCACTTGAAAAAATTCTTCGGAACAGAGGAGCATACAAGTCATTTTCTGGCAAAATTCCGTAAGTGACACCTTTCAAAAAGGTTAACAAATATATATATTTTGATTTTCATTCATCTAATCAAAATCGGTTTTTGTTTAAGAATCACGATCATACAATTTTTTTAAGTCGTTGACTCCTGGAAAAAGATTTTTTATCTCTTCATCTATATCGAATAAAAAAAAACACCTTTTTTTTCGATTTTATGATTGTTTTTTGTGGCGCACGACAAAATCACTAATTTAGATGGACAAAAGTAAAGTCAGAGGTTTAGAATTTTCCAGTGCTTCACCTCTTTATTATTATTTGGCAAGACCCTTAATACTAATATTGCCTGCCATACTGTGTTTATAACTAAATAGTAAATGAATGAATCATTCCTGTTCACACAAGTGCCGGCAGTGGGATTATCTTTATTCGATGGTCATTTATTGTGTTCATTGTGTATTTAGAGCAAAGTCTTTTGGCTTTTATTTAACAATGGACATTGCTGAGGCAGATAATACATTATATTTCCAAACTCGTTATTTAATATACAATGCAATCTCACCTGTAGAGTTAATTTACCAATTTGTAAATGTATTCCCTTATTCAATAACGAAAAACTATATAACTATATAAAAACCCCAAGGATTTTTTTGTAGGATTTGTTTTACCAATCCTTCTAGTCTTTAGATGTTACATAGAACTTTTGCGATTTTTAGCGTTTTGGGTAATACGTGATTTTTTTCAGACACAACACTCCGAGTCAAAAGTTTTACAATCTATGATTTCAAGAATTTTCTAAATCATATAAAATACATATATTAGCAGGTTTTAGTAACTCCAAACCATAATTAGATTTTTTGTATTATTTTTTCCAGTATTCTGGGACTTCAAACGTAAAATATAGGGAAGTTTTAGATGTTAGCAGTTAAATTTGATTTTTGAACACTGTGCGCTCGGCAATCGTGTCAAAAAATGTATTAGTTTTCATAATTTTTAAAAATATTTTTTTCCGTAATCTGGGACCCTAAAGGTTAAATATAGACAAGTTTCAGAATTTTGTCCACCTAAATCGGTCATATTGTCCACTGTGCGTCTGCAAAACCTCCTTGGTGTCATATAGGTTTCATTCTGATTGAAATAGTCTGACAGGACTTAAATGCCGATATTTCAAAATTTCTTCCTCTTAAGTAAACTAAACTATGTAGTTTTTATAAAATTATTCATATCATCTGATTAGCATTGCTAAAAAACACGTAAATATATAAGTTTTAGAGTTTAGATAAATTTTATGTTTGACCACTGTGCGCTCGCCAATCGTGTTAAAAAATTAATTAGTTTTTAATAAATTTCCTTATATTTTTTAAAAATATTTTTTCTTTAACATGGGACCTCAAAGGTGAAATATAGACAAGTTTCAGAATTTTGTCCCCCTAAATCGGTCATATTAAACTGGGGAGCCCGTGGCTGAGTGGCTAGTACGCTAGTTTCTCATGCTGCAGGTTCTGAGTTCGAATCCCGGTCGCGGCGGGACTTTTATAAGGAAAAAAAATGTGGATGCACTCTCAACCTCTCCCCGGGTATGTGAGGCCAAAGGGTGGCCACTTACAAAATTAGTCGTAGGGAGTGATGACCCTACACTAAAAATAGCATCGTGAAACGTGAGTGTAAACTCACAGGAGTTTCCACCACGAGGCCCAGGGCCTACACGTCCTGTCGCGCCACTGGAAGAATAAGAAGAAATCGGTTATATTGCCCACTATGCGGCGGGTAAGGAGAAGCATGTTATGTGGACTTTTACCCAACATATCTGCGGCAGAGGTTCTTGAAGCTTTGGCAATGAGGTTTTATACCTATTTCTTTTTTAAGACATTGACAGAATATTCCATTCTAGCTACTGAAGGACAGATTTCTTTTTTCACCGGTTAATTAAAATTATTATTTAGGATTCAACCAAATATTGTTAATCTAATTTAAAATATAGCGGGACATTTTTAAGAATATGATTTTCCTTTGATAAGTGTTCCTCTTTCAAAGTATCTTGAAGGGTAAAGCTTTGTGTTCATACTCATAATAGATAATTTAATTTTAATACTATTATGAAGTCATTAGCAATAAAGAATTCATCAAAGTCAAAATAATTATATTTATAATGCGTTTTATTTATTTGATTTCATATTTCATTAGGGTATATATAATTTCGGTGTTAGTTTGTAAATAAAAGAAAGAACAAAAAAAAAAAAAATTTAAAAAAGACATCTTGCCAGTCAATAACTTGATTTTTATGACTTCACGCGACTATTTAGAATGAATAGTCTAAAAAGGGGAGCGGCGTGGTCTAGTGGATAGAGCGCAAGCCTACTGTTCTCCTGTTGGGGCACACCCAGCCTTGATAAATAGGATACCCGAAATTGGGCAGCCAACCATAATTTATGCATATTGACCTCCTTGCCTAGTCGTTGGCCGTGAAACATTACGAATCTCTTTAAGTATTTTTATATCTACTATAATTAAGTTTTTATTTTTATTTTTTAGTGCATTGGTCTACTCTGATCCTGTAAGAATCATTATATAAAACGTAAATCTATTGACGCTAGAGGTTGGCTATGACCATGGCTATAACCATTCTAACGTCCTGCAACTTCCATTTTCTCTATTCCTCAAAAGATTTCTCCCTTAAACCTAATTTATTTAACTTAAAGTAAATAACGTTTATAGATATCAAGTTTTGAAAACAAATTATATATTAATATATATATATATATATATATATATATATATATATATATATATATATATATATAATTTTTCCTTTTAGTGTAAATATTAGATATCTATGAACCGGGTTAGATAACTATGGTCTAAGAAAGTAATATAAAATTAATAAAAGTTTGTAAGTACACTACATTCCACAGTTGTTCCAAACGCACTTTTTCAGGTCGAAACTCTGGCCTGATCAGCCATTTCCACGTCGTTCTGTTTCTAATTAAATTCCCTTTTTATGGTATGATTAGAAATTTTTAGGTCCTTAAAATAAATAAGTTTTTTTCGAGAATTTTAGAAGAATATCTCTGTAACTAATTATTGTTATGTATATCTATATTTTTCCATTTATTATAATTCTTATTAGATAAGTTTAAGAAAACTTTGGGTCACTGTCATCCAAGCTTAGTGTTGTATTTTTATGAATTTTCAAGAAATGTTAGAAAGATTATAATTCATTTAAATGTCGTAATATATACATAACATTATGATATGAAAATTATTTTTATTGACAATATTTCAAAACGGTACATTGATTTATAATGTTTCGATACAGCGTAACGCATAGTTGGTAATATAAATTTGTTTGATGGTAGAACCAGAAAAAAAGTATCATATAAAATGTTTCTAATGCTTAGTGTTTTCAGATCAATTACTGCGACGAAGCGAAATAAAATTAGAAATATGTTTGTGTTGTGCCTTTTTATTTTCTTTTAAATTTAATATATCCAATTTTTCTAATGTTATTACATACTATTGAAAGTAGAAAAATAATAACGTTGAAATGGCTAATATATCAAAAAAATATAACGACAAGGGCAGAGTTTTGTTCCAGAAAAAATGCGTTCGGAGCCAGTTAAGCTCTCCACTCCACGAAAAAAAAAGCTAGGTCAAACACCACAAACATAAACTTAGCATGTATTGTTTGTTTATTCGTTTAACGTCACTTTTATGCTGATATGGCAAATCGGACGATGCTACCGTGGGAGTCCTAAATTTTGCCTATCCAGGTTTTATTAGGATAGGGATCTATAACGAGTACCTGACATCGCACAGGCTCGGGACCACCTTTTAACGCCCCCTCCGATGGACGGCATAACTGAGGATTTTTTACTCCCATTAAAAAATCCTAGGGCCACCCGTGAGTTTGAACCCGCGACCTTTGGCATAGAAAGCTGTTATGCTAACCATTACGCTATGGGTGGCCCCACTTAGCATGTATATCATATTGTAGAATTGGTTATTTTGTCGACGGTAATCCGTGTATTTCATACATATTAAGGAAAGCAATAGTAAACATATGAAAATTATTTATTCTAAATAAAAAACGTGTACCTATGTAATCGATGAAGGGTCTTGGGCTCAGTACATATAGAGATTCGTACTGTTTCTAGACAATGAGGTGACTGGGCCTTGATCACGCCCAGCTGCCAGGTTTTTCCCCCAATGCGGGTGCCCACTTTAAAGAGGCTGGTTCTGCCCCAGGAGGGTTTCCATACCCTAGGTTCGCCACCTCTCCCCCCAGCACTCCTCCTGAAAGCTGAATTAACAGAATAAATAAAATTCTGCCACAGCCGGAATTCGAACCTAGGGCCCGTAGAACAGTAGACTAGCGTTCTGTCTACTAAACCACCCCCCTCCCTCTTTTAGACTTTTCATTCTAAATATTCGATAAAATTATAAAACTCTGGTTATTAACTGGCAATATGTATTTTGTTTATGTTATTTTTTTATTTTTTGTACTTCCTTTTATTTACAAACTAACACCGAACTTATATATACCCTAATGAAATATGAATAAAGTAAATAAAACGCATTTATAAATATGATTCTTTTGATTTTCACGTATTATTTATTGTCAATGACTTTATAATAGTATTTTTTTTTTTTAATTCATTTATTGAAATTTACAACTGTATGTTCATACATCAAGTAAATCGGCTACAATGATAATACACATGAAAAAAAAAACATGAAGAGAAACTGCCCATTGGCAGCACTCTAGTAGTGAATCTACACAAGAAGGTCTCGAGGCCATCTTCTTTTCAGACGCCTCGGCGGATTGTCAGGAATTGAAGTGGAAGCAAGGATTGAAACTAGTGGATTAGAGTGGGAGTGGAGTTTTTCATGGATGGAGTGATACCTGGTACAGGCCAAATCAGCAACATATGGAACATTAAGGTCTTTGTGGATGATTTTGTTGGTGACAAAGTAAGGAGCGTTAAGGATTTTGCGAAGGATTTGGGATTGTAAATTAGTCTTTTGTAGTAAAGAGAAAGGTTAGAGCGTCTGTCAAGTAAATGTTGAAGTAACCGAAATCGGCGAGCAGTCTCTTGTCTTTTCAGTCTTGTATGCGGATTCCATGTAAGACGTTTGTCAAGCAGGAGGCCTAAATAACGGATCTGTTCAACAGGGACAAGCGGAATATCATTAAAGGACACTGTAGGGCAGGATGTCATAGGTTTACGACGAAGGGTAAAAGTAATCTGGTGGGATTTATTGGAGTTGATTTTAATTTTCCAATTCTGACACCATACCTCAAGGTCTCTGATGTGGGATTGGAGGTTTTGAGAGGCAATACTAGGATCGTTATTAACTGATAGCACGCAAGTGTCATCGGAATAGGTAGAAAGGAATGTGTTAGGATGGGTTGGGATATCAGCTGTATAGACTGTGTAGAGAATGGGTCCTAGGATACTGCCTTGAGGAACACCAGCAGACTGAGTAAAAGTGGATGAATAGGAACTATTGTGGTTGATTTTAAAGGTTCTATCAGAGAGGTAGGACTGGAGGATGAGGAAGTATGTTGGATGGAGGAATTTACGGAGTTTGTACAGCAGTCCCGGGTGCATAATAGTATTAAAATTAAAGTATCTATTATGACTATAAACATAATGTTTTATCCTTCTAGATACTTTGAAAGAGGAACACTTTTGAAAGGTGAATTATATTCTTAAAAATGTCCTGCTATTATATTTTATATTACATTATCAATATTTAGTTTAATCCTATCAGATAGTTTTAATTCGCCGTTGAAAAAATAAATCCGTCCTTCAGTAGCTATATTGTAGAGAATAACCTCACAACGTTTTAAAAACGAAATAGGTATAGAACCCCATGGCTAAACCTTCAAGAAATTACAACTTTTCTTCTATGTCGAATTATTCTGCGTTCAATAAACACTCTAACTTTTGGTTTTGTGGACATTCTATATATTTATCATGGAAACAATCATTTTCAATTTATTGGTTTTTCGTCTTTCTTTAATTTTGTGTTAACATTGCATTTATTTCTAATTATTTCTCATAAAATTTGTTTTTACTTAGCAAAATACTCCTTTTTTAGTTAATTAATCAAAATCTTTTAGAGTTCATATTTATAAAAGTTTTACTGTTGCGAACATTGCCGAATGGTTAATTATTAAAAATTATTATATTGTAATAATAATTAAACCAAATTAACGGTACTTTAGGGGACACAAAATTTACTCCTTTCAGACTGTAAAAATTAGTTAAGGAGCCCAATGAAATCATTTAAAGAAATTCTAAGTGTATAAAGTGTCACTTTCGGAAATCTCAGTCCTATCCTAAATTTACAATTTGAGTTTTATCTATTAGGTGTGAAATAATGTCGTAGTGCCTTTTTACTGGGGATTTCAATAAAAAGTTCAGATTCTTGTAAATTATTATTTATTTATTATTACTTCGATCTATTAAACATTGTCATCTTTTAGGTAATTTTTAAAGTTTGGTCATTATCAACAGTTAAAGGACGATCCGAGAACTTTGCGTCTTCCAAGTCAAATCCAGTTCAGAACCGAGAAAATCACTTAAGGTCGGTGCTTTCTCATAATTCATCATCGCCATACACACTGCGCATTTGGTTAACCGTTTTTGAAGCGGATTTTAAAACAAGAAATCATTAAATGACGAAAATTATTTTTTTATCTCCGTTTTGAGCAAGAAAAACATCACTTCAAGATAAAACTGAACCATAAAAGCAATTTTTTTCAGAATATGTAAACATTATTTTATAAACACAGAGAGGATTAAATTGAAATATTGAAAAATGCTACGTACTTATTTTAAAACACATTATTTACCTATGAGATTGACTTTTTTACATAGAATGTGTTACGGCCACCATGGAAAACACGGATTCAAATTATATATAAACGGAAGTAAATAATGTATCAAATTTATATAAAATAGTTGGGTTAATTTATTTTTCTTTGATTTTATAAATTCACAACTCAAATCCTGATGAACCACGGTCCTTACACAATGACTTAACTTTACTTACGTTTTGTTTAAATATTTATCTTGGAACCAAATTCATTTTTATTTATCAATCTTTATTTTATTTGTTTCTTACTTATCGAATCTATATATACGGGTGATACATAAAGATCTTAAAAAAAATGTTATCAGCTTTTCACAACCTCTCACTATAAGGATTCGTAGAAACCTTTCCAAGGCACCTTTTAACTCCATTTCACCTTTTATCTTATTGTATTAATCCATCAATTTTTCAAAACATCCACCCCCTTAATCTATAATTTTCTATGCTGCCTTCTCGTTCCTGATAATTAAAAAAATATATATTTATGTTTACACGTGTATTTGATTGATTGGTGGTTTTTATAGGCGTTCAACTACGGGTGGTCATCAACGCCTTTAAGGTTGCTAGAATTTAAGGTATTCCTATAATGTTATAGCTTTGATAGAAGGTTCAACTCATTTAGGCCTTTCAACAGACCGCCGATAATCCTCTCTTCGTCGCCTAGCGCCACGGTCACATCTGGGGGTACCCCATGCTGAGAGAGTATTCTTCTGATAACAGGGCATGCTTCGATCAAGTGCTTTACACTGAGCGGTGCGTCGCATTTTGGACATCTTGGTGGCTGTTCCCTTTGGATAAGATACTCATGGGTGAGTCTTGTATGTCCAATCCGCAGGCGTGCCAGTGCCACCTCCTCACGGCGGCTTCTGCGGCAAGAGCTATTCCATGGTTTAACCAGTCTTTTTATTAGTCGCAATTTGCCTGAACTATCTTCCCACATCGCCTGCCAGTTTTTATTTATCTTTTCTTTTAATGTGCGAGCTAGATCGGAGGAAGATAATAGGTTACTAGGTTAATCTGCGGCCGGGCAGATTTCTTGCTTTCTTAGCTGCTTGGTCTGCAAGTTCGTTACCAACTATGCCCTTATGTCCGGGGACCCATATAAGGTAAACATTTTTACCTTTGTCCCTGAGCATCGACACATATTCCTGAATTCTCGCTATAATGGGATTTTCAGAATATAACTGGTCGACACCAGACAGCGCACACATAGAATCTGTACAGATTATGATATTATCTTTGGGAGAGGTCATCGAGTGGTAGAGAGCCTGAGCGATTGCATTAAGTTCTGCGGTATATATATTGCATAACTGGTGAAGTTTGAATGTGTAGGTTGAGTCTGGAGTTACGAAGGCTGATGTTGTGGTTGTTTCGGTCTTAGATCCATCGGTAAAAATAGTAAGATTGTTGGGTATGGTGTCAATGAGTTGTTGGAGTTTTTCTTGGTATTGAGATGGCTGAGAGTTATCTTCTTTTAACTTTATCAACTGTAAATGTACGGTAGGTCTTTGGAAGGTCCAAGGAGGGATATGTGGTTCAATCGTAGTTATCTGGGTTTGCTTAATATCTGCGATAGCTGTCTGCATTCTTTCGGCTAGTGGAAGTGTGGCATTTGGTCGGCGAAGAAATTCTTGAGAGAAGCAAGGGCGAAATATATATCTGTACGAAGGGTGTGTAGGCTGCAAATATAATTTTGAAATATAATTTATTGCCAGTTTTTGCCGGCGAAAATGTAGTGGAGGGATTCCAGATTCGGCACAAAGACTTAAAGTGGGACTTGTTCGAAAAGCACCAGTAGCGATGCGGATTCCCGTATGATGAACAACATCCAACTTCGATAATATGCTTTGGCGAGCAGAGCCGTACACAAAGCAGCCATGTTCAAGCCTAGAGCTCACAATCGCGTTGTAGATTTGGAGCAAGGTCGTCCTGTCAGCTCTCCATGACGTTCCACTTAGTACCCTTAAGATATTCATTTTAACAAGACATCTTTCTTTCAGCTCATTAATGTGGCGCTCCCACGATAGTCTTCGGTCAAAGATTAATCCTAGAAACTTGATACTGTCAACGTAGGGTAGCAAAACACCATCTAATGACAGCTCTGGAGATGGGGATATATTTCTTTTCCTACTGAAGTGTAGGCATCTGGTCTTCTCAGCGGAAAACTTAAGCCCCGAAGCTTGTGCCCAATAGCTGATACGCTTGATGCTGTGCTGAAGCTTAGTTTTGATAGTGTCAATGTCACTCGATCTGCATAAGATAGCCAAATCATCGGCAAACAGCATAGGTCGGACTCCTCTTGGTAGGCCGCGACCCAACCTATTGATTGCGAGCATGAAAAGTGTCGGGCTTAAGACACATCCTTGTGGCATTCCAGTAACTTGGTCGCATATCCTAGACAAAACATTTCCTATGCGGATCTTGAAGGTACGTTTGGTCAAGAATTGTTCGATGAAGTGGATAAGCCTGCCAGTAAACCCGAGTTCTATAAGGATTTTTAGGACATTGATTTTATTAATGGTGTCGAATGCCTTAAACATATCGAAAAATACAGCTAAACTTGTTGCCGCTGAATGAAAGCGTATTGGAGTTCCGCTTCGATCTGTACAAGGTGGTCGACTGTACTTCTCCCCTTTCTGAATCCACACTGGAAGTTCTGAACCATGTTGTTAGATTCAATGACCCATTTCAGTCGTTTATTGACCATGCGCTCCATCAGCTTTCCGAGACAGCTGGTGAGGAAAATAGGACGGTAATTAGTGGCATGGCGTTTGTCCTTGTTAGCTTTGGGGATCGGAATGATTTCTGAGTGGCGCCAAAGTTGCGGAAATTCCCCTTTGTGCCAAATGTGATTGTAAAATCCCAAGAGCCATTCTAAAGTATCCTGCGGCAGATTTTTTATCATAACATAGTGGATTCCATCCGGTCCTGGAGAAGTTCCCTTTAGATTCTTCAATATTGATTCCAGCTCCCACATTGAAAAAGAGCGATTGTAATCCTCAGTATGGTTTTGAGTGAATAGGGGATACTTGATTATTTCTTCGTCAGATGCTTCGGGTGTGCGGGTGGAATTGAATAATTCACAGTAAAAGTCCGCAAAATGGGCAGCAACCGACTCAGGCTGGTCGTTTAAAGCACCGTTGAGTAGGAGTGTATAGCGGCTAGAAAGGTTATTATTGCTAAGTCTCTTAATTCTTTTCCAAATGATAGTTGACGGGGTTGAGGAGTTGATGGATTCGACAAACTGTTTCCACGATATAGTTTTACTTTGATTTAAAATCCGTCGACATATAGCTCTCTGTCGTTTGTATTCTATGAGGTTTTTTTCGTTCATATTTTTTTGAAACCTTCTGAGGGCTTTTCTGCGGTTTCTGATGGCTGTTTTGCATTCTTCAGTAAACCAGGGAACAGACATTCTTTTGGGAGTCCCTTTACTTCTCGGGATGGCGGCCGTTGCTGCATTTATTAAGACGTTAGTTATAGCTCGACATCCTTCCTCGATGCTGAGCTCAGGTGGAGAAGCCAAAGGGGGAATAGACAGCGCAGAGAAAAGTGGCCAATTAGCTCTTTCCAGTATCCACCTTGGTTTCAGCTTATATTCCCATGCAACCATGTTCCCGAATAAGAGACGTACTGGGAAATGGTCGCTTCCATATAGGTCGGGTAAGACTGTCCAATCAATTTTACTGTACAGAGGAGGGCTGCAAAGAGATAGGTCTAAAGCCGAATAGGAGCCGTATGCCGAACTGAGGTAGGTTGGTTCACCTGTGTTAAGTAGCAGTAGTTCAGATATATCGAGAAAGTCTTCAATGATTCTACCTCGAGTATTAATATTTTGAGAACCCCAGAGCGTATGGTGTCCGTTGAAGTCTCCTACGATCACAATGGGTTGAGGAAGTTGTTTATATAGGTGTACGAGATGTGCGGGTTGAATAGAACTATCTGGGGGAAGGTAAATATTACAGACTGTAAACGTTGTTCCCAGGTGAATTGAAACAGCAACTGCTTGAAGCTCTGAGTCAATGTCTATTTCTTCCGAGTAGACAGACTTATCGACGGCTATAAGGACCACTCCAGATCCATGTTCAGTATTCGGTCCGTCTCTCCGGTAGATTTCAAAATTCTTTTGCGAAAAATTCTGTTGAATTTTCAGATGTGTTTCTTGCAGGCACAAACAGACTGGATGGTGGTCTTCAATCAATGTCTTCAAGTCGGCAAAATGTGTTTTTAATCCATTGCAATTCCAATGTAATAATGCCATAGTAGGTTTTTAAAGAAAATTAGACAATAAAAAATGATGAAATGAGTCGATGATGGATAGCCCTCTTGAAGACCGCCGAACAGAAGAATAAAGGAAGGAAATATTAGGTTTAAAGGCCACTGGATCGATTAAGATAACATAAGATAAAACAACTAACGAATTAGCAAAGCAATAGAAAATAGAGAGGAAAATAGAAAAGGGTATATAGTAATAATTTAAGATGTAGGTGCATATGTAGTAATAAGGAGAGGCCGATCTAAAAAGTAATTTTTGGATATATCGTTTAGGCTGGCAAAAATCGGAGGATCTCTGATCGAGACCATTTGTAAAGATAAAATATGTTTTTAACTCATTGTATTTCCATTGCAATAAGGCTATAGTAAATTTGGCTGAAAACATGAAATAAATAGAGAAAGAAAAAACAGTAAAAAAATGATGAAATCGATACCAGATGGTTCTATTGACGAAATAAACTAATATAACTATATGAGTGTTGGAGTGAAAGTTCATAAACTTGGTTAATGATAGATATTAAATTAAAAATTATAGTTGATTTGAATTAAAATTAATTTTCAATAATCGAGTTGTTACCAATAACTGGCTAATCAGATTGTAATCTGTCTCTGCTTCGCGTTTTGCTTCGAGATCGTCTATCTTTAACTAATGTCCACTCGCCCTGACGATCAAAATCATCTGGGCACTCGGTAGGGGGGGTGGCATCGGTAGATGTCAGCTGTCCCGAAAACATAGTCTTCGGTTTTATGGGTGTGTCACGAGTTTTAGGTATGGCCCCCGTGACGTTGACCAGGTCCCGGTCTCGAGACCGTGAAGTCCGGTTAGGGACTGGATTAAGTAAGGAAGAGGACGGTAGAGAAGGAGAGAGAGTAGGGATGGTGGTGGGAGTGGTGGAGGGGGGGAGCGAGGTGGGAGAACTGATAACGCCACTCTGAGTCCCGCAGCTCCTCAGTACAGGTCTAGCTAAAGGCCTCTTAAAGATAAGAGAACTGTCCTGTAGTTCTTCAGTTTGTACACTAACACTTACCGTTATTTTGTTTCTTACTATATTAGAGAAAGAAGTGTGTGGTTGAAGAGGGTGTAATAGTTCATATTTCTTTTTAGCAGCAATATAAGTTATTTTTTCGGATTCTTTTATTTTTCTAATCTCTTTTTCTTTAATAAAAATAGGGCAACTTTTTGAAAATGAGTCATGTTGACCAGAACAATTTACACATTTTAAGCAACTATCACATTCTGTACCTTCATGCTTTATTTTTCCACAATATTTACATAATGGCTCACTGGTACATACTGTTTTGGTATGGCCAAATTTGAGACAGTTATAACAACGTATGGGATTTGAAATATAGTTTTTAACAATGACATTATAAAAACCGATTTTTATTTCATGAGGAACAGTTGGGCTATTGAAAGTTAATAGGTAATTGTGGCTGTCATGTTTTATATTATTTTTAAAGTAGGTCTTTCGTGTTACATCCTCGATTTTTTGGGATTTTAGTTCTTCTTTTATTTCTTCAATTGTACAATGAACCAGGTCTGGGCACCATATGATGCCTTTACTCAAATTTAACTTGCCATGCGGTTCTACTTTTACTGGAAAATTGTTAAGAAAGTTATTACATTTTAACAGTTTTTCTGATTGGGCATCCGAAAAAACTTCTATTAAAAGAGTGCCATCCTTGAGTTTTTTAACCAGTTTTACATCACCGATTAAGTGTTTTAAACTTTTATGGATAAAAAACGGTGATACGTTCTTAAAATCTAAAGTATTACCGTCCTCATCCTTTTCAATTCTTTTAATAATTAAAAACCTTATAGAGTTATTAATTGTATATTCAGGATTTCCTATATTTGGGCCTTTAAATCTACCTTTTTTACGTTTTACAGGGGGAGATTCACCCATTGTGTAGGCTGAATCTTATTTGAAAAAAAAAAAAAAAAATTCACAAAATAAAAAATATACCAAAAGAAAAGATGAAAAAAAAACTAAATAAAAACCTTCTAATTAAATTATATGGAAAAATATATTAAAGTTATAGAGAGCATGCAACTTATCAGATGTTGAGCGCTTAATCCTCTGGATCCTCTAGACGCATCCACACTGTACCAGACGTAAACACCAACTGCACGTGTATTTGATAATACTACAGTTATGTATATTACGAGAAAAAGTAAATGAAACGTGTGTTCCCATTAGTGATTATGTTTACTGAAAAACTTAAACGTGTCGATTGATTAAAAATATGCCTACTTCTCCTAATTTATTTTTGTAAATTTGATTGAATACAATAAAGTTATAATAATAAAACTTTGTTTGTTACACATAAAAATTGTAGAAAGAGTAACGCATTATAACGAAGTTATATGTATAACAGTTGTATTATACTATAAAATATATAAATTACTTTAATATAAAGTATTAGCTAGCGAAGCTGCGGGTTACAGCTAGTAAATAATAATAATTTCTATTTAACATTGCTTTGGGCAAAAAAACTAATTTGTGATACATCCTCTAACTTTAAAAGATTTTTATCAAAAAACCATACTTCATTATGTGATGCCTTTACCTCAAGTTAATGAGTATATTGTTACTATAACTCCGATAGTCCTTTTGGGCAAGAATTATGGATTTCTAGGTAAGATTCTATTAAAGATTATAATAGCATATCTTAAACTTATTCGAACTTTTTTTATATGAAAAAAAAGTCTGGACTGAGTATTTTTATCCGTTGTTGTTCAACTTTCGTATATAGGCTGGTCTGGTATTATTACCTTATCGAATATAAAAGGGCTGTAGGCAATAGTCACGCTAAATCTGCGACACGCGTTACTTTCAATATAGCTAGGCTCTCAGTTTATTTTATTATTCTTTATATTATAATCGAAATCATTCCCGTCTGATATTTATAAAATTCGAAATAATTTTATTAATTTTAAGAGTTAGCTTTTAATAACTCTGTTTTGTGATATTTTTCAGTCTTCAGCATATTTTTCAATACAATTTTCGTATGAAACTACCATATGTGTTTTATAATAAAGTCATAAACTTTGAGAACTTTTTAAAACCCTTCTAATTAAGAACTATACAGACATAAACATTGCGACTTTCTGAATTTCGACACTTATGAATAGTAACTAGAAAGTAAAAAAAAAAACAAGAAGCATTCATACTATACTTCCTTACTGTTTCTTAAATTTTCTTAGAAATAATTCTGATGAAAATTCCTGATTCCATAAAACATTTCATTTTTTCTCTATATGTAGAAAGAAAAAAAGGAGTTTTGAAGGAATTACATCACTTATACGTTGTGACTTGACCATCTAAGATTTTTTTTTTTTCTTTTTCTTTGTTTATCGCGACAAAATTTTCATCTTCAAAAGCAACTGTGTTACCTCAAATTATGATGGCATTTTTTTTTTATCCTTCCAATAATAGCACATCCTTATAATAATTCAAGAAGATAAGAAATGTTAAAAAACCAGACGTACTAAAATGATTTTTTTCGCGACGTTGCTAGAAATAGAATCACATGGTTTGGTAAATATATTCTGCTGATATGATTATTGCCCTTCGATTAGTGGACACTTTTGTTTGGTCCATAAGTTTTTTTTTTACTTTCCTCTTCTTTGAACGTTCTTCTCTCTCAAATGTCAAGTTTTTTAAGGGTGGATTAGATTTTCGTACGAATTAGGGAAATTGTATTTGGTCTTTTTTTATTAACTCATCAAAAAATTATTTTAAAAAAACAACGGGAAAATAAAGATCATAAAGATGCTATTCAGCACAACTTTTTTTTTGGTCCCTTATTTTTATAATTCTTGCCTTCTGTGAAGGTAGGCTTGCTTTGTACCACATTGAAGCTAATTAAATGAACAAGTTTTTTTAGGTATCCGGGAAATTCACAGCCTAACGACAGAAGAATAATAGCGGCTTGAAATGTCCGGATGTTGTTAGAAATATTAAAATTGAATTTTATACATGACCGTATGCGACACTTTGTTTTCTATTTGGAGGATTCGACTTTTTAACCTTCTGGGAAATTTCGTAGGAAAGCACTTTAACTAATACTTTTTTATAATATGTAAACATTATTAACCAAGTAATCACGATTTTTTTTAACACAAAAAGAATTAAATTTAAAAACTCTACAAAATTATTTTACAACCCAATATATTTGAATTTTTTTAATGAAAACCATAGAAAATAGTTAAAAACTGTTTTGTTCCTCTTTTAATCTATTATGGGCCATTCTGAACGAAACGTACAAACGCTGTCCAAATGATTTCCCTCGTACTGAAACTGGTTATTTTCCAACTTTGTTTTCTTTTCTGGTAGACATTTTTCTGCTCTACTTGGTGCACATTCATAAGTTCAAATCAATGAATTATTCCTGTATGAAAATTTTGAATAAACGTCTGAAAAATCATTGGTGCACCCTGTCCAAATCAGACTTTGCCAACTTCAACGTGGTACCCAGTCAAGTTGCTGAAAAGATTTTACTGGTTTGGTCTATTGCGTTCATACATGCACTCTATAGTTTCAGAATACAGTATTGCAGGTTTAGAAAACGGTTATATCCGTTTCAAATAAATAAAACTGAAGTGTCCAAGGGATTTTGCGTCATTGGCGCACCCCAAACGGTTTTTGGCGCTGTGATCTCCCTTTTAGCCATAAAAACGCGGGAAAAGGCTCGCAAAAGCCGCTATACCTTCGGCAAGCCGATCAAGAGGTTTATAACCTCCTTCTGTATCTTTCACGGTGACAGGGAGGGAAGACGTACGCTAGTGAGTGAGAGTATTTTTATTGGCCGTCATTTGTCGCACCCACTCTACCTCTGCTAGTTATGTTTAATTGAATAATTTTATATTTTTCCTTGATAGGGTTCAGCTTACTGAGTAGATTGATGTACTTCTTAATTGTGTGTACTTTGTTTTGGAGAGAAAACTTTTGGAAAACCTTCGATTCGTCATTGACGCACCCATCATTAGCGCACCCCGCAGAAGGTGCGCCAATGATGAAACGGTTGTTTGTGTTTTTATTTGAATCTACTGCTTTGGTTTGAAGAAATATTCTGGTTCACACTTTATCGTTCTCAATCAGGTGCTGATCATATATAGAATCGAATTTTTTAAAATATTTAATAGTTGAAAGAGGTGATTCTATTCTGGCCTCACTGACTACAAAATCACTTGGTAAACTCGTTGGAAAATTTGTTTGAATCACGACAAATCAAAAAAACGTAAGTTCACACTACGACAAAACACTTGCCCACAAATTTTTATCGACAACCTAATTCCACAGACCAACTCAGTACATTACCTAGGACTGACACTCGATCGAAATATGACTTGGGGCCCACATGTCAAGATGAAAAGACAGATTCTCAACCACCGACTGTATGTACTATACTCTCTTTTATCTAAATCATCAAAATTAAAAATTAGACAGAAACTGGACACTTACACATACCTATTTAAGCCAATATGGACTTACGCTTTACAGATTTTTGGTTCAACAAAAAAAAACTCACATACAAAAACTGCAATAATTTCAATCCAAAATTTAAAAACTCGTAAATGGTGCGTAAACCACAAAACCCTACATACGGACTTAAACAACCAACAGTTGACCAACATATACTGCATTTCATAATAAACTGCATGGACACGACAATAGACTTATAAATGAGATGACAATGACAAAGGTGAAATGCCAGTCAAAAGAAGGCTAAATAGAAGCTGGATGAGAGACCTCCTCTGCTAAATTAAAGGCTAGTAATGGATGGTGCTGGGTACTTTCCTTCTCCATGTCTACCACGTCTGATCACTCTTTTGCTGATTGTCTGATAGCTTTTGACAGGTGTGAATAAATATATGAAGAGGAAAAAAAATTCTTTATATGCTCACAATTAAATTGTCATAAAAACTTCACAAATTTTCAGGTAAATGACATCCCAAACTCCTCTGTCATTATATTGACGTTCTACGTATTTCTTCTCCGCTACTTCGATCCATTAGTGAACTATTCAACCCGAACTATAATAAATGAATAATGGTCCAACGTGTGCCAAGGTCGCCTAGATGTCGGTTTCTCGAAAGACGGGTAAAAAAAAATTCTGTACATTTACAATCCACGAAGAGTCTTGGGTTCGGGACCCAGATAATAGTTGTATTTTACCTACTACTAGTGAGTGACACGGATGCAATTTAAATGTGGTGACAATTATTTTCTAAAAAAACACAGTTTGATCTATTAAGAGTTAATCACTTTGCGATTATGAGTTCATCTTAACGAAAAATGTTCTTGAGAATATTATGTTTATTTTATATTGTCTATTCATTATTATATTTATTCATCTACATAAATTAGAAACATAAATTGACCAATAGATCAAAGTTAGTACAAATCATATTTCAAAAAAAGAGGTAACAAGATACTAATCCACCAAGTTATCACCTGGAGGTGCATTCAACAGTGATAAATTACAATATAAGTTATAAAAAATAACAATATATGAAGAATATAATACAGCCAAAAGCTGTGATATAATGAAGGGCATAAATAATTGCTTTAATTTATTATTTAGAGTGCTGCCAATGGGCAGTTTCTCTTCAGGTTTTTCATGTACACTATCTTTAATCAGCACATTTACTTGATGTATTCCTATACAGTTGTAAATTTCAATAAAATATAAAAAAAAAAAAAATAAAATAATTTATTATAAATGACCTAATTTGGCAAGATGGCCTGGCGCAGTAATAATGTTTTTTTAATTCCCCAATGTCTTCGGTTGTAAAAAGGTTGGTAAAATTTCATATTTAATGCTCTAGAAATATTGGGCTGATGCGAAATTAATGCAGGTTTCCTCTATTGCAATATCTTAATTCCAATTGTGTAAACAAAGCTAATCCTAACATTGATCATTATTATACCAAAACAAACCTTATCTAATACCCTCTCTTTCACCATGAATTTGTTTAGTAAAATCGTTTTGTTCAGTGTGTTCAAAGGTCTTGAATCGAAAATGTCAAAGTGCGATTTTCGTCAAATTTATTTTTACGAATTTAAATTAGGGCGCAGCGCTGCGCAAACGGCTCGTAATATTAATGAAGTGTGGGGTCAGGGGGCTATTAATGAGTGCACGGTGCAGCGTTGGTTCCAGAAGTTCCGCAGAGGAGATTTCGACCTCGAAGACAAGGATGGTCGGGGCCGTCATCTTGCTCTGGACAACGACCAGCTGAGGTCAAAAGTGGAAGAAGACCCAACCAAAACCACACGAGAAATGGCGGCGGAACTCGGTGTGAACCAATCCACAGTTGTACGCCACTTGGAAGCAATTGGTAAGGTAAAAAAGTTGGCCAAGTGGGTGCCAGTAGTAACGCCAGACCACACGTTGCACAACCAACGCTTCGACGACTGCACGAGTTGGGCTACGAAGTTCTCCAACATCCGCCTTATTCACCTGACCTCTCTCCTACAGACTTCCACTTTTTCAGGCATCTGGACAACTTTTTGAGGGAGAAAAATTTTCAAAACCAGGACGACATTGAAAATTCTTTTCGTGATTTCATTGAGTCCAGGGATTCGGATTTTTTTTATGGTGGAATAAGAAAGCTTGTTGAACGTTGGCAAAAGTGCATTGATTCAGATGGAAATTATTTTGATTAAATATATATGGTTAAAGTAAAGATATGGCGTATTTACAATACCTACTAAAAACCTGCATTAATTTTGCATCAACCCAATATGAGTACGGAACGGTGCGTATATATTATTTGTTATGATAAACAATTCCTTTTTTATCCTAGTATTTCTTTTTCTGCTTCCACCATTTAGAGATCGTGTTTGTAGATTAGTTTGAAGCGCATTTCATTTTCTTCTTTTTTCTAAGAAGCATTTATTTGCTCAGAAAACCGGTGTTTTCGTTCTTCCGTCCATTGGGTTACCGTTCTGTTTTCGTTCTTCCGTCCATTGGTTACCGTTCTGTTTTCGTTCTCCGTCCATTGGGTTACCGTTCTGTTTTCGTTCCTCCGTCCATTGGGTTACCGTTCTTATTTCGACTTAGGACCACCCCTTCATGACTTTTGATTGCTTTTCATTGAAGATCTTCTTTTACTTCCTTAACCTAGGTTTTCATTTCAAACAGTTTGGGACTAATTCCTTTACCATCAGGTTTCCTTCCATCTTCCAAACATGCTCGAAATATTTTAATCTCCACTTTCTGATGGTTGGATCTATCGGCTTATTGTTCCGGTACATTTCTTTGTTGCTTCTTAATCTGTATTCACCTTCACTGTTTCCGGCTAGTCCCATAATTTTCCTACTGTGTTGTAGTGCCTGAATTTACTGTTCCAAGAGAGGAATTATTTTATCCGATTAATTACGATTTTATATTTGAAATAAAATATTTATTTTCCATGGGAGTCCATTTAGTTTACAGTGAAACATCTGTTTTCATGAAATAATCTAAAAGTAGAAATTATTAATTTATGGATTTATAACATCTGACGTACGATTTGGTACATAATATTTTTTCTAAAATCTTTCATACTGAATGGAACAATATAACCTTTTTAATACTGTACGGTGGCATCACCTATAAACTCTCTGATCATAACAATACAAATAACTCATGCTTTTAAGTTTAAGTGCTTAAATCAAATTTCTTAAAACTTTATTACGAAATAACTTTTCTAAAATCTTGCGATTTCCAGCGGTATATTATACGTCTATATTACTACTCACATTTCAGGAATACTTTTTTGATGACTTGATCACATAAAATTTAATTTTCGTTTTCAAAGAAAATCTTAATTGCAATGAATTTTACTTACAAACCTTCAGGATAAAATTACCTAAGTGAAAACCGTGGTTTAGAATGGTTCGCAGTAACCGAGAATCGCTGTATCTTTTATATAGAGAAAGATGAAGCAAATTCGTTCGTCTGTCAAGATATTTTTCAATCTTTTGTTTTTAAATTCGTTGACCAGCTTTTGACATTCTTTTGTGGTGGGGAGGAGGTAGGATAGAGGGCGAGGAGTATTTCGTAACTGCTATAACTTCTTCTGAGAAGTATGTATGAAACCTGAAAAATATGGAAAAAGTTTGTTTGGCACCGTGAATGTGAAAATATATGGGTTGTAAAATAAATTCTTGGCGTTTTTTCATATTTCGATTTAATTCTCTCTGTGTTTATAAAATTTTTATTTAGTCAATAATGTTTACATATTCTAAAAAAAGGATTGGTTATGTATGGTACTTTTATGAATAAGTTATATTAAGATTCCGTATTTTTGAGTAGTATTTCGCTTGCTCAAGAGTGGAAGAGAAGAAAATACATTTTTGTCATTTGGTGATTTTTACTTTCACTTACTATATATAGTAAGGGAAAGTATTGCGATCGTGAAAATTTTCGAATTCCAGTTTACAACGGAAATACACGTTTTAGGGTCCCCTGAGTCCAAATAACCAAGTTCCCGCAAAAAGGTCTGTGTGTGTGTGTGTGTGTGTGGTAACTCCCGGCGGAAACGGTAAGTCCTATGAAACTGAAATTTCATATTTAAGACAACTATACGCCCGAGACGTGACAAAACTTTTTTCATCAAAATGAGCTTACCAGAAGAGGAACTTTATATCATGCTTTTTGCATCTTTTTTCGATTTTCTCAAAAACGGTTCCGACGATTTTGATCATACTCGCTATATCGATGTTAAAATTTAATGGGATTTAATATCATGTAGGTTTTATTTGGATAAAAATGGTTTGACAGGGCTTAAATGCCGATATTTTAAATTTTCTTCCCCTAAAGTACCTTTAATTGTGTGGATTCAATAATAATAACTAGATTATCTTGTTAATGCTCATGAAAAACCGGTAAATATATAAATTGAATAAACTCGATACCCAACTAAAGGAGAAAACAGAAAAAATATTTTTTTAATGCAATTTTTCGTTTTTGAACATAAGAGCAGTAATATACATGTATGATATTCCGTTGGAAAGCTAAAGATTTTAGAAAAATTATCATCTCATACACAAGCTTTTAAAAGTTAATAGAGAGTGATGAAATGAACATAAAACTAACTGATTATTTTAGATAATAATATAATTGATTTTTGAATCAAACACATGTTTCTATATAAATTCAATTTGATTAATTCTTTAATAGTTTCACGTATTTATATCTTTAACTGTATCTGAAAATTCTTTCATTGATTTTAAAAATGGAGGTAAGTGAAAGTTGTGTGTTGCCCGCACCAGATTTTTTATTTCCGAAAAGAAAAATCTGCTGCACAGACGGTTAACAAAATGTAGAGTATGTATGGCGATGGTTGCCTTGGAAGAAAGCACCATCCGTAACTGGTTTGATCAATTCAGAATCGGAAATTTTTACTTAGAAGACGCAAAGTGCTAGGATGTCCTGAGAAGTTCTGGGAAGACAGAATTAAAAAATGACCTAAATTAAATATGGCGAAATGTCATTGATTAAAATGGGTCATATATATTGTAGTTGATTAAAAATATTTACAAGAATCTGAAGTTTTTATTGAAATGACCAGTAAAAAACGCTACGGAGGTATTTTACAACCCAATTGATATATTGAGTTTTTATGATGAATAAAAACAAAAAATTCAAAATTTGATTTTCCTTTTTAACCGTATAGAACCAGACTATAGTTTATATGAACTTTTTTGTTCGTATTTCGGTCTATTATCTGCACCCACAATATGACTAGACATTTATCGACTATCGACCTTGCGTCCTGAGAAGTTTTGGGAGGACGGAATAAAAACATTACAGGAGAGATAGGTCAAATATATTTGACTAAAAATATTCACAAGAATCTTAAGTTCTTATTGAAAACATCAGTAAAAAATGCTTACAAACTTATTTCACACCGCAATATTTTTAGTTCTGTCCGTGACTCTTCTCGTATTAGCTTGTATAAACTTTAAAAAAAAAAAAAAAAAAACCTACACTCTGATTACGTCAGTCCATTAATGTTACTTTGAAAAGCTTATTTATGTTAGAAATGACTAAAGAATAATGTTGTTAGAATGTTAGAATAATGACTAAGCTTAATGTTGAATTGTATTGTTTTCAACCTCATCCTTTCCCTATAGACATCCTTCGAGAACCATGCATCTCTAAGCATATCTCTTAGAGACTTTTCCCATTAGTATTTCAAAGAAAACCTTTTTAATAGATTTTTGTATAGTTATGGAACTGTCTTACCCACTGTTGTTCTTGGATTGTTAGCAAAGGAAGTAACACCAATGTTCTTGTCTTCTTCAGGAGGAAACAGGACGAAGTGGAGGTGCTGGAGGAGACGATACGGCAGAGGAACGAGCAACACAAGAAGGCTGGAGTGGAGCTGGAGGCCACTTGTCACATTTGCCTCAAGACCAAGTTCGCAGATGGGATCGGCCACGTCTGCAACTACTGCAGCATCAGGTGCTGTGCGCGCTGCGGTGGCAAGGTCACCCTCAGGTCGAATAAGGTCAGTCTAATCATTTCATTTTTAAATATTAAGTTTTTGAAAATATAGGAGTTTTACTTCATAGAAGGTTAGGCGATTTTTATTTCTGTCATATTAGCGTAGGTAAAATAAAATATGTTTGAGGACATCCTTGTCTATTACGGACGGAGGTCTTCCTCGGGGCAAGTTTTCCAAGTCGGTATCCCCAGCTGAAAACTTAGCTAACCAACGGTGAATGGTCCGTTTATTAACACTCCCTTCCCCAAACGCCTTGCAAATATTTATAGCGGCCTCGGCTGCTGAATGGCCGAGTTTAAACTCTTACAAAAATATTACACGATAATCGCGTGTTTCCATGTTCATATTTGGAGGTATATTAAAAAGTGGGTAATTGATTGGGAAGTTAATGTTTATAATACAAAGGTAGAGGATTAGTAACTGTTTACTTTAAATATGTTAACATTCGGAAGAAAACAACAGAGACCTGCAAAATCCTTTATGTATTTCAGAAACTATAAAATCGGACATTTCATGAGAAACAACCCAATATCTAATACTGTCTGGGGAACTCTCTAGCCTCTATATTCCCAGCGACACCGTTACCTTCTACTCTATTATCTTCTGCCTTCTTTATGTATAGTGGGGCCTAAAGGAGTATATATGGATAATGGAAATGATCCTTTGAAGTTATTCAACTGTTCTATAGAAATAGACTTAATAAACTTTCAAGTTCAACAGCTAATAGCATAAAAAAGTGTTGAACTTC
Source organism: Piezodorus guildinii (assembly GCA_023052935.1). Classification (NCBI taxonomy): domain Eukaryota; kingdom Metazoa; phylum Arthropoda; class Insecta; order Hemiptera; family Pentatomidae; genus Piezodorus; species Piezodorus guildinii. The sequence goes on along the minus strand of CM041296.1, from coordinate 27,099,950 downwards.
TGTTACGGTGAAGCCTTACGTAGTTCAATAAAAATATATTTCCCCAGCGTTTATAATATCTGTTATGTAAGGTGATAAAATCTTATGTAATATACGGTATAAGAATGACCTTGTAACTTAATCTTCTACTTTAATTTCCTGAGTATTCCATTCAAAAATAATCTGTAAAGTGTTGATTAATAGTTATAGCTTTATTCTATATAGTAAATGTTAAATACTTCGTGTAAAAAAAAAAAAAAAAAAAAAAAAGGTTACCCACTTTATAGAGGCTGGGTGTACCCCACAAGGGTCTGCCCCTATGCTGAAATAACCGAATTAATGATATTCTGCCACAGTCGAGATTCGAACACTGTATTCGGACAACAGTAGACGTGCTCCATCTACTTGATCACTAAGGCGGAAAGGTGTCATTTAATAAACGAGAACATGTTCAAAAGCAATCGAACATTACGTAAAATATGAGAGAATCGTTTAAAAGCAAAAGATCATCTTTACTTATTTTATAAGATATGTTTAAAAATAAAATCTCAAAAGTTTATCATATTCATTAATCAGTTTCTTATTTAATTGAGCCGCAAGTCCCGCAATGTCGTTAGGTATTGCGGGAACTGTTGCACGCTGCGCCTTAAAAGAACAACTGAAAGTATATAACGGTGGAGAAGTTGGTTGAGGCTGCGGTCATCGAGAAATACACGCTAATAATATAAACTTATTGTATTGTGTGCCGACGTTTCGGCCTACTTTGTTAGTCTTAATCAGGGCTATTAAAAAAAAAGATAGCAATCAATACAATTAAAAGAAAAAATAATTAGTTGGATATAACGAACGAGTTTGCAAACAATTAATGTTTTAAAGAAAAATAATGTCGAAGTAATATTTGACTACAACAAAAAACAAGAAGAAAGCCCATATGTATAGGGTTTTAGAATCAGTAAAGTGTGATTAATAGATTTTTGAGATCAAGACAACGCGACGATGAACAGAGAGAATAAAAAAAAATCTTACATGGCCAAGCCAGAACTTTTAAGAGATGTGACTCCCTGATAAATCGGTTATTATTGATGATAGAGAAAATATATAAGGTGCTCTGAATCAGGAAATTTTATTAGAATTATTTGAATGAAAATCAAAAGAATATGAAATAGTAACGCAGTCTAGTATAAATGATTATGGTTTACTAAGTCCTCTGAGAAATTCATGAAATTTAACATAGTAAAATATTCCCATCTGACCAAGATACGAAATTAAACAGAAAAAAAAAGAAAATAAGAATTAAGATAAGTAAAAAGAAAATGATTAAATAAAAAATAAATACCTTTGGTGACAATATAATTAACTAATATTTAACGCTTTTGATAAAACTAAAACAAAATTCACAAAAAACAACAACAACTGTGCAGTTATTTCAACATACTTAAACACTTGTAAAAAACTAAAAGTATTGACTATCATCTAACAGTACAAATATTATGTTCAGCTAGCGTCATTAAGGGAAGTGAGAAGATACTGGAACAAAAGGTATTTGAAAGTGGAGAGACAGGTTGCTCGACGGATGTTTGTTGGGAGAGAATTCCACAAACTGGTGGAGTGGGATAGAAAGGAACGTTCATATGTTTTAGTTCTGTGGGAAGGGATATAAAGGTCGGAGTGGGGATCTAGTTTCTTGTGAATGTATTGATGGTTTGAACTGCAGAAGATGGTATACATAGGGAGGGTGCTGGGGATTGATGGTTTGGTAAAGAAATGTTCCTGCTTACGTTTCAAGATACGTATAACCCGAATAACGAACAAAAAAAAAAGTCCGTTTCTTCTAATAAATAAATAAATAAAAACCGTAAATTGTATACCTTAATATAGTTATTTGGAAATAATAAACCATAGTGTAATAATTTGCAGTTTTTTTCTTTCGAAACTTGATTTTTTATATTGTATTTCGGTGTTTTTAGTATAATAGTGTTATCTAATATTATGGAACGGTCATTTCAAGACACTGTACGTAAAAGTTAGAGAATGCTGTTAGAGAGGTGTAACAAGTGATGTGTGCTATGGGGTTATGAATAAGAGCGGGGGGAGGTGGTGACGTCAGCGGGTGACGTGCCCCCCTATTGATCCAGGGTGGGGCCACTTAGCCATTCCCATTGTACCTTCCCTCTTGTCTCATTCACTTCTCTATCTCTAGCCCTTATCGCACTTGTAGTAAAATATACACCAAACCAATAAAATCCAGGATTTTAATTGTAATTAACTCTTAACACAGCCTGATCAGGATTCCTTTAAAAAAAATAGTAATAATAATAAGTCAAAAAAACTCGTATGAACCTAAATATATCACATTTCATTTTCAATAAAAACCAAAATCCAGTGCGCGCTACACACGTCTTTCACTTAACTTACCTAAGAATCATTATCATATCATTTTTTCATGTCTTTGACTCCTAAAACAATAAGAAAAGAATCTGGTTGGCGCAACACACGTCTTTCACTTACCTCCGCCGCACAGTGGGCTATATAATCAATTTAGGTGGACAAAAGTCAAGTCAAACGTTTGGAATTTTCCAGTGCTTCACCTTTTTATTATTAGTTGGCAAAACCATTAATACTAATATTTCCCACGATACCGTGTTTACAAATAAATAGTAAATGAAAGATTCATTCCTGTTCCTAATAACCGACAGTGGGATTATTTTTATACGATGGTCATTTATTCTGTTTAAGGTGTATTTAGAGCAAAGTCTTTTTGCTTTTATTTAACAGTGGACATTGCTAAGACAGGTAAGATATTATATTTCCAAACTCGTTATTGAATATAAATTGCAATCTTACCTGTAGAGTTGATTTAGCAATTTGTAAATGTACGCCCTTATTCAATAACGAAAAACTATATAATCTCCAAGTTACCCCAAGGATTTTTTTGTAGGATTGGTTTTACCAATCCTTCTAGTCTTTAGTATTACAAAGAATTTTTTTTTAGACACAATAATACGAATCAAAAATTTTACAATCTATAATTTCAAGAATTTCCTAGACCATATAAAATACATCTATTAGCAGATTTTAGCAACTCCGAGTTATAATTAGATTTTTTGTATAGTTTTTCTCGTATTCTGGGACTTCAAACGTAAAATATAGAGGAGTTTTAAATTTTAGCAAATATAATTTGATGTTTGACCACGGTGCGCTCGCTAATGGTGTCAAAAAATTAATTTTTTTTTAATAATTTTTTCTTATATTTTTTTTAAATATTTTTTTCCGTAATCTGGGAATTTTGTCCACCTAAATCGGTCATATTGCCCACTGTGCGTCGTTAAAATCTATTTAAGAATTTCTAAATACATTTAGATTAGAAAATAAATTGTTAAAGAATTAATAACATTGAATTTTAATAGAAACATGTGGTTAATTAAATAATATATTGGAAAAAAAAAACCTTTACCACTACAGCCCATGAAGGGTCTTGGGGAGAGTACATGTAGAGATTCGTACTGTTTCTAACAGCTGTGCAATGAGGTGATTATGCCTTGATGCAAGTCCCCCAAATTTTTTGGGTACCCACTTTATGGAGGCTGGGTCTGCCCCAGGAGGGTCTCCATTACCTAGGACCGCTCTCCTCCTTCTCCCTCTCCCTAACTAAATTAACAGAATAAATAATATTCTGCCAGAGGTGGGATTCTAACCCAGGACCCTGAAAACAGTAGACTAGCGTTCTCTCTATCCACTAGACCACGCCGCTTTCCAAATATGTTAGGAAAGCATAATTTAAAATAAAAATAAAATTAAATAATATATTATCAAAGACAATCAGTTAGTTTTATCGGCTTTTCTCCACTATCCGTTAAACTTTACAATTTTTTGTATAAGATAATATTTTTTCAAAAAAATCTTTAGCATTCAAACCGCATATTATACGTCTATATTCCTGTTTTTAAGATCAAAACTCAAAAATTGTAAAAAAAAAAAGTTTGCTTTTTCTACCTTTAGTTGTTAATGGAATTCGCTTAACTCATATATTTATCCGTTTTCTATCAATGCTAAAAAAAGGATATGGTTATTTTTATAGAATCTACAAAATTAAAAGGCACTTCAAAAATCAGCATTTAAGCCCTCCCAGACTACTTTAATCAGAATTAAAGCTATATTATATTCAAACCCATTATATTTTACATTGATATAGCGAGTTTAATCAAAATCGTTTGAGCCGTTTTTGAGAAAATTGTAAGAAGGTGCAAATGCATAGTATAAACTGGCTCTTAAGGTTAGCTAATTTTTATGAAAAAGTTGCTTTAACATCTCGGGCTCTTAGTTGTCTTTAATGTTTAATTTCAATTCCTTTCAATTTCGCGCTGGACTTAACACAAACACACACAGACCTTTTTGAGGGACTTCGTCATTTTGACTCAGGCGACCCTAAAACGTGTATTTCCGTTGAAAACTAGAATTCGAAAATGTTCACGATCGCAATTCTTTCCCTTACCACATAATTCATATATAGGTTAGGTGAGTGAAAGCAAAAAAATCTGGTGCGGGCAACACACGACTTTCTCTTACCTCCGTATTTAGAATCGATTAAAGAATTTTCAAATACAGGAAGAAATAAAAATACGTGAAACTATTAAAGAATTAATTAAATCGAATTGATATAGAAACATGTGTTTTATTAAAAAATCTATTATATTATTATCTAAAATAATCAGTTAGTTTTATCTTCTTTTCATTACTCTCTATTAACTTTTAAAAGTTTGAGTATAAGATAATATTTTTTTCTAAAATCTTTAGCTTTCCAACGGTATATCATACATGTATATTACTGTTCTTATGTTCAGAAACGAAAAATTGCATTAAAAAAATATTTTTTCAGTTTTCTCCTTTAGTTGCTTTTCAAATTTGCTCAACTTGCATATTTAGTTGTTATTTATCAATGATAACTAGATAATATGGTTATTTTTATAAAATATACAAAATTAAAGGTACTTTAGTAGAAGAAAATTTAAAATATCGGCATTTAAGACGTGTCAGACCATTTTGATCAGAATGAAAACGCTAATAGACAGCTCTTATGTGTTCGTCAACTGTAGCTTGTTGAAAAGTCCTTTAGAGTTTTCGAATATTCGAAGACCAGAAAGAAAAAAACAAACAAATAATTAAAGTTAAAAGAAGTACAATATGGGAACAATTAAACTTTTAAAGATGAACTATTTTGAAGTAATATTTGACGACAAGAAAAACAACAATTTTTTAGTTAAAAAATATTAAACTAACAATTATATTTGAGGATATATAACGGTAAAAGATGAGAATAGGAAAATAGGAAGAAAGAAATAAGTGGTGGAAAGAGAACATAATCAATAAAAAAAATGTTTAGTTTTCAATTCATAGCTGATTGTCAAGCTGTCTTTCTCACTGTGTAACTGACGATTATCGAGTTAATCAGCAGTCAGCCTTTGCAAAAGGTTTCCTCATTTGAACATTTTCACGTTACGCCAATAGACTTTGAGGTGAGTGGTTTTATTTTAATAGACAGCTCACTGAGCTGTGTCATTTGTGCTAACTGACGTGGCAGTTAATCCCTACCTACGATCTCTTATCAGCCAGCGCTTCAAGTACACGGTCACGGCACTGGGAATCAGCCTGCCACCGTCCTGAGTTCGTATCCCGGACTAACTAAGAAATCTTTTTTTTTTCTTTGAACATTTTTTAAAAATTTCTTTAAAATGTTTTTTTTATTATTTGTATATAGTTATGTATATAATTTAATTTTTAAAGGGTTATTTAATTTTTATTACTAATATTTATAGTGTATATTTTTTATTTTTTTATTTATTATTTTTTTTTTTTTGTAGATATATTTTCATTTATTATTATTATATTTTTACATTAATAATTTACTAGGATTTTTTATTTTTTATATGTTTTGCAATATATAAACATTATGTCTGATGTGAATTCAGTGATGGACACAGACAATGAGACTCCCTTTAGTGAAATTAGTGAGACTGATTCGCGGTACCTGAAAAGAAGGACGCGACAAAAACGCCACAGAAACATTCAGCCAAATTCTGGGAGTAACTCGCCTAATAAGAAAAAAAATAAGAAGGCGAAGGCTAAACAAAACTGCACTCCAGAAAACCGAAGTACAACTTCAGCCAACACTCAACAAGCCGAAACTGCTTCAACATCTGTACCCTCCAGCAACAATGTTGCAGCCATCAATAACTCGTCGACAACATCCTCCACACCCCATGAATTCAATGAACCTGAGCCACCACCAGTGTATGTTAACAACATTCAAAATTTTTATAAGTTTGGCCAAGAAATATCTGCTCTTATTGGACAGACTAATTTCAAATGCTTCGCAAGACTAAAAGACGTGAAAATTAACACAACAACTAAAGGTAATTATAAAAAACTTGTCACTTATTTGAAAGAGAAACAATACGAATTTCATTGCTACCAGCTGAAAGAAGAGAAGCCATACCGAGTAGTTTTAAGGGGTCTTCACTACACCACCCCCATAGAGGCCATCAAAAAGGACTTAGAGGAACTAGGATTCAGTGTGCGACACATCTCTTGTATTGTCCATCCCACAGAAAAATTTCCATTACCCTTATTCTTTGTAGATCTCGAGCCTGCATCCATCAACCCCGAAATATTTAAAGTTAACAGGCTTGTTTATTCTTGCATTAAATTCGAAGAGCCAAGACAGAAAGATGAGATAGTACAGTGTGCAAACTGTCAAAATCTTGGGCATACGAAGGGATACTGTCATCATCCAGCCAGATGTGTCAAATGCGCCGGCCCTCATGCTTCTAGCACCTGTTTAAAGCCTCGGGACACCCCAGCGAAATGTGCACTGTGCAGTGAAGCTCATCCTGCTAGTTACAAAGGCTGCATAGTATACAAAAATTGGATGAGACAAAAAAACCTAAATATAGCCTCTAGAACCCCACTGGAGAGTTCAAGAACTGATAATGAAGCACCCTGCCCTTCGACCAAGACTACCCCGATGATCCGTCGAACTCCAGGAGCCAGCGTTTATCAACCGCCATCAAGTTCCAACACATCCACCTATTCTGCAATAGCCAACATACCTCTGCCCCGACCTCAGTCTCCTCAAACCTCCACATCACATCCTCAAACATCCCATCCTCAACCCCAGATCCCCTATTACCAGCCACAGACTTTAAAATCAGAGCCTCAGAGAACTCAACCTAAACCTCAAAATTCCCATCCTCAGACGAAAATACCAATTAATGACCCAAAACCTGCTTCTCTAAGGGTAAAATTACCGCCACTAATCCCTCCACAGACCAATCCCAAACATCCACCTTCATTAATGCCCACAGTTCAAAACAATCACTCATTAGAAGCTCCTATATTATATGCTGAACCTCATCAACTCCCTCAGAGAAAAATCCCAACCACTCTGAAAGAGTTTAATACTTTATCCCTCGACACCCCTGCCTATTCCTATCAACCTCCAACTGATATCACATCAATTCTTTCATCCTTCCTTCTTGACCTCCAAAACACCATCAAACCACTCATCAATCTCCTTACAAGTCTCCTATCACAGTTCCCGCTTAATCTCCCAAGATGAACAAACAGACCCTAGCTATTCTACTATGGAATTCCAATGGTCTGAAGAATCACAGAAACGAACTTGACATCTTTCTTCACGACAATCACATTGACATTGCCCTGATTACTGAAACTCATTTCACAACTCATTCTCACTTTTACATACGGGACTACATTACTTACAGATCAAATCATCCAGATAACACATCCCATGCAGGCTCATGTATCCTTATTCACAAATCCTTACCCCACTCTCTGATTCCCTCCACTCCAACCGACACCATTCAGTCAACCTCTATCACCTTATCCTGCCACCCCTTTACCACAACGATCTCAGCTGTATACTGCCCTCCTGGTAATTCCTTATCCTATAATCACCTTGATACCTTATTCAGATCTTTTGGTCCGCGCTTCATTGCTGGTGGAGACTACAACGCCAAAGACCAACGGTGGGGATGTCGAACGTCCAATACTCGTGGCAGGATTCTTTCCCAGATCACTCACTCCAATAGCTATTCCGTCCTTTCACCCTCAGACCCTACTTATTGGCCAACATCGCTTAAAAAACGCCCTGATATACTTGATATATTCGTTACATCCCAAATACCTACAGTCCAAACCACGATAAGAACCTTAGATGACCTTTCCTCAGACCATAGTCCAGTTCTGCTTCTCATGCATTCCAATCCTGTTCCGAAACCTTCTTTTCCTTCACTGATTACTGGACATGTTAACTGGGACAATTTTCGACTTGACATGGAAAGCAACCTTGACTTGACAATTCCATTAAAAACCAAACAACACATTGACTCAGCCATTGAACAACTCACAAAAACAATTGCGACAGTTGTCAAAAACAACACATCACACCCTACAAACAAATACCCTCAAGACCTTAACAATAACTTGCCACGACATATCCGAATGCTTCTAAAAGAAAAACGACTAGCAAGGACTAAGTGGCATAAAACTAGGTACCCATCTGACAAAGCTCGTTACACGCAACTTACTAACAAATTAAAAAAAGAAATAAGAAAATTTAAAGTACAAACTTTACAGAACTTTACAGAAAACCTAAACACCTCTGATAAATCCTTATGGATAGCAACCAAAAAACTCCTTAAATTTAAATCATTTAATCACCCGCTCCTCAATGAATCCAATAACTGGTCACGATCAGATCAAGAAAAGTCACAAATATTTGGTAAACACCTCTTCAATATTTTTAACCCTCATCCAGATATCCTAAATCCAACCCACATTGAACATGTTGAGGCAGAACTAGCTATCCCACTCCAAATGTCCCTTCCTCCTAAAGTCTTTCATCCTTCTGAAGTCATAAACATAATTAAAAAATTACCTTCCAAAAAAACTCCTGGCCATGATCTTATCACACCTCACATCCTAAAACAACTTCCTCGAAAAGCCGTCGTTTTCCTTACCTATATATACAATGCCACTCTCAGATCCACGTATTTTCCTACTGCTTGGAAACTTTCAATAGTAAAAATGATACAAAAACCCAATAAGCCTCCTGAACATCCGTCATCCTATCGTCCTATCTCCCTTTTGCCCATCATGGGCAAAATCCTAGAAAAACTCCTTCTAAAACGTCTTTATCCTATCCTAGAAATGAATCATGTTATCCCTGACCACCAGTTTGGATTTCGAACATCTCATTCTACAATACAACAATGTCACCGCGTGGTGGATGTAGTGTCCTCCACATTGGAGCGGGGAATGTACTGCACTGGAGCCTTTCTTGATGTAGAACAAGCATTTGATCGAGTCTGGCACCAGGGACTGCTTTACAAACTCCGTCAATTCCTCACCCCTACATATTTCCTATTAATGCGTTCCTACCTTACTGGCAGAACCTTTAAGGTAAACCACAACTTTTCCTACTCATCCACATTTTCCCTATCTGCTGGAGTGCCTCAAGGTAGTATCTTAGGTCCTATCCTCTACTCCCTTTATACAGCTGACATTCCACTCCATCCTCGCACTGTCCTCAATACTTATGCTGATGACACGTGTGTCTTATCAGTCCATAATGATCCAACTACTGCATCCCAAACCCTTCAGTCCCACATCAAAGCCATTGAAGAATGGTGTCAAAATTGGAGGATTAAAATAAATCCCAACAAATCCCACCAAATCACCTTTACCCTCCGTCGCAAACCGATGACTTCCTGCCCCCCAGTATCCTTTAATAATATTACCCTTACTTCTGTAGAACAAATCCGATACCTAGGTCTCCATCTTGACAAGCGCCTTACTTGGAATCCTCACACAAGACTGAAACGACAAGAAACTGCTCGAAGATATCGATTACTACAACACTTACTAGACAAACGTTCAATACTTCCAGTACATTACAAAAGACTCATCTACATCACAATTATCAGACCTATTTGGACATATGGAATCGAGCTTTGGGGCTCTACGAAACCATCTAATTCCTCCCGCATCCAGTCCTTACAATCCAAAATCCTTCGCAAAATTCTGAATGCTCCTTATTTTGTCACAAATCAAATCCTCCATAATGACCTAAACATCCCATTTGTTGCAGACATAGCCCGTGATAGATACTCCTCTTTCCATTCTAAACTCCCTGCACATACAAACCGACTTGTCCGTAATTTATCTTCCTCAGATATCCCTGATAATCCTCCAAGGCGACTGAAAAGAAGGTGGCCTCGGGACCTACTGTATTAAAATAGTTAGTGAAGTGCTACCACTGGCTGGTTCTTTCTCAAGACATTTTCATAACTTTTTATATTCATTCTACATATTTACTTATTGTATTCTTTAGTACAGTTGTAAATTACTATAAATAAAAAAAAAAAAAAAAAAAAAAGTTTTCAATTCACCTTGCATTAAATATGTCTATTTCTTTTTCTTTTTTTTTTTTTTTTTTGTATTTATGAATAATCGAGTTTAATATTATGCTACTTAAACAAATTATTTTTATTTTTCCTCGTCTCTGATAATTATTTTCTTTTTATATAATTACTAAAACAAAATTAGTCATCTTTAAAAGTTCAATTTTTCATATATTGGTCTTCTATTAACTTTAATTATTTGCTTGGTTTCTCTTTATAGTATTCAAATATTCTCACTCCAATATTATCATCTTCATTTTATGTTTGCTTCCATGTTTTCGTTTATACCGTCATATTATCACTTTAATTTAATTTTATGTTTGTTTCCATATTTGTATTACTGTCATCATATTATTTTACTCAACTTATTATTGTTTGTTTTTTTTTTATTTTATTTCTTATTATCTTGTTCCTGACGTGGGCCCACAACGTAAGCTGAGACGGCACACAATTACAATGAATATTACTTATTAGTGTGTATTTCTTTTTTTTTTTTTTTTTTTTAATGACACCCCCAAAAATCTTTCTCATCAAATATTCTCAACAAGCAACTCCATCATTGTTAATCGTAACAGTTGAATATACTGCGACGTGCAATATACCAGAAATAACATATTCCTCACCGACTAGTGAGTGGAGCACAAAAGTTTACAAAAATAAGCATATTTTTACTTTCAGTTACTATACATAGTAAGGGTAAGTATTGCGATCGTGAAAATTTTCGAATTCTAGTTTTCAACGGAAATACACGTTTTAGGGTCCCCTGAATCCAAAACACCAGTCCCGCAAAAAGGTCTGTGTGTGGTAACTCCCAGGCAGAAAACGAATAGTCCAATGAAACTGAAATTTCATATTTAAGACAACTATACGAGACGTTACAAAACCTTTTTCATCAAAATGAGCTTACCAGAAGAGCCACTTTATACCATGCATTTTACACCTTTTTACGATTTTCTCAAAAACGGTTCCAACGATTTTGATTAAACTCGCTATATTGATGTAAAATTTAATGGGCTTTAATATAATTTAGGTTTCATTCTGATCAAAATGGTCTGACACGTCTTAAATGCCAATATTTTAAATTTTCCTCTACTACAGTACCTTTAATTTTGTATATTTTATAAAAATAACCATATTATCTAGTTAGCATTGATAAATAACAACTAAATATGCAAGTTGAGCTAATTTGAAAAGCAACTAAAGGAGAAAACTGAAAAAATATTTTTTAAATGCAATTTTTTGTTTCTGAACATAAGAACAGTAATATACATGTATGATATACCGTTGGAAAGCTAAAGATTTTAGAAAAAAATATTATCTAATACACAAGAGCTTGTAAAAGTTAATAGGGAGTGATAAAAGGCCGATAAAACTAAGTGATTGTTTTACATAATAATATCATAGATTTTTTAATAAAACACATGTTTCTATATAAATTCTATTTAACTAATTCTTTAATGGTTTCACTCATTTTTATCTCTTACTGTTTTTGAAAATTCTTTAATCGATTCTAAAAACGGAGGTAAGGGAAAGTCGTGTGTTGCCTCCACTAGATTTTTTGAAAATGTAGATGGGCCAGTCATGTGGTTAGGCTGGATCCCAGAAGATGGTCTAAAATTGCTACTGAATGGATTCCAAGGGAACGTAAGAGATGCCGAGGAAGACCACTGGCGAGGTAGTGTGTATGTAGTGGCGAGACTGTTGGGCTGCAGTGGCTAGAAATAGGAATATAGGCAGTAAGAGAAAAAAACTATCAGTGAATAAATGGATATAATTTTAGCTTAATTCATTTTAAGAAATTTTTTTATTTTATTTATATTATAAGTTCAAACAAGTAAATATTATAAATAGTAATATGAATTTAGAAGAGGAAATTTTGAAATAATTTCAATACCAGACTTGTACCTCCTAAAAGGGGAAGGCTTATTGTTCTGTAAAGGATAAAATAAATTTATTATTATTGTTATTATTATATTAAACTAACAATTACATGTAAAAGAATACGGAAAAAGATAAGAATAGGAAAAGAGGGAAAAATAAATAAGTGAAGAAAAGATAAGATAATTAATAAGAAAGAAAATACATAAGCTAGTTAAATATTGAGATACCTTCTTTGAGTCAGTATGTATTTTCTTATTGATTATGTCCTCTTTCCCCAACTTATTTCTTTCTACCTCTTTTCCTATTCTTATCTTTTTCCGTTATATATCCTCACACATAATTGTTAGTTTAATATTTTATTACTAAAAACGTTCTTCTTGTTTCTTGTCGTCGTCAAATAGTACTGTCAAATGTTCATCTTTATAAATTAAATTGTTCACATATTGTTCTTCTTTTAACTTTATTAATTGCTTAGTTTCTCTTTATGGTCTTCGAATATTATCTTTCTAATATTATCATCTTAATTTTATGTTTCTTTCCATATTGCATAACTGTCATATTTTACCCAGTTTATTATTCATTTCCTCATTTTATTGGTCGTTATCTTATTTCTCCTAGTCCTGATGAAGACCCACAATGTAAGTAAAAATGTTTTGTTTTTTTTATGACGCAACCATCTTCCTCATCAAATATTCTCAAGGGTAAACTAAAGTCCATCATTGTTAACAGTAATAGTTGAATATGCCCCGACGTGAAACATGCCAGAAAGAACATATTCCTCGCCGAACAGGAGAGCCCATCAGATTTTGCCAGGAGGGACATAAAAAATTCCCGCCACCCATGGGACGGCCTACACACCCTATCGTGCTAATGAGACCGTCCTATGAATACCTCCTATCAAAAATGAAAATTTTAATTTCTTTCCTCTTATTTTTTATTTTTATTTTTTATATCTCATCTTAGGTGTTTTCCTTCCTTCCAGAGGTTTTAGGTTGGTTGGTTGGTTGGCACAAAACATCTCGGTCATCAGTGCTAGACACTCATTTTTAGAAACTAATTTAAGGTTAAATAATGAACAATTGTTTTACTAAAAAACAAATAACAACAAATAGTTGAAAACAATTAACTAATAAGAATAATCACTAGTAAGAAAAAATGTAACAGCATTAGCAAAAGATAAACATATATCAGGTTAAATTAAAAAAAAAAAATATATATATATATATATATATATATATATATATATATATATATAAATAAAGTTAAAAATTAATTAATTAATTTAGAAAATAAAATAATAATAATTTTAAAAATAATAATAATATTAGTAAAATATAATTTTCAAATCTGCTTGTAGAAGTCCATTTCCGTAAGAAAGCACATCAATTCGTTAATTCTATTTATATCGTTCTCCAAAGCATACGCGACATTGAGTGGTATTCTCCTTTGGTTCAATTTCTCTGTGTAGAAGGGACATTCCTCGAAAATATGAGTAACTGTCAGGGCTCCCCCACAATGCTGACATCTTGGGGGCAAATCCTTAGATATTAAATGCCCATGGGTTAACCTTGTATGTCCGATTCTCAGGCGGGCCAGGACCACCTCCTCTCTGCGGTTGATGCGATTTGAGGTTTTCCAAGACTTTGGCTCACTCTTAATCGCTTTCAGCTTGCTTGGATAGCTGTTTTTCCATGTTTCATCCCATTTTTTAAAAACATTTCAATTAGAGGGCGCGCTAGTTCTGATGGTGTTAACAGTGCTTTACCACGACCAGGGAGAGTGAGAGCCTCTTTGGCTGCCTTATCTGCCATTTCATTTCCCATTATCCCCATATGGCCCGGTATCCAGACATAATGAATTATTTTTCCGTCTTCAGCCATTGATTTGGTAAATTCCAGGATTCTTAAAATTCCTGGATGACTGGAATACATATTGTCAAGAGCTTTTAGAGCGCTCAATGAATCTGAGGCTATGATGACATTTTCTATTGGGAGAGTTCTAGAATAATCTAAAGCCATTGCGATCGCATTCACTTCAGCTGTATAGACAGAGCAAAATTGATGAAGTTTCGACTTGTAGGTGCAATCTGACGCAACAAAAGCTGAACCAGTGGATGAGTCCGACTTTGAACCATCTGTGAATATAAAACTTGTGGCTAGGCAATGCGCTGATGATCTTCTCAAAGCGTTTTTTGAAATCTTTTGAATTTGAATTCTCTTTAGTAAAGTTTGTCAATTGAAGATATAGATGGGGTTTTTGAAATGTCCATGGTGAGGTCCTGTTTTCTATTGAATTGAGGTTTTAGAGGTTTTAGGGGTTACTATACTAGTGGGTCCGCCACTGCTTCACACGGGTGCAATGCCATTTATTGTTAAGAAAAGCTCTGTATGACCGATTTAGAGTTATCACTTTGGGTGTTTAGGTTATCGTAGCGCAAAGTGCCATTAACAAGAAAATATGTTTATTTTATAACGTCTATTCATTATTTTAATTAATCATCAGCAGAATTTGTTCCTCCCTGGCGCGACAGGCCGTGTAGGCTGCTGGGAGAATACTACACTCACGTTTCTCGATGAAAGTTTATAGGGTAGTGTCATCATTCCCCACACCTATTTTTGTGAGTGGGCACCAGTTGGCTGACGGGTCTCCATATCCGGGGGAGAGGCTCTGTGAGAACCCCCATTAAGCTACATGCTTGAAAAAGTCCCACCGGGTCTAGGATTTGAACTCACAACCTTCAGCGTGAGACTAGCGCTATAAATTATTGGTTCAGTTTTTTTCCTTTGTGTTATTTTAAATTAATTTATAAATAACAAAAAAATCAATTTTTTTTTTCAAGTCACTTAAAATTTCTGCTAGTTAATTGTTAGTATAAAAACGAAAAATTATACGAAAATGATCTTTATACTATAACGACTTACCAACAGTGCCAGAAACTGTCGGCAAATTTTCAACAGCAAAGATACAGCGTGTCAGTGTCAAACGAGTTACATTTTTTTAAAAAAGGTCGCACAAAGAAATTATACACCTCCAGCCTAATATTAGGTTGTTTCACATGAAATGTCCATTTTTATAGTTTCTGAAATACATAAAGGATTTTTCAGGTCTCTGTTGTTTTCTTTCGAATGTTTACATATTTAAATTTAACAGTTACTAATCCTCTACCTTTGTATTTTAAACATTAGCTTCCCAATCAATTACCCACTTTTTAGTATACCTCCAAATATGTACATGGAAACACGCAATTTCGAGTAATATTTTTGTACGAGTTTAAACTCGGCCATTCAGCAGCTGAGGCCACTAGAAATATTTGCAAGGCGTTTGGGAAGAGAGCGTTAATGAACGGACCATTCGCCGTTGGTTTGCTAAATTTTCAGCTGGGGATACCGACTTGGAAAACTTGCCCCGAGGAAGACCTCCGTCCGTAATAGATAACGATGTCCTCAAACATACAGTAGAAGGAAACACCTACCAAACAGTTAAAGGACTCTCAGCACAACTAATTGCAAGTGCATCTACCGTTTCCAGACGTTCAAAATATATTGGGAAAGTAAAAAAGCTCGATACAAGGGTACCTCATGATCCCACTGAGCGGCAGCAAGACCCCATGTTTCAAAACATACCGTGCAAAAATTGACAGAACTGGGCTACGAAGTTCTTCCGCACCCACCATATTCTCCTGACTTGTCTCCAAAATATTACCACCTGTTCAGGAATTTAGACAACTTCGTCAAAGGAAAACTTTTTGAAAATGATGATCAAGTGAAAAGTGCGTTTTCAGATTTTGTTTCACTTCAAAGCTCAGAGTTTTTCAGTTCGGGATAAAAAAGTTGGTGTCACGTTGGGAAAAATGTGTAGAAAATGAAGGTAAATACTTCGAATAAAATTATCTTGTTTTCATATCGTATTTTTAATAAAAATCCTTTACCTTGAAACGGACATTTCATGTGACACAACCCAATAGATATATTACAGACCATAGACATATTTATTTCGAAAAATATATAAGAGGTTTCCGTTTACACTTTTTCTCTTATCGCTTTAGGTTGTCTTATTATGGGACTTAATATTATTATCGCTGGGTGGATTATTATTGTGGACATTTATTACATTTGTTTTTCATGTTCTACGTATCTTGAAACATGTAACATTTTATGGAGTTATTTTTCTTTCTTTTTTTTTTTGGTAGATTACAAATGTCCATTATTGCAAATAATAAACCAAAAAGTGAGTGTGTTCTAATTATTACAGGTTTCATGTTTCGGTCTTAATCCCTTAATGCTAACGCTATATGTAAATGAACAATTAGACTAATAGCTGTATAATTGAACTTTTTATTTATTCCACGAATATACCGCTCCTCCCATCCTTTCGTCAATTAAAAGTTCACAAAAAATCTAACATCATAATGATTCCGGGCAAAACTTTATGGTCTGTTTTACCAACAAAATGAATTGCGTGAAACCTAAACTTAATCTGGAAAACCCACAATCAGTTCGAACCACGATAAAATTCAGATACTCGTTATAGTGAGGTATTTAATATGGATATGGTTAGAAAAAAGAGCAATGACATATTTTTAACTCGAAATTCAGATTATGTGAGAAAATATATACCGACGGTTCTATACGGATGTGAATCTTGGTCGCTTACTTTGAAGGATGATCAGCGCTCTTGGTTTATAGAATAAGGTACTACATAAAATGTGTGGTCCAAACAGAGATAAGGCCACTGAAGAATTCAGAAGATAACACAACGCGAAATGACGACGCTTGTACCCTGTCAGTATAATTGAGTTGATAGTAGAAGATCCGAACTTGAAACGATCTGCACCGAGCTGAAAATATAATGAAACATATTTTATAATAAATTTAGTATATTAGAAAATATTTTAAGAATGGGTTGCCTAAAAAAATCCTGGACACACTATTTTTAATTATTTAAAAAAAAAATATTTTTAATTAAATGTTGCAACATTTACCTTGTTTTTGGTATTTGTGTAAAAAATGGTCCTGTAATTTTATATGGGATATCAAAATTTCTTATATTCAATGTCCGATTACGTGCGGCTGCAATGTTGTGTCCTTTATTATTACACGCTATACTCAACTCGGATCTCTCTGTCACACGTTTCCACTCGCGTTAAACTTTAATCTTTAAAATTCGGTAACCCAGATTAGGACCAAGTTTTTTGCAGACAACCCTATATCAATGTGTTTGCAATAAAACAACGCTTATATTGATATATTTTTTTTTCTATGATCAAGCCAGTGCACATAACTGATATCGACATACCCGCTTTTACCTGACAACCGATAGTTTGTCCAGGAAAAGATTAGGCAACCCAACGGCTGCACATTCTATACCTTTGATACTTTAAGTCTAGGTAAAAGTTTTATTATTATCATGATGTTGCAACATTTAATTAAAAATAATTTAAAAAAAGTCTGTCCAGGATTTTTTTAGGCAACCCATTCTTAACATGTTTTCTAATATACTAAATTTGTTTGAAAATATGTTTCATTCTATTATCAGCTCGGTGCAGATCGTTTCAAGTTCGGTTCTTAGACCATGATAATGTCGTGGCTACTCAAATGGAAGTTTAAAGTTTTTGGATTGGTGGGGTACAAATTCCAAAACCGCTGCCAGGTTGGGTTTGGACGTTGGCCATTGGACAAATCTGTTTAGGCAACATTTAGTGGTATCGGCATTGAACCTTAGGGTTCAGTAAGCCTTTTATTATTAGTATAGAAGATAAATATATTATGGACCCGGAAATCTACTGTTGATGCTTAAGAGTTTCATGCAAATAATATCTATTGAAATATTAAATATTGAAACAAGTGGTAGGCCTTGAACATCTAATTTTTAAATAGTTAAAATCTGCTCTTACTTTCACTTACTATATATAGTAAGGGAAAGTATTGCGATCGTGAAAATTAAACGGAAATACATATTTTAGGGTCCCCTGAGTCCAAATAACCAAGTCCCGCAAAAAGGTCTGTGTGTGTGGTAACTCCCGGGCAGAAACGGTAAGTCCTATGAAACTGAAATTTCACATTTAAGACAAATATACGCCCGAGACGTTACAAAACCTTTATCATCATAATGAGCTTACCAGAAATGCCACTTTATACTTTACATTTTGCACCTTTTTTCGATTTTCTCAAAAACGGTTCCGACGATTTTGATTAAACTCGCTATATCGATGTAAACATTAATGGGCTTTAATATCATGTAGGTTTCATTCTGATTAAAATGGTCTGACAGTGCTTAAATGCCGGTACTTTAAATTTTATTCCTCTAAAGTACCTTTAATTTTATTGATTCTATAAAAATAACTATATTATCTTGTTACCACTGATAGAAAAAAGGTAAATATATAAATTGAATGAATTTGATACTGCGTTATTTATATTGAGTTATTTATATTGCCTTTTCATCACTCTCCGTTAATTTTTACAATTTCTTCATTGTTATTATATATTTTTTTCTAAAATCATTAGCTTTCCAACGGTATATTATACATCTTCACTACTGTTCTTGTGTGTTGAATATCAAATTCGATCAAATTATCTATTTACCTTTCTTGTTTTTAATCTACAAAAATCTGTTGCGGGCAACACACGACTTTCACTTACCTCCGTGTTTAGAATCGATTCAAGAATTTTCAAATGCAGTAAGAGATAAAAATGATTGAAACCATTAAAAAATTAGTTAAATGGAATTTCTATAGAAACATGTGTTTTATTAACAAATCTATTTTATTATTATCTAAAATAATTACTTAGCTTCATCGGCTTTTCATCACTCTCTATCAACTTTTAAAAGCTTGTGTATGAGATAATATTTTTTCTAAAATCTTTATCTTTTCAACAGTATATTATATATGTATATCACTGTTCTTAATTTATTGTAAAAAACAAAAAATTGCATTAAAAAAATATTTTTTCAGTTTTTTCCTTTAGCTGGGTATCGAATTCATTCAATTTATATAATTAAAACCTCTTTTTCATTAGTGGTGACAAGATAATATAGTTATTTTTATAGAATTAAAAAAATTAAAGGTACTTTAGAAGAAGAAAAATTTCAAATATAGCTATTTATGCCCTGTAGGAATATTTAAATCAGACTGAAACCTACATAATATTAAAGCCTATTAAATTTAAGAGTATGATCAACATCGTTATGCCTTAAATATGAACATTACAAATTTTATCGCCCTGTTTACCACCGATGATATTGATGAATTAAAAAATATTTATTATTATGCCAGGCAATGTTGCCAAATCAGATCATTTATAATAAATGAATAAACATGTTTGTTAACTGTATCATATTATTTATCGTGTTTCGCCATATTATGTAAAACATATATTTATATATTTATTATATTGTAAACTACTATATTATTCATATATTGTATTTGAGTTATTTTGTTATAAGTTTTATTGTAATACAATGTACCTAGAGCTGATAACGTAGTGAATTGGTGTCTTGCTAACTTTTTTATTGAAGTATGTTTTTTATTCTATACTTGTTATGTAGCCAGCTCTATTTGTATGGGGGTTACCCCGAAAGCAAATAAAATTATTCATTCATTCATTCATTCATTCATTCACATCGTTAGAGCCGTTTTTGAGAAAATCGTAAAAAGGTTAAGATTAAAAAATGGAAAAAAAAAGGTATTAAGGAGCTCTTCTAGTTAGCCGATTTTGGTGGAAAAGGTTGCTGTAACATATCGGAAGTATAGTTGTCTTCAATATGAAATGTCTTTTTATTTTCGCGCTAGACTTTTTTTTTTCCTCGTTGGCGTAAACCACTTGGGTCATTTTCGGCTTAAGTCACTATGATAAATGGATTAAATATTATAGTCTATTGTACAAGTCTGTCTGTCGTAGGAAGTCAACAAGTTTTGCGGTTTTCTGTATGTTGTCTTGTGAAACGGTTGGTAAGTCAGTGTCAATTGTAATATGTGCTCTGTGAGTATCATAAGCCCTACACTCTGTCAAAATGTGTTTAACAGTAATCGGGCAACCGCATGTTGGGCAGTCCGTAGGAGGTTGCCGTGCCATGAGATGTCCGTGAGTTAGTCGGGTGTGTCCAATACGCAGGCGCGTCAGGATAACCTCTTCCCTTCGCTTTTGTCGTAGAGACGAATGCCAATGGGAGATGTCTCTTCTTATTTCCCTTAATTTGTTGTCAGTAGTGTCATGCTAAATCTGTCCCCACTTCGACCGAATCCGCTGCTTGATGATAGAAACATAGTCGCCAACAGGCACCCCGATAAAGGGAATGCTGTTATTGCTTCTTTGGCTCTCGATCTGCGAGTTCATTGCCAACTATACCGCAGTGGCTCGGTACCCAGACGAAAATAACTGAATTATTGGAAACTATTGTGGACTGCAATGATAATAGAATATTTTGAATAAGAGAGTCAGTGGATAAAAGGCGTTTCAAGCTGAGCAGATCCTGAGATAAGGAGTCTGTGCAAATTATCCTGGTTGTTTTAGTAGTTATATTCCAAAATATTCCCTCAGTGACCAAAGATGCATTTTGGAAAAAAAGAACTAGAATTAAGTATATAGTTATAAACTTTCTTTATCTTTTTACTGATTTACAGAAAAGTAAACCATTTGTATTACTAATTGTATTTACATTTATCTTTGTATAAAATATATAGTAAGAGAAATTATAGTAAATTTAAAATTTAAAGAGTCCAAATGAACAAGTCCAGCAAAAAGGTCTGTGTCTGTAAAGGTTAATTGCCTTTATATTTTACGTCATTGTCTCTCTTTTTGTATAAAGCAATACAACGTGTCGTTTATAGAAAGAAAGAAAGACTTCCTTAGCTTAATCCGGCCCTGATCCATTAAAGTTCTAAAATACTTCATCGACATTTTTCATACATCATACATCATTTTTTTTTTTTTTTTTTTTTTTGTATCTTGATATTCGAATTAATAATTGAATTTTAAAAACGATCTCTTTGGATATTCATTGAATAGGTCTTTATTTTTGCAAGCAGCAGTCGACAGTGGTAGGATTCCCCCGGAATCATTTTTTCAACTTTCAGGATACTTACTTTAAGCCCTTGAGAAAACTGTGTACAGTGTATCCTGAGGGAAACTTTATGAAAGGGGATCAACAGTGATATCATTTTTTCACAAATATTATGTAGTTTATGGATTTCAATGGTGCCAATCTCATTGGTATGTATCATATCCCTAGATATGTCATATAAACTTTCAGCCTTAGTATTATAAACCTTCAGTAGCTATCAAATCGACTTAAGGATTATATATCTACAATTTTGTGGGCTTTTGGTTTATTATTTTCAATAACGTACCTTTGTTACCGACCAAGAAAAAAGAAACTGAGTTCTTAAGTTTTAAAATGAGTATAACTCAAATATTGAATTAAACAAAACAAAAACCGTTTGTCCACCGTTCGACGTTCTCGACTTTTCTCCGAAACTACTAGACTGATTCCTCCGAAACTTCGCGCATATAATAACAGGGTATCTGCCGATGTTCCTATACCTCGAAGTTGATATCAACCGATTAGTTTCTGAGTGAAGGGCCTATTAAAAATGTTTTAATCCAATAACTCAGTTATTTTTGAAGATAGAGAAAAAAATGTGGGGTTTTAGTATCAGAACACCGCAATTAATTATAGAAAATAAAATTTGAAATTTTAACCATATATACACCCATAACTCTGTATTTATATTTTATTTTTCTTCATTATTCGTCGGAATCATATAAAGCCCTCAAAACTTAGATGCTGTTATAGTATATTGGGTTGTGTCACATGAAATGTAGGGGTTTCCTTCTACTGTATGTTTGAGGACATCGTTGTCTATTACGGACGGAGGTCTTCCTCCGGGCAAGTTTTCCAAGTCGGTATCCCCAGCTGAAAACTTAGCAATCAACGGCGAATGTTCCGTTCATTAACACTCCCTTCTCCAAACACCTTGCAAATATTTCTAGCGGCCTCAGCTGCTGAATGGTCGAGTTTAAACTCGTACAAAAATATTACTCGAAAATCGCGTGTTTCTATGTTCATATTTGGAGGTATACTAAAAAGTGGGTAATTGATTGGGAAGCTAATGTTTATAATACAAAGATAGAGGATTAGTAACTGTTTACTTTAAATATGTAAACATTCGGAAGAAAACAACAGAGACCTGCAAAAATCCTTTATGTATTTCAGAAACTATAAAAACGGACATTTCGTGTGAAACAACCCAATATATATAAATCAAGCATTGCTTATATGAAGTCGATTTTATTTCATGGTCATGTTATGACGTGATTTGGCCACTTTATAACACACATTTTGCACATTTTTACGTGTTTTCAAACGCAGCTCGTGCAATTTTGATTAAACTCCCTACATCAGAGTAAAATTGAATGGCCTTTGACACCATGTTGGTTTCATTCTGATTGAAGTAGTTTGACAGTACCTAAATGACGATATTTTCAATTTTCTTCCTCTGGTGTACCTTCAATGTTGTAGATTTGAAAATATTAACCATATCATCTTGCTATAGCATTGATTAAAAACAGGTCGGAGGAAATTCCAATTTGGATCTGCTGCCCAACTTCGCTGAGTTGCCACACAGCATACCGCATCAATCTTGAAGACAATTTCAAAGAAAAAAGATAGAGGGAGATTCTGCCAAATAGAAGTACATATACTTTAGTGCTTTTGAAATTGATCATGGACTTATAAAAATCCAGACTAATCCTAATATAAATGGTGATGTAGGATTCCCAGTGAGTCCAAGATTATGGTCTCCGCCATGTTTTGCAACTGATTTTTTTCGAGTCCATAATTCTCCAAAAATACACTAGTGGCTACTGGGATGGTCTCCCTGCTATCGAACCCAAGTCCCACGACTGTAAATTTCCTCTCGCCGAACTCCCAAGAAATTTTCTTTCAGGTATGGAATACATTTCGTATATACGAGTATCCTTTCTTTCTCTTCTTTAATCTTTTTGCCTGTTCCTGGTTGTTTGTTTCATATCTGAAAGTGGGATCCACTATCAATGCTTTATTTTTTGTGGCACTAAATGCAAGATATCCACAAATCTGGTTGGCCCATCTGTATCAAGGCCAAAAACCTCTTGATGACATTTGTACTTTTTCAGTTCCAAAAGTTCTGCTAATTCCTTCTTCATGCGGTTGTGCCGGCGGGTAACGAGCAACGAATTCGATAACCAAGTAAAGGAGAAAAGAGCTTCTTCGAAACTCGTAATTATTTAATATCGTATACCTTTGATTTTATTTAATTGTTTTACAGCCGAGATAACTGTAAGTGTTTTTTTCAAGCACCAGATTTTTTTTAATTATTTTTTTTATTAACTGACATTTTTAAAGTCTAACGGAAGGGGTCACCTGCTGCAGGGTGGCTAGCATAATGGGTTTCTATGCCTAAGGTCACGGGTTCAAACCCGCAGGAGGTCCTAGTTTTATAATGGGAGTAAAAAATCCTTTGTTATGCAGTCCTTCGGAGGGACGTAAAAAGGTAGTTAAAATGTATGACTCCCTCTGTAGCATCGTCCGATTAGCCACAGGAGCATGAAGTAACGTTAAATAAACAAACACAAAAACTTTTAAATTTGTATTCGATAGCTTTAATTATATTTATCCACCTAAAGTCGAAACAAAGCCCGATTAAATCAATCTATTTTAATTTTGTTGTAGCCAGCTACTACGTCTTTGGCCGAGTATAGTCTGGAAGATTGTTTGACCACTGTACGTGGCTACCAAATTGTGAGGCTGACACCAAATGAATTAATAAACTTTTTTTTTATAAATATTTATTGAGATATATTACCATTTGTTTCTAAATGAGCAGTAGTAATAGTCATAAGAGACCACATTCATAGAATATATACAGAAAATAATTCAAATAACATCAAATATAATATATAATTAAAAAAATAATTATAAAAAAACAACAACCTATAATTGAGATAATTTGACCTCATGAGCGTGTCACAAATTGAGAAATAAATTAACATCATACACACAATCATAACTATATACAATATTTACAAGCTGCTAAAGGAACCCCAGACTGGGCTTTTCCATCCACTTGTAGAGGGAAAAGCGGAATCCGAGAAACCCCAGCGACTCTCTCTCAGCCACCTCAAAGGTGTGAGCCAGTGGAGGCTGAGCTAGGGTGTAATAGTCACAAACATACAGTACATGATTGGAGGACCTGACCAGTGTCAGAACTCCAGTATAAATGTTTACAAAACGTCTCGCGGCCACTGCCGTTTCAATTTTCGAGGAGGATTGTGGGAATGGATGAAGCTGGATAGGGGTAGTTCTAGAGGGTTAGGATGATGAGTAAGGCTCTGATGAAATTTGGAAAATTTTGATGGTACCAGGTCTAAATTAAATGGAATATTAAGGTCGTGGTGTAGGGTACAGTTGGTAACATAATAAGGTCAGTTGATGGCACAGCTTAACATCGAATTTATAAACTACATCATATTTGTTACTTACCGTTCATTTATATACTTTCTCGAGATGCTATTTTCATCTCATTTGCTCCCGAACTATTCTTCTTTTTGTTTTATTCATTGTATCGATATTTTTATAAAGTTTTTATATTATTTAAATTGTATTAATGACAGGAAGGGGAGACCTGATGATGTATGGTGAGCCAGCGAGACGGGCGCCTGGAGACAGATACCATTATGAAAGATATAATGCGCGGGACTAGCCATCGGACTGGCACCCGCCCAACCCGGACTGCGGCAACAGTCATCTAATATTTACATTCTTACCCCAGCATCTCCAGCATCCTATTTTAACATGTTACAAAACATCTTATACTTTTTTGTTTAAATGGTTTTTGTACACTCTCCAACTCGAGTGCTTAGTATTTTCCAATGATTCCTCTTGGCATGCATTCTTCGCCGCCACTACGTCACTATGCACCAAATCTTGTCGATTGGCGTAGCGATTTGCTGTCAGGGTAGAGGGTTACGGGATCCTGAATGGCTGCCTAGAACAGTGGTTCCCAGCTAGTGGATGGTGCCTAGAGTGTCCGCAAGATACTCCTGCAACATTGTATTAAATTACCTTAATAAAAAATTCTTAAAATCCTTGGCTTATGACAAAAATCCTTTTTACTTTCACTTACTATATATAGTAAGGGAAAGTATTGCGACCGTGAAAATTTTCTAATTCCAGTTTTCAACGAAAATACTTAAGGATCTCCTGAGTCCAAATAACCAAGTCCCGCAAAAAGGTGTGTGTGGTAACTCCCAGGAGGAAAAGCTACGTTCTATGAAACTAAAATTTCATATTTAAAACAAATATACGCCCGAGACGTTACAAAACCTTTTTCATCAAAATAAGCTTACCAGAAGAGCCACTTTATACCATGCATTTTGCACCTTTTTTCGATTTTCTCAAAAACGGTTTTGTGGCGATTTTGATTAAACTCGCTATATTGATGTAAAATTTAATGGGCTTTAATATCATGTAGGTTTCATTCTGATTAAAATGGCCTGACAGGTCTTAAATTCCGATATTTTAAATTTTCTTTCTCTAAAGTACATTTAATTTTGTTGATACCATAAAAATAACTTTATAATATAGTTATACCACTGATGAGAAACAGGTAAATATATAAATTGAATGAATTCGACACCCAACTAAAGGAAAAAATTGAAAAAATACTTTTTTAATGAAATTTTTTTTTCTAACTTAAGAACAATAATATATATGTGTAATATACCGTTGGAAAGCTAAAGATTTTAGAAAAAATATTATCTCATCACAAGCTCTTAAAAGTTAATAGAGAGTGATGAAAAGAAGATAAAACTAAGTGATTATTTTAGATAATAATATAATAGATTTTTTTAGGAGAAGTCATCTGCAATAACGGATCGGACCGAGAAAGCTTTAAGGGAAAAGTCGCGAAATTGGAGAGCTTGTATTTCGACCTCAAGAACTTCTACAACAAAAAGAACCTATCCATCAAAGCCAAAGTCCGACATTATAACACCGTTATCAAACCCGTGAACTCTATGGGACAGAGACCTCCTGCCTCAATAGCTTAGAAAAACTTCTGAAGGTAGAAAGAAAAATACTCAGGAAGATCTATGGGCCCAACAAGACACCCGAAGGATACAGGCTAAAGTCCAACAAAGAAATATACGTTGACAACAAAAGTCTGGAGATCGACATCAGGGTAAGAAAGCTTGAATTCTATGGGCACATGATGAGGATGAGCCCTGAAAGGTTAAACCGGGAAATCTTCCGTCGATTCCACCAGCGCAAGAACACGACTGGTTTTTTCAAGCAGATCAGGGTCGACATGGATTCGGCAGGACTGAAGGATTCAGACTGTGGGGATAGAGAGAACTACAGAAGTTCACTGAACAATATAAAGGACTTCGTGGTCAAAGAACGCCAGAAAAGAGATTATGCGTGGTCGGAGGAAAGAAAGCGCAAACATACAGAGTTCATGAGGGAAGTATGGAGGAGAAGGAAGTCGAGGAAGCAAACCTGAACATGATATTCGCGTGGTCTTCAAGGCCTTTTCGCGCCCAAAAAAAAAAAGATTTTTTAATAAAACACATGTTTCTATATAAATTCAATTTAATTAATTCTTTAATAGTTTCACGTATTTTTATTTCTAACTGTATTTGAAAATTCTTTTATTGATTTTAAAAATGGAGGTACGTGAAAGTCTTGTGTTGTTGCGCACCAGATTTTTTACTTTCACATACTATATATAGTAAGGGAAAGTATTGCGATCGTGAAAATTATCGAATTCCAGTTTTCAAAGGAAATACGCGTTTTATGGTCCCCTGAGTCCAAATAACCAAGTCCCGCAAAAAGGTCTGTGTGTGTGTGGTAACTCCCGGGCAGAAACGAAAAGTCCTTCGAAACTGAAATTTCATAATTAAGACAAATACACGCCCAAGACGTTACAAAACCTTTTTCATCAAAATGAGCTTACCAGAAGAGCAAGCTTTATACCATTCATTTTGCACCTTTTTTCCGATTTTCTCAATAACGGTTCCGACGATTTTTATAAAACTCGCTATATCAATGTAAAATTGAATAGGATTTAACATCATGTAGGTTTCAGTCTGATTTAAATAGTACTTGAATTTTGTAGATTCTATAAAAATAACTATATCATCTTTTTAGTACTGATAAAAACCGGATAAATGTGTAATTCGAACGAATAAGACATTTAACTAAAAGAGAAAAGACCAAAAATATTTTTGTACGCAATTTTTGTGAGCTTACCAGAAGAGCCACTTTATACCATGCATTTTGCATCTTTTTTCGATTTTCTCGAAAACGGTTAAGACGATTTTGATTAAACTCTTTATATCAATGTAAAATTTAATAGGCTTAAATGTCGTGTAGGTTTTATTCTGATTAAAATAGTCTGACAGGGCTTAAATGCCGATATATTAAATTTTCTTTCCCTAAAGTACCTCTAATTTTGTAGATTCTATAAAAATAACCAAATTATTTCGTCATTAGTAAGCAAATCAATTAGTAACCAAATAAATTAGTAAGCATTGATAAATAACAGCTAAATATTTAAGCTGTGTGAATTTAAAAAACAACTAAAGGAGAATACTGAAAAAAAAATTAATGCAATTTTCTTTTTTTGAAGTGATGAACAGTACTATATATGTGTAATATACCGTTGGAAAGCTAAAGATATTAGAAAAAATATTATCTTATACACAAGCTTTTAAAAGTTAATAGAGAGTGATGAAAAGCCGATAAAACGAACTGATTATTTTAGATGATAATATAATAGATTTTTTAATAAAACACATGTTTCCATAGAAATTCTATTTAATTAATTCTTTAATGGTTTCACTATATATCTTACTGTACTTGAAAATTCTATGTTGTTTATTTATTTAACGTCACTTTATGCTAATATGGCTAATCGGACGATGCTACCGTGGGAGTCCTAAATTTTTCCTCTCCAGGTTTTATTAGGATAGGGATCTTTAACGAGTACCTGACATCACACAGGCTAGGGACCACCTTTTAACGTTCCCTCCGAAGGACGGCATAACTAAGGATTTTCTACTCCCATTAAAAAATCCTAGGACCACCTGCGGGTTTGAACCCGTGACCGTTGGCATAGGAGGCTGTTATGCTAACCACCCAGCTACAAGTGATCCCTGAAAAATCCTTTAATCGATTTTAATAAAAGAAGTAAGGGAAAGTCGTGTGTAGCCCGCACCAGATTTTTTAATTAATATCTAGATTTGTTTTTAACATTATGGAAGGAGATATTTTAGTATGATTTGGTTTGAAATTAAATATTAACTTACTAACTATCAAAAAGAACTGCATTTTCTAACGCGCAAATTTTTACTTATCTTACAATTATTACTTGACTTATCATTGAGAAGCTATATCCGTTCAAGTGAAAAATTGCTCAGCTAGCCCCGCCCTACCCTACTAATCTTGATTATTTGTTCAGGAAGGGATAGACCTCCCTTATGTTTAGATGCCTATCGTTGAATGATCCAGTCAAAATTACTAGGATAGAGTCGGTTGTTGTGTAATTATTAAACAAACACTAATTCTTTCTTTGATAAAATCTTAATGAATATTTTGTATTGCATTTATCTTTCTTTATATCCTTAATCAACCTTGTCCTTTAACTTCGGTTTTTTACTTTCAGGTGATCTGGGTGTGCATACTTTGTCGAAAAAAACAAGAACTGCTTAGCAAGACCGGGCAGTGGATCAACAAGGGGATGACAGGTTCGGACTCCGCGGTGATGCGGAGGATAGAAGCGGACATGTCACTGATGGACAAGCGGCCCAAGTTGGAGCGGGCGCACTCCGCCGCCGAGAAGGAGAACCAGCCGCTGACCAGATCTGGGAGTTCCCTCAGGCGGCAATACTCCCAGCAGGATGCTCAAGCCAAGGAGGAAGAGCTCAGGTATTTACACAGCTTCTCTTATACTATCTTATTTAAAAAAGTTGACCTTGTAATACATTTGAAGGATAAGATGATTCAGGTGGTGGTAAAAAAAATGTTGTAAAATAGTGAAAAACTATTTATTAATCATCTTTTCGACCCACATCATTCCCTCCCAATTGACTAATGATGGCTTCGTTAGCCAATTTCTGCTGCTATTAATACAATTAAAATATACTACCTCTCCTTAGTCCACCTACGCTCCAAAACTTCTACTGTTATCGTAAAGTCTTCCTCCTTCATCACAAGGAACAATTTGTTTCGGCAAAGAAGTGTAGCACTAACTTCATAGCATTGTTGTTGTTTTTTTGGCGATCGTTTAACCCGGCGTCGTTTTTTTTTTTACCTTTCCAATCGCCTTGAGGTGATCACCGACTGTCGATTTGCAAAGGTTATGTTTCCCTGCAAGTTCTCGAACGGTTTTTCTGCGGCTCTCTTCCACCAAAGTCTCCAGAACTACGTAATCAAGAGAGGAAATCCTTCAACGATTTTCTTTGTTTTTGCACAGTGCACCGCTCGCATACAAACATCATTTTTTTAGATACTACTGGAAACACTGGTCAACTACTTGTGTCACAGAAATTTAATGAACAAAATAAAATAAATCCTGTAATATAAGAGTAATAGCTGCTTGAAATGTCCAAATATTCATTGAAATATTAAAATTTAATTTTCTGGATGACGTTGCGCGACCCTTATTTTCCTTTTTTGAGAGTTCGACTGCTAAACCTTCTGGAAAATCTTCCCTTATTTCATTTAGTACCAGTTTTCTGTGCATGTACATCAAGTAGATATATTTCAGCTTTTCTGATGAAATCATGGATAACAGCAAACAATTCAAAATGGAATTCCCCTCTCTAACCATTAAGCAATGTTTATACCTCCGAACTGAATGCTATTGACTCCGCTCTATTTTTGCATGTCGAACGTCATGATGGACTATATAACAATTGTTTCCGACTCACTAAGCGCACTTCATGGTTTAAACAATATGCACTCTGTACATCCGACCATCAAACGCATTCACGACTACCTTCTCATGCTAGAAAAAATAGGTAAGACGGTTCTCTTCGTCTGGGCCCCCAGCCATGTGGGTATATTAGGAAACGAAATGGCTGACAGAGCTGCCAGAGAAGCGTTGAATCTGCCTGGTAGGGGTGGAGCGATCTTCACCGCACCAGAACTGGCCCGTCCCCTAACAGAAACAGTAAAAAGAAGGTGGCAATCCATGTGGGATGAAAGTCCTTCGAGTAAGCTTAAACTTATTAAGAAAACCGTAAACCCCTGGAAAACCTCAAGCCGTAGTTCTCGTCGAGAAGAAGTCGCTATTACCCGCCTCAGAATCGGACATAGTCGACTTACCCACGGCTACTTAATTACTAGAGAAGTCCCTCCTAAATGCTCACAGTGCAACAAAATTTTATCCATCAGACACATATTTGAAGAATGCTCTTATTATCGCACAGTATTATACCAACATATCAATGGCTCTGCGGGATTATGAGCCCTCAATAAAAGCAATCATTAAATTTCTAACAAAAGTGAAACTGTTACACAGTCTCTGACTATCCAATACATCTATCGAGGACGTACCCTCCTTATTGTATATCTATTTAATTCCTTTTCCTATTATTTTTTTTTTTGTTTAATTTATTTTTCTACCTTTATTTTTTATTTCTTATTATTATTCTTATTTTATATTTAATTTATTTATTTATATTAGTATTTATTTTTTTTTTTATCATTATAATTCCGCTTGAACTGAGAATAAACACCTCTCAAGGATAAACCATAATAACTAACCATCGGGCGTTGATGACCTGGCTGTTGTACGCCCTAAAACCGAACAAAACAAACAAACAACTATTAAGAGGACTATGGATCATAAGAGGTTTCTTGTCCCTCTTAAGGTCTACTATCTGTTCGAACAATATCACCAGACATTTATGAGATACCCTGTATTTAGGGGTATCTTAAAGAAAACTGAAAATCCTGAATTATTTGTCGGACAAGCTAAAAATTTCTTTATGACTTTTCCAGGTTTTACAGAGGTGAGATCGAAGGGCTGATGCGCTCGCAAGGGTACCCCCCGCAGCAGCCGGAGTACAGGAACGACTCGTTCAGCTCGGAGCAGTCCTCGTCGATGGAGGTGAGCGGAGGGAAGAAGCACCGGCGAGCGGCGGCCCTCAACAAGAAGAGCGGCCCCCCGCCTCAACGATCCTTCTCCAGCTCCGACGACGAGCTCCGCTCCACCCCGGAGTGCACCAGCTGCGAGGAGCACGAAGCGGAAAAAGGTGAGCCGTGCAACAATATTCCAACATAACTGCCTTTAACCTCTAACCCAACACTTGATTTAACCTTATTCTTCTAACAACTATGCTCTGTTGGTATACGGGATCTCACCTTGTCTTCTCGATCCCCAGGTGATCCGGGAAGCTACCAGCTCGATAAGCAAGCCATCTTAGATGAAAAAATAAAAAAGTTTCTGGCGGTGAGCCTCTTAAAATATATGATATTACAAGTTTCTTTTTTTCAGTGTTGCTCTCTCCGGTGTTGGAGCTTGGTTGTGTGCATGAACCTCTGGAATCCAGATTTCTTAATCTGTGTCGTCCTTACCGCCTGTACATAGATTTTATTTTCATTTCTTTTAAATAGCCTTCCACTGTATTTCTTTTACGTTATTATAGTACTAGATCTAGCGAGGTCGTAAAAATTTTATTTTAAAATTGCTGGATTTTTTATTTTAATTTTTTTTACATTTCGATTATTCATGAAAATGCGCCACACCTGGCAGCTGGAAGCCGTTTCGTTTACTATTTTTTAAGCTAAAACTTCAAATAAATTGTTCATTATACTTTTCGTAATAACTGGTAAAAATTAATTTCCCGCTCTCTATTTTGAAGAAATTTAGGGAAGAAGTAGAGAAAACTGTTTCTGCCTCCAAAATTATAATGTTTAGCGCAAACATTGTAATAAAAAATTATTTAAGTACTTCAAGAGGACAGGATGGCCATGTGTGTTAACGCGCATTTCTATAAACGCGCGTTACCGATCAACCTGATACCTAAAAATTAAGATAAAATTATTACTATACGGTTCGCGTCTCGGTTCCGGGTTTTTTTTTAACTCTGTTAATGGGTCCCGAGAAAAACCCCGTATAGCTTGGTAGATGTGCAGAAATATAAAAAATGAAGAAGAATAAAAAAGTTAAAATACTTAACAATTTCCTCATTAATGATTCTAAACATTTTTTTGCTTATACGAATGTTTAAGAAGGAGATATTTCAGAGACAAGATTCAAGATTTCCCACTCTCAGTTAAAATTCTCCTAAGAACATGACATTAAGGTGTTAAACATTGAATTTCGTATTGATTGCTCAATATTTTATTAATAAATAAAATCAATCTCGATGAATCTTGTAACTTTTTACGATTTTCCCAAAACGGCTCTAACAATTTGATTAAAATCGTCATATTGATGTAAAAGTTTAATATCGTGTAGGTTTCATTCTGATTAAAATAGTCTGTCAGGGCTTAAATTACCAAGATTGTAAATTTTCTTCTTACAAAGTACCTATAATTTTGTAGATTCAGAAGAATTACCCATATCTCCGTAACCATTTGTCTGAGGGGGAAAAAAGTCTAGTATTCGTAAAGCCCTTTAACTTTGTTCATTTCAAAATTTTCAATTATGTATATTTTGAAAATATTTCTAAAAAATCAGTTTTCTCTACTTCTTCTGTTGACAAAACTCGGTGCGGGAAAATACGGAAATTTATACTAGTTATTACGAGAGGAATAATGAACAACTTATTCAATTATAAACTTAATAATATTTTGTCAAAACCTAGAGTAACTGTACATGTATGTTTCGAAAATGTAATACTTTTTTGCTTGCACAAAGCAGTAAATGCAACGGTTGTAAGTTGTCAGACGTGGTGCATAGTTATCAACATTCAATATGTAAAAAAAAAAAGTTTAAAAAAACCAGCCGTATTAAAATGAATTTTCGAAAACATTGCTGGCTCTGGTACTATAATCATTTTATTTATTTTTGTTGTAGCTTCTGTTTTATTTTATTATTTTGTTTGACAAATTTAACAGTGTGAAATATAATTTCCAGTTATTTTTATTCTGTGTGTAGCTTAGAAAACTACCTGTACTTAAGAAACTTTGTTTCTTTTATTTTGTGTTAATTAAATTTTATTTGCTGCACCTGTCTTCTAAATTTTCAATTATTTTTAATTAGCGACGTTAACTTAATCAGCTTTATGGGTCAGATTAGTTCTATAGTTTTGAGTGAGATAGAAATTAGTTAGTGTTTTTTTTTTAAATTATATTAGATGATACATAGTTGTTGAATTACTCAAAAAAAATATTAACATTACTAAGTTACAAAAAAAAATCAGTTGCATTCGGTGGTGTATTGTTTGCTTCAAATACATTTAAAACCAACGAGTAAAGAATGAAGTTCTGTTGATGAATCAAAGCATATCTTAGGGGATAGTACGTTCAGTTAAACTAAACTATGAATTAGAATCTAAAGTCTAAATTGAAATTTCCATTACCTGAATAAATAAAAAAAGTAATAACAATAAATTACCTGTA
This sequence comes from Piezodorus guildinii, assembly GCA_023052935.1. Lineage (NCBI taxonomy): Eukaryota > Metazoa > Arthropoda > Insecta > Hemiptera > Pentatomidae > Piezodorus > Piezodorus guildinii. The sequence continues at coordinate 27,065,994 of CM041296.1, read as the reverse complement.
ATTTATTAATGTAAAATAAAATTAAGACCTAGTAAAATTACTGAGATAAGTGCTTATGATTTTTTAAATCTATGGACCGAATAACTCGTGGTTTTACAAAAAAATCTAAGGCTAATGACAATTTTTTGTGCTTTGTTATTATTGCATTCTTCTGGTGTTTCAATTAAATTGTTGGTCTTCATCAGGGGTTTAGACTACGTCCCGAAAGTACCTCGCCACTGTTTATTTTGAAGAAATTGAGAATTTAAGATCATACAAAATGATTGTCTTTGCAAACTATTGTAGAAACCTACAATTTAATGTACGCATCCTACAAGAAAAGTTGGGAATGATAAATATGGAAATAAATACAGACTAAACCTAGATCATGAGGATAGGTAGAAAAACGATCTGGTGGATCAAGTCGTAAGACTAAATAACACAAGGTTAGAGCAAGTGCGGGACTTTAAATATCTCAGTGCTCGCCTTAATGAACATGGCTGGATAGATGGCGAAATAAATCAAAGAATAAAGCTGCCAGCAGATGTTTTAGTTCTCTCCAGAAAGGATTCATCGGTAAAAAAGAAATGTCCAAAAACACTAAAACCATAGTATATAAAAATACTTTCTTACCGATTCTCTCATATTCAAGTGAATCTTGGACTCTAAGTAAAAAGCACAAGAGTCAGCTACAAGCGATGGAGATGAGATACCTAAGAAGAATGGAGGGGAAGACCAGAAGAGACCGAGTGAGAAACGTAACAATACGGTCAAACCTGGGACTTCGGCCAGCTCTGGATATTATTGAAGAGCACCAGCTGAGATGGTTCGGCCATGTTTCCAGAATGGCAGAAAATCGAGTAGCAAAGGCTGTATATGAGACAAGGGTAGAAGGTCTAAGACCAAGAGGAAGACTTGGGAAGGCGCGATTCAGGAAGCCTTTGACAGAAGGGGTCTGGAATGGAAAAGGAGAAGAAGATTTGGTACAGGAGAGAGATTTATGGATTAAGCCCTACAAAAAGGATACTCACACCGTTGGCGGTAGAAGAGTAGATGATTAAATAAATAAATAAAACGAAATGATTATTAAATATTTTTATTTAAAGATTAATAAGAGAAAAAAATACTGGTATACATATTGAAGTATATAAGACTTACAAAATCGTGAAATTAACCAAAGGTTTTATTCTTGAACCTTAGCTATGAATCAGAATTACGGAATCTGTAAGCGTGTTCGATTGGTAATAACTCATGTCAAACTATCAACAGTTCTAAATACCTAGGGAGAAGAATCAATGTAGCTTTGGATGGAAGGAAATACTCCCTCATGTATTTCCTAAAAATTAGATCAATCGTTCTCACAACAAAGCTTATTTAAAACATTAATAAGGCATGTCGCAGCCTACGTCTGCGAGGATTGCGTGCATAACGGAGTAGGAAAAAGTAAATCTTCGAGCGAAAATTATTAAGTCGTGTACTGGCCCTATGGAAGACAGAGTGAGGAAAAAACTAAGCAATCAAATTTTTTTTTACGGTGATCTGAGAATTACAGACTTCCAACGTTTCAGATAATTACTATAAGTTGCTTGTTAAGGACTAGACACCGAAATGTCAAAAAGCTCTGTTACTTTTAATATCGAGAGGGAGTGAGGAATCTTAGAAGAATATAAAGAGTATTCGAGCTGAATAAATGTTATAAATGTGGGACACCGTCATGAAAGCGAATGAAAAAATATAAGTTGAATTCTGTGATTTAGATAAACTTTTAACTACCTAGTTATTACTGAACTTTTTGACCAGATGCATAAAGATTCCTATTAAATCTTTACCTGTGTCAGATTTGTTTTTCTGAAATCGAGAAAGTCATATTAAAGTATATAATTACAGAACCTGAAATCTTCTAGCTAACATCAATGTTTGTAAATGCTTATAAATACTTATTTTCATATCCTATTCGGCGTCACCTGTAGTGTAGTGGCTAGCATAACATCCACCTATGCCCAAGGTCTCGCGTTCATACGAGGAAAATGGCCTTAGGATTTTTTAAACGGAGTAAAATATCCTTGGTAACTCCGTCCTTCGGAGGGGACTATAATGATGGCCTCAAGCCTCGGCTGTGTCAAGTACTCATTAAAGATCCCTATCCTAATTAAACCTGAATAGGCAAAATTTAGGACTCCCACTGTAGCATCATCCGATTTGCTAGAGTAGCATAAAGTGATGTTCAGTTAATAAGTAAGCAATATTCGACTTAAAAATATACCTGAAACACTGTTATCATAATAGAATACCGCATAATCAGACGGTATACATTCTTCTCACACTTTAGCACACCTCAGCTCAGTGCTAGTAGTTATTTTATGAGCTATTGGCCTTGCTCGACAAAAATGTTTTGTCCATTTCAAACTTACCCCATCTTAACCAATATTTATAGCGATGTCAACAATTCTTCAAGTCACAATTATTAGAAAACAACTAAATTTCTCATGTGGGTTTTTTCTTTATCTGGGAAAAATATTAGAAATTTCTATTTGTAAATGTAAATATATATAATATATATATATTTTATGTCAAATAAACCTTATGTCAAATAAGCAAAGGTACCCAGAAACTACTAGTTTCTAGTTTGACTCAGATTCATGACTTTTCTTAAGTTCAAATGGTTAAAGGTTGAAGCCTTAAATTAATGGTTTGTTTCACATGAAATGTCCGTTTTTATAGTTTCTGAAATACATAAGGGATTTCGCAGGTCTCTGTTGTTTTCTTCCGAATGTTTACATATTTAAAGTAAAAGGTTGCTAATCCTCTTCCTTTGTATTATAAACATTAGCTTCCCAATCAATTACCCACTTTTTAGTATACCTCCAAATATGAACATGGAAACACGCGGTTTTCGAGTAATATTTTTGTACTGCTTTGGATACAACATGGAAAACTTGCCCCGAGGAAGACCTCCGTCCGTAATAGACAACGATGTCCTCAAACATACAGTAGAAACCCCAAACCAAACAGTTAAAGGACTCTCAGCACAACTAAATACAATTGCATCTACCGTTTCCAGACATTTAAAGTGTATTGGGAAAGTAAAAAAGCTCGATACATGGGTACCTCATGATCACACTGAGGCGGCAGCAAAACAAACCGTGCAAAAATTGAAAGAACTGGCTACGAAGTTCTTCCGCACCCACCATATTCTCCTGACTTGTCTCCAACAGATTACCACCTGTTCAGGAAATTAGACAACTTCGTCAAAGGAAAACTTTTTGAAAATGATGATCAAGTGAAAAGTGCGTTTTCAGATTTTGTTTCACTTCAAAGCTCAGAGTTTTACAGTTCGGGGATAGAAAAAGTTGGTGTCAAGTTGGGAAAATGTGTAGAAAAAGAAGGTAAATACTTCATATAAAATTATCTTGTTTTCATTATCGTATTTTTAATAAAAATCCTTTACTTGAAAACGGACATTTCATGTGACACAACCCAATATATTGCCTGTTGAAGACAGTTAAATGGTATTTGAGATTCTCTTGTAGTTATTGTTATTATATGCAACTTCTTGAACTTCAAAACTGTACGAAGTAGGTTAAAGTCTAATGATTTATTGCCTACTCTTTATACCTCTTATCTTGCTAATTATGGAAAAATTATATTAATTAGTTTCTTAAACGAAATTTCTCAGACAGTTGCAGGTGTACAAAAACCGGGATGATTAGCACCTAAAAACTATTCAAAGAAATATAATAGATGAATAATGAAAGTGTGAAAATGGGAAAATTTTTTTTTTCTTTTTTTTTTACTTACTAGAACGTACTTAAATCTCTAATTAAACTAAAACTATGCATATAAACTATATTAGGAAAGTATTAGGTATACTTGGTCTCCTCCCGCACAATACGGAAAATATTACAGATTTCTTTTCTGTATAAGAGATCTCTCATTCTTGGATTTAAATTATTTTAAATTAGAAAACAAAACATAAATGCGAAAACGTTTTTTAATCTCAAATTCTAGTGAATATTTCTGTGCTCAGATGGCAAAATCGTATGAGTGAGTCACTGTATCTAGAAATGAATTGTTCTTCATATTCTGGAGTTTAGTACATTTATTTTAAGAAGGTGGTTCGTTTATTTCTACATGGTAGAATTGTTTACTAATAAACTGAAAATAAAACACTCATGACTTTTTGCAACATTCTGAACATAAGCGAATTGTCGTTTGGAATGTCTTCCAGAACGTGAAAAACTCTCATTCTAGAAAAATTGACTTATACGATTTAGCCACCTTTACGCATATTTGTATTCAGAACATATTTTTCATCGATTAATACTGTACTCTGAGCTATCCGTGGAAGATCAGTACTTCCAAGTTACACTTTAGTTAAATTAGTGGTCTGTATATATTTATAAAATAAATTAAACGACGTTAAATTACAATAAATTTATTAAACTTACTAAAATATAAGGAAAACATAAGAAACAAAATTAACCTAATGAAACCTAACAAAGGTTGTGAAAAAGAGGCAAAATTAGCTTAATTAAATATCTAAACAGATTTAACAAAAATAAACTAATAAAACATTCACTATTGCAGTAAAAAAAAAAAATTTAAAACATGTATAAGCTTCATTAGAAAATAAAGTGATCTGTGAGTTATATTCACTTAGTTGAAGTCTAAATCTTGATTAAATTATCGCAGGACGGCATGAAAATAAGGGAGCGTTTATACTGCACGCGTTTCGGGCTAAAGCAGTAGCGGGATCTATATAACTCTAGGAACGCGCTACCGCTCCAGCCTCCAAAATGCGTTCAGTATAAACGCGCCCTAACCGCAGGCCAAGTTCCAATGGAAGCGACGAGAAGATAGTTCATAAAACGCGGCATAATATAAACGGGGATCGCAGAACATAGATGCTACCTCAACACTGATTAACCTAATAGTAAGACACGGGTCGGAGCTTAAGTCTAAGAACTATTTGAATACAAATATATGCCATTACACTGGGCATTCAATTTAGCAATAAAATAATAAATAAAGATTCCTTAGTATTTTACTTAACAAATTTAAATTAAGATAAGGATAAATATTTTTTAAAAAATCGAAATTCATGTTCTTAAATTTAACAAAGAAAAAACTATATCTGGGTAAATAAATACCAATTTTGGTATAATATATATAATATAACTTATATTAACCTGTTCAACTGGCGGGACGTATAGATACGTGAACAATATCGTGTATGTGTACATCCAAATATAAATAAACGAAAAAGTATATAATTCATTGTCTTTTCATTTATTTTAAGCATAAAAAATAATAATATGAAATCACGAATTAAATAGTTTCCTCCAGTTTAAAAAGGGTATCCCCCGGTTAACAGGTTAAGGAGGGTTGTCTTTTTCCGTTTGCTCCCCATATGATATGCCTCTGGCTTGGGATTATGTGATATAAATTCGGAAAGGAGAATTTCTATAATTCTTTGAACATGTTTAACGCAATCTTTTTTATACTTTTTTTTCCCTGTCAGTAGATGTATAATCGAAGACAGAAGCAGGTGTAGCATTTAAATGTCAACTGAGACGAAAAGCTGAAGGAACTAAAATACAAAAAAAAATATGTGCAAAAAAAAAAAAAAAGCATGGAAAAATAACTTGAGTATTCTCTACTTTTATTTCTTTCTTTTGAATTCCAAGCCTCTTTCTGTCTGTCTTTCCCTTTACGCTTGGTGTGTTGTATCTGGTGGTTGTTGTTGACCCGACAGCGGTGACCGAAGCAGTCGAGCGGAGAAGGAAGAAGACAGTCCGCTTGGCGCTCCAGCTCCGGGCAAGGACTCTGGAATAGACACCTCCTCCACCTTCACCTCCAGCGAGGATTCAAACTCCACGCCAAAGGTAACTCTCCCCCTAACAACTGCAGGTAGCCAAGCTTAGTTTAGCCTGCTTAGAGTCAGTATCCGGTTTTGCTGCGAAGGAGGTTCGAGAAATCGCATCGAAAGATTTCAAAAACCGAAGTAACGATGGCTCACTTGGCTAAAATCGAATCAGTTATCTAACGCGTAAAACAATCTTCATTGTATTCAGGGTGTTTCATAAATGTCTAGTGATATTGCGGGAGGAGACACGAGACCTCGAGGGGAACAAAAAACTTCAATCAACCCATAGGCCGATTCAGTTATGGAGGAAAATAAAATTTTCAGATAGAAGAGTTAATAGCTGCTTTAAAGTCCCGAAAATTCTTAGAAATATTAAAATTTAATTTTCTGGATGACGTTGTGTAACACTTGATTCTCTATTATAAGGGTTCGACTACTATAAAAAAAAAAAAAATTCAAAATTCGATTTTTCTCCCTAACCGTTGAGAATCCAACTATGGTTAATATGAACTATAGTATCTGCTCCTACTGCATGACTAGACGTTTATAAGACACCCTGTATATTCCGGAATACATATCTAATTATTTTCAACAAAAGGTTTGATCATACATTATCATGATTCAGCGCGGATGCATTACTCCTTTCAATATGCAGGCTTAAATCACAAACTAACGCTCCAACATCAGTGAATATTTGACAATAGCATTTGGCCGAGCAATCCTCTTACTTGCTTAACAAAGATCAGAGACGCCTTAATGAAAGTCTTCCTACAATTCTCCTCCAAAAAAGATGGATTCTCGTAATAGTTTGAGAACCTAAAGAAAAAATGAGAAATTAGAAAATCAATTTCAACCTCCTAATAGTTTAATGCTATAACTTAAAACCAATATTAGACTTGGTGCTCAAGACCAACTTTTAGATTCTGAGTTTTTCTTTTTAGATACTGAACAGTGTACTTTGGGGAGCCCGTGGCTGAGTGGCTAGCGCGCTAGTCCCTCATGCTACAGGTTCTGAGTTAGAATCCCAGTCCCGGCGGGGCTTTTATAAGGATGTATAAAAATGGGGATTCACTCACAGCCTCTTCCCCGGGTATGTGAGACCCGTCAGCTAAAGGGTGGCCACTCACAAAATTAGTCGTAGGGAGGTGATGACCCTACACTAAAAATTGCATCGTGAAACGTGAGTGTAAACTCGTAGGAGTTTACACCACGAGGCCCAGGGTCTACACGGTCTGTCGCGCCACTGGAAGAAGAAGAACAGTGTACTTTGAGAACGGACAATTTAAAAAAAAAATAATAATTAAGATCTAGTGAATGGAGCACTTGTCTACAGTCCTCAATTCCCAGATCCGAACCCAGGTTTTGGCAGAATTATTTATTCTGTTCTTTCAGCCGTGGGGCGACCCTTGGGTATGTCGACCCCTTGCAGTACACTCTGCTTCTATTAAGGTCGCCTCCTTTCACAGCTGTCGGCCGTGAAACAGTAAAAATCTCTAAAGTACTGAACCCAAGACTCTTCGGGATTGTTGAGGTATGAACATATTGTTTTTTTAACAAGCATATTATGTTTATAATTTTACATTTAATTTCATGTTTGTTTCCACATTATATTTTGTTTGTCACTGTCACCATATTATTATTAATATGTACCTAACGTATTACTAAATTTTCATAATTGCATTGGTTAATATCTTGTTTCTCTTAGCCCTGATGAAGGCCCATAATGTAGGCCGAAACGTTGGCACACAATTAAAATAAGTACTACTTTTTAATGTGTGTTTCTTTCTGATGACCGCACCCCCAACCATCTTCCTCATCTAATATTCTCAACGGTCACCAAAACTCCATCATTATTATGTTTATATGATTAGTAATACTAGTTAATTGAATTATAATAAAAACATAGCATATTACCGCGTTGTTGTTTTTTCTACTTGCTCCCAATCTAGATTTAATTCTGGCGAACCTCTTTACGTTCTAGCCGTTGTACACTGATTAGTGCAATAGTTTAAGAGCTATTGTTTTTCTTTTCATGCATAGTAAAAAGAGGACAAATTTTTAGCTCAATCTTAATTACTCAAGGAGTCCGGTCTTCCATCTTAAATAACGTTAATAAGTTAATGAATTATTCTATCTCAATAAAATTGAAGAGCGATAGATTATGTGTCATTTTCTTTCCGGCTTTAGATCCGATCGACTTTTTCTAAGACGACTGCGAGAGCCTTTTTGTTAAGAATTTGAAAATTGAAAAATAAAACTATCCTTTTCAAATAACAACATTCGCAATAGGAAAATGAAAATTTTAAATCCAGTTGCGTCGTCGGCAAACTGATGATCGAAGAGTTCGAGTCTCGGAGCCAGAGAGGGCACTCAACTCTGGCATTAACCCCCGTCCTCACCTCCTGGTCCGAGAAAAATCCTATAAGCGGCCTATAAAGGCAGGTACGATTTATAAAAAAAAAAATATATTGAATCCAATAGAGCCAGGAAATTTAAATTGTTAAAAATCCCACTAACGTATTTGAGAAGTTTTGATTTTATAATTCTTGTTTTGAAAGAAACTTATAACCGTTGAAGCTACAATAATGATATTATATGATCAAAATTATTCATGTTAAATATATTATGGTATATTCATATTCCATTTTATTTTCACAGAAAAATAAAATCCTCGATATGAAAGTTTTTGATTTTATATTTTTCGACTTACTTAGAGGTATTTTATTATGTATCCGTGGTTAAATCCACAGTATAATATATGAATGGAAGAGGCTACGAAGATCGCGTGTATACTAAACTTTTATCATAAAGGTACGAATTACGTTTGGTGTAGTGCGTACCACCTTGAAGCGTTTGAAAATTAGTCAGTAAGTTTAGTTAGATATTTAGCTTTCATTACATCCCCGAGCACAAAGGAAACTTCAACTCGATTTATTAAAAAAAAAAAAAAACTACTCCATGATATTTTAGTTTCGCATGAAAGATTTAGTTTCGCACTTATACTTAATGTACTTCACTCAATCGCACCTTTAACACCCCTAAATTTTAAATTTGATTATTCTAATAGACTCATTCAATATTATAAATTTTACTCGTATTATTTATAACGATTTTGAGTAAATTTTAGCGAGTATCTTACACATTTAATCTAAAGGCGTATTCTTAATTATTGTCTAGTTTTCTGTGCCAATCAAAGAAGCGATTGGAGGTAGGAGTTTGAGTGGGTCAAGACTAATCAATTATCTCGATTTCCACTAAATATATCCAAATATGCTCGATTATTCTTTCTGATCTGAACCCTTTATAGGGTAGGGCGGGGCTAGTTGAGCAATTTTTCGCTTGAACGGATATAGCTCCTCAATGATATGTCTCAATGAGTTTTTAAGCGGCTTGATGGATTCGTAATATATCCCTTAGCAAAAGTGCCATAGTAATTTTTTTTGTAAGAAGTCTAATTGAAGAAATACAGCTATTTAAATCCAGGAAGTCAAGTTTGCTCAATGTACCCATAGGTGAGGTAAGTTGAGCAAGGGTATGGGGCAAGTTGAGCACTAAGAATGTCTAACCAAACCATGGGTTCACTTTCGACTAGAAATAAAGTAAAATGTGTGTTTAACAATCAGCTCTTTATTTCATCCTCTTTTTTGTGACAGAACTACTAAATTTAAATGGAATGAAATGAAAAGTAATTTTATTCTGGGACGAGTAGTCCCCTAAGATTAACAAGAAAAGTACAATATACACGATAATTGTCTGGTCCTTTAAGACTTCAGTTTAACAATAAAAGAACGATTTTGTGACAGTGAATAGTATCATCTATAAATTTTAAATATTACATATGTTAGGAAGATTGATACTTTAGGAGATGGAGAAATAGTTGGTGTTTGAATGATGGATAATGATAAGGCATTACGAATGGATACAGGCAAGGAATTCCAAAATAGGGTAGCACGAATAACAAAGGATTTTTGAAGGAGACGGATCTGTGTGAAGGTATATACAAGTTTATGGGTTGGGATCTAGTCTTTACTGAATGGACAGAGGAACAAGTGGTAAGCATATCAAGAATATAAGGAGGTTTTTTAGTTTTGAAAAAATCGGAAGAGACAGACACCTAGGAGGTACTGCCACAGAAAGAGGGATAGAGCCAATTCAACTCGGTATACCTTCTAGAAACATGGAGCGTCTGGGGATTTTACATGTGAATCTGATAAAACAATTCATAAGTCCTTTGAGTCTCATATCGAATTTTTCAGACAGCCCGCATATACAAAGGCAACCGTAGTCAAACTGGGGGGGGGGGTGAGCGAAGAGACGAGTAGCATACGGGTTTTAGGTGGGATAGAGTCACAAAATTTGAAGTAGTTTTCTTTGAATAATTGACCAAAACTAGAATCAATAAAACATTAACGTATCTTAAGATTAACTTTAATATTAGATTCAATCTTGCTGTTTAAAATCGGACTTAAATGTTTATATAATTACTCATATAGATTTTATCTTAAAAAATACTAATTAGATCTTTGGACCTTAAGGTTCATCGTCATTGTTGTAATGTAGGAACATCTTGTAGTCTTCCTGTTGTAAGTCCGCACCCTAACAAAAAAAAAAAACATTTATTACTTAAGTTTTTTGAATCGTGAGGTAAGTTTAGCAACTATAGCTCAACTAACCCCAACCCGGAATTTTAAACAAAAGCGAGGTTGTAAAAAAAATCATAAGAATTATACTCAGAACAACTCCACATATCAAAAGTACAATAATTCTCTGAAAGATTAACACTCATCTAATTAAAAACAGATAAAAATTGACTAATACAGACAAAAACTTATGATGAACGACGTTTTTACTTTTTGGTCACAAAATAAACAAAACACTTGAGCGCTTCACTCGCTCATCCAGCCGTCTCTAGCGATCGCGTAGTGATATCCCTCCCACGACTCTTTCTTTCCGCCATTAGATGCCTATGCGTACGGTAAATAGTTTGCGAGATATTTCAATTGCCCAACTAGCCCCGCTCTACCCCACCATAAGGCCTACCAAGTGTTCTCTTGAACTCATGTCCAATGAAACTAAATTAGCGTCCGTTAAAACCATATCTTAATCTAACTCCATTTTTTTTTTTTTTTTTTTTTTTTTTGCATATTCAGTTGTAGTATTTCTCCGTTCAAAAAACCTGAAGCGGATTAGGAAAAATATTTCTCTTATACTTTTTTTGTTAAATTATTATAATTAAAATTACATAATTATTTATATCTTCCTTATTTCTGTTCTAACATTCTGATAAATATTCGTCACCATTCACCTAGTTCTTTAGATTTTACTTTGCCCCAATGTGTGATAGCTTCTCCAAATCCTAAAAAATTAACCTACAATTATTAATTCTGTGGAAAGTCTCATCCCTTGTGTCGCTGATTTTTTTTTTTTACTTTACATGGCTTTGGGTAATATCCCGGTTTTCCTAATCCTTATGCAGCCTTCTAAGTTTTTCAATGTTTGGTTGATCTCTCTTCATTAGTATTGGGTTGTGTCACATGAAATGTCCGTTTTCAAGGTAGGGGATTTTTATTAAAAATACGATATGAAAACCAGATAATTTTATTCGAAGTATTTACCTTCTTTTTCTACACATTTTCCCCAACGTGACACCAACTTTTTTATCCCTGAACTGAAAAAACTCTGAGCTTTGAAGTGAAACAAAATCTGAAAACGCACTTTTCACTTGATCATTATTTTCAAAACGTTTTCCTTTGACGAAGTTGTCTAAATTCCTGAACAGCTGGTAATCTGTTGGAGACAAGTCGGGAGAATATGGTGGGTGCGGAAGAACTTCGTAGCCAAGTTCTTTTAACTTTTGCACGTCATGTTTTGAAACATGGGGTCTTGCTGCCGCTCAGTGAGATCATGAGGTACCCATGCATCGAGCTTTTTTACTTTCCCAATACACTTTAAATGTCTGGAAACGATAGATGCACTTGTATTTAGTTGTACTGAGAGTCCTTTAAACTGTTTGGTAGGGTTTCCTTCTACTTTATGTTTGAGGACATCGTTGTCTATTACGAAAGGAGGTCTTCCACGGGGCAAGTTTTTCATGTCGGTATCCCCAGCTGAAAACTTAGCAAACCAACGGTCCGTTCATTAACACACCCTTCCCCAAACCCCTTGAAAATATTTCTAGCGGCCTCAGCTGCTGAATGCCGAGTTTAAACTCGTACAAAAATATATCTCGAAAATCGCGTGTTTCCACGTTCATATTTGGAGGTATACTCAAAAGTGGGTAATTGATTGGGAAACTAATGTTTATAATACAAAGGTAGAGGATTAGTAACTGTTTACTTTAAATATGTAAACATTCCGAAGAAAACAACAGAGACCTGCAAAATCCTTTATGTATTTCAGAAACTATAAAAACGGACATTTCATGTGAAACAACCCAATACGTCGCGCAATAGTCGTTTTTTTTCAATTTTTCTTGATGAGAAACCCTGTATTAACAATCAGAAGGTTTGACGCTGAAGAAGCCCGATTTCCTTTGCCTACCAACATTTTGAATAAGCACTAATGAACCCAGTAGTTTTAATAGTTGCGTTGCTTACTCGAAACGGAGCTTAGTAACTTGTCCCGACTCCTTAAATTACATTACAGTTAATGAAAGTGTGACTACCAAAAGAACAAAAATTTATTGTCTTTTGACTATACCTTTATGCTTTGTTTCATTTCATGTTCACCAAAATTTACATTAGTAAACCGAAACATTTTTATTATTTATTTTTTAACTCGTTTGGCGTCAAAGAGTTTTTGTTTTTGAGTAACTCTAAAATCGAAAAATTGTAGAACTAGCTTACGGAATCAGAGTTTGCATATTTGGAAACCGATGTTATATCTTTTACGTTTTACTTACTATCAACGTGACATATATACGTATATACCAGATCTTTCAAGTGACTGTTTTTTTTTGTTTTTTTTTAGAATGACTTGAAACACTTTACAGAAACAAATAAAAACAATATTTAAACCGTTTTCATTATATTCTGTCTTAAAGTTTTTATCAATCAAAAATATATTTACGCGTAAGAGAAGAAAAAATAAAGAAATGGCACATCATTATGTCAAGGTTAAGTTCGTTTACTGCGTGCAAATATATCTGTAAATACACCAAGTGAAAATTAGATGTCATAGTTAAGCCATACGGTACTCCAGTTTTATCGTTCTAACACTTTTCTCCTAAAACCATAACCTATTATGATATTGATTTAAATAAAAACTTGAAAATAATTTCTTTATTTTGTTACAAACCGGCAATAAGATATAAATATATATTGATTCAGAGCCCCCTCTATAGGGCAATGGTACTGAATTTTCAATAATTAACGTTTTATTAGTTTATATAAAGAAATCGTAATATTTGTTTCAGCAAATGCGTTTTTAAGAAATAAGACATGTATGTGGGGTATATGGCGAAATTAAATACATTTTAAAATTGGAAAAGAAATTATAAAATTAAAACGTTGTAATTCCATTTTTTAAAAGGAAATATTATGTCTCTTTCCTCCGTCCCACACACGGAAAAATCACCAATTTGGGTGACAAAAGTCAAGTCAAAGGTTTGGAATTTTTGATTGCTTGAACTTTTTATTACTAGTTAGTAAGACGCTTAATACTAATATTTCCCGCTATACCGTGTTTACAAATAAATAGTAAATCAGTGAATTATTCCTTTTCACACAAGTGCTTAATAAACCGGCAATGGGTTATTAATCTTGGGCAAATCTTTATTCGATGGTCATTTATTATTTTCGAGGTTTATGTAGCGCAAATTCTTTTTGCTTATATTTAACAACGGACATTGCTGAGACAGGTAAGACATTATATTTTCACACTCGTTATTGAATATACATTGCAACCTACCTGTAGATTTAATTTAGCAATTTATAAATTTATGCCCCTATTCAATAACGAAAAACTATATAACCCCCAAGTAATCCAAATGACTTGTTTGTAAGATTTGTTTTATCAATCCGTCTAATCTTTAAAAGTTGCAAAGAATTTTTGTGATTTTTTGCGTTTTGGGTGATACATAATTTTTCTTAGTCCCAATATCACTCCGAATCAAAAGTTTTACAATCTATAATTTTGAATAGTTTCTCCAGGCCATTATTAGATTTTTTTAATTATTTTTTCCATATTCTGGGACTTTGGGACAAACGTAAAATGTAGGGAAGTTTTAGATTTTAGCATATAAATTTGATTTTTGACCACTGTGCGCTCGACAAACCTGTCAAAATGTTAATTAGTTTTTATAATTTTTTAAATAATTTATCCGTAATCTGGAAGCACAAAGGTTAAATATTGATAAGTTTCAGAATTTAGTTATTTTCTACTGTGCGTCCTAAGCAGTAATGTGTTAGCGCATGCGCAGTATAGGATTAGTGCAGGGGGGGAAAGATGTACTGCGCATGCGCTTACTCAACAGATTAGAAGGAACAGGCCTATATAATTCACAAGGTTAGTAACTCTGCTAAATAAGAATACCTCGAAACGAATACGAACAGCGATCGCTTTACTTACTAAAATCATTAAGTAATAGTATTTGAATTTATATAACCACTCTTGAAAGCACCTCAAAGAAGTCGAAAGAACAAGATGCAAATAAATAGTATCTTGTGTATAGGAGCATACTCTGATAGATTAAGGTCGTAGCTGATAAAATATTAGTTTGTAATAGGGTAGCTAGTTACAGTGTAGAACGCCACTGTCTCTTGGGTTAGAATGACAGCAAGCTCTATGTAAGTATCCTGCAGTTTACACCAATCGCAATTCCTAGCTTTTTGCAGCATGATATTGCTTGCTGTATTGCTGCATGTTTGTAAATGGAATTTCGTTTGCATTATATGATTGTTTTGTGTTTTTTAATGTCATCTTGTTTAATGATTGATATTATTTATACAATATTATATACGAGAACGATTCAGATGATTTTATTGATGTTAACTATCTAAGTGTAATTTAATATTAACTTGTAATTTATGTTATGATATTTGTTATATAATACCATTGTTACTCTTAAAAATGTATTTTAACCAATTGATAAAGACTTGAAAACAGATTTAATACCATTTTCTTTTCTAAGACTCAGCTGTGTCAAGACATCATCAACAAAGCCACTAAAATCAACTGATAAAAAATTTAATTTTTTCATTCAGATTACTCAAAACATGTCACTTCTCATATCCACTGTATACATCTTTAATTTTCTAGTCTTAATTCAATACTAATTACAGTTATCTACTAGCTATTTAATACTAAATAATTGTCGTTCAAATTATTTTAATATAATAAACATTCATTAAAATCAGAAGAAGCTGACCACTGCTCAACAGGAATTGTTACATTAAATTAGTGTCAAACTCTTTTGTTTCGTTTTTATACGAATGATCAAAATTTATTTAATCATTTAAAAAGAAATAAATTATATGAATCGATTTAAAGCTCCGAAATTATGATAATAATAATCCGTGGCGCTACAGCCTAGTTTGGACCTTGGCCTCCTCAATGAGCCTTCGCCATGTAGCTCGGTCTTGTTCGGCCGCTCTCCAGTTGCAGACGCTAAGAAGTTCCCTGGAATCCTTGATGACGGCATCCTTCCATCTCAGCCTTGGCCTGCCTCTTCCTCTGGTCCGATGCAGCCTACCCTCCAGTAACTTCCTCGGGATCTCATCAACTGGCATCCTAACGACATGGCCAGTCCAGCGCAGCCTCCCAAGCCTTATGTACCCCATCACGTTTCCCTCACCAAACAACCCGTAGACTTCCCGGTTGGTTCACCTCCTCCAATTCTCGCCTACCTTGGACACATCCAAATATTCAGCGCAGAATTCTTCTTTCGAAGACCAAGATCTCCTTTTCTTCGGCGCTTGTCAGGATCCAGTCTTCTGATTCGTAAGTGAGGACTGGCCTGATTAGTGTCTTGTAGAGCCGGTGTCTTGTGCGGCGAATGACAGCTCGACTCCTCAAGTGCTTCCTAAGTCCAAAATAGCATTTTTTGGCCTTCATAAGACGCTGACTTGTTTCCAGGGTGATTCTGTTACTGCTGCTGACCACAGAGCCTAAATAGGTGAACTGGTCTACACATTCAAACGAAAATGGACCCATCTTCACCTCTCCTCCAACAATAGCCACTACGCCAGGTCCTGCTCGCATGCATTTAGTTTTCTCTTGATTAACCATCATACCCATTGCTTCTGTTGCTTCAGCTAGCCTCAGAATTTCCTCCATCAGGGCCTGAAAGGATCTCGAAACCAGGTCCAAGTCATCGCCACATTCCAGCACCTGTACTAGCCTGTCAAAGATTGTTCTAGAGGCTTGTATTTTAGAATCCTAATTACCTTTTCGAGGGCCAGGTTAAACGAGAGACCATCGCCCTGCCTCAAAACCCTTCTGGACTCAAATCCTGCTGAGAGATCTCTCTGAATACGAACTGAGCATTTCACTTCATCCATTGTAATATTTATTAGGTGCACCAGTCTAATCTAATCTAAATCATATGTTTCCAGCGAAACTTAAAACACTTTTTATTATAAATTTAAGTTTATTTAATTGTTTTTATCAGCCGAGGTAAGTGAAAGTCGTGTGTTACCCGCACCAGATTTTTTTTCAAGTTTTATTGAATACACTCACCCATTTTGAGCTGGTTATTTGGGCCAAGGAATCTTAAATGTATACTTCCTTTGAAAAAACGGATTAAACTTTTTTAACGATTGCTTACGATCACCTTTAATATAATGGTAAATTAAAATAAAAAACTCTTCTTTCGCTGGTCAGTAACTTCGAGAAGATTTTTTTTCTCTCGAAGTCATGAATAGTTTTTTTATGTCACATCACTTCATATTTCTGATCCAAATTACACAGTGACTACAATCCTCAGTTCTTAAAATAAATGAAATTGTGATGTTATCTTGGATAAATTACTTCCATAAACACTGTATATCTAACGAAATTTTAAGAGGTTTGTTTATCTTCATCATCAAAATATCTAGTGTTTTTTTGTCTTTATTTACGCACGAAGAGGACTAATTTTACTATTTCGAAGGATATATACGATCTTAATATTTTAAGGACGTTTTAATTTATTTTTTTTAATTTGAAATTACCATTCTCGTTGAAAGGATTCCTGGCGATTGACATATCTTGTAACTAGGAAACGATTCAAAAGGGAGGTAGTGTAAGTTCTGAAAGGCCTGAACTGTTGCATTTTTTTGTTTTTGCAATTGTTACATTTTATTATTATTTTTTGTACTATAAAGAAAACAAGACAAAAAATCAGAATGGAAGAAAAACACCATTTTGACTCGGTTCTCATTTAATAGGAATCGAAATATTTCAGTGGTAACATTTATTTTACTTTATTCCGACCTTAATGTTTCCTTTTATTTTAGCCAATAATCTGTGATTTTCAGACTATGTAACATGAAAATTGAATTAGCTGTAGAGAAGTTTCCTTGACCATTAAAAAAGCATTTACCTAAACTCCAACTCGGTCTTGGTTAGTGTCAGGATGGTTCTGGATGAAAAGACACAGGCACAGCTCATCGATAAATTTCACAACTGTTGAACTTATGACCTGATTTCACGACCCCTCTTCATTCCCTAACGTCCCATTTTTCAGGAACATTTAACACTTCGGTAAAACTCCATAGGTTCTTCAATAAATTAGCAACCATTAATAGCCCAGTAGAGATAGCATTTTGGTTAGAAAAGGATGGGGTAATTTTGATTTTTAAGTAGTATTGTATGTACTGACCCCCTTTTTAAAATTTCAAGTTTTCACACTTGTGCGTTTTCCGCCATATTAGAAAAAAAAAACACATTTACCAGTATTTATTAAATAATTCGTATTATATCTAGTGCATTATATCAAAAACATTGTCGTTAACAATTTTAAAGACCATTAAACAGTGGTTCCCCAAACTAATTTTTCGCGGAACCCTTCATACAATTATTTCAATGGCAAGGATCACCTAATATTAGATACATATTCAGAGTTTTACTGGGCTAAAAAGTACCTCGTACATTGCACGCAAAGTACCTCTAATGAAACTCAGTATTCTAGAAATTGCCTAGTTTAATAAATATAAATAAAGGAAAAAGAACCAGGCACTAAGATTTTACTTCAATCCGCGAAATGTTGAATAACTAAAAGTTAATGTTAAACCTGGTAGATGATCCTAGAATTTTTCAGAGAAACTAAATATCCTTCGTTATACAATCCTTCAGAGGGAACGTAAAATGGTATTCCAGAGCTTGTGCTGAGTCAGTTTTAAGATCCCTATCATAATTAAAACCTGAATAGGCAAAATTGAGGACTTCCACTTTAATATTGTCCGATAGCCATTAAAATGACCTTAGATGAATACAAATAACCTGAAATTTAAAACTTATACAAGAAGGTTTATTGTCAAAAACTCATAAAGAAATCAAATATTGTTCATTAAATGTCAAAAAATTACCAATGTTAAGGTTGTAAAAAAAAAAAAATTATATTCCTTCTTCTTCTTTCGCTTCGACCCATTTGCCTTTCAGCGTGGGTGTGCTCCCAGTCATTGTTACCGCCCCTCTCTGTTCATGGCAAAGTTTCTTATCTCGCCCAGAGTTTTAGCTATACACATCCCTATTCGCTCCATGTGGGTGATATAGGAGGTCCTTGGGCGTCCTCTCGGTCTTCTTCCTGAAGATCTTACATCCATTGTTTTAATTAGGTTTCGGTGGTGGTCCATGTGGAAACATCATTTCCGAGGCAGTAATGCAACTTTGTAGCCTTTCATTCTCTGCTCCATCAAGAAGTACCGGTAAAAGGATGGACTTGCATAGCTTTAACTTTACGTTCCGTGCTGCTTCTCTTTTTCCGATAACCGTCTTGCAGATCTGGTATTAGGCGGAATTATCCTTCTGAATTCTAGCCTGCGGAAATCCTACTTGAGATTTCTAAATCTAATTTCCCAGATCTACTGATCACCGTGTCTAGATACGTCGCCACGTCCATCACTTCTCCACCCCTGGAGATCTGTACATCTTCTTGAGCTCTACCAACTTGAAGAATCTTGCTTTTTCTGGAATTTATGGACATTCCCTTTCTCTTCAATTCCTCATTCCACTCCGTCACTGCCTGCTGAAGCTGCTCTGGGGATTCTGCTATAAGAACTATATCGTCAGCAAACAAGAGGAACTGTATAACAACAGAAAACAGGTTCCATTGGCCCATGTGCATTGTGGCTGTACGTCTTTTGCAAATTGAGGCAATCTCATCGAAATATACAATAAAAAGAAGGGGACGTAGGGAATCGCTCTGTTTTACTGCCTTTTCCATCCACATACAGACCTATTTGCATGTCGCCCGTGCTGTATAAAATGTATACTATTCTTGAGAGACGGTTGAGACCAATGGTGGAGCCTATTCTGCAGGAAGAACAGAGCGCATTTAGACCCAACAGACAAACTCAGGATCAGATTTTCACCCTGCGGAACGTGATAGAGAAGTTCTGGAAACATGGCCGAATCGTCTATCTGTCGTTCTTCTTAGACTTGAAGGCGGCGTTCGATTCGGTACCTAGGAAAGAAATTTGGGAAGACTTAAAGGCAAAGAATATTCTTCAAACGTTGCTGAGGGCTATAAAGTCAACATACCAGTAGCCAAAGGGTATAGGCGCTTAAATGAGCAAGAATCGATCATCTTCGTCGAAGAATATAGTTTAACCTCCTTTCTTGTGTATGGATACTACAACATTGTACTTCCATCCCTGAGGGATTTTTTCATCTTCTCAAACTCTTTGGAAGAATTTTTTAAGAAATTCTGAGACTATGTTGTCTCGCCCTGCTGCTTTTCCTATCTCCATCTTTGGCCCTTGCGACCTCTTCCTCCTCAGTCGGGTCATTTCCTTGATCTTCGATTTCGGCTTTCCCATTGGGATGATCGATTTCTTCTTGGTAGACCTCGAACTGTCTTGCGTAGTCAGGTCTCTAAGACCTCTTTCTCCTCAGATACCACATCTCCTTCCACCTCGACCATTAAGAATTGAAATGCCTAAAAACCAAGGATAGTATAGTAGAGGATTAAATTTCCTGTAAGAATCATACAAACCTTTTCTGAAAGGTTTTTTCAAGATGGCGGAAAACGCACTTGGTCTGCAAGTGTGAAAACTTGTGGTTTTAATATGGCCCGGCCTCAGTTGGCGGAGTGGAAATTTTTTAATCTGTTATGATTAATTTCCTTGTAACCATGTGAAGATCGTTATTGTACTAAGTACTAATCAATTTCATGATTTTCATTTTCTCAATAAAATAAATCACATCAAATTTTAAGTATTTTTAAATACTTTTGAGTAGGTTATATATAGCAGTTGACTTCCGCCTACTTGAGTGATTCGGGAACGTTCGTAATTGAACAGATAACATTTTTATTTTTTATGTTTAAAAGTTATTATTTAATTAAAATAATTGTCTAGTGACAACTAATAAGAAAATGCATGAACTTTCTGCCATAAAACCCGAAAAAGTAGCCAGAAGAGGTTATACTATTGTGGGGTCATCTTACTACAAGAGGAAATCTTTTTATATTAATTATAATTTCATCATGTTGAAATTCAGTATTTATGTTCTAGACAATTATCAGGATTATGTTCGAAGATTATTTTAGGCACTGAATATGGTATTTCTGCTAAGGTTCAGTTATTTGTTTGATGTAGCTTATATAGAAAAACAATTTTTTTAATAATTAAAGTTATGATGTTCTATAGTAATTATGCTAAAAGTTTAAATAAAACTGATATTTCTTTTTTGAAAATAAATTTAGTGAAAATTGTTTATCTTAGCCATAAAAAATATTATTTCTTAAGTTTATTTGCTTTATATTTTATATTTGTCATTCCACACCTAATGATTCTGTATCATTTACGTTCTTCTAGTTTTTGGATCAGGATAGGATAGTTGAATGTCATCAGTGTTTCAGATCAACTTGAAGGATGATTTTTCGCTACACCTTCTGTTTGTTCTTCCCACCTCCCATTCATCTTTTTTCACATTGGTATAAGTTTCGGTAATTACATGGAAGATAATATGGTCAGTTAACACTTTTTCTTGGATGCTTTTTGACAATAATTTTAATGAAATCCATGAAGTATTTTAGCTTGGTACAGATAGGGGCTTGTTCTAGTTGTTCGACAGTTTTCAGGAGCTTAACTATCCTCATCTGGAATTATATGTTTAGTAGGAATTGTCGCTTGGGAAAGAATCCATAGTATAACTCCAGACTTCATGTATTTTATAATTTATTCATTATTAGCAATGAACAAGTGAACTTACATTCATAGCGTTTTACTCTTTTATTTTTCAATTAGTTTAACTATCGGTTTTTGAGAAATATTTAGTGAACTTTTGTTTACCAATAGGGATTTCAAAACACCTACGAACTATTCAGCAAAAGATTCGGGCGTATACAGCCCTGACCAACAGGGAGCAGCGGTCACCAACATGATTTCCCTGGTCCTAGCCCTGGAAATACGTTGGAGAACAAGACGAACAAGGTAGGTGAAGATAGCTTCAAACAAGTTTTTACTTAATCATTCGTTTTTGTTTTGTTTTTCTTTGTTTTTTTGAAAGAACTTTTCAACTTTCTTAAGCTGCTGACATGAACTCTGTCAATATTTTATGACCAATCAAAATCGAGCAAAGCTGGATAAGAATAAAATTAATTATTAATTCTGGAAACATCTCAGTAAAAAAATGACCACTCTTTCTTCAAATATATGTCATTATGAGTTAAGATCTAAACCCTTTTGAATTGGCAACCAAACTTTATAAGGATCTATTCGAGAAATACAGACTGTTCTCTTAAAATGTTGTGATAACATCGCTTAGAAATAATCAAAACTGTGCTAAGTCAAATCCATGTAAAATATCCATAAAGAATACAACAGGAGGACTTCACTTATTGTGCATCAAACATTTTTTTTTTCTCTTCCTATACTGCTAAGTGTGAAGTAGCCGCCTCTGACCTACTTTTCCAACGGCCCCTGTCCTGTGTAAGCCTTCTCATCTCCGGCATGGTATTTCCTCTCACTGTGCCAATTCTCTCAATCAAGCCTGCATAAATGAACCTTGGCCTACCTTGAGGTCGCCTTCCTCCCGACCTCGCACCTAAAAGCCACCTGGCCTTACGGTCATCTCCCGTTCTGTTAACATGCCCAAACCACTTGAGCTATCTTTCTTCAAGCATCTCTTGGACGGATCTAACTCCTAGCTCTTCTCGCACCCTTTCATTCCTTATGTGGTCTGGTTTTTCCTAT
The DNA here is from genome assembly GCA_023052935.1 of Piezodorus guildinii. Taxonomy (NCBI): domain Eukaryota; kingdom Metazoa; phylum Arthropoda; class Insecta; order Hemiptera; family Pentatomidae; genus Piezodorus; species Piezodorus guildinii. The sequence goes on along the minus strand of CM041296.1, from coordinate 27,043,812 downwards.
TATTTTCCTTAGGAATCTCATTTCTGCAGATACAACCTTGCTGGAATGGCAGTCCAAGAGTGTCCAGCTTTCTGATCCATAGAGTAGCACTGGGAGAAAAACTGACTTGTATATCAGAATCTTGGCTTTCCTGCTCAACTCCTATTTCAACGTCAAAAATTTGAATCAAATAATTCACCTGTTAAGATCATAAGATAAGATTATTTGAAGAATAAATATCTTATTTATTATTTTTATATTGGTCAGTGCTTATGGATCTTAGGAGGTTGTCTTGAGTAAATTAGATAAAACTTAAAATAAATATTTGACAAAAACATAAAGAAAAAATTAATAGACTATTAAAAAATCTCAAAAAATTTCCTAATATATTTATTATTGCTTCAATTATCAATTTTCAACTTCCTCATTTTAGCAGAACAAATTGCTGTTGAAAACATTTAATTATGTGAATACTGCTTAAATGAAGTGAGTTATCATTAGTAAAGAATTAAATTAAGCAATGAACTTTATTTTTTTACTTATCAATTTGTAATATAAAAAAAAAAAACCTTATTTCACCATAGGAAGTTCTCCTCAGGGAGAAGTTTTACAATTGAAACACTGTATAATACTTGATTTTGAACTTGCTACTGTGAAATAAGGACATATCTCCCATATTTCTCTGTAATACTATTTTAATTTTTCTCCTTCTAAGAATGAATCTTTGTCATTCAGTCGAACTTTAGCTTTGAAAATTTTTATTATGTTTTCATTGAAAGAAATTTTTGAGGGTTTTGAATCAAATATTATAAATAATGGAGTAAATTAATTTTTACATTTTATATCTTGCACAAAAATATGTGTTAATTTGTTTATATTTCTATAAAGGCTAGTTATATAATATTATTAATAATTATTTATCCAATTTTTGTTAAATTTTCGAGGAAGTAGGAAAGCTGTGTGGGGGCCCTTTCTCTATTTTCTCTATTATACTGTGCACAAAAAAAAAAAAAAAAAACACATTTTAAGCACATTCATCCAATTAGTATTATACTTCCCTCTGATGACCTGGAATTCTGATGGCTATTGATACCAATTGTCCGCTTGGTTAGGAGTGTCTGAATTTTAGATGGAAATTATAGTTTGACTGACTCACCCATAAGAGCTTATTGTTCCTAGAAGTGGACTCATTGTTAAATTTGCCTTGTAACCCGGACACATGTTTATACTTTTGATCTGGTACCCAGTATTCTAAAAAAAGAAGGGGATTGTTTGAGAAACTGCAAAAAAGATTGTGAGTTTTTTTTTTTATAAGTCAGTAGGAGTATATCCAGACTGGAATACTTCATATAAATACTTACAACAAAAATTTAATGTTCAACAAATATGTCTGTAATTTTTCATTTGGTTAAATTAACTCAGTGTATTGTTGACTTTAGTGGATCTCTGAGTAAACTTAGTAGGTATTGTAGTAGGGTTAGTAGTGATTTTTATATTCCAATTTGCAAAACTAATTTAGCCAGCACACTGCCAATAAAGAAAATGTCGATAATTTGGAACAAATTAAACAATAAAAGGCAATCAAACTTCAGTATGAATTTGAACAAACTGAGAAATTTAATTGAAGATTTGATTATATAGACTTAATAATTTCTGAGCTTCATTCAGCATTTTCATATATTGTTAGTAGGTTTTCTTCTTCTTTTTTTTTCTTTTGATTATTATTGTTATTCTCTTTGTAAGTCTTATTTTATATTTATATGTATAAGTATTGTTTTTTTATCTTTTTTCTGTTACTGTATTTTATTATATTTTTTTTGTCTATGTTTGAAGAAATTGTTTTTTTTTTTTTATTTATTCAGTTACTGTATTTTATTATATATTTTATTTTTTTTTTATTATATCAGTATACTCATGATATAAGGTAAATTCTGTGTCTGTAATGTGACCACATGTCATTGTGCAATTAGCCTGTTGGTGGGCTTTCTTTATCAATAAAATACTTTCTCATTACAAACGTTACTGAGAGGGTTGATTTTTAGAAAGGAGGAATATTTTTTCTTCTTATTTTTCTATTTTTAAATCTATGCTTCTACCAATTCCTTTTTCAAATAAAAATTTCTCAGTGAATCAATACTATTGGACATTTGAATTCCCTATGGATTTATAGAAAATAACTCTGTACTTGTACCACCTATGAAGGTTGTGTTAAGTATCTATAAATATGTTCAGCCACCTAGGTTTTTTCAATTTTTGTACACCCTCTTTACAGAGGCTGGATGGGTCTTTCCTACTCCAGGGTCGTCCATTATCTGCATAACCCAAGAACCCTGAGAACATTAGTCCAAAATGTAGCATTAGACCACTCCGCTCCTTAATGTTTTATTTAAAATTAACTAAAATCTCGTTGACTGTTTCATTGGTGTTACTGTTATAATTAAATGACAAGCATCTGCATGAATAATTGTTATTTTTTATTCTTGTATTTGAGAAAAGTCTTATTAAGTCAAATCCTTTCTTTTTGTTCTGTTATCAATTTTATTCAATACAGCTAATTCTCGTATTTACTGACAGAATTCTCAAGTAACTAATGTAATTTATTCATCTATAAATTGAAGACATGATCTTCAACCACTATTCAGGAAAATATTCATGGAATCATCTCTATTAATGAAATCAAAACTGTTACATGCACAGCAATATCTCTGAAGTAAAGAGATATTTAAAATTTGAAATCAGCTCTGAATCGTTCTCAATTTGAAAATTCATTAATTAAGTGAGTCATATCTTAACTGATGCATGTTTCGTTGGGCACAGCACCCGATGTCTTGGCAGGTTAGCAAAGATGGTCGGACGATGATAGGGCACATGGTGCTGAAAAAGAGTCTTCGAGAGGGCATCGGTTCAGCATCCAGTGCTTCCATCCTCGGCCTCAAAGTGGTGGGAGGAAAACTGCTAGAGAGTGGAAGTAGGGGAGCTCTCATCGAAAAGGTCAAGAAGGGCAGTATAGCCGACATCGATGGACAACTTAGACCAGGTAATTTAATCATTATTTTACACTTTTATTATAATTGTAGAAACTATTTAGTAAATCCTGTTTGATTAATCGATAATTACTATTTCAAAAGCATGTTGATTTTGCTGTAGTGTGAATATTTTCTCCTTAATAAATATTTTTGGAATATTTTTTGTGCTAAACATTTATAATAATTCATTATCTGAGGTAAGGTTAAACACCCTAATTCAGTCTAATTTCATCCTTATTGAAGAATCTTTGTAACTTTTAGTGTCTCAAGCACCATATTCATTTCATAGGTATATTTTTCAACTCTTGTTTGCATATTTCTTATGCTCGTGCTTAGTTGTCCTATTTTTTAGTTAAGTATTAAGATAGTTGACTATAATGTCAGTTAATGCAGGGAACGTCAGACCTTTCCTGGGATCCTAACCACTCAATTTTTTAAATTAAAAATAAGCACATGCTTAACAAATCTTTTGGATTATATGAATATGGTATGGTCTTGTGGATAGAGCATTAGGCTGTTCCTGTTCTCCAGGATCAAACTCCGGCTGAGGCAGAATTATTTATTCTGTTATTTCAGCCGTGGAGCTGCCCTGGGGTATGGAGACCCTCCTGGGACACACCCAGCCTCTATAAAGTGAACATCCTAAATTGAGGGGAAAAACTGGTAGTCGAGCATGATTTAGACTTAATCAACTCCTTGCACAGCTGTTGGCTGTGAAACATTTCAAATCTCTATAAGTACTGAACCCGAGACCCTTCATGGTCAAATAGTAGGTTGACTAATATATTTTATTTATCATGAATATTAATAGCTGATTCTTATTAAAGAATCTTAGAAGCTATCGACGTCTCAAGTGCCATATTCATCTAATAAATATATTGCATAGGAACTGAGTCTGGGTAGCAGAAGAAAAATAGTCAAAACAATAAAATAGTCTAAACTATTTATTGATTTGACTCGCATTGTGGTTCATCATCAGGGCTTTTTTCAGGAAGCAACTGGGAAAAGATAATCTAGCAAAAGTTACAGCCAGGAAAAGTCTTTGTGGAAGAAGCCCATGATGAACCACAATGTGGGTTGAAATGTTGGCAAAACAATGAATAGTTTAGTCTATTGCATGTTTTTTCTTTTTTAAACTGCTACACGGACTAATTTCCTCCATAATATATTGATCCAATGAATATGGTACATTATACCCTGAAAGGTACTAAGATTCTTTGATAATAATAATAATAGGCTTACCGAACCCAAAGGTTCGATGCCGATACCACCAAACTCTGCCTGCACAGACTCGTCCAATGTTCACCATTCAAGTCCAAGCCCCCGAAATCAGCCTTAACACAATGCTCCCATTGAAATTTCAGCCTACCTTTCGGACGCCTACCAGTCGGATCAGCGAATATCAACTTTCTCGGAATCCGTTCCTCACCGAGCCCAACAATTTTACTCACCCATTTGAATCTCCATGATGCTATCAACTCAATTATATTCACAGGGTACAAGCTCCGCAATTCCGCGTTGTGCAACCTTCTAAACTCCCCAGTGGCCTCGTCTCTCTTTGGACCAAATATTTTATGCAGTACCTTATTTTCAAAAACCTTAAGCCTTTGTTCATCCTTCATCAGCATAAGATTTGATTTTTTTTGTGGGAAAGATTTGGCGATTATTAAACATTTAATTAATAGTCTTCTAAAGAAATTTGTCATCAAAAAGCCTAGTAATAAATAAATTAGTAAAATATTGAAATATACTTAGATTTCTTAATTCACTTAATCATTAATGTTAACTAAAGTCAAATTATCTTTTCAGGTGATGAAGTTCTTGAATGGAATGGACGATCATTGAAAGGAAAGAGCTTTCAAGAAGTTTATGATATTATTGCTGAAAGTAAGCATGATCCTCAGGTTGAGCTTGTAGTTTGCCGTTACCAAACTAATCGCCACCCACGCCTTCCATACCCTCCAGTTCAGAGTCATAAGGGTGAGTTAACTGGTTATTTGTGGAGCATGAAATTTTTAAATATAATATTGACCTAATTCCTTTTTGTGTGCTTTTTTTGTATGTACTATAATCTTTAATATTTTTATAATAAAATAAGCTGATTTTTACCATCATTTTGTCATAGTTTTTATTGAACTTTTATGCAATCCAGTTTTTGGAGCTTAGATTTATGTCATAAGTTCGAAATTAGCTCATTTCATTCTATTCCAAGCTGTCTGCCTCATCCTGCTAGACTTCTAAGATTCTTATCAACAACTGTTTTTTTTAAAACTCTCTTTAAAGCTCACAGGATGGGGTTATCCTACATGTTACCACCAGAAAATAAATTTCAACCCATGATGGATTGGTTTTATGCGAGGTTAACAAGCCCTTAACTCTAAGGCAGAACATTCTCAGAAACTATCCTTTCAAATGTACTGTCTTCGCTTTATAACTGATTGATTGTTCTGGACATTATTCATTTCTGTTGTAGGTTGAACCTACTTCTGCAATGGCCCTTTATTTTTTTTTTTTTTCTGAATATTTGGTCTTATTCAACTCTCCTACTTTGCCTCTGCAATGTCAATAATTGAGGAGCCCGTGGCTGAGTGGGCAGCGTGCTAGTCTCCCATGCCAAAGGTTGTGAGTTCGAATCCCAGTCCATTTAAAAAGTTTTTCAAGGATTTAATTAAATGAGAATTCATTCACAGCCTCTCCCCGGGTATGTGAGGCCCATCAGCCAGCTGGTGGCCACTCACAAAAATAAACTTAAGGAGTGATGACCCTACCCTATAAAATTCATCACGAAACGTGAGTGTATTCTCCCAGCAGATTACATTGCGCGGCCAAGAGTATGCGTCCTGTCGCGCCACTACAAAAAAGAAAGGAAAAAGTCTATAATTATATTGTGGCTACTTTTATTTCCACTATCGGTTCCTGTCCTTAGTCACAGTCAACTATTACTCTAATACTCATACACAATCAAAAGAACCCAATACAAGAAATTTGTTTTGTTAGAATAAACATGTAGCACAAATTAAGTTCTTAGAAGCCTTCCTTTAATACATGTTGCTTGCAGCTCATTTATTTATGTGATATTTGAGGACTAGCTACTCTTAAGAGTGTCAAGATTCAAACTATTAGGACTTCCATAGAAATCTTAAGTTTTTTTCCTCTTATCATCTTAGCCTTATTAAAAATAATTCGTAAATATACAATTTGAACTAATTTGATAACAAACTAAATGAATAAAGAGCAAAATATTTTTTTAGGTAAATTTTCATTTCTTAAACATAAGAATAGCATACACTATAAATATACTGTAGGAAAGCTAAAGATTATAGAAAAATGTTATCATTTGTATAAAGGTCCATTGTGAGATTATTTAATCTTCAACAGGTTTCCATTGAAACTCAATGTGATTATCTTGCCTTTTTTGGACTCTAATCATATTTAAAAGTTCTTAAATATTTTTTTTTTTCTCCAGTTTTTTTTTTCCTTAAAATATTCAACCTCTGATTTAATTATATGCTTTACTCAATCAATTCTTTCTTCACTACTTTTGGGGCTGCCCAGTGTTCTCTTTCATATTAATCTTTTCTATAACTTATTTGCCTATTATTTTTATTTCCCTCTTTGTTCTATTCAAACTTCTTTTTTCATTTAACATAAACTATTGATTATTTGCCCCTTATGACATTTTTGCCTTCTTTTTTTTTCTAAACCGTTATTGATATTTCTATTGGTTTTCTCTATTGGTATCCAGTCTCCTTGTCTTCTTAATTGTTATCATCAATATTTGATAAATATTAAAAATAGAATGATCAGTCTTTCATATCCACGTTCTTATGAATGGTAAGAGTGTTCTGCTCAAAGGGTTTAAAACATTTACAGCAAATTCATGAAGAGTGAGATGTGCCCCCTAGAAATTATCTTCAGTTGAGGATGTTTTTTAAGTGAGAATTAGACTCAGTGATGATCAGAAAAATTCTGTGGGTACACTTTCTTTTTTAAACCATTACCAAAGGATTGTATGATACGTTTTGAGACTTAATTTATTAAGTCATAGGCAATTTCTTCAGAAAGATCTGAGGACAATTTCTTGTATTTAATTTATTTTTTCTCATCTTCTATTGTACTTTTATTTTATTATAATATTTAACTTTGAGTTTAAAGTAAAAAAATTGTGTTAATTTACATTAATTTATAATTTATTTTCAAATAATACTTCATGCTTAGCAAATTGAAGTAGTTGCTGTTATTTAGTTAACTTTTTTAGTAAAATCAAAATATCTTTTCTTTTCCTTTGTTTGTAGTGTTTATTATACTTCTAGTATATACTATATATGATATACTTTTTTAAATATAAACAAACACACTCTACATTAACTTGGCTAATTGTAGTATTTATATTTTTGCTTAATACTCCTGTTTCTTATTTGTATTTTTTTTATGTAATTGTTATTGTCTTTAATACTATTCTGTATCCTATTTCTGTAGTTATATTAAATCTTTTAAGTACCGTTAAACTTCTTGCCTCTATTTTTTTTTTCTTTCTTTTTCTCCTAGGTTAAAAATATGTCGCAGAAAATTCAGTTAATGGTCACTTTTTGAAACTTTATTACATCACTTTAATTCATATATTTTATTAAAAGGTTTTTAAAGATAATTTTTTTCTAGATTCATACCAAGTTGTGTTGCTAAATTTATTTTAAATCAATTGTTAGGTTAGCTCTTAATCCAAAAAAAAAAAAAATCATATTGAGAATTCTCAGTATGGACATTTCAACCATTTAATAAGATTACAAAATATAAGAACCAAAATAATGGGGTGATTCATAAAGAATGACCGATTTTGTTTTTGATTGGCATTATTTGTTTTGTTTTTAATCTAATTAAGGTTTTATATACTTTTTGTACCTGTATAAAAAATTATCTCGTCTAACCTTAATTTTTTTTTTCTATTATTACACTATTACTAAACATAACTTTTCCACTCCTGAAACAATCCATTTGTGGGGGGTTCTCTTTCAGCACAAATTGCAAACAGATAATAATAATAATAACAGGCCTACCGAACCCGAAGGTTCGATGCTGATACCACCAAATACTGTCTACACAGACTCGTCCAATGTTCACCGTTCAAGCCCAAGCTCCCGAGATCGGCCCTAACGATATCCTCCCATCGACACCTTGGCCTACCAGTCAGTTCTGCGAGTACCAACTTTTGCGGCAGTTGTTCCTCAACAAGCCTAACAACTTTACTCACCGATTTGCGCCTCCGCAATGCTATCAACTCAATTATATTCAGAGTACAAGCCCCACAATTCCGCAGTGTGCAACCTTCTAAACTCTCCAGTGGCCTCATCTCTCTTCGGACCAAATATTTTACGCAGTACCTTATTTTCGAAAATCTTAAGCCGTTGTTCATTCTTCAAAGTAAGAGGCCACGTTTCACACCCATAAAGGACCGTCGGGAGAATAATAGTTTTATAAATTCTAACCTTTAAGTTTTTAGACAGAAGCCGTGAGCTAAGTAATTTAGCAACTGAATAATAACACGCATTTCCCGCCTTTAACCGAGACTTTATTTACTCCTGGATTTCATGTTTGCAAACAGATAGTTTCAGAAATTCAAAATTACTGACAGCCTCAAGAGGAAAGCAGGTTTTGAATGAATTTCATTATTCTTAGAGGAAGTTCTCTTGAAAAGTGGTTTCTCATTGTTGACAACCGATTAGGCACAATGTAGAGGGTAAATTTTTTAATGATTTTTTAAATATCTAAATGGTCATTGTTTCATTTGAATCATCAAGCATCATTACGTGAAGTAACAAGGGCCCATACTGCACTTTAGCATCTTGGAAGTGATGGAAAATGAAAAGTTGAGGTGGAGCTCCATTAAGACTTGTATATTTTGTACATAATATATATATTTATTATTCGCCTGTAGGTGATTTATTTGATATAAAATGGGTAGCGTTGGCTGTATAAAAAATTGAATATATAAATTATATCAAGAAACTAATAGAATTATAGCTTCCACAAGCGAGGCTGAAAATTTTTTAGATCAACTCAGAGTTGAATTTAAAATTGTTTCCCAACAAGCTTCATATTTTTTGGAAGCTTGAAAGACAGTCAAAAGGTGATATTAAAGTCTGTCAAAAGTCTTTTGCTTGGATAATACTGGAAAGATTCAATTTCGATGGGTGTAAACCAGTAAAACCCAGTTTCATCGCCTATGCTACAAATTCCAAATAATTTTTATTCAGGGAAAGTGACAGAAAATGAGTGTAAGTTTTCTTATCTACAAGCAGTTAAACTCCAGGCCTAACTTAGCCTCATTATGTATTGTATAAAGTTTTGTTTTAACTTAAAAAAGTGTTTTCATATCATCCTGAGCTATTTTTTCATAAAAAACAATGGTTAGACTGATTCCCCCTTCCCCCCTCCCGCTAAAACTTAGCATAATAAAAAAAAAAAAAAAAAAAAAAAGAGATAGAGACAGTAGTCATTACATTTTCGAATAATGAAGGCGAATGGAAATAAACATAGAACCCTTAAAATAATCAACATAGAGATTTTAATTGACAAGTTCAATCAAAGTGAATATTAAAAATGAACTGATAGCTAGAGCCGTGATTTCCTTACATTATGTGCAAGACTAGACCCACAAGAGCCAAGGTATTACATACACAATAGTTCCCGTAGTTTGTACCAGAAATCCCTAGTATTCAAAGCAAGGTGAAATGCTAGGACTTGATACTTTGTATGTGCTATGTGCAATTTAAACCTACCGGAGGACATTTCACACTTTTTAGGAATGCGTCCAGTTTTGAAAGAGTTCAGAAAGGAATGTTAGGGAAAGCAGCAATTAAACCCTACAGACGTGCTAACTATATTAAATGGGATGAATTGGGTAAATTGGCCATTTATTTGGATAAAGCATGTTAATATAGGAAATTTCTCATTTTAATTACTGATTGTTATAAGGAATTGCTAAGCATTTGATAGATATTAGTTAACCACACACCATAAAAAGTCGATATGCAGAAATTAAAGTGAAAAGTTTGCTTTTATTGTAAAATAAAAAATATTGTAATTTATTAGTAAAATAAAGCATTTATTCATTCATTATGAAGGCAAAATTCATTGCAAATTCTTTCCTGATCATAACAGATTGCGATCTTTATTGTGGCCAGTTACAAAGATGATTTAAGTTTTTAATTTAGTAATATTCAGAATTAGTAAACAAAAATTAGGGTTTAATTTAAAAAACGATAAATGAAAAAACAACACACTTTTCATCACACAATAAAAAATTAAAACCAGATTGGGTTGAGCTTCTTCATCTTGCTTACAGTTCAGACTTGGCTCCTGACCAATCACTCACTTATCTTCAATTTAAAAACCTTCAATTCTCTGAATAAATCCAAAGAAAGATATTATGAGAAATTTATCACCCAGCCTCAAGATAACAACAGACTATAGAACACAACGTTATATACTTTGAATGTTAAATAGAAATTTTATTAAAATAAAATTATTTTTTAAGCAGCAGGAAAGCAGTTATTTTATTGACTCATCCCATTAACCAAGTGTTCTAATGAACTTATAATATTTTTTTACTGTTACAGGTTTTATTTACTATTAAGGTTTCCATCTACTTTTATCTTCCAATACTCCCTTGAACTAAATTGTTTTTTTGTTTTAGACAAGCTGGCTACCTTTCTAGGGGATAATATTCTATTTTATGAATAAACATTTTATTTTCAGATCAAAATTCTTTTAGTTTCTTTTTCTGTTTTTATTGCATGACTATTAAATTAAGTACTTTATTCTCTCTTACCAACAGAGCATATTTTTCCTTATAGTTTCTATTACTCCTTTGTATTAATTAAATTGTATTATTAATATCTCCTTTAGTTTTTAATACTATTAACTCTATTTGTTTTATATGTATTATTCCTGTAGATCATTATTCATTATTGTAATGATATTTGTATATATGATTGTGAGTATGTATGTTTGTAGTCTAGTAATGATACAGGAAGTAAGAAACTGAATTATTTTTTTTTTTAGGATCCATAATATTAAATCTATCCGTATACATATATTGCAGTGGTTTTATGATTAAATGCTGCGTCATTTAATCATAATAATATTAAAACAAATAATTATTTTTTTTGGCATAAAGTTATTAACTTTTATACTACTTTTCTTTTTCAAAATTTAAAAAGTTTGATTTCTACTAGTGTATTACATAACTAGTTAGGCATATTCTAAAATGTCAGTTCTAGATGGTTCATACTGTTGCTTAGTGATATAACGACACTTTATGCTGCTATGGCTGATCGGTCGATGATGTAGTGGGAGTCCTAAATTTTCCCTATCCAGGTTTAATTAGGATAGGGATCTTTAGCAAGTACCTGACAGCGCTAGACTCAGGACCACCTTTTCACATTCCCTCCGAAGGATGGCATACATAAGAATTTCTTTATTCTCATTAAACCTTGCCAGGTTTGAATGGTTTAGACTGTTTTGAATCCCAAGTTCAGTATATTTGTAAAATTGATAGTTTGTTTGAATTGTTATTGTTTTTGTAGGTTGTTAAGAGTTCTCATTCATTTCCCTTCTTATGTGTTTTTTTTTTTTTTCATTATGAGAACAAAGCTCAAAATGTCAGACTCTAAATGATTTGTATGAAATCCATTTTTCCATCTATGAAAGAACTGTACCTAATTGTATCTTCTAACAAAATTCCTCTAATTACAGTATTATAGGTATTACCAACTCAATCTGAAGATGCTTTTCCATTGAATTTACCTTATTTGGTCATTACTACAAGTTCCTTCTGTATATTGCAGATAGTTTACTAAACACATTGTCTAAATCAATCGAGAATTAGCGAAGGCGCAATGTACTGTACTTATCAGTCATGTTTTTATTTTTTTAAACACTTATGTGTTTGGAATTTCCATTCATATTCCCAACTACTAGTTGGAATTAAAAAAAAAAATCTTAATCGGATAAATACAGTATAAGATTTTGTATGGGACATTCCACCTAAAGTGGTAAGGATAATCATGATACCTCAGTATTTGTTTTTAAAAAAGTGTTACCGTTTTTTGGGCTGGTTTAGAAAATATCTATAGTGCCTTTTTTTTTTTTTTTTTTTTTTTTTCTGATGCTTTTCATATTCTTGTTACTTCTGGTACCTATCCAGTCATCACATGTCACTATATCAACCACTTTCTACTTGTAAGAAATTGGCAAAATACAAGAATGGGCAAAATGGCAGCATTGTCTTTTGACCACTTGTTTCAATTGAATCGAGGTAATTCCTGGAGTTAAATCAGTTAGTATCTCAGTTATTGATTGGAACCGTGCTAATTTATCTGATTTTTAATTACAATCTCATGAAGTAACTGTGCGATGCCTATTCAGTTTCATGTTGAGTTTAAATCTGTTATTGCCTTGGTGATTTCTGCCTATATTTTAGTTTATGTATCTGTTGGATTAGGATGTATGGTGTGTAGCTTTGAGTTGTGATTTACTGTAAAAGAAACTTTAGATTCTCAAGATGAATATGTATTTCATACTATGTATCTGAAACAATATTCATTTTTCCTGTTATAGTATATTGTAATAACATGTGTTTATCAGTTAATTAAAAATTTTATTTCTAGATGTTTATGATGTCCGTAAAGACAAACCTAGTGTACTTGTTACTTCACCTGGTTCTCCAGATATTCATGGACATGGTCAAAGAATAAGGCCTCGCCACTCTCCTAATTCAAATGTAGGAGGGAGAATACATGTAAATATTGTGTTTTCTATAATATTTATTTTTGAACCGTTACTTGCAAACATTATAATTTTTGGTTTTTATGTTACTTAAATTATAGGAAACAGTGTTTTATTATTATTTATTTTTTCTTAAAGGTGAAACTGTGGTTTGATTCTGGTGCCTTGCAACTGGTAGTAACATTAGTCTGTGCAGCAGGTCTCATACCTAGAAGTAATGGACAACCAAGAAATCCTTATGCCAAATTATTTTTACTTCCTGATAGAAGGTTAGTATTGAGTTATTGTTGTTTTCATTATTATGTCACTTGGCTATCATGTTATTGAGAATAAATTTGCCTATCCTTAAAAATAGAAAGGTAGCGTGTCTATGGATAAGCGTGTCTATGTGCCTAGATCTGGGTCGAACCCCGTAGGCAGATTATCTATTCTGTTATTTCAGCGGGGAGACCCTATATGAGACCCTCTTGGGCAGACCCAGTCTCTATAAAGTGGGTAGCCAAAAATGGGGAAAAAACCTGGTGCTGAGCGTGATCTCGGCCGAATCACCTCATTGCACGGCCGTTGGTCTTGAAACAGTACGAATCTCTATATGTACTGAGTCCAAGACCCTTCATGGGTTGTAGAGGTACAGGTTTTTTTTTTTTTTTAACTGAGATCGCAAAGGCTCGGTACCACCAATTTAAAGTGCCATAACGAAGGTTATTTTACTCCCTTTAAAAAAAACTATGGCCATCTTCCAGTCTTGAACCCGCGACTTTGAGCATAGAGAAGCTATTATGCTAGCCATTACACCAACGGGTGACCCCAGTTTATTGTTTAAAATATACTCTGACGGTCAAAAGTTTAAGATCTCCTATGGTTTTCATCAATACAATAAATCATGAATAACCTCTATGGATACCTAAATAAGGTATTTATTATTATTCAAATTTGCAAATCCGGTGTATGAATGGTTTTTGACTACTGTCAAATAATAAGAAATAATTTAATTAAATTTAACTATTACTGAAACTTCTAACATGATAAAAAAATAAGAGAATGAACAATGTGATTTTTGAGTCTAGGTGATTTATTTACAGCCTGGTGAATCCCCAAAGGGGATTGAGAAGATAAATTTTATTTTTAGTTTGATTTATTGATTTCTCGACTGCCACAATGAAAAAAAATTATTGCACATTTAATTTTTTGTTTTCATCAAAGAACGTTTAAAAAGAATTAAATTTCCATTAAATTGGGTAGTGTAACCCAAATTAATACACAAAGAAGAAAAATCCAAGCTCTAAAGTGCTGCATAAAAAAAAATTCAAACAGACTAATTGATTTCAATTGATTCATGCTTTTGACCATTTGAGCAAAATAATTTATCGACTGCCAACCAAAATATCTTTTTCTTTATTGAATAAACATTGTCAACTAATCAATATTCAGTATACCGATAAACAATAATCATTTTTATAAAATATCCTCACAAAAAAATTAGTCATGGTATTTAATTGTTATTGGACCACCAGACTCTTAAATACTGTTACTTCTGAAATATAATTTAATATAGAATCAGTGACTGAAGGATGGTAACACAATTTACAAATTAAAAATTAAACGCTCTACAGAAGCAGGAACTCAATATAATAACTGTAGCAATTAAATCCATTCCAATAAATTAAATATAAAAAATTAATGGAATGTCATCTATTGAAAACCGAAGCAATTTAATGCTCCTAAATCTGATATAAAATACCAGAATCATCACGAATTCTCAATATTATAAAATAGGACTCGAGAAAAATATTTGAATAGAATAAACCACCCTATATCACTTCTCAAAATAAACAACTTTATGTCAGAACAATCTCAATCACAAACCATTCACCCCTATGGGTGCAAAGGATAGGGCAAAGAAACAAGAAAGTTTTTTGATATATTTTTTTTTAAATATCAAATCATTCATATTTTTTTGTTAAATATTTAATTACCTTAAAGTAATAAATATTCTCCTTCCCATTGGGAATTTCATCAATTATTTTTTCTGGAGAACTGGAGAAGATTTCATAGTAGATTTTGCTCTCAAAAGAAACTTGATAGTTGGAAATATAGAACAAAACTTTCAGTTTGGGAATGGAAACTTGTTCAAAAAGTATAATCTCTATGATTATATTTTTCACTGAATACTGTAAAAATTAACTTTATTTATTCTATAAACTCTTGTGACTTATTAATATTTTAATGTTTTGTTTAGTGAGAAATCCAAAAGGAGAACCAAGACATTAGCCAATACAAATGACCCAAAATGGAATCAAAGTTTCGTTTATTCCTCTGTAAGGCGCGCTGACCTTAAGTTAAGGGTAGTAGAAATTACAGTTTGGGATTATGTGCGGTATGGTGCTAATGACTTTCTTGGTGAGGTAAATATGTCCTGTCTCACACTTCTACTATGTGGTTTTGAATCTCCAGAAATAAAAATATGCCTAAATATTACAGGCAGTTAATGTTCTATATTCTATTTCAGGTTTTAATAGAGCTGGGTGTTGCATTGCTGGAAAATGAACCTGAATGGTTCCATTTGAGTGCGCATGACGATGTTGTTGCTCCCCATGTAAGTTATTTAGTTTTGTTTTCCTTCATGAAGTTATAATGTTGAAGAATTTCATGTTTATGAATTGAATAGTTACATTTTTTTATATGATACAGAAGCCCAAAATTCTAAAACTGTTTAAAAAAATGAATTATGATGAACAATTCTGTTAGAGCAAAGAAGTATTTTACTCATTTTACCTTGTTATCATGCTTCTATTCAGTCATGAGGAAAATATTTAGCGAATAAAAATTAATATTTGAAAAATGTTTTTAGAATATGATATACAAACAGTTACATGCCTTGTTGGTATAATTTGGGTAGCTAATCATTGCAAAATGGAAATATAAATGACAAGTTAATAAAAACTATTTATATTTTAAAGCTTAAATAGTTTTACTTTTTTTAATAATGAACCTTTGTAATCGACCAACAAAAAAAATTACATCTCCTTAAAATTTGAGGGCTTATGTTTCTATATATGTACAGCACAAATAACGTACACAAAAAAAAAAATCCATCTGTCCACCATACGCTGTCTGTGGTTTTTCTCCAAAACTACTAGACCAATTTTTCACTGGACCAAGTACAAATTTATTAATAAATATCAATAATATTCTATTGTTAGTGCAATGTGATAGAGAATTAAATTTCCTATAAATAATAAAAGAATCATTATAATCGGTTCAGAAATAACAGATATGGAGTGTTTTGAAATTATCAGTGGTGATAGGCCATTTTCCTTTGATTAATTTATTGATTTCCATATTAATTGCCTATAAACAGCTAAGTAAATAAATAAAAAATAAATATATATAAAATAAAATAAAATAAACAAATAAAAAATAAATTCGTTGTGGATATAATTAGTTGACCGTTGAGAATTACTGAAGGAATTAGTCCGGGTGGCGGTCATTAAATGAAACAACTGAATAGTTTCAACTATTTTATTGTTTGCCAACGTTTCGACCCCCATTGTGGGTCATCATCAGGGCTAAAAAGATACAAAAAGGATACATTTAAAATAAGATTACAAATACTATTTTAAAAATTTTTTTTACAATTGCACTAGAGAATGTCAATATTATAACATAAAAGGAATTAGATGTGTAAAGAAATCAATTAATTAAATTACAATGATAAAGGTATACTAATGAGAGCTATACAGACCAGATACTGACTAAAGATAATGTACAAATATATAAGAAAAAATTACATGAAATAAAAAACATTAAAAAATGGAGTACAGTGGAGATACGTACCGTCTGGTAGGTGAGTGGAAACTAGGTTCAATTTGGTAATATAGAATATAGGCAGGTAGATAGGAAAGTACGTACAAAAGGTTGGGTAAAATGGAAAATACGTACCATATTTTTAGACGGGATCTGACAACAATGAGTAAAATTGTAATATTAACATAAAAGGAAGTGTTCAGATTAAACCTACAATATTAATAACATCATAACGGTATTAGAAGATGTTTTAACAAGATTGTTGAAGTAAAAACAATATAATACAATAGTAAGAATAATAATGTATAAACTATATATAGTAAAAACTGACTACCTCCCAACCAACGTTTTAATAATTATTGTACATATATTAAGACATTAAAATTAACCAAGTGAAAATATTATGACAAAAAATAATAATAAGTAACAATCATTGACAGATCATATAGTTGATACAAAATAGTAAAATAATTACAAATAGGAATAAATTGAATTGTAAAACCATTAAGAATTTATTAAGTGCAGAAACAAATGAAATAGATACATATATAAAATAAATGTATACATAAATAAGTAAAAATTAAACCAATAAATAAACAAAATGTATACAGTAGGATGGACATGGGAAGCTGTATTACTTAAGAGAGTTTAATATATGGCTGTAGGTGGAGGAGATGCATTGTTTATCAGTTTTATGATTGACAGGATTAGATTGGAGATGGATGTGGACGGATTCAGCGATGAGTCTTTTTTTATGGTTGGGAACAGAATCTAAAATGGAACAATCTTGAAAGT
The DNA here is from genome assembly GCA_023052935.1 of Piezodorus guildinii. Classification (NCBI taxonomy): domain Eukaryota; kingdom Metazoa; phylum Arthropoda; class Insecta; order Hemiptera; family Pentatomidae; genus Piezodorus; species Piezodorus guildinii. Next base: position 27,026,419 of record CM041296.1, on the reverse strand, counting down.
TAAATGAATGATTAAAAGTTATGGAGTGTTCGGAGAGTTTTGAGGCTAGAAGGTTTCGAGAGGATATGGAGGATTTATGTTAAGATATGCGGGTTTTTAAGTAGTTTTTTGTTTCACCCACATAGGACACATCGCAATCTAAACAAGGTATTTTATAAACAATATTTGAGCGGTAGAGAGGATTTATCGGGTCTTTAGTGTTAGTGAAAAGGTGGGAAAGTTTGTTCTGGGTCTTTAATCCTAGCTTTAGGGAGGGTAAGGAAGATTTAAAGGATTTTTTAATATTTTCAGACAGGTGTGGAATATACGGTAGGGATCTATATTGAAATATTGTGGGTGAATTTTGGTCTTGTATTGTAGGGGGAGTAATGGTCATTTTTACGTTGTTGTATGAGTTTATGAGTTTTTTAATGATATTAAGTGGGAAGCTGTTTTGGGTAAGGATCTTTTTAATGCGCTGGATATTGGTAGGATGGTACTGTGGATCAGACAAGGAGAGGCAACGGTGGACGAGATTTTGGGCAACATTAATTTTTTGATGGTATGGGTGCTGGGAGAAGAAATTGAGGAGTCTACCGGAATAGGTGGATTTTGTGTACCAATCAGTGGAAATAGAACCGTCCGTATTTCTTATTATCAGTAAGTCTAGAAAGGGAATTGTTGAGTTGTTTTCTTTTTCAACTGTAAAACGGGGGCGTGGATCGTAGGAATTAAAGGATTTAAGGATATCTGGGATTTTTTCAGGGTTTATTATTAGGAGGAGGTCGTCAACATATTTCTTAATGAAAAAGATATCATTTTTATAAATTTTGGTTATGAAATCCAGGAGGTCATTGAGAACAATATTAGAGAGATCCGGAGCTAGGCAGTTTCCCATTGCTAGTCCAGAGACCTGATTGTAAAATTTTCCCTTAAAAGTGAGGTATCCTGTTTTGCAGCAAAGTTCCAGTGATTGTAAGTAAGTAGAAAGATTTAGCGTGGTGTGAGGTTCGATAATGGTCCAGTGTTTTTTAACTAAATGGAGAACTTTGTCAATGGGAATATTAGTGAATAAGCTTTCGGCGTCAAAAGATGTTAAAATGTAGTTAGGGGGGATTTGAAGTGATAATAATTGTTGTCGGAGGTAAAGAGAGTTTGTAATGTCGTAGGAGTTTGTACGGCTGAGTATTTTTAGTGACGGTAGAAGAAATTTACTGAGTTTGGAGGAAGGTGCATTGATGTTTGAAATAATGGGACGGAGTGGATTACCGGGTTTGTGAATTTTCGGAAGGCCATACAGACGTGGGGGTAAGGAATTATAAGAGATTAGGTTTCTGTATGTAGATAGATTAATGAATTTATTATCGAAGAGATTTTTGATATGTTGGTTAAATTTTATCATGAGAGGACGGGTTGGGTCACGGGTAGAGGGTGTATATGTTGATAGGTCTGATAGAAGTGAATTTATTTTGTCATCGTACTCAGTTCTGTCCATAATAACTGTTACGTTACCTTTGTCGGCTTTGGTTACTATAATTTGGTCCTTTGATTTAAGGAATGAGCGGGTTAAGGAAAGATCTTTGAAGAAGAGAGGGGAAAGTGACGAAAGAGGTTTGGGGTGTTGGAGGTGGTTGGAAATCATGTTGCTAATCCGCAACCGGGAAATTTCTTTGTCTTCGTCAGTTATTTTGAAAATGTCGTCTTTATAAATATATTCTAGATCTGTTATAAGTTGGGGAATCATTTTAGAAGGGTTAGAAGAAGGGGTAGAAAAATTGGGACCTAAGCTTAAAATATTATTAACATTAGTGGGAACGGAGGTAGAGGAAATATTTTTGATCCAATCATCCGAGCCTTTGGATATTACCAAATTGAACCTAGTTTCCACTCACCTACCAGACGGTACGTATCTCCACTGTACTCCATTTTTTAATGTTTTTTATTTCATGTAATTTTTTCTTATATATTTGTACATTATCTTTAGTCAGTATCTGGTCTGTATAGCTCTCATTAGTATACCTTTATCATTGTAATTTAATTAATTGATTTCTTTACACATCTAATTCCTTTTATGTTATAATATTGACATTCTCTAGTGCAATTGTAAAAAATTTTTTTTAAATAGTATTTGTAATCTTATTTTAAATGTATCCTTTTTGTATCTTTTTAGCCCTGATGATGACCCACAATGGGGGTCGAAACGTTGGCAAACAATAAAATAGTTGAAACTATTCAGTTGTTTCATTTAATGACCGCCACCCGGACTAATTCCTTCAGTAAAAAATAAATTCATTATATCTCAAATTATAATTACAATCCATTTATTGTATTACAATGTTAACTTTATAATTGATTCTGATAAATAGTACAATAATTGGTGAGTATATATATATATATATATATATATATATATATATATATATATATATATATATATATATATATATATATACTTATTTGTATATATTCAGTGTTCATATATTTTCAATTCAACTTTAGAGTAAGAATATATTCCTGTTTTGTTTTTTCACCATACTGTTGGGTGGTATATTTGATTATTCCAAGTATTATTCATGAATCCTGATTATCTATTCTGTAATTTATTTGTTTTCTACTTATCATTTTCTAGACAATGGATATTGAACGAGACCTAGATGTTGTAGTAACACCTACAGAACATCTCTCTCCTTCAACGACATCACGGTTATCAGATTCCGATCCTTCAGATCTTGATGATTCAAGGGAACGAAGGGTTGCAGACGGTGCTTCCATCTCATCAGTTGGTAGTTCTAATAGGTTTGTTCTTACACATCATTTTTATTTATAACAATTTTAACATTTTAAAAACTCATTATAATTATTATTATGAATTCAGCGTAGTACTAAATTTATATAGCTTTTTCTGAGAATATTTTGTCTTTAGACACATTTAACTGTCATTAAATTTAGTTATTACAAAAATTTTGTTTTTGTCAAGATCTTTTCACTCATTACTAAATGATATTTGATATAAAAATTTCTTTGAAAATTCACTCTTATAATATTCAATTAATCTGCCTTCTATTTTTATTTCAAAGTCATAATTAATTTTTTTAATCTTGACTGTTACATTACACTAATTAAGATTAGAAATATTATATTAACTAACTTTCAAATATCTGGTGCAGCTGATCAGTGGCAATGGTCTACAGAAGAAAGCTATAGAATCTAGATGGAACAAAATTGAAGTAGCCTTCCAACCCACGAAAGACACCTATAACAAAAAATCACTCTCCTCGAATGCCAAGATGAGTCATTACAATACAATAGTCAAGCCTGAAGCCCTGCATACTGTGGAAACACTGTCCATCACTGCTTATGGTCTTATGAAAAAGTTGGAGATTCAGGAGAGGAAAATTCTAAGAAAAATTCATAATAACAAGATCTCTCACATCAGCAATGTATAGGAGAAACAAAAACTTTCCGACAGAATGTGGAAAACGAGGATTGACTTCTATGGTCATATACTAAGAATAGATCCAAGAAGGATAACTAAAAGAATCTTCCTCTTTTTCTGCAACAAGAAAACAAAACCGAAACAGTTTAAAGAGACCTATGAGAGTTAAAAATTACAGAATGTTAGTAAATGGACTGCGAAGAACATTACCTAGGACAAAATGAAGAGGTTCCAGGATCAAGACCGAACGAGGAATATAAGATTTGAAAGGATGAAGAAAAACTAGGCAGACGTAACATCAAACACTGATTGATCTAATGTACCACAAAGTGGATGAAACAGAATTTTAAAAAATATTAACTTACTGCAATTTTAACTGAAGATGTCCCAGATATGAAGATTTCAAATGAAGCCTATTATCTTTGACAAATAATATCATTTGTAAATAGAGACACAAAGGAAATAGAATCCAGAATAGGTAAGGCGTGGAAGAAATTTTGGAGCCTCAAGCTCATATTAAAAGCCAAGTAGAAATCAAATATAAAGTGTTATCTTTTAATAGCTGTATCGTCCCAGTACTTACATATGGATGCCAGACATGGTCACTGGCAAAGAATCTAGAACGAAAAATAAATGTCTGTCAAAGAATGGAGCGGATTATGCTAGGAATCTGGATAGGAAGTTGTGGAAAACTAAGTGCCAGCAACTCAAGTTTTAGGTTCGGCTAGTCTCCACCAAAAAGACTCTAATATCCCATTCTTTGGGAAGGTCTATATGTAAATATATTTCATGTAAATATTCATTTATTGTTTTGATTTTTTATACATAATGGAGAGAAATTAACTTTGTATTTACATATAAATAAAGACTATTATTATTATTATTATTATCACAATGATGTAAGTAGTCTTGTAAATTTTTTTGGATTGATAATGGATGAGTTCAAATGCTTTTTTGTACTGAACACTAGTTGGACAGTTAAGAATGTCTAATGTATCTCAAAGATATATCTGAAGATTAAGCTTGGACTTAATTGAATTGATATTTTATGGGTTTATTATATAAGAGATACTTGAAGTTATTGATAATATCAGCACTAAACCTTTGTGTAAATACGATCAAACCTGGGACTTCGATCTGCTCTGGATATTATTGAAGAGTATTAACTGAGATGGCCCGGCCATGTTTCCAGAATGGCAGAAAATCGAGTAGCAAAGGCTGTATATGAGACAAAGGTGGAAGGTCTAAGACTGAGAGGAAGACTTGGGAAGGCACAATCCAGGAAGCCTTTGACATAAGGGGTCTGGATTGGAGAAGGAGAGGAAGATTGACAAAGGAAAGAGATTTATGGATTATAAAAAAGGATGCTCACACCGTTGGCAGTAGAAGAGTAGAGGATTAAATAAATAAACCTTTGTGTTTTAATATAGTTAATTATTGTCAATTTGAACAATTATATAATATGACAACATGAGAAATATCATCAAAATTGTTATGTTAGTTGTTTATTTGGTCTCCATTTACCTTTTTTTTATATGATACTGTTTATGTTTAACTAAAATAAATAAGATGTATAACTTTTTTCTTTTATCATATTTTTGCAATGAAAAATAATACCGCAGAATGAACTCTCACTATTAACCAGCTATTTCAACCATTAATATAGTTTGAGGAACTGCAGATATAGAGATTTTTTTTCCAAGCCAGCCAGCTTTTGAATTATATAAACTTGTTCTAAATAATAATAAGTTTTTTTTTATTTTAGTCCTCCACCTGATATAGAAATGAGTGAAAAGAGAAAGTCCAGGAGAGACATGTCTCCACAGGGTAGGAAAGGTATGATGATACAGTTCGGTCACCTATCGCTGAACCTCATAGAAAGGTAAAATCGCAGGTGATATATTCCTTCATTATTTATATTATACTTTATTATAGTAGTTTTTATTTTTTGCTTACTGTGAATTATTAGTTTTTTTAACATTGATATTAAAGAGATGTTTTCATTTATTTATCTCATAGGCACCTGTGAATCAAAGGTCTCATTCTGCTGCCCCCACAGACTCACCAAGTGTACACACAAGATCTAGGTCAAAAAGTCCTCATAGAAGCCTCTCACCTCCTGAATACAGGTTAATTTTTTATTTAACCTTTACATTGATTTTCAGTTAAATTATATATATTTGAATCATTAGTATTATTAGTTTAACGAAGAAGACATCCCAGTACACTCTCCTTGCTGAATAAGGTCCGAATTCATTGGAGTTATTGGTCACTCGGGCATTTTAGGCAATGAGAGAGCCGATAGTCTCGCAAGGAAGGGTTCTGCTCAGTTACCCTCCACAACCGGACCTGTGTGTGGAATAAGCCTCAGCTACACCAAAGGTTTGATCAAGGTGGCTGCTGGCAATAGATCCAGGATATACTTGAGGAATACTGGAAAGCAGCATCACTAAGATGTTTTTGGAGATGGTGATTTAATACTATAATTGTTTTATTTTCTTGCCTTAATTTCTTGATTATCTTTTTCACATCTTTTGTCCACCTGACAGTTTTTTTAGGATCAAATCATAATGCCATTCTCACCCTAAATTAATTAGTAAGCATCAAAAAGACTCTCAAAGGAAAGCTCTTGTCTATGTTGTCTCAATCCTATGTTCTATTAAGGTATATTTCTTCTTGGAAATAAATCCCTAATTAATTCTGCTTTAGCCATTATAATTTGATGACTTTTTTGGGGGTTCTTTTATTAGGTTGTTAAATAAGTTTATAGCAGTTTTTACTAGTGATTTCCATAAAAACTTTAGATGTAAATATTTTTGATGCATTATGCTTGAATTTGGTCATCATCAACAGTTGAAGACAACCTGAACACTTTGGGTCTTCCGAGTCAACATTTCTTTTCTGAACCAAAAAAACCACTTATGGACGGTGCTTTTCCTTAGATATCATCGCCACACATCCTGAAAATTTTGTTAGCCATCTGTCAATTAATAAAAAATCATTAAATGATGAAAATGAATATTTTTCTCTTCCATTCTGAGCAAGCAAAATACCACTTAAAGATAAGAAATCCTAGTGAAACTGGTGCATCATTCCTTTATTTCTAATATTTGATTGAAAGTGTATTTAAAAGAAAGTGCATTTTTCTTTGCACTTAGCACTTTATTCAGTTCCTAGGTGATTGTCACTGATTGAACTTTCTCTTAATTTCAGAGGGGTGGTTGGGGTGATGCCATTGTTCTCTGGTCCTTGTTAGGTTCCTTGCCATTGTACAAACATTTAACTTATTTTAAGGTTGACATCCTAGATTGGCTTTAGGGTCTTCTGCAGTACCATGATTCACAAATCGTAAATTTCTATGCTTTTAGTATGGGAGTCAGATCGATATGAAAAAAGAATCCGACTCTGCTAGCTATTCTTTCATTTTATATTGTTCTAAAATTAGTATTGTTGTATATTTTCTCAATTTAAGAGGAAAATCCTTTCATCAAACTTTTCATTTTTAGTTATAGGAGAGCAGTTCTTCCATCCCACGCATATGTACCAAGATTCGCTTCGAGGTCTGCAACAGCAACCCCAATTACTTCACCTAAAAAACGACAGCTTCCTCAAATTCCTCCTCATCCTTCACATCATTCAACGTATAGGGACAGAGTCTCTTATGTGAGTGATGTATATTTCAATGATAATGTATTTAATTTTAAAACCTCATATTTCTAAAATGTAGATTTCCTTTCAATTTGGGTGAATTATAGTGACAAATGATAATCTTTGAATTATCCTCTTATACTATCATATTTTAAATACCTAATGGTTTTCTTTGTTGTAGGATGTAGAGGATAGGCCGCACACGATTAAACAAAGACCAAGGAATGTTCATCATAGAGGTGAATAACTTAAATTAATCAAAAATTATTCATATTTATGAACTTCTCAAATTTAGAATAGAAACATGAAGAAAAAACATTTGATATGCTAACTAAGGCTTCAAGTTATAACTTAATAAATTACCTGTTAAAGTTTTTTTAGTTGATTAGATATTCGATTAGTTGAAGGAAGGACAAATAGCATTCTCTGAATGATTCAAGCCTTTAAAATAGTTTTTATGTTCTCAGATATGTTTGAAAAAGATAAGATCATTTTTTAGTTTATTATTTTCAATAATCAACCTTTGTAGTCGACCAAAAAAAAAAAAAAAAAAAAAAAAAAATTACTCCTACTCAAAATTTGAGAGCTTATGTTTCAAGATGCGTAGAATCCGAATAATGAATAAAAAAAAATCCGTTTGTCCACCATCCACGGCATTTCTCCGAAACTACTGGACCAATTTTTTAGAAATTCGCCACAAGAGTACTAGTCCATTCAACGATGATCCTAACACCTAGACGTTAATATCAGCTGGTTAGTTTTAAAATTATTTAATTCAAAACTCAGTTATTTTTGAAGATATAAAAAAAATGTCTTAGTGTTTTTTAACCAGAAGACTGCAAATAATTATATAAAATAGAAAAATTAAAAAAATCATCTAATATGGTCAAGCCACATCCTATTAGAGATGTGATTCCCTGATAACTCGGTTATTATTGATGATAAAGATAAAATGTAAGGTTTCCTGGAATCAGGAAATTTTATTTGAATGAAAATCGAAAGAAAAGAAAACGAAATAGTAACGCAGTCCTGTATAGATGCTTATGGTTTATTATTTTCAATAATCAACCTTTGTAATCAACAAAAAAAAATTACCCCTGACCAAAATTTGAGAGCTTACGTTTCAAAATGCATAGAATCCAAATAACAAATAAAAAAAAATCCATTTCTCCTAATAAATAAATGAATATATATCAAAAATTTGCCATTTGATAGAGAATTAAAGTTTGGACGAAACGAAAAAAGAATCATTGAATTTGGTTTACAACTAGCTTAGATATTGTATTTTGGTAGTGTTATGATATGATGCTTTGAATTAGTGCTTTTCATATTACTTAATTGCCTATCAACAGCCTTATAAACAGTTATACCCTAATATCGTTATTTTAAAATAATAAACCACTTTGTAATAATTTGCAGCATTTTTTATACTTTATATTTGGTTGAGTAAAAAAAAATGATCTTTTTAAGTATGAAAATTAGCTTGATTATTGATTTACCTCAAATAAGTTTTATTCATCATAGCACAGTCCATTATGCTCAATGGTATGTGCCATCTAGAAGCCAGCTGTTCAATTCCCTACCGATACCAAGCTACGGGTTTTGATTTGAAAAAGTAGTCTTCACCAATTTTGACTTCCTCCAATGTTAGAAATGTTTTCCCCTTAAGGAAGTGAGCCATTGGTCTGAAGAGATAGCAGTCTGATGGTACAAGATCAGGGCTATATGTTGGGTGTGGTAGAAGTTCAAAGGCATCCATCTCAGCGATTCTGCTTCTTATATCGAGAGGTGTGTGGCCGGGCGTTGCCTTGCTGGAACAAAACTTTCTTCCGACTCATCAAAGCCTCTCCAAAACTTTGTAAAACTGTCGCAGCTGTTCTGAATAGTGGACTGAATCAACAGAACACTCATCTGGCACAACTGATAGTGAACTACTCTTTCAATATTCAAAAACCGAAAGCATGGTTTCTTTTCAAATTGACATCTCCTAGTGAACGGTAAAGCTGGCTGGCCGTGGTCTACCCATTGTCCTGACGTGTTAGGATTGTGCTAGTGAATCCGCTTTTCATCACAGGTGACAATTCTTTTGAAGAAACTTTCTTTGGAGGAGCAAATGACACGTTTCCAAGTGATGTTCGGCTTGCTGCTGGGCGACCTCATAGAGAACTTCTCTACATGATATTTTCACTTTCTCTAGTTGGTGTAGTGACGATTCACGCTTGACTGAGACATTCCAAGTTCTGATGAAAGCATCCAATTGCAAAGTAGAGCCTCTCTGTCCATAACCGATGGTCACCCTGAGCCTGACTGCCTTTGTAAGCTTGTATTGCCACTTTCAAATTCAGAAAACTACCTCCTCACAGTCCATTCATTTAGGTGAAGGTGTCATTTTGGTTGAAGGAATGTGTAACAAACTCTGAGTCTCACAGGGAGGCATTATGTTTAGAGAATGATTTAATATAGTATTAGGATCAAAATGATACCAATAACAATAACATTGGAAAGTGAAAGAGAAAGAAATGTCAACAAATATCTTGAGTATTAAAAGAATGGTCATTGTGTTTGACTCACTCCAATAATAAGGACCTCAGGATAATAAGGAAGGGATTGTATAACTAACTATATCCAACATTAGGAATTTGAACTTTGATGTTAAAATTTCCTTGTTAATTTTCTGTAGGCAATAGCCATGAGTAGTTTTTCTTTTCATTATTTTAGGTTGTTTGACTAGTTTTTCAGAGGTAGAAAGAAATTTCAGAAGATGAATACGAGCCAAGAAAAATACGATAATAGTTAAACTATTATTGCATTGTTAATAATGCTGTTAATATTGCTTGTTAATTCTTTCAACACTCCTAGCTTTAAATTTAGACTGAAACATCAGTATATAATAAAACTTTTCCCCCATTTTGGTGTTTTTCTCAATATATATTTGAATTTTATTCTTTATTTATCATACTGTTGACTATTAATATATAATTTAATAATAATAGTCTTTATTGATATACATATAAACATTTACAGTACTTTTTTTATTCACATTTTTTTTTCTTAATTTTTTATATACATATATGTTCATGTACCTTCACTCTGGAGTTTAGTCTTTAACGGTAATTACCCGTACTTATGTAAGAGTTATTCTCTATCCTTGGCTTTACCTGAACATGGCACTCCTTCTGCCTTTTTGATTTCGTCGACCCACCTTCTTCTATGCCTGCGTCAGTTTCCTTTTCCTATCTAATGGGGTCCACTCAGTCAATATCTTAGCCCAGTTTTTATCGTTTTTCCTCATTAGATGGCCAGCCCCCATTAATACATTTCACATTTCAGTTTAAAACTTTTTTTTTTTTTTATTAATTGTTTCCTTTGATTTTCCTCTATTGAAGCTTGGCCAGTTATTTTATTTACAAAGTTTTGTTTTTTAGACAGTAATCTGTAACTATTTAAAATTTTATGTTTTGAGGTTCTATCCAATGTTTCTTTCTCTTGATTTCAAAATAGTCTGAAAATACATTAATATTTTATCTGAAAAGATTGAGCACTCTTTTGTTTATTTTTACAGGATGGGGTCGTCATGGTGTAGCTGGTTTATCAGACAGCGATCTTAGTCAGGATATAAGGCATCGATCGCCTCCCGATAAAGAACTTGGTGATCCCTGCGATAGTGATATGGAGTCTGTAGCGAGTATTACCAGCAGCGCATTTTCCACACAGAGTGAGAGGCCGAGGGGTAGTCGTTACAGGTAATTAATTATTTTCGGTATTTTATATAAAAGTTTGTTCAAATTATTTATTTTTCTATTTATTTGTTTTGTTTTTTATTTATAAATTTTAGTGAGTATGGAGGAACTGCTCAAACATCTCACGCAAGTGGTGGAGAACCTCAAAATACTAATAAACGAGCCCCATTTTCAAGGAGCTTATCGAATGCAGATGTTCCAGCTGAAGAACGTGGAGGCAATTTATTTTTATTACATAAAATATTACCTTTAAAAATTTCGTTTGATGTTATTCAATCTTCAACTTTCTTCTTTAATTGTAATGTTTTAGAAGTTCAAGATGTTTTGTATTTGGTCTATCATTAGTGACTGACTTCTTTTAGTTTATGCTCTCACTAAAAGGGTTATGTTATTCTTCCTAAGTAAAGTTATAATTTTTCAGGTATTTTATAAAAATGATAACTAGGCAAAGAGGGGATCAAATGATATAAATCTATTATTAAATAATCCTTTTTTTTTTCTGGGGAGGAGGAGGGGGTTCAATCGTTACTGCAGCACAAAATGGCTTCAACAGTCAAATTTGGTATTGTCTAATAATTTTTAAAAAATCTGGTGAGCACAACACACAAATTTCACTTTCCTCCGTTGTTAAAATCAATTTAAGAATTTTTAAATACAGTTAGAGATAATAAAAGGGTTAAAGAATTAATTACATTGCGTTTCGATCAACAACTATAAGTTAGTTTTATCGGCTTTTCATCACTCTCCATTAACTTTTAACAATTCTGTGTATAAGATAATATTTTTTTCTAAAATCTTTAGCACTCCAGCAGTATATTACTCACCTAAATTATTGTTCTTATGTTCAAAAACACAAAAATTACATTTAAAAATATATTTGCTGTTTTCTCCTTTAGTTGGTTATCAAATTTGTTTAAATTATATATTTACCCGTTTTTTATCAATGCTAGCAATTTGATACGGTTAATTTTTTTTCGAATCTACTAAATTAAAGGTACTTTAGAGTATGAAAATTTAAAATATCAGCATTTAAGTCCTATCAGACTATTTCAATGAGAATGAAACCTATATTATATTTGAAGACTATTAAAATTTACACCAATATAGCGAGTGTAATCAAAATCGTTAGAGCCGTTTATCAGAAAATAGTAAAAATTTGCAAAATGCATGCTTTTGGTCAGCTGATTTTTTTTTAAACATTTGTTACATCTTGGGCCTATAGTTGTCTTAAATCGGAAATTTAAGTTTCGTACAACTTTTCGTTTTTGTGCTAGACTTACCACACACACACACACACAAAACTATTCCCGGACCTTGGTTATTTAGACTGAGGGAACCCTAAAACATGTATTCACAATCGTGATACTTTCCCTTTCTATATATTTCATATATAGGTAAGTGAAAGTAAAAATAATGATAATATTTGTTCTTATTCTAATCCCTATGGTATTGTATATTTGGCTCCGTCAAATATTTTTTAATGATTATGCCTCCACAGTTCCAAGATCTTGCCACTTTTGACAAATGTTAAATTTTCTCCCACTTTGACTATGGTTGACTCTTGTGAACATGAAACTTGAAGGACTAATGAACTGTTTCATTAGATTAATACGTGGAATTCCCAGACGCTCCCATGTCTCCAATAGTTACCTTGTTAAAGTGGCTCTTTCCTACCTTCTGTCAACAGTATTTTCTTGGGGTTTATCTTCTCCGATCCTTTAAAACCTAAAAGCCTCCTTATATACTTCATATGCTAACCACTTGTCCTGTACACACAAGGTCGCAAAACCCATAAACTGTACATACCTTCTCATAGATCACTAGCGTCTAAAACATGTGAGAAATGTCGCTTTAACAAGCGGTATCTAGCACCTTTTTTCCTAACTAGGGCTCCAAGCTTTTTAAGGCTGTGCCACACGGTGAGAGAAAAGGTATGTGAATATTCGTGAGATTTGGTGTTCGTGAATTATCATAAACTCTCAGATACTTTCAACGTATTACAATAAATATTCAATTACCATATTTTCTATTAAAATTTTTTTTTAACTTTTATTATACATCCAGTTTAATTTCTTAAAATGAAGCTTCTACTTTAGAAAAAAAGAACTTTTCATTATGTGTATATTTCATTTCATTGTTTTGATATAACATTATCAAATTAATGTTTTTAACTTTTCTTAAAAATAATATTTAATTATATTATAGCATTGTTTAAAAATGCTGAAAATGATAATACAATGGTTTATTATTTCCAAATAACTATATTATAGCAAAACTATTTGTAAAGCTATTTATAGACAGTTAACGAACATGAAAAGCAACAAATAATTCAAAGGAAAATGGCCTCTTACCACTGCTAAATTCAAAACACTATATCTCTGCTATAGTAGTGCTGAACTGATTTCAATGATTCTTTTTCTGTTTTGTAGGAAATTTGTGGATTACATCTATTATGAGTTGCTACTTGAATATAAGATAGTTTATTTTATTTATTTACTTTACTGGTTCTAAAACTTTATGCATATGTTTCTCCATCTTCAAAAATAACTGAGTTGTAGGCGTATCTATGGGTAAAATTTCAATTTTTTTTCTTTTCTTTTTTACAATTATTCGCGATTTTTTGGTTAAAAAACTCTAATAAATGTTTTCTCTATCTTTGAAAATAACATAGTAACAAGCATATATGTAGGCGAGATTTAAATTTTTTTCATTTTTCCTTCTTTTTTTTGTTTATCGCGCTTTACTGGTTGTAAAACTCTATACATACTTTTCTCTATTGTCAAAAATAACTGAGTTATGAGCGTATTTATGTGTAAAATTTCAATTTTTTTTTTCTTTTCTTTTATATAATTATTTGCGATTTTTTGGTAAAAAAAACATTAATAAATTTTTTCTCTATCTTTGAAAATAACAGTTATTTTTTTACCAAGTTATTTGCAGCGGCCAGCAGGATTTTTTTTTTTTTTATTTGCTATTCGGTTTGTATGAATCTTGATACATAAGCGCTCTAATTTGAAGGGGGCTAATTTTTTTTTTTTTTTTTTTTTTTTTAAACAAAAAGTAATATTTGATTTTATTATCTGAATTTTTTTTTTTTTAATATGCCTTCCCCCTCTCCCACTACTTTTTTGAACTCTCACAATATCTCACTCTCTGCTATTTTCACCTACCACTTCTCTGACTGTGTAGCGTGGCCTTAATTTAAAGAAGGCACAAGATACGCTCATGCAAGCGGCTACTATCACAGATTTTAGACGCTCGTCATAGATTCACTTCCTTCAAAAATCTTTTGGCATTCATGCCACCATATTTTGGAACTCCTTCCCACCTCGATTTGTAAAGCCATTAACATCACATCATCAAATCATATCATTAACATCACAATTATTTCTCCACTTCCTGAAATATTATGCCTTCCTTCTGAGTCCTCCGTTCCTGCCGACATATGTACAATTTAAAGTAATATCTAATCTGTTCAATTGAATACTGCAGACTTGAAAAGAATCAGACTAATGTCATTAAATGTGTCCTTCCTTGTTTTCTTATTCTCATGGGAACTATTAGTTCCAAAATTATTTTCATTTAATTATATTTTTATACTTTTTCTGACCCAGATGGTAGCCTCAGTGATACTGCACTCGGCCGACAGCAGACTGGTGGCTCCAGAAGGAAAACACCTTCAGGCTCATCTCCCGCACCTAAATCTTCTTCTGGAATGGGGAAAAAGAGCAGTTCTACGTCTCAACTCTCAGCAACAGGTATTTGTTATCGTTTCTATGTGTATGTCAAATATGCTTTTTGTTTAGGGATGGGTAGGGATGTATAAGTTACATTTCAGGTAGTAAGAGTGTTCTCATTTCTTTTACATTTATGTTTTTATACTTGCCATTTTATTATATGAGAATGATATGCATGCAAAGCAAGTCTGTGTGAAAGTTGGTTATTGTCAGACTTCGTTAACTTTCACTGTTAATTAATAAAAAGATCCGAAAGCACTTCACTTTATTATTCAGTAATTTAAAGTTAAGTAAATCTGAAGTCTATGAAGTGATGATTTTTCAATCAATCATTAGTATAAGTAGTAAATTTATTTTAAATAAATCTTTCATTTTATTTTTCTTATTGATTTTTTTTTTATATATATTTAAAAATTCATCAAGATTATAAAAAAATTTGTAATTAGTAAAACATTATTTAGATATGTATTAATCTTGCTTGTTTAGTTGTCAGGTAGCACCTTGCTTTAAAGAAAATATTTCTATTCGTGGTGATTTCTCTCTGGGTGAATATCACCAAAAATGAAATTTGTATATAGTCTCTTATTCCAGATTAATGGACATGCGACATTCAAGAATCTTTAAAAAAATAAATTTGATTTAATATTATCTATAATATAAATATTCTAATGAACTATTATTAGTTATCTTCTGAGTACTGTACATAATTTTGAATCTGTTGTTTACAGCAAATTATATTATAATCCAGGTAATTTATTGTAGTTGTTAATATACAATTTTGACTAGGACATCCTGAATCAAATTAAACATCCACTGTAATTATTGACCTTTATTACTTCAAAATCCGAAGATAGTGTTTATAGTTTGAAAGTTTTTTTTTTTTTTTTAATAAAATTGGAGGCTGATTTATACTTCACCACTCTTTTATTAAAAATCAATGCACAACATTTCGGCTAAAATGCCATCATCAGGTGCTAAGAAACAAATTTATTTGTAAGTACAAAATATTGTCAACAATCTAAATGTTCTATCATGAAATTACATTACAATACAAGGTATAATAAAAAATAAAATTTATACAGTTAAAATTGTTTATGATCTATAAGATTAACGTTAAATATCTTAAAAATCTATCAATAGCAATTAAAATATACAATTGAAACATGAAAAAAGAAGAACATTGAAAATAATTCTACTATAGAAGTGAATTATAAAAGGAATCAATAATGTACTATAAATTTGTACTTACAGATAAATTTGTTCCTTTGCCCTAGTGATGGCATTTTAGCTGAAACCTTGTGCATTGATTTTTAATAAAAGAGTGGTGAAGTATAAATCAGCCTCCAATTTTATTCATAGAATTTGACCTTCACCTTAAAGAATCTAAACTTTTTTTTTTATCAAATTAATTACTGAAAAATCAAAATAAACTATGAAGAATATTTTCATTCAATCAAAATACAATTCCTTAGAATTTGTTTTAATTCTAGAGTACAATTAAATATTTATTGTGGGGTTACCTGTTGGAGGGTGGCTAGCATAACAGCCTCCTATGCCAAAGGTCGCAGGTTCAAACCCGCAGGTGGCCCTAGGCTTTTTTAATGGGAATAGAAAATCCTTCGTTATGCCGTCTCTCAGAGGGGGCGTTAAAAGGTGGTCCTGAGCCTGTGCAATGTCAGGTACTCGTTAAAGATCCCTATCCTAATTAAACCTGAATAGGCAAAATTTAGGACTCCCAATGTAGCATCGTCCGATTAGCCACAGCAGCATAAAGGGACATTAAATAAATAAACAAATATTTATTGTGCATTAGTTTGTATGTATGTACATATGACTATCATATTTTTATTAGCCTAATAATTCTTTAAAATATTGTAAATTGTTGAAGAATAAGGAAAGGCATCGATTAATAACAAAAAAAAAATTATTTGATGTTTTTAATTATATTAAAACCTTTCTTTCTTATTTTTTAATGTATTTCATAGTTCCAAATTACTAGTGATAGTTTATTGTCTGTTAAAAAGACACTGTGACAAAAATGTATGATTGTTTTAGTGAAAAGTGTTGTAAAATTTTTTGTAATTATCAAGAAATTTCTTCATGGAATGAAGGTATCTGGGCAAGAAGTACCATGAACTAGAAAGCCTTTGAACTATTAAGAATATTTTCTTAATGAAAATATGGAACTCCATATAGAATATTTTCTTTATCGAGTCAAACTATAGAAGTAAGAAAGAAATTTTCAGAAACTATTCTTTACTTATTTCCCGAATCAGGTAGAGAATGAAGGATATGCATATATCATACAAAAGTATCTTTGCATTTTCCTACCTTTACCCTTCCAACCATCCTCTTTAATAATGTATGAAACAATATTATTTAATTTTAAAAATGATGAATAACACAGCATTTCAAATAGTCATCAAAGAATTAAGGAGACAATATTACATTATACTAGATTTTTGGATGTATATTAAAATAGCTAAGGAGACTTTGATATGTGATAATAATTTTATGTTGATTAAAGCTCAAAAGTCATCCAAAGTCTATGTATTTGAAAGTGAAATGATAATGCTGTAGATTAACTGAAAATTTGTTTGGAGTTTACCTTATCTATCATATACCTGTTGCAGAATCGTTGAAGAACCACAATGCTTTTTGCATTTCTAAAAGGTATATTATATTCAATCTACAAGGCAATCGAGAATAGATCTACAAATTGAATTCGTACTTATTTATTGTTAAGGAGCCAGTGGCTGAGTGGCTAGCGCGCTAGTCTCTCATGCTAAAGGTTGTGATTTCGAATCCCAGTCCCGGGAGGGGCTTTTATAAAGAGGCAATTAAATGGGGACCTGTCAGCCTAATGGTGGCCTCTCACAAAATTAGGCGTAGGGAGTGATGATCCTACACTATAAAATGCATCGAAAAACTGAGTGTGATCTCCCAGGAAATTAATACCTTGAGGCCCAGGGCCTACATGGCCTGTCCCGCCACTGGAAGAAGAAGAAGAAAGTGTAAAAACATTTTAAATTTAGGCTTAGTTGGGAATATTTTAAGAAAAAAATCTTTTTTCTCCAGAGTCTGTATATCTGAAACTAAAATGAAAATGTTGTAGACTGACTGAAAATTTGTTTGAAGTTTACCTTACCTATATTGAGTTATCATGGTCTTCGAAATATCACAACTCATTGTGAACCTTCAAGTGCAAATATATCCTACAAATTTAAAAATAAATTGCAGAATTGTTGAAGAACCACAATGTTTTTTGCATTTCTAAAAGGAATATATTTATGACAATCTACAAAGCAATTGAGAATAGATCTACAAAGTTAATTCGAACTAATTTACTGTTACAAAAAGTGTAAAAACATTTTAAAGTTAGGCTTAGTTGGGAATATTTTTAATTAAAAAATTCTTTTTAGATATTTCTTGGTTCTTAGGTTGATTAAACTTCAAATTAACATCATATCCTATTCTGTATATCTGTTATTCTCTTTAAGAAAAATCGATCATATATATGTTTGAGTGTGCATGGTATTTTTATTTCATTTTATTTGGTAATAACCTCAGATTGTAGAAAATGTGATTTCTTTAAAAATTATTTACTTTTGAATAATATGAAATTGACATTTCAATGTCCCAGCAATGAAGACAAACATTTTATTTCCAGGACTTCTTAAGTCTCATCTATTTTTAAGATAGATGCCCTTGGATTTTTTAATGGGAGTAAAAAATCCTTAGTTATGCCTTCCTTTGGAGGGGACGTTAAAAGGTGGTCCCGAGCCTCTGCGATGCCAGGTACTCGTTAAAGATCCCTATCCTAATTAAACCTGGATAAACAAAATTTAGGACTCCCACTGTAGCATCGTCTGATTAGCCACAGCAGCAAAAAGGGACGTTAAATAAATAAACAAATATTAGATTGCCATAAACCTTTAATATAGCCCATTTATTTTATTTTTTAAAATTAATTGCTGTATTCTGTGTTTGGTACATAGTAAGGGTATCTATAAATTGTAAATAAATAGAATAATTGCGAGCTAATTGAAAAGGAAACATATTTTTAGGGGGTGCAGGCTTTAGCTTTTGGTTCTGTGGTATGCTTATAACTAGAAAGGTTAGGGACTATTTCTATAAACCAACAAAGTATTCATCTTAAATATATTATTTTTAATCTGATTTAAAGTTTAAGTTAACCGATAATACGATTGTATAAAATATGTGGCGGATTGGTTATTTTTGTAAATTTTAATTCAATATCTCATGTTACACTTATAAAATAATTTATTTACCAGGACATTTGGGGGATCACTTGTAGCTGGGTGGCTAGCATTACAGCCTCCTATGCCAAAGGTCACAGTTTCAAACCCACAGGTGGTCCTAGGATTTTTTAATGGGAGTAAAAAATCCTTAGTTATGCCGTCCTTCGGAGGGGAGGTTAAAAGGTGGTCCCGAGCCTGTGCGATGTCAGGTACTCGTTAAAGATCCCTATCCTAATAAAACCTGGATAGGTAAAATTTAGGACTTCCACTGTAGCATCGTCCGATTAGCCATAGTAGCATAAAGTGACGTAAATAAATAAACAAATTTTAGATTGCCATAAACCTTTAATATAGCCCATTTATTTTTATTTTTTTAAATTAATTGCTGTATCTTGTGTTTGGTACATAGTAAGGGAATGTATAAATTGTAAATAAATAGAATAATTGCGAGCTAATTGAAAAGGAAGGCTTTAGCTTTTGGTTCTGTAGTATGCTTATAACTAGAAAGGTTAGGGACTATTTCTATAAACCAACAAAGTATTCATCTTAAATATATTATTTTTAATCTGATTTAAAGTTTAAGTTAACCGATAATACGATTGTATAAAATATGTGGCGGATTGGTTATTTTTGTAAGTTTTAATTCAATATCTCATGTTACACTTATAAAATATTTATTTACCAGGACATTTGGGAGATCACTTGTAGCTGGGTGGCTAGCATTACAGCCTCCCACAGTTTCAAACCCACAGGTGGTCCTAGGATTTTTTAATGGGAGTAAAAAATCCTTAGTTATGCTGTCCTTCGGAGGGAGGTTAAAAGGTGGTCCCGAGCCTGTGCGATGTCAGGTACTCGTTAAAGATCCCTATCCTAATAAAACCTGGATAGGCAAAATTTAGGACTTCCACTGTAGCATCGTCCGATTAGCCATAGTAGCATAAAGTGACGTTAAATAAATAAACAAACAAACAAGAACATTTGCTTGAGCAACTCATTCACTTATCCTAAGGAATAAACTTTGATTAGTTAATTTTTAAGATCTATGTTTTACAATTTGATTGAATGAAAATTATAATCTCCTTGCATGATTTATCTTATCAGATATTTCGAGTATTTGTTTTTCCTTTTCTTTTTTTTTTTTTTTTTTCTTTTTTGCATTGTAGCTTTTAAAAATCATACATTTTACTTTTGTTTGTATCACTTAATACCCCATTTCTGACAATATCTAACTTTTACATTTATTTATTTAGTGTTTTCTTTTTGTTTTTCATTTTTGTTTTCTTTTTTTAATTTTATTTTCATATTTAACCATTTAAGTTGGCCTACGTAGATTTTTTATCTTAATATGGAATGATTGTTTTTCTACTGTTAAGGTATTCTTAAACTATATATTAACACATAGCAAACCAAACATAGTACACAATTTTTATCATAAATCATTCAATTCAATACAGGTCATCATGTATTTCTGCTGAGTTAATTTAATAAATATTAAACATTATTCATGGATATTCTACTATTATTTTTATTTGAATTATCTAAATTTTGGTTGGAGTTAATTTATTTTGTAAGATAACCATTGAATTTTCATATGACTCCTTCTAAAATTAGATACTCTGATATCTCTTTATTATTTATTAAAAACAACATAAAATAAACCAAGACTTCATTAATGTATGAAATATTTTAGTTATATCGTCATTTTTAAAAATAGAAAAATTTAGATTTGGTTAAAAATTCTGATGTTTTGTTGAACCTGTGGTTAATATATTTTTTTAACAGTTTAAACTCTTGAATGCACTTAATATGAATATTATTTTTAAATATTCATAAAGCTACATTTTACTATGTTAAAACTAATTTTGTTTAAATTATTCCTTTAATCCGTGTAATTATTCGTTGTTTCCTGGTTAACTTTTTTTTTTATGTCACCTCTTTTAACCAAATTTAATTTTGAATATTTTATTTACATTACATAGATATTATTAATTAGGTTCACTCTACACACATTGGAGCTCGTACTTTTAAGATAAAAGAAAAACATAATAGTTTATCTATTTTACAAGGAGAGGATTCCAAATGTGTCTCATCGATTATGATGATTTTTTTTTTTTTTTTTTTTTTTTTTGTGAAATTAGAAAATTAGACGATTGGCCGCTGCAAAATATTAGGGGCCAATGGTCCATCCACAGGAGCCGTGTTTAAAAATCAGAAAGTTTGTGTGCGCGAAAACATATTTTATTTAATACCTCTGAAGGCATAAAAATGTCAAAATTGCCTTATTTCAAAGCAAAATAATGAGAAAAAAAATAAGTCATTAAAATATTTAAGTTATAAAGTAGAATTAAATTTTAGTAAACTTTTGTAGGAGTGAGGAATCTTAATCTGAGCGCAGGTTTTAAGAAACCTTATTAAAAGTACTGTTTTGACGAGATTATTTATATTTTTAGGGTTATAACCAATAATAAAACATAAATATTTTGAAGGCTCGTTTTTTTTTTTTTTTTCATTATTAAGCTTTAAAGTAGGGTCATTTTGACACCAAAATTATTTCTCCACCTTCTTTAGAACCAGAGATATTAAATAAAAATTTGACACACAAAATTTCCGATTTCTTTACGCCACTCCTGGGGATTGTTGGTACCTAATATTTTGCAGATGCTAATGGTTCAATGTCTGGGTTTCACCTAAAAAAAAAATTTATCGAAATCGGTGAGACACATTTGAGATCTTATCCTTGTTATATAACATTTTTATTCAAATTAGGACCTGTAAAAAAACAAAACCAACGCTTTTATCTGGATTATAGATATGTATTGAAGTGAATTTCCACAGGTCGTAAACGTAGGTTAGGTTTTGGTACGAAGGGTAAATCATCTTTTACTGTCCATCGGAGTGAAGAAGTGGTCCCAGATGACATCAAACATCTTGTGAAACAGGGATCTTCAGTCTCCAGCGATGGGGAGGGTTCGCAGGATGGAGACAGGTGGAGACTCTAAACTCCTCTCCTATCTTACCTCTAAGCCCGTTCCTACCTTGCACATATTTATTCCTTTTACTCGCAAAATCCTTCTCTTACACCATTTTGAAATCAGTTAAAAACATTTGGTCAATTGTGATTATAAATATAACTATAACACCCCCCTGGAGTGAACACCAATTTTTTTTTCTTTTTAGATCATTCATACATACAATACATTTTGTTAATATTTCAGAACCATCGCTTGGACCTTCATTCAAAAAAGGAATAAGCTGGGTGAAACAGCTTTTACAGTTTATAACAAATAATTTTGGACACTAACATATATACTTGACATAATTGAATTCTACAAGCATGACAAATTATTTATTTGTTTAAATATAACACTTGAGTAAGAAAAAGAAAGATATAGCTGAATTTATTTTTTTTTTTATTTTTTTTTTTTTTGGGAGGAATATTTCTGATAGATGATTGTTGTGAAAAGTTGCCATTACTCGTTTGGCTGTAAATATTTGTGGCACTTTTGTGTTAAATTGTATTTTTATTTTATTTTGATTGATTCGTAAATCAGAAAAGGCCTGGGCCATTAATGGATGTGCTGTATGTCGCAACTGCTGTATAGTTGTTTCTACAGTGTTTGATGTTTTTTTATTTATTTGTTTAATTGTACAGATTATTTTTGAATTGAAAAGCAAAAGATAATTAAATTTGTCTTTATTCATAATTATAGGAGTAAATAGATCTTGAATGTATTCATAGTTGCCATGCAAAAGTTTGCTAAAATATATAGTTTTGACTATGAATACAATGCTTGTAGCATGCTTATTATAATTTTTTTTAATTAGAAAAAACTAAAAATATAATTAGAGCTTTTAAGAGGTAGAATATGTAAATTAATTTTTTTAGGATTATTACCATTATTACTCTCTTTATATATAAATTATTACTAGAAGATTTATTGACAAAAAAATAATAGTGTTAAGGTTTTATGATGATAGGTTTTATAATTATTAATTTATATTTTAAAAAATTTAAATTTATTATATTAACTATGGAAATACAAATTTAGTGATCTATTTTTCAATTATTTTATTATTTAAATGTATGTATCTTACAACCACACATTAAAAACCACACACATACATACATACATACAAATATGTATGTGTTTGTGTGTGTGTGTATGTAAATTGATATGTATGTGTACATATGTATGTGTCATGTTTCTGTGTGGTAAGCATAATCACTTTTATGAACTCACAAATCAAATATTACACAGTATAATGCTTAACTGTTACACAATAAGTTTATCCAAAATTTCATATTTACTCATGTATTTGTTCACTAAAATAGATAAGTAATTAGAGCTGTAGAAAACTTGCTGAACATTTTGGATAAGCTATAGTTTTTAGATGCCACCTGCACAAAATATCACCAAAAAATTACTAGTGAGTATACATTCAAAGTATATACAAATTCAGCTTTATTCTCAAATCCGATTTTGTACTTGAGAAATTTTCTCTCATCATCGATTGTATATTGTTTACTCACTAGTAATACATTCAAATTTATCTCTATTGTATCCATATTTTGGCTAAATATATAGCATGAAAAGCTTTTTATGTTAAGTGCAGGATCAATTTAGGTTAATATTTAACAGAATTAGCTTGCTACTAACTAGAAATCGTGCATTTAAAATATATCCCATTAGTTGCCTAATTTAAATATTTTTTTAAAGTAATATAATTGTTCAATTCCTATTGCAAACAATATGATTATGCATTTAATAATTAAAAAGCATTTAAATTAAATTAAAAAAATATTATTATAAAAAATGTTGTCGCAATGGTATTGGTTGTATATGGCGGGGGGCTAGAGTAGAGTAGTCAGTAGTATCTGTTGGTGCAGAGGGCCAGGGAAGGCGTGGTCCCAGCGGAGTTATCGGGTTCCAACGTTCACAAGAGGTCCCAAGCCCTCGCCATGGGAGCATTCACAGCATATCTAGCTCTGAAGCATCATCGTAAGTATAACATTTATTAGCATTAACAGGGATTGACCTACTCTTTGTTTTTGAAAGAAAGAACAATCTTTTCTTAAATAATTAAGACTAAAGATGAATAAGGTTCTTTAGATTTGGTTCTAGGTCTGTCCCGAAATCATATGATCACAACAGCATGACCACTGTGCACTTGTTTGTTTCTTGCATCTGCTATTAGTTAGTTCAAATCGATTATTGCATGTTTGAAAATCTCTTTTTTTTTCCTTTTTTTTTTTTTTTTCTTAATTTATACCGATAGCATGCCCACTATAAAAGCAGCAAAAATCTTATATATAAAATATTGTGTATTAATAAATGTGCTGTCTTAAAGAAATAGTGCGCACAAGTATTTTTTGAAATGGTAAACTGTACTTGCATAGCTGTCTGTTTTGTAGCTTTCTGTGATTAAAAATATATGTATCTTTTAAAAATTAGACTAGTTTAATCATTTTAATGTGAGGTAAGGCTCTTTAAGACATACTCTATTGTAACTATCTATAAAATACAATTATTTCCACTAAGATACAATTAATAACTTAATTATCAAAATATAAGAGGGGTATAACTAAGTTCTGTTTAAACTTTCCTTATTTTAATGAATGTTTGTCATTACTTATTTAATGTAATGGGTAATGGTAACTGTCACTTTTAAAAATAATTAGGCTGGATAGAATTTCTTATTAACAAATAAGGTGAATCCATCTAAATTTTGTTTTGTTAATGCAACGCCTTTGTATTGAATAATAAGTAATATCCATTACTCTTTCTTGGCGATTCAGTTTCTTTTCTGTTGTTCTATTGGGTTGTTTCACATGAAATGTCCTTTTTTATAGTTTCTGAAATACATAAAGGATTTTGCAGGTCTCTGTTGTTTTTTTCCGAATGTTTACATATTTATAGTAAACAGTTACTAATCCTCTACCTTTGTATTATAAACATTAGCGTCCCAATCAATTTCCCACTTTTTAGTATACCTCCAAATATGAACATGGAAACACGCGATTTTCGAGTAATATTTTTGTACGAGTTTAAACTCGGCCATTCAGCAGCTGAGGCCGCTATAAATATTAGCAAGGCGTTTGGGTAAGGGAGTGTTAATGAACGGACCATTCGCCGTTGGTTTGCTAAGTTTTCAGCTGGGGATACCGACTTGGAAAACTTGCCCCGAGGAAGCCCTCCGTCCGTAATAGACAACGATGTCCTCAAACATACAGCAGAAGGAAACCCCTACCAAACAGTTAAAGGACTCTCAGCACAACTAAATGCAAGTGCATCTACCGTTTCCAGACGTTTAAAGTGTATTGGGAAAGTAAAAAAGCTCGATACATGGGTACCTCATGATCTCACACTAGACCCTATGTTTCAAAACATACCGTGCAAAAATTGAAAGAACTGGGCTACGAAGTTCTTCCACACCCACCATATTCTCCCGACTTGTCTCCAACAGATTACCACCTGTTCAGGAATTTAGACAACTCGTCAAAGGAAAACTTTTTGAAAATAATGATCAAGTGAAAAGTGCGTTTTCAGATTTTGTTTCACTTCAAAGCTCAAAGTTTTTCAGTTCGGGGATAAAAAAGTTGGTGTCACGTTGGGAAAAATGTGTAGAAAAAAAATGTAAATACTTCGAATAAAATTATCTTGTTTTCATATTGTATTTTTAATAAAAATCCTTACCTTGAAAACGGACATTTAATGTGACACAACCCAATATTTTACTTAATATAGTTATTAAGATTTTCTACCAATAATAATCTACCCTTCTTTAATATATATTTATCCTTTCTAAGTTAATGATGAACAAATAATTGGCTTAGAAAGAACGCAAGGTTAAATTTATTTTAATTTTATTACAGTAAACTTATTTTATTCTTCTCGAAATTGAGCCGGTTTTCTGTTTTAACTGTTCTTTTCACCATTCTTCTATTCTGTGTGTTTGGGCATAAAATAATGCAGGAATTATATATTTATTAAATTGAGCCTCTCTATTATAAAATGTTTATGTTTATTTATTGAATTATTTAGTTTTACAACAATGAATACTCATATAAGATGTTGATTTATGTTATGTAATCGATAGCTTAACTGTTTTTTTTGGCACCTGAATGTGAATAGTAAAAAAGTGTTTGAGATTTATAGTCTGTCTTTTTTTTTTTTTTTTTTTTGTTCCGGATAAACTATAGATCTTTCTGAAACTTGATAAAAAATATTTAATCTCACCTTGTATTTCAAATTATTTTTTTGGCACCAGGGGTGATCCTAGGGGCTCATTAATGAAATGAAAATTAATAGAAATATAAATAGGTAATTTTGAAACGATCTCTTCTTTTTGATAAATATTCATTTATTCCTCATACATAATTTAATTAACGTTGCGGGGCTAACAATGCCTCATCTTCAGAATTTTATAGTCCAAACTATTAACAGTTTCAAAATTAAATTAATTTAAAACATTAAACAAAACTCAAATATCACATTTAATCAATTCATTATCATAATATAACAATTTAAATAGTATTACATCTATACTTACATAAATACATCTTCCAATATTGTCAAAAAAATTTTATCAGTTAAAAATCCTTATTTACTTTAATAATGATAATGGTCAGGTTTTTAAATATCTATTGGTTATTAAAAATTTAACATTTTCTTTAACAATTTCATATTCTATTAACTATTTTATACACAGGCTAGGAGTAGACTGGAGTTTTGTTTAATGTTTTAAATTAATTTAATTTTGAAATTTTTAATAGTTTGGACTATAAAATTCTGAATATGGGGCATTGTTAGCCCCGAAACGTTAATTAAATTATGTATGAGGAATAAATGAATATTTATCAAAAAGAAGAGATCGTTCCAAAATTACCTATTTTATATTAAAAACTCTTCATAATAGGATAATATAAAAATATAAAATTAATAAATAGTTGCAAGACTTGAAAAATCAGCTAGGTTTCATCTACTTAGATCTATTAAGGTTTAATTTTATAAACTTATTTGTATCTGGCTATATTTTATCATTTGGTAAGTTAACCATTAGCTTAAGGATATTAAGAATGGATTATTTTAAGTAAAGATTAGTGCCTACTACTGAATAAATAATTAAACTTTGGTAAATAATGTTTAGGAAAACTTAATGTCAGAAATTTATTAATGAATCCAGCTGTGCAAGTATTTATTTATTTTAAATATTTAAAAATATTTTATCTGAATCTGCTGTTTTGTTTTATAGTGCTTTTGAAAAAGGGCATGCAAATATTCATGAATTAGTTTAGCAATGCTTTTGCTATAGTTTTGTTAGCCTTCATGAGTTATACACTTTTATTTTCTGTTTTTGGGAAATCTACCTTTAACACTATCCTAATAAATAATAAGAAATATTATAGGCTTCAATTACATAATACATTTTATTTTATTTGTAAAAATTGTCTTCTCTTGTATAACATCTCTAAACTCTTAGCATTACTTTTATAAAATATATACATCTCTCAAATAATCATTATATTATATATATATATATATATATATATATATATATATATATATATATATATATATATATATATATATATCATTTATAGAATTTTTAAAAAGCATTTTGATAATTACACTTTTATTTGATTCTTTTTTTAATGCACACAAGATAAATTAAAACATTAAAATACAAATTGGTATTCACTCTCATATTGTTTCTCTCTTCTTCCTTCATGTACAAAGTTTTTAAATAATCTCACTACTGCATTAAATGAGAATGATTGCTATATCACATTATTTCAGTTCTCATTATCATTATCCCTTTCACTTCCTTCATAAAACTATTGCTATTTTTTCTCATGCATTATAGTATTAGTTAGTTTCCCTCATTGTTTTTATTTTCTATATTTTTGAATTTTATTGACATTAAGATATTCCCTCATCTATTTTATTATAAATTTTGATTAAAAATAGGAAGGTGCCATTTTTTTAAATTATTTTATTTTTACACTCTAACCGTCTACTCTAGCTATTTAAAAAAATAATCAATTTGGACATAATGGCAGAGTTAATGATATCTTTAAATATTCTCTATTTAAATATTACAAATTATTTATTTTAATGAAAATTTGGTCTTTTATCTGATCACTAGTAGGTTTTTTATATAGGTTATTGCTTTGTGTAGGTTTTCATTGTTCAATTTTTTTAAAGATTATTTCAAGTTTAGGGTCTAAATTGTAATCAGCATTCTAAAACGCACGAGTACTATTGTTCATAGTAGGTTCTCGCCTTTTTTTCTATTATCTATGATTATGAGAAATCGTTTGAAAATTAGAGAAAAATTAATTTTTATTAAGCGATTATAACTGGTAATGAGAAATGGATCAAAATGTGAGAAAATGGTTTTATTTTATTTTTTTAATGATTTATAGCTGGTTTGAAAAATTTACCTCTTACAAAAATATGGTATCAGTCTCTTAGTATTCTTTCCAAATCACATAAAAAATAAGCACTTATTGGATTAAGATTGTGTCCTCAATTTAGCAGAATTTTACGTTTTTCAAGATTCTACCAAGGAGAGAATGATTAAATTGGAAATATACTGAGAATAATCAAACAAGTTTAACATCTAGAATAGAGCTCATTAAAAACTTGTCCATCATGACCTCACTTAAGTTTGTCACATTGGATATTCAACCTTGTATGGTCGCTTTATATAACATTTAACCCCACTCTATTTATTTCACATTGCATAATCAAACTTCGATTTCCTTTTTTTCTTCAAAACTTCTTGTGTGATCAAAAATTCAATATAGATCAGGTTTTTATCAAATTTTATTTTAATTGTTTTCTGACAATGACCAATCCTATAAACTAGGAATAATTAAACTCACTGAAAGATTTAAAATACATAACCAATGGATCTTTTGTCATTTGTATTTAGACTAAATCATATGAAACAGTACTTCAATATTAACATTAATTTGTCCACCAACTTACATTTCTATTTCTATTTCTTTCATATTCTAAAAACTCATTTATGACTACGAATTTCTGGGCATATTCGAAAAGGTGATGTTGATGATACCTATTCATTTCATCAGGCACCTTCCTTGTATTTCTGCAAACAATTATAATGAACTCAAAACTAAAATTAACTCTGTGAGGTAATATCTTAATACTGAATTCATATATATTTTTCTTCTATTCATGTAAGATTTAGAAACATCAATCTAAGATTAACAAGTTTGTTGATGATAAAAACATACCATGAATCCTAGGTATTAGCTTGATCATTTACAATGTATTGAAAAGTTACATATAAGTGATCTGTATCTAAAGTTTAGTGTTTTTTTTAATATTATCATATTCACTATAATTTATTATTTTTGATTTTAATGTATTTATTTTCTTCTACTCTTGGTCACTTATATGTAATAGAACATTCATTTTAATACATGCGTTACTTTTAAATTTATGTTGAACATTTCATTGCCATTAAAAAATACTTTTTTTTTTTAGTTATTTTTATATAATTTACACTAAGATAGCAATTTTTTTTTAAAAACTTCTAATAAAAATAAAAATTAGACCTGAAGATGTTATGATAAAGTTTGTTTGTGCTTCCATTCGTATTGTTTCATTATGATAAATCACTAATTGCCTATAAATCACTATTGGATGACCAAGTTTGAACCTCTCTTTATATATAGGTTATATCTTAAACATATGACATTATTTAACCTGATATGATTAAAAAAGATTAGTGTTCATTTTTCTCTACATAAAATACATTGTATGGGAGAAGTTGGTTAAGGGTGCAGTCAATTTAACACACAATTAAGCGTAAACTTAATTTATTGGTGCCGACGTTTTGGCCTAAATTATAGGCCTTCTTCAGGGCTCTAAGAAAAACAAAAAACAAAGATAACAACCAGCAGTGGAATACAATATATAAAGATGATAAGAAAAATAAATTGTACTAAAGATTACAAACCGTAATTCTAAAGTCTACACCGCGAGGCCCAGGGCCTACACGGCCTGTCGCGCCACTGGAAGAAGAAGAAGAAGAAAGATTACAAACAAAGTGAAATAGTAGTAATGGCAATTGATAAATGTAATAATTCCTACAAACAAAAACAAAAGAGGGGAAGACATTTTAATAAAAGGTGTGTCATATTTTACAGTTTTAATTAATTACTTATTTAATTAATTATTTAATTAATGTGTGACATTATAAAGTTAAAAAAAGAAAGTGATGAAAGTCAAAAAATAGTGATGAAATAGTTATAATAGCGAGAAATTATAAAGTTAAAAAAATTACAAAATTTAAAAAAATACATTTAACGGTAAGAGAAAAAGAGTTATAAATCTATGATGTACAAAATGTCCATTCTTTCATAAAGTGTGAAAAAATTAAAATATAAAAATATAGTGAATACGTGTGTATACATATCTCTCTGTGAAATACTTATTAGAAAAGTTTTAAAGAGAACTAAAAGTTGGAAAGGTTGAGAATTTTAAAAGTGGACGGGTAAAGAGGTGAGAGACATTTAAATCAGATATGCCTACTTACTGGTTGTGTGAGCTGAGAAGGCATCAGGCAACAACAATGGGATGATTAAGTAATTATGGTGCCCTGGGTGGAGAAAAGAGAAACTAGAATTGAGGGTAAACAATGAAATCAAAGCAAACATTAAATGTCGGCACCAATAAATTAAGTTTACGCTTAATTGTGTGTTAAATTGACTGCACCCACAACCAACTTCTCTCATATATACACACAGTCAACCATTGTCACTTCATGAAAATACATTGTAGATAAAACTTTTAAATTTAATTTTTCATCTTTCCCTACCTTAGTGGGCCATTACAGATGTCTAACCAACAACAAACTGCTAGTAAATATCATTACAATTATTAATAAAGCAAGCAGTTGTTTGGCCCTCATTGTCTTATTGACGGCTTGTAATATGATGATGTTTTCAAAGGTCTCCATAACTTAGCTTTGACAGATCAATAAGTTATTTCCATGTTAAACGAGTAGCTTTTAAAAGTCTAAAATTCCTTGTAGTTCCTTCAATCGCTGCTATTCAAATGTATAATCATGAAGAATCCCCTTCAATTGTGAAATCCGTCATTTATCCTAATATACAGATTTCCTAGTAAACTATCCACCCTTCTTTGCTTCTTTGCCTGAACATGTTTTTGTTTAAAGAAATCAGGAGGTACTCTCTACCCTCTCCCAAAATATATGACCTTCAATGTTAAAAAATTTAATTTGAAGTTAAGTAATTTCAACTCGGCAATCCATTAATTTTATTAAATTAGATTGGAGGATACTAGTATATCTCATTAGAAATTTTTATTAATGTTAAAATAGCATCTTCAAGTCTCGTTTTCATTGGAAACTGTTAATATGTTTGATAAATGACTATCAAACTAAATTAAAAGACAGTGTTAGACCTCAAAATCCTTTTTCAAGTTGAAGTTAAAATTAAGCATGATCAACTTAAATATATCAAAACATTAAAATTATACATAATTATCTTAGCATATTAAACTTTGATAAAATGATTTCTTATTTTAAGAAGAACAGCCTTTTTGTTTTATTAGAAATTCATCGTACCAAATTTTGGTTCCCACCATTAAAGATTAATTGTTAAAAAGGTACGTACCATAACAACAAATAATTTTTTTTTTAACATTATTTATTGAAATTTACAATTATACTTCATAATACAACAAGTAAATATGATCAAAGAAAAATGACATGAAACTGACTTGTAGAAGAACTACCCAATGGTAGCAGTCCTGTAACTATTCTATACCAGAAGGTCTCGAAGCCATGTTCTTTTCAAACGCCTTAGAAGATTGTCAGGAATGGAAGAGGAAGCAAGGATTGAAACTAGTGGGTTAGAGTGGGATAGGAGTTTGTTATGGAAGGAGTGATATCTAGTTCGGGCCAGATCAGCAACAAATGGAACATTTAGTTCTTTATATATAAGTTTAAAGTAAGGAGGATTGGATACGGGAAGAATTTGATGGTTTAGTAGAGCCCCAAACCTCAACTCTGTAAGGCCTTATGATAGTCATGTAGAGAAGTCTTGTAGTTAAGTGGAAGCTTAGAGCGTTTATCTAGTAAGTGTTGAATTAATCAAAAGGGGCGACAAGCAGTTTCTTATCTGTTCGTTAATTATCAGGCCGATTTGCAAAAGAAATTCTTGGATATTTTTTTAAACACTTTATTTATTCCAGTATCGCGACGTTTCAGCCTCTAGGGCCATTTTCAAGCTTCTGTAATGAGAAAAACAGTTTCTTATCGTTTTAGTCTAGTTTGCAGATTCCATGAGAGACGTTTGTCAAGCAGGAGACATAGATAGTGAATCTGTTCAAACCGGGACAAGTGGAATATTACCGTAGGGCAGGATGTCATTGGTTTACAATGTAAGGTAAAGGTTATTTGGTGGGATTTGTCCGGAATTCATTTTAATTCTCTGATTCTGACACCATAAATGAAGGTTTCTGATGTGGAATTTTAGGGTTTGAGAGGCAATTGTAGGATCATTATTGACTGATAACACACAAGTGTCATCAGTCAATCAGGATCCTACAATTGCCTCTCAAACCCTACAATTCCACATCTGAGACCTTCAGTTATGGTGTCAGAATCAGGGAATTAAAATGACACACAATAAAATAACACACAAGTGTCATCAGTATATGTAAAAAGGAAAAAATTAGAATTGGTTGGGATGTCAGCTGTATAGACTGAAGAGAATGGGTCCAACAATACTGCCCTGTGGGATGCCAGCTGACTGAGCAAAAAGGGATAAATAGGAAACAAATAATTTAATTTAAAAAATGATTATTAGAAAACATCTTCAAGTTTCAACATCATTCACTTCAATAAAATGATATTTTTGCATTTTATTCAATATTCAACTAATCAGTTGTTGGCCAAAAGCATCTTAGCTTTTATAAACAAGATAACTTTATAATTATAAAGATGTATAACACATTATGGTATATGATACATATCATAGTAAATTTGAGACATTATAATTTTAAAATTATTATATTCTTAATGGAATTCAATTCAAACAAACAGGCTGCTCATGAAATTCAAACTAAAAACAAAATACATACAATTATATATGTTTATTTCTAAGAAAATTATGTTGGAATTCAAAGTTTACTCCATTAGTCAAGTGTTTTTGAGGTCGCTCACTGCTTAAGTCAAGTTACTGTCCATATTTTAACTAATTAACATGCATATAAAAGTTTATCTATAAGAATAAATATTGGATTATGTATTAGTAAGAGTATTAGTAAGAGGCTCATTTCCATAGGTTTTAAGTTATGATATATTTATTTAAATTATATTATAAATTGTGGTGATTAGTAAATCACAAAGTAAAGAAATTTCACTAAACATTTATGCTTTATTAAATGTAAAAAAAAAATAATTATATAGATCATTGATAGTTGTGGAAACTATATTTTTTTTTTATCATACACTGAATACCATCCTTCACTATGGTCAACTATTTTATATTTAATGTTTTATTTTTTACTCAGCTCTCAGGGTGTTGGAATAAAAGGGATCAGTACTTGTTAACTTTTTCAATGTATATTATAAATGTTCTGTTCTTACTTTTATTATCGGTGAAAAAAGAAACAGAATATTTTTACTTTCACATCCCTATAGGTGAAATATATAGTAAGAGAAAGTATTGCGATCGTGAAAATTTTCTAATTCAAATTTTACAATGATTTTGATTAAACTCGCTTTATCAATGTAAAATTTAATGGGCTTTAATATCATGTAGGTTTTGTTCTGATTTAAATAGTTTGACAGAGCTTAAATGCCAATATTCTAAATTTTCTTCCTCAAAAGAACTTTTAATTTTGTAGCTTAAAAAAATTAATCACATTATCTTATTAGAATTGACAATAAATGGGAAAATATATAAGTTGAACAAATTTGATAACTTACTAAAGGAGAAAAGAGCAAAAATATTTTTTAATATAATTTGTGTTTTCTTTTAAACATAAGAAAAGTAATATGGATGTTTCATCTTATATACAAATCTGTGAAACGTAATAAAGAAATACGAAAAGGGCATAAACCTAAGTGATTATTGTACATAGCAATGTTATATTGTTATATTATTTAATCTAAAACATTTCCTACGAAACTGAATATAATTCTGTTAACCTTTTTCATATTTTCTTTTCTTAAAATTTATCATAAGTTAATAGTTCTTAAGTTGATTTTAATTACAAAGGTAAGTGAAAGTTGTGTGTTGCCCGTACCAGATTTTTTAAATTAGAATTTTTATTTGCCAAATTAATATGGCTAACACTTTAACAATACATACATTGCAAAAGTACATAATGAAATACTGTGGAAATGAGCCTTTGTAAGAGGTTTGATCTAAATAATGATTTTTTATACGAATCACTATTTTGAATTTGGTTCTATATAAAATGATAACAAACATTATTAGGAATTCTAGATTTACTGTCTCTTGGACATGATTACTATTAGTTATATGTAATCTTATAATAATATTTTATTTAAACCTTTAAATTTACTGATTGATTGTCACCCCTAGTTGGGCCCCGTCTTTAAAAGGTTCCGATGGTGGTCAGTTGAGTGACTTCATAGACGGTCTGGGCCCCGGGCAACTTGTCGGGAGGCAAGTCCTTGGAGCCCCCTCCTTAGGGGACATACAGCTCTCCATGCAAAACCAAAAGGACTACCTCGAAGTTGAGGTTGTCCGTGCGAGAGGTCTCCAAGCCAAACCCAACAGTAAAACTTTACCAGGTTATTATTTTTTTTTTTCAATTATTATCTACTCAAAAGAGTTTAATTTAATTAAATTTCAACTAATAGAACTTATCTTCTTTCGATATTATTTTATTACCAATAACAACACTATTACATCATCACATTTAATAACATTTCATGGCTTTGCCTCATCTTCAGGTATATCCTAAAATACTTTGTAATATCATGAAATTATTATTTATATTGTTTTTATTGACAAAATTTGATAACATTTTTTATATAATTTATAGTAACATTACGTCTTCTTCTTCTTCTTTTGCTCCCTCTTTTGTGCCATTTATCATAGAGAGGTCTCAATCGTTAGAGCCATTCTTCTCGGTCTTCTGCCTTGCGGGTGGGCTTCCATTACTTTTTTAGAGTGCTGTTCCTCGTATATCCAACAGTCATGGCCGAGCCATTTGAGAAATCTTCAGTTCGGCCACCTGCAGCTGCTCCCTTATGCTGGTATTTTGCACACTTTGTTTTTGCCGAGCCACTCTGCGAAGGTATCTCATTTCAGCTCCTGTAATCCAGCTGATGTGCTTGTCAAGCATGATTCAGCTTTCACACCCATAAGTAAGCACTGGGAGGTAGACCGTCTTGTATATGTGGAGCTTTGTTTCTTTCCCAACATTTCGATGTCCAAATAATATTACATACCTTGAAATTTTAAACTTATTTTTATAACAATCTATATACATTTTATATACAGCCGTCAATACCTTCACTATTTTATTTATTCCACTTCACATATTTTCTATTTCTATTCAGCATTACATTGCTATTTCAATTCTCAACTGATGCACTTTAATCCTAACCATAATCTTCATATAGTAATTATTGTATTAGATAGGCTAGCAAACGTTTTAAATATTGATAGCTCTATGCTGCCACTTTTGTTTGGCAGTCGTTTCAGAAGTTGTTCAAAAGCATAGAGGCCCATGTCTGGCGCCAAATTATTTAATATCCTATTTTGTTTTTTAAATTATCCTTAAAGAGAAAATAAATTAAAACAGATAGAACTCAATCAGTTGGGTCTGGATTTTTTTATTCTATGACTAATATCTATTTCAGGGCTTATCTGCAACTAATGGAATATTAAGGTCTTTTTAGATTATTTTATTTTTTATTATAACATAAAGGATTTTTCAAACCTTTCATCTTTTTTTTCTCCTTTCATGTTTCATCTTAAAATGTATGTATTAATATTACTGTTTTACAACTTTTAGCACCCTACGTCAAAGTTTACTTGGTGAATGGCAAAAAATGTCTTGCTAAAGCGAAAACAACTACAGCTAGAAGAACATTAGATCCTCTCTACCAACAAGCACTTACATTTAGAGGCCCGTTTCATAACTGCATTCTTCAGGTAAAGTTTAAGATTAGATATTTCTTTGATAATTAGCTGTAGGCTTATTTTATTATTATTTATTTATTGTTTATTATTATACCTCTAAAAAATCTGATGAAGCCAACACGTAACTTTCACTTTCCTCGTCTGTTAAAATAAATCTACGAACTATTAAATAGAAAAAAATTAAAAGAGTTTAAAGTTAATTTATACTAAACGTTTTGTTGGAAACACATGATTCAGATTTAATAATATAGCAATAGAAATTGTTACGGATAATTATCAGTAATAATTTAATGCCCTATTTTTCACTTAACATTACTTTTTACAACTTTGTATGTAAGATAATATTTCTAAAATCTTTAGATTTCCAACAGAATATTATACATCTATTTTTATGTTCTTAGACAAAAATTACAATTAAAACAATATTTTTGCTCTTTTCTCCTTTAGTTGGTTATCAAATTCGTTGAAATTTTACATTTAGCCTCTTTTTATCGCTCCTAATATTATGATATGGGTAATTTTCTGAATCTATAATATTAAAGGTATTTTAGAAGAAGAAAATTTAAAATATCGGCTTTTAAGTCCTGTCAGACTATTTCATTCAGAATTAAACCTACATGATACACACACATGGACACAAACACAGACCTTTTTTTGGGACTTGGTTATTTGGACTCAGGGGACCCTAAAACGTGTATTTCTGCTGAAAAATAGAATTGAAAAATGTCACAATAACATACGATAAGGGTGGGCTCCATTTGGATTGATACACTACAGGTTCTTAAATCCTAGAGAAACCATCAATCGTACTGTAACCAAACTAATGAAATGCATCCAGCAATAATGAATCCACCTTTAGTCAATTGGTAGGGACCCATTTTGTTACATGACAATGCTTGGAAACATATCTTACTTAAATACTCTTGTCTAAAGAATATTGTTTTGTTAGACACCTGGACACTATTTACGTGACAAATAATTTAGTGGACAAATAGAATTAGAAAATATTTTTTGGAGTTTATCAATTCTAAAGATGGAAAATTCTATTCTCCGGAACTGTTTTGATTATAATTACATTTATATGATTCAATCAATCCTGATGATAGCATAAGGCTTGGGCTTAAATATCGTCATCCATAGAAATAAGTTTCCTTATTTATACTAAATATATATCTTCCATAACCACAACACTAACCAACTTCTCTTATGTATTTTTTTTTTTTTTCAGGTGACTGTATGGGGTGATTACGGCCGAATGGAGGGCAAAAAGGTTTTTATGGGCGTTGCCCAAATAATGTTAGATGACTTGGATTTGAATACCCTGACTATCGGGTGGTACAAACTGTTTGGGACTTCTTCATTGGTCAGTGGCCCACCCTCCCTCGCCCTATCAAGGCGCACTTCCTTAGCTAGCCTTAATTCCCTTAATAAATCTTCTTCATAGTGATAACTTCTTTAGTAATGCTACTAATCCATTTAACTCTTCCTCTCTGAGGTTCAATTAATATGAATAAATAGAATTTTTCTGCCAAGAGCCAGTCCAGTTATTTGTAATAATTTAAGTAATATGTGATATTCTTTTAAATTATTGAATTTATACAAAAGCTTTTCTGTGATTTACAATTCGAATTCCCAAATTAGTACCTTATATTTTATCAATAAATTGTAAAATATGTGTGTGTGTATATATGTTTATATAAACACAGACATTAATGCAATTAATTATTTTTAACTTCAAATTCTTATAAAACCAAAAAAAAAAAAGAAAAATTAGTTATTACTTTTTCTAAGCTTTTTAAAAATATCAATTTAGTATTTTATATTATTTTAACTAGTAACTTCTTTTGGAATAGACTCTTACCTTGCCTCCACTGCTACACAATTTTATTATTATTATTATTAATCAGAAAAATTGATTTATTTTGCTTTTTCCATAAGTTACAAAAACCTTTTCTTAATGTGACCAAAACCTTCAACATATCCTAACACTGGAAGTGGTAGTTAGAAAGTCCAAGTCCACAAATAGGCTTCATACTGAATTAGTAGGTAACTTTAGTACTATATTTAGCAGCACAATTAATTTATTTTGCAATTTATTGTTTAATGCTTTCTTTGCTTGGCAGTCATTAAACTTCTCATGCTCGATCTGTTTTTATGTTTTTTATTATTATTGTAGCAATAGTGAATCTGAGTTTTTATTTAGATTCACTATGTCAAATAAAAACTTTAAAAAATGCAGGTAATATGCTTAAAATGATGTGTGCATGACTTGTTATGGCGATCATATTATATTTAATTTTTTAGAAAATAAATATTTTTAAATGTTCTAATATCTAACAAATTTAATTTTTTGCTATAATATGCTTTATAATAAAATATAATAAGCTGCATTTTTGTTGGTTACTGCTATCATTGTTTGTAATATGATTTTTTTGGATAATGAATATGTGAATTTGGCATTTTAAATGTTGTAATTCATTGAATTACAGTATATGTATGGCGGTTTGAAAGGAAAGTTAATCAGGAGTTGATTAATGGCATAATTTTATAGAAATAAATTGGTAATTCTTGTTTAAAATACCAATTCTCTTTATTAAATTCAATTCAGTAAGTGACAGAATAACCTGTGAGTATCACACATTTCTAACCTAGTTTTTGTTACTATCATTAAAACGGATCTTCCCACGAAGATATTTATAATATACATTATTATTGTTCATTACATTACCTTTAATTTGTGTTGTAAAACATGTCTGTAAGGCTAATAGTTATCAAGGTATATGTAAAACTCACTTTGGGCCTTAGTTGACTTGAATTTGCTGCTCAACTTGATAAACCGTAACTTTGTGGGGCAATACAATACAAATACATTAGGGGCAATACAATCAGGAAGCTTTGTCTCCAGAAAAGGGAAAAGCAGACCTTTTCTTCAGTTTGGTCCTTGTGAGTGAATCTGTTATCCAAACAAGGGGGCAATTATTAATCGGTTGGTGGGACTTTTTGCATATGATCTCATTATTTCGAGGCCAATTTTGCAAGCTGTTGTAGATACTTTCCTGTCTCTCATAGATGACTTGGTCTAATTATTTACCAAAACAAAACTAAAACCTAATTTGTAAATAAAACTCATCCCAAAAAGAAAACTCACCCCTCTACAATTATATCTTGAAATTGCATCTAAAATATATTTGAAAAATAAAAATATTAGATAGCCACCCTCCCCGAGTAGATTGATGAATTTCTTGGCAGAAGTTATAATAGAGAAACAGATATCATGGTTTATGTAACTAATGAAAATAGGTAACTAGCTGCAAATAGAAATTAATAAAGAAACCATTAAAACGCTTAGTCCGGATAACTTCATTAATGAAATAGAAACAAAAATCCGAGCAGAAATGATATCCACAGTCAGTAATAGTTAATCCCACACATTATATGCACAACTTGAACCCAACAGCAAGTCTTTGATATTTAGAGCAAGAGGAGAACTGATGGACTAAATTGTCGGATACCTACCAGTTTTTGGCAATATGCCCTATCTTATAGAAATTTAGGATGAAATATTTAGGAAAAGATAGGCTAACTCCAGAAGAAGTAATAAATAGATTAAATGGGCTCGATTGGGTGAAACTTGCTACATACTTAAACAAATCTTTTAAATACAGAAGTATTTTGGTTCACCATTTTAATTATTAAACTAGATCAAAATGTTACAACAATTCAAATTTAATCATAATTAATATCATCAAAAGTGTAAAAAAAAAAAAAAAAAAAAAAAAAAAAAAGGTGGGACAACTCGACAGTCAGCTTATTCCTATTTGATTTTAAAAAAAAATAAATAAATAAAAAAAAAAAAATATATATATATATATATATATATATATATATATATATGTAAATAAAGCATTTATTCATTCAAATGGGCTATTAGTCCAGTTTTGAACATCAAGATTTGAACTAGCATCTGATTTCATTTACTAATTACAAAGGACAACAGAAAGTCTGTGGAAGGGAACCAGAGAATCTTTAGTACCAATTGCCGCTATTTTTCCTTGGGATACACAGATCTTTATCCTTCAATGAGAAACAGAGACATTGAAATCAATTTAGCAACCTATTAAATGATGGTTTTCTTTATTAAAACCGTATTTACCTATTGAAACCCCCTTTCTTTATTTTTCTCCCAGTTGACAATTTCCATATTATTAGGATAATTTAAGGATTTTTCTAGAATAAAATAAACTTCTGCCGATGTTCTCTTGAAATAGGTCAATATATATAATTAAAGACTCTTACTGGGCCTTTTGTACACTTAAGGTTACAATAGAAAATATAAATAAAAACTTAAATGGGTAAACTTTTTACTTCTAGCTGAGAAAAAGTCAGTTTAAAATATTTTATTGGAAATATCTCCATTGTAATTTGATTTATTTTATGTTCATGCCTTAATGCGCTTGATATGCTGTGAATTTATAATTTTGTTATCAGCCAAAAATGTTGTATTCTTTTTGCAGGCAAATTTTTTTAATAAATGTGTCTAATTAATTAATAACAAAAATAATTGCTTAACATATAGTAAAATTTGGATTTAGAAAAAAAAAAAAAAAAAATGTTAAGAAAAGATGGTTAATATTAAAAAATTCTTATTTAAAATCATGAAAAATCTAATTTTCATGACAAATTATTATGAGCATAAGATTAAGAATAGTTTATGTATGCTTATATGTTAATCCAGGATACTAAATATTGTTAATTACATCTTCATTATTGCACTTTTGAAAATAATCAATTATGCATGTACAAAAAAATAATTATTGTTTCCTAAAGCATATTTAGCAAAATATGAAAAGATTTTAGCATGTATTATGATTTCTTTAACTTGAGTGTAATTATCCATACTTTTAAACAATTATAATAATTTTGACCTCTTTTCCTTTTTATTTCAGTGAGGAAAACGGAAACATTTGAAGTATATTAAATTTGGAAGTTGAAAAGTCTTAGACGAAGTTTGTTATGTATTCAAACCTTTAATTACAAAGGAACAACCTCTCTAATGATTGTGTATCCATTTCTCCAACATATAATTTAACTGTATCCATTTTAGTGATGACTTTTTCAAAAACATGTTTTCTTTAAAATATCATTTTTAGGAAATATTTATCTAATTATGCATGACTTTAACAGGATTAACATATTTTTGGGTCATTAAGATCATTTTTATTCTATTTTATTGTTATTGTGACAATAAAAAAGAAGAATAAGAAAAAGTAGCACTGAGCCAATATAGTTTATGCGTATACATGTATATATGTATAAATAATGATTTTATATATATATATATATTATTTATGATTGCAGTGAAGAGGAATTGTTCCCTCAATATCAATACCAAATTGAAAAGGCGTGGTAAAATGATTTATGGATTAAAAGTTGGTCACCTTATAGAAATATAATGTGTATATAACAAAAAAAAAACTAATGTGATATGTAATGTTATAATATTATTGTTGCATATATATATTTTATATTAGTATTTATTGATTTAAAACTGGGAAGGATTAAACCTATGTTACTGTGAATGAATGTGTGCTGTTTTTTAATATATAAAGTATAAATAGGACTGAATGTAGAAACTCAATATCATTTACTTGTTTTTTTTTTTTTTTTATCCTGTATGTAACAAACCTGTACAAAATATATTATCAACAACCTATTTGTCATTTTAAAAAGGGCTATTATTTATTAATAAATCTGATTTTATTATAAGCGAGATCATGGTTATCGATGGTTTATAGTTTATAAAAATTACTGTTCAGTAAATTTCATAGGTTTGCTTCTATATGAAAGTTTATATGATATCCTTCTTGTGGACTATATTATTCTAAGTGGTTATTATATTCTGTTAAAAATGCTGTTTTACGAATTGATAATTAAGTTACTTGTATATATAAACTTATAATCCGCCTCCAAACTACTGTAACGTTTTAGGTGAATGTATATATATCAGAACACTTTAAATGAAGTTTTATTTAATTTCACCTTATATTACATCATCCAGTGACCAACTTAAATGTAAATCAAATCTTAAGACATTTCCATTTGCCATTGGTTGAAACTGTGATTTTGAAATACTATAAAATTAAAACAAAGATCTTTTTATTTAAATATTGCAAGAGGAAATGTACTAATAGATTTTATAGATACATATATTTTACATTTTTGTGTATTCCGGCACAACCATATTTTACAATATTTTTTCAATAGTAATCCTATGTTACTGGTTTCAATAGAGTAAGTGTGTTCATTATCCATAATTTACGATTGTTTAAACACATTATATCGTTTGTATAATGAGAATTGCACATGACCAATTAAAGAAAATCAGAAAGCCTTATATCAGATTCATTATTAAAACAAAATAAACAAACAATGCTTTAAAACCCAAGTTTATGTGTATGTGTATACATATAATCATTGTATGTATATGTATCTATTCATATTGATATATGCATAAGTGTGTGTATATATGCAAATATATATATATATATATATATAATTATGCATATAAGATACACACACACATATAGATAGATATATATATGTATGAACTTCTAGGTTAAGGAATGTAGATTTTTTAAACTTTTATATTTACCATCAGGCTTTTTCATGTAATTTGTGTATGTAATTATGTATATGTATTGGTGGGTGTGTATTTATAAATGTATACATAAGTGCATGCATAATTTGTATTATTATGTATGTGTTCATACTATACATCTGTACATAAGACAGTAGTTAATATACATATTGAATTTATATACACCAACAGATACATATACCTGTACATATACTATGTATTTCATGCATTAGGTGCTTCTATTGAAAATTAAAAAAATAATATAAAATAAATAAATAAATAAAAAAAAATCAATTTTAGTCATACTTATTATTAATGAGATACAATGTATGTATTATTTACGATGAAGA
The DNA here is from genome assembly GCA_023052935.1 of Piezodorus guildinii. NCBI lineage: Eukaryota > Metazoa > Arthropoda > Insecta > Hemiptera > Pentatomidae > Piezodorus > Piezodorus guildinii. The sequence continues at coordinate 26,983,442 of CM041296.1, read as the reverse complement.
CAATATACCAAGTTTGGCTATAACATTTGTTGAATAGTATAAAAAAAGGACTGCACGATAATTGATTTCATTTATAAGGAATAGTTTGGAATATAGTATAAAATTTTACCTGTACCTCGTACTTTGAATTCTGGACCTAACACAGAGTAATTATTATCAGCCAAAATTATGATGATCTGCTTTTTCACTCATACCCATACTCACAGATATTCACAAATTGACATTACAGTTGGTCTGAATACATGTGTTTGCATATGTATTTATAGATATATATGCATATACATACTACATATTATTTTTCAAAACCAATTGTTTATTATAATGTTATAAGTAATAATGAATAAAGCCTGCATATGCACTAAATTTATCCTGTAATGGCTGAAACTTATGTTGTAATTTTCTAATTGATGAATTTAATTATTATTATTATGAATATATATCTTCTTTTTTTTTTTTTTTAAACTAAATATTAAATTCGAAGAATATTTTTATGTATATGTTGTTATTCCATAATATACCCTATGTTTTCAAAAATTATTTAGTTCATTTATATTAAAGGTAATAGATAATAGATTTTAAGTATGTGCCTTTGAAATTGTGAGAATTTTCTCTTCCTACATTATTTTTATTTTTTAAAATATTTTTTCTTCTACAATTCCATTTGAATTTTAAATTTACTTTCTATACCTGTATCAATCTTTTGTTTTTATTTATTGGGATTAAAAACTTACATATCTTTGATGTGTGATTTATAGAATGAAAGATTGATTCACTAATGATTTAAATATAGATAAATTAATTAATTTTGTTTAATAATTTATTGTTGGCGATTAATGATTTGTAAAGTTTAAAGATCTTGAGGCAGAAGATTTTCGCTTATTATTATCAAAAGAAATATTAATAATGAAGACCAAACCAAAATTGAATAAATTCTTACTTTTGCCTCTCGACATTATGCCTTGAAATAAACAGGGCCAAATAATGAGTTGTTTTTCAATAGCTTAGGGATACATTTGTGTATATTTAATTGACCTTTGAATAAAATCAGTCTTTTAACTATAAAAAAAAATATATATATGAAAAATTCTAAATACAAAAATAATTTTTTATCTCATTTGCGTTTCAATGCTTCATTCAACTGATTAAAAATATAATTAAATGTTAATTTACTCAACTTATTTTCTTTAATTTAAAATTATGTATGTACATTAATATAGAATGATGTTTGTTGAGATGTACCAATTTTGAAATTGTGATATTAATTAAAACTTAATTTTTTAACTAAACAAAAAAGTAGTTTTATTAGTGCAGTGAATTTTTTAAAAAATTTATTTTCAACTTTATATGTGCTCAAATGTTAACTAAACAAAATATTTAAAAGCTTAAATGACAGAAATTTGTTACAATAAGACATTTCTCCTTTATATTACAAACCATAAGTGAAGATATCAATGGTAATTAAGAGCTTTAATATGCAAAGGATTTTAACATAAAGTATACTGTAAATAAAAATCTTTTCCTTATAGTACATTTACTTTTATTTTAATAAAGCTTTCTATCCTTCTATTATCGGGAAAATATTGGCTTGCTAATTATTTCAAAAATATAAAACACATCGGCTAAATTATGTGGTGGATGTTGTGAATATGGACCATGAATGAGCTCATTTTAAGAATAGTAAAAAATAACACCATCTGCTTAAGACCTTCAGACTTGACATTTTGTAAAGCAAAAGATTCTTAAACTTACATAAATAAAGTTATACGTTTAATTTACAATTTTTTTTTTTTTTTTTTACTATGCAAAAGAAATGCATTAATACTCCATCCAAAAATATTTACTTTCTTCACTGTGTTCATTTAGTAGTTTCAAATTTTGGAATTATATATCCATATTCACTTCATTCCATCATACCTATTGTTATCTGAAGATTTTTATTTCTTTTTATCCTTGGGTGTCTAGATTTCTGTCTGTCATAAAGAGATAATTAAATAAGGAAAAAATGACCGCTATGGGCCATACTGTTTGAAGGCCAACAGTTTTAAAAGAAAATGATTTGGCCAAGACCTGGCTCAACAAGCTCTTATAAACTTATGGAATTGGGACTATAGTAAGTGATTTGACCAAGGTAAAACTCGAAGCAGAAACAAATCTTGGAGAAAATATTTATTTATTAGGTTCTTGAAGTGATAAGGAGTGGCGTGGTCTAGTGGATAGAACACTAGTGTACCGTTCTCCAGATCCCAGGGTCGAACACTGCCTGAGGCAGAATTATTTATTCTGTTATTCCATTCGGGGAGTGACCCTGGGACACACCCAGCCTCTATAAAATGGGTGCCCAAAATTGGGGATAAAACCTGGCGACCAAGCGTGATTTAGGCTCAATCTACTCCTTTCATTGGCCATGAAACAGAACGAATCTCTGTAAGTACTGAACCGAAACTCTTCATGGGTAGTAGAGGTAATGAAATGAAATGAAAAACAATTTTTATTCTGGGACAGCTAGTCCCTTAAGAATAATACAAATGTACAATGTAGAATTTATCTTCTGGCTTTTCAATAAAAATTTCACAATACAATATTAATAATTGAATGAATAACAAATTAAACTCATATTAAGAATTTATATATACACACACAAATATATGTACATATATATCAGATATATTGCTAATTTAAAGAATTACCAAACAAAAAAATAAATAAAACAGTGACTAATAAAATATTGAATAAAAATAAAGAATGCAAACTGTCAAACTTATAGTAGTTTGATGTCCAAGGTGATGGATAAAAAGGTAATGCTTGAAGGAAGTTAATGATTGGAATGTAGGAATGGATATGGGTAAGGAATTCAAAAATGAAGCAGAAATGAAGAAGGATCTTTTGAAGGAAGCAGTTCTGTGAGAGGGAATGTGCAGGTTCAAGGGCTGGGATCTTGTGTTGATAGAGTGAACAGAGGAGAGTGGGGTGAACATATTGTAGACCTAGAGGTTGTTTTTTTTTTGGGTTTGAAGACTTGGTAAAGATAGGTTACTAGGAAGTATTGTTGTCAGAATTTTGGGTAAAACCACTTTACATCGACATACCAGGTGCAGGTTTTTTTTACCTCCTTGAACCAATAGTAGTGTTTCCTCAAATCTGCAAAACTAATTCTTCACTTTGTAATTCTCCAATTTCAGGTCTAGCATACAGCAGATACGCTGCTTGAGTAAGCCAGAAACATTAGCAAAAGATTAATCTGGTTTACAGAAAAGTGAAATATTGGACCATGAGTATAGACAGCTGGTGTTGTCCTTAAGATAGCATAAATGGAAATCATAAAATAAATTATTGTAAAGACAAGAGATTGACATAGTATTACAATTTATAAAAAAAAAATGAAGTCTATAGTACATATCAAAACATTTATTCAGTTCAGGTTGAGTTCAAGTTTTTCTCGTCTGTTTCCGGAAAATTATTTCATGAAAGTGAATTTATGGAATAAGAGTTAACGTTAGCAACACAATTTTAAGGATTTAAAATTAAGGATTGGTTGAAAATAAATCAAAAATAAGTATTAGTGCTGTGCACGTTATTTTCAAGACATTTTAGGTTTAAGGAGACACTACTAGCTTCTAAAGGAGGCACTAATCTCGAGGCAAGCCTAGAATTAATATTTTTCACAAAATAAAACATAACTAGTCAATTAATGTTAATTTGATGGCCAAGTAAGCTATTGCCTTAGTATCTAAGCGATTTCGAATACCAAACACGGTTTGAATCCTGTCTGGGATGGTTGAAATATTTTTTCTGGTGTCACAGAATAAATCTTGACCTACCCGCAATGGTTAGAATATTTTGTTTGCCTTTAGAATAACCCTGTCCTGTTTGTCATTACTGCATGGAAAATTACTTCAAATCCCGGAAAATAAGTTATTTTCGTTTCACATTTAGGTTTAAATGTTCAAATTTGATAAAGCTTCCGATTATTTGTTTGTTTATTCGTTTAACTTTCATAGCTACCCTACTATGACAAATCTGACAATCAATGCTACAGTGGTAGTCCTAATTAATGTCTTCTCGGGTTTAATTAGGACGGGGGTCTTTGACGAGTATCTGACATCACACTGGCGTGGGACTAACATTTTTCGTTACCTCCGAAGGACGCTATAACCAATCATTATATTTTACTCCCTTTAAAAAATCCTAGAGCCATCTGCCAGGTTTGAAGCATCGACCTTGAGCTTAGACGCCTGTTATGCTATCCAATACACCACATGTCAGCCCTTCCACGAGTTTAAAAAAGATTAAGTCGCTAAAGGCTAAATGACTATAAGTAATTTTTAAATATTTCTTATAGAATAAAAAAATATATAAAAAAAGTGGAGAGTCCACCAAGCAAACAGAACGAAATCAAAATCAGCGTGAAGCCATTGAATAGCAAGGAGCAAAGCGCTATTGAGCATAAAAATATAACTTATGAGAGCACCTCATCAAGAGAGAACTACTCCCAAGATAATCAACGCGTGACGCACTTCTTACTGTAAAAAACACTTCTTCAACTATGCTATATTCTCAGAAGAATACTTTGTAGAACGGATTGTCCCCAGATGTGACAGTAGCTCAAAGCAACGACGGAAAGACTAACTGGGCCTATTAAAAATTTTACAAGAATTTAACCTTACATCAAATTAATAAAAAAGCTTCATTGATTTTTTTCTAAATAATCTTTTAAAATACTCTATTGGCGATGATGAACACCCTATTGTTTTACACATCCAGAAACCAACCAACCTATGTCAAACACAATTGAGACGTTGATTTCCAAAAGGTACTAAAGGACATTTTTTACGAAATTGATTTTTTTACATATTTGTATTCTCATCATTTAGTTTAATCTAAATATTCTATTTGATGTTATCTAATGAACTCTCAAGTCCTTAAAAAACGCGATTTAGAAATGCGGTCATTTTCTAAAAGTACTAATTACGCATTTATTTTTGTTCCAAATCATTCTAAAAAAACTCATTTCATACCTTTAATATGATGTTATTTTTATAGTAAAAAAATAATTCTAAATTTTAATGCAAAAAGACCCAAATTAGCTTGTTTAATAATATAGTAATGAAAGATTTTCGCGCTTCCTGTAAAATTTCGTAGAGTGGATATAGTACCTTTTGGAAATCAACGTCTCAATTGTTTACTATAGATTTGTAAATTTTATATATCGTATTACGTTCAAGAACTATTCACATGGATAATTTTAACCAGTAAGTCAGTAGCTTAGTTCATCGGAGGACCAGAAAGGATGGTGTCTCTTTTTTCCTTAAATTATTTTTAAAACTATGAAAAATTAAGATCTTTGTAAACCTAATTAGAAATAAAAAATATGCTAAAACATTATACTAAAGGAGTAACTAAAATTTAAAGCCAGCACCATATTTTTAGTCTAGAAGTTGTCATTTTACAGACATTATGTCCTGTCTTAATAAAATGAATAACAGACAAACCTAGCCAAAAGTTTTGGAGTATTTTAGAGTTAGCCTCCATTCTCCTTTTTTACCGAAGTAACTGAGAATAATTTAAAATATATACTATTCACAGAATTAAATACAATACTGTAAATACGATTTAGAAAGATGAAGAAAGTATAGCTGACCAATTAAATTATAGGAGTTTGTTGGAGGTACCGTATGTATAATTCAGGGTGGTGTTATTTTCTTTTTTATTCATTACATAACCAGATAGAAATTGTTAGTTATGAAACGCAGTAATCAAGCTGTAAAAAAAACATGATTGGATTGATGCAAAGGTTGAAAATATCGCACAAAAACCAACTTTCTAAATGTATTACAATGAAAATTTGTTTTTTAATACATATATTTTTTTTTACAACCGTCCTTTTTATGTATGAAATGTAATTTATCAATATACTTTTCTCAGTTAGTGAATAGGAAATAAAAGGTTGTGTTGGTTGGCAACATTGGTAGTAAGTTCTTTCCTGCTGGCTAGGTGAAGGGACGCTTGTGGTTTGTGGTATTTAAACTTGTTGAGTTTACTGTTCAATAATGGATACATTTACTAATAAAATGGAGATGAGTCTCGGTAAGTTTACTAAGATATTAATCAGGTCTTACTTCTTGATATGCTCGTTTTATTGGTGTACTTATTATTATTTGATAATCATTCACTGTCGGTTCTACTTTATTACTCATCATAAGAGGACAAGCCTTTTACTGTTACTTTTATGATAGTAATTAAAACTAAATGGTATTAATTATTATTAGAATAATGAGGATTGTAACATCTCACTTCTGATCTCACCCTATGGATTTAAATGTACCTTCTCATTGAACTGCTTCCTTTAAAAAGTCCTTTGTCATCCATGCTACCACACCTTAGAAATCTTTACCCATCTCCCTCAGCCAACTGTCTTATCTGACCACATCATTTATTTATCCACCTACAAAATCAATCTTCTGCTTATAAGTACTACATCTTGAATTAATTATATGCATCTATAATTATCTAAGTTGTTATCTGTTTTACTTATACTTAACTATATAGTTAGGGAAGGTATTGTGATCGTGAAAATTTTTGAATTTCAGTTTTCAACGGAAACATGTTTTAGGGTCTCCTGAGTCCAAATAACCAAGTCCCGCAAAAATGTCTGTGTTTGTGGTAACTCCCGGACAAAAACGAAAAGTCCTATGAAACTAAAATTTTATATTTTAGACAAATATACTTCTGACATGTTACAGAATCTTTTTCATCAAAATCAGCTGACCGGAAGATCTACTTAATACCATGCATTTTGCACCTTTTTACGATTTTCTCAAAAACGGCTCTAACGATTTTGATTAAACTCCCTATATCAATGTAAAATTTGATAGGTTTCAATATCATGTAGGTTTCATTCTGGTTGAAATAGTATGACAGGGCTTGAACGCAGATATTTTATATTTTCTTCCCCTAACGTACCTTTAATTCTGTAGATTCTAAAAAAATAACTATATTTTCTTGTTGCATTGATAATTAACAGCTAAATATGCAAGTTAAGCGAATTTGAGAAACAACTAAAAGAGAAAACTGAAAAAATATGTTTTTAATGCAATTTTTTATTTTTGAACATAAGAACAGTAATATAGATGTATAATATACCGTTGAAAAGATGAAGATTTTAGAAAAAATATTATCTTATACACAAGCTTGTAAAAGTTAATGAAGAGTGATGAAAAGCCGATAAAGCTAACTGATTATTTTAGATATTAATGAAATAGATTTTTTTATAAAACACATGTTTCAATAGAAATTCAATTTAATTAATTCAATAATGGTTTCACTCATTTTTATGTCTAACTGTATTTGAAAATTTGTTAATCTATTTTAAAAATGGAGGTAAGTAATAGTTGTGTGTTGCCCGCACCAGATTTTTTATATTCACATCTTATTGATTTGGACTTTATATAATTTCATAATTTTCTAGTTGACTAGATAATCATGTACTAAATAAAGCCTGACAAATTAAACTTCTGTTCATTGTACTTTGTTCCCAGAGGAAGAAATTTCCTAGAATTAAAATTAATTTTCATTAAAAAAACATTTATAAAAGGTTACCTATTTGGGCCATTTTTTTTTTCTTTTAGAATTGATGTATTGAGATGATCTGTTTATTTTTAAAAAACTAAAAATAATCTATCATTATCAACTGTTATAATGGAATATCCATATAATTGGGCGTTCCCATTTGATAATATGATTTAGTCACTTGTAAGATTTTAGAATATAACATGAAATAATGTCTGTGAGGTCCTTTTATAAATCCAATTATATTGAATTAATCTTTGTATTCCCACTGATGCTAGAATAAAAAGTTAGCCTCAAATAGAGTTGAAATTTCAAACTCGCTCCTCTTCCACTAAATAAACCTGTTATTGGATTATACAGTCAATTCAATAACAATTTTTTTTATATTACTGATGTGTATCTCTTTTCTATTTAAATTTTATTTCTTAGATGAAATAATTTTACAAGAACAGAAGAAGAAAGGCATTTTAAGAACCAGCAGTAATAGTTTAGAAAATTTAAATGATGATATGTTACAAGAGACGCCAATGGTTTCAATGAGTTCTACTAAGTTCTTACCAGAAAATAATAAATTCATTCCACGAAGGCAAGTCTGTTACTAATTATTTTTTTACTTTACAGCTTTTTAAGAGATTTAAGTATCTATTGTTTATGTTTTTTATAAAAATTATTTATTATCATAGGGTTCCTGGTTTGTCTCAGCATCAATGGTTGCAATACAGAAATATGAATAAGTTTAGTCATAGAAGAAATGGTCATGTAAGTTTCTCAAATTCAAATTATGTATAGAACTGTTTTTGCAAGTGTTATTCTTTAAAAAAAAAAAACCTATACCTACCCATGTAGGTCTTGGTTTCAGTACTTATAGAGATTTTCACTGTTTCATGGCAAACGGCCGTGAAAGGAGGTGAATCACGCTTGACCGCCAAGTTTTTCCCCCAATTTTAGGTACCTACTTTATAGAGGCTTATTAGTATGCTCCAGGAGGGTCTTCATACCCCAGGCTGGAATAACTGAATAAATAATTCTGCCTCAGATGGGGTTTCGACCCTGGGACCTGGAGAAAGGTAGACTTGTGCTCTATCCACTAGTACATCCAGTCCCTTTTCAAAATATTTTTCTAAAACTAATTAGGATTAGGATTTGAAACATGATTAAGTTTTTCTAGTGCTATTTCACGCTGGGGTCATTCAAAATTGTTGCCAATTCATCGATAGCTATTAAAAATTGAGTTACGCTAAGTGAAGAGCCCTATGGGGTGTAATTTGTTGGTTATGAGCTTCCAATTCTAACTTAACACCTATTGTCTATTAAGAAGTTCTCAATTGTATGTGATACCTGTAATTTTTCAGTCCCTTAATATTTTTAGTACTTGTTTTCTACACATAGTAATAGGTCTTCTCTAGATTTAAAAATATACTGATTTAGTGCTGTGCTCTGGTCATGAGAAAGCTTCTTCTGATTCTGCCATTAGTATCAGGATCCAGTCGAAGCTCACATAGTTTTCTCAAAATTCAAATTTATGATTAGAAAACAGTCCTCTTGTTTCTAATATGTTGTCTAATTTAGGTACATTATTCTTCATATTATTATCTAATGCAGTTGTCCTCCAGTCACGGATATTCAAAATACATTTTGCATCTTCCACAGTATCTGACCTCTTAACAGGGTCCTTGCTACTCATTCTTGCCACATGTCCGGCTCATCTCAGTCTGTTAATTTCATACATCAAATTATACCAGGTTCCTCCCAATATTTAATTGGTCTTTGATACAGTCCATGTTTCGGAGTCATATGCCAACGCTGTTCTAATTAGGGTCTTAAACATCATGATTTTTGATTACCTGGTTAAATATTATAGTTTTTATTATTAATAAAAAATATCTGAAGGAATTAGTCCGGGTGGCGGTCATTAAATGAAACAACTGAATAGTTTCAACTATTTTATTGTTTGCCAACGTTTCGACCCCCATTGTGGGTCATCATCAGGGCGTCTGGTAGGTGAGTGGTGAGTGGAAACAATAATTTTTTAATTCTAAGTTAAAGTCGCCATTCTCGTTGAAAGGATTCGTAACAATTGACATTTATTGTAACCAGGATACGGTTCAAAATGGAAGAGAACCTCCATTTTTGACTCGATTCTCCTTTTAAAAGGATACGAATCGAAATAAATCAATGGTAACTAGGATTACCACAATAAAAAGGACACTTTTTATATAGAAACTCTCTTCCCGATGCAAGAAGCTGTCCGAAATAACTTAAGTCTAACTGTCTATATTAGGGTGGGTGAGGTGGGTTACGCCCGAAAAGTACTAATTTACTATTTCAAAGGATATGCCCGATTTTCATATTTTAAGGACTGTTTTAATTTTTGTTTTTTTAATTCTAAGTTAAAGTCGCCATTCTCGTTGAAAGGATTCGTAACAATTGACATTTATTGTAACCAGGATACGGTTCAAAATGGAAGAGAACCTCCATTTTTGACTCGATTCTCCTTTTAAAAGGATACGAATCGAAATAAATCAATGGTAACTAGGATTACCACAATAAAAAGGACACTTTTTATATAGAAACTCTCTTCCCGATGCAAGAAGCTGTCCGAAATAACTTAAGTCTAACTGTCTATATTAGGGTGGGTGAGGTGGGTTACGCCCGAAAAGAACTAATTTACTATTTCAAAGGATATGCCCGATTTTCATATTTTAAGGACTGTTTTAATTTTTGTTTTTTTAATTCTAAGTTAAAGTCGCCATTCTCGTTGAAAGGATTCGTAACAATTGACATTTATTGTAACCAGGATACGGTTCAAAATGGAAGAGAACCTCCATTTTTGACTCGATTCTCCTTTTAAAAGGATACGAATCGAAATAAATCAATGGTAACTAGGATTACCACAATAAAAAGGACACTTTTTATATAGAAACTCTCTTCCCGATGCAAGAAGCTGTCCGAAATAACTTAAGTCTAACTGTCTATATTAGGGTGGGTGAGGTGGGTTACGCCCGAAAAGGACTAATTTACTATTTCTAAGGATATGCCCGATTTTCATATTTTAAGGACTGTTTTAATTTTTGTTTTTTTAATTCTAAGTTAAAGTCGCCATTCTCGTTGAAAGGATTCGTAACAATTGACATTTATTGTAACCAGGATACGGTTCAAAATGGAAGAGAACCTCCATTTTTGACTCGATTCTCCTTTTAAAAGGATACGAATCGAAATAAATCAATGGTAACTAGGATTACCACAATAAAAAGGACACTTTTTATATAGAAACTCTCTTCCCACTCACCACACACTTATATAGAAACTCAGTTTCCACTCACCTACCAGACGCCCTGATGATGACCCACAATGGGGGTCGAAACGTTGGCAAACAATAAAATAGTTGAAACTATTCAGTTGTTTCATTTAATGACCGCCACCCGGACTAATTCCTTCAGTAATTCTCAACGGTCAACTAATTATATCCACAATAATAAAAAATATATTGATAATTTGATAAAGTCTGCAGGTTGAAAAAAAACAACATATTCCTATCTACATCATTTGTGATTAAAAGTAGTTAAGAAAGCAATCATGAAGTTTTATGTAATATTTAAATGCTACTAACCCTGTTCTTCAAGAATTGTACTTAGCTGCAAACATTTAAACCTTAGTTTATAAATATTTCAGATTCAAAGGCGTTGTCCGGGAATTCCACTTCTGAAGCTGAAAAGAGGTTTCAGACAAGGAGTACTTGGGAATAATAATTATAAGGTTAAAGTAAGTATTTAATACATTATTAGACCTTACATAGTGGAGATCCAAAGTTACTTTATGCCTAGTTCTGCCTTAAATACTGTTATAAAAGTTGAAATTTGTTTAAATTCTTGGGTATTATTAAGATAATCCTTACCTCAGATTATTTTCTTTATTATTATTATATTCTAATCCCTATTAGTTTGTATTTTTCTTTCGCTCAGTTAACATGGAGTGGAGTGGTAAGGAAAACCAAATAGCTGTGGACCCCTTTCCAAAGTTGAAGAATATTGGTTAGAGATTATCAACACTTTGAAACCTTTGGGTATCAGCCGTGTATTCGTGTACTGCACTATAAATGGATACAATGAGGGCCTATAGGTATGTGACAGACCTCGCCCGTGAGTTCCTGTGTCCCCGTACTCTCCACTTCCAGAATCATAAAAAAGCATTTTTCCTGACTTTTTAAAAGTTGTCCCCAGTCCTACCATTGCTAGTAAAAAACGTTTTTGAGACGAGGGTGTCAAAGGTAATTAAATTCTTTACAACTTTCATTTTATAAACCTATAGCTGAAATAAAGTCTTCCCTATGTTTTTCTAGCGGAAGTAGAAAGAAAGTAAAAATTTTCCCAAATCATCAATTTTCCTCCATTTTCGCCCGCTCAAATATGCTTGGTCCTGCAAAATATCTTTCTCTACTGGATGTTTTGGAAATTTCGTTGTCTACATTTTTTAAATCCATAAAAATAAAAAAAATGCCCCTGGGATAAGCAAGAGGAAAAATACTGAAAAAAGTGCCGAATTTGACCTTTTATCAAGATGGCGGACGAAGTAAAAGGGTTGGGATGACGAGAACTTGAGTTAAGCACTGTCTAATTGTCCTAAACGGCCTTTTGTAGGGTGAACTTCCTCTTTGACTGGACTAAAACTCTCAGGATAATATTTTGGAACCTATTGCCAAGCCTCTAAATGATACTCTGTTTGCTGGAAGTCTATTTACAGATATATATTTTATTTTCTAATAAATATTTTGAAAAAGTTAATTTTTCTGTTGTAATCCGAATACATTTCCTTGTAACAATATTTATGGCAGGACTAGAAATACCCTCAGAGGGATATAAGTAACTTTGGTTAAATTACATATTACCTCTAATAGTTCCAGTTTCACCTTCATTTCTTCTCTTGAGCTTAACAGCTCAGAGTTTCAATTTATTGAAACCGATGCTAAGGGAGTAGTGAAAACGAGTTTTAAGATTAATTTTATTATAGAAAATTGCTTTGCTAAAGTAATAATATGCCTGAAATTATGGATATGTATTAACTTGTATACATCCCTTGAAAATTATCTTCCCATGGTATGTGAGATCATCAGCATCACAACGGCTGTGTATGGAGCCTAACCACTGTACTATTTACCTTTATTGTGAATCACTTTGTAGTCTTCAAAGATTTGTCAAACATTCTTAGCCCATAGCTTTGTGGAAAGAAATTAGTTTGAGAAAAAAAAACTGTGTAGTAAATTATTCCAACATATCATTTTGTTTTATACTTCTAATTTTTTTTTTTTTTTTTTTTTTTTCAACCCTAACTCGCCTTTGTGGGCTATACTGGGATTACCTGAGCCAGGGGTTGAGGGTGAGGGATAAATGCTGAGATTAAAGCTCCCTGGCACCGAGATGCGAAATCAAAATTATTTGGTTTCAAGTTTCTGGTGATTTGAGGTTGCTGGGTGCCCCTATATATACTTCTATATTCTATATGTCATTTTGGTTTATTATTATCAACAATGAACCTTTGTAATTGACTGAAAATAAAAAAAGAATCCCTCCTCCTCTAAATTTGAGATCTTATGTTTCAAGATATATAAATCCCGAATAACTAATAAAACAAAATACTGGACCAATTTTTTAAAATTCTGCAACAAGTTTTCAAATCAGGACACCAAGATTAATTATAAAAAAGAAAAAATAATTGAAATTTTACCTGTATTTTGCCCATAACTCCATTATTTTTGAAGATAGAGAAACATTTCTATAGAGTTTAGGGAACAGTAAACCATAAATATAAATAATAATAATAGTCATAATATTAATATTGTAAATATAGCAGATATGATGTGTCTCAAAAAGAGTTATTATTACTATTATAAAGAGATATAGAAAAATTACTATTCGGAATCAGTACACCATGATGAAGAAAGAAGAATTTATGGGATCACTTGTAGCTGGGTAGCTAGCACAACAGCCTCCTATGCAAAAGGTCATGGGTTCAAACCCGCAGGTGGTCCCAGGATTTTTTAATGGGAGTAAAAAATCCTTAGTTATGCCGTCCTTCGGTCGGAGGGGACATTAAAAGGTGGTCCCGAGCCTGTGCGAGCCTGTCCGATTAGCCATAGTAGTAGAAAGTGACGTTAAATATATAAACAAACAAAGACATATTTATTGTTGGTGCTATTTGTTGAGCAGTGGTTACTAATGATTTTTTTTTCACAGACCCCTTCATCCATCAATTAATAATAACGAGACTCAGTATGCTATAAATGGCATAGGGTAATGTAAATAAAATAAAAAGAACCTAAGGCTCTAAGAGTTGACTTCAATCAAATATTGAAAAATATAAGAGTTTAATTCAATTGTGAAACATTTTTTTTTCTTCTCTGGCACGACAGGCTGTGTAGGCCCTTGTCCACATGGTTTAATCTCCTGGGTGAATATTCGCACGTTTCTTGATTAAGTTGTATACGGTAGGATCATCGCTCTCTATGCCTATTTTTACGAGTGGCCACCAGTAGGCTGATGGGTCTCACATACTCGGAGGAGGGGCTGTGAGTGAATCCCCATTTTATTATATGGTTATAAAAGTCCCACTGGGACTGGGATTCGAACTCGCAACCTTTAACGTGAGAAACTAGATCGCTAGCCACTCAGTCATGGGCTCCTCTATACATTGAATAACAAATTTAATGCTGAACTCGACAAATGTCCCTAGGATTTCAAACGGAATAAAAAACCGTTAGTTGCACCGTACTTCGGATGTATCGAAAGCCTATGTGACAATGTCATGCACTAGTTTAAAGACCCCTATCATTATAAAACTAGGATAGGAAAAAATTTAGGACCAATACTGTTGTATCATCCGATAGGGCTCTGCATGAATAAAAATGAACAAAAATAAAAAACTTATATAAGATAGGTATTTATTCAAATACTCTCAAAGAAATGAGGTATTGTTCATTATCTTATGCAAAGTTACATCTTTCCTTTGAGTTCATTGTTTTCGAAATATTAGAAAATAGACTTTTAAGATTGTGATTGTGCTGTAGCAGTCACCTGTCAGTGAACGCCAGCACATTATATCACCTAAAGTGTTTAATTTGTCTGAGTAGAGCATGTGATTCTTGTTAAAAGCCAAAGCTTTACAAATATTAAACGTTAAGTTCATTTAAAATTATTTCCTTATGTCCCACTGCGGACCCACTGAACATACTGTGGACCTCTGGTTGGTAACTGCTGCAATAGAGAATTAAATTCCACACAAAGCGAAAAAAAAAAAAAAAAAAAAAATCATTGAAATTGTTTGAAAAATAGCAGAGATACAGCGTTTTGAAATCACCTTTGGCAATTTTCCTTTAATTAATTTAGTGCCACACATATAAGTTAATTTATGGTATACAGTTATATAAATTATTATAGAATATAATATTAAATTATAATTAATAATTATAATAAATTATTTAGAAAGGATTAACCATTATGTAATAATTTGCAGCATTTTATTTATTTCAAGTATGTGATGATCAGACCTCTGTAAAAAAAAAAAAATTCATTCTCATCCTTTGTTACTATTAAGTATGGAATGTATGTTTTGTTCATGTCAGCAAGTAAAATCTAACATAAAGCATCTCAAATTTTTTTTTATTTATTGCTGGACACCTTGATTTATTCTAAACAATATCTGTTTTTTTTTCAGGTTTGGCGAAAACCTAATCCACGTTTCCAGGCTGTGTAAGTAAGAAGGTTTTAATTTTACTCATAAAATTTATTTATTTATTTTAATTAAATTCACAAATTTAGCTATTGAACATAGCCAAGAGAAATCAGACTGTGGCTTAGTGAATTGTAAATGATAAGTATTAATAGCTTATATATTTTTACTTTTACTTACCTATCTATGAAATATATAGTAAGAGAAAGAATTGCGATTGTGAAAATTTTCTAATTCTAGTTTTCAACGGAAATATACATTTTAGGGTCCCCGGAGTCCAAATAACCAAGTCCTGCAAAAAGGTCTGTGTATAGTGGTAAGTGGTGTGTGTCTAGCACGTAAATGAAAAGTCATATGGAACTGAAATTTCATATTTAAAACAACTGTGCGCCTGTGACATAACAGCAACTTTTGCATTCAAATCGGCTAACCAGAAGAGCCACTTTTTACAATGCATTTTGTACCTTTTTACGATTTTCTCAAAAAAAGCTGTAATGATTATGATTATTCTCGCTATATCAATGTAAAATTTAATGGGCTTTAATATCATGTAGGTTTCATTCTGATTGAAATAGTCTGACAGGGTTTAAATGCTGATTTTTAACTTAAGCTTGCTATTTGCTATTTAAGTATTTGTCAGTAAATTGGCAGACAATTTAGTTTACCAATCTTTTTTTCTGTTATTAATGTTATTTTAGTAACTTTATAGTGAACAAAATTTTGAAATATTTTGTGTATAAAATCTTATTGTTTTAAGATAATCAATAGCCTTTAAATATGAATTTTTTTTTTCTCTGGCGTGTCAGGCCGTGAAAGCCCCTTGGCCACGTGGTGTAATATCCTGGGAGAATATACTCACCATGTTTCTCAATGAAATTTTATAGGTTAGGGTCATCACTCCCTGTGCCTATTTTTGTTAGTGGCCACCAGTAGGCTGATGGGTCTAACATACCTGGTGGAGAGGCTGTGAGCTAATCCCCATTTAATTATATGGTTATAAAAGTCCTGCAGGACTGGCATTCGAACTCACAACCTTTACATGTGAGACTAGCGTGCTAGCTACTCAGCCACGGGCTTCTCCACTGTAAAATGTGGATAGTCAATATCATTTAGTACAATGTTAAGGAGAAGTTGGTTGAGAGTGCAGTCATTAAGAAATCATATTAGTAAGACAAACAAGATTATTTGTGTGCCTACGTTGTGGGCTTTTATTAGGATTGACTCGTTAAGGAAATTTCACAGATTGACAGGTCACTCTCTATGAGTCTTATTTCTTTCTCTCTCTTATCCTATCCTTATCTTATTTTGTATATATCCAGTCCCCTCACACATGATTTATAAGTTTAATATAATAACCAAAAACCTAGGGGTTACTATTGACCCAATCCTATTCTGGAAACCCCATATTGCCCAAATTTCCTATTTAATAATAAATTTTACCTATGTAAATAATTCAATTTATTTTATGTACTCTGGCCAAATGTGCTATCTTTATTTGTAAAATTTATGTTATTCTTAAGGAACTATGTCCCAGAACAAAATCCTTTTCTATTCTATTCTAATATTACTTTATAATTGTTCATGTTGTAAAACCGATCAATTTATTTCTTAATTTTATTGTTATTAATTTAAATGTACATTTTCCACATATATTTCTCCACCTATACGCTATTATATACCTAATTTGCAGAACTTTTATTTATTTATTGGTTTCTCACTGTAATCTTTAAATATTTTCATACCATAATTATTTGATATTGTTTGTTTCAATATTTGTTTTTAAAGTTATCATACTATTGTACTGTTTAGTTATTATTATTGTTCTTTTTATTGTATTTTTTCTTTATTTTTATTTTTTCTTGACCCTCATGGTAGGCCAAAACATCCTTAAACAATAAGTTTGTCTTATTAGTGCAATTTCTTAATGCAACCATTCTGAAACCAGTTCCTTTTTATGATGATAGTTGTCATACCCATTTCAAGTTCATCCTTATTTTATAATTTTTTTTTTTTTTCAGAAGAAATTATCCTGGAAACACTTACCCCTTGACAGCAAATTACTTGCAACAGTTCGATAAGCAGAACCGAGTTTCTATTCCTAAAAGAGGCCCTGGATCAGTTGGAAGCAGAGGATCTCTGTGTTCTTACTGCTCTAGAACATCTTCAGTCAGGTCTCATACATCTTATCGTTCAGTGCCTTCCAATCGGTCTGGCAGATCGAATCGATCACGTTCTTCTAATTCACGGAAGTCCATCATCCCAACTACTTATAGATTGTAAGTTAAATTTTTTTTTTATTATAAATATTTTTTATAAATTTTAAACCAAGATTTCAAGCAGGATAATTATTTATTCAGCCACATCAGCTTTGGGTATCTAAAATTGGCTGCAAACCTTGATGATAACTCATGGTTTACCCAAGACATATCATATATTTTGCCTCTCTTGATGATGCTAGAGTAACGATTGAAGTAGATTATGAACTGTTTTTTAAGATATGCTTCTTTGGCTCATAAAGGAGAAACATTCTCATGTATCCCATCTTTATACCAAATCAAAATGGTCTTTCCCCACTCCTGCAGACAATATTTCCTTGGATCTTTACTATTAACCTACCATTAACTCACAACACCCTCCCTATGTCTACAATATGCTGTAAGTCAAACCCTCAATTAATCCTCTAGGGACGAGACCCCATTTATCCAACCTTTATATCCCTTCCTACAGAAAAAAAAATATGAATGCTCCTTTCTGGTCCATTCCACTAATTTCTGGAATTCCCTCCCATTACATTCAAATACCTTCTTTCCCAGCACCTTCTAGCATTGCAAAATGATGCTGCCTGACAATGAAGTAATTTTAGTTTAGTTTTATTCAATATATATATTTTTTTCCACAAGTATTTATTTATAAAATCTTTTTTATCTAGTGAACTTCTTTAGGTTCGATTGTGACAGTATTTTTTTTATATTGTGACTAGAAGAATTCATTTCTTATTATTGTAGTGTATTATTTTTATTTATGTTTAATCAGTTTATTTTTCATTAATTCAATTATTTTAAAGGTAATGTTATTCTAAGAAGACCATGTAACTGAATAATTTTATTATTTATTTTTTATTTAAACTCTGTTATCATTTCATTTCTTTTTCATTTTGTCCAACACAATTATTTTCTGAAAATTGTTTTTATTTATTTCTGTGTTGTATATATA
Organism: Piezodorus guildinii; assembly: GCA_023052935.1. NCBI lineage: Eukaryota > Metazoa > Arthropoda > Insecta > Hemiptera > Pentatomidae > Piezodorus > Piezodorus guildinii. The sequence continues at coordinate 26,964,941 of CM041296.1, read as the reverse complement.
TATATATATATATATATATATATATATATATTCATCCATGATTGTAAATAGTTGTTAATTATGTTCCTTTTGTCTGTTGGCCAGACATTCTTCCATTTTAAACCGTATCCTGGTTACAATAAATGTCAATTGTTACAAATCCTTTCAACGAGAATGGCGACTTTAACTTAGAATGAAAAAAAAACAAAATTAAAACAGTCCTTAAAATATGAAAATTGGGCATATCCTTTGAAATAGTAAATTAGTCCTTTTCGGGCGTAACCCACCTCACCCACTCTAATATAGACAGTTAGACTTAAGTTATTTCGGACAGCTTCTTCCATCGGGAAGATAGTTTGTATATTAAAAAAAGTCCTTTTTAGTGTGGTAATCCTAGTTACCATTGATTTATTTCGATTCGTATCCTTTTAAAAGGAGAATCGAGTCAAAAATGATGGTTCTCTTCCATTTTAAACCGTATCCTGGTTACAATAAATGTCAATTGTTACAAATCCTTTCAACGAGAATGGCGACTTTAACTTAGAATGAAAAAAAAACAAAATTAAAACAGTCCTTAAAATATGAAAATCGGCATATCCTTTGAAATAGTAAATTAGTCCTTTTCGGGCGTATATTTAAACTATACAAACCTGTTATTCTTAAGGGGCCCAGTCCCAGAATAAACATTATTTTCTATTCTATACTATGTTGTAGTTTTATTTATTTATTTTAAATACCAATCAACTAGTTTTACTAATTATATAATTTACTTTTTCAGTAACTATTACTTAAACAGAAGAATTCAGCAGCATATACAGCACATGCAGGAGAACAAAGCTCTTCGCTTACACAATTCGTCCAGGGAAACTCTGATCGATGAGCCTGCTAAATGTAACCCTATGCCGAGGCACACTTGGTGCTCACTGCATCACAGATTCAAGAAATTTATCTTAAATCCGATTGATTAGTGTTGATCCAAGTTGATAAAATCAAATGGAAGTACAAGTTTATGTGCAAAATAGTAAATTTTAATAATCTTAGCTTTTTTGTTTTTCGATAAAATATCAATATTCATTCAATTATTTAAAAATATAATGAACTGCCTTTTCCTTAGTTCATTAATTTTATTATTTTTAATAAATTAAATATTAATTTTTGTAACTGACATAAATTTGTACTTCTGGTTACATTGTTAATTACTATTTTGCTTAACTTATTAACATTTTTTATTCCCTTTTATTACATGATTTTAATTTTTCATTATTTTTTTTTTTTTATAATTAATTCAAACTCTATGTATATAAATTAATATATGTAGTTTCATTCATAATAACTTCATTGTATGTTGGTTTTAGTTGTTTATTTGTTACAACAAATAAATTTGTTTTATTTAATATGACTTATTATTATAACAGCTTGACATATTGAGCCAGTTACCTTTTATAGTGGATGTCTTCTAAATGTCTAGTCATGTTGTGATAACAGATACTATATATAGTCATATTGGAGCAAATACTAGACCTCAAGGGAAACAAAAAATTTCATATGACCCATTGTCCGATTCTCAATGCTTAGAGTAAAAAATCAAATTTTGCATTTTTTGCTGTTAACAGTGGTTTTTATCTCAAAAACAGCAATAAAAAATAAACAGTGTACTAGTCGATTATGTGGGCCACATTGCAATAGCTAGTGAAAAATTGATCACATGATGAATAAGGGGTTACCTGTAGCATGGTTGTTAGCATAACAGCCTCCTATGTCTAAGGTTCAAACCCAGAGGTGGCCCTTGGATTTTTTAATGGGAGTAAAAAATTCTTAGTTATGCCGTCCTTCGAAGGGGGGACGTTAAAAAGTGATCTCAAGCCTGTGTGATGTCAGGTACTCTTTAAAGATCCCTATTCTAATTAAACCAGAATAGGCAAAATCGTCCGAGTAGCCACAGCAGCATAAATGGGCATCATATAAATAAACAAACATGATGAATAAGGTTATACCACACAAAAATTTATCTACACAATAAGCAATAAATAAACTGCATTTATCTAATTTTACTAATTGGATGATTAGATGATTAGAAAATTTCTCAATGAAGCATTGATAGTGGATTCCACTATCAGATATGAAACAAACGACCAGGAACAAGGCAAAAAGATTCAAGAGGAGAAAGAAAGCATCTATACGAAAGGTATTCCATACCTGAAGGATAGATTTCTTGGGGAGTTTGGTGAGAGGGAATTAACAGTCGTGGGACTTTGGTTCGGAAGCATCGGGACCATCCCAGTAACGACTAGAGCATTTTTGGAGAATTATGGACTCCAAAAAAAATTATGTTGCAAACCATAGTGGAGACCATAATCTTGGACTCGCTGGGAATCCTACATCACCACGTATATTTGGGTTAGTCTTGATTTTTATAAGTCCATGATCGATTTCAAAAGCACTAAAGTATATGTACTTCTATTTGGCAGAATCTCCCTCTATCTTTTTTCTTTGAAATTGTCTTCAGAATTGGTCCGATATGCTGTCTGGTCATGACAACTCAGCGAAGTTGAGCAGCACATCCAAATTGGAATTTCCTCCTTAGGGTAGCTATAATTTCATTTTATGCCTTCACAAGAATTACGCTGAATATCATGATGAGAAGTCTCACATCTTCCCTCTTTTTTTCTTATCCCCTCCCTCTCCCCTCTCCCACTTTTCACTTCCCCAGAACCTTTCTATCCTTTGAGTATTGGCAAGGGTTTGGGGATCTACACACTGAAAATTATGATTTACTATTTGGTGGGTATACACTCTATGGTATAAATTTCTGTTGTATGCTTTCCAACCATCGGAAGCAAAGATACTTCCAATGTTTATTCTTTTGTGAGTCATGTCCATTAAATTGTCTTTTTTTTTTCTGAAAATATCTTTTAATGTTAACACGTTAATACAGTTGATGTAAACTGTGTACTAATGAAGAAACCTGTGAAAGGTAATCAATCTTATCAATTTTTAATGTGGTCCCTATTGCCCACTAGTATTCTAAACAGTCTTAATGGTGCGAAAGATCCATTCTCTCCCTAATTGACGGTACACATCCAGAATTGTCGTATAATTCTGTGCTTACACAGTAGGTAGATATATTTGAATTTTTCTGATGATAACCATGTATGGCAAAACACTCTAAATTTGATTTTCCTCTTCAACCATTGAGAATCGTACTATGGGTCAGATGAACTTTTTTAGTTCATCTTAAAGTCTAGTATGACATATGACTTGGCATTTATGAGGCATCATTTACACTTGATATGTGTTCAGCAAAATCAAATTAAATTGTTTAACTACCTTTAAGGCATGAGAGAGGATATTTAACGATTCTAGCAGTCCAAGAAATGTTTTTACCAAGTATTTAAAATAACCACTCATATTGAGGATTGGATAAAACTAATTCAATGAATAAATTGCATATAACAATTCACTCAAAGCTTGAGTCATGTGTGAAACTCTTCAGGAATTTTAATAGGATAATTGTTTGTTGGTTTGTTTAACATCACTTTATGCTATAGTGGGAGTCCTAAATTTTTCCTATACAAGTTTAATTAGGATAGGGATGTTTAACGAGTACCTGACATCGCTCAGGCTCGGGACCACCTTTTAACGTCCCCTCCGAAGGACGGCACAACTAAGGATTTTTTACTCCCATTAAAAAAATCCTAGAACCACCTGCGGGTTTGAACCCATGACCTTTGGCATAGGAGGCTGTTATGCTAACCACCCAGCTACAAGTGATCCCTCCTATACAGGTTTAATTAGGACAGGGATCTTTAACGAGCACCTTACATCGCACTGGCTCGGGACCACCGTTTTACGTCCCCTCTGAAGGACTGCATAACTAACGATTTTTACTCCAATTAAAAAATCTTAGGACCTCCCATTAAAAAAGTAATAACGTAACCAATGTATATTATAATGTTCACTGCTGATCCCATGGGGCAGGGCGACCTGCATCACAGGTGAGTCACTTGTTTTTAGACAATAAGTTTATTTTATTTTTCTCAGCATTATTTGTTGTATGAATCAACGATCATAAGGGTTTATTTATTAAATGTTTTATTACTTTCAACATCTCCCCTCAAAGGACTCTGATCGGTTAATTTCACTTGATTACTCTTCTTTAAGAATTTTATTTAGCTGTTAGTGATTTCTCTTCATATTTTAATTCCCATAATATAATAGAAGAATATAATATATAATAATATAAGAATCTTTTTTTAAAAGTATTTCCATAATTATTCCTTCATGTGTGTATGTCAAAACTTACAATCTCGCATTTAGGGTGTTGGAAGCCTGGAACTGTTGTGACCTCCCATTAAACACATTGGAAGTGTTGCCCTGTCCCATGAAGACAGTGCCGCCTCATGCGGAAAAAAGTAGATATTGGCACCAGCGTGAACTGTTAAAGCAGGTGGTAAAAAAGCCTCAGGTGAGGTCTCCATCCCCAGAGACCGAAGGTCTTCTGGAAAAGTCCGAGCTCTATTGTTTCTTGCTTTTCTGTTATCAGTCATCCATTATTAAGCTTAGTTCTTAAATTGTAATAGTCTATCTCAAGACGAATATTTGGCGCCTATTACAGTATCTTGAGTCATAGTCAGGACTCGAGGAAGTGCTAACATTCAGGCCATGCTTGAGTCAATTGTCACAAGTGATATATGACAACTAAGAGATAAAGTCACATAGTGTAAACCCAGAAATATTTGCACCATGAATACTCTGGATAGTTGCTCAACTGGTTGGCCTTCAACAGAGCTAAGAACTGGCATATTAAAGTTTAGGATAACAAGTAATTTATCAACTTGGACAAGAGACTATAGAAGATTAATCACAGTCATTACATAAGACAATGTGAACTAGCCTCTGAGAGACAGAATGAAGGTATTGGGTTGTAAAATAAGTTCCTAGCGTTTTTTACCGGTTATTTTAATAAAAACTCCAGATTCTAGTAAATATTTATATGTTAAGCATTTCTGCGGTATCTCGTGTCAGTAAGTGAGTGAGGGTTGTCTGTCTGGGACCAATCCTTGAATTTTCTCATTATCAACAGGGATGACCCAATCTCTTTGAATTTTTGAAGTCAAAATTTCCAGTTCTGAACCGAACAAACCACTTATGGACTATGCTTTCTCCTAGGACACCATCGCCATACACATGGCAAATGTTAACCATCTTACATTAAATGACAAAAAGCACCTTAATTTATATACATTTTTTTTTTTTTTTTTTTTTTTTTAGAATATTTGAACATTATTGACCAGGTAAACATAATTTTATAAACACAGAGAGGATTTAAATTAAATATTAAAAAATGCTACGAAGTTATTTCACAACCCAATATTTTAATATACTGCCCTAGGTGATTGGTATGACTAGATTAATGATGGGTTGAGATAAGGTGATACCGACAGAGGATATGCCGTGACGTAAGACCTCACCAAAGCTGGAAGAGATGCATGTTCCAGGAACCCTCCTTCCTCTACACATCCAACCTTCCTCTTTTTTTACCTTCATTTTTGAAGTGTAAACTTCTTTTGACACACCACTCACAGATTTTTGTTGACTGCTCCATGACGCTCGATCGGGTGAACTTAGGACCACCGAAAGTTTAACGTTAAACATTATAAAAAACATAACTATTGTTATTGTTACTATAAAGAGTGATTAGATCGTATAGGTGTCATTTGATGTTTATACTTTATTTCCGGTATTTATTTATTTATTTATTAACAGAAATGAAATATCAATAAATTCATTAAATTGTCAAAGTCTTCGCGCAAATGTCCTGGATCTTGAGGAAGGTGTTTCTCAAAATTTAGCGATATTGCTTTTATCTTATTTACTTCACAGATGGATTTAGCATTTAGGAATTCTGAATCATTTATTGGAGAAATTTGTGTTGCAAAATGTAAGCAGAAAATAGACTAATCATCATAATAGTTGCTATTTACACTTCACTTAATCAAAGTATAAAGAAAATATTTAAATTCATCCATGAAAATTTACTTATAAACACAACAGAAGGGTCTGATTTGCTTAATCGGAACTTGGATAAATTACCCATGATCTTGAGTGGAGATTTCAATATCGACTTTTCACAAGAAGCATTGAAGCCTTTAATTGATTTTTTGTTTGACCACATAGGATTTAAATGTCAAATAATAGAAATGAAAGTTCAACAAAATAGGGAACTACAATTGATGCCATTTTTTCTAGCTATATAAGTAAAATTTAATAAAAGTGTTTTTTTTTTTCTTATTTTAGTTATCACAAACCCATTGTATCCTTAATAGTAGTTATAGTATTATCTATATTTATAAAAGAAAATCTCATTACTCGATTTTCTGGTCATCGCACTATCTCAAAAATTACTGTGGTTGTGAAGTTGAATTTTTTTTCCTGGAGGTGCGTCTTACTGTCTAGATGTGCAATAAGACTGGGTTTGGGAAAATTCGCCTTCTAAATGGTAAAAAAAAAAATACGTTTTCAAAACGTAAAATAAAATTGGAATTACTCAAAAACTATAAGTACTCATTTGAATGACTTTCTAATTAAGTAAAAGAAAAGCCAATCTTACCAGTATCAGCAAAGATAATGTATAATAATTTATAAGAACTATATTTAAGCATATTGAGCATCGTATCCATATTTCGTTTGTAGTGTCCCAGACACATGCTAAGTTATTATTTCATTTAAATTAATTCAAGGTGACTAAAAACCATTTTGTTTCAAGAGCATATTAAGACTTATTTCAGAGAATTAAAAAAAATGGTTATTCTGGATAAGGCTTCACCTACGATTCGGGAAAATACGCATTCAAGTGGCAAAAAAGTTATGATATAAAACAGTTATGGTCTTTTTTTTGCCTTTTAATTTTATTATTGTTCATTAGTGAGTTATATACAGGAGAAAACTCAAATTTTCATGATATATCTCAGCCACTGTAGTAATATGCTTATCCGATTACACTGTTATGGCCGTTTTACAGTTTAAATTTTTAGTGGAGTGTCATGGCTGCAACTGATGTTATACTTTGTTGTCGATCTCCGCATATTATCAATCCGTAGTGGTATTTGCTAATGGATTACGATAAAAATTCATAAACATTAACTCTATAAGTGCGTGAACATTTTACGCAATTCTGGAGCTGGGTGAGTTCCTCACATATTGACTATTTCTAGTGAAACAGTGTGAGCTAACCTAAAGTGTCGGGCACGTGGGACGGCAGCCCACTACCTGCCCGCTCTCATACTGAGGCTATTAGGCTCTATAACTATCTTTGATCACTATCGTTCTTGGTTCAGCCAGCTGGGGCGCTGCACTACAGTATCTTCGTATAATTGTGCACGAGTTTAACTACGACTCTCATTACTTTTTTTTTTGTATTTTCTTCGTAGAAATGAATTTTATTTTATTTTTTTGTGCATAGTGTTTTTTTTTTTTTTTTTTTTTTTTTTTGTATAAACATTAATAATTATTTTATTTATTTATTTTATTAATTTTTTTTTTTTAAAAACTATCGTTACATAATTTTTTCAAAATGTCCTCTGGCACAATTTCATGCATGGAGACTGATGAGGATACTGCCATCTCTGAAATAAGTGAGACTGACTCACAATATCTTAAAAGAAGAACCCTACAGAAAAGACAAAGGAATATAATACCTGGATCTCCGAGCAAATCACCCCCAAAAAAAAAAGAAAAATAAAACTGCTAAGCCAACCCAAGTTTTACCGCCTGAATCTGCAAATCTACCTTCAACAAGCAAAACTGAAATAAATACAACTGCTACAGCAATTCCTACCAGTAACAAATTTCAAGCATTAAGTAACCTTCCTACTGAATCTTCAGTGAATCATCAATTCAATGAACCAGAACCACCGCCAATCTTTGTTTCCAACATTCTTGACTTCATGTCGTTCTGTCAAGAAATATCAAACTTAATTGGAAAAACGAACTTCAAGTGTTTTTCAAGAGTAAAAGATATAAAAATTTGTACTACAGGCAAAGATAATTATAAAAAACTTGTCAGTTACCTAGCATCTAAAAAGTATGATTTCCATTGCTTCCAAATCAGAGAAGAAAAGTCTTACAGGGTCGTCTTGAGAGGACTACATAGTACAACCCCCACAGAGGCAATCAAGGTAGATCTCGAAGAATTAGGACACAGTGTAAGGAACATTTCCTGTGTGCTGCATCCCCGTGAAAAATATCCACTACCGCTATTTTTTGTGGATCTTGAGCCTGCCCCGAACAATACGGATATATTCAATATCAACCGATTGGTATACTCTGTTATCCGCTTTGAGGAGCCGAGAAGGAGAACAGAAATAGTTCAGTGCACTAATTGCCAAACTTTGGGGCACACGAGATCTTACTGTCACCACCAGGCACGATGTGTCAAATGTGCAGGTTTGCACTCAACAGATGCCTGCCCTAAGCCTCGTGACACTCCAGCAAAATGTGCTTTATGCAACGAAGAGCACCCAGCAAATTACAAAGGCTGCATAGTCTACAGAACTAGACTCAGACAAAAAGAACTTTACTCAGCCTCAATATCGCAAACCCTGAAAAGTTCTGTTCCAGAAGAAGAAAAACCTGGCCCTTCAGAAAGGAGCGTTCCTATCGCCCGGAGGACTGCAGGAATCAATCCAACTCAACGACCTTCGACCTCCTATAGTTCTTCTTCCAAGACCTACTCTGCAGTAATGTCACCTCGCTCTCAGCCGCCTCGACCTTCCTCATCCCAGCCTCAGACTTCCTCTCATCCTCAACCACAGACCTCCCAACCTCAGCCTCAGACCTCTCATGTACTTTCTCATCCCATACTTACTCAGCCTAAATTTTCAAAAAACAATCTCCCCCCTAAAAATGTCTCCTCGAGGGTTGAGTTACCTCCTGTTATTCCTCCTCAGAACGCTCCTAAAGTTCCAGTTTCATCCCTTCCTTCTAACCACTTCGAACCCTCCTCAGAAGTACCATTGAATATTCAACCCTCGCAACGTCCCGAAAGAAAGATCCAACCCCCTCTTGCCCAAATTAATCCTCCATCCCATGACACTACCTACTATCCCTATCCCAGCCAAAACCCATCTGATATTACATCTATCCTCTCATCCTTCCTACTAGATCTCCAAAATACGATAAGACCTCTCATCTCTCTCCTCACAAATCTCCTGTCACAATTCCCACTTAATCTCCCACGATGAACAATAAGTCCCTAGCTCTTCTACTGTGGAACGCAAACGGACTGAACAATCACCGAGACGAACTTGACATATTTCTTCACGACAATTACATTGACATTGCACTGATTACTGAAACTCATTTCACCACTCATTCTCACTTTTACATACGTGACTACATTACATACAGATCAGATCACCCAGACAACACATCACACGCTGGCTCATGTATCCTCATTCACAAATCCTTACCTCACTCACTGATTCCCTCCACTCCATCAGACACCATTCAGTCAACCTCTATTTTCTTATCCTGCCGTCCATTCAATATGTCAATCTCAGCTGTATATTGCCCTCCTGGTAATTCCCTCAACCTTAACGACCTTGAATCCTTATTCCAATCCTTAGGTCCGCGCTTCATTGCTGGGGGAGATTACAACGCCAAAGACCAACGATGGGGATGCCGAACGTCCAACACTCGTGGCAGGATTCTTTCCCGTCTCACAACCTCCAATAGCTTTTCCATTTTATCACCTCCTAATCCCACATACTGGCCAACATCTCTTAAAAAACGTCCTGATATACTTGACATCTTCATCACTTCCCAAATCCCATCTGCCCAATCTATAATTAAATCCTTAGATGACCTCTCCTCAGATCATAGCCCGGTTCTGCTTCTCATGCCTTCCAATCCTGTTCTTAAACCATCTCCTCCCTCCTTGATTAAAGGACACGTTGACTGGGAAAATTTTCGTTATGATTTAGAGAACAAACTCAACTTACAAATTCCGTTAAAAACTAAACAGGACATAGACTTCGCCATTGAAGAACTTACAAAATCAATAGAAACAGCCATAAACAACAACACATCTCAATTTACAAATAGGAAAGCTCATGAAACAAAATTGCCAAGTCATATCCGTCTCTTACTAAGAGAAAAACGCAGAGCTCGAGCAAAGTGGCATAGAACCAGATACCCCTCGGACAAAACCCATTACAGTAAACTGACTAACAAACTCAAGACAGAAATGAGAAAACTTAAAATTCAAAACTTTCAGACCTTTACAGAAAACTGAACTACGTCAGACAAATCATTATGGACAACAACTGCAAAACTACTGAAATACAAAACCTTTAATCATCCACTCCTCACTGAATCCCAGATCTGGACAAGAACCGATAATGAAAAATCCCAAATCTTTGGCAAACACCTATCCAAAACTTTTCATCCTCATCCCGATATCATTAACCCACTCCATAACGGACATGTTGAAGCAGAACTAAATGTTCCACTCCAAATGTCTCCTCCTCCTAAAGCCTTTCATCCATCAGAAATCATCAACATCCTTAATAAATTACCTCTTAAAAAATCTCCAGGCCGCGACCTTATTACACCCAACATCCTGAAACAGCTCCCTCGAAAGGCCATCCTTTTCCTTACTTATATCTATAACGCCATTCTCCGTACTACCTATTTTCCAGATACCTGGAAATTTTCTATTATAAAAATGATTCCTAAGCCCAAAAAGCCACTTGAGTGCCCATCCTCTTACCGTCCCATATCCCTCTTGCCCATTATGGGCAAAATTCTTGAAAAACTTCTCCTAAAAAGATTATATCCTATCCTAGACTCAAATCACGTCATCCCTGACCACCAGTTTGGATTTCGATCATCCCACTCTACTATTCAACAGTGCCATCGTGTGGTGGATGTGATATCCTCTACATTGGAGCGCGGAATGTACTGCACAGGAGCCTTTCTTGACGTGGAACAGGCTTTTGATCGAGTTTGGCACCTAGGACTGCTCTACAAACTCCGCAAATTCCTTTCTCCAACATATTTCCTGATAATCCGTTCCTACCTTACAGATAGAACCTTTAAAGCTAATCATAATCTCTCCTCTTCCTCAGTATTCACCCAGTCAGCCGGCGTACCTCAAGGTAGTATCCTAGGTCCAATCCTCTACACGGTGTATACAGCTGACATCCCTATCCATCCAAGCACTGTCCTCTCTACTTACGCTGATGACACTTGCGTGCTATCCGTGAATAATGATCCTATTGTTGCCTCCCAATTCCTACAGAACCATGTATCCGCCATTGCAGAATGGTGTCACAATTGGAGAATCAAAATAAATCCTAATAAATCCCACCAAATCACCTTCACTCTACGCCGTAAACCTATGACTTCCTGTCCAGTTGTCTCCTTTAATCATACCCCACTCATCACTGTAGAACAAATACGATACCTTGGACTTCATCTTGACAAACGTCTTACATGGAATCCTCATACAAGACTTAAACGACAAGAAACTGCTCGTAGATATCGACTATTAAAACACTTACTTGACAAACGATCAAAACTCTCTCTATACTTCAAAAAACTGATTTACACAACCATAATTAGACCTATCTGGACTTATGGCATAGAGCTATGGGGCTCCACTAAACCATCGAACTCCTCCCGCATCCAATCCTTGCAATCCAAAATCCTTCGACAAATCCTAGACGCTCCATACTTTGTTACCAACAAACTCATCCATAGAGACCTGAACATCCCACTTGTTGCAGAAATTGCCCAAAAAAGATACTCCTCCTTTCATTCCAAATTACCAGCCCATACAAACCCGCTTGTCCGTATCCTCTCATCGGCATCTATTCCCGATAATCCTCCGAGGCGTCTGAAAAGACGGTGGCCTCGAGACCTGCTTACCAAATAAACTCTGAAGTGCTACCACTGGGTAGATTCTTCTCAAGACTTTTCCAAGCCAATGTTATGTATATAGCTCATTTACTTGTTGTACTCTGTACAGTTGTAAATACCAATAAAAGAATTTAAAAAAAAAAAAAAAAAAAAAAAAATTTTTAGTGAATGAAAAAGATTTTGTCATTGACTTGAAAAAAAATCATTCATTAAACCTAAATTTAAATCAACCTACATAGTGTGCGAGCAAAGCCGCGGGGTTACAGCTAGTAATTATTTATACATATGTGTGTGCTATACTATAACATATAGTGGTACAATTAATAATAGTAGAATAATAATAATAATAATAATAGGCTTACCGAACCCGAAGGTTCGATGCCGATACCACCATATTCCGTCTACACAGACTCGTCCAGTTCTCTGTTCAAGCCCAAGCCCCCGAGATCGGCCTTAACGCAATCCTCCCATCGACGCTTCGGTCTACCTTTCGGACGCCTAATAATAGTATAATACGAAAACAAATAATTTGATTTGTACCGGATTGAAAAAAATATTTAACTTTAATTTCCGATTTGTTTCTCATTTATCCTATTAATATGATCCATAATAATAATACATAATATTATTTAATATATATATATATATATATATATATATATATATATATATAAAAATTAAGATTCACCATGAAGTTTACACTTCTACACAAAATACGGTACAAATACTGTAAACACACAATTGAGACGTTGATTTCCAAAAGGTACTATATCCACTTTAGAAAATTTTACAGGAAACGCAAAAATCTGTTATTTATTTATTATTGGACCAATTTACGTGATTCTTTTTTTATTAAAATCAAAAGTTGATTTTTAAGTGTATTGCCAATTCATTTTTCCACATTATTGCCCTTTTCCGATGATTTTAAACAATATAATATGGATATAGTACTTTTTGGAACGAAACATGGATATAGTACTTTTTGGAAAGAATTAAAAGGGATATAGTACTTTTTGGAAGAATATAACGCGAGATAAGTTGGTAACAGTCACTATAACCTTCCTAATACAACAATAGTGATAACTAACGTCTTTATATCGTTAATTACTAAGTTATGTATATTTCCTTGTTTTCCCTCTGAAAAATATCTTTCTTTGTTTGTTAATTACATTGATTATCTATTCTTCATAAAGAAAGTGAATATTCAAAGGACAATTTATCTATTTATGGCACTATAATAAGAAAGTATGTAATTATGAAGTTTGTTTTGAACTTGTATTTACTATTTGTGTGAATTTAGCAAATTTAACTATATTATAAAAGACGTCTAAACATTATTTAACAATAGATACTGACAAATAATAACTTTTGAGCTTTTATTTTACATAAAAAAATCGACTACTAAGTGAGATCAGGCACATATTTTCCTAACATATTTTGCAACTTCATGGAATGCTAATTCCAACTATTTGCTGCATCAAATGCCATTATTCTATTAAAATGTGAGTTTCTGAAAAAATTTAAACCAAATTTATGTTGCTGCAAGAAGAAATACTATAAAAAAACTTAATTTAATTGAAAACCTACGAGAACGGAGGCAACGCAATTTAGTTGTTTAAAACGACCTAAAAACTGATTATTACGTTAAAACCATTGATTAAAATAATAGCGGTGATTTAAGACATGCTAAATGAACTAATAAAAATGCATAAATTGATGAAAACAATAAATTAATGGTGATATATTACGGGATTAGGTGCTTCTGCAGTATAGTAGGAAATATAGTACCTTTTGGAAGGAAATGAAAGGAAAGGTTATACCTGTTTACATAGGATATAGTACCTTTTGGAACGACGAAACATGGATATAGTACCTTTAGGAATGAAATAAAATGTGGATTTAGTACCTTTTGGAATGAAATGCAATTTTTAAATGCTTTTATGAAGGATTTCTATGTTTTTAGATAAAAATCTGATGACGGATATCGATAAAAATAAACTATTAGAATACAAATATGTGAAAATATAAACTTTGAATAAAATGTCCCTTAGTACCTTTTGGAAATCAACGTCTCAATTCTTAAGCACACAATTTTTTTTTCTTTTTATTTTTTTTTTATTTAGCTCCCATCCCTCCTTTGGTTATTACTTTATTGCTCTTGTTTGAATATAAAGATCAACTAAATTAGGAAACGAACGGAAACTGTATATAGAGGTCTTTTTTTTTTTCTTTTCAATCATGCAAGGTCAACGTAAAAGTAGACAGATGTCTAACATAAATACCAACAAGAAGAATTAATGCATATTGTCAGGACTAGACTTAGTGCAGTGAAATCACCACGTGCCCATCGCAAAACAAAGCATCGTATTTTGACTTATGAACAAATTTATTAACACTCAATTACGCTGAATTCTCTTGATATTATGAGACACTATATGATACAAAAATGATTCGTTTACTTCTATTATCCTTATATTTGTATATAGTAAATTAATATATTTGTCAAATAACTTATCCAGTTATTAATCTACCATATGTATAATTTTAAATTCAAGCAATAATGTTATAAACATTCATTTAAAGGTTCCGTTATGACTTTTTTAGTAAACAACATGCTCAAGAACCTTCTTCCCAATTTACTATCCCAGAAGGTAAGCATCAGTTGTTTTAATAAGTATTTAGATCTGAAGACAAAATGGGTTAGCTTCCTAAACCCCTTAGTTGTTTGATTATTATCTCTTCCAAAAAAATGTTCGCGAACCTTTAAAAATCTCGTAAAGAGGCAGCAATGATTTATCAAGCATTTAAATCATGTGATGAGCTCAGCATCAAAATTCCAACATCATCACAGTACTCCTCTTACTGCTGAAGACACTGTAACGTCTTTATTTGTATCAACTCCCGTTTTTCTACTTTAATATCCAGACTTGTTCAGTATTCCAGTACTGCCTTTTTTCTGGAACACCTTTCCCGCAACCTCCTTCCATGTAATTCATGATCTCAAGAAACATAAAAAATATATTCACAGTAATATAAAAACCGCAGGAGACCTAAATGAAGAATACACAATAACTTTTTTATTTCGTCTTTGACTTTCCTCGAATCCAGTTAAGGCTTATAGGAATAACCTGTTGAGAATGTTTACGATATTTATTCAAATACATTTTATCAATAAAATCTTACTTTCTTGAAAGATATTATTATTTTTTTTTTTAGTTACTTCTTAATCCCTTGCAACTCGAATGAAATTCTTCCACTCAGTCCAATCACATTGTCTGCCAAAAATTTTAGTACAAAACATGTGTAGTGTGTGTCGATGATCGGTAACTTTGTGCTTGGTCCGACAACTCTCCGTTGTTATGAAATCAGTCAAAATTATATGCTATAATTATAAAACAAAATGCGTAAGATGTGCTTTTACTCAACAAACTCCCACTGCATCAACAAAGTTTATACCATCTGGCAGTGCTTTCATGCATGCTTCAATTCATAAAAGGACCTTTTGGCTATCCCTAATGATATCTAATATAAATATAATAATAATTATAACATTAAATATGTACTAACCTAATATTAATAGTTCGTCTTTTATACTCTATGATATTTGCATTTCAATAAACAATTTAAACAACGGCTATATGAAATCGTAACTCCATTGGTAGACTCACTTGAAAAACTAATTAAGGTGCCTCAACGAAAATTAAAAACATGTGATTGTACATGACAAGGTTATAATTTTTTTCCTGTTGAATTTAACACCTTGTATGAAGCCTTGAGAAATAAAGATTACAAATAAGTTTAGGTTTCTCAATACAGAGGAAACTTTTGAAACAATCCCTTGTTAATCCAATGTTTTAGGCGGAGTAGGAAGCTTTAAGATATACAACTTTATTCATTCATAGGATGTTTTAATGGGAGTAAGTTATACCGTCCTTTGAAGTGGACGAAAAAGGTGGTCTCGAACATGTACAATGTCAGGAACTCTTTAAAGATCCCTATCCTTATTAAACCTGGATTGGAAAAATTTAAGACTCCCAGTGTAGCATCATCCGATTAGCCACAGTAGCATAAGGTGACATTAAATAAATAAACAAACAACTTCAACAAATCCCGAAATAACGATAAGCAATGTCTATTTATGGGATATTGAAATATTATAATACCTAGATTGTCTAACCTGAGGGGTAACAGTGTTGAAACCTCCCCCCCTTGTGTTGTAAATTGTTATGTGTTTGTGAGTCCGAGGAGGAATATCTGTACAAAATACTTGAAGGTAGATCAAGTGAATATAAAATTGACCTTAAGCTCAATTCACAGACCATTCGTTTTGATGTAGACACTGGTTGTCACAGCACTATTGTTCCTAAAACTTTATTTGATGACAAATTTCCTCATATCACCCCAGTTTCTTGTCAAAAGACATTTACTACATATCTCAATGAAAAAACCTCTCCTGTGGGCTGCGTCACAGTGGATGTGAAGTATCAAGATAAAAGAATACCGAATTTATTATTTTACGTAGTTGAAAGTGAGGGACCACCCTTGTTGGGTAGATTGTGGTTCAAAACACTTGGGCTCAGCATTACTTCTAAAGGACTAGAACAGTCAATTTTTCATCATAAGTCTAAACCTGAGATCGATGCTGAAAATCTAGAGGAGGAACTGAAGACTTTGTAGCCGGAAATTTTTACAGAGAAACTTGGAAAATTTAACAAAGGTCAAATCAAATTAGAGCTTTTACCTGAAGCCAAACCAAAATTTACAAAACAAAGGCCTGTACCATATATCATTAGACACAAGGTGGATCAGGAAATTGACCGCCTGGTGCAAGAAGGAATTCTGGAGCCTATCGAAAATAGTGATTTTGGTTCACCTATTGTCCCAGTGATAAAGCGAAATGGCCAAGTTCGATTTGTGGGGATTACAAACTGACCCTCAACCCCTGTTTGAAAATGCATCCCTATCCTTATTCAGAATCTAGGATTTGTTTCAGAAATTGGGAGGAAATCATGTTTGGGCTAAAGTTTGGTTTAAGCCACGCTTACCAACAGTGTGAATTGGATTTAGAGTCACGCAAATTGGTGGCGACCACTACACAAAAGGGCGTGTTTCAATATACCTGTATGCCCTATGGTATTTGTGTGGGACCTTCCAAATTCCAAAAATTAGTTGACAATGTGTTAGCAGGAGCTGAGGGGTTGTATGGCTACTGGATGATGTGGAAGATGTAATAGTGGACAGTCATTCGAAATGGTTGGAAACTTTTCCTACAAAATCAATGTCGACCGAAGTGACAATACAAATTTTTGCCAGGTTCGGGCTTCCTGAGGTCTTTCAATGTCTAGAAGACGTTCAATGTTTTCTAAGAAGAAATGGAATTGAACACAATAGTAGGGCACCATATTATCCTGCTACAAATGGAGCAGCGGAAAACATTGTGAAGACAATCAATCGGTTGTTGAAAACTGCATTAGCTGAATCGCCAGGTTATGATTTCAACAAAGCTCTCAACAATTGTTTGTTGCAGTATACAAATGTTCCTCATGCTACTACCAATGTGTCCCCAGCACAAGCTCTACTTGGTCGCAATTTGAGAACCATATTGGATCTTCTCCGTCGTAAACATTCAAAATTGACTACTAGAGTTGAAGAGAAACAAAAACAGCAAATTACGTCGAAAGGTGGGGAAATGCCTTCTTCAGACAAATTCGCTAAATCAGAAGATGTTTGGGTAAAGAATTTTCAAAAAGGTGGATAAAAATCGATAAAAGGAAAAATTAGAAAGCGTTTTGGTCCTAGAAGAGGAAGCGTTTACATTCCAGAAATTGATAAAACCTGGACACGTCACATAGACCAACTCAGAGTAGCGATTCAAGATTCAAACAGACCTTACGATGAAGAAGATACTGATGAAGATATACTCAGAAAGACGAATATGATAGCGATGAATCATCTGCTTGGCTTGGATGGCCCAGTCCTTCACCAAAGACAAATGAAACTTCTGACCTTAAAACTGCTCCACCTCAGATAACCCAGTCAGTAAAAGCACAGCAAAATACACCAGCTGCAGCGAATGATCAGCAACATGCCAACCAGGGACGAGCACGCCAAAGGAGAAGGACAAGTCTCCAATCACCGGTGAAGTTCTGGAACGATCTAAGCGCAACAGAGTGGCCCCTCGCCGGCTGATAAAAGAGATGTAAATAGTTAGTTTTTGTTTTTGATGGTTGTTTAATATAAAATGGATAATTTCTTTAGAGCGTGGAAAGATTGTGGGATAATGAAATATTATAATATTTAGATTGTCTAACCTGAGGGGTAACAGTGTTGAAACCCTCACTCCTTGTGTTGTAAATTGTAATGTGTTTGTGAGTCTTTTGTTCTCTGAACTGTACACCGGTTATTGTGTTTAATAAAATAATATTATACGCTGTTGAATTCGTAGTTCCGTAATTGCATATTCCAAAACCTTACTCTATTAACTGACTCCGTGAGTTTCAAACCATTTAGATTTGACACTACTGATGTTTTTTGTCATGTGCTCAATGGCACCACTTAAACTTACACATATGAGGACCACTTAATCATCGAACAGAGCTATAGGTGCTAAGGCTAGAGTGATAATTTTTTTTTCACGTAATGATCAAAGTTTTTGGTGGTTGTTAATCTTTATTTTTTCATAAATAAAGTAAAATAAAACTTTTTGTTTTAGTTTTTCTTTTAGTTCAATATTCCCTCCTTTACTCCAGAAAGTTCTTCTCTACTAACACCCGTTAGTGTAAATTCTGGACAAAGATATTTATTAAACAATATATAAAAGCGGTATAAAGTTTGAAAGTAGAATATATAACATCCTTGTTATTTTATAGCATTATTTCATTTAAAATAAATGTTTCTATTTTTCCAGAACCAGATTCAACTCGTTTTGAAGCGTCGCTTGAACGTACATGAATACATAAGCTATAAACTCCTCATGGAGCACGGACTTCCAGTTCCTAAGCATGGAATAGCTGACAAAAAAGATCAAATAAAAAAAATAGCCGAATACTTAAGTACTAATGACATTGTATTAAAAGCACAAGTTCTAACTGGTGGAAGAGGTAAAGGGAGCTTTAAGAATGGATTGGAAGGAGGAGTCAAACTTGTGAACTCGTGCGTATTTAAATCTTATAAAATATTATTATAATAACAATTTATAAATAAGTATTAAAACTTTCAACAAATAAAAAAAAAAAAAAAAAAAACTGTCTGGAATTAACATTCCGCCGGCTTGTGTATTAATATAATCAAGTAAATCAACATAAATATTTTAATAAGATTATTACAATACATAAATAATATACATAAATATACATCATCAATTTCAAGGAGGCAACTTTGTAATAAACAAGAAATACAAACAAAAGTAAATCTCTTCACTTAAAATTTGTTAAACTCATGTTTCAGGAAATTTGTATTCCCTACACTGTCCGCAGCTTTTATCCAAAACTACTATTCAATCTATTTTAAGTTTTGTCACCAAGAACACCTCTTTGCACATTATCCTCGGAACTGGACATCATTACCTTTGCTTTTCACTTCAAATTAGATAATAGAGTTTATAGACCCAAATCTCGTTCATGTATGAAGATTGGAAAAAAATGTGTTTTAAATACCAGTGCCTCATGTCAAAAATAGGCAATGTTTGTTTATTTCTTTAACGCCACTTTATGCTACTATTGCTAATCAGACGATGCTACAATGGGAGATCTAAATTTTGCCTATCCAGGTTTTATTGGGATAGGGATCTTTAACGAGTACCTGACATCGCACAGGCTTGGGACCACCTTTTAACGTCCACTCCGAAGGATGGCATAACTAAGGATTTTTTACTGCCATTAAAAAATCCTAGGACCACATGCGGGTTTGAACCCGTGACCTTAGACATAAGACTCTTCCTTTTCCCACCAGTCAACTATTTTTATTCATTACTTTCAATCAGTAAATTAGCCTGTACTTGAGCTTCTCCACTAGAAATTGGTAACACTCAACGATAGTCTTGAATATATTTTTTTACACATCAATACTATATTTTAATTAGATTATTCCTACTTACAACATTACTGATCCTTTGGACCACCTTTTAACGTCCCCTCCAAAGGACGGTATAACTAAGGATTTTTTACTCCCATTAAAAAATCCTAGGACCACCTCCGGGTATGAATCCGTGACCTTTGGTATAGGAGGCTGTTATGCTAACCACCGGCAATGTACTCGCATACAACTTAATTGCTAGAGTGAACACGTTTCTCATTTTGAGAAAATGAAAGAATTTTCGGAATCCATCCCGCAATCACCATGCTCATATGCAAATGTTTAATGATCCCCAAAACACTTGTTTTTTAAAGCTGCTGCTATTTCTTTGGTCTTATTTGGTAGTTACCGATCTGACTCCACTTCAGCTTCCAGAAGTTCGATTTTGCATTGTTCAGAATGCGGTCATCTACAGACTTTCTCTCAAATCTAAATAGTTTTACCCATTTTTTTTTTTTTTTTTTTTTTTTTTTTTTTACAGTCTATTAGGGGACTGCCTATAGACACCATTAAATCAATCTTTGATTTGCGCTAAAGTGAGAACATCTTTAAATAATAATCTAATTACCAAATGGTATTCGATCTCATACAATGTAAAAATGCAAAGTTTTCTTCAATGCTGGACTGTGGCTGGCTGGACCGAGAAAAAGCTGGCGATGCATATTATGGGTACATGTATAGAGATAAGGGCTGAGAAGTCTTGAAGTTGGAGAAGTAGTGCAGGCTGGAAACTTATGGACCATCACACATTCAAGTCGTACTAACATTAACAGAGATAAATATTTCTTCTGTTATATTAATCTAAAGTCCTCAGATGAGATCCTTCTTTAGTACATCCAGTCTCTAGTTTCCAGCCTAGTTAGTGGGTTAACGTGAATCCTAAACTCCCCATATAACCCACCCAGTATCTTTTGGTTTGTCAAACAAATATTTATTCATTCATGATATTCTCTGATAATCTGAATTTACCAGCCATGATAAAGATTATTTTCAATATTTCGCTGATTATTGTTATTTATTCCATTATTCTTGACTCCCGATTCTACTATCAAAAGCAATCTGAAGAAGTAATTGAAAATATAGAAACATTGTAAACAAATCAGGTATAGTTGCCGACTCTTATTAAACAAGAGACGACAGAAGTACAGTTTTTGGTGAGCAAAAGCACGTAAAATATAATGGATGATAAAATAATAATTAATGAAAACTTTTGCAAAGCATCACTATTTTCAGAAACTCTTGACATTTTCAATCTTAAATTCTAACAGATTGTAATATCGTAACCAACTATTGTCCCCAACTATATGTAAATGTCTAGGCTAAAATACCAAAGATCATTGATGTCCAAATAATCATCTACTGATACTGGATGAATGTAATCAGTAAACAAGGATTAGAGTTCTTTACAAAAATCCTTGGTGTGATGATTTGGCGTGGAACGCATTTGGACAGAGGCGTCTGGCGGAAGAAAATTATCGAATCAATCGTCCAGTCCACAAACAACATTAGTTAGTTTGATTTATGCAATATTCGATTAGTCTTGTGTTATTAATGATACATAATTATAATAATAATTACGACTAGAATAATAATACATACAAGAGAGTTTAAATTATCTTTGTAGGATGTAAGTATAATGTTAACGAGTACAATTTATGTTTTTCGAATCCAGTGATATTTTAAACATTTAATTGTTGTATATTCTCAGAGTCGAAGAAGCTGTAAAAATTGGTAGTAAGATGCTTGGTGAAGTTCTCGTCACGAAGCAAACAGGTAAGAAGGGATTAAGGTGTGATAAGCTGATGGTCGCAGAAAGAAAAAGATCAAAGAAGGAATTTTATATTTGCATTATGATGGAGAGATCCTTCGATGTGAGTTCATCATAAGTACTAGTATTTGGAAAGGTTCGAATACTTATACTAAAATAAATTAGATTCTTCGACACAACAGTCACTGCCTCTACATCCACAACTCACTTCTCTGTGTCACAAAATAATCTGAATTCCTATTCACTTCCTCAAGCTTACTTTCCTCTACCTCTTTCTGCACCTATAATGCAATTCAATTCCAATCGATTTCATTTTCAGCATTTTTCGCCAGAAGAGTTAATAGCATTCGTCTTGAAATCCCAAACCAGTGACTATGGCCCAGACCAAATTTCTGTAAAGACGATAAAACATAGTCTTTCAGCCATCCTTCCTACTCTTCTACACATATATGACTTCTCCCTTTAAAATTCCATTTTACTACCGCTTGGAAAAAGGTCCTTGTTCGTCCGTTGAATAAGGTGCCTCTCCTTCCTGGGTCTTTGATTCTAGACCAATTTCTTGTCCATTACAATCAGGTTTCTGTCCCGGTTTTTCCACTCATTCGACATTGCTGAAAATAACCCAAGACCTTTATTCATTCATAGACCAACAGAAAATCACAATTCCTGTCCTTATTGATTTTTTAAAAGCCTTTGACAGTGTCTATCACTCAATTCTCCTCTCCAAACTACAAGAAATTTCAATGTCCAATAGTGACCTTGAGCGGGTTCCACACCTTGTCACTCCGTTTCCTGACTGTCATTGTCATTTTTTATGACCGTATCCCAATAAACATCCCTCATCACCACTTTACCTCTCACTAGGAGTTCCCCAAGGATTATCGTTCTCACTAACATTATTTTCGATATACATAAATGACCTGCCCAATTTTATCCGACATTCCCAGTACCATTTGTATGCAAATGTCCTTCCAATTTACAGTGGACTCAGTGACGAAAACGAGATAAGGCTAAAAAGATTGATGAATTGGTTTATAAGATTTATGTAATAAATCTCCCTAGAGAAGTCTCTCACTGTTCTGATCAAACGTGGCACTATCCTGAATCCCGAAAAAAATACCTACTTGGCATCTTCTTATTCCAATCCTCGAGTGCCAGAAAACCTTCCTATATCTTTGATCTTCTTACTCCGCCCTCTTCCGAGCACACCATAAACACAAATCTCAACCTAACGATTTATATTTGTCCTCTCATAGAACCACTTCCTTTGAAAAATCCTTCATCATCCGTGCTACCACATTCTGAAACTTTTTACCCTTCTCCCTTCGTAAAGTGTCATCCCTAACCACTTTCAAACACCATTTATTTATCCATTATATATATAGTTTACAAATTGACTAAATAGTCATGGATAAGTGTGGCCACACAAATGGAACTTCCTCTGTTCATTGAACGTTATTCTTAGGGGACGAAATGTCTTATAAAAATTACTTTTCATTAATTCATTAAATAGTACCGCATTTACGATCTTAGATTTAAAAACCGTCGACTTATTTACATCGCAGTCAAAAACAGAACAAAATTTATTATATTTCCTAATTAATATTGGATATTGATGACAGGGACCTGTATTGATGGCTTCGGCGGAAGGAGGTGTCGAAATCGAAGAAGTTGCTGTAAAAAATCCTAAAGCCATAAAATATTTCCCGATTGACATACATAAGGGTTTGTATTTCTTTAAAATAGAGTAAGGTGAATATAGATTCAGGCTTACAATGCTTTCATCAGTCAAAACCTTATTTTTTTGTATTCAGCAATGTATGCAAATTCTTGTAATAAATTTTATGTTAATTGGTTCGCCTCTAAAAAATTATATTGCCTGTTTTACAATCATAAAACTATATCAACTTAAAATTAAAAAAAAAAAATCAAAGTACAATTATTTCTTACAATTTTTCAGAATTTCTTTTTTTATCTAAAAAACAAACAAAGCTAAATTCTTTACTCAAGAGTTATTTGTTTTGTGAGTGGACAATACATATATTTAATTAGTCACTAAAATAAAATAATTTTCTAGGAGTGGAAAAAGAAACAGCTCTAAAAGTTGTTGATTTATTTAAACTCCCTGAAAAGAAAGATGAGATAGTCAAATTAGTCTCAAACCTCTACGAGTTGTTTAAAACAAAAGATGCCACAATGGTTGAAGTAAATCCCTTAATTGAAGATCAAAATGGTGAACGTAAGATCAATGCAAATTTTAAAATTAGTGAATACTTTTTTTTTTTAGCAGCCTATGCCTCTTAGAGAAAAGTTTAGATAGAAACCTGTGTTTTAACGGATTTACTCAATTAAAAAAGTTACGATTCTATTAATGCTTAATTATTGTTATAACATAAGAAAAAATAAAGGCAATTAGGCCTTATTGCATACGGTATTCAATATCGCGCTTGAATACGTCATCAGAAAGATAATTTTTAGCTATGGTAACATAACTATATAACACTTTGCATAATTATGATGAGATCAACCATATTGCTGAATTGATCTTTTGGTTTTTATGCTTCTGTGGCTAATCGGACGATGCTACGGCGCACAGTCAGGCCGAATGGCCAAAAAACGGGAAACAAAATTCAATATCTCGAAAACGGATTATAATAGAAACCTGGGATTGGTCTCATTCGACTCAGAATAAAAAAATACATCACGTTCAACTGTCTTTATTGAAATTTTGAAGAAAATTAAATAACTAATTAGAAAATTAAAGCCTATTGGCAAGATAAAAATTCCGGAAATTTTCGTAATATGTTGCACTTAAGAAAACCAGTTCAAACAAGTATTTTGAGTGTATATTGAAATTAAAAAATACTTAAAATAAAAATTCAAGGAAGTTTAAAAGACTTGAGAATTTCGTAAATAATTAAACTAGAGATTCAAAGTCAAAGCTTGCTCAAATTGAAAAGAAACACGATTTCAAATTCAAGGAAATTATATTAACAGTTGCTTAGCTGCATCACTGATTTCCAAGTGGTTTTTCTTTGGTCGGGTCTCTTGTTCATGATAAAAGGATCTGAAGTCTCCAGTAGCTGGATTCGTCCCATGGTATGTGGAAAACATATTCATTTTCCATCCACTCGCTGAATATTTTTCTGAACCTCGCCCGGTCCCGAATTTGCCATGTTTTTTTTTTTATTATAAAATGAGGCAAAAACTCTTACTTAGAGCTGTCACCATTGTATAAATGTTTTCCTCGTCAAGTTTAGGATGATTTCGTCGAAGAAATACGTCGAAGTTTGTACCACTCCACAAGCACTCACACAAATCGCGGTATTATAATTTTGATAGAGCTCATGGCTAGACAACGTTAGCAACTAGACTGAACTGAAATTAAAAGTGTTTTGGCGAGGGGACATGAATTATCTGAGCCAATTGGGTAAACAAAATAGTGCAACAATCAAAGGGGTACTAAAATTCTTTCTTTTCTTTGCGATGTTATAATCGGATAGGCAGATGATTTTTGTTTTAATCTTTATTCTAACACGTCTATTTTTAGAAAATGCCTTCCCCATCCCGGAGGAGGCCAGAGCTTTTTTTTGTTGCACTACCTTTTCAAAATGTTTACGGTAGTTCCTAACTTTGGTCTGTTTACGTGATCAAAAATATTTTTTTGACCAATTCGTCTTATGTGTGGCATATTTAAACATGCTAGAACAGGAATAAAACATTAGAATTATTTCACTATTTTTCCCAGTTATATGGCGAACTCTGAAAGTCAGGTGTAATTTAAACAAAACATTCACTATCTTGACTTTAAGCCTCAATAAATGGAGCTAGACATTAGTCTGGATGAAATTTGTGCTATATCTAGATGCAGTGGCTAATATACAACAGTAACACGAGCCAGGTGATCAAAATCAAAAATTTCGAAAAATCTAATTTTTTCCACACTTGCCCCACTGTGCGGGCGGAGTCCTAAATTTTGCCTATCAAGGTTTTATTAGGGATCTTTAACAAGTACCTTATCAAGTAAGTATCTTTAACGAGAATTTATAACTAAGAATTTAGAATTAAAAATCTATATTTATTAATTTTTTAAAAACATTTAATCATTAATGAGCATAGAAGATATGCTACTCACTACACCACAGGTGACACCTTAAAATTTTGTGGTATTGGTTAGTGATACTTAATCAGAAATACTCAATGCGCGTCTACACTGTAAAATATAAAAAGTAGAATTAAATTTTTAAAAAATATTGAAGTTTTTCTTCTGCTTTCTATTGTGAAACCTCTATATAATGTCGCGAATAAGATTATGGAATTGAATCGGGCATGTAAAATTCCTGAAATAGATTGTGCCCGTGTTCTAAAAAAGTAAATAAGTATGAAAAGATAGGAGAAAACATGCTAAGATTCGGGTTTGAGGTAGATTCAGTAATATAGTACTACTTTCTTTAAGCCAAACCCTCAACACATCCTTGTTATATCTGGTTGACATATACACTTATATAAAATACCCAGTACATGATATATAATTAAATGGTATGTCAATACATCATTTAATGATTTTTCTTTCAGTTCCTTTTTAATTAATTTTAGTATTTTGCTTGGACGCTAAATTGAGATTTGATGACAGCGCTAAATATCGTCAAAAGAAATTGTTTGAATATAGGGATATAACCCAAGAAGACCCTAATGAAGTTGCGGCTGGAAAATTTGAGCTCAACTACGTTACACTAGATGGTATTCACTTAAATAATATACATCGTCATATCAAAATTAATTTATATATATTTTATTTAAATGTAAATTTTTAAAATATATAATACCATACTATAATTGGAAAGCGGCGTGGTATAGTCGCACTAGTTTACTGTTCTCCCGGCCCTGGGTTCGAATCCCGGCTGTGGCAGAATATTATTTATTCTGTTGTTTCAGTTGGGGAGGGACCCTAGGATATGGAGACCCTCCTGGGGCAAAGGCAGCCTCTATAAAACTCAGAACATCCTAATAGGTTCCAATTCCCTTCTCAGAGCCAATACTACATTTCCTAGTCTAATCCTAAATGATCACCCAATTACCTTCAGTTCCCCTGTCAAAAACCTCGGTATTACCATAGACCAAACCCTTTCCTGGAAATCCCACATTGCTCAAATTTCCAGACGAACTATAAGTACTCTTAAGTACTTCCATCGCTCCCGTTATCTCCTCCCACTTCCCACCCGTAAGATGTTGGGCTCCTCGATTATTTCCCCCACTTAGATTATTGCTGCGTGGTTTATGGAGGCCTCTTGACTGTACTTGATGACAGACTCAAGCGGGTTATGAATATGTTTATAAGATTTATCTTCGGTACCTTCAGGAGGTCGCCAGTAACCCACTTATACAGCGAATTGAAGTGTCTCCTACCCTTCATACGTAGACAATATTTCCTAGGGACATACCTCTACCAAGTCATTAAATCTCAACATCCTCCATATATTCACAGTATCCTTCAATTCAAATCCTCAAGTCACTCACTTGAAACCAGATCACGCCATTCTGACCTTTACATTCCTACCCATAGGACTAAATCTTTTGATAATTCCTTTTATATCCGTTCTGCATCCCTCTGGAATTCCCTACCTACTCATATTCGCCATGCTTCTTCCCTAATCTCATTCAAATCCCATCTTTTCCAACACCTCCTAAGATCCCAAAGAGACGCACACTAAATGTAAAATTGCTAATCCTCTATCCTACTTTCAACGTAAGACAATCTTTTTTCATTTTATCAAAATCCTAGAGTTATGGATTAATTCATTTATTTTATTTATTAGGAAATGGTTCAGCTCTATTATTTTATAGTAGATTTTTTTCCCTTTGTTTATATTATATATATATATATATATATATATATATATATATATATATATATATATATATATATGTTTTATTTTTATTCTTTTTTACACATTTGTAAATAAAAGTTTATTTCATTGTTCTCTCGGCCAGACATATTTATTGTACGACATTGTTATTCTTAAGGGACATAGTCCCAGAATAAAGTTATTTTATTGTTATTATTATTATAAAGTGGGTACCCCAAAAAATGGGGATCACTAACCTTTCATTAGAAAACAACTGTTACTTTTAAAAATATTTAAAGTCCTTATAATACTTTGGATTATTTAAAAGAGACAGGTCATGGAGCTTTAGCCTGCCACTGTTCCATATAAACCATGTATTGTAGCCTCGTGTGGTTAGATGACTAAGATTAGATCAGTCAATGACTGATGAAATCTAAGACCAAACCATCCAACCAAGGATCTCCATTATATATAGTACCAAAATATTCATATACATAGCCACTTTAACATCAAATCAATTTACTATTTTATTTCATCACATCAGGTAACATTGGCTGTATGGTTAATGGAGCAGGATTAGCAATGGCTACTTGTGACATAATAAAACTTCATGGAGGAAACCCAGCTAATTTTTTAGATGTTGGGGGAAATAGCCAGACTGATCAAATTAAAGAAGGATTTAAAATTATTATTGCAGATAAGAAGGTAAGCTGTTGATCCATCAAAAATAGTTATTTATAATTTTTTATTCATAAAATATTTATTTTAGATGTATACTCCACTGATTTCTATATGAAGGATTTATATTAAATGATGATGTATTTTTATTTTATTTTATTTATGTCTGTCATTATTATCATTCAACTATTTTTTAACACACGATTCTTACGTATATTTCTCATTAGGAAGACTAGCTCGTACGCCAAAAATATCCTTATTATAGAAAACGTAATGTTTCAAAAATTTGGTTGTTTTATTGCAAGGTATATATTAGCAATATTAAATGGATTAAGCCAACAGATTAACACGTTCACGCCGAGGCGAATATTATCGTTTTTTTCGCGCGAGGCGGGACTGTGCTAGATGCTTAGGCTTCGTGGGGTGGGGCCACACTGTTCCAAGTTCCTAGGTGTATAATGCAAGATCACAACAGTTCCAACGCGTAAAATGCGAGATTGTAATAGTTTTAACATATACATATGACTTAAAGGAGTAATTATGGAAATACTTTTTTAAAAAATTCTTATATTATTATTTATTATTAAATATGATTCTTATATAAATTTTTATTATATATTATATTCTATATTATGGGAATAAAAATATGAAAAGAAATCACGTACAGTTAATAAAATTCTTAAAGAAGAGTAATCAAGTGAAATTAACTGATAAGAGTCCTTTGAGGATGTTAAAAGTTATAAAATATTTAATAAGTAAAACCTTATTTATTTTATGTAAAAATAAATTAAATGTATTTTCTAAAAACATAAGTCACTTACCTGTGATGCACGTCGCCCCACGGGATAGTTTAGCGTGACACACCGGTGGGTCACCCCGTCCCACGGAACCAAGGAGGTTTTAATAGCACTACAAACACAGGTTGTAATACTATTACAAACTCTTTGCACGGAACAGACAAGTGTAATCCACCGGTGGGTCACGCCGTCGTGAACGTGTTAACTATTTTAGGTAAAAAAAACTAAGGTAATCTATTGACCTTCCTTTTAAATTGACAAAAATCGAAGCTCGTTCTACTTTAATACCCATTGATTGATTGATAAGGAATGAAGAAGAGTGTTAAATTGCTAAAGGCTTTAGACTATTTTAACCGAAATCGGATAAGCTAAACTAAAAAGATGAGTTGGAAAATTCTAAAAAAAATCGAATATGAAAAGACATTTTCACTTGAGACATTAACAATAACATGGGAGATCATATGTGTAACAGCCGAGCATAACAGCCGTCTAGGTCGCGGGTTCAAACCAGCACTATGACAGTTGGTGTTTTAATGGGATGATGTAACGTAAAATGGTGGTCCCTATTCGGTGTGATGTCAGATACTCGTTTAAGGTCCTTATCCTAATAAAAACTTTTTCTTCTTCCGGTGGCGCGACAAGCCGTGTAGGTCCTTGCACACAGAGGCTGTAAGTAAATCCCCATTTCATTATATGCTTGAAAAAGGCCCTCCGTGACTGAGATTCGAGCTTACAAATGTTTGCGTGGTAAACTAGCTTGCTAGCCAGACAGCCACGAGCTCCACTTTAATCTAACTAAAATAGGTAAAATTTAGGAATCCTATTGTAGCATCTTTTGATTAGCTACAGTAGCATAAAAGTGACATTAAATGAATAAACAAACAGTTACAATGGCATGTAAACTTGGAGCTTAACCTGTCAATCATGGGTCAAATCTGTAAATTTTAAACCATGTCTTGTTGAAATTTGGAAGATTTTCTTTCGCTAAATGTTTAATTAATCAATGGGATGCCATCAAAAATTTATTTCATACCAGAAAAGATTTAGCTCCATTGAGGAGAAATGGTAGAATCTAGTAACTTAACTACATTACTTATAAGTTTAAAGCCACTTCTAAGAATTATCTTTAAATTATGAGAAGCTCTCAAAAACTAATTGAATAAATAATTAAAACTATTTTTCGACTGCTTTTCGCCCATTTTACATTTTGCCGACAGTTCTTATAAGATGGTAAGCTCTTTATATAATTACTTTTAAAAAATATATATACAATTTTAGCTGCATTTATGCATAGTCTTTATACAATCTTTAATCCAAATATTGAGAATAATGAAACTAATATGATGTTAGTTTCTTTGCAGGTAAGAGGAATACTAGTTAACATATTTGGAGGCATTATGAGGTGTGATATAATTGCTAATGGAATTGTTTTAGCACTAAAGGGAGTGCAACTGAAAGTTCCCGTTGTAATACGATTACAGGTATCAAATGAGGATTAAATCGATTAATATTTTTTAACTAGGCTAATCTTGATCAATCATTTATTAGTCATTAGATTAATATGTATTAGGTAACCATTGTCTCTTAACATTTCTACGATTGTCACATCACTGTTTAAATTAAAAATTTAAAGGAAAATAAATGTTGAAAAATTGTTTTATGTGCTCATTTTGATTAGACCGTGCTCTAAGCGTCTCCGCTTATAATATGATTTATCTGTTAATTATACTACGTTTTAAGTTGTGATTTTTTAACAAAAAGGACCTGTGACGTTATTAGTTTTATTTAGTGTGAAGAGAAGAAGAACTTTTTGGTTTTTAATTATTTCTGATGTGAAAAACATGTGAACCATAAAGGTTAGTTTTTTTTTGTTTTTTTTTGTTACTTTTATTTTTCAAGTTTAAAACCTTAAAAAAAAAGACTGTAGTGAGCGATTAAACTTGAAAAACCGTAATCAGAAGAAGTGTGGGGCTATGTCGCTCGAAGAACCGGGTAATATGGAGCTGCAAGAAGAGGCAGGTCCGTCAACGACCAATGAGGTTACTAACGAATGGGAACTTGTTATGGGACGAAAAAGGCCATCTCCTTCATCTGACCCAAGAATTATCAATAAAAAACGTAATCAAGTAGAAGTTAGCAACAGGTATGACCCTCTCCTAAATACAAGTAGTATCGAACCTGACATGCCGCCAAATCAAATAGACAATGCAAAGGTAAAACCACCTCCTATATTTCTAAAAGGTATTCAAAACATAGAAGCGTTAATAGCATTTTTGAAAAAAGAAATAGGCAATAGTTATTTTAACATTAAAGCTACAGCCAGAAACACAATAATTTACCCAGCCACGCCGGAATCATATAGAACAGCAGTACGGTGCTTGAAAAAAGTGAAAGCCGACTTTCATACCTACCAGCTGCCTGAAGATAAAAATGCGAGAGTGGTTATAAAGGGCCTCCATTCTTCCACCCCAGCATCAGTAATTAAAGAAGAATTGAAGAGTTTCGGCTACGAAGCTACAAATGTCACAAATGCTATCTCGGCCAGGACTAAATTACCATTACAAATGTTTTTCGTTGATATCACGAAAAACACTTTTAATGAAAAAATATTTGATATCAACTATATTTATTACACCCGAATAAAGGTGGAAGAGGCTCGCAAAAAAAGGGAAATACCTCAGTGCTTTAGGTGCCAGGGTTTTGCCCACACCAAATCATATTGTAACCATCAGCCTCGCTGTGTACGGTGCGGTGAAGCCCACGAAACCTATGCATGCCTTAAAACTAAAGACACGCCCGCGAAATGTGCCAACTGTGAAGGGGCACATCCCGCCAACTACAGAGGATGCCAGACCCTCAAAAATCTGAGAGCACAGCGAACCCAAAGGTACCGCCCGCCGCCGGTGTCTGTCGAACCTCCTCCGGACCTAGAACAGTATCCAGCACTACCGCACAGCCTTCATCAACCAGCGCCTCCAGAACCTGTTCGTGCACCCCCAAGGATGGACCGCCAATTCGGAACTCGGCCCAGCGTTGAAGCTCAGCAGCAACCACAAGCAAGGTCAGGTATGAGGGAAGACAGTAAACAGCTGGTGCCCCCAGCTGGCTCTGTTCCTTTTCCACAGACAGATTTAATAAATAATTTAAATGCCCTCATCCAGCCCCTTTACAGCCTAATTAGCCAAATATCTCAACTCACTCAAGCTTTAGCTACAACTTATGGACATTAGTTCTCTGACTGTTGGCTCCCTGTCAATCCTTCTTTGGAACGCAAACGGACTACTTCGACATAAAACTGAACTGGAACTTTATGTTCATCAAAAACGTATTGACATTGTACTTCTGACGGAAACACATCTCACATCACGTAACAAACTTCATATACCAAATTATACTTTATACAGAACAGACCACCCCGATAATACTTCTCATGGAGGGACAGCTATATTAATAAAATCTAACCTTAAACATAACCCTATACACGTAGACTCGACGGCTCAGATACAAATAACAGGAACACAAATACAGACCAAATACAAAACCATAACACTTGCTTCCATTTACTGTCCCCCTAAATACAGCATTACTGAACAAATGTTTATTAAACTATTTAAATCATTTGGTAGAACATTCCTTGCAGGAGGCGACTTCAACGCGAAACACCAATACTGGGGTTCACGATTATGCACACCAAGGGGCAGGAGACTCAAGTCTGCTGTTACCCAGCTATCATTAACGGTATTTGCCCCCGACAGACCAACTTACTTACCGAATTCTCAATACAAAAAACCTGATGTACTGGACTTTTTTATAGCCAAAGACTTGTCTCTACCTATTACAATTACAACTGAAACAGACCTTGGCTCTGATCATTTACCGGTTAACTTGATGTTGGGGGTGGAAAAATCCTTTGTGGAAAAAAAACCATCGCTTACATATGGCATCATCAATTGGGACCTTTTTTCTGAACGAATTAATGCCCAGCTGACCGTTCCTATAGCATTAAAAACCGAAAAGGATTTGGAAGAAGCGGTTGAACTCTTCACGACAACTATTCAAGAAGCTGCTTGGTCCTCACAAGAGACAAAAATAAGGCAAACAGTAAGCTCACCGTCCTACCCTCAATATATCAGAGACTTAATCAGAGCCAAAAGACGGACAAGAAAACTATGGCAGACCAACAGACTTCCTTCTGACAGACGACTTTTTAATAAACTTAACAACGAACTAAAAAGAGAAATACGGAAATTTAAACAAACTAATTTTGACATCTATCTGGAAAACTTGACGACGGATGACAACAGCCTTTGGCGACATACTAAGCGACTTCTAAAGCATCACGAAGTATCTGTCCCATTGAGAAAAGACGATGGTTCCTGGGCTGTGTCGGACAGAGAGAAATCCGCACTTTTTTCTGACCACCTTTCAACTGTTTTTCATCCTCACATAGACTTAACAGACATGCACCACGAAAATTATGTGCAGAAATTCTTAGACTCCCCTCTTCCTATGTCTCTTCCGCCAAAATCCTTTACTCCTTCCGAAGTATCTAGACAGATTATGAAAATGCCAAAAAGGAAGACTCCTGGTGTTGACCTTGTCACTGCTGAGGTACTTCGAAAAATCCCCAGAAAAGCTTTAGTCTTTCTTACAACACTGTACAACGCTATACTTAGG
Organism: Piezodorus guildinii; assembly: GCA_023052935.1. Lineage (NCBI taxonomy): Eukaryota > Metazoa > Arthropoda > Insecta > Hemiptera > Pentatomidae > Piezodorus > Piezodorus guildinii. The sequence continues at coordinate 26,931,201 of CM041296.1, read as the reverse complement.
ACAACTAAATTCCCTATTCAATGGAAATATTCTACAATTTTAATGGTACACAAACCCAACAAGGACAAACATAGACCTGACTCTTATAGACCTATTAGCCTTCTTCCGGTATGTTCTAAAATATTTGAAAAACTCTTGCACGAACGCATTATTAACATACTGACAGATCAAGACATATTACCAGATCACCAATTTGGATTTCGATCTTCTCATTCCACAACACAACAGCTACACAGAGTTACTGATTTTATTTCTACTGCTCTAGAACTAAAACAATACGCATCTGGGGCATTTTTGGATGTTACTCAGGCTTTTGATAGGGTGTGGCACCAGGGTCTTCTTTTTAAACTTAAACCTATTCTTCCTTGCACATATTATTTAGTTCTACAGTCTTTTCTTCATGACCATTTCTTCTCTGTCCAGAGACCTCATCGGGTTCAGAGACCTCATCAATAAAACCAATCTGTGCAGGTGTTCCCCAAGGTTCTATCCTGGCCCCACTTCTCTACCTTATATACACTTATGACTTACCAACAGACCAAAACATCCTAACTGCGACATATGCCGACGACACTGCTATTATTACGAGAAACACAGACCCAATACAGACCAGTATGACATTACAACACCACTTGGACAATGTACAAAACTGGTGTAAGAAATGGAAATTAAAAATTAACCATAACAAGTCACAACATGTTACATTTACTTTAAGACACGGAACCTGCCCTCCAGTTTATATAGACAACCACCAGATACCACAAACAAATACAGTAACGTACTTGGGACTAATCTTTGACAAAAGATTGACATGGGGCCCACACGTCAAAACAAAACGCAAAACTTTAAACTTTCGACTCAGATTATTATATTCGATACTACATAAACACTCTAAATTACGCATAAGACAGAAGCTTAACGTATATACTTATTTATTAAAACCTATATGGACTTACGCATGCCAAATTTACGGACCAGCTAAAAAGACACACATTCAAAAAATACAAACCTTTCAATCCAAATTTTTAAGACTGACAACGAACTCACCACCTTATGTTTCAAACGATACTCTTCATACCGACTTACGCATTCCGACTGCAACAAACCACATTCGAATGTCGTACAAAAGATTTTACGACAAACTACATGGACACACTAACCAATTTGTTCAAAATATGGCTACAACTGACATCCCTGACATAACTCGGCGAAGACTGAAAAGGAGTTGGATGAGGGACCTCCTAGCCTAAAATAATAGATCCTGTTTGAATGTCAGGAGGATGCACCACTGGGTGCTGTCTCCCTCATGCCTAACCATGCCATGTCTCCTTGTTTATAAAATCCCATTTGCTTATTGTAAACATTTTACAGGTGCAAATAAAATCATTAATGACAAAAAAAAAAAAAAAAAATGTGCTCATTTTTATTCCTTATCAGTGGAATTAGGCTAAGTGTTGGTCATTTATGCCAAAAAGCCAAATTATATTTAATAATTTAAGTTGATTGATGTGTTTAGTTAGTTTTATTTGATTTTTACATATAATTAAAACTTTTGTTTATTATTTTTAATAATGAACCTTTATAATTGACAAAAAAAAAACAAAAAAAAAAACAACTAAATATTACCTCTCCCGCTTCAAAATTTGAGGGTTTACGTTACAAGATACGTACAACCCGAATAAGGATTGCAATCCGGAAAACCGGATCCGGTAATCCGGCGGATCCGGCATCATTATACGTTTTCCGGATCCGGTAATAATATACCGGATCCGGTAACCGGATCCGATGATAGCAATTTTTGGCCAAAAATTGTGCAGTTTAATAAAAAAAAGTACTTTAAATGCGTTACATTTGGTGTACATGTATGGTGGTGTCGTTCGACGCCAAATTACATCACGTCATCAGTTCAGTCCAGCATCATTCGTTCGCCTTTCACGAGACAGTACATGTGCTTTTGTTTTGTCGGTGCTTCACCTAAATGTAAGTTAACAGATATTATTATCTTGGATATACGAGAGCTATAGCATCCTATAAGTTGTCTGTAGAGGAACTTCTGAAAGAACTCTAACTTTTTTTTAGAGAAATTGCTCACTCAAGTACTGACTCACTCGAGTGAACTGAATTATTTGATAAACTGCTTACAAATCATTTGAAATCTAGGAAGACTGAGCTACGTTACTGCTCACGTCTTCCTATACTTCACTTTCTCAGATAGCTCAATTAATTTATTAAGTTACTTTATAAAATCTTATATAATTATCCTTGCGTAATTAACTCAGATGGAGATTGTGATAACAATAATTTTAAATTATTTGAGAAACCTAACAATCACAAACAACTCTTATATTAATGATAGACACAATCATATTTTGATGAATATGTCTGATGAATGGCATAATTATCACAATAATGAGTTCGTATTATGAGTATAAATCTTTTAATTATTCTACTGACAATATTTGTTTTTTTAAATAGTACGTAAGTACTAATAACTTTAGTATATATTATCAAAAATCAATTTTGATTTTGGAAAAAGGGTGGTAGAAAACAAATAGTCTTTATTTTCAGCAAATAGTAATCAATAGCCGACTGTTTTAATAGCCATTCCAATTTTACTAGTTACCTAAACTACTAAACTTTAATTTTTTTGTTCCATATATAATCCTAACATAACTTCTATTTTATAAACTTCCTATTATGATTACAATTATGCTCGAATAACATACTAACAGTTCTTCTTGGACTGAAAAGTGAAAATCACCCTGATTTAGTCATACCATCCGGATCCGTCCGGATTGGTGAAATTTGGGACCGGATCCGGCCGGATTGGAAATGACACCGGATTGCAATCCCTAAATCCGAATAACGAATAAAAAAATTCGTTTGTCCGCCGTCCGTCTACTTGATCAATTGTTTTTTAATTCGTCACAAAAAAATAGGGCATGTTATGATGATCCTAAGATATTAATGATCATAAGTGATATTAAGAATCTTATATTTATTTGTTTTAGGGTACACACGTAAAGGAAGGCAAAGCAATTATTGAGGCTTCTAGGATGACTGTATCTTCTATTGATGATTTGGATGCAGCCGCAGAAACAGTCGTGAAGGCTTCAAGATAAAATGGACATGGAAGTCTGAGATGAAATTAACGCATGAATTATTTAGATGAATAAGAAATAAATACTTGTTGATTGACGTAATGATATATAACAAATTGGTTATTTTCTAATAAATTAAAGAATATACACTATATGCTAAATGTTGTTTATGGTACGATCAAAGCGTTGACAGTTGGCGAAAAAAACGGTATAAATTCTTAAATTTCTTACGATAATCTTAACTTGAGGAGATAAACTTTAACAAAGAATATAGTTCACCAAATTTCATTACAAAATATCATTGTTACAAAATAATAAACAAATGAATATATCCTTGCATTTTTTTGTGTGATAAAATTATTTAATGACTGACGAACAATTGATAAGCTTACAACCTGTAAAAAGGTTTAATCTGGATTTGTGTTGTCAATTCATGATGGATAAATCAGTTCATTTTGAGTTGCAATAGCAACTTTTAAAAAATCAGTTCTGAAATTCATAAATAACTTAATCAAATAATCTGCTGTAATCGTTGTGTTTCAAAGAAGCAATTGTTAAGACAATATGTCAGTGGCATTGTTAATGTACAAAACTGGTTCTTTTCAATGTAACAGGTTTGTTCCGAGGAACTATTTAAGATAAACAATGTGCTGCTAAACACCCTACCATCAGTAAAAATCCGTCCAGCATTATTATTGTAGGTTCGTTCAGGGTTTCTGTATTTTACATTACTTTCATCCTTCTCATCTACAAACTTGCGTTATTACATATTAATATTGCGATAATACAGTGCGATGTTTCGTGGCTCTCTTATCAAACGTTTATGGCCTATGGCTCATTTCACAGCATGATACCGTTACTACATACAGCTACAAGGGTCAACATTCCATATAATGTATGCTCATTCATGCTAGAAGATCCAAAAGCACTAATCACTCCCTACTTAGCTACTAATATAAAGATAAAAGAACCTATTTACATTATTATTTATTCAATTTATTCACATTATATTAAATAAACGGCAATTTAAATATTAAGTTTAATGTGATTCATGATTGTTAAATCTCGAAATGAGGGGGCGTAAATCTCATATTTGATCTAGGAGCCATGTTGGGATTAATATGTTCATAGAACGTTAAAAACATAAAATAAATACAAATATATTTTTCTATAGTAAATATTTAAAAAATTACCGCTGACTTAGTTCTTCACATATTTGCCACAATTAATTCCGATAATTTTGAGTTATCAAACAGTTCTGGACAACACTGATAGAGTATTAATTTTCAGTGTGGCCTTCTAAAATTTTCAGTGTTTTTCTGTAGATATTTTTTGATAGGCCCTGAACATTGGATTCGTCAGAAGGTTCCCCCTAATTGTAGTGTCTAGTCTAAGCTTTCACTTTTTAAAAATAAAAGTATTAGCTTTCGTTTTATTGTGTTATTTTTCTAATATTTATTTTTGTCCCATATATAATTAAATAAAATAAAAAAATATGGCAAATATTCTAAATAGGGCCCTTTTCTATGTTTCAAATTCTGTATCAAAAACACCACTTAAGGTATATATTTGTGACCTCATCAATTTTAGTAAAATTACAAATAGTAAGTTTAAAACACTTGTCATAGTTACAATTGTCACGTACTTCTTTCCAGATATTTGCAAATAGCCCTGCTTTACAGCAATCTTATGAACAGAGGAGAAATTTGAATGTTCATGAATATGTAAGTTATACTCTTCTAAATGATGCTGGTATTCCTGTGCCGAAATTTGGTGTTGCCAAAAGTGCTCAGGAAGCTTCCGAAATAGCACAAAAGTTGGGAATAAAAGATATTGTACTTAAAGCTCAAGTCCTTGCTGGAGGTCGAGGAAAAGGACATTTTAAAGGAGGACTGAAAGGTGGAGTTAAGATGGTTTTCACGTAAGTTGCCTATATTTGGATTATCTTCAGATCTAAGTGTGATAGTTCTAAATGTGATTAGTGACAGACATTTCCTGAAATTGACAGTTATTATATACTAACAGAAATTGTCTCTTAGTCTGTTATATTTCAGTTTATGTCCATGTATATTTATCGTATTATTGATTGAAGAAAGGCCATAGTTGAAAAATGGATTTTCTTTTCATTTTCATTAGCTGTTATTGTTTTTAGGAATAGAGCAAATCTATTTCTATTTAAGATAATACATTTATTTGTATTGAAATCCAATTATAGACTTTTAATAATTGAAGTTTATTATTTTTATTTCAGCATTACTTATGTGTTTATTAATATTTGCTTGGGATATTCATAAGTTGTTAATATTGTTAATAGATCATAATGAGTAATATTTATTTAGAATTCCATTAGAAAAAGATATCGTCTAGACAAACTGATATTGTTATCTATTTGTTTTTATCTGTGTAATGAGGAAGAGTATCTAATGTGGAGTGTTTTAATTATACTTATTGAGAGGTGTCAATCACCTTTGGATTCTGTATTTTCTTTTAGAAATAATTACTATTAATCCATCAGCTTCAAATGTTGAATGTGATGTGATGATATTGTGTTACTTTGTGAATTTATTGATCCTCAATATAACTTATTTTCAACCTCATAATTTTTAAATTATTTGCTTCATTTGACATTTGTGATTGTATTTGCTTTACAAGTTCAATAATATGGCCTATTGGTCATGTTGATTTGTGGGGGAATCGGATGGATTCCATTCACAATAATTTATGCCATTTAATTTACTAGAAATTATTTAGTGGATATTGATAAGTTTAGCCACATTATTTGAGCTATTTATATTTAACATATTATGAAGGTTCAAAAGCATCATATAGGTTTTTTCGAACTTGTGGTTCCATTGTAAATCTCTTTTAATTTAATGATTTTATCATTTTTAGTATTATCTGTTGAAATTAGCAAGATGCTTGTTAAACTATTGCTTTATGTTGTTGAAAGTGTTTTTTTTGTTCTTTTCATTTCTTTAATTTCCTAAAACAGAATAGAGTGCGTTTATTTATTTACTAAAATTGTTGTTGGAAGAAATAACTTTTTGTGTCCGATATCCAATAGTAAAAAAAATCTGTTTAAATCGATACAATATAGCTTATTACATGAGTTAGTGACTGTTTTCCAGAAAGCTTACTTCATTTACTGTTATCATTAGTATTTTTCACAACTAAATATTATTGATTTAAAAAAACATTTTATCATCAGTTTAATTTATAATGATGTGTGTTTACAGCCCTGAGGAAGCTGCAAACACAGCTGGTAAAATGATTGGTGATTATCTGATAACAAAGCAAACTGGAGAAAAAGGTCGTATTTGTAATTCAGTAATGGTTACTGAAAGGAAATTTCCACGTAAAGAATACTATTTTGCAATAATGATGGAAAGAGCATTTAGTGTAAGTAATTTAAATGATATTTGTGGTTTCAAAGTTCAAGATTAGTGAAATCTAAGTATAAAAAAAAAATATAAATTTTGTCAGTCCACATTGCCGATAAAGAAACGTTTTAAACTTAGTAGTCATTACTCATAAATTGTTTTTCTCCACACATTAGCATTGTAACTGGTTTGCCTTTTTTTTTTTTTTTTTATTTGATTATTATAAAATTATAAAGCGGTAAGACTCAACAAGATATTAAAAAGATTGGTGCTTAAAATATGTCTGTCAAGTGGGTCAGTGTTGCTACCTTACAACTTTTAGTAAGTACATAAAGGGGAAAAACCTTTATTAATTGTGGGAGAAAAAAGGAAGGAAATTTAATGTTTTTATTTTAATTAACTTTAATATATATATTGCCTATTTGTATTGATGGTGAGAAATCAAAAATAAATTAATCACACATAAATTGAGTCAGGTTTTTAAAATTATTTAACTTAAATAAATATAGGAGCAATTTAGTCTGGGAAAGGACAGTGAAAGAAAAACAATTAAACAGTTTTTAACTATTTATTGTCTGCCAATGTTTCGACCCTTATTGTGGGTCATCATCAGGACGATACTAGGCGTAAGCTCAGAACAATCGTAACAATAGATTTATATCTAACAATAGATTGTTGCAAGTTTGAGCCTACAATTACCCTAATGGTGACCCACAATGTAGATTGAAACGTTGGCAAGTATTAAGTTGTTCTATTTAATAATTTATTTTTTGGAGTGAAATCATATCTTTGTTTAATGGTTATTAAAGAATCATAGTAAGTAATAGTTAAATAATTATTATTCAATTTTTTTGTTAGGGTCCAGTTGTTATTGCTTCATCTCAAGGTGGTGTTAACATTGAAGAAGTAGCAGCAGAGAATCCAGATGCTATACTTTACATTCCCATTGACATTACAACAGGTATTTTCCTATTTTATTAAAGAAATATTTAAGATAATTGCTATTAGATTTTTCCTATTGAAATCTAACCCTAAATTTTCCCATAAGCTAGATCTTATTTTTTTTTTGTTTACCTTATTGTACGATCCATATTAGCAAAGTGTTTTGTCTTACAAGAATGGAGAAATGTCTATTAGATCCGTCTCGTTTTGCCTTCCCTCATATTGTTCGAGGTGCCTTCCTCTATCTCTCTGGCAATAAGATGAAATCTGTTTGATTCCTCAATCTCTCTGGCAATAAGATGAAACTAATTCATTTTATCCCCCTTCTTCTTCTATTTTGTTTACATGTATACATACATCAATTTTGTAATATACTTAGGAATATATTGATAAATAAAATTTCAGAATAAGGAAAAAAATGTTAATTCCAAGTTAATATTTGAAATAATGGATTAGCCTTTAATCTGCTATATTTTTTTAGATGAGATATATATATAAGTTCCAATATCATATATATATCCAGTTTATACCTATTTTCTGCCTTTGTTATTGTCCTCTTTAACTTTTAATCTGCTACAGTTGAAAAATTGATTTCCAAAAGGTATCGACATTTGTTATAAAATTGATATTTTTACATATTTTTGTACTAATCATTTAGTATTATTGAAATCCTCCATCCGATTTTATCTGAAGAACACTTAAGTCCTTCCAAAAAATGTATTTATTTTCAAAAAGTACTAATTACTCATTTAACTTCGTTCCGAATCATACTAAAACATTTCCATATAAAACATGTTGTTGATAAATAACTATACATATTTAATTAATAAATAACATTTTAATGCCTAAATAATAAAATACATTTATTTAATAGTAAATTAATGAGAGATTTTGCCATTTTTCATTTCATTCATGTATAATTTCCTTGAATGGATTGGATATTGGACCTTTTAGAAAGCAGTTTCTCAATTGTCGAATCTACATTGATTTTTAACATTTTCTTGCTCTTTTTGATGTGCATTAATAGATTTTTCCCTAACACAAATGATAAAATTAGATAATTTAAATGTCTTTATAAAATGATTTATATTTTTTTTATTATGTATGCTTTTTTTTTTTTGGAGTGAATAATTTTAATTATAAGTTCTTTAAAGAACAAATGATGCACATTTTTCACTTTATTTAAAAAAAAAAAAAAAAAAAAAAAGTAAGTAAAAAATGTGATATTGTTTTTTGAATAACCTATAATGATTTATATATTTTAATAGTATCCTGAATGCCCATCAATATGGATATTAGGAAAGGTTCAATGCTGTTTATTATTATTTTTTTCCAGGCATTTCTAAGCAACAAGCTGAAGAAATTGCAGTGAAGGTAGGCCTGTCTGACAAGAAAGAACAGACAGCTCAGATGTTATTAAATATGTACGACCTCTTTGTTAAAAAAGATGCTCTTCTCATTGAAATTAACCCTTATGCAGAAGATTCGAATGGAGATTGTATGTATACAACTCTCCGAGGAAAATCTTTTTACTCAATAATTATTTCTATTCGATTTTAAAGAAAGGTATAATTTTTTTTTCAGATTTCAGTCTTGATGCTAAATTTAGATTGATGATAATGCCGAGTTCAGGCAAAAAGAGCTGTTTGAGCTAAGGGATTGGACGCAAGAAGATCCTAAAGAGGTTGAAGCTGCAAAACACAATCTTAACTATATCGCACTTGATGGTAAGATTTTATTTTGAAAATATTCCATCCAATGAGTTAGTAAAATAAGTTTATTGATAGGAATATAGCTCTTGTTGATTACGAGCTTACTTCACTCTGTTGTTTTATGAACTCTTCTAAAATAAAATGCTTTGAGTTTGTTTCATTGTGAGCTAACATGTTAGCTCACTTGGTAATGATATTTGGTAACAAATATTTGGTTTGGTAATGATGATAAATATTTGTGATTATGGAATACATAATCTTATTAAATTTTTTTATTTTATTCAGGTGATATTGGTTGCCTCGTGAATGGTGCTGGTTTAGCTATGGCTACAATGGATATTATTAAACTTCACGGAGGAGAACCAGCTAATTTTCTGGATGTCGGTGGTGGTGCTACTGCTAATCAAGTGAAAGAGGCTTTCAAAATTATAACTGCTGATCCTAAGGTGAGTGAATCGTTTACTTATGTACGCATATTCATAAGTATATACAGTAACATATGCATATATGCATAGGTGAATGTTGACAACTTCTGATATGTCAACCTAAATCTTTACATTTTTCAAATAACTTTCTAACTTCTACCTGATAAAGTCAATATTTGTCATGCCTAGTTATTAAATCTTAAAAACGATGACGAAAGTATTTAGAATTGTTATTTTTTGAAGTATTGGTAATGAAGATTTTATTGAGTAAATGAAAAGTAATTTTTATTCTGGGACATTGTGCCTTTTAATAAGAATAAAGTACAATGAAAATAAACGTAATAAAGGCTTCTTTATTACAATCATTACATGAGATATCTAGCCAACTAGATAATCTAAGTAAATTATGAAGTTATATATAGTCGAAATAATGAAAGATACAAATAAAAACAGATCACACCTTTGAATGAATTTAGTTGTTTATAATTAAGCCGAAATATACTACATGTGTACAAAAGATTGATTTTTGAGATGTTGGATAAATAAATGGTGTTTGTAAGTGGTTAGAGATGACACTTAATAGAGGGAGGTGGGTAAATAATACCTGAATGTGGTAGCATGGACCATAAAGTAATTTTCAAAGGAAACAGTTCTATGAGAAGGTATATATAAATGGTTAAGTTGAGATCTTGTGTTAAGATATGCACAGAAGAGCGCGGAGTAAGGAGGTCAAAGATATGGGAAGGTTTTCTGGCTCTTAAGGATTAAAATAAGAAGATGCCAAGTAGGTATTTTCTTTGGAAATCAGGATAGAACCACCTTTGACCAGAGTACCAGTGAGAAGCGTGTGATCTCTGTAGAGGCCGTACAAAAAGTCTTATAAACCTATTCATCAAACTTTTTAGCCTCATCTCCTTTTTGCCACTGATTCCTCCATATACTAGGCATCCATAGTCAAAGTGGGGAGTAGTTAATATATGAATAAATCGAAAAAAATATAATTTTTTTGCATCTGATTAAAAAGTCTTTGTAATGACTCAAACTGTTAGAAAAATTATGTTGGTACGTTTGACTAAGTAGGCATTTCCCGAAATTATTTTTAGACTTTTCCCTTTTTCAATCTAAACCTCCTGATCTAGGCTCTGTGCATTTTTTTTTTAAAATTGTTTGTCTATGATTTTAAAATGGGATGGATGTAAACATTAGATGAACAAAGCTGTTTGTAAAAATTTTCAAGATCCGTGATAATATGTTTTTGTTATTTTAAAATATAAACAAGCAAGTATATATGGCGACTGATCATGAGTATGGCTTTTTTTATTTGATAAGTGATTGTGAAAACAAGTAAAATACAGAAAAAAGTATCATGTAGATGTTATCAGTATATGTTGGACATAAAGTCTGCCTATAAATCACAAACCATTTTTACTTTCACTTACCTATTTATGGAATATATAGTAAGGGAAAGTATTGCAAATTGTAAAATTTCTTCCTCTAAACTACTTTTAATTTTGTACATTCCAAAAGATTAACCATATCATCTTAATGACACCGAAGAAGGGCTAAATATCAAACTTGAACGAATTTGATAAACAACAAAAGGAGAAAAGTGCCAACAATTTTTTACATATTTTTAATAAGAATTCAAAATGCATTCTAGTGAACATCTAATCATGGTTGTTTATTATAAAAATAGATGCATAATTTTTATTTCCGTTCAAATGAATGATCAGGAGATGCTGCAGTACACTATGGTGACAAATATTTTAGTCTATGATTTATTTATCAATTAATCTTTTTATTTTATTTTTTGTGTAGGTTTATGCTATCATGGTCAATATCTTTGGTGGAATAATGCGATGTGATGTGATTGCTGAAGGAATAATTGCTGCTGTGAAGGAACTTGACCTTAAAATACCAATTATTTGCAGACTTCAGGTATGTTATTATATGATTATAGATTCTCAGAAGAAATTCATTTTGCTATTTTAAGGAAAGTAGAAAACCATTTATGACTATTTTATTAAAGCAGTCATTATACGTAGAGAGGATGTATTAGATTATACTATACTCCTGCTAAGGATCTCATGCAGTGTCAGAGATCAGCCTTAATGCAATCCTCCTATCGACGCTTCGGCCTACTTTTTAGACTCCGTTCCTCAGCGAGCCCAACAACTTTACTAGCCCATTTGAGTCTCCGCAATGCTATCAACCGAATTATATTCACAGGATACAAGCTCCGCTATTCCACATTGTCAACCTTCTAAACTCCCCAGTGGCCTCATCTCTCTTCGGACCAAATATTTTTCGCAGTACCTTATTTTGAAAACCTTAAACCGTTGTTCATCTTTCAAGTAAGTGGTCACGTTTCACATCCGTAAAGAACTGTCAGAAGAATAATAAATATTCTAACCTTAAAGTTTATAGACAGAAGCTGCAAGCTAAGTAATTTAGAAACTGAATAATAACACACATTTCCCACCTTTAACCGGGACTTTATTTCTTCCTGGATTTCATTTTTTCTTGTTATATTTGAACCTAAATACTTGAATGTCTCTATGTAAAATTCAATATGTTTAAAATATTTAGTTCTTTGAAATCTTGGACTTGATAAAAAGGTCATTTTTTTATACACAACATTACCAACTCCTGTACCTCAGTAAGTAACTTTACTTATCTACCCTGTGGTGTATATTCTTACAAGAACTGCATTGGTTGATTTTGTAGAAACTTCTGCTAAAGGTTTTGATTAAACACGGTTTTCAGCTTGTTTCCTTTCGCCTACAACACGCCTTGATGATCACCCACAATGGGGTCAAAAGTTGGCAAAAACTTTAAACTACTCCATTGTTTCATTCACCGACTGCCACCCGGACTAATTCCTTTTAGTAGTTAAAACATTTACTTTTGTTATTGTAAACCTTTTATTCCCTCTTTTAACTTAAGGCTTTTTCATTTTTCAGGGAACTAATGTTGACGATGCAAAGATATTGATCGCTCACTCAGGAATGAAAATTCTTCCTTGCGACAACCTTGATGAAGCAGCACGCTTAGCCGTTAAATTGTCTTCTATAGTTGGTCTTGCACGAGCAGCTCACCTTGATGTGAACTTTGAAATGCCGCTTTAAACTCATATTTTAAATGTAAAGCCCCACCATGATATATAGTTGTCTATAATATTATTTCTATTCCTTTCATAAAGGTGAATAATCCTTAGTCCAGGAATGTGATATTGATTTATTTATTCATAGATCAACTTTGTCAATGATGTATGTTTATGTTAAATTTAATTAGTGATATGTTCAAGCCAAATTTTATCCTGAAGATTTTGGTAGAAATGATAAATATTTGTATCAATTCAAACCATATTCATCTTCACTAATTTTGAAGGATTTTTAATCAAAAATGTGTATGTGATTTTTAATTTGAGGTACAATATTAAACATTATTAAAAAGATTATTTATTTATTACATATAACTTATTGTTGTTATTTTATTTTATTTTTTATTAAGTCTTGTTCATGTTTGATATATCTTTATAAATGTTAATTTTATATTGAACCATTAATTTATAAATAGTTTTTAACTTCTACTCAATGTTATAAAACTAACTTATTATTAAATTATTAATGACATTTTCCATGGATTTAGTATTAAACTGCAATTATACTAATTTTTACAGTACATAAATAATTTCATTCAATTTTGTTTTAAAATATTAATATTAAGATGATTAAATTTCAATATTATTAGCTTTAGAATTAGATCAGTTCGTTGGGGATTTAGTCAGGAAATAAAACAGATTAATAAGAAAAGTTATGTTTGTATTAGGCACACAAATATATCTTTTCTTATTATTAGCACCATCCAACAACTTATCCAGTTGTTTATATTCTACGGTTAACTACTCCTCTATAATTTTTATTATATTTTAGCTTTTTTTTTTTTTTTTTAATTAAGGCTGCCAGTTACTTTTTATCACCAAATGATTACTGTAAAAGTAATTACTTTAATTAACATATGATTAGGTAAACAAGAACACAGTTTATCACGTTCATGCCAGCTTGACTGTTCCGTGACCCACACTTGACTATTCTGTGAGGTGTAGTGCATTCGATGCCTGGAACTGTTGTGATCTCACATTAAACACGTTCGAACTTGCAACAATGTTGCCCTGCCTCAAGTGAAAAAAAAAATAGATATACACACGGGCATGAACGTGTCAATGACATATTTATTTTAATTTAATACCAAGACAATGACAAAAAAAAACCTTAGTATGAATTTAAACTGGAAAAAAGCAGCCATGTCTTCAAATATTTGTTGAAATAAAGGTTAGTTACTGTTCCTTTGTCTCCATAAAAACTCGCACAAATAAGAATCCCTCCTTGTGCCTTTTTTCTATTTCTCCTTTTAGCTTTCATCCAGAGATTCAGTTGTCTGTGTGTTGGCTCCTAGTATAGTGTCTACAAACATTTTTGAATGATTCACTGTAAGGTGCACGTAATTCATAGAAGTTAATGTTTCATCTAACCCTTAACATGCTTTCCAGCAATCGGAAATGTTTGTTTTTCCTGGCCTTATTAAAGCTTTTATACAATTTAGAAGAGTTTATGATGTCCTATTAGGTACTGCAAAGAGAAAATATTCTTTGGTTGTTGATTAGATCCAAAGCATTTGATATCCAACAAAAAGAGAAAAAGGAAAAATTTCTTTTCATGGAATATTTGAGTTTTTGAGCATAAAAAGAATAATATAGATGTATAATATATCGTTGGAAAGAGAAAGATTTTAGAAAAAATGTTATCTTATACAAAAAGTTGTAAAAGTGACGAACAGAGCATAAACTGATTATTAAACGTAACAATTTTTATGTAATAGTTGTTAAATTGATTTTAACAGCCAGTCTAAGTGAAAGTCGTGTGTTGCCCGCATCAGATATTATATTAATAAATTTATTAATGTCTGTTCATGTTACAAATGTACCTCAGATAATCCTGCTTGACCATCACATGAACTAAATCAATTTAAAATTAAATAAAGGTACTTTAGAGGAAGAAACTTTATAATATCAGTATAAAAGCCCTGTCAGACCGTTTCAATCAGAATGAAACCTAAATCATATTAAAGCCCATTAAATTGTATACTGCTATAGCAAGTTTTGGTAAAATTGTTTTAGTCAAGTATTTTGAGAAAATGTACAAAATACATTGTGTAATGTTGCTCTTATGGTCCACCGATTTTGTTAAAAAAGTTGCTCTCACATCTCAGGCATATATGCTTCTAAAATATAAAATTTTAGTTTTATGGTTTTTGAGCAGACTTGCACATAGACCTTTTTACAGGACTGGGTCATTTGGATTAAGAGGATCCTATAACATATATTTCCGGTGAAAACTTGAATTAAACAAATGTCTAGTTAAAACAATCTTTAGCATGTTTAAGAAAATTTAGTTAGTAAAAATATTTTGAAACATATACTAGAAATAAGAAATGCTACAGAGTAAAATCTCCTTAACCCTTTAGCGTCCGTCTACTGCACAGGTAGAGCAGGCTTGCTGGTAGTGAAGGCATTGTGCCTGCTGCACCAACTACTTTTTGACTTCATGTTTTTTTGTTAATACCTTACAGATTAACAACATCCTTTTTGATTGGCATTGGACAATCACAGGTGGATTTAAAAACTTTTTTAATTAAAAAAAAAATTTGAATTTTTTTAATTTAATAAATTATGCATAATTCTTCAAATATGCAATATAAAGTTTAACCATTAGTATCCTAGATACATGATTCGGATAGGAAATTGATTTCCTGGGCGCTCAGAGGCTCTAAACAAAATATGCATAGAAATCTGCTCTCAGTATTACAGTCAAAAGTGGATCCCTACGATATCTGTTGTCAAGGAAACGTACTTCACATTGTAACCAGTCCAATAGATGACTCTAAAAACATAGCTGCTACAGTAGCTAACGGACTTGAAACGCTACTATAGTAGTCCATAGTCAGTGGGGTTTACCTTTCACCGGACTACGATAGTAGTCCACGGACTTTAAAGGGTTAAACACCCTAAACGAGCTACAGAGGTTATTTATTTCCAAAAGAATAGTTTGTGCAGATAAAAATGGAAATTTCGGAGTTTTATATTTTGAATTAATACATGTCCTCAAACTTTCTTGCAATTAATATTTTTTTAATTAAAATACATGATTTTTTTTATCTCAGGTGTCCAGCGTAATTCTTATATGGCAATAATAATAGGTCACCTTACTTAGTAATAAACTTATGACTAATATTTAACAATATATAATTAACAAATTCTAATAAACAATTTACAAACATAGATGAAACAACATAAAATAATCTAGACGATACACAATAAATATATCATAAAAAGCCATTAGAAAAAGATTAAACAATTATTAATATCATTACAGTCTTTTCAAGGGTTTTAATGGCATAAAACAGGAAGTTATATATTTTGGCAAATATTTCTAAGATTAAAAAGGTTAACAGGAAAAACGAAACAATATTAATAAATTAACTAAGCTAATTAAAGAGATCACTGCAACGACTGTATTTCATAGATTCAGTTAATCTGATGTCCATTTTCTTGTAATAACCGCTGTAATCGATCCGACTGCTTAACATTCTCAGTTCGTGTTTATTAGTCGAAGATAGTTCCAGCAGAAATTTTTTCAAAACGTCCTAAAACAAAAATTGAATTATAAATATAATATGTAAGCTTCACCTTAAGAAATTTAAGTACATGCCCACATTATAAAAAATGCAAATGATCACACAATGGTTTATAACAAACAATTGTTTATAAAGCTATATATAGACAGTTAACCAATATGAAAAGCAATAAATAATTAAAAAAACAATGGCCTAAAAGGGTCAATCACCACTGCTAAATTCAAAACGCTATATTTCTGCTTAACTGAACTGAATTCAATGATTCTTTTTTCGTTTTGTAGGAAATTTAATTGTCTATCAAATAGCACTAACATAAGAAAAATTTTGTTATTTATTAATTTGGCCAAACGGATTATTTTACTCATTTTTCGGGTTCTATATATCTTGAAATGTAAGCCCTCAAATTTAGAGAGGGAGTAATTTTTTTTTTTTGGGTCGATTACAAAGATCGTTATTGAAAATATTCAACTAAAATTAGAGCTTTGATACTTATATGAGATTCAGAATATTTAGATTAAGTGTAGTTGAAAATCTCAACTTCTTGGAAAACATTTATACTAGACTTTTTATTATTTATTTTTCTTTCCTTTTGATTTTCATTTGAATAAAATTTCCTGATTCAAGAACATTGTTTCTCTGTTATCAATAATAACCAAGATATCAGGAAATCATATCTCTTAGACTTGTTTGCTTGACCATTTAAGATTATTTTATTATTATTTTTGTTTATTTATTTTTTAAATAATTACTCACGCTTTATTGGTTTAAAAAAACTATTAAATTTATTCTCTACCTTCAAAAATAACTGAGTTATTGAATTAAATCACTTTTTAAAACTAATCAGCTAATATCAACGTCTAGGTGTTAGGATCATCGTTGGATGCCCTCATATTTTAGAGCCAAATATTTTCAAAAAATTGGTCCAGTAGTTTTGGAGCAAAGCCAGGGACAACGGACAAACAGATTTTTTTTAAATTCGTTTTTCGGGTTCTACATAACTTGGAACTTTTGAGAGGGGTAATATTTTTTTGGGTTGTTTACGAAGGTTTATTATTGAAAATAATTAAAAAAAAAAAAATAAATAAAAATTTTCTAAATCACACAATAGGTTTTATTAAGTTTTGAAAAAAGAAAAGGAAGTTATGCTGCAACACTCTCTGTAATAATAAAATTTATTAAAAATAATTAAAGCACTAATATAATATACCTGGTAGTTTCTATTTAATATGTTATATTGAGCTCTCATAGAAGATAAGAAGCTACTGAACTTCCTGTTGGATTGGCTGATGGTTGCTTCTAAGTCATGATTACTACCATGGACATTGATATGTTCTTCTCGCTCTACGCGCAGTGTGTACTCTTTCGCTACATGGCAACAAAACGTCTCTTCTAATGATTCCAATTCAAACACTAAATCCCATATAAGTCGTAATTCATTTATAAAAGTCTGAAAACAAAAATAAATTTAAAAAAATAAAATAAATTATTAGAATTAAAAAGCAACAAACATAACATGAATTTTAAGAGATATATAGTTAGTTCAGGTAGTAGTTATAAAAACGCTGCAAATTATTACACAATGGTTTATTATTTCCAAATATCTATATTTGGGCATAACTGTTAAGATAGCTGCTAATACTTTTGATCTTCAATAATAACCGAATTTTGGTTGAATTACATCCACTATAATTTGTGACTTGAACATATAGATCAGCTTATTTTTTTTTTCTGTTCATCGCGCTTTTCTGATTCTAAAACTTTAAACATATATTTTCTCAATCTTCAAAAATAACCAGCTGATATCGACGTCTAGGTGTTAGGATCATCGTTGCATGCCCTAGTATTTTTGTAGCGAATTCCAAAAAAATTGGTCCCGTAGTTTTGGTGGACAAACGGATATTTTCTTATTCGTTATTTAGGATCAACCTATCATGAAACGTATGCCCTCAAATTTTATGGGTCAAATAATTTTATAAAATGTCAATCTTAAGTATTTAACACTGAGTTGGCAAGTGTTCCTGATTTGTTATCAAAGTTACTGGAGGACACATGATCCATATCGGAAAGTGAATGTGATTTTTCATTTTTAAAACTTTTTTTTTTAGTTTAAACCTAGCTTGAAGTTTCATTAAGTGATTCTGAATTGTCAGGGTACAAAAAAAAAAAAAAAAAGTTATATCATAAATATACTGCTAGTAGTATATTTATATCATTTATCTGCATAGATAAGGCTTTCTCCTTACATGAAAACATACTATCATAAAATCGAAACCATAACTGAGCATTATCCCTCCCTGGCTCCATGTCTACATCGATGGTTCAGCAGAACATGCAAATTACAATGGAGGAGCAGGCGTATACTCGTATCTATTTCAGATCTCGAAGCTGGAAGGAAAATGGTCTGCAAATTTCGATAGTGAAATTTGTGCTATATTACTAGCTTTGCAAGCTCTCATAAATATAGATGCAGAGAGAATTGTCTTATTTGTGGATTCACAGACAGCCATCATAGCAGCTACGCAGCCAAATGCATCTCAAGAAAATGATGCAGTGAATTGCCAATTAAAAATTGAACAGCTGCTTCAACAAGGTAGGCAGATGGTTTTCCAATGGGTACCTGGTCACTGTGGTCTCCATGGGAATCAAGTAGCCGACAAGCTTACAAAAGAAGGTGCAGCTTCGGAACAGTTGCACAATCGAATTTCTTATCGTAGAGCTAGAGATGAAGTTAAGAGGGCATATCATGCTCTACTAATGGATCCCCAAAGCCTCAGTTCTATCAACAAGCACTGGGCTAAACTCCTTATAGAAGAACAACGGATACCATTAGATTCGAGGAGAAAAGATGCAGTTGCAGAGTTCCGAATGATTACTGGCCATGACTACCTCGTGAAACACTTGCATCGGATTGGAGTGGTAGTCTCCACTTTGCTGCCTATGTCATGCAAATAGTGAAATGGATGCAGTGCATCTAGAAGTATGCCTCCGATTACAAAAAATAAGAGTGAAACCCCATCCAGATCGGAGTGGTACTGGGCAGCCAGATCCCTTATGGTGGAAGTCGAAATGGGAAGGCATAATTAAAACTAAACAAAAAAAAAAAACACTATCACGAAATGATCTATTATGCATAATAAACATTGATTTAATGCGGTTTAATCTCAGAAGTGATACTGGTACACTTTATTCTCCAATTTTAAAAAGCATCCAATTATCCCGAATAAATCAAATATAAAATATACT
The DNA here is from genome assembly GCA_023052935.1 of Piezodorus guildinii. NCBI lineage: Eukaryota > Metazoa > Arthropoda > Insecta > Hemiptera > Pentatomidae > Piezodorus > Piezodorus guildinii. The sequence continues at coordinate 26,911,702 of CM041296.1, read as the reverse complement.
CACCCTAGAATCTTTATCTTGAAAAGTTTTAATTTGCATCTCCATGATAAATTCATCATGAGCTTTGATTACGTCGTCGAAGGATTTAGCTTTAGAAAATGCTAATTGAAATTTTTCCCACAAGCATTCAACAACCTCAAATGATATGTAATAATGAAAGTGCTGAGCGAAATGTAATAACTCGTGTGACAACCCATCTGCTAAAACCAGGACCCCATTTATTTCTGAAAAAAAAAAAGAAGCTAAATTTCTGAAAAATTCAGATTAAACTAATATAATTAAGAAAAAATAGAATAAAAATGTTTTAATACCAGGCACTCTATCCGCCAACCAATTCAATGAGTTTTTGTTAGCCCATCTTTCTTTCCTCAAGCTGAGTAGAATATATTCCATACGTTTCGTACGCCATAAAAAATTGAACATGTGACTGTATGCACCTTCCTTTATTTTCAAGGCCTGCAAATTAAAGTGAAAGAGAAAGTTATAAGATTTCTTTATTCACAATTTACAAAAACATACAAAACTAATAGTCCAAAAGCTGGTAACATTTTGAAAATTCATTTCAAGTTTTTGATATTTCTTAAATTCATTTGATGTTGAGAATGATGAGCCGCATTTGGCAGATATTCCATTAATGTTTTTGTTATAAACTATAAAATTTTAAATCTTTGCTAAATACTGTCATTTTTTTATAAATTTAAAAATTTATAATTGCATGGTGCTGGATACGTGATGGGAAATCATGACTTGTTCTTTTTGGTATTTAAGTTTAGTTATTTAAGATACACAACTACACTCACATATTCATATCTCTCTGTAAGGTTTACAATTCATATATATGTATTTTTGTACTGATATATTTATAAACGTTTGGAAGAAATAAATAAATACCGCATCAAGAGGATCGTGCATTATATACTGTAACCCAAAGACATCGGATCCCCAGTCTCCACCAGAAGCAACTAACAATTTAACAGACACCCTGTTTAGTATTTCAGGATCTTCGTATCTTGCTAATGTAGCTCTCTCAGCTGAAGATTTAAGGGACATCAGTTCATGAAATTGTAATTTACTAGCTAGTTTCCGCATTTCAGGTCTAAAACAATATAATTAGAAATGATTTAACTTCATTTATTTAATTTCAAAATAGTTTAAAAAAAAAAAAGTAAAAATGACATACTCGACAAGTTCCATATAATAATTAACGAAATCTCCTTGCCCAAGCAATATATATCTCCTCAGCCCTTGAAAGTGTTGAAACAGCTTGAATTCATTGACAAGAGTATCCAGCACTTGTTTTGATGTCTCTTCAAATATAGCTAATATTGTCTCCGAGAGCTTACTTCTGGGGTCTGTCAAGTCGAGTATAGTAACATCTGGAACAAATTAAAAAAAAAAAAAAAATGAATTATAACCTCCTAATAAAGAGATATTAAAAAAAATTCCTTCCTTGCTCACATTATCATAAAATATATTATGAAGGAAGATATGGTTCAGGTGGGGGAAAGAAAGAAAAAAGAAAAGAAAATAGTGAACAAATAATTATTATCCAACATATCGACCCACCTTGCGGGTACAGGGCTAAAAAACAAGATAATTGTAGGTGGATAGAAATAATTGGAAGTCAGTCTTTTTTAATACTTTAATTTTTCTGACGTTTCTGCTCAAACTTGTGAGCCATCATTAGGGCATTACTGAGCCATGTAAAGCATAAACTTGTTCAGTTTAAGCTTGACATGGAACAGTACTGTCTTGATGAAGGTTCACACACAAGTTTGAGCCAAAATGTCAGCAAAATTAAAATATTAAAAAAGACTGACTACCAATTATTTCTACCTACGATAATTTCTACAGTCGACTATACATCCTCAATAAATTGTAGGTGTTTGATAATATCAGAAAAAAACAAAAAACAAATAAAATTAAAGATGGATAAAATTGAATACAGAAAAATAAAGAAATAATATATCAACATGAGTAAATAGAGAAATGGAAGATAAATATAGTTAAAAAAAGTATGTGAGGTAACATGAAGCAAAGCAAAAGCCAGATGCCAAACAAAAAAAATAAAATAGAAAATGAAATGTAAATATAAGTATAAAAGAGATAGTCAATAGATTTTATAGGAAATATGAACATTAAAAGCAATAGTATGATATGTAATAATAAAGGAAGTTGTGCCTGACTTTCTCACCACAAAGTACGAAGGCAAAGTTATAGTGAATTTAACAACTAACAACAAATAAACTTGAGGGAGGTGGCACATCCAGTATGTTAACAGTTCTATGTATAAATAAAAAATCTTGAGTCAATTGTACAATGTAGAAAACTTTGACGTAGGCTATGTAGTGAGTATTTAAATAAACACTCAATAAAATATATTAATTAAAACAAAAAAAGAGATGTGAAAATATATCTCGATCAATTTTTTTCCTTTTAAAACCCATATATTTTACAAGAGGGGAATAATGAAAGGGCCTAGCCGGATAAGCATGTGAAATCTGCCCCCGCGTGTATTTGAACCAAATTTATACCATTGAGTCACACTTATGAGAAACAACCTTACGCAAATTATTAGCCCCTTAATCCTAACGGGAGGAAGTTATGGAGGGGGAAAGATAAAACAAAAAAAATTGTTTTCTCCTGAACAGCTCGACCGATTTTCATGAAAAAAATATATGTTATGGATTTTATAAATAGGTTTCAAAAAATATTTTTTTAAATTTTTTCCCACGAAAATGTTGGTCCCAAAAATTTTTTGAATTTTTCAAAAAAATATTTTTTGGTTATGATGGTTTGGTACACCTCCAATTTTTCGCTACTTTATTTCATTATAGGGTTCTCTGTAACATATATTTTTTTCAATTTTATCGGAAGTGTACCCCATGGTGAAAAATTAAAAAAACAATTTTTTCTCCTGAACGAATCAACCGACTTTCACAAAAAAAAATATATGTTAATGGTTTTCTAATAGAGTTTCAAAAAATATTTTTTTGAATTTTTTATTTCGAAAACGTGAATCAAAATTTTTATTTTTAATTTTTCAAAAATAAATTTTAAATTATGTTGGATTAGTACACCAACAATTTTTTACTAATTTGATTCATTGGAGGGTCCTGCTCAATACTTTTTTTTTTTCAAGTTGGTCTAAAATGTACCCAATAAGGAAAAATAAAAAAAAAACAGCATGTTTTCAGCTCTCTGAGTAGTAGCTGGTCACGCATGAAGAGTAGGGATACAGCTATAGGATCGTAATGTCATTAGATATCACTTACAAACTATGCACATTCATAATATTTATTATACCTATTATTATAGGTATCTTATATTCGATCGAATATATATATTTTTTTTTTGTAATTAGTTAATTTTTTTTATTTGGATAACTACTACACAGCACTATATGCTATATTTATATAAAACGTAACTAAAAAGATTCTTTTAATATATATTTTTTATATTATTATATGTTAATCAAAAAAGTTATGATGACAGACTTGCATGAAGTGTTCGAAAAAAGCCTGTCGACTGTTAAGTTTTTTGATTAACATATAATAATATAAAAAAATAATAAAAATTAACTAATTACAAAAAAAAAAAAAAAATATATATTCGATCCAATATAAGATATTTATAATAATAGGTATAATAAAAAGTATGTATGTGCATAGTGAGTAAGTGATATATAATGACAGTACGATCCTACAGCTCTGTCCCTACTCTTCATGCGTGACCAGCTACTACTCATAGAGCTGAGAAAAATGCTGTTTTTTTTTTGTTTTTTTTTCCTTATTGGGTACATTTTAGACCAACTTGAAAAAAAAAGTATTGTGCAGGACCTTCCAATGAATCAAATTAGTAAAAAATTGTTGGTGTACTAATCCAACATAATTTAAAATTTATTTTTGAAAAATTAAAAATAAAAATTTTGATTCACGTTTTCGAAATAAAAAATTCAAAAAAATATTTTTTGAAACTCTATTAGAAAACCATTAACATATATATTTTTTTTGTGAAAGTCGGTTGATTCGTTCAGGAGAAAAAATTGTTTTTTTAATTTTTCACCATGGGGTACACTTCCGATAAAATTGAAAAAAATATATGTTACAGAGAACCCTATAATGAAATAAAGTAGCGAAAAATTGGAGGTGTACCAAACCATCATAACCAAAAAATATTTTTTTGAAAAATTCAAAAAATTTTTGGGACCAACATTTTCGTGGGAAAAAATTTAAAAAAATATTTTTTGAAACCTATTTATAAAATCCATAACATATATTTTTTTCGTGAAAATCGGTCGAGCTGTTCAGGAGAAAACAATTTTTTTTGTTTTATCTTTTCCCCTCCATAACTTCTCCCCCGTTAGGATTAAGGGGCTAATAATTTGCGTAAGGTTGTTTCTCATAAGTGTGACTCAATGGTATAAATTTGGTTCAAATACACGCGGGGGCAGATTTCACATGCTTATCCGGCTAGGCCCTTTACATAAGATGGAAAGAGGTCATTAATAAAAATGGCAAATTATTGAGAAAATGTATTTTTTTGTATGAAAAAAAACTTGTTTTATTTCACCCTTCAAAAACTTCACTTTCAATAGTATCAAGTATGTGAAACTAAAAATAAACACATTTGTATTTACAAGCACTACAATGAATATATTCCACGCATAAAGTTTTATTTTACATTTCATTTATTTCACATTTAAAAAATTATTATTACTTCAGTAAGTTTCCGATATGTTTTATTCAGTTTAGCACTCAATAAATTATTTTGTCGATTATTTTGTAATGGTCTATACGGTTTCCAAAATGCTTATTAAAACAAAATAAAAAGACAATATTAAGTCAACTTAGAGAATGATGAATGTATGTTAAATTCATGATTTAGTCCATTCAGGTTAATGATTACTAATGACATAGTACAAAGATAAAGGTGATATACCTTTCATTTTGTGGAGTCTTTCTCTAGCCCCTACAATAGGTGTTTTCTTTTCACAAATAACATTAAGGAAGTTAACAGCTTTTCCAGATCGTAAAATCATTTGTGCCTGTTTTTCTGACATAACATTTGGTATTAAATCCTGCCTAAAATAACAGACAAAAAAAGTCATGGCAATCAAAAGAAAAAAACAAAACAAAACAAGATATGGCTTATAATCAAATGATACGTAACTTTTAACAATAGTTATAAATCCATAAAGATTTATAATAGAAATGCAATTAACAGAAATTACAAATTAACTTAACACATGTAAATATTACCTAAGTACGAATTTATCCCTCCATATATCTCTGTCGTGGCAGTTGGTATTCAGTGATATAAAAAAATTCATTATGAGGATCAAACAGCTCGCCTTCAACCATCCAATTAATAATCATATTTATGATAGGTCTCCCAGCCTATAAAAAGAAAATGTAATATATAGTACTATAAGACCATCACATCATCATTGTAAAAAAAAAAAAAAAATTAGTCTATAGCGGCTTTAGTAAAGAAAAGTGATAAATAAAAATGGTAAATATATGATAATCAAAAATAAATTAAAAACATAAACCTAACCCTAACCTTTTAAGTAATAACTAATAACAGGAAATCATCATTAAATGTTATCACTTGACTCAAGCAATCTTCCATGCGTTCAGTTTATATCAAATTTAAGTTTAGCATAAACAGAAAATTAAAATAATTATTCATCGCTAAAATATCTATAAGTCAATATCCAAAAACATTTCAGACCTACAGATGACCCTAGGATTTTTTAATGGGAGTAAAAAATCCTTAGTTATGCCATCCTTCGGAGGGGACGTTAAAAGGTGGTCAGGTACTCGTTAAAGATACCTATCCTAATTAAACCTGGATAGGCAAAATTTAGGACTCCCACAGTAGCATCGCCCAATTAGCCACAGCAGCATAAAAGGATGTTAAATAAATAAATAAACAAACAAAAATATTTCACTTACTACCTAACCTTAATAAATAATATGGTTTTAATTAAATAACATAAAAGTAGAAATGATGACACACACCACAGGGAGCTCTAAAATATGTATCCCCTGCTAAAACCACATTTCCCAAATTCCCCGAAAATCCATACCTATTCTCAAACAGCTCATAAGTTTCCATGAATCTTTTCCTAGAAGTATCCGTCATATCTTAGTGTCTTCTCCTATACTCCCCCACTTTGACTATGGATATCTTGTACATGGAGGACTTAGCAAAAACAAAATGAGACTAAAAAGATTAATGAATAGGTTTATAAGATTTATGCACAGGCTTCCCAGAAGTCACACGTCTCTTACTGGTATTCTGGTCAAAGGTGGCTCTATCCCCAAACCCAAAGAAAATACCTACTTGGCATCTCCCTATTCCAATCCTTGCGAGCCAGAAAACCTTCCTATTATATTTAACATCCATACTCTGCACTCTTTTGTACATACACTAAACACAAGATCTCAACATACCAATCTATACCTACCCTGTTATAGTACTGCCTCCTTTGAAAAGTCCTTTATCATCCGTGCTACTAGACTTTGGAACTCTTGTATTGTCATCCCTAACCACTTTCAAACACCTTAATTAAACCAGACATATTGGTTCTCCTCTGTTCATTGTACATTATTCTTAAGGGATGAAATGTTCCAGAATAAAAATTACTTTAAAAAAAACAACTCTAAATCTGAACATACCACAATAAGAATATTTTTCTTGAGTACATAAGGTGGCTAGTAGATTGTCTTAATAGTCATCTAGATTCAGAGCTAAGGTTCGATGGCCCATTATATACAGATGAGAGTGGGTGTTACTCATCTCCGGCTCTTGGGTTCAAATCCTAACTGCGGCAGAATAATTATTTATTTTGTTATTTCAGTGGTAGAGTGACCCTCCTAGGGCACACCTAGCCTCTATGAAGAGAGTACCTACAAATTATGAGAAAAATCTGGTGGCTGAATGTGATCTCAGTCTAATCATATCCTTGCACATCCCTTTGGCCTAAAAAAAGTATGAATCCCCCGTATGTACTGAACCTAAGACCCGTCATGGTTCATAATGATACGGGTTTTTATAAAATAAATAAATAATCTAAATCTATGGATTATAATGCCAACTTCATTACAATTTTTCTTTAATTTAAAACATAATTTTCAAACATCAGAAAAGAACTCACATGTATTATAAGTGAGGTAATAACATCCCTGTATCTCTCATCTCCATGGTGACGGAGGTGATCCAAAGCTGTCGTAGCAGTTCCAGAGCTAACATTTCGTACTGCATTTAATGCGTCGCAGACTGCCATCAGAAGTTGCATTGGTTCTTCAGTAAGGAAAGACAATTTTCTAAGAGTAAGCGAATTATCATCACAACCATATTCACGCAACGGAGTGTCGTCAGTTGTTTTACTGCTTTTCAAATACTGATGAGGAAACAGAAAGAATCAACTGATAAAATTACGATAAAAATAAATAATTTTAATTACATACATTGCACATATAGTTTAAAATTTACGATAATGAATAACGATACTGATAACTAAATATCACAATTATAAGCTTAGAAAAAACAATTTAAAATTATAATAGAAAAATATATTATTATTATTAGTTTTTAAATTTACAATATTTAATGCATTGCATAAAATAAGGACATTAATATGTATATAATTGTGTAATATCAGAAGTAGTAAATTGTGTAATATCAGTTAAGTACATAATTTTTATCAGCATAGTGCCTTTAGTTATCCTAATGTTAATTACCTCCAACATGTAATTAGTTGGAGGGCAAGCATTAGCTTTAACAGTTTAGCTAAACCTCTGTATCTTTTATTGGGATGATTCGTATAATATAAATAATTTCAAGAACTTCAATATTTTTTTTTTTTTTTAATATAGATAATTTTAGGTTTATAAATAATTTTTTACTCAATATTTAAAAAAAATATTTATTTTTTTTTTTTGTTTTAAAATTAAATGTTATGAGGTCAACTTTATATACTAAAATATAATTTGAATGTTGATTTAATGTGATGTTGTAAAATTAAATAATAATTTATTGGGATTTTTAATTTTAAAATATTTATATAAAAATTATTTAGAGGTTGAGAAAATGTTATTTAAATTATGACGCGATACTTTGTAATTTGTTCCTTTGAATTGTTATTAATCTGTTTTATATAAGATTTTTTATTTGAATTGTTATTAAAATTATAATAGAAGCATTACCTTAATCTAGTATTGTAATAGAAGCTGACAAGGCTAGTTAAGCTTAAGGTTTTTATTTTATTGACTGTATATGTGAATGTGAAAGATTAATGGTATGTAAATATTTTATAACAATATATAAATCTTGATGTTATAGATTCCTTAAAAATGGCTTAGGCCGAAACGTTGGAAATAAGAAAATATAAATAGTTGAGTGAAAAATATAGATATAAAATATATATAAATAAAAATACATAAAAACAATATAGATAGTAAAAATTACATATTGAAACAAAATTATGTATTTATCTTTTATATTATTAAAGCGGTTCAAAATCAATGTACACTTCTTCAAAACTAAACCCCATTAATGGATCATTTGGCAGTACATTTAGTTTAGGCTGCTACCAGCGTTTTGTTAAAACATTGATGCTGTTCACTTACTTTTTTTAAATTTATTTATTGGAATTTACAACTGTATAATGTAATACATCAAGTAAATTGGAATGAAATGTAAAAAGGCATGAAACACATGTAGAGAAGCTTCCCACTGGAAGCACTCTAAAAATGTTCTTAACAAGAAGCTCTCGGGGCCATCTCCTTTTCAGAAGCCTCGGAGGATTGTCAAGAATTGATGAGGAAGAAAGGATTGAAACTAGAGGATTAGGGTGGGAATGGAGTAACTTACTTTTAATATGATCAAACTCAAAGATTCTCTCCATTATTTTTTCAAAAGACTGATATAGATTTAATCTTTTTCTCCAAATCTTATTCAGAAAAAGGGTAGTCTAATCAGACTCTAAATATTTCAATAACCCAGAGACAAGAAAAATAGAAAATAATTTAATTAACATATAAAGAATTAAATAAAAATAAAAATTATAGATGGTCAAATAAATTAAACTATTTTATCAGCAATGCATTGTCAATAGTGTGTGTTTAAATAATTACCTCTGAATGAAAAGATCCGATGAATCCATAAAAATCTATCAATTTCTGCCTTATTGCTATTAAAATGGCTTGAGAAACAGATCCACCTTTCTCTAATGATTTGCACTGATTCACGATGTTATTATGAAGAAACCCAAGCTCCATTAATCTTTCAACCATAGGCAACTGAGGTACTCGAACCTTTAAGCAAACAAATAATTGATAATGTAAAAATAAATTAAATCCTAAATACCTATGGATAATATATAAAGATAACTACTTTATCAATTGTTCATTTTTATTTTAAAACTTGCTTGAAATAAATGAATTTGCTTAAATAATATATTTTTATATCTCAGAGGTATAGAGGATTATGTCCAAATATGGTTATAATACCAGGTGTAGAAGTATGAAACCGGAATTTTATTTGTAAAAATTGCATTTCTGTTATTTGAAAATTATAAAAAATATTTTATTCAAAATAGTCTCCATTGGAACTTATACATTTTCCCCACATCTTTGGCAGGTTATAATGCCAAGCCAAAAAAACAATTCATCCTTTGAAGAAAACCAGTTGTCGAGCCATTTTCATACGGATCGAAGTGTTGTTCGGCGAGTGCACGTCCTAATGATGCGAATAGATGATAATCAGACGGAGCCAAGTCTGGAGAATAAGCTGCATGCGCTAGTATTAAAATATATCCACTTTTCATCACATGTCACTATTCATAAAGAAATGATTTTCTTTTACATCTGACGAGATGCATTTGACAAGTGGTTTTTTCGATTTTCTCGCTTTCTTTCATTCAGTTCATGTGCTACCCATTTTCCCACTATCTGTATCTTTCCCATTGCTTTCAGACAAAGAGATAACTGCTTTTTGCATCACATTTAATTGTTCCGTGAGTTCTTGTTGAGACGGAGTATTTCCTTCATCCAATAAGTTTTTCAAGTCTTTGTCTTCAAACTTTTTTGGAGGTTTCCCACGCCTAAATCACCACTTTTAAATTTTTTAAACCACTCAAAGCATTGAGTTTTGCCAAAAGCATGTTCACCGTATGCTAAGACAAGCATTCTATGAGATTCTGCAGCAGTTCTCTTCAAATGATAGAGAAAGCCAATGCTGTCCGCAAATCATAGTTCGTAGGCACAAAACTCCATGTTTGAGGTTATAGAACAATATAATAATGTATAAAATACATATACAGAAGTGGTCTTACAGTCTTTTAACTGATAGCAAGCACCATCTATAGAGAAATCCAGTTTCATACTTCTATACCTGGTATATTTATTATAAATTCATTGAAAGTGTGTGATAATTGATCAACTTATCATACACTTTCAGCTTCCACATATTTGTAACTATCATCGTGTAGCGTGATGTTTAAATTATTCAGTATTTTTTTAATCTAATACAAATATTTCTTCACTTCTTTAATTAGTACATTTTTTTAAATTTCCAAGTCTAATAGATTTTTAATACCTGCTGTATTAATAGATTCACAGTAATTAATTTAAGATAGAAATAATAAAAATGGTCCAATCCCGCTTGATGTAACATCAACTGAATGAGAGTTTAATAAAAAAAATATTTCCAAACAAGATCACTATTTATACATTAATACTTCCAACAAAGTATAATGACAATTCAATCATTTTCATCAATAAATACCTCAGTGACACCTCAGTATAATATTTAATAATTATTTTTATTTAAATTTTTAAAAATTAATGGTTTCCAATTGAATATAGAATAATTGATTATGAATGCTTCTCACCTGAGGATCAATGGTAAAACCAAGATTATGATCTAATTTTAACAAAGAACCTTCAATTCCTTGGAAGCAAAACAATAATTCCTTTATCACAGCACTGCTTGAAACTTCATGTTTCTTATCTACGTAACAACAAAAAAATTGGTCAAAATAAAATAAAAAATGAAAAACCATACAAGAAAATATAATAATAATTAATATTACATTTATTATATTGAGGGGAAGTTATGAATGTATCACTAGCACTCCTTGAAATAAATGGGCTTGTTCTATTGTGATGTTGAACCAAAATGGGTCTTGAAGGGCTTTTTGATATCCCTACATCTGAAATGTTTTAAATAATTAACAATTACTAATTAATTAAAAAAGCTGAATGATTTTTAAAATTCAAGTCATTAATCAATTACCTCTTCTAATAAAAACATTGTTTGATAAGGTCGTAGGACGTGATAAAAAAGAATTCTGTCCAGAATTATCTCCATTGGCTGATAATAAAGAACTGTCAGACAAAGTGTCTCCACTGCCCTAAAAGAAATACAATAATTTACAAAACAGTAAAGAAAAACATATATAAATTTCAAAATGCATAATTAATGAATGTATGGTAGTCCTCATGGGAAAATTGATAGCATGAGCTTTAGTCAAACATGAATATTGCACTATCAGAAAACTTAAAAAAAAGGGAGGGTCACCTATGGCATATTAGCAAGCATAACAGCCTTCTATGCCAAAAGTCATGTGTTTAAGCCCACAGGTGGTCCTGGGATTTTTTAACGGTAGTAAAAAATCCTTAGTTATGCCGTCCTTCGGGTAGGACGTAAAAAGGTGGTCCTGAGCCTGTGCGATGTCAGGTACTTGTTAAAGATCCCTATCCTAATAAAATCAGGATAGGCAAAATTTAGGACTCCCACTGTAGCATCATCTGACGTTAAATAACTAAACAAACTACAAAAGCGCAGTTTCTTATCCATTCCAAGAGTCATAAAACACATGAGAAAAAAATTAATCAGATTTATACACTAGTAATCTAACGTTAAACATGTAAGAGTTATAATAACTTAGTTTTAAATTAAATAAATGATCGTTGAAAAGAAGAGCGTATTAGATAAAAGTAGTTGCTAATTTTGCATTATGGAATATAAACACTGAAAAATATTACAGTTGATGAACAATTTGCCTCCCATAAAAACCTGGACTATTATCAATAGTAAATAGAGGACATGGTGGCCTAAAGAGTTATATGATTCGAAGGTTTTGAAGTTATGGCTAAACAACTTTCTGTCAAACAGGGCAGGTTCAAATGTGGAGTGGATTGGTTGAAAGTTAATTTATGGTAAAATAAATAATACACTTTCCTCCCTCGTTAGACTGGATTGACAACCCCTGTCTCTGTTTGACTTAAATAAAACTAAATCTTTCAATACTATCTTTATGGCTATATTTTACCAACAGAAAATATAAAGTATAACTAAAAATACCTTTGTTACAGATGATGAAGAGTAATACTTATTACTGGTTGAGATGTGACTTCTTTTTTGGAAAATAGGTATTTTATCCCTCTTCGCATGTTTCTTCTCACTGACATTCAGAAAAAATGAAAGCACACCTTCACGATTTGTCAACAAGGAATGAAACTAAAACGTAACACAAATATAATTCAGTAAAATGCTGAAATGGCTTTTTAAAAAAGAGCTTATGACCATATCAACAAACAAAAAAATAGAATTACTTTACTGTGGCATAGTTTTTTGTGCAGATGGCGAAACTTAGCTATATCTTTCTGTTTACCAAGAGATACCAATTGCTTTTCAATATTTTGAGCTAATGTAAATTCATCATCATCGTCAATTGAATCAATAGAAGAGTTTCCTTTACTTTCGCCAATTTCTCGGGCTGCACTTTTGATAATGTCCTTTATTTCCTCTACAAACATTTAAGTATATGATGATTTGGTAAATACAAAGCAATTTACTAACCAAAATTATAGCTAAAAATACAGACCTTCCCTGAGAGAAGAGCAAATATGATAACATAACTCTTTTAAAGGCGGGTAATAACAAGGTACCGTTTTTTCATCGTTGCTATACATTATGAATGCTAAAAACTAACTCATTTCGATAATACTTTAAGATAGTTTTGATATTAAGTACTAAAGAGATTATTTTTACAATGCTACAGGTTTGTATTGAATCAATTAGTATATACCCTATTGTATAACCCTTGTTTCTAAAAAAAAAAATAAATAAAACACCGGTCCCACTTCAAATTTTTGACAGGACTACAATAAACATTATCAACTCAAAACATTCAACGAACTCCCCATCGTTCAACTCCCGTCCCGCCTTGACCACCATGACATATTGATGTGACAATCCCGCGATTTTGAATCTTATAATATAGCAAAAATAATTTAAAAAGAAAACTTCAATTTTTGAAGAAAAAATTTGGATTTATTTTTTTTAGAATTACGTTTTGGATAAAATTTATGGTATCAATTAAAAGATTGTAGACAGCTGATTGGCAAGACCTCCTGTTTTCAAGATAGTGATTAACAGTTTTCTAGGTTCCAATCGTAGCCGATGTTTTCGAAATTCAGTGGTTAGTAATTTTAAAGTGACTTTGTTTTAGTTTCATTTAAATTTTTAGTTAAATATTATATGAGGGAGTTTGGATTTTCTCCAACTAAGTCTTATTTTCACGAATACTACGATTTGTTCATAATTAAGTAGAAACCGACAAAAAGAAGAATAAACTATTGTCTTTCTTTGTTTAGGTTTGCTGTGATATTTTAGCTACACATTAAATGTTTAAATAAATGAGTAGTTATGTTTAAAGTGTTTATTGTGATTATTTTGTGGTGAAATAGTACATTTTTAAGAGGTGAAACTGATGCCTCTCCTTTTTTTCAGTATTAGTTTGAATTTTTTTAAATATAAGCACTAAAACATTCGTTTTGGGGATGTTTGCAAATTCCCTCGAACATTATTAATGAGAAAATTAACAGGATTTATTTTTAAACTAAATCCTGTACAAGGTATAAGCCAGAAAATGAGGGTTCCTAAGATTTATCTACACTCTTAGTATTCTATTTTTGTATATATATCCGAAAATTTAAAATGATCCCTGAACACATTTAATTTTGAAGGTTTTAAATATTCTATATTTTATTACATACAATAGACACTTAAATGTGTTGAATAAATTAATAATTACTAATAAATACATTAAATGGCTATTATTTGTTCTTTTTACTAAGATTCTTAGTTTTTAATTTTCTTTTACTAGTTCTAATGTTCAACTATTTAATTAATAAGATTTAATCTCATTTTTTTGTTCACACTTGTGCTTATAATTAACTTATAAATACGCGGGAATACTTCATTGTTTCTGTTGTCTTTACATTATCCTTCTCGTATGACTAATTATGAAAGTCTCAATACTTTTTACAGCCATTATTTTGATACAGATATCTTCTTTGTTCTAGCAATACCTTAGGATGTCTAAATCCAGTACCCCCACTCACTTTTCTGGTGAAACAGATCATTTTTATGATCCTAATTTCACTGCTGAAATAAGCCAGAAAATGAGGGTTCCTAAGCGTATTAATGTTGATGGAGTTTGTGACATGCCGAACGTCAATAAAAATGATTTCAACGCTTGGATGCCTGCTGAGAAACTTGAAATGCATGTGCCAGAGAAAATTGTTGTTGCTGGTAACTTTCCTCTTTTTCTTTTGTGTTTGTGTGTGCTATCAATATTTATATTTATATATTCCTAATAATTGAGAAAATAACTGCATAAATACTTAATTTTAAATATTTTTTGTTGTTTTGCTAAGATGAGCCAATGGATGATAATATATTTTATATTGGTAAGGAATAATTTATTATATTGTAAGAATGATATTAATTAGTTTTATTACTTCTATTAATGATGATCTAACTAAGTGATTCTTGTTTAGGTCATGATGAACATTTTGGGACCAGAACGATTCCAAGAGAAATGGCACGTGATAACTCCATTATGCCACCTGACCCTGGTATAATTCGAGTTCAGGTAATTTTACTTGTTATTAGGATCTTTTTAAGTGGACAAGAATGTACTACTAAATATATATTTATATATTAGATCGATATTTCACAAACTTCTTTAAATTAAGTGTTTAATGGTTTTTTTTTTTTTTTAATTATTTATAAAAATTCAGTAATTGATGATTATCTGTATATTTGTTAATTGAAACTTACATTATCATAATTCATACTTCTATCAAATGCCCACTTTTCTTAGAAGGATAATGTTATTTGTCCTACACTAGATTTTAATACACAATACTTCTGATAACTGGGCATCTGCATTAATTTTGTATTTTTTCTTCTTCTTAAAAAACTTTTAATTTTACTTAACTCTGCATTATTAATGGATGGGTCTTTTTTTCCTAGCAATATGTAATGTTATTCTTATATAATATCAGTCTAAAAAATATATATTGATTCTATGTGACAAATTGTTTGTTTATGATATGAACTCGTGTGTTGCTTTGTTAAGTCTGTGTTGCATAGAAGATTGTTTCCCCCCAATACATTATGATTGGAAGTGAAACCCTGTTTTGTTGTGCAGGTTATTATAATTTGTGATCATGAACTCTGGGGAAGGAAAAATAAAATTAACATTATAAGATGAAATAGAGTTGCAAACTTAAACATTTGGGAATGTTAAGTGATTAGTCCTCACGAAACATTCACGAGTTGGGCAAATCTGTCTACAGCAGAATCCTTTCAGCATTGGCAAATAAGTATATTAAAGATGTATTTTAAAAATTTAAATTCAATCCTTTTCAATACGGAAAGCATAGCCAAACAATTTTTGAACTAAAATTAAATTAAAAAAGAAAATTGATTAGTGTGAATAATAGCCTTTAGTTATCGGGATATGGAAGGAGCAAGAATTTTAACTAAATCTTACATCGTTTTTTTAATTTCTATATATTTTTTTTCCAGTCTTCTACCTTTTAAGTGTTTATGTAATGGTATCCACTGGTGATGTAATTTTTCTTCAAATTATGATGGGTGTATTCAATAAATTTTCAATAATTTTTTTTTGGTGTTTGAGGTGAAATACCTCTGCTCTTTCCACAGAGACTATTAACCATTACTTGGTTCTTGTGTTTCTGATCTCAACTCTGTTGGAACACATATTGATCTCTGATTTCCTTTTATTTAGCTGATCATATTGCGAAATGTTGTTGACCCCGTATATTTTTATATATCGAGCATAATATTTATTGTTTAATAAAAAAACAATGTTGTTAAGTTGAACAACACTGTGCTGTTGTTAAGAAACCCATTTTCAACTAATGTTTGAAGTTGGTTGTACATGATATTTCGTCAAAAAGTTGATAGTTTCTTTTTTTTTTTCTTTTTTCTTTCATATACCTCTTTAAAATAAGTTAATAACTGGTTTAATCCAACTTGAGTAATTTTATCAATTTGGAAAAATAAATGATCAAATCAGATATTTTTAATTTTTATTTTTTTTATTTTTTTATTTCTACATATCTACCTATTTACATTTTCAGACTTTCTGAAGCCAGTGTTGTCTTCAAATTTTCATTCTATGATTGGACTTCAAATAAGGAGTAATATTATAGCTCTTTCAGCAAATTAAGGTAGTTTCTACTTTTACAGATTTTTATCTGTAGTGCTTCTGATAACAGTATGTCATAATGACAGCAATTAAATTGATTTCCATTTTGTGAAATTCAATGTGACCTCTTTTCCTGTTCTTAATATCGCTTGTGTTTAATAATATTTTATAGATATGTCTGATTTTTATTGTTTCTTATTATTATAAAAAGCTGCCTTAATAGGCAAAACTTAGCTTTGAAGGAGCAATTGCTGAATAATTTATTATAAAATATAATTAATTGTATTTATTCAATTCAGCGGAGTTTTATTTGAGCCATAGTGCAAACTATTTCATGCGATTAGCTGATGTTCCTTAAAAAAAAAAACATCTTGAACACACAGAACTTCATTAAGGAATATTTAATTTATTATTTTGTTAGATTTATTTTTTATAAATTAGTTAGGTAACCATGGATAATTATAATGCATATATTTAAGTGTAAATAAAATATATTTCGATATTTATGTATTATAACTTCTATAATGGATTTTTTTTTTTTTTTAATAAAGGTTTTGTTTCTTAGTGGTGAACAGTTTTTCTGTATTTATGAGACGTTTGAATAACCCTTGGTAAAAATGTTCTATTCTGTGCTAGTTTTTTAAAAATGTATTTATTATTATTCACGTAGACTATCTCTTAAATCATATATTACAATTTCAATGACAATTAGATGATACTAATGAATTTTAAATGAATTACGATTATAATTAATGTTGAGTAGTAAGCCTATTTTAGATCCATCAATACTTTTTGCACATTCTAATTTAGTTGTTTTATTTGTTTTTTTCTGTTTGATATTTCATTATCGTAATTAACTGGTTTGGGTCTTTCTCTGGATTGTTTATCCTAATCTTTCACAAGCCAAACATTTTTCTAACCACTGGCAATAGTCCATTTATTTCAATACCCTTCCCCGAACATGTGGTAAAGTTTTATGCAGTTTAGGCTGCTGAGTTTCCAAGTATTAACCTTATGAACAAAAAAATTACTCAAAAATTGCGTATTTACATTGTTTTATTTTATGAGATACTAAACAATGTGTGATCAATTAGAGTATTGGTATAAGAAATTAATGATGACTCATTATAATCTGTAAACTTAGACACAGTAAACAACTGAAGTCCATTAATATTAATTTGAATTTCTGAAATAATAAAAATGGATTTTTTATTTAAAAGTACCCAATAATAACTCATGTATAAACTAAAAATTACATTAAAGGAGAAATTATTGTGCATTTTGAAAAATACAAAAGTTACCATCGTGTTTCTACAATTTAATTACAAGAAAATTAATAGAAAAAAAAATCAGTTTCAATTTTCTCTTCAAATTAAATGAAATTTAAAGAAGATATAGTTCCTCAGCTTGTTATAATGCATGACTTAATTCTATTATACTTTTTAATTTAATTTATTATTAGTTTAAGTGATTGAGAAGTTGACCACGGCAAATGATTGTTATTTATGAAAACCACTTCAACATATCTATTACAATTTTAATGCGCTATTGAAATAAACATCTTCAGAATGAAGCATTTTTCCTGTATTTCATCTTGGTTTAGCAACACAAACCTCAAAAGGATTGTCACCAAAATGATTTCATTAGATAAAACACTTCACCATCTATCTAAGATCAGCACCATTTCCTTCATAGTTAGGCTTTCAATCAAAGTTGATTTTTGCTATTCTTTCCTACCTTTTCTTGTCCAATCCAGAAAATAAAAAAAGTGGGAATATTTTTATGATTAAATGGTATTTTTATTTTATTATTATTATTATGAACTATTTCCTTGTTTTAAAACTTAACTATTAAAAAAAAAAAAAAAAAATCTCTTAAGTTAAGAATATAATCTGATAATAATTTATATATTTTTTTTAAACAGACTCCTCCAAGAGTGATAACTATTGATTCGGTGTACTACCCAGAAGATGCATATCAGCCTCCACCTGCATATGTAGAAATGAACCATCGAAAACCTCATTCAGATGCCGACCGCAGACTCGATTTGAGCACTGCCAGTATCAATTTAAAGTGAGGATGTTTTCTTAATTTTATACTTAATCTTACAAGCTTACTAGTTTACTATGGTAGAAGTTGTTATTTTGAATCCCAGACTGGGGACAACTTTTTCAAGTATATAATTAAACATTTGCTCACAATATCATGGTGTGCAATTCTAAGAAACCTCACCACACAGCCAGCGGCCTCCATGATTGATCTCTTGCACCAACTAAATATCTCCATATTCATTTTTTTCTTTATTAATAAATTAAAAAAAAAAAAATTTTATTGAAACTTACAACTGTATTCTGTAATACATCAAGTAAATATGCTGGTAAAGACAAAAGACATAAAAAAAACATGAAGAGAGACTGCCCATTGGCAGCACTCTAGTAGTCAGTTTAAAACAAGGTCTGGAGGCTATCTTCTTTTCAAACACCTCGGAGGGTTATCAGGGATCGAAGAGGAAGCTAGGATAGAAACTAGTGGGTTAGAGTGGGAATGGAGTTTTGCATAGAAAGATTCATACCTGGTTTGGGCCAAAACAGTAACATAGGGAACATCAAGATCTTTGTGGATGAGCTTATTCTTGTTCTTATAGTACTTCTAGGTCTTTGATGTGCGCTTGAAGAGTTTGAGAGGCGATAAATGGATCATTATGAACTGATAACATGCAAGTGTCATCAGCATAAGTAGAAAGGAAAGTGTTGGGATGGGTTGGAACATCAGCTGTAAAGAATAGGTCCCAGGATACTGCCTTGAGGAACACCAGCTGATTGAGTAAAAAGGTATGAGTAGGAACTATTGTGGTTTATTTTGAAGGATCTGTTAGAGAGGTAGGATTGAATAATGAGGAAGTATGCTTGAGGGAGGAATTTACAGAGTTTGTACAACAATCCAGGATGCCAGACTCGGTCAAAGGCCTGTTCTAAGTCGAGAAAGGCTCCTGTGCAGTACAACCCGCAATTAATAAATTTATGTCAGACACTAAGCTATATGATCCAATATACGTTAGTTGGTTCTTTACTATAATCAAATCTTATGATTATTATTTAAGTGTATCATGATTGGCTGTGAAATTAATAAATGAGGCAATGGTCAAAGAACTGTGCACAAATAAAATAAATATTTAACTTTTAATTATCGCTTAAAAAAAAACCTGTACCACTACAACCTATTGAAGGGTCTTGGGTTCTTATCAGTACTTATCGCGCTCAGCCACCAGGTTTTTCCCACAGTGCTTGGGCACCCTCTTAATAGAGGCTGGGTAAGCCCCTCCATACCCCAGGGTTGCTTCATGGCTGAAATAATTCTGCCTCAGCGGGGGTTCAAACCTGAAAAGTAGACCCAGAGAAAAGTAGACTAGTGCTCTACCTACTATACATTTGACCATTCAAGGTGTTTTTAGATAGTCTCTCACCAGCAGAAAGAATGCAGGCACTACCCAACCGAAGTGGACCGGAGAAAGGAAACAGGCACACAGCCAGATGAAAGCTTTCTGGGCTAAGAAAAAACAAGGTTTCTGTACAAGGAGTCAGAATGAGCTCTATGGTCCTTAATAGGCCTAAATAATAATAATAATATGTTAATTAAACTGGTTTAATATGATGGAGCATCCTTGAAGTAATTATACAGTAAAGTCTACCTATTGGTTTTTTGAAATGTCTGCCTGTCATTGTATGCTTTATTCAGAATAAAGAAAATATTTGGGGGGGGGGATGCTGCAAATTATTACACAAGGAATATTTAAAGATAGATTTTTAGCTTTAAATCTGATTTAATTAATTTATTCCAATATATCAACATTATCCCTACAAAATCCTATTCTACTGAAATGGTTAGGAACTTACTAGGTGTGGAGATATAATGTCAAAATATTATTGTATCTTGGATTTATTGTTAAATTGTGTTGATACAATTTTTATTAATCTAAACACATATTATTGTTTTTTTTATATAGTGAAAGTACCACGGCTGTAGAGGGGATGTCTTTAAATGAAGAAGTTGTTCATTTACGTAGACAGTTAGCAAAATTGAACCGTAGAATCATGTCAATAGAATTAGAAAGCATGCAGCGTCAGACTAGAGACAAAGTTGTCTTTGCTGTTGGTTTAGCATATTTTTTCTTCAAAACTGTTTTGTGGTTGAGTCGTTCAAATTAGTAAGTATTATTTTATTTTGTGAATGTCAGTAATGTATTAAATTAATTTCAAATTAACATTTTTTAGCATGTGTCATGTAATTTTTTTAACTTGTTATTTTTCATTAATAACTTTTTGTTTCAGAAATCATGTTTGGATCCTCTTAAAAATAGAATATTTGTTTACTGTGTGATTTATTTCTATTACTGGTGAAGTAAATTTGTTAGTTACTTTCATTCATTTTTCTAAAAATATTGAATGAAATGTTTTCATCTGTTACGCGATCTGAGATTGCAGTTATATTTTGGACGATATATTGATTTTTTTTATCCTGAAAATCAATATTGATTTAGAAGAACAACTTATGATGAATATTGTTAAAAGTTAATTTTCAATTATATGTTCATTGTGATACACAATGTGTTAATGAATTGAATGTCTGTATGTCTTGCAATTATCTCTTAGATAGGATACAATTTTTCCATCCATAATTTATTTTTTATTTTAGTTTTCAACTGTTTTACCTTGATATATGTATTTAATTTTCCAATTTTTAAATTTTATCTTCCAAATTTTACCATAACTAGTCTAGAACTTAATAATAATTAGATTCCATGAAGTTATTTATTTTAATTTTTATATGAAACATTAATTTAAAATGAATTAACAACCAATTAAGTCTTATCAATTGTAATACTTTTAAACATGCCTTGAAATAGATGTTTCCATAGCAACATCTAATACATGATGTGGTTTTGTTAATCAATAAATTATATGTTACTGGTGTTTAGCTTAGTTTTTTGAGAGGAGTATAATAATTTGTTTATAGTAATAATTATTACTATTAGCAATATTAAAAAGAAATGATCAGAAGTCCTGAACTTCCACTTTTACCAGGTTATTCTTTCAATTACAATGTAAGTTTTCCTTTCATTTTACTCTTTTGTACTCTTGGGCCATTTTATTGTATAATACTGATCTAGGAATTGTAAATATTGTTCTGTAACCTTAAAAGTATTGTCATAAATTGTGATAAGACCGAATTTCATTATACTTCTGTTGTGTATAGTTCATCATTATTTGCTGTTATTTAATATTTGTAATTGTATTCATCTTTACAATTAAAAGTCATCTAATGAAATAATCTTTTATTTTTTTTTTTTTAATCATTTTCATTTTGATATACTAAGTAGGTAGTATATTCTATTTCATATTTTGGCTTCCAATAATTCGGGTTGTTTCACATGAAATGTCCATTTTTATAGTTTCTGAAATACATAAAGGATTTTGCAGGTCTCTGTTGTTTTCTTCATATTTAAAGTAAACAGTTATTAATCCCCCGCATTTGTATTATAAACAGTAGCTTCCCAATCAATTACCCACTTTTTAGTATACCTCCAAATATGAAGATGGAAACACGCGATTTTCGAGTAATATTTTTGTACGAGTTTAAACTCGGCCATTCAGCAGCTGAGGCCGCTAGAAATATCTAAAAGGCGTTTAGGGAAGGGAGTGTTAATGAACGGACCATTCGCCGTTGGTTTGCTAAGTTTTCAGCTGGGGATACCGACTTGGAAAACTTGTCCCGAGGAAGACCTCCGTCCGTAATAGACAACGATGACCTCAAACATACAGTAGAAGGAAACCCCTACCAAACAGTTAAAAGACTCAGCACAACTAAATGCAAGTGCATCTACCTTTTCCAGGCATTTAAAGTGTATTGGGAAAGTAAAAAAACTCGATACATGGGTACCTCATGATCTCACTGAGCGGCAGAAAGATCCCATGTTTCTAAACATACCGTGCAAAAATTGAAAGAACTGGACTACGAAGTTCTTCCGCACCCACCATATTCCCCCGACTTGTCTCCAACAGATTACCATCTGTTCGGGAATTTAGGCAACTACGTCAAAGGAAAACTTTTTGAAAATGATGATAAAGTGAAAGTGCGTTTTCAGATTTGGTTTCACTTCAAAGCTCAGAGTTTTTCAGTTCGGGGTTAAAAAAGTTGGTGTCACATTGGGAAAAATGTGTAGAAAAAGAAGGTAAATACTTCAAATAAAATTATCTTGTTTTCATATCATATTTTTAATAAAAATCATTTACTTTGAAAACAGACATTTCATGTGACACAACCCAATATTATGGTACATTGATTGATAGTGCTGGTGACAATTATATGAATTATATGGCACTTATACTTAAAAAGTTCCAAACGTTTGCAACTTTTTTATTATATGAATTTTATGTTGGTTCCTAAATTTTTGGCTTGAAATTTTAAATAATACAATTCCTCTCCCTTCTTCACCTATTTTCTTTAATTGGGTGAGAATGCTTTTTTTATACAAATATCCACCAATAATAAATTGAGCTTAAATGTTAGTAAATGGAGCAACTGTTCTTAGTATATTAAAGCAAGACAAATTAAGAATGGAAAGAGGTATCTAAGGAAAGATTGGTGGAAATATTGAAAATATGTTAAATCAGAAATTTCATAAAGTTGTCTCAAAACGTTCCTAGAAGCATTAAATGACTTGTATGTTCTGTTTCTTATAACCTGAATAGTATTCATTTTGTTTTAAATTGAAGGGAAAGTGTGTTTTGATTTTAGTAAATATTTCGTTCAATCCATTTTGTCTCTTCTTAAACTGAGCATCTGGAAAGATTTGTAGACATACTTAAAAATTTGTATTCTCATTATCAAGGCACTAATGAAAGAAAAAAGAAAAGTAGAACCAACATTTTTAGAGATTTAATATAAAATGAACTTCAGAATTTATTTTAAAGAATGAAATTTCTACATTATGTGGCTGCTGCTGCTCAAGAAGTTCCATATCAACAACCCCTTGCCTAGATAGCTATGACAATAAGATAACTCTGTTACAACATGGTTATTCTTTTCAGTAGAATCACAATTTCTTATTTCCCAAATTCTAATAAACTTATGATACATCAGTATATTCTTTGGACATAGAGTAGGAGATAGGTGAATTAGTGCCACCTGTCTTTTTCAAGACCACTCAATGATACCATTCTTCTGACCTCAGTATATTGTCAAAGTTATATGGTGCAGATAAAGTAAAATTAATTTTTGGTTTGAAAAATGGGAGACAAATAATTGTCAGCTCATGTAGATAGAGGAAGGGTAATATGATAAGTTAAATTTTTTTGCCTATAATTTATCTCAGAAATTTTCCAGATTTTATCTTAAGAATAGGGAGCAGCATGGTCCAGTGGATAGAGCACTAGTCTACTGGGCTTGAATCCCCGCTGTGGCAGAATATTATTTATTCTGTTAATTCAGTCGGGTGGAGACCCTCCTGTGGCACACCCAGCCTCTATAAAGTGGGTACCCAAAACATTGGGAAAAAAACCTGGTGGCTGAGCGTGATCAAGGCCTAATCACCTCACTACACGGCCATTGTACTGAGCCCAAAACACTTCATAGATTGTAGAGGTACAGTTTTTTTTATTCTAAGAATACTCTCAGAAGTTAAAAAATCTTTGGCGCTATCTAAGATAATAAACGTAAATAAACTTTCTCTCCCAAATTAGTAGTATTTAATCGCTAGCTTTGAAAAAAAGCTGTGCCTGAATCTAGTGAAAACAAAACTTAACAGGAGGTTAGTAGTAGTAGCTTTAGGAAAGAGTAACCATATATTTCTCAAATTACCAGGAAATTCATCTCTATTCCATAACAGATGCTATGGTTTCCCCAACTTATGGTATCTTCAGCACTACTTCGACTTTGCCTGCCTACTATATGGAAGAATCTCTGGCGAAAACGAGATTAAATTTATAAAATAGGCTAAAATATTGATGAATAGCTAAATAATATTTATTTATGGCTTTCCCAGACATTCACATATTACTCGCTGGCATTGTGGTCAAGGCCAATCCTGATTCCTGAAGAGGACCTATTTTTAGTGACGAAAATGTCCCAGGATCAAAATTATTTTCAGTCATTCAAATTTTAGCCATAGCAGAACCATCACAGCAGTTGACCAGACCATAGATGCTGTTGGTGTCGCTTAAATGTGGCTATCATATTATTAGATTTGTTGCATCTTGATATTTCAAACCTACTGAATGTAACAACTACGGAAACTAATTAACCACGAGTTTGTAGCGAGGTACCAGTGCAGCATTCAATACAATACCTAATTTTATTCTGCTGAAGTAAGATTGTTAGTTGAAATTAGTGAAAAAGTCTGGACAAAAATAGTGAATCAGCGTGCAAATTACTCGCTGCTGATGTGTCAATAATTCAAACATCCCGAAATCATTTCATGGTTATTTAAAAAAAAAATTGTTTAACACATCCACTTCTTAAATTCGAACATACTCGTCTGTATACTGTAGTTAATATTTCTCCTGTTCATATATATGAGAAACTTTTTACCAAATCCTTCGCATTAAAAAAAATCACAATAAAAACCTAATTTCAAGTTTAATCATCAAATTCTTCACACTATATTTTAATTTTGACTTTCAAAGGAAGACGTCTTTATCTGATAGCTCACCAAGATTGTCAGTGTACAACTCTAGCATACAATGGGGTAATAGAGGGATCGGACTGCAATAAGCATCAGCTAACCAAATACTGAGTTTCTAAATTGACTACCGCAATGGTGACTAACAATTTTGCGTTTCAATATTATTCCAAGGCATAATACAACTGTAGCTGAAATAGCGAATCGGGCACCAATTTTCCTAAAGACTCTTCGAATATTGAAAATCCAGATAATCTTGATTCCTTTAGTTTCCACTAACGCCTTTGTAAACAAGGTTCCTATGGAAGGTATCAGACGAATGACTTCTACACGAAGACCTTAGAAGAAGATCTCTTCAATCCTTACCTTGTCCACACAAAACCTTCGAAATAAAATACTAATATGCATAAAATCTGTTATATTAGTGCAATTAAACCTGTCTAACTGTTTGGCAATAGTGATTTTTGCTTCGTAAAACACACCGATCAGCCTAGTCGAATGAACTAACCACCACTATTTAATGATTCATATGTCGATGCTTACTTTTACAGAAGTGGGCTGTATGTAAAGGAGAGGTCAGATAATATTGGATTCGATTATTTCGAGTCTTATTATATATTCCACAAATCTCGGATCGTCGAGTATCAAATTTTGACAAGTCTTAAAAACAAACTTCTCGTTGTTCACTTTACAGTCTCTTGATTAAAGCTCATTCTTTGACATTATTTCTGTTAAACATCTACAAACAGTAATTTATTTTTGGTTGAAAACTGCAGTTTGGACAAACGAAGTTCCATAAATCACATCATTTCACAAGATTGGACAATGAAGTACCTTATTTGGCTGAAAAACTGTTACCAGGAATTGGGGGTGCCCCACTTCCGTATATTCAACTTGATGAAATGCCATCGGTATATGCCAAAGGAGAAGTACAAGATGTTCCTAGTTGGCTCGTTTACGATAAACAAGTAAGTCTATTTTTATATATTTATGAGAAACAATTATTGGTTGACCATTTAAGCTCATATGAAATTGCTTTTAAGGTTTTGTGTTTTGATGCTTATTACCTAGAATCCATGATAGAGAGCGGGATGTATTGCAACTACATAGTTCGAAACTGTAAAATTCTATACTACTTGGAGGATGGTACAATGCAAGTCGTGGAGAAACCTGTCATAAATAGCGGATTACCTCAAGGTAGTACTCATAATTTTTTTCAAAATAAGTGATAAAAGATAAATTGTAGCACACTAAAAAAAATATCGACTTAATTCAACATGTTCTGAAAAGTTGGTTGGACACTGTCTAAAGTTGCTGTAAAAAATTAATAATTTACTGCTAATTAAATTATTTTTTGTTGAAACATTTGTCCTTATAATGTTTTCAGGAGTCATAATAAAACGCCAAAAGATCAAAATTCCTGGAATGGAAAGTAACGCTGATTTTTATGGAATATTAGACTTAAATGTCGGAAAAGAAATAGATCTTTACGGAAAGGTGTTTAAAATAATTAACTGTGACATATTCACGAGAAAGTTTTTAAATCGCCTAGGCATTCCTGTTCCAGAAGGATCAACAAGTCCCCAGGATCCATACTTAGTAAAAAGGATCACGGTATGTTAATTATTTTACATATTTTATACATATATTTTTTAAGTTGTAATTTTTTATTCATCGGAGGTGTTTAAAAATGGTAATGAGTTCAGAACAACTTTGATAAACTGAATTACTCAAAAATAATAGTTTGCTACTAATGAATAGAAACTGAGAGTAAGGAATTTAATTAAGTTGGGTTGGGAATCAATCATGATGTAATTGGGTGTTTGAAAAAAAAAAAAAGGATTTCCTATTGCTCATTTTCGTTATTCTAAGAGGACTTAAGCCCAGAATAAAAAATGTTTATAAAAAAAAGTTATTAATATTAACGCCAATGAAAAGAGACAGTGAGGTTGGGAATCTCAACACAGGATTGTGTCAATAGAGATTAGGAAGATATGTCATAAGAGAGATGATGATATGAAGATATGATGATGTCAATAGAGAGGTGGAAGATCAAGGAGTTTGTAATAGTATTACAATAATTTGTACAATAAGTTGTAATACTATTACAACCTCCTTGTGGAAGATAAAGGTCCTTGTGAGTGCCAAAGAGGTGAGAAAGGGGAGAGTATGGAGCGAGGAAAAGAGAAGAGTCCAGTCTGAGAGAATGAAGAAAATGTGGGAAGAGAGAAAAAGCGTGGAACGTGTGGGCAAAGTTGGGGGGCAATGGTCTTTAAGGCCGGTTAGCCTCAAAAAAAATAAAATAATAATAAACGCCAATGTTTCGGTTTAAGCACGTGAGCCTTTTTCAGGGCTAATATATATCTCTGTTATCTATATAATGATTTTAGCACTGATAATGTTTTATATGCTTTGGCTGAAAAGTTAGTATTTATAATCAATAACTTTTTATCCCTGAGTCATTTTATTCGTTTAAGGAAGTCAACATGTTAAATTTATATAATTTTATTTTTTGAGTATTTATCTGATTAGTTTTATTTTTCTTAGGATATGCAAAAGAAAAAGAAAAAAGTATTGAAACATAACACTGTCAGAAAATTGATGGAAATGGACAATAGAATATTAACCTTTAAAGGATACTGGGATGATCAAGGCACTGAAGGCGGTTACGTACATCTTTTAAGAATTCTTTATTTTCTCAGCGATAATACAATAGAAGTTAAAGACGTGACAGACTGCGAAAGGCCTTATTACATCATTAAGAGGTCTAAAATTGCTAAGGTAAGATTCTTTTTAATATATATTAGATGTTTAATTAGATAGTAATTAAACATCTAAGATAAAACTAAATATATGAATTATATGACTGATGTATCAAAGTTAATTATAATATAATACCATCATGATTTTAGGAAGGGCATATGGGTATTTGCCAACCAGG
Organism: Piezodorus guildinii; assembly: GCA_023052935.1. Lineage (NCBI taxonomy): Eukaryota > Metazoa > Arthropoda > Insecta > Hemiptera > Pentatomidae > Piezodorus > Piezodorus guildinii. Next base: position 26,883,541 of record CM041296.1, on the reverse strand, counting down.
AGACAATGAAGATGTTACAGTACTAAATGTATTAGGACCAACTGTTGAGAACAGCAGATACGTCATTGATCCTTTGGGACTTGGTCTTGAAGAGAAAGAATACTACACGGATCGCGACATCACCATCGGATCTGTTATTTGCTCATACGGTCGCCGTTTTGTAATCTACGATATGGACAGGTTTACGAAAGAGTATTACACTCAGAAATTTGGATTAGGTTGGTACCAATCCGTTGAATTTAAATCACATGTATTTTTTTTTTTTAATCCATTTAATGTCACTTTATGCTGCTGTGGTTAATCGGCCGATGCTACAATGAGAGTACACAACATCACAGGTGATCCCTAGCAGCAGCTTGGGAACTTTAGCAGCATCATTGACAATTGATTAAGGGTAAATTAACCCTATCCTTAAACAGCACCTTCGATTCCGAGGAGACTCGTTTTCTATAGTATCGGTCATCTCACTGTATCCTTCCCCACGATTGCGGATTAAGAGTAAAAAATCCTTGGTTAGGCCGTCCTTCAAGGTGGGAGTAAATTGGTGGTCCCGAGCATGTGCGATGTCATGTACTCGTTAAAGATACTTAACCTATAAAAATGAAAAACCAGATGACAATTAGAAGATGACTTGAAGAATAAAGGACAATGATTTGTGTAATATCTTCTTCTTCTTTTGCATCACCCTGTAGTGCCTTTCAGCGTAGGGGAGCGTTTAGCCAGGATTGCCAATGTTCCCTGTTGTATGCTAGATTTCCGGCTTGGCGAATATCTTTATTTCGTTTCTTGCACAAACGGTCTACGTACTCCAGGTACGACATTCTTGGTCGGCCACGGGGTCTTTTACCAATGGGAATATAGTCCATGGTTTTCAATGGATCTCTGTGTCCCTCCATCCGGACAACATGTCCAAACCACTTGAGCTGCCGAGTTTCCAGGACATCCTTCATTGAGGGAACTCCTAACTCCTCTCTGATCCTATCATTGCGGATGCAGTCCCGTCTTGTTCTCCCTGCGATTCTTCGGAGAAATCTCATCTCCGCAGCAATGATTTTGCTCTCCAGTCTGCTAGTCATCACCCAGCTTTCTGCACCATAAAGGAGTACAGGAAGGTACACCGCCTTAAAGATGTGCAGTTTCACATTTCTGCTGACTTCTCTCTTCCCGATCACTGTATTGCAGATCTGGTAGTATACAGCGTTGGCCTTGCTTATCCTGTTCACTATTTTTTTTTTTTTTTTTTTTTTTTTTTTTTGTTATTAATGATTTTATTTGCACCTGTAAAATGTTTACAATAAGCAAATGGGATTTTATAAGGAGATATGGCATGGTTAGGCATGAGGGAGACAGCACCCAGTGGTGCATCCTCCTGACATTCAAACAGGATCTATTATTTTAGGCTAGAAGGTCCCTCATCCAACTCCTTTTCAGTCTACGCCGAGTTATGTCAGGGATGTCAGTTGTTGCCATATTTTGAACAAATTGGTTAGTGTGTCCATGTAGTTGGTCGTAAAATCTTTTGTACGACATTCGAATGTGGTTTGTTGTAGTCGGAATGCGTAGGTCGGTATGAAGAGTATCGTTTGAAACATAAGGTGGTGAGTTCGTTGTCAGTCTTAGAAATTTGGATTGAAAGGTTTGTATTTTTTAAATGTGTGTCTTTTTAGCAGGTCCGTAAATTTGGCATGCGTAAGTCCATATAGGTTTTAATAAATAAGTATATACGTTAAGCTTCTGTCTTATGCGTAATTTAGAGTGTTTATGTAGTATCGAATATAATAATCTGAGTCGAAAGTTTAAAGTTTTGCGTTTTGTTTTGACGTGTGGGCCCCATGTCAATCTTTTGTCAAAGATTAGTCCCAAGTACGTTACTGTATTTGTTTGTGGTATCTGGTGGTTGTCTATATAAACTGGAGGGCAGGTTCCGTGTCTTAAAGTAAATGTAACATGTTGTGACTTGTCATGGTTAATTTTTAATTTCCATTTCTTACACCAGTTTTGTACATTGTCCAAGTGGTGTTGTAATGTCAAACTGGTCTGTATTGGGTCTGTGTTTCTCGTAATAATAGCAGTGTCGTCGGCATATGTCGCAGTTAGGATGTTTTGGTCTGTTGGTAAGTCATGAGTGTATATTAAGTAGAGAAGTGGGGCCAGGATAGAACCTTGGGGAACACCTGCACAGATTGGTTTTATTGAGGAGGTCTCTGAACCCTGTCGGACAGAGAAGAAACGGTCATGAAGAAAAGACTGTAGAACTAAATAATATGTGCAAGGAAGAATAGGTTTCAGTTTAAAAAGAAGACCCTGGTGCCACACCCTATCAAAAGCCTGAGTAACATCCAAAAATGCCCCAGATGCGTATTGTTTTAGTTCTAGAGCAGTAGAAATAAAGTCAGTAACTCTGTGTAGCTGTTGTGTTGTGGAATAGAGAAGATCGAAATCCGAATTGGTGATCTGGTAATATGTCTTGGTCTGTCAGTATGTTAATAATGCGTTCGTGCAAGAGTTTTTCAAATATTTTAGAACATACCGGAAGAAGGCTAATAGGTCTATAAGAGTCAGGTCTATGTTTGTCTTTGTTGGGTTTGTGTACCATTGAAATTATAGAATATTTCCATTGGATAGGGAATTTAGTTGTCCTAAGTATAGCGTTGTACAGTGTTGTAAGAAAGACTAAAGCTTTTCTGGGGATTTTTCGAAGTACCTCAGCAGTGATAAGGTCATCACCAGGAGCCTTCCTTTTTGGCATTTTCATGATCTGTCTAGATACTTCGGAAGGAGTAAAGGATTTTGGCGGAAGAGACATAGGAAGAGGGGAGTCTAAGAATTTTTGCACATAATTTTCGTGTTGTGTGTCTGTTAAGTCTATGTGAGGATGAAAAACAGTTGAAAGGTGGTCAGAAAAAATTGCGGATTTCTCTCTGTCCGACACAGCCCAAGAACCATCGTCTTTTCTCAATGGAACAGATACTTCGTGATGCTTTAGAAGTCGTTTAGTATGTCGCCAAAGGCTGTTGTCATCCGTCGTTAAGTTTTCCAGATAGATGTCAAAATTAGTTTGTTTAAATTTCCGTATTTCTCTTTTTAGTTCGTTGTTAAATTTATTAAAAAGTCGTCTGTCAGAAGGAAGTCTGTTGGTCTGCCATAGTTTTCTTGTCCATCTTTTGGCTCTGATTAGGTCTCTGATATATTGAGGGTAGGACGGCGAGCTTACTGTTTGCCTTATTTTTGTCTCTTGTGAGGACCAAGCAGCTTCTTGAATAGTTGTCGTGAAGAGTTCAACCGCTTCTTCCAAATCCTTTTCGGTTTTTAATGCTTTAGGAACGGTCAGCTGGGCATTAATTCGTTCAGAAAAAAGGTCCCAATTGATGATGCCATATGTAAGCGATGGTTTTTTTTCCACAAAGGATTTTTCTACCCCCAACATCAAGTTCACCGGTAAATGATCAGAGCCAAGGTCTGTTTCAGTTGTAATTGTAATAGGTAGAGTCAAGTCTTTGGCTATAAAAAAGTCCAGTACATCAGGTTTTTTGTATTGAGAATTCGGTAAGTAAGTTGGTCTGTCGGGGGAAAAAACAGTTAATGATAGCTGGGTAACAGCAGACCTGAGTCTCCTGCCCCTTGGTGTGCATAATCGTGAACCCCAGTATTGGTGTTTCGCGTTGAAGTCGCCTCCTGCAAGGAATGTTCTACCAAATGATTTAAATAGTTCAATAAACATTTGTTCAGTAATGCTGTATTTAGGGGGACAGTAGATAGAAGCAATTGTTATGTTTCTGTGGTTGGTCTGTAGCTGTATTCCTGTTATTTGTATCTGAGCCGTCGAGTCTACGTGTATAGGGTTATGTTTAAGGTTAGATTTTATTAATATAGCTGTCCCTCCATGAGAAGTATTATCGGGGTGGTCTGTTCTGTATAAAGTATAATTTGGTATATGAAGTTTGTTACGTGATGTGAGATGTGTTTCCGTCAGAAGTACAATGTCAATACGTTTTTGATGAACATAAAGTTCCAGTTCAGTTTTATGTCGAAGTAGTCCGTTTGCGTTCCAAAGAAGGATTGACAGGGAGCCAACAGTCAGAGAACTAATGTCCATAAGTGGTAGCTAAAGCTTGAGTGAGTTGAGTAATTTGGCTAATTAGGCTGTAAAGGGGCTGGATGAGGGCATTTAAACTATTTATTAAATTTGTCTGTGGAAAAGGAACAGAGCCAGCTGGGGGCACCAGCTGTTTACTGTCTTCCCTCATACCTGACCTTGCTTGTGGTTGCTGCTGAGCTTCAACGCTGGGCCGAGTTCCGATTTGGCGGTCCATCCTTGGGGGTGCACGAACAGGTTCTGGAGGCGCTGGTTGATGAAGGCTATGCGGTAGTGCTGGATACTGTTCTAGGTCCGGAGGAGGTTCGACAGACACCGGCGGCGGGCGGTACCTTTGGGTTCGCTGTGCTCTAAGATTTTTGAGGGTCTGGCATCCTCTGTAGTTGGCGGGATGTGCCCCTTCACAGTTGGCACATTTCGCGGGCGTGTCTTTAGTTTTAAGGCATGCAGAGGTTTCGTGGGCTTCACCGCACCGTACACAGCGAGGCTGATGGTTACAATATGATTTGGTGTGGGCAAAGCCCTGGCACCTAAAGCACTGAGGTATTTCCCTCTTTTTGCGAGCCTCTTCCACCTTTATTCGGGTGTAATAAATATAGTTGATATCAAATATTTTTTCATTAAAAGTGTTTTTCGTGATATCAACGAAAAACATTTGCAATGGTAATTTAGTCCTGGCCGAGATAGCATTTGTGACATTTGTAGCTTCGTAGCCGAAACTCTTCAATTCTTCTTTAATTACTGATGCTGGAGTTGAAGAATGGAGGCCCTTTATAACCACTCTCGCATTTTTATCTTCAGGCAGCTGGTAGGTATGAAAGTCGGCTTTCACTTTTTTTAAGCACCGTACTGCTGTTCTATATGATTCCGGCGTGGCTGGGTAAATTATTGTGTTTCTGGCTGTAGCTTTAATGTTAAAATAACTATTACCTATTTCTTTTTTCAAAAATGCTATTAACGCTTCTATGTTTTGAATACCTTTTAGAAATATAGGAGGTGGTTTTACCTTTGCATTGTCTATTTGATTTGGCGGCATGTCAGGCTCGACACTACTTGTATTTAGGAGAGGGTCATACCTGTTGCTAACTTCTACTTGAATACGTTTTTTATTGATAATTCTTGGGTCAGATGAAGGAGATGGCCTTTTTCGTCCCGTAACAAGTTCCCATTCATTAGTAACCTCATTGGTCGTTGACGGACCTGCTTCTTCTTGCGGCTCTATATTACCCGTTTCTTCGAGCGACATAGCCCCACACTTCTTCTAATTACGGTTTTTCAAGTTTAATCGCTCACTACAGTCTTTTTTTAAAGGTTTTAAACTTGAAAAAGAAAAATAACAGAAACAAAAAAAAAACAAAAAAACTAACCTTTATGGTTCACATGTTTTTCTCATCAGTAATAATTAAAAACCATAAAGTTCTTCTTCTCTTCACACTAAATAAAACTAATAACGTCACAGGTCCTTTTTGTTAAAAAAATCACAACTTAAAACGTAGTAAAATTAACAGATAAATCATATTATAAGCGGAGACGCTTAGAGCACAGTCTAATCACTTTGCAATCCCTTTAAATAATCTGTTCACTATTTCTGAGTCTACTTTCCCAGATCTATGCATAACAGTGCCGACGTAGGTGAAATCTGACACCTCTTCCATCGCCTCTCCATTGCAGTATACCAAAACATCTTCCTGTACCCTTCCAACCTGTAAGATCTTACTCTTGCTGGTACAGATGGTCATGCCCTTCCTGCGGAGCTCTTCATTCCATTCGTCAACTGCTTGCTGCAATTTCTCTACAGAATCTGCAATCAGGACAATATCGTCCGCATACAGGAGAAGCTGTATCACGACTGGAAGCAGATTCCTTCGCCCTAGGAAAGTCCTTTCTATTCGCCTTTTGCAGATTGCAGCTATTTCATCCATATATAATGTGAATAGCAATGGGCTTAAGCTATCCCCTTGTTTAACCCCTCTAGCATTGCTAAAATGGTCAGATTCTTGCCCATTCAGTCTCACTATACCCTTTGGATCTTGGTATACGGATTTTATAGCTTCCACCAGGCTTCTTGGAACATTCTTGGTTCTTAGTGTTTCCCATATTTCGTTTCTTGGGACCGAGTCAAATGCACCTTGGAGGTCTAGGAAGGCAAGGTATAAATTTTTATCATGATCCCATGATATTTGCATAATATTCCTTAGGGTGAATATATGGTCCTGCGTCTGACGTCCTGGCCTGAATCCAGCTTGCTCCTCTCCTATAAACGGCTCAACTAGAGGTTTCAGTCTATTATGCAGGATGGTTGTATACAACTTGTATACCACTGGAGACAGGCATATAGGTCTGTAGTTGGAGCATTCAGCCTGGCTGCCTTTTTTATGTATGGGAATTATCACATTATATTCCCATTCTGTAGGGATCTTTTTCTCATCCCAGGCTTTTTGAAAAAGTATTTGGAGAGACTTCATTAACTCCATTCCACCATACTTAACAAACTCTCCAACTATAGTATCCCGTCCTGGAGCTTTTCCTGTCTTGATCTTTTCGATAGCTAGCTCAACTTCTTCCTCCTCGATGACCTCATCGAACTCAGCTTCATTCCAGCGCCCTTCTTGACTGTCCAAAGGACACACATATTTATTTATGAATTGTTTTTCATAATGTCTCCTCCATACCTCTAGGATGCCTTTATCTTCTGAGACCATTTCTCCTAGCTCATTCTTAATATTCCTGATTCCCTTGACTGTTCGGCCTCTCAGTGCTTTGATTTTTTTCCAGAATAGCTTTATGTTTTCACCATGATCTTGGTTCAATCTCTCTCCAAATTTTTCCCAAGATCTCCTTTTTGCAGTTTTTACGGCCTCTTTGGTATTATTCCTGGCCAATACATATGACTGCCATTTTTCCGCAGTTTTGGCAGTGCAATAATTTTTCCAGGCTACCTTCTTTTCCTTAACCAATGCTTTTAATTCATCGCTCCACCATGCAGTCCTTTTACCTTTTGTATATATTCTTTTGACTCCGCAGACCAATGTAGCCGACTCTAGGATACTCTCCTTTATATGTTTCCATACATCATCCAAACTAGCATCCGCATCCAATTCCTGAAGTTTTCTTTTCAGTTCCTCTTCATACCTCTGTCTTATCTGAGGGTCCTGAAGCTTTTTTACCTCAATCCTAGCGTATGCTTTTGGTTTTGTCTTGCGCTCCTTAAGTATCCTCGTATCGGCAACCAGTAGCATATGATCACTACCAATTTCTGCTCCTCTGATAACCTTAACATCAGTGAAAAACCTCCTGATTTCCCGGTCGTATATAAAATAGTCAATGACGCTATTTGCATTACGTTCCACTGCTGAGAAGGTGATTTGGTGCACTGGCTTGTGAGGAAAATAAGAATTCCCAATAATCATATTATTGTCCACACAGAACTCGATCAGTCGTTGGCCGCTATCATTCTTCACTCTCTGTCCTCCATGTGGACCCATTACACCATGCGTTCTCGTGTGGTCATTGCCTATCCGCGCATTGAGGTCTCCCATAATTAGGATGCTCCTGTTACTATTTTTATTTTTGGTCACTAAACGCTCAAGGTCTGCATAAAACTGTTCCTTATCCAATATGTTTGCATCGTTTGTCGGAGCATACACTTGTATTAACGTCCAGTTTCCTGTGCGTAAATTAATATTGACTGCAATAAGGCGTGAGTTCACTGGCTCTCATTCTTCCACTCTTTTGAATAGCTCATCCCTCATTATAATGCCGACTCCCTCTGCAGCTCTATTTCCTGGAGCAACCCCCGAATATATTAACCTATGACCGTCGTCCATCGCTACCTCTCCAGCTCCTTTTCTTCGTACTTCACTGATTCCTAGAATGTCTAACCTGTACGTCTTCATCTCTTCGATGATTTCTGATTCTTTGCCTGTAAGGGATCTAATATTCCAAGTTCCCAAACGTATGTCCTTTTCCATGCCGAGTCGTTTCCTTCTAGACTGTCCAAATCCGAGGCTATAGCTAATGTTTCTTTAAATCATTTTTACATTCTTACGGGTGATTGGCCCAGTAAGAACACAGGTGGTTAGCTATACCCCCAACCTTGGGTCTTCCCAGGGAAGGTGATCCTGAGGTGAGTACTGTAAATGACCTTATGTAATGAATATGTGTTTAGTGTACTGTTCTGAGTGAGAGGGTACCATGTACTGAACTCGGGAGCCCGGGGGAGTGTTATACCCCACTAGTCTGGCACTATGACTAGCCCCTGCGGGTAATATAAATTTTGTTTGTGTAATATAAATTATAATAATATAATAAACAATCTTTTCATTTCTAGTAATATCATTTATTAATAATTAGAAATAAATGTTATAAAATATAATAAAGCAACTGTGATGTTCGAATCATAGGAGTAGAAGATAGTTACTATTGGGTTGTTTCACATGAAATGTCCGTTTTTATAGTTTCTGAAATACATAAAGGATTTTACAGGTCTCTATTGTTTTCTTCCGAATGTTTACATATTTAAAGTAAACGGTTACTAATCCTCTACCTTTGTATTATAAACATTAGCTTCCCAATCAATTACCCACTTTTTAGTATACCTCCAAATATGAAGATGGAAACACGCGATTTTCGAGTAATATTTTTGTACGAGTTTAAACTCGGCCATTCAGCAGCTGAGGCTGCTAGAAATATCTACTAGGCGTTTAGGGAAGGGAGTGTTAATGAACGGACCATTCGCCGTTGGTTTGCTAAGTTTTCAGCTAGGGATACCGACTTGGAAAACTTGCCCCGAGGAAGACCTCCGTCCGTAATAGACAACGATGAACTCAAACATACAGTAGAAGAAAACCCCTACCAAACAGTTAAAGGACTCTCATCACAACTAAATGCAAGCGCATCTACCGTTTCCAGGCATTTATAGTGTATTGGGGAAGTAGAAAAGCTCGATACATGGGTACCTCATGATCTCACTGAGCGGCAGCAAGACCCCATGTTTCAAAACATACCGTGCAAAAATTGAAAAACTGGGCTACGAAGTTCTTCCGCACCCACCATATTCTCCCGACTTGTCTCCAACAGATTACCACCTGTTCAGGAATTTAGACAACTTCGTCGAAGGAAAACTTTTTGAAAATTATGACCAAGTGAAAAGTGCGTTTTCAGATTTGGTTTCACTTCAAAGCTCAGAGTTTTTCAGTTCGGGAATAAAAAAGTTGGTGTCACGTTAGGAAAAATGTGTAGAAAAAGAAGTTAAATACTTCGAATAAAATTATCTTGTTTTCATATCGTATTTTTAATAAAAATCCTTTACCTTGAAAACAGACATTTCATGTGACACAACCCAATATATTTCTATATATTAGAATCACTGAGAATAAAATAGTGATTTTTATACGTATTAATCGGTTACATGGCAGTTCAATTAAGTCCCTTTCAAAATAATTTTGCTGAGAAAGGTCACACTTGCACCACCTACGTGTACCTGCTAGAGGGCTACTTGGTTTGTGATTTTTAAGCCTTCTTAGTTAATGGATGGCTTTCGAAGAAAATTTCTTTTCTTAATAGCTTGTCCTGAAAAGTTGAGAAATAATGAGATTTTTTTATTTTATTTTTTTTTTTTTTATTCGTATATATTACAATTTGTCATAATAGACAATAATAATAGTGCTACAGGATCTCATTCATACAATATTTACAATATAAACAAAAGGAAAGTCAAATTACATAAAATAAAATCAAAATAAATAAACGTATACAATAACAAAATTTATAGACAAAATAAATACAAATAAATGAAGTTAACAAATAAATAAACAAAACATGTCTCATTCATACCTATGTACAATATTTACAATTAGCTCGGGAACCCCGGACGGGGCTTGTCCCCCCACTTGTGGAAGGACAAGCAGAGCCCAAAGGATCCCAGCGCCTCCCTCTCAGCCGCATCACTGGTGAGAGCCAGCGGAAGCTAAGTGAGGGCACCACAGCCACAATCACACCGCACATGAGAGGAGAATCTGACCAGTGTCAGAACTCCAGAATAGATGTTTACAATATGTCTCGGGGCCACTGCCGTTTCAACCTTCTAGGAGGGTTGTATGGATGAGTGGAGCTGGATAGGGATTGTGCTAGAGGATTAGGATGATGAATGAGGTTCTGGTGGAATTTGGAAAATTTAGATGGAATCAGGTCTGAAATAAATGGAACATTAAGGTCGTGGTGCAAGGTATAGTTGGAGACATAATAAGGAGCATTTACTATTGTTCGGAGGACTTTGGATTGAAAGGATTGAATGCGTTTGATGTTAGAACGTTTGGCTGTCCCCCACAGTTCAAGTCCGTAGGTCCACATTGGCTTCAGTATTGTCTTGTAAAGTAATAATTTGTTGTCAACTGTAAGCTTAGATTTTCTGTTTAGTAGTCTGTATAACTGTCCGAATCGTCTGTTGAGTTCTTTTCGTTTAAGTCTTGTATGTGGGTTCCACGTCAATCTTTTGTCTAGTAGTAAGCCAAGATACCGGACTGTGTCTGAGGAAGGAAGCGGTATGGAATTGAAATGAACCATTGGACAGGATTTGCGTCGAAGGGTGAAGGTGACGTGGGTGCATTTGCTTTCATTAACCTTAATACGCCAAGCATTACACCAGTCCTCGATAAGACAAAGGTGTCTTTGCAGGATTAAGGATGCTATTTCAGGATCGGAATTGGATGATAGGATGGCGGTGTCATCTGCAAATGTTGCCAGAAAGGTGTCAGGATGATTAGGAATATCAGCAGTGTAAAGGATGTAGAGGACGGGTCCCAAGACGCTGCCTTGAGGAACACCGGCCTCAATGGGATAAAAGTTAGAAAATTCTACACCACAGCGAACTCGGAAGGAGCGGTTTGAGAGATAGGATCGTAGAATGAGGTATAGAGACTGGGGTAAATGCGTTTTAAGCTTGAAGAGTAATCCGGTGTGCCATACCCGGTCAAAAGCTTGCGCTATGTCCAGAAACGCACCAGAACAATACTCTTTGCATTCAAGGGCTGAGGAAATATGGTCTACAACTCGGAGTCCTTGTTGAACAGTGGAATGATGAGCACGGAAACCAAACTGATGGGAAGGAAGATTTTGTGATTCTAATATAGGCAGGATTCGTTTTAGAAGGAGTTTTTCAAAGACTTTTGAGAGGATGGGGAGTAGACTAATAGGTCTGTAAGATGAAGTGTTGCTGGAAGGTTTACCTGGTTTTAGGAAGAGAATGATTGTGGAATGTTTCCACAAGAGAGGAAAATAGGTGGTGCGTAGGATGCAGTTGTAGATATAGGTTAGGAATATAATAGCTTTCTGCGGAAGTTGACGGAGGATCTGGGGGGTAAGGAGATCATGTCCAGGAGATTTACGGAGGGTCAGTTTCTGGAGAAGATATTTAACCTCAGAGGGATTAATTGCTTTAGGAGGTAGGGAAAGAGGTATTGGTGACAAAAGGAAGTCTTGTACTGCTGCGGTATGATTGCTTTGGGATTCCGGGTGAGGAGTGAATACTTTGGAGAGGTGTGTGGCGAATTCCTCGGCTTTATCTTTATCAGACGCAGCCCAGGAGTCATCACCACGCCGGAGAGGATGGGAAACTTGATGGGATTTTAAAATCTTCTTCGTGACATTCCACAGGGAATTGTCACTAGCTGACAGAGAGGAGAGGTAGGAATTAAAGGACTGGGAACGGAAGGTCGCCAACTCCTGCTTCAATTGTCTACAATGGAAGTTATAGGAGCGGCGATCTGTTGGGTGTCGGGTGCGCTGCCATAATGATCTGGCACGGCGTTTTGCATGGATTAGGTCTGTAAGGTGTTGAGGTAAATGGTTTTGGTGAGGAGTTATATTGGAGTGCTTAGGAGAGGAGGCAGTCCAGACAGCTTGCTGAATGGCGGTGGTGAAGGAGTAGACGGAATCGTCAAGGTCTTCTGGGGTTTTGAGGGTCGCTCTGAGGTTAATATTATCGGTCAGGATTTGGCGAAATAGGTTCCAGTTGATAGGGCCTCGGATAAATGACGGTGGGATAGGTTTTGGAATTGGAGTGGGAGATACTTTTAGGATCAGTGGACTATGGTCTGAGGATAGTTCATCAAGTCGAGTTACAGATAAGTTGAGGGAGCCTAATCCGCTGTGAATGAAGAAGTCAAGGATGTCAGGATTACGGTTGGGATCGGTTGGCCAGTAGGTAGGGGAATCAGGAGGTAGGAGATTGAAATGACGGGAGTTGAGTGCAGACAGCAAATTTCGTCCACGAGAATTCGTGGTTCTCGAACCCCACTGTTGATGCTTGGCATTTAAGTCTGCGCCCAGAATGAAATGATTTCCTAAGGAATTTAGAAAGGATACAAATTCGGTGTTGGAAATGGAGTGTTTGGGAGGGCAATATGCTGATGTAAGGGTTACCGGAAAGGAAAAAGTTTTGATTACTATGGCTGTGGTTTGTAGGAAATCATAGGTAGGAAGTGGGAGTAAGTGATGAGAGAGGGACTGGTGCACAATGACAGCAGTACCGGCATGGGCTTTGCCGTCTGGGTGGTCCGTACGGTATGTTACGTATTGAGGTAGTTTGAAGAACTGTTTAGTGGTTAGTCTAGTTTCAGTAATAAGTGCTACGTCAACGTTTTTGTCTTGCAATAAAGCTGTAAGTTCGTCAGTATGATTTCTAACACCATTCGCATTCCATAGGAGAATGGATAAGGAGTTAGGTGAAGTCATTTAAGGATTTTTTAAGGAAGGGATTAAGTTTGATACAAGATTAGTAAGTAGTGATATTAGCGGCATAACGAGGGATTTGATTTCAGTGATGAAGGATGTCATCAAACTTGTAAGGTCTGAGACATTTGATGGAGGAGGAATATGAGAAATTTGAATCGAATGAGGTTTTTGAGGGTTGGGTAAATTTTGAGGAATAGCTGGTTGTGGAACGGTTTGAGGATTTTGAAGTGTGCGTTGTTCCGGCAGGGCCTCGGCCTCTTTGTTCTGGTTCCCACCTCCAAGTAGATGGGCAAATGTAACATTGGAATCAATGGTTTTTGAAGGTTGTCTTTGCTCTTTTGATCGGTTCAGCTGTTTCATCCAGATTCTGAGGTTTTTGGTATCTGCTTTTGAGGTTCTTGTAGATTTGACATCCTTTGTAGCTAGCCGGGTGATCCTTGAGGCACAGAGCACAAACAGCGGGTGTTGATCTTGGTCTTGTACATTCTTCTGACTTATGTTGTTCACCGCATTTCACACAGCGTGGTATGTGGTGACAATAACTTCTAGTATGACCATATGCCTGACAATTGTGGCACTGCACTATTTCTTTCTTAGTGTAAGGTTTTTCAACTCTTACACTAGTATAGTATAATCTATTAAGGTCATAAATTTTTTCGACTCCAGCTGATGGCTCCAAGTCCACAAAGAATAGAGGTAGTGGAATTTTATCTTTTAGGACGTTGGTGACTTGCCGCACTTTATAGCCTATCTCCGTCAGTTCTTCTTGGATAGCTGCTGCTGGTGTCGAAGGGTGTAGGTTTCTAATTACAACCCTTAAAGCTCTCTCCTGGCGTAACTGATATGTATGAAAATCAGCTTTGGTCTCCGTCAGATATTTTAGTATCTGTATTTAGTATAAGTATTTTATCTGTAGGTTTCGGCGGTAGTCGGGGATATTTTAGTATCACTGGTTCTACTTATACAATAATAACTGTTAGGATCGGTTAATTTATTTAGATGCGCACACAGTAGTTGAAAGTTTTTAATATTTTTAACAAATATTGGTGGAGGTTGTGGTTCTTTTGGTATAGGAGAAGATTCCATTGTTTCTTTTTCAATTTGAAGGATCTGAAATGGGTTCGGTGTAAAAAACGGCGATTCTTCAGATAATCCTTGTGATGATGTGCTAGGCTGTGGTTCAGATCCTAAAGAGGTAGCTGAAGCAGTCGCTGGTGGAATCATTTTTTTATTATTATCACGGCGAGGTCTCTGTTTTGTGGGAGACGAGTTTGAACCTGCAGATCTAGATCTTTTACTTGTAACTTTCGAGGACATCACTTGATGAAAATATCGCATTGATTAAAAAAAAAAATAAATAGGAATAGATATTTAATGGAATAAGAATAAGAAGGAAAAAAAATTAATAAAAGAAAGATAAGGAAAATAAAAGCAAGCCCGAGCTTGTCGAGCTAGCGGCAATCAGCTGATCAGTGACCCTCCTTTCACTTTTTCGTGATTGTACAAAGTAAATTATAACTTTGCTTACCGAAATTTCTCCAATATTCACTGCTGTAGTATTCCTGAGGTCTAGTGATGTTTTCCAGACTGAACTCAAGCGAATTCCTACTGAAAAAAGCAAAAATCTGAGAGACGAAGTAACGTATGACTGTTATCATCGAGCGCATCAGCTGATCTCCAATGAGATTAGGCCAGGATTACACTCTATTGCCAGGTTTTACTCTCAATCAAAAGTAGCCATTACATTTTACAATGTTATATTACCTTCATTTACTCCTGAAGCAATTTTATCTGTTTTACGTATTACTTAGCGGGTGCCTATCTCAGTATCCTCTTGAATGATTTGAAGAACTGCTCCATCATTCGCAAATGCTAGTAGTTTCATTCCGACGTTCACCTTCTCGTTTTCTCGTTATATTATTTAAGTAACATTTTTAAAGGCTAAATTCTACTGAATCGACGAATGTGAATTTTTCTCCCTGTTTTAATATCAGAAATATCTCAATTTTCAATTGTACGCGTTTTCACTAAATTTTAAGGAACCATTATTCCACGTTTCGATGCCCATCAAATCCTCGAGGTGAATCATCTTCCTTTGGGACAATATTTTTTTTATAACCCTTACTTTAACATCAGAAACATTTGTGTTGATGGGAACCATAAAATTTAAAACAACTCATAGATTGTTTTAAATAAATTGATTTTTAAGTGGATGTTGTATTTACTGTAGAATTCCAAGATATCAACTCTACTCGTATACAATTAAATGTTCTACTGTTATGGTAAATTCTTGCATTGGAGGCGGCAACCAAGAGACTTGGGCGTCAACGTAGAGATAAGACCAAAGTACATGCGAATAGGAGTAAGATAAGAAACAAACGGATACTTCGAAGCGGGTCAATTCAGAATCACATGCTTTGGCAGTTTCTTCTACTTGGGAACTGAAATCAACGAACTAAATATTGTTTCGCAGGAACTTCAAAGGAAAATTAATGCTGCTATTAGGTGTTACTACAGTCTTAGTAAGCAGTTTATCAGCATGTTTCTCTTAAAGAAGACAAAAATAATGCTCTATAAAACATTAGTTCTACCAGTGTTGTTAAATGGCTCAGAGGTTTGGACCTTAACAAAAACTGATGAGAAAAGGCTTTGGATAGTTGAGATGATCCAAAAATAGGTGAAGCATGAATACACAATTAGCGTGAACTTCACAATCAATTCAGTAGCTCAGATGGCGTCTACGTCGCCAAGCTTGTGAGCCTCAGATGGGCAGGCCTTGTAACAAGAATGGAGGATATCTGGATTTCCTATAAGATCCTCACCGAAGAAATTCGTGGCAGAAGATTGGGGTGACCTTACCTGAGGTGGATGGAGGCTGTCGGCTTGGAACTTGCTCAATTATAGGGATTGGAGGTGCTTTATGTGCTGCGCAAGATAGAGCCAACTGTGTGGAAGCTACGGTGACGAGTTGTTGCGCCTGAAGATCAAGATGAAGATAAATTCTTGATTGAATTACCTTGTTATACAAATGGATTTTTTGTATTATTATTATTTTTACAGTTTCAATGCTTTAGAATATATATCCTAGTTTATACATATATATGTTAAATTGTTAATTAAATATTGCTAACATTTACCGTTTTTCATATTTAGATGACTTGAACCCTTTGGAAGTCCCAAAAAATGAGGACGAAACCAAAGAAATTAAGAGATGTCAGGATACGACAGAAGAACTGCCACCTCATAATGGATTTGGATCATTTGAGGACTCAGCAATTAATTGTCTTTATCTTGTGCCTTCTTCATACGTGAAGACCTGGAAACGGAATACTGCCACCGAACCGTACGTAATTTTGTTTGGCATATTTTATCAGAATATTCTTCTGATAACAAATTACTTGAGTAGGTATTTGTTGGATATTAAGAGCCACACTTGAATAACAGTCAGTTATTGTAATTTGTATACGTTTTGAAGACGTATAAACCCATTACAAACCTTTATACAGTAATATATTTATGGTAGCGGTTACTCAAGGAGTAAGTAGTTAGATACACCTCAAACACTGGTTTCAAGACCTGACACAGCCAGGGGATCCCTGTTCTATTAACGGTGGCTAAACACTGAGGGCTAATGAACGGTATTGGCAACCTCTGTTAAAAAGGTACCTACACTTCACTGAGTTACTGGAGAAAAACTTAAAATAATTTAAACTAAACTAAAATAAATGAGTAATTCCACAACACTATGGTTCAGGCAAAATAGATAATTATGTTTTACATTCAAAGTAGGATAATTGAACTGCAGTTTCACATTTAATGTGCTGTTTGGGATGCCAGAAGATGTTGGGGTTTGATATATAAAATGTGGGATTTGAATGAGAGAAGGGGAGAAG
This sequence comes from Piezodorus guildinii, assembly GCA_023052935.1. Taxonomy (NCBI): domain Eukaryota; kingdom Metazoa; phylum Arthropoda; class Insecta; order Hemiptera; family Pentatomidae; genus Piezodorus; species Piezodorus guildinii. The sequence goes on along the minus strand of CM041296.1, from coordinate 26,866,819 downwards.
CATAGCGAATATGAGTAGGTAGAGAATTCCAGAAGAATCAAAAGCTTTGGTTCCGTGGGTAGGAATGTAAAGGTCAGAATGGTGTGTCCTAGTTTTAAGTGAGTGAAATAAGGATTTAAATTGTAGGATACTATAGATATATAGAGGAAGTTGAGAGTTGACGATTTGCGAAAAGTTTGATGCAAATATGGATATATGATACATAAAGAATAAAAAATAAATTTTGTTCTGGGACAGCAAGTCCCCTAAGAATAATATAAAAGGGTATTTTTTAAACTTCTGGCTATACAAAGTTTATAATATTATATTCATCATTTAAAAACATTAAGAATAGCAAATAATGATAAATTTATATATATGTACAAAGGTAATATTGCTACCTTAAAGAATTTTAAATAAAAAAAAACATATGCTTAAGCAATACAAAATTAAGTTAAAAATTGAATAAAGAGCAGAGAGACTAAACATTTCAACATAACAAAGGCACGGTAGATTGATATTCTAAAAGATGTTTGAATAGTTGATGTTTAAAGGCAGATAAGGATTGTGATGTAGGGATGGATTTAGGTAAGATTGATCCACAAATGACAAAGAATATCTTGAAGGAAGTAGTTTTATGAGAGGGAATGAGTAGAGTTAAGGACCTGGATCTTGTGTTGATAGAGTGGACAGAGGAGAAAGGGGTGAACATATTGTAAATATACGAGGGTTTTTTGGTTCTAAGGAATTGATAAAAGTAGGTTCCTAGGAAGTATTGCCGTCGGAATTTCGGGTAGAGCCACTTCAACTTAGCGTACCCAGTGGAGACATGAAAGCGCCTGGGAATTCCAAAGATGAATCTAATGAAGCAGTTCATTAGTCTCTTTAGCCTCATCTCAAGCCTCTCTGACAGTCCTCCAAACACCAGGCAGCCATAATCGAAATGAGAGAAGATAAGAGAGGAAACTAGGAGCTGGCGGGTTTTAATGGGTATTAAATCTTGTAGCCTAAGGAACTGCTTAAGAATGGCAATGGATTTTCTGGAAATATGATTATTCCAGAAGAGGTTTTGGTCGAGTAATACTGCTAGATTTCTAACAGGTGTGTGGAAGGTGATGGGCTTATGGTTGAGGGAAAGTAAGGGGTGACAGGAGAGGGTTGAGAAGATTCTTGGAACCGATGAGAACGGATTTGGTTTTATTTACATTAAGTTTTAGATAATTCTTGATGGCCCATAAATACAGTATACTGCCAATGTCTTCTTATAGTTTTTGACCATCTTGGGCATCTCGGTGGGATGGAAGGAAATGGATTTGGAGGTCATCGGCATAAAGATGATATTTGCAGTGGTGTATGGAATTGGGAAGGTCATTGATATTGACAGAGAACAGGATAGGTGAAAGTGCTGACCCTTGAGGAACTCCGTGAGTTAATGGGATAGGCGAAGAAGTAGGTTTATTTGGTATTATCACAGTTTGTGATCGATGAGATAGGAAGGAAAGGAACCAATTTATGGAGCTGCCGGATACTGGGAGATTTCGAAGTTTAGAGAGAAGGATTTTATGGTTCACCATATCGAAGGATTTTAAGAAGTCAAAGGGAACAGGATGGATATTTTCTGTTTGTCTATGGAGGATTGAAGGTCTTGGATGAGTTTCAACAGAGCTGATTGGTGGAATATTGGGATCTAAAGCCAGACTGGAAAGGAACAAGTAGGGATTTAGTGAATACAATTGCGAAGCTTTGATACATTAGAATCAAATGCTCTATCATTTAGAAATATATATACATATTGTTTTTCTGCTCCAAAGAAAATCACAAACCTCCCTCACTAATGTAGACTTAATTTTTCACAGAGTCGGTTACGATAGTAAAATTTTGAGATTCATGGCTGGATTGGTTGGAGAAAAAGGTCAGACAGAAAATACTCGGGATTTCATAATATCTTACTATTTAGAAGACAATACTTTATCTGTTTACGAAATCCCAAAAGCTAATTCAGGTATTCATATTTTTTATTTTATTATTATTTGTAAATACAGTCAAATGAAATGAATTATTATTAGACAAAATGTCTTCTTTTTTTTTCTAAATGTACATACTAATTTTAAAGTTCTGATCATAGTAACCACGAGAATTGGTATGAATAGGTTTGAGTATTTGTTGTAATTCTTTTTAAAAAAAACCTTTGTCTATTTATTTTTATGTTTTGGTATGGAAGGAAACTTCTCTCCAATGTTTCTATGAACTGCTTTGTGCTAGAAAAATGCCTTAAAGGTGTCTGAATTGGTTTTCCTTCACGCTTTATTTTTTATTATTTCCAAAGGGATAGGCGGTGGGAACATCATTAAGAAAAGAAAGATATACAAACCTGGATATTCAAGATTTTCCAGCAAACCTCCTGAAGTTATAGGTTTAGAAGACCTTTATCTTGGAAATACGATCAATCTTGATAACATGGTATTTTATTTGCATGATATCGATGAATATACAATGAAGTACATGGAACTTCACCCAAATGAGGTAATATTACTTATTATATAAAATACAAAGGCGTAATCAAGAAAATTTTAAGTTTTTTATTTTTTTTTTTTTTTTTTGGATAACAGTTTCCTAAGAATAATTTAAGGCTTATAATTGATAAACTGAGAGAAGGAGTCAGGGCAAACTACAAGGAATGGGCTGCACAGTTTTTCGATCAACAGGAATTGAAACCATTGCCTTATTATCAATTCAGGTATTTAAATGTTTTAATCTACTACTTATCCATAAAAAATCCATGTATTTTAGTAGGTGAGCAACCATCTATAACGCGAAAAAAATCATTTCAGTATGACTGGTTTAATACTGCGCATCCCCTTTGTACGCACACTTATGTTACGTTTTCGGAACATTTTATTAATACAGTAACCTGAAACATTAACTAATGAAAGCTGAGAGTTGTTATAAATTTCCATTATAATTTACGTAATAACAAATAAAACATTCCATAATTTCTCGCGTATTGTAGGCAGATGGAAAGTAAAGAGAACAGACTATCTATAAACTCAATCTCAATGTAGTTTTGAGAACTTTTGGGGAGAACCCATAAATCTTATCCTTGAAATATCTCTTTCTCCATTTATATGAGCGAAAAATATATAAAATATTAATAATAGAAGTCCTTTAAGTTTGTTTTTTTTTTACAAAGTTTGCGAAATGTTTTATAATTTTAGAGATATTCACCTGGAAAAAATTATATCTCTACAACCCATGAATGGTCTCGAGTTAAGTACTTACAGAGATTCATAGTGTTTCACAGGCAACGGCCGTGCAAGGTGTAGATTTGGTCTAGATTACGCTCAGCATCAGGATTTTTCCCAATAATATTGCCTACAGGACCAAAAAAATCTAATTATTATTATTAAATTATTATTCTACTAGTAGATAGACCCTGCTTCGCACAGGAGCAATTTAAATGAGGTGTCATTTATGTTTACAAAAAGTTCTATTACCAAGAAAATGTGTTTATTTTATAACGTATATTTATTGTTATATTTAATTATCTGCAAAAATGAAAAAACATAAATCAAAATTAGTTAAGTTATAAATTTGCTTTAATGTTTAGGACAGACAAAGGAAAATTTAATTTTTCCATATAAAGAAAACTTGATTGCTATGCATGTATTCAAAAACTACAGAAATAACACCGTAACCTATTTTATTTGGTTTTATATTTCAAATGAACTATTTAAATTACATAAAAAGTTAATTTATGTTTACATAAGAATCCCATTTAGTTTACAGTGAAAAATCTGTTTTCATGAAATACTATTAAATTTGAAATAATTAATAACAATGTTAGTTAATAGATTCATAATAACTTAATATTTATGCTAACAATTTAGTGTCAATTAGGTACGCAATATTGTTTCTAAAATGTTGCGTACAAAATGGAAGAATATAGCTTGCACGATCCTCTACATTTAACTATTATAACCTCCCTCTTTACCAATAATATATATTCATAAGTTTATGGGCCTAAAACAACTTTATATGAACTTGTACGATTTATTTTATAGCAAATTAACTTTTCTAAAACCTTGCTCTTTCCAACGGTTTACCATACTTGTACGTTTATATTACTACTTATATTTCTGGAATAATGTTTTGATGACTTGGTTACTGAAAATTGATTTTTCCCCTTTAATGTTAAATTTCACTATATGTTAATTTATAAACCTTCAGAAAAGAATTACCTAAATGATGGTGAATAACGTATGAATATCCGTCTTGTGGTTTAGAAGAAGTTTGCGAAAACCAAATCGCTTTATCATTTTAATAATAATACATTCTTTATTTATTCTGGAACAAGTCCCTTCAGAATAATATTACAGAAAAATTAAACTAGAGCTTCAGTGTCTTAGAGTAAAAACACCAAAAAAACAAAAACAGAAATAACAAAGAACATGAATAATAGTTATAAATTAATAGGTAGCTTCTTATAATAATTTAGAAAAACAAACAAAAAAAATTAGAAAAAAATAAAATATTTTCATATATACAGTGCAAAATAAATTTATAATACTTATGAAAATGCCTGAAATAAAATTCATAAATCTTTAAATACGATACAAAATAAAATATGATTAATAATCGTTTCCCTCTGCTCCATTTACCGATTTGTATTGAAATTTGGAATCAGTTGGGGTCATTTGAAAAATGAATAAACAGAAAGTGTTTGAACAAACAGGATTTGAAGGTCAGAAGGGTATTGGAATGACGGATGTAAGAAGGAATAGAATTCCATACGGAGGAGGATCGGATAAGGCAAGATAGCTGTGGTTCGATGAGGCGTTATATACAGGTCTGAAGGCCGCGAACGAGTGTTGCGGGAGTGGACGGAGGATTTAAATGAAAATATATCCGAGATGTACGATGGACGTTGAGATCGGAGAACTTGGAAGAGAAAGGATGCAGGAAGTACTTAAAACGGTAGGAAGGGTATAGCCACTTCAACTCCTCGTAGAATCGGGTTACAGTGGTGTCCCTAGATATCCCATGATGAAACGTATCAGGCAGTAAATAATCGTTTTAGTTTAGCTTCAAGATCCCCAGAGACACACCCCCCCCCCCTCATACCGCACAGCAGTAGTCAAAGTGGAGAAATATTAGTGACCGAACCAGAGCCTGCGGGTTTCAAACGGAATTATGCGGTAACAGTCACCTTTTCGTAGTGCACTAACAATTATGTCACTTAAATATTAAATTTGTATGTGTAGATTCGTAGTAGGGCGTGAGGTTTTATAAAAACCAAGGCTTAACAAATATTTTTCGTCAACTTAAATTAAAATTATTTTTCAATGAATAATCGAAGACCCCCTGAACATCGTCAAAATATCAAAAAGCCAACCATACTAAAATGCATTATAAATAACACTCCTTGAATGTATTAATATTTTTTTCTTTTTGTGATTTGAAAATATATGTAACATCATAAGGATTTTTAAGGAATTATTTAATACGAGAACTTAAAAACAAAATAACAGAGCATGAAGTACTCGCACTGGGAAGATATTTCAAAATCCCCTTACCGGAGAAAAAGGTGTCCTTACACAATATAAGGTATTTTTCATTTGTTACCCCAATATAAATTAAAAACTAGATTCTATTCTTACTTTGATTTTTTAACTTTGCTAGATGTTTGGTTCACGACGAATTGAAGAGGATGCTTTTTGAAGACTTCATTAGGTTAGAAGAGACTTTTCGGCATTTTGACAAAGAGAAGTGTGGCCTAGTGTCTCTGAGAGATGCATATACTACTTTGAGAGGAGCAAAACTGCCACTTACTCCGGATTTCATAAATACTTTGATTGATTTGTGAGTATATATTTTATACAGCACATCTTACACCAACAGAAAAAAAAAAAAAACAACCTTATTTTTGGTATGCATTGTCAGTTTGCTACATGCTGATACATTTTTACTTTCACTTACTATATATAGTAAGGGGAAGTATTGCGATCGTGAAAATTTTCGAATTCCAGTTTTCAACGGAAATACACGTTTTAGGGTCCCCTGAGTCCAAATAACCAAGTCCCGAAAAAAGGTCTGTGTGTGTGTGTGTGTGCGTGTGTGTGTGTGTGTGTGTGTGTGTGTGTGTGTATGTGTGTGTGTGTGTGGTAACTCCCGGGCGGAAACGGTAAGTCCTATGAAACTGAAATTTCATATTTAAGACATCTATACGCCCGAGACGTGACAAAACATTTTTCATCAAAATGAGCCTACCAGAAGAGGTACTTTATACCATGCATTTTGCACCTTTTTTCGATTTTCTCAAAAACGGTTCCGACGATTTTAATTAAACTCGCTATATCGATGTAAAATTTAATGGGCTTTAATATCATGTAGGTTTTATTTAGATAAAAATGGTCTGACAGGGCTTAAATGCCGATATTTTAAATTTTCTTCCCCTAAAGTACCTTTAATTTTGTAGATTCAATAATAATAACAAGATTATCTTGTTAACGCTGATGAAAAACTGGTAAATATATAAATTGAATAAATTCGATACCCAACTAAAGAAGAAAACAGAAAAAATATTTTTTTAATGCAATTTTTCGTTTTTGAACATTAGAGCAGTAATATACATGTATGATATACCGTTGGAAAGCTAAAGATTTTAGAAATATTATCATCTCATACACAAGCTTTAAAAAGTTAATAGAGAGTGATGAAATGAACATAACACTAACTGATTATTTTAGATAATAATATAATAGATTTTTGAATCAAACACATGTTTCTATAGAAATTTAATTTAATTAATTCCTTAATAATTTTACGTATTTTTATCTCTAACTGTATATGAAAATTCTTTCATTGATTTTAAAAATGGAGGTAAGTGAAAGTCCAGTGTTGCCCGCACCAGATTTTTTTTATTGATTTAAGATGTGCGTCTTTTTTTTCTTAATTTATGTTATCAGGGTTTGGTTTTTAGTGTTGCCGATAGTGAATTGGTAAAACAGGATTTCCAAAAGACTGGTAAATAAATAATCTATCAGCATTTTATGAGATTTATTTTATTTTCAAACCCTTCCTACAATATGATTTTGAAGTGAAAGCTTCTTTAGGCGGGTTATGCGATTTATGGCAGGGGTAAAAGCTTTGATTTCGTAACCATGGTAACGTTAACAACATGCTCTAGACTTGCGCATGCGCTCTGTTTATACCTGTCTATCAGAGAGAGGATAACGAAATATATCGATACCGATGTTTGTTTGTTTATTTATTGAACGTCACTTTATGCTACTATGGCTAATCGGACGATGCTACAGCGGGAGTCCTAAATGTTGCCTATCCAGGTTTTATTAGGATAGGGATCTTTAACGAGTACCTGACATCGCACAGGCTCGGGACCACCTTTTAACGTCCCCTCCGAAGGACGGCGTAACTAAGGATTTTTTACTCCCATTAAAAAATCCTAGGACCACCTGCGGGTTTGAACCCGTGACCTTTAGCATGGGAGGCTGTTACGCTAGCCACTCAGCTACAAGTGATCCCGATACCGATGTAATATCGGTACAAAAATATCGATATTTATAATACATCATTTCAGTATTTAGGTGAATTAAAATCAGTTGGAAATGAAATGATTAAAGACATGGTAGATAAACTATGTCTAAGAACTTACCTCTTACTGTATATAAAGTTAATATTATGAATATCTTAATTCTCTTGACCCTAAAATACCGATATTTGTAAATTATTAAAACATTACTTTGCTTGAAAACATTTTAACATACGAAGCAAAATCATGATGATTTTACTGTCAATATTTAAGTCTTAGTAAAGCGAAATCAAAAAGAATATCTTGATCATATAAGCATAGAATTAAGACATTTGAAAATTAAATTCATTTTAATAATATATATTTCAGTTGAGCACAATGTATATTTCGTTACTAATTAAAACATATGTATTTTGTTTACTTGGGAGAGAAACTGAGACTATTTCTGTGAAAAAAACTATAAAGCTTATTTCTAAATGTCTGAATTTTCTTGATACAAATGTCAGGTCCATAACAAAAAAAAATGTGCTATGTGTACCACCAACTAAATACAGTCTGCAGTCACATTCAGATTACGATGACATACTTAAAGATGATATATCTATACAGGGTGATTATGTTTTACAATTAAATAAAACAATAATAAAAAATCATCCTTATCTACATCATTTACTTCAACGAACGTACCCTTCTTTCCAACTAAATTTTAGCGCAAATCGAGAATTTAAAAAATTGTTTTCACTTCTATCGGCAGTCTCTATGACTGACTGAATTTTAATTTTTTTTTTTTTCACCCCTACCTCGGCTTTGAAGGCCGATACGGGTGTGTCTCGGGCCAGGGGATGTGAGCGAGGGATAAATGCCGAGATAAAAGCCCCCCAGCACCGAAACGCGAACTCGTAGTTATTTGGTTCCAAAGTTTTGGTCATCTTAGTTGCTTTGGTAACCCACTCAGCCGCTCCGACCCCAACTCCAATAATATGTTGATAATTGAGACTTTGTAAGGTACTATTGTAGGAAATTTCGCAAAAATCTTTTATTAATTTATTGTTTAAACAATTTATTTGTTTATTTTTAGTATCAAATCTAGAATTGTATATTCATAACATTATTTTTACGTTATGAAAGAAAATGTTTAAGTATGATTTAAAAAGAAAGAAAATGCTTTTGAGGACAAAGATCTAAGCAATGCCCTGCTCAGATAGGATTTCTTTAACTTTCTGACTACTTGTTTATACTTTCTGACTACTTGTTTATTGTTTTGTTTTTTAATTTGTTATATGAGTGACAAAGTTTGAAAAAACATATATAATTTAGAAATTTAAAACCAGATTTTTACTTGTAGATTCTTGATGATGGGAGTGAGATCCCTTAACGTTGATTTGATGTAAAAATAATAAATAAATTTTTTTTTTTTTTTTAAATTATATTTTATTGAATTTTACAACTGTATATTATATAAATACAATAAGTAAAAGTGATTAATTATAATAAAAGGCGTATAAGGCTTGTGAAGAAACTACCCAGCGGTAGTACTTCGATGTTTATTTAATTAAGTAGATCCCGAGGCCATCTTCTTTTCAATCGCCTCGGAGGGTTGTCAGGAATATGCGAGGTTGATAGGTTGCGGACAAGAGGGTTTATATGAGTTGGGAGTTTGGAATTAAAAGTGGTATATCTGGTTCGAGAAAGGTCTGCCACAAATGGGATATTAAGGTCGTTATGGATGATTTTATTTGTGACGAAATAAGGAGCATTTAGGATTTTGCGAAGGATTTTGGATTGTAAGGATTGGATGCGGGAGGAATTAGATGGCTTAGTAGAGCCCCAAAGCTCGATTCCATATGTCCAGATTGGTCTGATGACAGTGATATAAATGAGCTTTTTGTAGTGAATTGGAAGTTTTGAACGTTTGTCTAGTAAGTGTTGTAGTAATCGGTATCTACGGGCAGTTTCCTGTCGTTTTAGTCTCGTGTGAGGGTTTCATGTAAGACGTTTGTCAAGATGGAGTCCTAGGTATCGGATTCGTTCAACAGGTATGAGTGGCGTATTATTAAAGGATACGGTAGGGCAGGAGGTCATCGGTTTTCGACGAAGGGTAAAGGTAATTTGGTGGGATTTTTTAGGATTTATTTTAATCCTCCAGTTCCGACACCATTCCTCAATGGCTGTGATGTGGGACTGAAGGATTTGGGATGCAGCGGTTGGATCGTTATGGACGGATAACACACAAGTGTCATCCGCGTAAGTTGTGAGGACAGTGCTAGGATGGAGTGGGATATCAGCTGTATATACCGTATAAAGGATAAATAAAATGTTAGGAAGAAATATATCAGTCCTAGTATCTAACTCTAATGAAATTAAATAAGTAATTAGTACCTTTCCTCACCACAAAAATAAAACGGTGTCAGTTTAAAATAATTAAAACCCACTTTTTTTTTTTTTTTTTTTTTTTAATAATAAGCTTTGTCAGTCAAAATGATGTCTGAAAAATACCCGACTCAGTGTGGTACGTTTCATCTTTTTAGAGCGGTGTAATTCGAGGAGGCAAAATCATCAAGTAGATATCCAAGCAAAGTAGGGTATCGTTTTGAACACTGAATAAAAAATAAAAAATCTGTGTTTCTAAGATTTCTAGTAATAACCGAATGGAAATGCTGTTTCTATTACAATAATTTGACTTGTTTAGACATAATGAAATACAATATATTGTAGACGTGATGAGCTGTACTTTTCTGAGTTGTGTTTTTCTAACGTCTTGCCAATAGTTTAATTTTATAAAATTTGTTCTGCTCTACGCATTCCTCAAAGATTTTTTTCAGGAAGGCAATAATTGGATTAACGCGAATCGTTCGTTGTTTTATTTTACCAACAACTATTTCCTTCCTTTTTTTTTTTTTTTTTTTTTTTTTTTTAATATGGAACTGTAATGTATTGAGGATACTGAGGGGAGTTCATAATTAAATAATTTTAATATTAACAATGAAAGATGGAAAACCTCTGTCCGTCTGGGGTCAGAGAGAGGAGCTGGAGATCTAAGAGCCTAGAAGGGGTAACTAAGATTGATTCCGTCTTCGCCAGCCCTCAAAATATTTAAAGGTATTTCTCTGTTATGTAATATTGTATGGCAAAGGTAGTAGTGACAATGTCCCTCAATATTCTCAATCAGAGTTCTAGGCAATGTGTTAATATAATGGATATGTGTAAATTAATAATTATAGTAATGTATTAATTGAATCTTGTTTACTTTAATCTTACCCTGCATGCCACCTATTGGATTGGTAAACCCGATACCTTTGGAAAGGAGATCCAATGGTATCATTAAATATAGTTTATATATTGATTAAATACATCAATTGGTCTAGTTTTTGGAGCAACCGCTGCCTTATTAAAGCAGCCGGTCAAAAACATAGCAGTACAAATGTTTAGCTTAGACACCATTTCCTTTATGATACAGATTATATGTTACAAATTCTTTGTAATCGTATTAAATGTCTAGAAAATCGTTTGATTCAGCAAAAAAAAAAAAATAATAATAATAATAAAAAAAAATATGTGTGTGTACAAAAGGATACCCTACTTGCCTAGGAACATAAATGTTTTCGCCACATCCCCTCAACAAGACCCCCAAAAAAGGGTAAACGTACAGTATAATAAGGTCCGATACTTTTCAGGTATAATTTAGCATGACATAACAAAGCTTCCTATGAAAAAAAAAACAATGTCGATTTTTATTATTCGAAAGAAAATAGCTAATTTTGCTGGATTAACTGTATTTTGATTCCTATCTGCACCAGCGAGTTACGAGTAGCCTTACTCTCTTTCAATGTTGTTCTTTAATATTCTTTTTAATTTAATTAGGGTATCCAAAGATCAGGGCAGAGAAGATTGTAAAATAGCATACTGTGAGCTGATCGACTTCTTGAATTACAAGAAAAATCCTATACCTTCAGTTCAGAGAGTTGGATTTTCCGTAAGTTCCAGCTTAAATACATCATTACATTATTCATGTTACAATCAGCAATCCTTCCTTAATTTTTAACTTATAACATTTTTTATATGTTTACAGCAAATATATGAATATGAACACATTTCTACTGCAACTTTAGATACGAGAGTAAGCTACATTGATATAAGTAAATTGCTAGATATTCTGAAATTAGAAGATGACTTGAAGAATACAGGACAATGATTTGTTTAATTTATTATAATAAACAATCTTTTCATTTCTACTAATATCATTTATTAATAATTAAAAACAAATGTTATAAAATATAATAAAGCAACTGTGATGTTCGAATCATTGGAGTAGAGTAGTTACTACTTTGATTTTTATTCCACTGAAGGATTTCTCGACATAAGATGCACTTGATTTAATAAAGTTAAAACCATGTAATTGTGACCAAATGTACTATCTAGACAAGTAAAATAAATGTTTGTTTGAAGTTGTATTCTCTTTATGACCTATGGTTTATGCTTATTTACAGTAATTGTCAATTGTAAAATAAATTACTCTAGTCCTCAAAGTAAACGATTCTGTGTATATGTGGAAAATAGAACTAGTACTTTTCCGGTCACCAGCTGAAGTGCAGGCCTATACTATCTTAGTATTCCAGCAGTCTGATCTTTTGAGTAAAAAAAAACTTAAAGCTGCGCAAGGTAACTGCTCGAGGTAGGCCAAATGAAAAACTTTTAGTGGCGTTCGCATTAACCAGCCGCGGAAAATCGAGGGCACGTCTAAACTATGGATACTAACTACTCTACGACACAGAACAGCTGTTACCAGCATTGTGTATACATGGTGAAAAAACTTCCTAGTTTTAAATTAGATATTATTCAGTGTAATTCTGTGCTTTTTGTTTAACACTTTGTCGAAATAAGTTCTCAAGAGTGAAGAACCCATTAAGACTTTGGCGGAGGCGGTTGCTGCTAGATCTCCACAGTTTAACAGATAACCTTTCTGCCTTATTTATTATACTTATAATTTTTTGTATTTTTTTTTTTTATAGTTGTTAAATCTAAGTTTTATATTAACTCACTTTAAGGACGTATACTAATTATGGGAGAGCCCCCCGACCCTCCTGATCTCTCTAGCCCCCTAAATAAAAAAAGAAAATGGGCTCGGGGTCGAATCAAGTTTCCCCCCGATAAAGTTATTCCTCAAAGGGTTGAAAATATCGTTCCAACTTATTTAGTAGTGAAAAGAACTGACCAAGATGATTTTAAAAAGATCTCTCCCTTTTTCATCCATAAGGTTATCACAAATTTGGTGGGGAATGTTAAAAATGTAAAAAAGATAAAAGATGGTACTTTACTAATCCAAACACTAAATGCACAACAATCCAATAAACTATTTTCATATACAAGCTTTGGCAATCAGTTTCCTGTTGAGATAACACCCCATAATACACTCAATTACAGCAAGGGTGTTATTCGATGTTATGACTTTCAGTATATGGAAATGGAAGAAATAAAAAAAGAACTGAAACCAATAATTAATGATATAGTTAGAATAAGGTCAAAAAACCATGGAAACGTAATTTTAACACATAATTACATTGTAACCTTCCCAATCCCGAAACCTCCAGAGACATTACAGATTGGCTATGAGGCAGTTAGGGTCGTGCCTTACATACCCAATCCATCAAGGTGTTTTAATTGCCTTGGTTTTTCTCATCCGACGGCCCAATGCAAAAAAGAATCGGTATGTATTCAATGTGCTGAGGCTAGGCATGGAGAAAATACTAGGTGTGATAAACCAGCTAGGTGTATAAACTGTAATGGTTCACATAATGCTCTAGATCGATCCTGTCCTGTATTCAAATTCCAAAAAGAAGTAAAAGCAATACAAATTAATAATAAAGTATCTTTGTTCGAAGCTAGGAAAATATATAAAGAAAGAAATCCGATTCAATTCAGTAAAAGTTTTGCGGATATAACCAAAAATAAAAATATTGAAAAAAAAGATGTTGCCATCCAGGCCAATATTATATACTATTTTTCAGAAAACACTAAACAAACAGAGAATAGTAACCCCAGCCCAGCTGCAGTGATATCAAATAAAACAAACGAAATTAAGATTAGCCGTGGCCAGAGCACGCAGACACAGCCCACAACCAACACCCCACCTTCACCTACAACAGGAGCCAGCCAGAGGGCCCGCTCCAGCCCCTCTACCCCTTCTTCCCTCCCCCTCTCCTCTCTTACCTCTCCCACTTCTCAACCCTCTACTTCCTCTACTCTCCCCCTTCCTCTCACCACTCCTTCCTCTTCTCTTCTTCTCCCCACTTCTTCCTCTTCTTTTCCTACCTCCACTCCTCTCCCTTCTCTTCCCAACCCTTCTTCTACATCTCCCTCCCCACCACCCAACCCTGAATCGGTTCCATTGATCGGTTCAATACCCAGTAATGAAATGGATATGGAACAGGAATACGAAATTCAGAAATCTAGAAAAGGAGCGTCAAGAAAAAAATCACCAAATAAAAAATCTTAAACATAAAGTACTAATTTATCAATGAAATAATCAACTTATTTATCTGTTTATTTAAATTAGTACTTTTTTTATATAGATCAATATTTTTTATTATTATTATTATTTTTTTATTTTATTTTTTCATTATGTCATTACTTCAATGGAACTGTAACGGTTTGAAAATTCATTTCAATGACTTAAAAGTACTAATACGCGATACAGATCCCTTTTGCTTAGCTCTTCAAGAGACTCATCTTTCAAATACGGATAAAATCACAATAAAAGGTTTCGAGATATACAGAAAAGATAGTCCCAACCCAAATCATAGCCACCACGGAGTTCTAATAGCAGTACACAAATCCATATACTCAGAACCTATTGACATCACCTCCCATCTTCAAACTATAGCAGTCCGAGTCCATCGAGGCTTTCCCTTTAGCATCTGTAACATTTACCTGCCACAAGACCGCACAATAGATACACAACACCTCCTAGACATTTACAACCAACTTCCTCAACCAGTCCTTCTTATTGGTGATCTTAATGGACATAATCCTCTATGGGGTTCACAAAACATTAATTTGCGGGGTAAAATTATCGAAAATTTCTTAGACATCTCCAACCTTCTTCTACTTAATACTGGTGAACCTACCTTTCTCAGCTCTAGTTACGGAACCTATTCTGCCTTGGACCTCTCACTTTGCAATCCCGCATTGTATGGTATAGTAGACTGGACAGTACTGCCTGATTTGTACAGTAGTGACCACTTCCCACTACTCATAAAATTTAAAAACATGACTCCCACTCGTGTAAAACCAAGATGGGTGCTAAATAGAGCCGATTGGACCCTCTTTACCTCTTTGGCTTCTCCACCTCAACATTCTCCCTCAAATTTGAGCATTAACGAAGGCTGTAAAATAATTACAAGAACCATAATAGAAGCAGCTAAAGCATCAATACCAATGACCTCTGGACAACCAAGAAGACCGCTTGTTCCATGGTTTAATGATGTTTGTAAAACATCCATTAAAGACCGGCGTAAGGCCTATAAAAAATTCAAAAAATTTATGACGTCTGAAAACCTGATAGAATATAAAAAACAGCGGGCGAAATGCAGAAGAATATTTAATCAGTGCAAAATAGAGTCTTGGAAGAAATTTATAAGTTCCATAAATACCACTACTTCGTCTTCCGACGTATGGAACAAAATCCGTAAATTTACGAAAAATCCCTCTCTCTCTCGCTACACGATTACAATAAATGGACAGCTTTCCGATGACCCTCGACTAGTTTCAAATTCATTCGCTGACTTTTTCTCAAGTATATATAATTCCAACGGAAGTAATGCCAATTTCGACGAAATGCAGTTTGAAAATTTATATAATACTGAGACCTCAGACTATAATATTTCTTTTTCAATGTGGGAGTTCAAAGATGTCCTAAAAACCGTTCGAGGAACAACTCCAGGACCTGATAATATCCATTATGACATGATTAAACATCTACCCTTAGACACTCTGAATTGGCTACTTGAGTATTACAACCGTATCTGGTCTACTGGACACTTTCCAAGCACCTGGCGTGACTCTCTTGTAGTCCCAATTCTAAAAAATGGACAAGATAGAAGAGTACCAAATAGCTATCGTCCCATATTTCTCACAAGCTGTTTAAGTAAAATCATGGAAAGAATGGTGAACAGAAGATTGATGTGGTATATTGAGAACAAGAATTTAATCCAGCCATTCCAATCCGGATTCCGCAAGGGTAGATCCACGGTTGACCATCTGATAACATTGGAGGCTGAAGTCCAATATACCTTCGTCTCTGACCAACAGATGATAGCAGTATTTTTCGATATGAAGAAGGCCTTCGACAGTATAAACCACGCATTAATTCTAAAAAAAGTATCATCTGTCGGTATCAGAGGTCAAATGTTCCAGTACATCAAACAATTTCTCGCAAATCGAAAATTCAGAGTTCAAATAGGCAGTGATGTATCTGAAGAACATGGACAAGTCAGCGGGGTTCCACAGGGATGCGTTCTCAGTCCAACTTTATTCTGTCTTGCAATTAATGACTTGGGACTCAAATTACCAAGAGGTGTAAAACCACTGTTATTCGCGGACGATTTAGCTATTATTTGTCGGTCTGATAGCATTGGCATCATAAATCTTAAATTACAAGAAGCCATTAACAGAATCTGCAATTGGTCTCGTTCCACTGGTCTACAATTCTCCTCTGAAAAATCAAAATGTCTTCATTTCAGCAGAAAAAGAAATACACCTGCTTCTCCCGAGCTCTATTTAGATAATGACTTGATCCCATATACCACTAGCCAAAAATTCTTAGGGATGACTTTCGATCGAAGACTGACTTGGGAACCTCACATTTCTAAATTAAAACAAAATACTACAAAAAACTTAAATATTTTACGTTTCCTGAGCGGAACTTCCTGGGGCGCAGATAGACTTACTTTACTAAAACTAGGACAGTCTTTAGTGGAGTCTAAACTAGACTATGGATGTTATATTTATGGTTCTGCTCGTGATCGTATTCTTATTAAGCTAGATGCCGTCCACCATTCTTGGATCCGTATTGCAACGGGGGCGTTTCGAACTAGTCCTAGTCTAAGTCTGTGTTCAGAAGCAGGAATAACCCCCCTTTTATTTAGAAGGAAAAAATTAGCTATAAATTATGTCTCCAAACTCCTTCCTCAAAACGACAACCCAACTCATAAATACATTTTTAAACCGAAATTTTCCAAAATCTTTGAAAAAAAAAACAATTCAACCCTCCCCTTAGCTGAGAGAATCCATTCAGCTATCACATCTCTTAAACAAATTCCATTACATAAACAAAAAACTAACAATCCTCCATGGACACACAAAGCTCCAAAAACGTGGATACATTTATCTCGATTGTCAAAAAACAATACTTCACCCTCTGAGTACAGAACTAAATTCTCGCTCCTCCTCCAGAATCTACCGGAACCCTTTCTTATTTACACCGATGGATCTAAATCAAACGAATCCACAGCAGCTTCTTTTGTTACACAAAATTCAACCCACAAATTAAAACTCCATAAGTTATGTAGCATATTTACCGCAGAATTGCATGCAATAGCTTCAGCTCTCCACTTTTCGATATCAATTCCCTCAACGACAATAGCAATAATCACGGATTCTTTGAGTTCATTAAACGGTCTAAAAAACCTGTACCCTACCCACCCCATCATCCACAAGATCCGTAATTACCTAAATACGCTTGAAAATCTGGGAAAATCGGTATACTTTATATGGGTGCCGAGCCACATCGGAATTAAAGGTAACGAGCTCGCTGACGCAGCAGCTAAACAGGCACTTGCTCTCCCGGGCCGAGGTACCGCCATCTTAACGCCGCAGGAAATAAGTCTTCCCCTCAAGAAGGAAGTAGCAGCCAGCTGGCAATCCAGTGGAATGATAGTCCACCAAGCAAACTCAAAATTATTAAAAAATCTGTAAAACCTTGGACCACATCTAATCGATCCAACCGTAGAGAGGAAGTAATTATTGCTAGGCTTAGAATAGGACATACGAATCTAACCCATGCCTACCTCATCAGCAAACAGCCACCCCCAAAATGCCAACACTGCAATAATATGCTAACGGTCAAACATATTTTTCAGGAATGCCCCTTTTACATTTCGAATTTGACTACATTGGGACTTACTTCAGACATTTCAATTAGTCTAGGTGATGATATAGCCAAAATATCAAAAATACTTAATTTTTTAAAAATAAATAACATTTCAAATAAAATTTAACACTTATCGTAATTAGCATTATATATCTGCAGTGACTAATAGTGATATTTTTCTTTATATATATATATATATATATATATATATATATATATATATATATTTTTTTTTTTTTTTTTTTTTTTTTTTTTTTTTTTTTTTTTTTTTTTTCATTTCTTCTTAAATCTTTATCAACATTTATGTATTTTTCTTAAATTTATGACAATTATTTCATTTTACTATTTTTCTTTATATTTTACTTCTATTTATACCGTTCCTTTTTTAATATTACCTTAGCGATAAAAGATTAAAGATGCACAGGCGTTGATGACCTTGAAGTTTTACGCCTTAAAGCCCAAACAAACAAACAAACAAACTACTCTACGAAGTCTCCTTGTTCTCTTTGGACAAAAAGAGGCTAATAGATGAGAGACTGCTCTGCTTGGAAGAAATATAGGACTGAACGACCACGATAATGTAAAGAAGAGGCGAAACAGAAGAAGCAACCCACTGAATATCGCAGCACATCAACTAGATGGAGATCCAGAAGAGGTGTAATGTTATGTTTTGTTTATTTATTTAACGTCACTTTATGGCTAATCGGACGATGCTACTGTGGGAGTCCTAAATTTTTCCTATCCAGGTTTAATTAGGATAGGGATCTTTAACGAGTACCTGACATCGCACAGGCTCGGGACCTCCTTTTAACGTCCCCTCCGAAGGACGGCATAACTAAGGATTTTTTATTCCCATTAAAAAATCCTAGGACCACCTGCGCATTTGAACCCGTGACTTTTGGCATAGGAGGCTGTCATGCTAGCCACCCAGCTACAAGTGATCCCTGTAATGTTATGTGCATAAGTGTGTTTGACCTTCCATCTCGCTCATTCCTTCTCATTTTTCCCCTTTTCTAACCAGTAATGGCAAACAGAAGAGGTATAGTATTGGTAATCAACCTGTTCTAACCAGAGTCGTAAGTTCTAGATTCATCCATTTATCCCTGCTTCTCTCTCATCCTTGTCCTTAAAACTTTACTCCTTTTCCGTTAAACTATTTTCTTGCGAAATCGTATTAAAAGCTGATTCTGTTCGAACGTCATATTCTGTTGGTGGATGTTCAGAAAGGTCTAGACATTTTCTTTTCAGATTTTCATGCCTAACTAACTAATCGTGCGTTCCGATTCACCATAGTCTTAACGCCCTTTTCCCAGCTTTGTTTCCTCATTCGTCAATTTTAAAGGCTAGAACCTCTGGGTTCCCTTGTGGTGTAGTGGCTAGCATAACAGCTTTCTAAGCCTAAGATTGCGGGTTCAAACCTGACAGATGAACCTAGGATTTTTAATGGGGTAAAAAATCCTTTGTTATACCGCCCTTCGGAGGGGAAGTAAAAACGTAGTCGAGAGCCTTTGCGATGTGAGGTACTCGTTAAAGATCCCTATCCTAATTTAAACTAAATAGTTGAAATTAAGGACTTCCATTGTAGCATCACCCGATTAGCCATAGTAGCATACAGTGACGTTAAATAAATAAACAAATGTTATAAATATATACAATTCTAGATTTGATACGAAAAATAAACAAATAAACTTGTTTTTTTACCTGAAGTAAAAACCCATTAAAGAAAATTGATTTTTTTTATTTCAATTAAATGTAAAAGATGGACTTCCTAACCTGAAATAATAGTTCCTTTTTTAATGTCAGGAGTATGCACCACTGGATGCGGTCTCCCTCACGCCAAACCAAGTTTATGAAATCAAACCCATTTGCTTATTTTATATATTTTGCAAGTCCAAATAAAATCGTTATGTTAAAAATAAATAAAATAAATGGATCAAAACATATGTTCAATAACTAGGTCACTTATAGGAGCAGCTCTATCAGTTATACTTTCAAAGTTTACTAGAGTAGTCCAATCCATCACAGTTAAACTGATAATTGTAAATTACAGGTTAAAATAAAATGCAGGATTTAAAAACCGATAGTAAAAGAAGGCATACTAGAAAGGTAAATCGTATTATATAATTAAATATCTCGTCATTTGGTTATAACCTCTGAATACATTACTTCGTCTAACCTGTTGGGTAGGAATTAAACTTTATATTTTAGGAATTTTATGTATTTCATTGATTTCTGATTCGATATTGGTTTCCAAATTTTGCTTTCAAGAACCTTAAGATAATAAATGTAACTGTAAGAGCTCTTTTTTGGGATGTTTTCAGTTGACTTCGGAAAAATTAAAACCGTGAAAGTTAAGGCATCGTCACTTCAGCAACATCGAGTAAAGTAGCCCTACTTCTTTAGTTTCTCTATAGAATACAGTAAAAAATCATCAGCTCAAGGTAACTTCCATTCGCTGAGAGAGTTCAGCAGATATCAGGAGAATTTTAAAATATTAGCAAGATCGACAACATATCATCTGCTAGCCACCCAGTTACAAGTGATCCCACATCATTTGTGTTTTTATATTAATTAGAACCATTTCTTCTATTTAAATATATGTATTATCACATTAATAAATCCATACATATATATAGCACTTAACGTTCCCAGACCCATAACTGCATCTTTTCATCATTTGTATAGTTGTGCGAAACTTTCTATGAAACAAAAATTCCGCTCGCATAAACTGAATGACAATGGATAGCGCGAATATAGATAGCGTTCTCAAGGTTAAATGGAGTTCATTTCTAAAAGAGGTGTTTTGGCCAAAAGACTATAGGGCTCGCCTGTCCGCTTTTCAAGTTAGCGCTGAAGGTGATACAAGACTTGAGCATACGGACAAAGGATACACTACTTAATAAGTCTGTTCAAGAACTTGGCTTTGCAGATGGCCTAAACCTTATTGCATTATGTCTAAATTTGCTAAAAATTTATATTATTAAGTAGGATGAAACTAAAAAAGAAATGGGAAATGAAGGTAAATCAAGAAAAAACAAGTATTTGCGAGCAGGTTCAGGTAAAGATTCAGCTGGAAAAGATCCAGAAGAGGTGTAATGTTATGTTTTGTTTATTTATTTAACGTCACTTTATGGCTAATCAGATGATGCTGCAGTGAGAGCTCTAAATTTTGCCTGTCCAGGTTTTATTAGAATAGGGATCTTTAACGAGTACCTGACATCGCACAGGCTCGGAACCACCTTTTTATGTCCCATCCAAAGGACGGCATAGCTAAGGATTTTTTACTCCCATTAAAAAATCCTAGGTTCATCAGTCAGGTTTGAACCCGTGACCTTTGGCATAGGAGGCTGTTATGCTTACCACCCAGCTACAAGTGATCCCAATGGGAGAATGCTGTAATTAGAGATGGTTGGTATCTGCTAGGTTCCCTCAACTAGATATATATTCTATGAAGTCTCTCTCACTCTCTAGTTGAGGAGGCAAAGAACCACATTGATCCATAGCGCCATTCATTGGCAGTAAACAATATAAGAACACATTTCTACTTTACTTCTTTTAATGCCAGAACATCAATAAATAAATAAAATTCATTATTTAATAGGCATATTGCGGAAAATATCACTTCTAAAATTCACTTTTTTAAAACATATTTTCAGATCTTGGTGAGAATATAAGTTTTTTTTTTGTTTGTATTAGTCTTTAACGTCCTTTCCAACTTTCGTTTATGACAAAAAGGACTAAATTATGACAGTATGGTATTCTGACCAGAGCATCATGTCATATTATAGGCTAGCTTGTCAGATTCTCTTTACACCTTTATGTATTAGTGTTTTAGTCACTGAATTAGATGGCAATGGTTCTTCTTTTTTCGATGTTTTTTCTCCTATCCTAACCAGTAAGGACAAACAACTCTGTTACCAACGTATCCTTAACAAGGGTGAGTATGCTGAGATTCGTGAATTTCAATCCACACAGGTCAGATTGGAACCAAACCATGCGCCTTAGAGGTCATATTTAGGTCACTTTCCTTCAATAATCACTTGTCAGACTCTTTAGGGCGATCCTAATCATAAAAAAAAAAATACTACATCTCTCTCATAATACCTTAAAATGTCGGTTAAGGAAGATATTCAACAAATAGCTTCTTGTAAAAAGAGTGCCTACTATGAGTCCAGGCATAAAATATTGATAATATAAGAACTATTACAGCTTGAAATTAGCATTGGGGATTTTCTACTCACTAATATTTATCATTACGTAGGGTCACTGATGCTGTGGAAGAAAGATGTCAAACCTATCATTATGTTCAGGATAATCAATTTATTCAACGTTTAACATAAATTTCAATGTTTACATTTAATTAGAGGGCGGGATGGCAGTTGTTAGCGCGTTGTCCTGGAACTTAAAAACCATAACTATGATATGAAAAAATCACAAGTTCCCGTCTTGGGTCAAAGGGAAAGGGGGAAAGAAAGTTTTTAACTCTGGAATAAATCCCCATCCTCACCAGGGAAAATCCCATCATAGCCAAAAAAGACCGAGGTAGCAGTGATCTGAGGAGGGTAATGACTGAGTGCGTCAGCATGTTCTTGTCAACATGCATTGCCCAGAGGATCATAAATTTAGGAGTTTGTGTCTTGGTGCCAGAGATTGAATCTCGGCATTTATCCCTCACCCTTGCTCCTGGGTCAGAGAAACTCTAGTATGACCTTCAAAGGCGAGGGTAGGGGTGGAAAAAAATGTAGGGGTGAACCAAAAAATACATAATAAAAGAAAAGTTTACATTTAATTAATAAAGTATTTGCAACAAATTATAATTTAGTTATTATAACATAAATAATTCATAACATAGATTGATAATTTTTAAACCTTAATTTGCTGAAAAAATTTTGCCTTTTTTATTTTTAATTAAATTATAATTGTATAATTTTGAATTCTGTTGAATAAATACATTATATTTGTACAAGATGGCATTTATTCATGATATTTTGAATTATTTATATTCATGTATTTTGAAAAGAACTGTATTTTTAATGTTTTAGTCAAATTTATAGCTTATTTTTGCACCCCTTTTTTGTTTAAAGTTTAAGCATTTTTAGTTTTTTAACATACTGTGCTTCCTCGGTGCTGCTCTATTGATATTACAACAATTATTTTTATTTATGTAAAATTATAGTGGACTAGAATAATATTATATTCAAGGGAATGTTTGGATTATGTACAGGTTTGTCTCTTCATAGGTACGAAAGTATATTTGATGCATATGAAGATTAATATTTGTATTTAATAAATATTGTCCTTTCAGGAAAATGGTGAAATTGATATAACCACAAGAACAATACCTGGCCATCTAGTAAGTTTTCCTTGTCTATATACAACTGAAATTTCTAATAGTTGTTCTAGAGAATTCTTTTTAACAAACATACAAAATTATTAAAAGATAATATAACTCAATAATTATATTGGTTATTCCAACACTCATCCAGGTGCTGTTTTGTCTTATCAATAACTATTACATAGACAATTACAAATTTAAAGTACCCCAGTTATGTTAACAGAGATGATCTTAATGATTAATAGGTAACAAGTTATTTCTAAAACTCCAATTTTAATGATCATTATAGTCCAGTTTTAGTACTCCACTCTAATCAAGATAAAACTTATTAAAAAAATGTCAAACTATATTTTTTTTTTCATAGATATTTTATGGTCTGCCAAAAAATAAAGAAGGTCGTTATACACGTCTCAAGTTTATAAAACCCTTGGCTCAAAATCTCACAGTAAGTTAACGTCAATTGGAATTGGTTTACAAATAAATATTCGTAAGAGATAAACAATTCATAATAATTATATTAGATAGATTATATACAGCATACTATCAAGCATACATGATGAAGTTTGTTTTTTGTTTGTTCCTTTGGTTCGCATCTTCACATACCTCAAGTTTGGCACGATATCAGGTTAAACTTCAGGCCGATTCGCACTTATATCTTTCTCTTATCAGGTCTTTGGAATGGTGCTGTGAACAAACAAACTATAAGTTATAATCGACATTTGAGAGCAGCATGATTTAGTGGATAAAAGACTTGTTTACTATTCTCCGAGCCCCAGGTACAAACCCCACCGGCAGTGGCACAATTATTTATTCTGTTATTGCATCTGTGGAGTGAGAGTATGAAGACCATCCTGGAGCACACCCAGCCTCTAAAAGTGGGTACCCAAAGATTAGGGAATAAACTTGGTGGCTAAGTGTGACCTAGGCCTAATCACATGTTCCCATGTCCATTCGCAGTAACCCTTTAAGAGCTGCAGAGGTACAGGTTTTGTTTGACATAAAATCTTATAATCACTGTAGATTAAAATAATCTATTGTTATTCAAAAAGAATGAAGAATGTAATGTTATCTGCCAAGAAGAATGGTCTGAGGTAAAAGGATAAATCTACTGTACTCCATTCTTAAAAAAAATGTCGACATTGAATATCAGTTGACTGATTTTTTTATAAATACCAGACCAATCAACATGGAGCTACTGATTGAATGGAAGGTTTTATTCCATTAGATTTGACTATTTATTTTTGGGGGGGGAGACGGGGGGATTTCAAATTTCAACTTTTTACTGGAAGTACAATGTATTACTGCACAAGGAAATTGATTTTTATCTTTATATTCCAAGGTCAAATTTTGGAAATTGGCTTATTTTGCTTCAAAGTACTTATTATTATTACTTTCGCTTAGAAGTTTTATTTTCTAATGAAGGGTTATTAGTTAAGTTATATCTGGAGTAGAATAATAATTTAAGGCAGTATTTTTGTGATCTTATTATCATAGTTTTTCAAATGTTTAATGTTTTTTAGACTTGTATGCAACCTTGAAAATATATAGATAACGATTTAGCCAGATACTATTAAATATGTAAAATAAAAGGATAAACTAATCTTAAATTAGATTATCTATTAATGCAATGATAGTTGTATATATAAATCATTTTACAGTTAAAACATACAGAAAACTACGGCCTTAATGAAGCTCTAGTAAAAATGTGTACACCAAAACCTGAAAATACATTTGAAAAAGAACTAGAGAATACAATAATTGAGGTATAAATCTAAATATGTTATTGACTCTATTTAAAAGAAAAAAAAATCAAAAGATTGTTTCATTTTTAAAACACCATATAACTGAATATTATAGCATTAACTACGTGAAGGAGAAGTTGAATGGGAGGTGAGGGTGCGATAACTGTTAAACAAGTCATATTGTGGATGTATAGTCGACTGTAGAAACAATTATAGGTTTAATAATCAGGAGTCAGTCTTTTTCTAAATATTTTTAATTTTGTCAATGTTTCGGCTTACTGTGTTCGGTGGCATAAAGGGTAATAAAGTAATTATCTTAAAATATACATTTATTTATAAAATAGCACTTATTATCATACATAAAAACTTGGTACAACGAGTCATTGTTATTATCGAGAATACTGAGGTTTCGCATTTACCACATAATATAACATTAATGTACCTTAGGACATTTCTTCATAATTGTTCCCTGGCTTGATCCCCCGACCTCTTCCTTCCGCGGCTTGACTTCCGCTTCTCTTGCCATCCGGGCTTAGACTCCCCAGATCCTCCGCTATCCCTGCTGTAGGAGTGGAGGGTCTATTTTTTGTATAGCCCTACTAAGAAACGTATTTGCTCATAGCCCGGAAACTGTCCTATTTGAAATGATTCTAAATTATTTCTATTCCTCCCAGTATTCTTGATACATAGCAGGCTCAAGCTTGTGAGCCATCATCAGGGCATTACTGAGCCATGTCCAAGCATAAACTGAGTTGCTATCATTAAACTAATAAATAAATAATAATAATAAATAAAACTTGATTCTAGATTGTGATTTGAACCTCTAAAGTTTTTAATACCCACTTATATTAAATCTAAGAGTTACTTTTGATCAAAAGTTAACCTGGAGTAACCATATTTCCCAAGTTACCAGGAAATCCATATCCATCCTTAAAAAAACAGCTATTAGGATCCCGCGATTCTTGTCCTGGAAGTATCCGTCAACTTTTAGTATCCTTTCTCATACTCCTCCACTTTGACTATGGATGTCTAGTATATTGAAGACTCAGTGACGAAAAAGAGATGAAGCTAAAAAGATGGATAGGTTTATAAGATTTATGTACGGCTTCTCCAAACAAACACACGTCTCTCACTGGTATTCTGGTCAAAGGTGGTTCTATCCAGATTTCTGAAGAAAATACCTAAAACTTTCATATAACCTTGACATCTTAACTCCGCGCTCTTCTGTGCATATCCTAAACACAAGATCTCAACCTAACCATTTATATATACCCTCTCATAGAACTGCTTCCCTTGAAAAGTCCTTTATCACCCGTGCTACCACACTCTGGAACTCTTCTCTCCGTAAAGTGACATCCACTTTCAAACACCATTTATACATATCCACCTCCTAAAAAATCAATCTTCCGCACATATGTGATATATCTTGATTTAATAATACACAACTAAATTCATTTTAAGTTTTTATCGTTTTGTTATTTGAACCTTTTATATATTTTGACTATGTATAATTTACTATTTGACTATATAATCATATAATAAATTAAGCCAGACAAATTGGACTTCCTCTGTTCATCATACATTATTCTTAGGGACTAAATGTCCCAGAATAAAAATTACTTTTCATTCATTCATTCATCTTAATATATGAACTTTATATTCTAGATAGAAGAAATGTATTCTAGAAAAGTTCAAGAATGGACTAAGATGTTGAAAAAAGCAGGTTTGGAATACCCATTACCACAAGAATAAAATAAAATATATGCATTTAAATTTGTTTTCAGTTCCGAAAAAATGGCCGCTAGCTCAGTTCAATTTACGTATCGCTCTGTGTTAGTTACCTTTTTATCTGTGTGATACTGCGTGAATATCCATCAAACTTTGTAAATCGTGAGTCGTAGCACTATAACATACTTTGATGAACACAAATTGAGAGGTGAGTGCTGTTTAGTTAAATAGGCACCTATAAACTGGTGGCCGTCCCAGGCTGGAGATAACGGCTAGGCTAATCCTCTTCTCTTTATTTACAAGGTCTCGGTCGGAAGTGTTGTCATTTCTGACTTCGTAACCAAGACATTCTTTTTAAAACTTTTAGTTCTCTTCCTCTAAGACTTTTTATTTTTTCTCTAAGACTTTTTTTTTTTCTCTAATTCTTTTTTTTTTCTCTCTTAAGACTTTATTTTTATTAAATTAGAAATGGTTGTTTATTGTATGTTGTCTATGTATATATTGTAAATAGTTTAGTTTTAAGATCTTTTAGGTTAATTTTCTATTAATTAATTAGTTTATATAAGTCTCTATAAGTGTATTTTTTTTTTTAATTTATTTTTTTTTTATTTTTTTTTAGTGTACGTCACTATATAATTCAAATAGATCTCTTTATATGTTTATTTTATTTTTCATTTTTTTTTCTTATTCTATTGAGTTATGGATCTCGATAGAACATTGTCATGCGATGAATCAGGGGAAGAGACGCCTTTCTCTGAAATAAGCGAATCAGACTCGAAGTATTTAACGCGACGCCAAAAACGCCACAGGAACAATACTGGGTCCGGAGGAAATTCTCCTAACAAAAAAAAAAATAAATCGGTCAAGTCCAAGCAACAGCCAAATACAATACAATCACCACCAAAAACTCGCAGCACCACTGCAGCCAACCAACATGAACCAACAGCGCCATCTACTTCGGCCGCTCCGTCTCCTACTAATGTACCTCCTTCATCTATCGTTAGCCATGCCGCTACAGTCAACACTGCAAATACAGTTCCGGGACCTCAAGGATTTTCCGATCCCGAGCCACCTCCAATATTTGTAACAAATATTAGTAATTTTATGTCGTTCGGTAAAGAAATCGCCAATCTAATCGGACAACCAAACTTCCAATGTTTCTCCCGATCAAACGACATAAAAATAAACACATACACGAAAGAAAATTACAAGAAACTCGTGAGTTATTTGAGCTCAAAAAACTACGACTTTCATTGCTATCAACTCAAACAAGAAAAATCATATCGCGTGGTTTTACGCGGACTCCATTCATCCACCCCCACTGAAGCCATTAAAGAAGGCCTGGAAGAAATTGGACACCACGTAAGAAACATTTCTTCAGTGACACACCATACACAAAAATACCCCTTGCCACTATTCTTCGTAGACCTCGAACCAGCCAGAAACAATCCAGAAATATTTCAGGTGAGAAGACTGGTCTACTCATCTGTACGATTCGAAGAGCCTAGGGTAAAGACGACAATTGTTCAGTGTACCAAATGCCAAACCTTAGGACACACGAAGTCCTACTGTTATCACCCACCTAGGTGTGTCAAGTGTGCCGGCCCACATGCCTCTGAAACGTGCCAGAAAGCTCGAGATGAGCCAGCTCAGTGTGCTCTTTGCGGTGAAGGTCACCCAGCCAGCTACCGGGGTTGTACAGTCTACAAAACCCATCTTCGACAAAGATCTCACTACATTAATGTAAAAAGAGATGACCAAGAGACACGCACCCAAGGACCAGAGTTGAACAATTTGTCTGCCTTCCCTCAACTTCAGAAGCCTGCAACTACCTTCGCTCAACAGCAGCCTGCCACATCTACAGTCAGGGATTCTACTGCTGAAACCAGAAAAACTTTCCCCGACGTCACCACCATAAAGAAGAAACAGACTACTATTCAGGCGCCTCCAAACTCCCAAATCAGGCCTCCAGCCTCCCACCCTAAACCACAAGCTTCCCGTCAACCGATCCTTCCCCATAATCTGCCCTTACGTGTCAAACTACCCCCAGAGCACCCTAACAAAATTCCAGAACTACCTTCTCTTCCTCCTAGTCAACCAAAGCCTCAACCTCCAGTGACCCAGAGGACTGAACACCCTCGTACCCCACGGCGGGCTCAGCACTCAGCCAACACTCCTGATCAAATAAGTTATCCTTCCCACGACGCTTATCCACATCCGTTTTCCAACCCAGATCTATCCAACATTTACTCCATTCTAAATTCCTTTCTCTCAGATCTTAGAGATACCATCCAACCGCTTATCAATCTTCTAACTAGAGTCCTTTCCCAAATCCCATTCAATCTTCCACTATGAGCGTAAAGCCCCTAACTATCCTCTTGTGGAATGCTAATGGCCTGCATAACCATCGTGACGAACTGGACGTATTTCTACACGACAAACACATAGATATAGCACTATTGACAGAAACACACTTCACACGACGATCACATTTTTACATACGTGACTACATCACTTATAGATCAGACCACCCAGACAATACTTCCCATGCCGGGTCATGTATCCTCATTCATAAATCCTTACATCATTCCCTTATTCCTTCTACTCCATCTGACGCCATACAATCAACCTCAGTATCCATTTCAACTCGTCCTTTCCATCTTACAATTTCAGCTGTATACTGCCCTCCTGGTAACTCCCTTTCCTATAGTCAACTTGAAACCCTGTTCAGATCCCTAGGACCGCGCTTTATTGCTGGAGGAGACTACAATGCGAAACATCAGCGATGGGGTTGCCGAACATCCAACTCCCGTGGCAATCTCCTTTCTCGAGTCTCCACCACCCATTGTTATACAATCCTTTCGCCAATGAACCCGACATACTGGCCTACATCCCTCAAAAAACGTCCTGATATCCTAGACATATTTGTTTCCTCTCAGATATCTTCTTCCCAATCCACAATCAAATCCCTAAATGACCTGTCATCCGATCATAGTCCGGTTCTGCTTTCCTTGCATTCAAGCCTTGTTCCTAAGCCCACCATTCCCACTCTGATTACAGGACGAGTAGACTGGGACGGATTCAGATATGACTTGGAAAACAATCTTGACTTAAAAATACCACTAAAGACTAAACATGATATAGATAAAGCTGTTGAAAAACTGACTGACTCAATCAGCAGTAGTATACTTGACAACACAACAACCATTAACACTACTAACTCACAGGAGACTATCCTGCCACAGCACATTCGAATCTTATTAAGGGAAAAACGCAGAGCAAGATCGAAGTGGCATAGGACTAGATACCCTTCAGACAAAACTTATTATAACAAACTTACTAACAGACTAAAATCAGAAATCAGAAAAGTTAAAATTCAAAACTTACTCAACTTTACTGAAAAACTAACTATTACAGACAGATCGTTATGGATGACCACAAAAAAGTTACTGAAGTACAAAGAATGTAATCATTCACTCCTAACTGAATCCCATATCTGGACAAGATCTGATGAAGAAAAGGCCCAGATATTCGGTCAGCACCTTTTTAAAACCTTTAATCCACATCCAGATATTCATAATCCCG
Source organism: Piezodorus guildinii (assembly GCA_023052935.1). Taxonomy (NCBI): domain Eukaryota; kingdom Metazoa; phylum Arthropoda; class Insecta; order Hemiptera; family Pentatomidae; genus Piezodorus; species Piezodorus guildinii. Next base: position 26,836,754 of record CM041296.1, on the reverse strand, counting down.
GTCACATTAAGTTTATAGAAGCAGAACTAGATATCCCACTCCAAATGGTTCTTCCTCCAAAAGCGTTCCATCCTACTGAAATATCTAACATCATCCAGAGTTTACCATCCCGCAAAGCTCCTGGACATGATCTTATAAGTTCCCATATTTTAAAACTCCTTCCTCGAAAAGCTATCCTATATCTTACTTACATATATAATTTCGTACTCCGTTCCACATACTTTCCTGCTTCCTGGAAATTATCCATTGTCAAAATGATACCCAAACCTAAGAAACCGCCTGAAAATCCATCTTCTTACCGTCCCATCTCACTTTTACCAATCATGGGTAAAATCTTGGAAAAACTTATACTGAAACGCTTATATCCCATCCTAGATACTAATTCCATAATTCCTGATCACCAGTTTGGATTCAGAACCTCCCACTCCACTATCCAGCAATGTCATCGTGTGGTGGACGTTGTCTCGTCTGCATTAGAGCGCGGGTTGTACTGCACGGGAGCATTCCTCGACGTAGAACAAGCCTTTGACCGAGTCTGGCACCCGGGATTGCTTTACAAACTCCGCAATTTCCTTCCCCCTACATACTTCCTTATCATCAAGTCCTACCTCACTGACAGATCCTTCAAAGTAAATCATAATAATTCCTATTCATCCATTTTTAATCAGTTTGCTGGTGTTCCTCAAGGCAGTATCCTGGGACCTATTCTTTTCACAGTTTATACAGCTGATATCCCATCCCATCCTAACACTTTCCTTTCTACCTACGCTGATGACACTTGTGTGTTATCAGTCAATACTGATCCAACTATTGCCTCTCAAACTCTCCAATCCCACATCAGAGACCTTGAAGTGTGGTGTCAGAACTGGAGAATTAAAATAAATGCCAACAAATCCAACCAAATTACCTTTACCCTTCGTCGTAAACCTATGACATCCTGCCCTACTGTTTCCTTCAATAATACTCCTCTTGTCCCGGTTGAACAGATCCGATATCTAGGACTGCACCTTGACAAACGTCTCACTTGGAATCCTCATACAAGACTTAAACGACAAGAAACTGCTCGACGTTTTCGACTACTTCAACACTTACTAGACAAACGTTCTAATCTTCCACTTAACTACAAAAGACTCATCTACATGACTATCATAAGGCCGATATGGACTTACGGAGTAGAGCTTTGGGGCTCTACTAAACCATCAAATTCTTCCCGTATCCAATCCCTACAATCCAAAATCCTTCGTAAAATCCTCAATGCTCCTTACTTTGTCACGAATACACTAATCCATAAAGATCTTAATGTTCCGTATGTTGCTGATTTGGCCCGATCTAGATACCATTCCTTTCATGGCAAACTCCATTCCCACCCTAATCCTCTAGTTTCAAACCTTTCTTCCCCTTCGATTCCTGACAATCCTCCGAGGCGTCTGAAAAGGAGATGGCCCCGAGACCTTCTAGTTTAAATCATTTTTAGAGTGCTTCCATTGGGAAGCTTCTCTACATGTGTTTCATGCCTTTATATATTTCATCTAATTTACTTGTTGTATTCCTGTATACAGTTGTAAATTCCAATAAATAAAAAAAAAAAAAAAAAAAAAAAAAATTTGTTTTCAATGCAGAGTGTTGATTCCTCTATTTAGATCAAATCCTCCTTATGATCATTTTTGCTACAACAAACCTTTATCCTGAATTTAACACAGTCCAAACAACTTTCATTTGTTATTAACATTTTCGGTGTTTTGTCCATAATCTATTCCTCATACCCATTAATATTCTCAAGCCTTAAGCTAAAAAATGTGCCCAAGTTTTTTCCCTCAAAACAAATTCTTTTTGTTATATACATTTCTTGTCAAAAGTCTCAATTTACCTCATTTCATTTCCTTAATTCTAATTATTTGCCTATCCTCTTCATTATGATCACCCATTCCCCAAATATTGTTTAAATGTCTTAATTTTTCCCCATTTTGCTTTATCATTATTTATTATTTCAGTCAGTAAAAGGAGTATTATGCTTTAGGTAGATAGCACTTTAATATATTTTGAAGTAAGGTCTCAGTATCACAAAAATGGTTGAGTCACCAAAAGCTTAAAAATAATTTTTTATATGTGTTTTGAGATACTCTTGACAAACTCTCTCTTATCCTGCACTTACAACAGAGAATAATTCATTTTGTAATTTTTTAAATTAATAACAAAAAAAAAGTAGTGGGACTATGCAACACAACAATTCGGAGCAAGCATAACAAAAGAACATTAATGATTTTTTTAAAAATATGTTTTGAATTTTAGATTTGGTTTTAAATTATACTCACATATCAAAATACCTTTTCAATGCTTGGATAAATATTGATTTTATAAGCCAATGTTCATATTTGTCAATTCATTAAATATTGCCAACAAAATACAAGTTTTATTTCTCAGCTTATCTAAAAACGCCTTTTTTTATGCTTAACTGGTATTTTTTTTCATTAATTGATAATCTTCATTATTCGTTGTAACATTGGTCTCAGCAATGCTGAATAAGAAAAATTCACAATAATTCTACTTTAATTCACTATAAATAATGCAGGCGAAAATAAAGTACCAATGAAATATATTTTAATGACTTGATTAGAGTTTTATAGGAATTCAAATTTCATTAAAATTTTAGATAAATAGCTCTGAACATCATTAAAATTCAATTTAGTAGACAGGCTGCTTTCTTACAACTATCTGTATAACTAAAGAATAACAATTTTATATTTACCCACAAAGCCAATGGCTGCACAATAGAATCAGTCCAATAAATATTTCTGAATATTTAAACCAAGTGTCCTGCAAAAAATAATCCTAAATTAAAAAAAAAAAAACATAATTCTTTTCACTCATATTCTCACATGTTTAATGCAAATAAATAACTGAAAAACTTTCATTTCTTATATTAGGCCTATTACATTGCCAATTTTGAAATTCATAAAACAGTCATGGGCCTGTTTTTTTTTGCAATGCTAATCAGATGATATGGTCAGTTTCATAAAATCTACAAAATTAAAGGTACTTAAGAGGAAGAAATTTTAAAATATTGGCATTTAAGCCCTGTCCTACTATTTCAATCAGAATGAAACTTATATGATATTAAAGCCTGTCCAATTTTTCAATGATATAGCAAGTTTAATCAAAATCATTCGAGCCGTTTTTGAGAAAATCGTAAATAGGTGCAAAATGCATGATATAAAGTGGCCCTTGTGGATAGTTGATTTTTATGAAAAAGTTGCTGTAACATCTCGGGTGTATAGTTGTCTTAAATATGAAATCTCAGTTTTGTACAGCTTTTCTTTTTTACGGTAGACATACCACACACACACACACACACACACATGGACACACAGACCTTGCGGGACTTGGTCATTTGGACTCCGGGGACCCTAAAATGTGTATTTCTGTTGAAAACTGGAATTCGAAAATTTTCACGATCGCAATACTTTCCCTTAATATATATTTCATATATAGGTAAGGGAAAGTAAAATTCATTAAATAATTTGACAATAAAGAGTTGAACCAATAGAAGATAGTAAAATTATAGATGGGAAAATTTCAAACTAAACGAAGAATAATAAAGCACTAAGTTGGTCTAATCTAAAAACAAATTTAATAAGGAAGCAACAATTTAAGCAACTAGTTTGCAGAAAATTTAATATAGAAATGAATATTTAAAAAAACAGAAAATTTTTCCTAAATAAAAAAAAAGAGGAGATAATCAAGTATACAGTATTGTATTAATTTCCGAACCTCCACTATGGCAGGAATACCACTTATTCTTTTCTTGTTCAATGGTTCCAAGAATTGTTTCTAAATCCAATAAAACCATATTTATTCTGTTATTTCAGCCATGGAGTTACATTTTTTTTTTTTTTTTTGTAATCTTCTTGGGGCATACACAGGCACTAAAAGTTGGTAACAAAAAATCAGGGGGGAGAGGGGAATCTGGAGGCTGTGGGTCATCTCAGCCTAATCACCTCTTTGAATGGCCATTGGCCTACAAATAACAGAAATCTATATGCCTAGTGAACCATTGTAGGTTGTAAAAGTACAGTTTTTTTTTTTTTTTTTTTTTTTTTTTTTGTGGTACATGTTATTTCAAGTAATAAGCTTAATTAGTGTACTTGCCCTAATAATAATGGTTTATAGTAATTAAATGCAACCTTTAAAAATAAACAAATCAAGAATGTAGAAGATTAAGATCATTAGCAGCCAAAATAAAAACTAATAATAATTCTTTTGTATCAATATAAATCATCACCTTGCTACGGTATCAACACACTGCAAACCCACAAGACACTTGAACTTTGGCCTTTCTAGATTAGATTCACCTACTTTAGCAAGCAGCTTGAGTTCCACCAACGTTGAAATCTGAAAAAAATATTAGAAAAAATATAATTAAAACAATAATATGCATGATAATATAAAACTCCATCACTATGAAATTTCACAATTAGTAAGCCTATGGACTAACCATGGCTGCACAAAAAGAATTCTTAATTTAATAAAAATAGAAAATGATGGGAATTGTGTTACATACAAAATCCCTGAAGACCCACCCTCGCCATACTTTATTCAGGTGTAGAAAATATGGGAAGAAAAGAACATTGGTATTTTTACAAGAAGAAGAAGCCCAATTTTTACAACAAATTAGACAAACAAAAGTTTGTAATGATCAAACAATTCTTCTTAAACACCCAGTGTAAAATCTAAAAAGACTTCACAGAATTTATTTCATTTTTAATATTATTATTATTTCAGAATTTCGCACTTTCTCAGCTTTCCTGGAAATTTTCACCTACCCGGACTCAATGAGTCAAGGGTTAGGCTCTAATTATGTTATATTTAAAAATTTTCTAACAGTGGCTGCTGTCCCTAGAACGACTGCTCGCTGAACCTCCGCTAGAATTCTTACAGGTAGCTCTAGCTGTTGGATTGATTCTAGCGTACTCTCTGGAATCAGGCCATTGCAAGATTTATTATTATTATTATTTTATTTTTTCTCACTCTTTTGTGTCTCCTTTCACTCTCATTTACATTATTTTATTTTATTCTTTATTTACTTTTAATTTTTTTATGATTTTTTTTAATTTTTTTGGCCAACTTGGGAAAACCCAACTACTGCTTTCTTTTGGCCCAATATTGTCACATCCTTTCTGCATGCTCCCGTTTCCGCTCTTCAGTCCACCTCTCGCCTGTTTTGCGCTTGTGCTTTGTCTGGAAACTCTGGAGCCCTTCAAGTTTCTTGTTCAGAGGCTCATGCTTCTCAACATCCGTCCACACGACTTCCAATTCCTGCAGATCCTTTTCCACCTCCGTGAACCACGTCCCCTTAATCTTCTTTCCCAAAAAGTAAGTGAAAATTCTATTAGTCAACTTTGCTAGGCTCATGCATGCCATGTGACCATAAAACTCGATCCTTCTCTTCCACATGACATTCGTTATTTTTTCCATATAATTATATAGTTCTTTGTTATATCTTTATCTATATATACCATTTTTCTTTACTGGGCCTAAAACCTTCCTTAGAATCCATCTTTCTCTCATTTCTTTTTTTTATTAATTTTGGTTCTGTAACCTAACTTTTTATTAAACTATGCCAAACATGTATTGACCATATAGGATTTGGTTTCAAATCTTGAAGGTCACTTATGTAAATAAATAATATGCATGATAAAAAAAAACAAAAAACATTAATTCACAAAAAAACTGCACTAACCTGGGTCATAAGATTAACAGTCAGACTAGCTTTTTCTTCCATTATTGCATAGAATATAGCAAGAAGACGGTCCAATGGAAATGCCTTTGGACCCAACAGTTCGAGGGTCATCTTTTCCTTAACCTGTTTTTTAGTCAACCTTTTCCTGTGTTTTCCATGATTTTTCATAAACAACCGCCTATCGTGTTTTGGAGCATTGTACGAAGCCAAGTATGCGGATATAAGGAAATATTTTGCATAGTATGGAAGATCGAGGACTGATGAAACTTTAGTGCAAATTACTTCATTAACATTAGGATCATACAAATACCTTTCAATTGATCTGGAAAAAAATAAAATAACGTAGAACTATCAATTAAATAGAAACCAACATTATCTTTATACATCAATGAACAAAAGCCATACTGAGTACTCAATCCAGAATAAATAGTTTTTAAAGATTCTTTGAAATGAGGTAAAATATTTCTCCATAATAAAGTAACATCATCTTGATTCATCAGTCCCTTTCTGACAGGTTCACAATATTTTTCAAAATTACTAGACACCTTCAAAAAATATAAAAAGAATAAATATTAGTTGCAGATAATTTAAGGTGAAGGTCAAAGTCTAATATAGAATTAAAGGCTGTAATTATGGACTTGAGGCTTCTGGATGAAATTACCTGCTCACCCTAAGATAAAAAAATTTGTTGCATAAGATGGCATAGAAGCCGAAACGTTGTGAATTTTAATAAAACAGTTGTGAAGTATAATTAAAGCCTCCAATTCTATAAAATAATAAGTCACAATTCTTAAATTAATATTTTTAAAGAATATATTAACAGTAAACTCACAAGAAATTTCATTTCATTTAAATCCCTTGTCATTCTCCAAAATATCATTAAAGCTGAATTGAGATAATTTTCATAAAATTTAGGGGTACAATCTTCTGGTTTAGTCAGCTTTAAGATTTCTAGCAGCTCATCTAAAAAATAAATTCAATTCTTAATTGGAAGATATATATCTATCAAGATATTTAAAATTAATGAGACCACTCATGTCTACATTTTGCTAATTATTTATAATATTTAATTAATTATAGATTAAAAAAATCTGCTGCAAGCAACAGAAGACTTTCAATTAACTCAACTGTTAAAATCATTTTAAAACTTATAAATACACTTCAATCTGAAAAATATTTTAAGTTGATTTTAATAAAACGTGTATTCATTTTCATTGGAAACATACAATTTAGATTAAATAATATAACTACATTAAATTGTAATCAGTAGTAAGTTTATTCCCTAATCGTCACTTAATATTACCTTTTACAACTTTGTGTATTAGATAATATTTTTTCTAAAATCGTTCTCTTTCCAACGGTATGTTATACGTCTATATTACTGTTCTTAATAGCATACAAATTTCAATTTAACTTAATTCAAAAATCTTTTAACCTTTAGTTGGTCATAAAATTTGTCTAACTTGTATATTTAATGTTAATTCATAAATTTCATTAAGATGATATAGTTAATCTTTTGGAATGTACAAAATTAAAGGTAGTTTTGAAAAGAAAATTTAAATCATCAGCATTTAAGCCCTCTCACACTATTTCAATCAGAATGAAACCTAAATGATGATAAAGCCCATTCACTTTTACATTGATGTGGTGAGTTTAATCAAAATCGTTAGAGCCGTTATTGAGAAAATCGTAAAAAGGTGCTAAATGCTTGGTATAAAGTGGCTCTTCTGGTTAGCCAATTTTGATGGAAAAGTTGCTGTAACATCTCGGGTGTATAGTTGTCTTAAATATGAAATCTCAGTTTTGTACAGCTTTTCTTTTTTGCGCTAGACATACCACACACACACGTTTTTTCAGGACTTGGTTATTTGGACTCGGAGGACCCTAAAACTAGAATTCAAAAATTTTCACGATCGCAATACTTTCCCTTAGTATATATTTCATATATAGGTAAGTTAAAGTAAAAAGGACAGCTATAAATCCCCCAAAATCATATTGGTGGTTCTCTTCTATTTTGAATCGTATCCTGGTTACAATAAATGTCAATTGTTAAGAATCCTTTCAACGAGAATGGCGACTTTAACTTAGAATGAAAAAAAACAAAAATTAAAACAGTCCTTAAAATATGAAAATCGGGCATATCCTTTGAAATAGCAAATTAGTCCTTTTCGGGCGTAACCCACCTCACCCACCCTAATATAGACAGTTAGACTTAAGTTATTTCGGACAGCTTCTTGCATCGGGAAGAGAGTTTCTATATTAAAAAGTGTCCTTTTTAGTATGGTAATCCTAGTTACCATTGATTTATTTCGATTTGTATCCTTTTAAAAGGAGAATCGAGTCAAAAATGGTGGTTCTCTTCCATTTTGAATCGTATCCTGGTTACAATAAATGTCAATTGTTAAGAATCCTTTCAACGAGAATGGCGACTTAGAATGAAAAAAACAAAAATTAAAACAGTCCTTAAAATATGAAAATCGGGCATATCCTTTGAAATAGCAAATTAGTCCTTGGATATTGATAACATTTAAATGAATTTTATTAGTAGAAAATGGTGTCAAATGAAATATGCCTAAAGGTTTCAAAATATATAGTGATAATTATTAGACCAAAACATCACATTATTTTAATATTTGCACGGCAGTGAAACATTTCATATACACAGATTGAAATTTATCCACTAGTATTGTATGATTAGACATCAAGAAAAAAAAAATTGGAATTGAGTGTATATTGTAAAATCCATGTAATGGCCATAATTCCTGCTACAATTAATCTGAAATTATCAAAATGTTTGTGGGTTGGCAGATGGTTTGATACTAATTATATCCACTACTTTCTCATATGCATCTACAAATATATGCTCCTTGACACATCCATATTTTAACTATGCCTATTACAATTTGGCTAACAGTTAACAAAATTTTCACGATCGCAATACTTCCCCTTACTATATATAGTAAGTGAAAGTAAAATTAGTGTAAAAAAAGTCTCATGTTAATTTTATCAATTGAGACGTTGACTTCCAAAAGGTACTAAAGGATTTTTTCTAAAAATTGATTTTTTTATATATTTTGTTCTCATTATTTAGTTTAATCTAAATCTTCTATTTGATTTTATCTAATGAACACTCAAGTAATTCAAATTTGATTTAGAAATGCAATTATTTTATAAATGAACATACTACACATTTAGTTTCGTTGGTTTGATTGGCAACAGATCCTAAATTTTAAAAAACAAAATGGCCCAGTGGCCCCAGAGAAAAATCATATAGAAATGGATAAATGTTTTGAAATATGTTTCTTGGGTTCATTATTTGGAATGTAAAACTTTAAATTTCTGGAAGACTGTTGTTTTTTTTCTTAATGTGGATTAGAAAAGCTAACCAATGAAAGCAACTAATCAAAATAATAGGAAAAAAACATAATTTTTTTAAGTAATAATTTGAAAAGAAATATAATTAATTTTAATTCAAAGTGTTTTAAATAGTTATGGCATTTCATCGATTGGTACAATCTTAATAATAGTCTGAAACCAAATATAGACTTCATTACAATACGATAACTTTAAATAATATAGTTACAAGGAACAATTACCTTTAGAATACTGGGGAAAATGAATCGTAATCAATGAAGTATGTAAATTAAATTTTTCTGGTAATAAATTACTTATAAAAATAACACATATATTTGTACTGCTCACAAACTCCTGAAGGCGACAAAATGAAGAAAAATAATTTGGATTTAATTCTTCAAGATACTCAGCACCATCTAACATCTAAAAAAAAAGGTTTAAAAAATTTATCTAAAGAACATCAAAAGCTAATAAAATTAAAGAGCACTTACGATTATGTATTTTTCACTATTCTTGGTAACTAACAACTTTAAATGGTGAATTAACTCCATAAAAGTATCACATTTCAATTTGAATGCATTCCCTGTTAACTGCACAAGTATTTGTTCATGGAGCAGTCTATATGAATAGCATTCCACACAATTGATAAAAGCATAATTAAATTCACTGTATTTGAGATATTCTTGAATAACAGAAGTTTTTCCCACTGCAGGATGTCCAGATACGAACACCACATCTGGTAATGGTTCCAATTCCTGAATAAACAACAAATATGATATATAAAACTGACAAACAATGTTTTTTTGGGTTTTAAACATAAACCGCTAAGGTCATAAATGGTTGTCAACAAATATCATTTGCTACTAATAACGAGTCTGGAAGAGAAAACCTTTGAAAAATTATGAAGTAATAATGTATTTTACTATATATTTCTATTCCTGTTGAAAAATTTTATGACATACAAATTGTATTCATAGAGTAACCAAATAGCTTCTAAATTAACAAGGGACTAACAGGAATAGATTTTTTTTTGTAATCAAACCATAACTTTTAAAACGACTTACCATAACTTTTAAAAATTGAGGATAGTATAGCAATATTTTTATCAAATAATCTTATTTATTTTTAAATTCTTTATTTCACAAACATCCTTAATTATGATTTTTTTTCACTTAACAAGACTAGGTCATAGGTCCTACAGTTAAAAACTGTTATATCAATTTAAAACATATCTAGCATAAATGGCAGAAGTTAAAGACTGTACAACAAAACTTTTATTTTGATTAACTCATATTAGTATGAACTAAGTACTTACCTCACCCAATAACTCATCAACTTTATCTATTTGCAGCTTTCGGCATGGAAAAGCAGCATATAAATTTTCCATTATATAAACAAGCTCTTTTCAACAAAAATTTTAATCAACTTTCAATTTCATAAGAGCAATTTGTTTGACATTTTAAAGTTATTAACCTCCAACATGATTTGGCGGTAAAAGTATCGATGTTCAGTAATCAAGTAGATGATCTCCAAAATAAGGCGCAAGAGGTATCTTTCGTAATCCAAGAAGACTCAAACAACCTAAGTAAAGATTAGGTATGGCTATATGTTTGTAAACGAAGTAAAAAAGCCTCCCTTTAGTGGTACTTTCATCTCCTTTGGACCAAAAGGTTAAAACGGTCAAGATTCACTACCAACTTCCAGTCGAAAATAAAAATAAAAACGCTCTCTCAACAATCGAGGGAACTCTTCTTCTATGAAAACCGAAATATCCGTAGTTCTGTTAACTTGACTCGTCGAATGCTTTTCGTACCGTAACCTCATGCTCAAACGTTTTCGGACCTCCATATGTAGGACATTGACGATCTATATCCAAAGTACACCCATTTCTCGTAAGAAATTGTAAAACACAATAGTTCAAGCGGACTCATTCCGCGATTGAACCGTGAAGTATTTCGGCCATTATAACTCCCATGATTTCTATTTTTTACAGTTCACGCCTATACCTAATTCGACTCCTAAGTAGGTTGTTACATTATTTTGATATATTTTTTCTTATCTTCAATTTCAGTGGTGATAGGATATGCCTGGTCAATGTTTAACCTACGGAGAGTGATTGGGCTCTGCTTCTCAATATTGTTTTTCAATCCATGGAAGGTATTTTTTGGGATATTAACAAAAATCTCAACTTTCAAAAATGGACTATAAAAAACAAATAAATATTTAATTCTATGAATCTGTTATAATTGAGTAATTAGGATTTTTTTTAAAGCCCCTTAAGTTTCCGGATCATTATTTGCAACACGATGTATAATCTATGCGAGAATATACTCTTGTGGTACTCCAGATCTGACTGGATGCCTAGAAGGTACACTTGATCTCAGAAGAGGAGAAGAATAAGAGAAAGGAAGTAAGGGTTTATAGAAAAAATATATAAATCAAATACTTATTTAATAACTCTGAAAGGAATGAAAGGTTATTGATTATAAAAATTAAAAGTATAAAATTAAATGAAATGTAATTATAACCAAATAGAATACAATTCATACTCATTGTAAAAGCAAACATACAAAGTTTTATTTCTTGGAATAAACAAAATATGAGTTTTCTTCTATTTCTTTCTAGTAAGACTAATCACTATGTTTTTACAACACTTTAGTTTTATTTACAAAACCTTATTGTTATTAATAATATATAAACATTTCTGATTATTGCTAGCATCTCAACTTATAATATAATTTAAAAAAGACAGAAATATTTGGTTATTTAATAAAATTTATAAAATATTCTATTCTATATTTTGGCATTATAGCTTTGGTTATTTTTGTACTATGCGCTTGAAAGAAACATGAGATTCTTTTTAGTAGTATTTGTAAGTTACATATACGTCCAGAATCATTATCATTGATAAGAAGAAGGAAAACACAGCGGAGGACATCATCAAATCCATGAATAGTTTTGCTGGTCGGAATTGAATACTGTGCATTAAAATCCACCACTCAGATACCAATATACAACCAGCAGAAAACAATAGAATTCCAAAGAGGGATGAAAACCAACACAGCTGAAAAAAAAATAGCGAATAAAAATTCAGAATTCAAACATATAATTCAGTTGTTCCCAACGGATGTAGTGATTTGTTGAATTATACAAGTCGGAAACCACTGATTAAATAAAACTAGACACAACTAGATCAAAATGAATAGATTTATTTTATAAACTAATATTATGAATAAATCTTACCGATAACTTGGGAATTGGTATTCGACGAAAATGACTAATTAAACTAATACTGTTAACAGTAATTGGTAGTGCATATGCCACCCAGACAACTCCTGCTTTGTGAACGCTTGTGCTTAAATTATTGTCATAAGGCACAAAAACAAGAAAGAAGCATAGCAAGGCAATAACCTAGAACAAAGAAACAAATTTTAATACAAGCATAACATTTTAATTATAAATACTCATTTTAGATGGTATTTTATACGATCACAGTAACTTTATTTATTATTTTATTCAAGAGACCAGAACGCCAACAACAAATACAACTACATATTATACAGTAAACAAATAGTCACCATTAAAAAGGGAGGTTGAATTGATACTTCACCTCTAATGGAAAACAAACTCTTCATTAATTAGGTGAATTTTTATCCCCAACTATGTAAAATAATCTACTTGTTTATAAAGTTTAAATAAGTGTTAATCATAATTAAATTTTTACTCAACTAAATATGGGGGAAAAAAAATATTAAAATAGAGTTATATATTATATTTTATATAATTTGACTTTGTCATTATTTTCTGTATATATTGTGTGAATGTGGTCTCTTATCACTATTATATTACTATTGTTCATTTAGAAACAAATTGTAATATATCTCAATTAATAAATTTAAAAAAAAAATAGAGTAAATTTCTACCAAAAACAAAAATATAAAATGGATTTACCACTTCAAATATTTTAATAAGTATTGGTGAAGCTGCTTTCAACGATTCCTGAAGCTCTTTTGGTTCTAAGGAATGCTCATCAATCTTTTTCCTGAAAGAAAAACAAAAAATTAATGAAATATATCTTCAGAGAAAGACAATAATAATTATAATTTGTTCAACTATTATGTTAATTCGATTTCTTTGCCTGTCGCGGTTCGTTCATTGTGTTGAATGTTCTTGAAGTTTAAAGAGACGAAGGAAAGAGTGTCACAATATATATTAGCTTCCCTCCCACCTATTGGTAATATTTATTAAACCTGTTGGTCATACCCAACCTGAGCATAGTACATGTTTATGGCGTCTCAGAGCTTCCGGCACTAACATCTATATTTTAATATGCATATTTTCTGTCACAAAAAATTACGAAAGCCACAAAACTTGCATTCCCTAATTTTAAAAAGTAAATTTTTTTTTTCAGACATCTTACAAAAAATCTAAGAGTAATAATACATAATTTTTATAATTTTGTTTTATCTATCAAGAACATTGACAAACCTGTAAATTTAATACTCATGACATTAGGTCAAATATTTATTGACAATAAAATTATTAATTTCAATAACAATATTTTTAACATGACATGTTTCCATAATATCTGATATATGGGTGATATAAAAAAAAAAATACAGTGATACAACGAGAGTTGTGAGCCTTGAAGGCTTTAAGCCAGCCGCCCCTGACATGGGAAACAGGTGCGGTCCAGAAGCTGCTCAATTGGAGTAAAGACACTTGCAGTAATAGATTTTTGTGATATTTCATCCACAGAGGGTCTATCACCCGCCTATAGAATGCTCACCCGCCCTTAGTGATTGGCCTTCTGTGGTCCATTAGTTAGGTCTTAACAGACAAAGGAAGGAGAGGTCTTTCTGGAACTCAAAACTTTGGTATTATAAAACTGTGATAAAACCGAAAGCACTTTATACAGCAGAAACTTTAAAAGAAAGGTGTAGTGGAAAATTTGGAAAAAAAAAAAAGAAGGAAAGATCATAAGAAAACTTTTAGACCCAAAATTCCAAAACGATCGGATCAAAATCATTCCAAATAATGAAATGTATACTATAATTGAACAAATTTCCGTTACAATAAGAAAAAGACGAATTTCATTTTAACCTCTCTTGTTTTTTTTGACTTTCGAATGAAAGTCGATTAACCAAGCTAATGTTTAATTTTTCCTATGTAAAATTTAAGAAGCAAATGGTTTACACAAGTGTAAGAAGACCTGGAAGAAATGAGGATATGAGAGGAAACCATAAAAGACAAGGAAGAATGTAAGACACTTATTGAATGATAAAAGTAAAATATTTCGAGAAGCACCTAAGTGCAATAACAATAGGCAGAAGCTTTCAGAATAGAATAAAAGAAAATCAGAAAGAATGAAGAGATATTGGTCCGAAAGAAAAGAAAAAGTCATACCCAGATGAATGATAGGTAAAGGTGTTTTTAAGGTACACCTTTCGAAAAAAAAAAACATTTTTTTCTAATTATTGAAGTCTTAATGAGGATTTTTCATGATTTGTTCTTGAAATTCATAATGAAAATAATATTTAAACATGTCCTTTGTAAAAACTGATACCCACTCATCTTAATATGGCTTCATGTTATAGCCATATTGCTCTTCTAGCTTGGAGTACTACTAGTAATAACAGAGTTCTGACCAACATTGTTGATAGTCAAGTTCTCCATATGCATGTTTTTTATTCAGGCACAAAATAGCAAAATATATCTATTTACAAAGTATCTTCATTTGTAAATGTTAGACCTTTATAAAGATAACGCTATAAAAGAAGTTCTGGACTCTTATGGCTTTTGAAAGCCCAAATGATAACTTATTGGTTGCCATGACTTATCTTATGGTTTGATATATCTTTATAGAGCCAAACATAAAATATTGGCACTGGGTGAGGGATTTAGCAAAAATCTTAACAACAAAATCATATAAAAAATTTGGATTAATTTTTTTTCAGTCGATTTTTTTTTTTTTTTTTCTTACCCTCTGGTTTTATTTTCTAACAAAATACAAATACAAATGTAATATGTGTAGATGTCACATTTGTCCTTCTGTTACCCGGAGGTATTCTAAAGAGGATTGCTATATGGATGCACTAGTAATCAATCAGTCGATGGATATTCTTTAAAAGCTTCTATCAATGGTACCATCCACATTAAACGGGAAAGAGGAAACTAAATAGGAAATTGTAAAAATTAAGTAATCCTATAATAATTTTACTAAAAATGAACTATTTTCAATAATGAACCTTTGTAATCGACCAACAACAAAAAAAATCAACCCCTCTCCAGATTTGAGGGCTTACGTTTCAAGATAAGTAGAACTGAATAAAAAAAAAAAATCGTTTGTTCGCCGTCCCCCGTACGCCCTCCGCGGAATTTTTCCAGAACCACTGGACCAATTTTTTTTAAAAGCAGAAAAACAACAGGCCCCAGAACGATGATGACAGCACAACGATGATCCTAAGGCCTGGACGTTGATATTAGCCGATTTGTGTTTTAATGGCAGCGATTGGTTTTAATAAGTGATTGAATTCAATATCTCGGTTATTTTTGAAGATGGAGATAAATTTATTTGAGTTTTTTAACCAAAAAAAAGCACAAAAAATATTTTTTTAAAAATAATCTTACATGGTCAGGCGAACAACAGAGATGTGATTCTCTGAAATCTTGGTTATTATTGATGGTAGAGAAACAATGTTCTGGAGTAAAGCAATTTTATTTGAATAAAAATCGAAAGGGAAGAAAAACAAATAATAAATAAGTCTAGTACAAATGCTTTTGGTTTATTATTTTACAATAATGAATCTTTGTAATCGACCAAAAAAAAAAATTACTCCCTCTCAAAATTTTAAGGCTTATGTTTCAAGAAACGTAAAACCCAAAAAAACGAATAACAAAAAAAATCTGTTTGGCCAAATTAATAAATAAATACCAACAAATTAAAATCTTGCCCACATCTATATATGTTTGTAACTCCGATATTTTCGAAGATAGGGGAAAAATTCTATAAAGTTTTAGAATCAGTACACCACTATCAATTATAAAACAGAAAATTTGTCTGCTGTTTGTTTTATTCCATAGAGCATTAAATTTCCTAAAAACCGAAAATATAATAATTGAAATCAATTCAGAAACAGCAGAGATATAGCATTTTGAAATTAGTAGTGGTTATAGACCATTTTTCTTTGAATTATTTATTGCTTTTCATATGAGTTATCTGCCTATAAATTGCTTATAAACAGATACCCTAATACACCTCGTAAAGGTAGTGTAAGTTCTGATAAGGCCAGTACTGTTGCACTATTTGTTTTTGCAATTTTGTTTTATTGCGAAAACAAATTACTTAAGTGTCAAACAATTAAGGAGATAAATAAATAAATAAAAATGCTCTAATATCCAGATATCCGCATACCATGGACTTACTTTAAATACCTCAAAGAACCTGTTTGAAATGAGCAGTGGTGATAGACCATTTTAGGCTATTTTCCTTTGAATTATTTATTGTTTTTCATGTTGTTTAACTGTCTATAAATAGCTTTATAAACAGTTAGGTCCTAATATAGTTATTTGGAAATAATAAACCATTGTCTAATCATTTGCAATGTTGTTTTTTTAATTTAACGGTTACTTCCTCGAGAAAAATTTAATCAATCCTTCACATCATAATGTATCTGAAACTAATCTTCAAGGGTAATAAAGTCTCTTTTATGCTTCATCATTATTCAAGGAGATATTAGATGTCACAAATAGGAACATCCATCTGTACTTACTAGCAAATAGAATTATAAGAATTAGAAAAATGTTACATTTGTAAATGAAATCATCTAAAAACAATATGGTTGAAAGAATTACTAACTAACAATTTGCATTTATTTTAGAAATGGTAAATGGCTAATGAATATGTATATCCCTTCAAAGATGCAAAGCAGAAAAAGTTTTCCTTTGCAATACCCAATAATAGAATTTGTATTATAAAAACAAGTCCTCATAAGAAATGAGATGACCTAGTTTCAACAATTGATATTAACCATACACAATAACAACAGAATGGTAAAGTTAATCATGAATTTAAATTATAAAAATTGATGGATTAAGTCAATTATATGTCTCAAGAATCTATGTTAGTTATTGATAGTTATATCATTCTTAGATTCACATTGATGTACTTTTATTATGCAATATAAAATCAGAAAAGGTGAGTTTTAATACATCAATTTTATTAAGACTTTTGATTTAACTTAGCGTCAATAAAATAATATTTAAAAAAAATCAACATAGTACTATTACTCTGTTTAAAGAACTAAGGAAATATTTGTAGTAAAGGTTCATAATAGTATGATGCAGCATTACACAATGAAAGTGATAGTTACTGACCAGACTCTATTATGATCTATATCAAACTACTTATAATAAATGTTTAATTATCATATTTTTGACATTAAATTTTTTCCATTTATAATAAAAATAATACTTAATTATTATATGGTTTCAAGATTCATGAAGCTTTTTTTTTTTTTAGCATCGGCATACAACTGTTTGTCTTGATGTAAATTTACTATTAACTTTTATTTAAAATAATATTTATTGATATAATTAGATTTTTCAAAAGTAATATTTAATGTTCTTATACACATTTCTTAAAAATAATGATGGCTTTTCCCGTATCATTATTTTATCATCAGGGTAATATCTAGACTGGAAATTTCATTCTGTTGCTTGCCGTTTAGTTGTAACTTATGGTGTATTTTAGTTATTGGTTTTAATAAGTAGGTCTGTTTTATAAAAATGGGCGTAGTAATGACCATGAGAGTAGACACAAATAAAAATTAAATATAAAGAACTAAAATAAGTTATCAGGATAAAATTTTTAGTTGGGCATTCTTTTTTCTTTCAAACAGATTCTTAATTTTCAAATTTATACGCATATAGACAATATTAAAAAAAAAAAAAAAAAACTTATGTTTTCGACCAACTTGCCCTCTTCCCTTCAACAATTTTTAACCCACGTGGCCACCCTAAAGAAAACTCTGCTAACCCTCTGGACAAGTAGTAAGAAAATTATATTTAACATTAAAAATCCAAATTATAAAAAATTAAGAACAAAGCCAGTTTAATGTTCCTAATCCTTGTGTACCTTATAATGATCTATCAAACCCACATTATATTTTTTTTCAAAATTATAATCACTAATTATAGGTATGATTAAAATAATTCAATTATAGTTATTTTTTAATCTGAAATCCTGAAAATGTTTGTATGCACATATAAATATATCTCAATATTTATTAATACATAATTATAATATCATTCCACAATATTGGTGTTTATGAAACTTGTTATTTTTATCATAAATTTTGGAAATTTAAAATATTGTGTGTTCAGAAAAAATATATGCAAATGAGAGGGGAAAAAAAGAAATTAAAAAATGGATTTTTTAAAAGATTATTTAAAAAGAACAATTAGTTATTAAGAATTAAGAATAATTAGTTATCTCAGAATTTCATAAGTGAAGAACTGTGTTTTTAAATATAGAGTTCAAACAAGATGTATGTTACAAATCAATACCACAATATGTTATATAACATATATTTTTAAAATAATAATTAAGCTTTGAAAATACTATGAAAATGTGTAATACCTAAATCATATCTTTTTTAGGCAATATAAAAATTTGCTTAATTTAAAATCATTGTATATATTTCTGTGTATGCGCGCATGTGTGTGTGTGTGTGTGTGTGGCTAGCTAACAAAAAAAATATATTAAGTTATTTTTTACTCTAAGGGATTATAAAATCAAGTCATGAATTTTTGCATCTTATTCATACTTTTATTTTTGAGAAAGGAAATAAATAGAGCAGTGACCCGTTTCATTAAAATAATAGAGTATTTAATAAATAACTCACGTTGTATCTGATGACATATTTGAGCTGTTTTAAAAACCACAAGTTCCACAGCACTATCTAGGTTGACAATTGGTCCTGGTTTGTCACCACTCCCCAGGTTTCTCTAAGTCACACTCTCTCCTCACTAATTGAAGATTCCTTGACCAATTGAGTAGACATAGGTCCTTATTATAAAAACCATTCTTTCATAATAGGTACACCCACACTAATATAGCAAAGATAATTGATGTTACTCATTCAATTTCAAGTAGTATAGATCTTTAAAATACAGTTTGAATGAAAATTAAAGCTTGTTTCTAAGAATATATTAAAAAATAACTCTATATTTTCCGAGGAAATGTGTTTACAACAAATATAATATGAGGGTAATATAAATTAGCATGTTCGAGATTTATAATAGCTTTAATAAAAACAATTATATTTAATATAATTAATTAATTATATTAAAAATATATCAATTAATTAACACTTGTCTACAAAACTTATGAACTACACAAAATAAAAATTAAATTAATAATTTAAAAACCTATTAAAATATCAACATTGATTGCAAAAAGATTATTAATAATTAGAGGAAAATGAATAAATTGAATACCATAAAGAATTAAAAGATGATCATAATTGAATAAATAATGCCTAAAACATAAGGAACTTATCAAACATTGACATTTTCATTATTCAATGAAAAAATATTTGTTTGTTTAATTTATTTAAATATCAGTCTTTTGTCGAATTTTAATAATAATGTTACTACTGAAAGGAAGCAGATTAATGTATTGATATTTTATAGATGGATACCAATAGATCTGAGGTCTGTTCCATCATCCTTTATTTTTTATTTTTTTAGATATCTGGTAGATCATAAGCATTAATTTTTTTTTTGTTCATGTAGGAACATGTTGGAATGGGAAAAATGTACTTACTTCCCATGATCAGTCTGATTTCTAAGCAGTGAGGAAAGTGTCCTATTATAATAGATACTTCAAAAATATTTAAAAAAAAAATATTGGGATAAATAAAAATAAAATAAGTTATTAGGAGAAATTTGTGGTTAGAGTCAGATTTTACTTCCAAGCTCATACTTAATTTTCAAAATGATATGAGTATACACAATGTTTGGAAAAATTAAATATTTCCAACAGACTTTTCTCCTCTCCCACTTCCAAGATTTATAACCTAGTTGGCCTACCAACAGAACTCCTCTGTGCACTCTTAAATTACATTGTTATAGATTATTACTATAAATTTTCAATTTATTTTTTTTATAATTTTCGACTTCTGACATTTGAAATTTGGACGCCCAGTACCATTGTGATTTTGATGAAGTCATCTTGTCTTCTGCAACCGGAAGCATATGTCTAAATGTGCTGCATCCATGTCCCAGTCCAGTTCTAAGAGAAGGCTTAGTAGATATTTCATCACCTTTATTCATGTTGGTACTTCCCCAATGTAGTCAAGACGGTAATTATGCGAAACCTTGCAAGGATACTTTTCAAAGACGTCATTAGAACATCAAATCATCTAGATTCTGAAATAGAGCTCAACAAATTTTTTTGATTCCCTAGGGTAATAACTTCAATCTCATCTTCTTGATTAGATTCATTCCTACGATCGATCCTAATTACTTACATACGCATTGACGAACCTAGTATGATCACGAATTTCGAGTCCTACTTTTGCTCATGTCTTTAGTTTTCTGTCCATGCGCAACATTCCGGATATTTGTATGTTGTTTTTAACAAAGTTCCGAATCTGGCAAGTTTCTGATCTGGCATGTGTAAAAACAAACGTATGCGCACGTTTTGTCAAATTCCTAAGCGATAAGGAAAAGAACTCATTATAAAACACGAATTATCAGCACTACCATATTTACTTATAAGTCACCAAACCTGAGCCTAACTAAATTTAGCCTTCCAATATCGTTGGAGTCATGACATCTAGCAGTCGGAGAATCGGAGAACAAAATTATAAGAAAAAATAGATAGAGTTTAAGATGGATTTAGAGAGGAGAATATAATAATTAAACATACATAAGTAAACTTATTTTTTGTGTGCCGACGTTACGGTCTAAATTTTAATTTTCATCTCAGAACTTCTTTAGGGCGACTACTGAAAAGAATCAACAGCCAGTATTAATATCAATAGTCACTAACTCCTAAAATCAAGTTGATAAGAATGAAATTAGAAATTAGTTTTATTAATTACATATTTTTTACTATTTTAAAGTTTTAAGTAAAAATTAAATGGAATCGTTGACCTCGAGAATGGTAGGGGAAGAGAGAAGTATCAAACACTTCCAAAATATCGATGTTAAACGTTAAACTAAATTATCGATATTCTAACGTTACCTTCACCTTCAAAAGGTGACTGTTTTTGTTTTGACAGGTAGTGCTTGTTAGCTAAAGACTTAGTTTCCTACAATCCAATTAAGTAAGGTCATGATTGTGTGCGCTTTAGATTTTCAATTCAGTTTTTGTTGACTAATTTTTATGATTTATTATTAATTAATAAATTATAACCATCTATTATGTCTTATTAATTAGTTTATTTCCTGACAGAGCCTTTACAGTTGGTTTTAAGCCTTTTAATTATAAAATAAAAAACTTATGTTCTTGATGCTTTGTTAACTGCCTGTATTTCAGTTGATATATTTAATTTTTACCTTGCAACTTGAAATTTCTAATTTCTGGAATGTATGTTGATCATATTGTTTTTGTGGAATTTATATTTAAACTAATAAATAATGGATTTGAAGAAATGGAATATTTTTTCTTTGCTGGAAAATGACTTTATTTTGGAAGTTAAACTTGCATGTGTTTTTGGTGAGTACTATTTTTAGATTAACCAAACATTTACATACTGTTTGTTTAACAATAGTTGATTTTTTTCTGAATATATATTTGGAAAAAGTTATTATAATATTAGTGCTTATATATGTGCTCTTTTGTCTATTCCTGTAATCTAACTATTTAAACATTATAATTACATTACAAGTAACGTGAATGTGATCTAAATTTGAAGATAACTCTTCACTTTTTCAATTATATCCTATTCAACTAGCTATATAACCAATTAAATTTTTTTTATACTTCAGGTAATCAAGGAAATGAAGCTCTGATAGTTTCAAAAAGCGATGATGTTTATGCGCTTGGTGTGAATCTGTCTGGATGCCTGGGACTTGGAAGCAATAATGGCACCCTGCATCCCCAGAAAGTCCAAGCACTTTGCAAAAAAGGAGTTATAGGTTTATCTTGTTCTAATTCTATATATCTTTGGTTAAATAATAGGAAACTAGTTGTATATCTGCAATACTCAGAAATTAAAATTATTGATTATAATGGTGCTGGACTCCTACTCATGGTATTTTAAAGAAAAACCCTTTAATCTGATTCTACAAAGAAGGAATTTATGATAACATACATTTTACCATCCACATTAATTATATTGGTTGCTGAAATAATTTTGTAGCATTTTTACTGGCGATTTCAATGAAAACTTCAGATTCTTGTAAATACAGTATGTTAAGCATTTCCGCGATATCCCGTGTTTTAGAGTGAGGGTTGTCTATGACCCGAGTGCTTTGTGTCTTCCTAGTCCAAATTTCCGGTTCTGAACCAAGAAAACCACTTATGGATGGTGCTTTCTCTTAAGGTATCATCGCCATACACACTACAAATTTTGATAACCATCTGTGGATCAGATGTTCCTTTTCGGAAATTAAAAATCATTAAATGATGTAAATGAATACTTTTCCCCTTCAATTTTGAGCAAACTAAATACCACTTGAAGAAGGAATCAGAGTTCAAACTGATGCATAAAAGCACCATAACTAATACTTTTTTAGAATATCTTAACATTATTGACCAAGTAAATATGATTTTATAAAGGATAGAGGATTAAATTGAAATATTGAAAGATGAACTTATTTTAAAAACCAATGTTTGTTATATTTAGTTTATCCAATTTGCTATTATGTAATTTATACTTTTGATCAACTGTTTCATAATCGTTTCCTATTATTTTTTTTATTTAACTCAATTAAATACACTCTTTTATCCTTTGATATATTTAAGAGCTGTTTTTAATAGTAATTTATTACAAAAAATTGGTATGTGTCCTATTTAGAGATTAAAAAAAATTCTCAGGGTACATTTAGATAAAATTGCTCGGACAACAAATCCTAAATTAAAACTAAAACAATCCCCCACCATAAGTTCTGTGAGTACATAGAGGTTACATGTAGTTTGATAAAGAGTATTTCAATTTATTAAAATAAAGGTAGTATCAAACAATCCATATCCACTGATTATGTGCTAATTTTGTCAGATAATGGTCAAAATATAAAGAAAAAATTCTTGATTTACCCAATTATATTGTGATATATTATAAAAATAACCGTTTTTCACGTGTAAAAACTGAAGCTAATGGAAAAAAAATTCTTAGCCCTATTATAAAAAATATTTTTCCTGTTAGTTACCAGTGATATTATTTTATAGTTTTTACTCACTTCTAATATATTGAATATTTACTTTGAAATATGAATAAATAAACTGTTTATTATTTTATTCTTACTTATTTTAACTTATTGTTTGAAAGGAGAAAAAATAAATATAAAAAATTACTTAATTATTGTAATTTAATGCATCTATTTGAATATTATTCAGGGTTTGCGTATGGAAGTGGTCCTCATGTCATCTGTTATACTTCATTGGGCGAGGTATACTCCTGGGGTCATAATGCATATTGCGAGTTAGCAAACGGTACAACAACGCAGTCTTCATCTCCTATGAAGGTTGATGTTAGCCTTTCAAATAAAGTGGTCGTCGAAGTTGCTTGTGGCAGTCATCATTCAGTTGTGCTGACTAATGAAGGAGAAGTAAGTCATATATTTCTGAACTAAAATAGATTTAGAAATATCAAGATGGTAATTATTCATCTTGTGCAAAATATATGATAAAAGACGGGAATATTTTTAATCATTTTTTCCCAATGTAAATATTGCTACAGAAACAGGATATGTTTGTTTTTGTGTATCTATAAGGTTTTTAACCTAGGCAAAGGATTGTATGAAGCTCAAAATAAGAGATATTTCATTTTTCACTTAAAAACAGGCCAGTTTCAATTCAAATAAAAATTATATTGGTGAAAAAAATATTTATATTTATTTATAATATATTTTATCTAAGAAAGTGTGAATAGCTAAGCTAAAGATAACACAGGCGATAAATATCCCTGAGAATTTAAAGAAAATTATGTAATGCTTTTCCCCTACACCTGCAGTTTAAATTCTCAAGAAACTAACTCCTGTCTTTCCGTTCTTTATATCCTTTCTCCCAGAACCAAAACATGAATGTTCTTTAAGTTTAAATAATCAAGTATCCTTAAATGTTGTATGCATGTGTTTTTATGTCTATAAGTTTGTTAACCTAGTAGTCAAATGGTCATCTATAACTCAAAGTAAGAGAAATTTCATAGACCATATTTTGGAACAAATATTAATCAGTTAGCTAATAAATTATAGGTGGAATAGTCAGGATAAGACATTTTTTTGAAAAATTTTAATTTTGCCAACTTTTCGGCTCAAGCTTGTGAGCCATCATCAGGGCTACAAACAGCAGAACAAAAGAGACACATATTAATATGATAATGGAAATTTTATTTTGAATGTAGTGACAATGATAACATTTGAAATAAAACAGAAAATATACCAACATACTTAAATATTATAGATACAAATAATGATAATATGATACATAATCTGATGATGATAAGCATACAAAATTTTTAGAAAACTTAAAACTTTAGGTTTTAATATAGAAGTAAAAAAAAAAAAAAAAAAAATGTATATATATATATATATATATATATATATATATATAAATAAACGTACCATTACTGAGCCATGTCCAAGCATAAACTGAGGAAAACCATAAACATAGGTAGTATGGGGAGGGGTTCATGTAAAAACCCTGAAGGTTTTCCCCTCTAAGTGTAAATACTACAGCTTATCTTTGTTTTTAATAAGTTTTACAAAATTATATGACGGAAAAAACAAAACAATATATCCGTATGTACAATAAGGCTCAACATTTTTAACAGAAAATTATAAAAAACACTAGAATCTGAGGTATGTAAAAGATCCATGAGGTATATAATAAAAAATAAAAAAAAATAAATAAATAAATAACAAAAACAAAAACCAGAGGTGTTATAAACGAAAAGATAAATATACAGTAAATAAAATATAAATGACACAAGCAATTTGTACAATAAAGTTATAATTTAAGGAGACGGAATATGTTAGCATACGAGGGAGAGATTATCTCTTTGTCTGTTTTATGATTTACGGGTACTCGATCTTTTTCCATATGGATATGTATAGCTTCGGAGAGGAGTCGCTTTTTGTAGTTAGGTACGGTGGCTAGGATTTCAGGATTATCAAAATCAAAATGATGGTCAAGGGATATAGCGTGTTCGGATAATTTTGAGGAAAATGGGTTATGGGTAGATATTGTGTATTGGTGCTGATAAATTCTTTTTTTGAGATAGTTTTTGGTCTCGCCTATGTAACATGAATTGCAATTTGGGGAAGAGCAGGGAATACGATAAACTAAATTTGATTTTTGTAGGAAAGGGATGGGATCTTTTAGTTTTTAATTTTCAAAAAAATGACTGATTCCTGAATATTCCACCTATAATAGTTTCTACAGTCGACTATACATTCTCAATATAGTTAACTAGTAAAGTATGAATTTTATTTTATTTTATTTATTTATTATTTTATTTTTTCCTTTTTTCAGTGACACGCGCGACAGTAATCAGGCCCTGGGCCCCGCGGTGTAATCTCCTGGGAGTTTACACTCGCGTTTCACAATACAATTTATAGTGTAGGGTCATCACTTCCTACGCTGACGTGTCTCACATACCCGGGGGAGAGGCTGCGAGTGAATCCCCATTATATTACATCCTTATAAAAGCCCTGCCGGGACTGGGATTCGAACTCACAACCTGTAGCATGAGAGACTAGCGCGCTAGCCACTCAGCCACGGGCTCCCCTCAATAATAAAGAATGAATAGCTTAGAAAAAAAAAAAAAAATTACTGGCAATAAATATTTCTGAGAACTTTAAGAAAAAAGATTAGGTGTCTGTTTGTTCACACTGATGATGTCCTGTTACAGCCAAGAAAATAGAAGAGCAGGTGAAAATTTGGCCATTTCCGTACTTCAACCAATGCTGTTTGGTTTGCCACTAAGTTTGCGGAAGAAGTCATAACTAACTGATAAATAATCTTTTGTTGGCACACAGACAGCTAACCTGTGGTTAATAATTACTATTTATTAATTCATTAGTAGTGAAGATATCTTTTGACCATATAAATATTTATATCAATTTTGCTTGGCTTTCTCCAAAACAGTCTCTGCATACTGTTCTTTACTTAGGCAGACAATAGTGAAGGATCAGGAGTCTGCACATCAAATTGAGGCATTCAGAGGGTTGTGCTAAAGTAGGTTTACAAATCTCATTTGAAGTAAATGTGTTAATATGTTTGATGAGTGAAAATCTCAAGTTAGAAAACAAAATACTGTAAAATTCACAGTTAATATACTTTAAAAAATCTCAGAGAATTCTACAAAACAATCATGACTATCAAAATAACTGAGGGGAGCCCTTGGCTGAGTGGCTAGTGCATTAGTCTCTCATGCTATAGGTTGTGGATTCGAATCCCAGTCCCAGCGGGGCTTTTATAAGGATGTAATTAAATGGGGATTCACTCACAGCCTCTCCCCCGGGTATATGAGACCCGTCAGCCAAATGGTGGCCACTCACAAAATTAGGCGTAGGGAGAGATAACCCTGTTCTTCTGTTCTTTTAGCCAGAGAGCAACCCTAGGGTATTAGACCCTTCTGGGAGAGACCCAGCTTCAATAAAGCGGGTATCCAAAATATGGAGAAAAAACCTGGCGGTGGAGTGTGGTCTCTGCCTAATAACCTTCTTGCACGGCCGTTGGCCTAGAAACAGTATGAATCTCTATATGTCCTGAGCTCAAGACACTCCATGGGTTGTATTGTAGAGGATTTTTTTTTTTTTAAACTTTATATCTTATGCCCTTTTATCTTTCTTGTTAATTTTAATTTTTTCTTAAAAAAATCAGTGATACTTCTTTTTACCAATATTAGGTTTACGCTTGGGGACAAAATAAAAGTGGTCAAATTGGATCGGGCTTGAATTCAAATCAAGGTTCCCCAAGGAGGGTGAATTCTTCTATTGGAGGAAAATTTATTATAGGTATTGCTTGCGGACAAACGTCAACAATTGCAGTGACAAACAATGGAGAGGTATTATGATTTTAAGAGATATTTTCTATATATTAAATACACTCTATGATTTAGCTCATATAATGTTTATTAAAAAAGACTGATTTTAATGTGTCTTCCTTACTTTTAGAAATAATGATTGTAATATATATTCTCAGATCTCATTTTATTGTATACCCTTATTTTATACTTGAAGGTTAATTATAATACAAGTATATTATACAAAGATAAGGTTAGATGCTACTTTTTAGTATTATATTAATCTAGATTTGTTGGTATTGTCAGGTCTACGGATGGGGCTATAATGGAAACGGACAGCTTGGGAATGGAAACAACGTTAACCAATTAAATCCTTGTCGAGTTATGGCATTGAGCAATATTGTGATTGTGAAGGTAATAAAAGTTTTAATTTAAATGATTATTTTTATACTTAACATGTTTCTATAGTAGCAGGATGGTCCAGTGGGTGGTCACTGGGTACCAGGTTCAAACCCGGCTATGCCAGGATAATTATTTATTCTGTTATTGTAGCTGGTCTATTGATTACACAGAAATGTATTATTTATTTTATATGTTGTAAATTTTATGGCATGGCTATATCTTAAGGGAAGTAATCTTAGTGGTACTTTTTTTTCTCTAATTGTTGTATTATTATCTTTATTATACGTAGGTGGTCTGTGGATGTTCTCATACTTTAGCTTTGTCAGATGAAGGTAAAGTTTATGCATGGGGGGCCAATTCATTCGGTCAGCTGGCCTGTACGAATAGAACAAATTTCTTCTCACCGGAACAGATTCTTGAGGATATTGGAAGGTAAATATTTTTGTTTTTAAACATATTTTCTTCATTAATTATTTCATTTATAATTATTTATTAATCAATCACTTTTAGGATTGTTGACATTGCTGCTAGTCATTATTGTAATATTTCGGCTGCCATGACACAGAACTCTAAAGTGTATATGTGGGGCCAATGTAGAGGTATGTTATGATTTTTATTATAGAATTTTAAAGTATTGCATTCATTCTGAGACAATAAAATTGAGAAGAACATTAGCCTAAAAAAATTGTCCCATACCCTTATATGTGGATATCCTTAATTGGGGAAGAAACCTGGCAATTAAATATACATTTTCTTCTAGGCCTTCCCCTTCCTCTTTAGCTCTATAGGCTTTGATGGCTATTCTATTCTCATCCATTCGCAGAAGATGTCCTAACCATCTCAGTGGGTTCTCCTTCATCAAATCGTTGGTGGGCTTAACATTGAGGTTCGACCTGATGGTTTTATTGCATATTCTGTCTAGTTTTTTCCTCTATCTTACGAAGGAATCTCATTTCTTACGCTTGGATCCTTGATTGATGTATCTTTTTCAGCTTCCATGATTCCGAAGAATATGTCAAAATGGGAAGATATGTCGATCAGCTGAACACAGCCACTTTTATTTTCTTCTCATCCTCTCGCCTGTACAGGAAACCTCTCTTTACCCCTTCAAACATCCTGCCTTCAGCTGTGATTCGCTCAGTTACCTCAAAATTGATAGATCCATTTTCATTAAGTTGTGCTCCCAGGCATTTGAAGTTTTCCAATTGTGGAGGATGCGAATATTTTTCCTTGGCTTCTTCCCAACCCTCATCATTTCGTTTTCGCAGGGTTAGTTACCATATTAATCTTTAGGAGTTCTTCTTTTAATTTATTAACATTGTACTGAAGATTTCTGTCAGTATCCAAAAAAAATTACGATATCATCAGCGAATTGAAGTAATGAGAAGCTCACTTGTCTCAGGTAGGCATATCCCTGGTGGAATTGGCTCTCAAGTATTTGAAGTTTTCGAATTATTTGAGGATTTTCTCTTCAACTCTGTGATGCGCATATTTTTCTTTGGCTTCTTCCAAACCCTCATCACTTTTGTTTTCACAAGGTTAATTATCATATTAATCTTAAGGAGTTTTCTTTTAATTTATTAACATTGTACTGAAGATTTTTGTCAGTATCCAAAAAAAATTACGATATCATCAGCGAATTGAAGTAATGAGAAGCTCACTTGTCTCAGGTAGGCATATCCCTGGTGGAATTGGCTCTCAAGTATTTGAAGTTTTCGAATTATTTGAGGATTTTCTCTTCAACTCTGATGATGCGCATATTTTTCTTTGGCTTCTTCCAAACCCTCATCACTTTTGTTTTCACAAGGGTTAATTATCATATTAATCTTAAGGAGTTTTTCTTTTAATTTATTAACATTGAACAGAAGATTTTTGTCAGTATCCAAAAAAATTATGATATCATCAGCGAATGCAAGTAATGAAAATCTCACTGGTCTCAGGATGGCATATCCCTGATGGAATTACCTCATTTTTTCCTTGATTCTTCGAATTACTGAGTCCATTACTAAAATATAAAAAAGTGGACTGAGACTGCAACCTTCTTGGATTCCGATTATGGACTGACCTTGTAGGAGTTAGATTGATTTAAATGATAAAATTCCAGTTTGAAGTCCCTATATTCTCTTAACTTATGACCAGTAAATTATTGATAGACATATAGATGATATATTGTTTTTCCTAAAAAAAAATATAAACATTATTAATTTTTAGGTCAAATTATTTTGCAACCTATTTTAACACCATATAATAGTCTCCACGAAGTGTTTGCATGCTATTCTACTCCCTCAATAACATATAAACCACTAACTGTGGCCTGGGATCATGGAACTAAGGTGTATGATAGCATTAAATCATCATTTGACGATCAGGTTTGTTATTTTCATTATTTCTTCTTTAAATATGACAACCAAGCTTTTTTTCTATTCTTATCATCCAGTATTTTGGTAGTTTAATTGTAGTTCTTTTAATTTTGCTATAAAATCCGTTATATGTACCTAGTAAGGTCCATAAGTTTCCCGGCCTGTCCTGCTTCCCCTCCTTCAAAAGTGCCAAAACCTGCACGCCTATGAAGGTCCATGCCTGATCACTTCATACCCATCGCCCACACTTCCTCAGTCCTCTCAATCACCTTGCGGTTATTAAATCATTTGAAAAGAGGATATTACTCCTGCACAAATTAAAGAGCTCTTGGATTGTGTGTGCGGGTAGTCCTCCCTCTCTTATTCCACAGTGAAAGAATGGGCAAAATTATTCAAGTTAGGGAGAGAACTTCTAGATGATCTGCGTCCCGTGGAACGGTCGCCCATTGGAAGCTGTCACTTCTGTAACAATCCAACTTGTGGAATCTGAATTGCTGTCTGGCTGGTGACTGAAAACCGGAAATAGCAATATAGCAAATATTCTGAAATAGCAGAAAGGAAGAGACTTACAAAAACAAGTATTTTGAGGATCATCAAAGAATATTTGCATATGAGCAAGATGGGTTCCAAAAATTCTTTCAGCTGCTCAAAAAGAGGAACGATTTCACTGCTGCAATGAATTTTTATACGAGTATAATGGCGACCCAAAGAATTTTTTTAGATTCAGTTGTAACTGAAGATGGGACAATGATTCTATGTTATGACCCACTCAGCAAAAGGGCATCCATAGAATGGAGAAGACCTGGAGTAGTGTCTCCTTTAAAGGCAAAAGTCATGCAGTTAACAAAAATGAAAATGGCCACAATTTTTTGGGACTGTTAAGGAATACTGCTGATAGATTTTAAAGAAAGAAATACCACAATGAATATGGCGAGTATTGTGCAGGCCTACTTCACTGGTTATGAGATGCCAAGAGGTGGGAAGTTAAGTAGAGGTGTCCTCCTACAGGACAATGCCCCCGTCCACACAGCATTGATTTCCAAGAACTCTCTCATCCACTCTACAGCCCAGACTTGGCCTCTAGAGACTACCTTTTCTCAAAGTTAAAATCTGACCTTCGTGGGAAGCGATTTAACACTGACGAAGAGCTCCATGCAACAGAGGATGAAATTGTTTTATTTGAGAAATGTTGACAAAGCGTTGTATTAAGCATGTGGGACTTAGAGGAGAATATATTGAAAAACAGTTGAACCAGTTTTTTTCTTTCACCTTTTCTTCTATCCCAGACTGGAAACTTTTGGACCTTATTACACACATAATTTACTAGAGAAAAGGGACAGAAATATTTGCAGTGTAAGTTCATGCTGTTATACTTCATTTCATCATGGCTGCTTGTCATGCTTATCGCTGACTGTAGTTTAAGCTTTTGTAGTGATGATTTTTTTATTTTTATGAACCTTTTGAATCTCTTGCTATAAAACCATATTTTTACCATAAATCTTAGTGTTATAAAAGTGAAGGTTAATAGGAGCTCCATAGTTGAGTTGTGTATTGTTTTTAGTTGCACGAGATTTTCCAAAATAAAAGAAATGTGGATGCAATATTAGAAAAAACTCGGCATTAATTAACTTTTTACTAGTATAAATCTTCTGTTGAATTGCCACTAAAATGATTCTCCCTTTATTCAAACGTTATTACTTTTAATTTTAGATTCCTCTTTTGTAATAATTTATAGCCATAAAATACACTTTAAAAAAATTTAGTCCCTTCATTATTTTTGGCACATCGTGCTTTAGATATGCCAGAAATATTGAACCCTTATGCCTTTGGTTTATTATTTTCAATAATAAAACTTTGTTATCAACCAAAAAAAAATTACTCCTACTCAAAATTTGAGGGCTTATGTTTTTTTGTATATGTAGAGACCGCATAATCCGTTTGTCTGCCCCCTGTTTAGGGCTTTTCTCTGGAACTTCTGGACCAATTTTTTTTTAATTCAGCACAAAAATATTAGGGCATCCAACGATGATCCTAACACCTAGACATTGATGTCAGCCAATTATTTTTAAAAATGGTGGCCGATTAAAAGTGAGTTAATTCAATAACTCAGTTATTTTTTACTTAAAGAAAAAAAATTATTAGAGTTTTCTAACCAAGAAACAGTGAATAATTCTAACAAAAAAATTGAAATTTTATCCATAAATACGCCCTCAACTCAGTTATTTTTAAGATAAAGAAAAATATGTATTGAGTTTTAGAATCAGTACACCACTATCAACTATAAAACAGAAAATTTGTGCTATTCAATAGAGAATTAAATTTCCTACAAAACAAAATAAGATTAATTGAAATCGGTTCAGAAATAGCAGAGATATAGCATTTTAAAATTATCAGTGATGATAGACTACTTTCCTTTGAATTTTTTATTGCTTTTCTTATTGGTTAACTGTCTATAAATAGCTTTGTAAACAGTTATGTCTTAATATAGTTATTTGGAAATAATAAACCATTGTGTGATTATTTGTACCATTTTTATATTCCTATCTTTTTTGTTGCTTACTTTCATACAATACCTCTGAATAGTCATTTTTTAATTTTACTATTTAGCCTAAAGGAAGTCTTTGAAAAGAAAACAACATACAACTCAAGTAATGCTTGACAAATTTATAAGATTAATGTTTAAGCAGTATAAATTAATTTATTTCCTTGGTTGTTAATTTTTATCTACTACTATATTAATTTTTTGTTAATTATTACATTTTTTATTTATATATAACTTTTTTTATTTTTAGAACACAAGTGATCTCATAATTCGTGTGGAAGGTAAAGATATACATGTTCACAAAGCGTTATTAAAAATACGATGTCAACATTTTAGATCCATGTTCCAGTATAATTGGCAGGAAGACTCGAGGAAGTTGGTTTTCTTTTTCATTTTTTTATATCATGATGTATATAATAAGCTATATGTGTATATTTTTTAAAATAATAATAATATATTACAGTGTTCTGGAAATAGAGCAGTTCTCCTATACAGTATACAGGGCATTTTTGCGATACCTTTATACAGATCAGGTTGACTTACCTCCTGAACAAGCATTAGGTAAATATTAATTATTGAAAATCAATAATGAAGTTTTTTATTGAATAGGTTGTATTTATATTCAGATGTTACATTATTAATTTAAAAGTAAAATATATCAAATTTTATTACTATTATTTATTTACAGAATTATTGGACTTAGCTAATGCCTATTGTGAAGACACCCTGAAGCGACTTTGTGAAAGAGTAATGAGGCAAGGAATTGATGTTGAAAACGCTGCATTACTTTATTATAATGCGATAACATTTCATGCCAAGGTGAATTTATTATTTAGTTATTAAATTAAATTTGTTTGAAATAATATTACATGAACTCATTCATCAACTTATTTATGCTTTCTTCTACAGTTTCTTGAAATTATATATTTATTAATCTTAAGAAAAAAATAAAAAATAAGAGGTATATTCCTTAAACATTTATTGGAAGGAATTAGTCCGTGTGGCGGTCAGTAAATGAAACAACTAAATAGTTTCAAATATACAACATTCATTGTTGAGTTCTTACTCCTTCAATGGCCCTGACAAAGACTCACAATGGGGGTCGAAACGTTGGCAAACTATAAATAGTTGAAACTATTTAGTTGTTTCATTTACTCACCGCCACCCGGACTAATTCCTTCTGATAATTCTCAAATGGTTAACTAATTATATCCACTTAAACATTTATGTTTTTATGAATTAAGATGATGTTTTGGCCAATTTCACATCTAGAATTTAAATTAACCCTATTTGTTATGAAAAAAAGTTATTAAATAAACCAAAATTACTGTCAACAATTGAGGCGTTGATTTACAAAAGGTACTAAAGGACATTTTCAAGATTGATATTCTTATAGGTTAGTTTTATGGAAATCATTCAACCATTTTCATCAAAAATATTGGGTTGTTTCACATGAAATACATAAAGGATTTTGCAGGTCTCTGTTGTTTTCTTCGGAATGTTTACATATTCAAAGTAAACAGTTACTAATCCTTTACCTTTGTATTATAAACATTAGCTTCCCAATCAATTACCCACTTTTTAGTATACCTCCAAATATGAACATGGAAACAAGCGATTTTCAAGTAATATTTTTGTACGAGTTTAAACTCGGCCATTCAGCAGCTGAGGCCGCTAGAAATATTTGCAAGGCGTTTAGGGATGGGAGTGTTAATGAACGGACCATTCGCAGTTGGTTTGCTAAGTTTTCAGCTGGGGATACCGACTTGGAAAACTTGCCCCGAGGAACACCTCCGTCCATAATAGACAACGATGTCCTCAAACATAAAGTAGAAGGAAACCCCTACCAAACAGTTAAAGGACTCTCAGCACAACTAAATGCAAGTGCATCTACCGTTTTCAGACATTTAAAGTGTATTGGGAAAGTAAAAAAGCTAGATACATGGGTACCTCATGATCTCACTGAGCGGCAGCAAGACTCCATGTTTCAAAACATATCGTGCAAAAATTGAAAGAACTGGGCTACGAAGTTCTTCTGCACCCACCATATTCTCCCAACTTGTCTCCAACAAATTATCACTTGTTCAGGAATTTAGACAACTTCGTCAAAGGAAAACTTTTTGAAAATGATGATCCAGTGAAAAGTGCGTTTTCATATTTTGTTTCACTTCAAAGCTTAGAGTTTTTCAGTTCGGGGATAAAAAAGTTGGTGTCTCGTTGGGAAAAATGTATAGATGAAGAAGGTAAATACTTCGAATAAAATTATCTTGTTTTCATATCGTATTTTAAATAAAAATCCTTTACCTTGAAAACGGACATTTCATGTAACACAACCCAATACAAACAAATATTTTAAAAATACACTTGAAAAATGCAATTGTTTTTTTCACTAAAAGTAGGGTCAGAATTACGCATTTTATGTCGTTCAAAATCGTGCTAAAGCATTTTATTCCATTATGTAAAAATAAAGTTATTAATATAGTGAGGGACAAAAATTTGACACTTCAATACTATCATAAAACCAGCAATCCTCTATACAAGTGAAACAATAATAAAGAAGAGAGGCAAGCAACAGGAAAATTTTAGGAGGAAGACATATCTGAGAGGGTACACTTAGGCTACAATCAATTAAAAAGGCGATGATGATATTAGAAATTCTTTGGTCACCTTAGATGACTACCAGAAAAATAATGAACGGAGAGAATAATAGATTATGCAACCTCACTTAAGAATTCCACACCTTGGCTAGATGAAATTTGAAAGCACCTAAATGATGCAAACATATGACCAGCTGACAATCTAGAAATAGACACTTTCATACATAAATTAGACAAATGGGAAGATAAATCAGAGCAATCAAAAGAAAAGTACAGACCAGAGCGATACGTCTTTCATTTCTGGAGTGAATTTGCCAATAATAATAAATCTTATTGGTTTTTATTTTTCATCTCTTAGTCTTTCATGGTTTTGCCTTGGTTTATTTAGTTATTTTATGGAACAGGGATGGATCCCTTCATATTTTTCATAGCTTGCTGCAATAGTGTGTTGCAGTTAATTTGGCAAGCTGTAATAAAATATTGTTTTGG
Source organism: Piezodorus guildinii (assembly GCA_023052935.1). Classification (NCBI taxonomy): domain Eukaryota; kingdom Metazoa; phylum Arthropoda; class Insecta; order Hemiptera; family Pentatomidae; genus Piezodorus; species Piezodorus guildinii. The sequence continues at coordinate 26,801,073 of CM041296.1, read as the reverse complement.
CCTTCCGCCTGGTCTTAAACCATATATTTTTTTTATTAGGAGTTAAAATTTAGAATCTTTTGAATTGATTTCAGTGATTCCTTATAATTTAATTTAAAAGATTATTTACACAGAACTTTGTTGGCTCATAATAATTTCTTATTTCTTTTGCAGTGAGATTTTTCCGTTTGTTCTGACCATTTTTGTCGTCACACTGTTTTATATTGGCACCTTCGTGAATTTCATGATCATGAAGGTATCCAAATTCTTCTGCCAGTCAAATTTCCTTTTGTAGCATGCTTTCTCTTCTGCTCATATCTTACTTTATATCTCAAGAAACTAAAGAGTCTGAGGACTGACTATTTTCCTGTACATATTATTTTTGAATCTGTAGCTTCTTAACAGCTGCTCGTCCTGTCTCAAAGTTGATTGTTTACATCCCCTCTGTTGCACAATCCCATTTCTATTGGTCTTGCATCCAGTTGTGTTAGATTAACATTTCTCCATCTTTTAGTCCAATATTGTTAATTCTGGGAACGTTTTGTCAAAAGTAAAGTTCATCGTCAACATTTTATCCTCATCTTGCCATATTCTAGATATAACTGAATAATTCCTCTAAGTTAATTGGCTGGTAATGTTCTCCCAAAGTTGTTTCATTACTACTTTAAATTAGAAACAATTCTGAAAAAAAAAAAATGAGCTAACACCTAATTGGAAAGTACTGAAAAACTATTGTAGACATCTGATTTATTTGTCTGTGTATAAACATTGTCTCTTAAACAAGTTGGTCTTTTTTTTTTTTTTTTTTTTTTTTTAAATTATTTGTTTCAGGCTGGATGAGTATATTTTTCTAATTTGGATCTTGTGTAGTATAGTCCCTTGGTTGTCTATGAGGATGACGATTATGGTGGCCTATCCGTGTACTGATTTTAATGGAATATTCTACTCCATTTCAAGCAAGTAGTCTTCTTTTTGATTTTTCAGACTGATTGTTGTTATGATTTAGTACAATTCATTTCCTTTTCCAAATTGAATTTAATGATTATATTGTATTTGTCAAATTCAAATTTATTTAAAAGGTTCATACTTTGACATCTTATACATTTATATATAAATGAAATGAAAAGGAAGCACTAGTAGTAGATCCCATTATTAGATATGAATTAAATGATCAGAAACAAACTAATAAAAACATATCAAGCAGTTAAACAATGGTTTTAGTTTTGCTTCAAGACCCAGATACACCACCATATACTGTAAAGTAGTATTCTAACTTAGGAAATATTAAGGAACAAACTACGAGTTTCAAATGGAAGACGGTGGCAAAGGTAATTTAGGAGTTTTAAGTTGGTTATTGTGTGTTGAGAGATTTCTGAGACATGATCTTTCCAAGTAAGAGTTTGATCGAGGGTAATCTTGACGATTTTAATAGTTTGTTGAAACATTATTGGATTATTATTGAAAAAGAGTGTTGGGATAGTTGGAGGGGTTCTAAGGAAGGGGTTGGAACCTATGCTGCCCAATAACTAATTCGGTTCAGATCTTCTTGTGGCAAAAATTAACTGTTTTTTTATTTTTACTTTCACTTACTGTATATAGTTAGGGAAAGTATTGCGATCGCGAAAATTTTTGAATTTCCAGTTTTCAACGGAAATACACGTTTTAGGGTCCCCTGAGTCCAAATAACCAAGTCCCTGAAAAAAGTGTGTGTGGTAAGTCTAACACTAAAACGAAAAGTCGTACGAAAGTGAAATTTCATATTTAAGACAACTATATGCCCAAGATGTTATGACAACTTTTTTTATCAAAATCGGCTAACAAGAGCCACTTTATACCAAGCATTTAGCATCTATTTACGATTTTCTAAAAAATGGCTCTAACGATTTTGATTAAACTCCCTATATCGATGTAAAATTTAATGGGCTTTAATATCTTGTAGGTTTTATTCTGATTGAAATAGTCTGAGAGGGCTTAAATGCAGATATTTTAAATTTTCTTCCTCTAAAGTATCTTTAATTTTGTAGATTTAAAAAATTGAGGCACATCATCTTATTATAATTGATAAATAACGCCTAAATATGCAAGTTGAGCAAATTTGATTAACAACTAAAGGAGAAAAGACCTAAAATAATTCTTTATGCACCGCTCTGCCACTGGGCGGCGCTGTCATCGCTGGCCCGCTTTTGGCGGGGCAGTCCCGATTTTTGAAAATATGTCCCGCGTACCGTGAAGTCTCAACTTTTACAATTAAGTTAAATTCTATATTTAATCATATTTAAAATCATTGTTTTGCGTTCTAAGAATCCTTCAATTTGTTTTGCGTTTCTAAGAATCCTTCAATTTGTTTTGCGTTCTAAGAATCCTTCAATTTGTTTTGCGTTCTAAGAATCCTACAGCTAGACGATGACTAACATATTGCTTTTGCTACCCAGTTACATTGTATTTGTCTCTTAGATGATACTCTTTGTGTTCGTACTGCATGCTAGCAAGCTAATTAAACAAATAAATATTACAAATCTGCTACTTACCATAGAAAATTAAGGTAAGTAATTTATTTACATATTTCATAAATACATAAATTGTCTTAAACTCAGCTTAAAAAAACTCGTAGTCTTCATATTTTCTATTGATGACAAAAATTTATCACCGACCTTAACCTTAAAAGAAATATACGAATAAAATGTTGCCAATATTTAAAGTTAATCAAACTAATTTCGTTACAAACAACAATAAATTATGTTCATGTAAATTATGTTTAAGGCAAATTTTGCTGATGTGGAACGCGTATTTGTACTGTATGTGTTTATAAAATTGTAGTAATTTTTTTAATTCTCATAGACTTATAATATTGTAGTTTACTAAAGAACAGTTAGATAATCACAAATTAGTTTAAAATTTGAATTTATCTCTAAGAATCAAAATATATAATTATAAGTTTTTCTACAGTAAATCAAATTTGGACATCAGAAAAATCAAATTAAGTGTTTAAATTTTGAAAGCCATTTTATGTGTCAAATATAATTTAGCAAATTCTTGTGAAGATTTTTTACAATATTTTAAAAAATGACAATTTAATGAAACAAATTCAATCAAATAGAAAATATGTCAAGGAATAAAATATATACATTTTTGATATTATAAATGTACTTATGTTAAAATAAAAAAATATTAAGATATTATTTTTATTCCTTATGACAATGTTTTGTTGATACCCCCCCCTCCTTCAGAGTTGTTCTGCTTTGCCCATCTAAAAATCTGGTCACCTAATTCTAACACGGAGTGATGAAAAGCCGAAAAAAACTGACTGAATTTCGTAGATAATATTGTAACATATTATTTAATAACATCTTTCTATAAAAATCAAATGTAAATAATTCTTTAACCATTTATTTTCGTTTCTAAATTAGTTAAAAATTCTTAAATTGATATTAATAACAAAGGTAAGTGAAAGTCGTGTGTTGCGCGCACCAGATTTTTTTAAATTAATTAAAAATTATAATGCTGACTAACATTAAAACATATTCTTTTGTCTTGTCTCTTCTTTTTAGTTGGCATTTTGTTTAGATAGCTGATGACCTGTAATGATTTATATTTTTCCCATTTCTTTAATTATATCACCGAACTACTAACACAAATCACACTGGTTAGCTAGTAATAATAATAGCAGTGCAATAAAATTATATAAAAATTTATATTCTATTGTTTGTAATAGAAATAAGAAACTGTTTAATTATTAAAAGTAAAATAAAAAATTGAGTCAACTGTGGCTATCATAACAGCCTGATGGAAAGCTGAAAAGTAGGTGGGATCTTACTATAGTATTAGACTGTGCCGCAGCATCATGGTTGCTTTATGAACCCAGGGAACTTCGTTGGCTCAAGAAGGTTTTGATTGGTCTAAGTGTTGTAGTTGAGGTTGTTATACATAATTAGTACATTTTATTAAACTTTAGGTTCACATTATTGTGCGAACCATCATTGAGCCCATGAGGATGTTAAATCATCTTCTATTTAGGGCTCTGCGACTGATGGGATTCTGTTTCATTGAAAAATGAGCTGATTAAAAGTTGCTATGCTAGGTGAGATAATGTAGGATGTAAGATAACTTATATTTCTGTTCTGATTTAATGTCAGTATTCTGAATAGTAGTAAATATAGGCTTTGTTTATTTCATTTGTCTTCTCCAAGCTTTTAATATTACTATCATTCATTTTTCATTTTGATGGATGAGTAAAATAAAAGATGTTTAAAATTTTAAGATTAATAGCAGCCTACTTAAGATATTGTTTTCTTGTTTCAGGAGCTGGAAGAATTTTGTTTTAGATTTTCTCTTAACCATATGACTGCAGTTGTTCAGTCTAAAGGATTTGCATCCTTGGATGACTCCACTGTAAAAAATTTTATCTTTAAAGCAGCTAAGGCAGGAGCCTTCAAGACTTAGTCCTGTTTATGTAATATATATATATATATATATATATATATATATATATATATATATATATATATATATATATATATATATTTATATAAATTGTATGTGAAAATATGACATAATTTTGTTTTGATATTTATATCATTAATTTAATTCCATTTTCTTCTTTATTTTACTATTAACACACAAGTATGTATGTATATAAATATTTTTTTCTTGTTTATATCGATTAAATAGTTTTTAGTATATTTGTGTAACTAAAATTATTACATTTGTAAGCGTTACTGGCTTTAATAGGATACAATCGTAAAATTTTATTAAATTAATAAAATCGTATACATTCCATGAATAGTGAGAATAATAGTTAAGAAAATCTGTTTTTATATAATAGTTACCATGTAATTGTATTTAAGAATACTCTTTAGATCCCGATATGTGGAGAAAAAAACAACGAGTTTGTGATTAATTACTTTTTAAAGAATCTTAAAACTTATTATAAAGTTCTCTGATTTTTATTAGGCAAAGCTTTAATGTTGATGTAATTTTGTTGAAGATGTATTTTTATTATATTATTATTTAAAAAATAAACAGAATTTTTATTGTTGGCTGTTTGGAAAGGAATATTTTCTATATTTACTCTCTTTATTATGGGAAGGGAAAAATAGGTCATATTAGATTTCACATGTGGCCTATTTGAATACGTTGCTATAACATGCCAGTTTAACTTTATGAAGATTTATTGCTATGTTATTCTGTGTTAAAAAGAATTTATTTATGTTTATAATGATATAATTTTATATCAATCCTCATTGATGTAAAACTTATACTTATTTTGTTTATGTTCTTTTAAAAATTTGCTTTCGAACAAAAGACGTTTGGCCAATATTATTTATCTTGACCTGCTATGTTTATGTTGATCTCATTGTAACAATAATGATGTGAATAAATAATAATAGCAAGATTTTATTTTTAAATTAATACTTGCCCTTTCCAATAAGCAGTTTTTAAAATGTTCATTAAATTTTAAGGATTTTTACTGCACTTACATATATTTTTTTTATGAAATATAATGATGTATTTCATTATATAATTTTTATAAAAGTTAGAAACTTTACTTATTGTTTATACATGTTATAAAAGAAATTTTAATATTTTTAAAATCAGCTGTTAATACTCACTTTTTTTTTTTTTTGCATGAGTTGGTATTTTGTTATTTAAAAGTAAAAGCAGCTTATATGTAAATAAGTTTATAGCTGTTTTATTTGTTTTCATTAGGAGTTTGTATATTTAAAATTCAATGAAATGTCTCTATAATGTATTCACCTAAATTAAGATTTTTATTTTATGTATTTTTATTTTACTGAAGGAATTAGTCCGGGTGGCGGTCATTAAATGAAACAACTGAATTAACAAAAATTTAATAAAATAGTTGAAACTATTCAGTTGTTTCATTTAATGACCGCCACCCGGACTAATTCCTTCAGTAATTCTCAACGGTCAACTAATTATATCCACTATTTTTATTTTAGTTATCACCTGGAGAACTAGTTTTATTTTATTGTTTTATCTATTTTCAGTTTCATTCTATCCACGAGAAATGCAATGTTATCAATAATCACTTTGCAATATTTTTATTTTGATTAATAAAAAACCTTGATTAGACTTTTATTGATTATTGCTCCCATTAACCCTTTAAGTGCAGGACGAAAAAGGAGTGCCTATGGGAAGATAACCTGCTGAATTTGACAAATATGCAGTGATTTGGAAAAACATATAAAAACCAAACTACAAATGATATTTACATGCTTGAAAATCCCATGTATTCAGGAGGAAATGGAGAAGGAAGTAATGATAATGATTCTCCAATATCAATTGAAAATAATTTGAATAACACAATTATAAATAACTGAACTGCATGGCATTTCTCGGTTTTTTTTTTCAAATTGATTGCGTTGCCCTTAAAAATAACTGAGTTATTGAATTAAAAGTTTTAATCGTCATCCATTTTGAAACTAATCAGCTGTACGAAAGTGAAATTTCATAATTAAGAAAACTATACGCCCGAGATCTTACAGCAACTTTTTCACTAAAATCGGCTGAACGGAAGTCCTACTTTATCCCATGCATTTAAAATCAATTAAAAAGGTGATGATGATATTAGAAATTCTTTGGTCACCTTAGATGACTACCAGAAAAATAATGAACAGAGAGAATAATAGATTATGCAACCTCACTTAAGAATTCCACATCTTGGCTAGATGAAATTTGAAAGCACCTAAATGATGCAAACATATGACCAGCTGACATTCTTAAAATAGACACTTTCATACATAAATTAGACTAATGGGAAGGTAAATCAGAGCAATCAAAAGAAAAGTACAGACCAGAGCGATACGTCTTTCATTTCTGGAGTGAATTTGCCAATAATAATAAATCTTATTGGTTTTTCTTTTTCATCTCTTAGTCTTTCATGGTTTTGCCTTGGTTTATTTAGTTATTTTATGGAACATGGATGGAACCCTTCATATTTTTCACAGCTGTAATAAAATATTGTTTTGGCCTTCCACCTGGTCTTAAACCATATATTTTTATTATTAGGAGTTAAAATTTAGAATCTTTTGAATTGATTTCAGTGATTCCTTATAATTTAATTTAAAAGATTATTAACACAGAACGTTGTTGGCTCATAATAATTAGGAGAAAGATTTTTCTATAATTAATGCACTCTCTTATGGATCTTATTTCTTTTGTAGTGAGATTTTCCCGTTTGTTCTGACCATTTTTGTCGTCACACTGTTTTATATTGGCACCTTCGTGAATTTCATGATCATGAAGGTATCCAAATTTTTCTGCCTGTCAAATTTCCTTTTGTAGCATACTTTCTCTTCTGCTCATATCTTACTTTATGTCTCAAGAAACTAAAGAGTCTGAGGACCGACCATTTACCTGTACATATTATTTTTGGAATCTGTAGCTTCTTAACAGCTGCTCATCCTGTCTCAAAGTTGATTGTTTACATCCCAATTGATTGTAAGTCTAGCGCAAAAACCGTAAGTACGAAACTGAAATTTCATAATTAAGATAACTATACGCCCGAGATGTTACAGCAACTTTTTCACTAAAATCGGCTGACCGGAAGTCCTACTTTATCCCATGCATTTAGCACTTTTTTTACGATTTTCGCAAAAACGGCTCTAACGATTTTGATTAAACTCGCTATGTCTATGTAAAATTTAATAGGCTTTAATATCATGTAAGTTTGATTTTAAATTTTCTTTCTCTAAACTACCTTTAATTTTGTACATTCCAAAAGATTAACCATATCATCTTAATGGCACTGATGAAGGACGGCTAAATATCAAAGTTGATAAACAACTTTTTTTTTTTTTTTATCTTCAAATTTTTTATACACACCTGTAAATGAATGTTGACAATCTTTTTTTTTTTTTTTTTTTTTTTTTTTTTTTTTTTTTTTTTGTTCACCCCTACCTCGCCTTTGAAGGCTATACGGGGTTTCTCAGACCAGGGAGTGAGGGCGGGGTATAAATGCCGAGATAAAAGTCCTCCCGGTACTGAGACTCGAACTCGTAATGTTTTTTGGTTTCCAATTTTTGGTTCTCTGTGGTTGCTAGGCAACGCGCGTCAACGTAACGCGCGCTAACCTACTCGGCTACCCCGTCCCCCAGGTGGGGTCCCACAGGTCATGGTGGGCATGATTAGATGATGCCCAGCGGCGCCTCTTCCTGGTGTGCTTCCTATTACTTATTTAACTTGGAAAGTCCCTCATCCAACTTCTTTTCAGCCTTCTGCGAGTACTGTCCGGTATGTTACTAGTGGCCATGGCTTGTATTAGTGTGTTAGTATTGTGACATGGTTAATGGTTAAGGTCCAGGTCCTTCATAGAAAATAAAATTATTTTCGATGTTATACTTTATTTCCTTTGTCAGCGGCATACAAGCATACGGCAAAAAAAAAAAATATATTCTACCATAACACCAACTAAAATTAATTAAATAATAATCAGTATTAAAAATAAAAAAAAGGAAATAATATCAAATAATCTTCAAAGTAAAGTTAACAGAGGATGCTTACCGCTGGGTATATTAAATATATATGACGAAATATTAAATAGAAATAGCCTTAAACTGCTCCTGGTTGCTTCCCTGCTAACTCGGTACTTCCATCCATCTATACGGTACGAGACTTTCTACGGGAATGGCTTAAAATCGCAGAATCCCCCTATCTCATCTGTACTTATCCTAGGCAGCGACACTGTACGTTTCCATATATAGGCTCAAGTTTAAGACACCGGGCGGACGAAAACCGAGCGGGAAAATTAAAAACTTGTTACAGTATGTCCGTGTAAGTCGTTGTGAAAACGTTTGTAGAGGGTCCGAATCTGTTCGTTGACTGTTGGCATGTGGAGGTCAGTATGTAAAGTAGTGTTGCTAACGTACCATGGTGAGTTTGTAATAATTCTGTATAATAGTTTTGGATAGAAAAAATTGAATTTTACGTAGGTGTATCTTTTTGGCAGTCCCGTATATTTGTGAGGCGTAAGTCCAAACGGGCTTCAGTAGGTAAGTGTAGGTGTTTAGTTTATTTTTAAGTTTTATTTTAAGTACCAGTGTCATGGCCGAAACTAAAGTCAAGCTTAGTTATCGCTCTGCACTAACATTCATATAACAGTGGTATTAGTTCACGGATTATTGCCAAAGTTTACAAACATTGTGTATTAAAGCCAGTGATCAATTTTATGCAATAATTGGATGAGGTTATCACTCACTAGAACGATTCCTTATCAAATCTCCAGTGGCTCGGTGGCAGCGCTCCGATCTACAGTACCGAACTTAGCGAGTTCGATACCAGAGTAATATATGAATATATTTTTTTTTTAATTTTATTTTTTTTAAATTAATAATAATTAATTCATTTTTTAAGAAATAATTTTAGAAATGTTTTCATATATATATATATATATAATATAATTTCTTTTTTAATTCAATACTTATGTGTATATAATTGTAAATAAGTTATTAGTTAAATATTTCTTTTCTTCATTTTTTTTTCTTTTCTCTAAATTTAATTATTTACTAGTTTATTATCTCATATCATTATAATGTCCACGGACAAAATTCATTGATGGATACCGACGATGACACAGTCTTCAGTGAAGTAAGCGAAACTGATTCGCAGTACTTAACTCGCAGAACGCTCCACAAGCGTAATCGAAATATGAATCCGAATTCTGTAGAGAATTCACCGAACAAGAAAAAAAAAAAAGAAATCCAAGGCGAAACCAGCTTCGCCAACATCAATTCAAAACCAGAGTACAACCTCAGCCAGCACAATTCAATCTGAAAACAATCCTCCAGATGTACCTGCCAGCAACAACAACATTGCAGCCACCAGTAATTCATCTTCTACGCCTTCAGCTTTAGCACCTCAGTTCAACGAGCCTGAGCCGCCTCCTGTTTATGTCAATAACATTCAAGACTTCATAAAGTTTGGCCAGGAAATCTCCGCTCTAATTGGACAGGTCAATTTTAAATGTTTTTCAAGACTAAAAGACGTTAAAATTAATACCACCAACAAAGATATTTATAAAAAATTGGTTAAACATTTAACAGAACGACAGTACGACTTTCACTGCTATCAGCTGAAAGAAGACAAAACATACCGTGTAGTTTTGAGAGGTCTTCACTACACCACTCCTACTGACGCCATCAAGAACGCAATAGAAGAACTAGGGTACAATGTGAGACATGTTTCATGTGTCCTTCATCCAGCCGACAGGTATCCATTGCCACTATTTTTTGTCGACCTTGAGCCTGCACCTGGGAATCACGAAATTTTCAAGGTCAACCGATTATTATATTCATGTATCAGATTCGAGGAGCCTAGGCTGAGAACAGAAATTGTACAATGCACAAACTGCCAAAATCTTGGGCATACAAAAACATATTGCCACCATCCTCCAAGATGTGTAAAGTGCGCAGGGTCACACTCTTCTGTAACCTGTGAGAAACCAAGGGACGCCCCAGCAAAATGTGCTTTATGTAGTGAAGCACATCCAGCAAGTTTATAGAGGATGCATTGTCTATAAAAACATGCTGAGGCAAAAAAGTTTTTATTTAGTTAGAGTTTAGAGTTTAGTTAGAGTTTAGAGTTTAGTTAGAGTTTATAGAGTTTATATTTAGCAGCTTCTAACCCAAAGGAACGCAGTGCCTGAAAACGAAATACAAGGACCATCTATCAAGAGTACACCTGTGTCGCAGCTCCCAGAAGGGATCGAAGAGAAGCAACGACAATCAAGCTCGAAATTCAAGCCTACGTCCTATTCTCACGTGGCCACTAAACATGCACTCCAACCTCAATCGCCTCAGACCTCCTCATCACAGCCTCAGTCATCCCATCATCCATCCCAGTCTTCCTATGGTCATCCACAATATACCCATCCACTACCTCAAAGACCTCATCCTCAACCTCAGAAACCCCATCCTCAATTCAAATTGCCTAATAATGAAGCTAAAAACGCATCTCTAAGGGTGAAGTTACCACCACTTATTCCTCAGACTACTCCCATGGTTCCACCTTCATCCATATCAATAGTCCAGAACAGCCAATCACTAGAAAATCCTATAGATGTGGAACCTAAACCACAATTTCAAAGAAGGGTTCAACCTTTACCTAGGCAGATGAATCCTCCACCTCAAAAGACATCCTTCTACTCCCATTCCTACTAACATCCTTCTGACATTACTCTTATTCTTTCATCTTTCCTTCAGGATCTCCAAAATACCATTAATCCACTTATTACTCTCCTTACAAGACTCCTTTCTGCAATTCCCTTCACTATCCCAAGATGAATAAGAAGACCCTGGCTATTCTATTATGGAACGCTAATGGACTGATTAATCACCGAGACGAGCTTGACTTATTTATTCACGACAATAACATAGACATTGCCCTCATCACTGAAACCCATTTCACTCCTCATTCACACTTTTACATACGTGACTACATCACATACAGATCAGATCACCCTGACAAAACATCCCACGCTGGCTCTTGTATCCTTATTCACAATTCCTTAACTCACTCCCTGATTCCTTCTACTCCAACTGACGCCATCCAATCTACTTCTATTACCTTAACCTGCCGTCCATTTAACATAACCATCTCAGCTGTATATTGCCCTCCTGGCAATTCCCTCTCCTCTAATCAACTTGATTCCTTATTTCAGTCCTTTGGTCCGCGCTTCATTGCTGGAGGAGATTACAACGCCAAAGATAACGGTGGGGGTGCCGAACATCCAACACTCGTGGCAGGATTCTCTCCCAGATCACCACTTCCAAAAGCTATTCCGTCTTATCACCCAAAGATCCTACATGCTGGCCTAGTTCTCTTAAAAAGCGCCCTGATATTCTTGATATATTCGTCACATCCCAAATCCCACCTTTCAATGTACAGTAACATCCTTAGAAGACCTCTCCTCAGACCATAGCCCAGTTCTGCTTCTCCTGCATTCTAACCCTATTCCTCAAATCCTTCCCTCCTTCACTAATTACAGGACATGTTGACTGGGACAACTTTCGCTCTGATCTAGAAAACGAACTTGACTTAAAGATTCCACTAAAGACAGAACAACAAATTAACTCTGCCATAGAAAAACTGACAAGAACAATAGGTACTGCAATTAGTAACAACTCATCACATCCCAAAAATAATTATTCCCGTGACACTAACTTACCGACTCACATTCGAAAATTATTAACAGAGAAACGGCGTGCAAGAGCTAAGTGGCATAGGTCCAGATACCCGTCCGACAAAACATACTATACTCACCTAACTAACAAACTCAAAACTGAAATTAGAAAATTCAAAATGCAAACTTTTCAGAACTTCACAGAAAACCTAAGACCAACTGACAAATCTCTATGGACAACTACCAAAACTCTGCTCAAATTTAAAACCTTTAATCACCCACTCCTTACCGAATCTTCTACCTGGTCTCGATCAGATGAAGAAAGAACTCACATATTTGGTGAACACCTTTACAAAATTTTTAATCCACATCCTGAAATCCTTAATCCAACCCATATTGACCATATTGAAGCAGAACTAGCTATTCCACTCCAAATGTCCCTCCTCCTAAAGCCTTTCATCCTTCTGAAATAATTAACGTTATCCATCACTTACGTACTAAAAAAGCACCTGGTCATGATCTCATCACATCCTATATCCTAAAACAGTTACCTCGAAAAGCAATCCTCTACCTTACTTATATATTCAATGCTACGCTCCGAACCACCTATTTCTCTGAACCTTGGAAACTGTAAATAATCAAAATGATCCCAAAACCTCAAAAGCCTCCTGAACACCCATCCTCATACCGTCCGATCTCCCTTTTGCCCATCATGGGTAAGATCCTAGAAAAACTCATTTTGAAACGCCTTTACCCGATCCTAGAAATGAACCACATAATTCCTGACCATCAGTTTGGATTTCGGACATCCCACTCTACAATTTAGCAATGCCACCGTGTGGTAGATGTTATATCCTCCACATTGGAGCGCGGAATGTATTGCACGGGTGCTTTTCTCGACGTGGAACAAGCGTTCGACCGAGTCTGGCACCCAGGACTGCTTTATAAACTCCGTCAATTCCTTCCCGCAACATACTACTTGATAATCCGTTCCTACCTCATTAATAGAACCTTCAAAGTAAATCATAACCTTTCCTACTCTTCCGTATTTTCTCAGTCTGCAGGTGTACCTCAGGGTAGTATCTTAGGTCCCATCCTTTATACGGTATATACAGCTGATATTCCACTCCATCCATCCACTGTCCTCACAACTTATGCGGATGACACTTGTGTGTTATCCGTCCATAATGATCCATCCGCTGCATCCCGAACCCTTCAGTCTCACATCACAGCCATTGAGGAATGGTGTCAGAACTGGAGGATTAAAATAAATCCTAACAAATCCCACCAAATTACCTTTACCCTTCGTCGCAAACCGATGACTTCCTGCCCCACTGTATCCTTTAATAATTCCCCACTCATACCTGTTGAACAAATCCGTTACCTAGGACTCCATCTTGACAAACGTCTTACATGGAACCCCTTACTCGACTTAAACGACAAGAAACTGCCCGTAGATACCGACTACTACAACACTTACTAGACAAACGTTCAAAACTTCCAATTTATTACAAAAAGCTCATTTATGTTACCATCATCAGACCCATCTGGACATATGGAATCGAGCTTTGGGGCTCTACTAAACCATCTAATTCCTCTCGCATTCAATCGTTACAATCCAAAATCCTTCGCAAAATCCTAAATGCTCCTTATTTCGTTACGAATAAAATCATCCATAAAGACCTATATATCCCATTTGTCGCAAAACTAGCCCGAAACAGATATGCCTCTTTTCATTCCAAACTCCCAACCCACACGAATCCTCTTGTACGCAACTTATCATTCCCATCTATTCCTGACAACCCTCCGAGGCGATTGAAAAGACGATGGCCTCGAGACCTACTGTAATTAAATTGACATTGAAGTGCTACCACTGGGTAGTTTCTTCACTAGACATTATCACGCCCATAAGTGTAAATTAGCCCATTTACTTGTTGTATATATTATATGTACAGTTGTAAATATCAATAAAATGTTTAAAAAAAAAAAAAGTTTTATTTTCGAATGTCTTGAGAGTAGCGAGTATAAAAGTTTTAGTCTTTTGTTTAGCGTTATCTGCTTGTTCTTGATGTGTGGGCCTCATGTCATTCTTCTGTCGAATATTAATCCGAGATATTTTATTGTTTCTGTCTGTGGAATTTGGATGTCGTCAAGATATACTGGCGGGCAGGTGTTTTGTCGAAGAGCGAAAGTAATATGCTGGGATTTGTCTTGGTTAATTCGAATTTTCTGAAGTTTGCACCAGTCATGGAATTGTGTAAGGTGGTGTAGTAATGTCTGTGTGGCGTGCGTAGGATTGGGATGTTTTGTTATGATTGATGTATCGTCTGCGTATGTCGCTGTTAGAGTTTCGGAGATGATTGGCATGGCGTGTGTATATTATGTAAAGTAGTGGTGCGAGAACTGATCCTTGAGGTACTCCTGCCAAGACTGGTCCAATTGAAGAGATTTCCGTGCCTTAACAGATAGAGAAAAATCTATCGCTAAGAAAAGACTGGAGGATAGAGTATAGTCTTTAGTTTGAAGAGAAGCCCCTGATGCCAGACCCGATCGAATGCTTGAGCGACATCCAGAAATACTCCTGTTGCATACGATTTCTGCTCTAGTGCTGATGCAATGTAGTCAGTCACTCTATGTAGTTAATGAGTGGTTGAGTGTTTGTCGACAAATTGATGGTCGGGTATTGTGTTACTATCCGTAAGTGTCTTAAAAAGTCATATGTAGAGTAATTTCTCAAATATTTTTGAACAAATAGGGAGCAGGCTGATAGGTCTATATGTGGAAGGGGTGTCTGTATTTGTGTTCGGTTTGTGGGTCATTGTTATGTATCAGTATTTTCATTGTAAAGGGAATTTAGTTGTTCTGAGTATAGCGTTGTAAATACAAGTTAGGAACACTAGAGCTTTTCTGGAGCACTTGAGCATTTATCTAGTCGTGGCCAGAGTCTTTCTTTTTAGGTAACTGTCTAATTTACTGTGCAACTTGTTTTGGAGTAATGCAAGGAGGAGGTAGTGCTAGTCGTAGTGGAATATCTAAAGTGTTAAGTACGTGTCTGTCAAGTTCAGGGTTGATGAAGTCAGTATGTGGTGTAAATACAGATGAAAGATAATTTGCAAACACCTCAGATATTTCACTGTCTGACACAGCCCAGGAATCATCCTCATTACGCAGTGGTGCTGACACAACGTGATGTTTTACAAGTTTTTTGGTTTGCCTCCACAAACTCCCATCGTCAGTGGGGAGATAAGTAATGTAATTGTCGTAATTTGTGCATTTGAAAATTTGAATATGTCGTTTTAGTTCATTGTTGAGTCAGTTAAAAGTTTGTCTATCAGATGGAAAACGGTTAGTTTGCCATACTTTACGAGCTCTTCTCTTAGCCCTTATCAAATCTCTTATGTACTGAGGATAATTTGGAAGTTTATCAAATTTTCTTGGTCTTGGTACAGATGACGACCATACTGCCCGTTGAATGCTATTTGTGAACTGATCAACAGCTTTCCCGACGTCTTCTTCAGTTTTCAGAGATATTGGTATTGAAAGGGTAGAATTTAAACGATTGCTGTAATCGTACCAATCAATGGTTCCTTCTAATCTAGAAGGGACGGTCGTTTTACGGCTGTGCAAGGCTCATCCAACAGTACTAAATTGAGAAGAGCAAAGATCGGAGCTCGTAGTTGAAGTCCTTTAGTAACGAAAAAATCTAACAGGTCGGGTGTTTTCTGTCTTGAGGTCGGCCAGTAAGTTGGTGTGTTAGGTGAGATAGTGTCTAATGAGAGTTCATGGATGGCAGACTTCAGGTTTCTTCCTCTAGGAGTCACAGTCGTGATCCCCAGCACTGATGTTTGGCATTGTAATCCCCACCTGTGATAAAACGTCTTCCTAGATGCCTGAAGAAGTCACAAAACATTGCTGTTGTCAGAACCTACCTCGGAGGGCAGTAGACGGCAGCCAAAGTAATGTTTTAGTGTCGAGTGTGCGATGTGGTAGCTGTGGCTTGTATATCTGGTGTGATGGATAGATGTACTGGATTGTGCTGTAGTGAAGTTTTAATTAGTATTGCAGTCCCACCGTGTGCTTTGTTGTCAGGGTGATCAGTTCTGTATATTTTGTATCCAGGGATGTAAAATTTATAATGTGGAGTCAAGTGTGTTTCTGTTATTAGTGCAATGTCAGTCCGTTTACAGTGCAAATACATGTCTAGTTCAGTTCTGTTTGGTTAATACCGTTTGCGTTCCTGAGTATAATACACATGGAGCCCACAGTCAACTGAGTATTGGCCATGTCCAGGGTATAAGGCTTGGGTTACCTGTTGTTGAATAAGACTGAAAAGAGGTTGGACGAGGTTGTTAAAGCTGGCAATAAGGCTGAATAGCTGATCTGAAGCTGCATAGTTGTGGATTGGAGGTTCGGAGATGATGGTTGATTGTCCTGAAGCATTGTGCTGATGAACTGCTGATGCACTCGCTGGAACATGTCGTGGAGGTTGCTTCGGCTGAGGTGGTTCTTGTCTTGCTATACCTGGAGGAGGCTGCTGAGATTGCGGAAGAGGCGCGTTCTCGTTCATTGCGGGAGGTGGGCAGCTGTGAACTTGCGATGGACTGTGAGGGTGTTTTCTAAGATTCCTGGCTGCCCTCAATTCTTTGAGGGTCTGGCAACCCCTGTAGTTTGCAGGGTGGGACCCACCACAGTTGGCGCAGGTTGCTATACCCCATACAATTAATATTTTAGTTTTAGGTATTTTTGAGCGTTTCGTGAAGTATTTTTTGTACCTTTTGGGTAATTTCTACATTTTTTTTAGAATTATAGTTGACTGTAGAACAAATTACAGTGCAATTTTGTGTGGAGTATCCTCATTATAAAAATGAGACTCAAATAAAAGACTTAGTGATATTGTGCGCCTATGTTTTGGTCTAGGTTTTCTGCCAGTCTCTCCTGTTAAAAATCTATAGCATAAGTGGAATCTCCATTAAAAGTTTCAGCTTCATAAGCATTGTCATATTTGAGAAAGCAATTGATTTCATAATTGAGTTAGATTAGATAGTAGCACCTTTATTTTGTAGATATAGACACACTCATAAACTAGGTAGTGAGAAAAAATTAAAAATACTTGTTAGTTTTTAAACGAAAAAATAAATTTTAATAATCAAAGTTTAAACAAATAAATAGTGTTCATAAAAGAGGTTAGCACAAGGACAGAAAAATAACGTTAGATAGCAGATCTAAGAACCGTGATGTCAAATTTCGAGCATGCGAAAAAAATTGATCATAATAGGGGTCTTAGGGAAGTTGGTAAAGAACCCGTCAATAATTTAAATCGTGTTTCACCAACCTCATTACATCACAAGTAAAAAGTATTTAAGTACTCTATTTTTAACGTAGTTAGCTACTAGCTACGCCTTATCGATTCTCTGGTTTTTGCAGTCGATCAACAATCGATGGTTTATCTTATCACTGTACTGTTGATATGCCGTTCCGGTGCATATGAGTCATCCTTGCAACATAGTTGCAATCAGTTGATTGTATTGGCTTGTTATAATTGATTGTCAATTATTTTTAGTGGTATCAACTGAATATAATAAAATGGATGAGTTAAAAGAGAAACTCAAGTTTGCTGAATGCCCGTCTAATTGGGGTCTATCTGAAATCGAGGATAGGAAATCAGCAACTTTTATAATTGACAGACTTTTAGAAAAAGAGGAAGAAATTTCTGAACCCTGGTGTCAGTAAGTATATATTTTTTATTTGTTTTTTAAAATAAATTATTATGGACATTGTTCTGGAAATTAACTCTGTGGTTTTAGTGTTTGCATCAACCTCACTATTTCTTATTTACATTCTGAAAATGGAGACATCCAAAAATCAATTACTATTTTAAAAGAATGTGAAAGTATTTTGAATTCTTCAACTGAAAATTTGATATTTAAGTACAAGCCTGCTTTTTTAAGTGTTTTCAATGCATCTAGAGCAAGTATTTTGTTGCTTTCATCAACTCCTTCTGAAGTTAAAATGGTATGTCTACAATTTTATTTATTTTAGTCTTGGAGAATAGTATTTTCAAAATTTTTTATTGTTACATCAAATTTTAGTTTTCAGATAAAATTGTTCGAGTAGAAGATTTAGACCTGCCTAACCAGGCTGCAGTTCTTGCAATAAAAGCCAATGTTTTTTTGGAGTTCGGAGTAAATGGTTTGTTAATTATGTTTTTTGTTTATTTATTTGTTTTATTATTATTTTATTTTTTTTATTTATGGTGTTTTGTTTAATAATGACGTCATTTAACTATTACTCTCTGTCATCTCATTTGAGTGTATTCTTGATTGTCTCTAGATAATGGCCTTCTTGTTCAATGTACGTTAGTAGGTTCATGGGTTCTCCCACCCTTTAGATTCATAGTAATTTTTTTATATATTATCATTGTTAGAAAAAGTCCAGGAGCTGAAATCTATACTAATATTATAAAGCTGAAGAGTTTGTTTATTTGTTTGTTTGAACGCTCTAATCTCTGAAACTACTGGTTCGAAATGTAAAATTCTTTTTGTGTTACATAGGTCATTTATCGAGGAAGGCTATAGGCTATATAACATCACGCTGCGACCAATAGAAGTGAAGAATCAGTGAAAATTCTGAAAAAAAAAAAAAAAAAAAAAAAAAAAGGGGAGAATTAATCTCGCAACCCAATGATTCTAATGATTTTACCTTTTAATTTTAAAATTATTCAATATCCTATTAATTTATCTTTTGTCGTAACAATTAATAAATCACAGGGACAAATATTTAAACATGTAGGAATCAATTTACGTCAAGACTGCTTTTCATATCACGTCAAGATCAGGTTGCGGAGAAAAGACAGTATGTTCTTCTGCCACAAGAAAATAAAACTAAAAATATCAATTAAGCAGTAGTGCTTTAAAATATATATATTTTAAAAAACTTCTTAATCGCGATCATAATAACAGAAATTGAGGCGGATGAAGTTGCGGGCAAAAGCTAGTGAACAAATAAAGCTAATATAAATAACTTAAAGTAAACGGTGATACTGTACGTTTAAGGATACCAACAAAAAATCATGAAGATTTAAAGGTACTTGAAAAGTAGAAATTCCATATGATCTATGCTACTGACCAAAAAAAATGTCTAGTGTTGCCCAATGCCAAGTCTTTTTTTTTCTTTGTTTTTCTACCCCTTCCTTGCCTTTGAAGGCTATACGGGGGTTTCTCGAATCAGGAGTGAGGGCGGGGGAATCGATGCCGTGATAAAAGTCCCCTCCAGTTCCGAGAGTTGAACTCATAATTTTTTGTTTCAAAGTATTGGTCATCTGGTAGGTAGTCAACGGGTGTTTAAAGCTACGCGCGCTAACCATCTCGGCCACCCCGCCCTCCAACTCCCAATGCCAAGCATGGATCTGGCCTCTATACTACTGAAATCTATAGTATACAATGCTGTGGTAAAATATAGAGTTTATAAAAAGGACATCTTTTATCCTCCAGACTTAAAGAAAATACTAGATGTGTTATACAGGTAGATAGGAAAACATCAGCTGTAATAAACCGTGCTAAGCATAACAGAAAATTTTTACAGGGTAAATTGTTATTTACAGGGTAAATTGTTACTTGTTAAGCATATTATGGCTCCTGCTTATACCCACAATGAAAAAAGAACCAGAGGATCAATTAAGAATCACACGACCATGTATTAATCAAAATTTGGGGATATAGGGATATGACATCATGGAAAAGAAGGTTCCCTACCCATATCCAGATAGTTGGAGACATAAATATTAAGACATGGATTAATATCCCCATTTTTCAATAGAAACTTTAAAGAAGCCACCCACCAACATGTTTGGTGTGAAATGTTAGTGAAGAAATAACAGACTCAGTTAAAATCAGACAGTGCTTGAAAACTGAACAAAATTAGAGTGTGGAATCTTAAGGAGGAATTCTGATTTGTACGAAACAATAAAAGAAATGAAAACAATAACAGAACAGTTACAATAAGCAGTATAAAGTGCAATTCTTAAGTTTGGATTAGTAGGGAGAAGGTGGTGGTGGCGGTTAAAGTGCTTTGCTGTGTACGTGCGTTGCCCAGCAACCTGATATGATAACAAATACTTGAGATAAAATAATTGCGAGTTTGTGTCTAGGTGCAGTGGGGGTAGAAGGAATGGTTTTAACTCTGGCATAAATCCACTGCCTTCACTCCCTGACAGAGAAAAACCCTTTTACCCTAAAAAGGCAAGGTATGGGTGAACAAATTAAAAAAAAAAAAAAATAAATAAAGTTTAGATTAGTTTGTGACAATGAAACATAATGAGTGTAATAGGCTTATATCTTGTGTTACATAAGGGATAGACCTCAAAATGTCAAAAAAAATTTGTTTAATAATTTTATTATAAATGAAGAAAAGTGTCCTTATTTCTAAGGAAAATAGATTAACAATATCTGTAATATTAATTTGTATAACATACCTGTTATAAATGAAAATAATAATTGATATATTTTTATTTAATGTAAACAACTATTAGATCAAATAACAATTTGTACTTATTTTTTTGTGACTGGGCGTAAGTAACTACTCAGTGACTTCCAACATTACTCCTCATCAAGCCAAAACTTTATTTCTATCCAACATGTGTGTTGTATTTTCTTTTATACACACTACATCAGGCAATCATCGGCATCCTCCTGTGTCCATTATTTGAACTTTAATAATAATAATAACAATAATATAATAATAATAGGCTTAGCGAGCCCGAAGGTTCGATGCCGATATCACCAAATTCCGCCTACACAGACTCATCCATTGTTCACCGTTCAAACCCAAGCCCCCGAGATCAGCCTTAACGCAATCCTCCCATCGATGCTTCGGCCCTTCGGCCTTTCTGACGCCTACCAGTCGGATCAGTGAATACCAACTTTCTCGGAATCCGTTCCTCATCGAGCCCAACAACTTTACTTGCCCATTTGAGTCTCCGCGATGCTATCAACTCAATTATATTCACAGGATACAAGTTCCGCAATTCCGCGTTGTGCAACCTTCTAAACTCCCCAGTGACCTCATCTCTCTTCGGACCAAATATTTTACGTAGTACCTTATTTTCGAAAACCTTAAGCCGTTGTTCATCCTTCAAAGTAAGCAGCCTCGTTTCACATCCATAAAGAACCGTCGGAAGATTAATAGTTTTATAAATTCTAACCTTTAAGTTTTTAGATAGAAGCCGTGAACTAAGCAACTTAGCAACTGAATAATAACACGCATTTCCCACCTTTAACCGGGACTTTATTTCTTCCTGGATTTCATTTTTTCTTGTTATCATTGAGCCCAAATACTTGAATTTCTCTATGTGTTCAAAAGTATGCCCTGATACATCAATATCACCAATATCGCCACCGTTTCTGTTACTAATCATATATTTCGTCTTATCGGTATTTAATTCGAGTCCTATTTCTTTACCGGTTTTTATTAACACACTTGTATTTAGTTGTATGGTTTCCGTGTCTTCACCTAGCAGTACTAAATCAACGGCATACCCCAAAACCTGAATCTTGTCACCCACATTTAAACCTTCCTCAGTACACATCATCTTTTCAGTGAAAGGGAGTCACCCTGTTTCAAACCCGATCGCACCTCAAATCTCTTAGAGTAATTATGACCAATGCTAACTTTATGGAATGTTTCCGACAAACATCTCTTCTAGGTTTTCTAACTTTCTAGGTATTCCATGTTCAATCATGATGTTATATAGCTTCTGACGGTCTATTGAATCATAAGCCTTTTTAAAATCGATATAAAGTTGATGGACTACACCGTTGTATTCCAATTTTTTTCTCTAATATTTGAAGTAAGGAAAATATTTTATCTATAGTCGAGCGATTCCGCCTAAAACCACATTGGTAATCTCCGATAATTTCCTCAGCATATTCCGTGATTCGACTAGTTAGTATTGACGAGAATATTTTATAGCATACTGGGAGAAGAGAGATCCCACGATAGTTGTTACAATCCGTTCTCGGTCCTTTTTTGTGAATTTATTGAATTGATTCTTTCCATTCTTCGGGCATTTTTTCTTTTTTCCAGATCTTTTTAACTAAAACATGTATTTTGGAAACGCCTGCTTCTCCACACGCCTTGATTAATTCACTCGTGATATTATCATTTCCAGCAGCCTTATTACATTTTAATTTTCCTATCACCATTTCGACTTCCTCTTTACTCGGTGCGTCTATCCATGGTTCAGCGCTCTGATATTCAGAGAGAGGAGATTGATTATTATTTTCCGTATTTAATATGCCGTCAAAGTGTTGTTTAACTTTATTTAATATCTCAGTCGGATCTGCAATTATATTGTTATTTGTATCTTTAACCGCATTCAATAGGGGTTCAAATCTTTTACGCGATTTGTTTATACCTTTGTACATCTCTCTTACGTTATTTTCACTTCTGTGTTTTTCTATTTCTATTATTTTGACTTTAAGATACTCTCTTTTCTTATTTTTTTCAGAATTTTGAAGTCTCTTTTTTTACTACCCGAAAGTGAGCCATGTTATTATCCCTTGGATTATTTAACGAATTTAGTTTAGCGGTTTTTCTTTTTTCACACATAATTTGACAATCCCCGTCGAACCAGGGTTTGTTCTTTTTATTTTTGATTTTCCCAAGACACAAATTACCGACCTCTTTAATATTATCCCTGATCCCTTCCCATAGTTTGTTTATATCTTTGTGTTCATCATCTAAGGAATCCAAAACTTCGAACCAATTTTTTTACTTCTATCGCGAATTGTTTGAATTGTTGAATTTCGGGATCGTTCAATTTAACTAAATCAAAATTCTCGGGATGGATATAGGCCGGTGTTCTCTTTTTCGTATTTAGTTTTTGCCGAAGTTTCGCGATTACTAATTCATGATCATAACCGCATTCTGCACCACAATACGATCTCATGTTAATTATGCTACTTTGTCATCTGTTTTGTACTAAAACATGATCGATTTGATTCCGTGTTTGACCATACGGCGATGTCCACGTATATTTATGAATATCCTTATGTTTAAACGTAGTACTTTTGATTACTAGGTTTTTCGAAATGGCAAAGTTTATTTGTCGGGTTCCATTATCATTACTATATTCGTGCAAACTTTCTTTACCGATTGTAGGACGATATACTTCTTCCCTTCCAACCTATGCGTTCGTGTCGCCTAGTATTATCTTAATGTAATTTCGCGGTAAGTTATCGTAAACCGACTCTAGTTTATCATAAAATTCGCATTTTACTTCATCATCACTGTCTTCGGTGGGAGAATGAATGTTTATAAACGCGATTTTAAACCAATGACCTTGAAATATAGCAACTGATATTGTTTCACTAAAGAACTGTACGTCCCGTAATGCGGAAAGAAATCTATTCCTAATCAGAAACACGGTACCTAAACAATAATTAACGCTCTCCCTGTACCAAATAGTGTACTTTCCTTCTGTTAACGAGCCCTCCCCTGGCCAGCGAACCTCTAGTAATGCAACAATATCTAAATGGTACCCCTTAACTTCATTCGCGACCGACTTTAACCCACCTGCCGTATTTAAACTTCTAACGTTCCACGTTCCTATTGTTAGATCTCTAATTTTTATCTTGCACCATGATTCCTCTGAAGCAGTCCCCACCAGGAGACCCGAACGGGGAACTAGTTTACCTCCGGATAATGAGAGTTTTACCTCAGAGGAATCCATGACTGTTGGTGGTATTTTGTGAACTAAAATATGTGAGTAGGGCATTCGAACCTACGTCACACCCTCCAGCAAGCCTGGAGGGCCGCTCTCATTGTTGGTCAGCGAGTCCTTGGGACTTAGCCGGGAGGAGTTTCCGAGAAAATTCCACCAACCATCCCCACATCCGCCACCCGTAGGACGCTCCCCATACGCTGTAATGAGATCCGCGCGAGGATTTGAACTTTAATACATATATAAAATCTATATCGAAAAATGGATCTTATTGATGTTAGATCCAGAGAATCATTTATATAGTGGCTTTACATATCAACCTTACGTAATCCTGCATACAAAGAGAAACTAGACCTTGGCGATTGGTTTTGACTATTTTGTTTCTCCAAGTCCACTATCCTGTGTCTTAACTAGGGATGGGCATAATCGAATGACGATTCTCAGATCATTCGATTATTTCAATCATTCGAATTAAACGATTATTGTCTGGAGAAACGAAATTGTCTTTTGGGATACATAAATCATTCGATCATTCAATCATTGGCTTATTGAAATCATCAAAGTCTGATCATTCGATTACTACCCACCCCTAGTCTTAACTAATTTGTATGGTTTGATATATAAGTTGTTTTTTCTCTCTGAAACTATGTTTAATTTTTCATATCAAGATTAGTTTTTTGTGTCTATAGTTAGTGTTGTCTTAACTTATTAATTTTTCAGTCAATGATGTCTAATCATGTGTTTATTTAGTCATCAGAATTGCTATAAATTAGTTTTATTATATATATTTCTTGTATCATAGTATGATAGTATATATAAGTAGAATAGGTTAGTTCCTTGCCTATTAAGTGTGGGTTAGTTTCTTTCCATAGAAGTGTTATTGATTAATAAATGAATCTTAGTCCTAAAGTTCGTAATATTTTGGATTTCATTGTCTGGTATTTTAGGTTCTAGAATTGCATTACAACATGCCAAGGAGGCTTTGAGAAAAAATGGCAAAGAAGCAGATTGGCATTTTTTAATGGGCAAACTCTTAAGTCGCCTTAGGCATTTTACTCAAGACCACGACATCAGTGCTGCGGAAATCAGTCACTTACAAACAGCCTTTAATTCAGCTGGAACACCCCGTTCAGCAATTTTCTTAGCTAATGCATATATTGAGAAATCCAGAAGTCTTCATTCTGATTCATTTAAAAGTGGAAATCGCCCTTATAATGAAATTAAATACAAGATGAGAGAATTGACTTTTGAAGCTAAGAGATTAATTAAGTAAGCTTTTAAATTTGTTTTATTCATTTATTATGTGTTAGGAAATATATTATATTATTGTAACATTTATTATCAGTAAGTTAATTACTGTATCTGCATGGATGAACTTAAATTTTCTAATGACTTTAAGAAATGATGTTATTTAAATATTCTTTTGAGGATCATATGAAAGCTTCTCTATAAGCTCTTAACATATACCCTTAAAAGAAAAATCTGGTGTACACAACTCACGACTTTCACTTAGCTCTGTTGCCAAAATCAATTTAAGAATATATTAATACATTTAGAGATAAAAACAAATTGTTCATCTTCTTCTTCTTTAGCTTTCTCCTTGTGCCTTTCAGTGTGGAGATAGTCCAACCCAGGATCTCCATCTCTCTTTGTCTCCTGCAAGAGTCTTCATCTCCTGCAATGTCTTGCCTCTCGCTTTCCTCAACTTGGTAATGTAGCCATCGCAGGTCGCAATTCTTGCTCATCCTACACACATGCCCTTACCATCCTAACTGTCTCTTCTCCAGGGTCTCCTTCATTGCAGGAATGTTTAATTCTTCTCTTATTGTTTCATTCCTGATCCTATCTCTGCGGGTTTTGGAAGCCACTCTGCGCAAGTATTTCGTTTCTGACGCTGTTATACGGCTCCATTTGTTGTCCGGGAGTACCCAGCTCTCTGCTCCGTATAGTAGAACAGGCATGTATACGGCCTTAAATACATGGAGCTTGTTGACATCTTTTTTTACCTCTCTCTTTCCTACTACTGTGTTGCTGATGGAATAGTATATATTATTTGCTTTTCCTATCCTGTTGGATATTTCAGGTTGTATTTTTCCATTTCCGCTTATCACAGTTCCAAGGTAGGAGAACTCATTTACCACTTCAAGCTCCTCGTCGTTGCACATAATGTGGATTTGTTCGGGCTGTCGTCCCACTTGTAAGATTTTGCTTTTTCTGGCATTAATAATCATACTTTTCCGTCCTAATTCTGCTTCCCACTCTATTAGGGCTTGTTGGAGCTTAACGCTAGAGTCAGTAATAAGGACTATATCATTGACATACACCATTACTTGTGCCTGTATGGTTCTCATATTCCAATGACCAATCACTGCTCTTGCTGTTCTTCTCTTGCAAATCTTTATTATTTCATCCATAAAGATGATGAAGAGTAGAAGGCTGAGGCTATCCCCCTGCTTTACTCCTTTTGCCATCGGAAAGCTCTTCGACTCGAGACCGTTAATTCTTACAATGCCCTTTGGTGCCTGGTATGTTGATTTTATAGCGAGTAGCAAACGTAAAAAGTAGTTCCATATTTCCTCTCTAGGTACTGAGTCAAACGCAGCTTTAATGTCCAGAAAAGCAAGGTATAAGCTTTATTTCGATCCCAGGCTTTCTCTATTAACATCCTCAAAGCAAAGATATGGTCTTGGGTTTGGCGTCCAGGGCAGAAAGCTGCTTGCTCGTTTTCCAGATTATCTTCGACTAAAGGTCTCAGCTTCTTTTCTAGAATCGAGGTATATATTTTATTTACAACCTTAGAGACATATCTATAGTTAGCGCATTCGCTTGTGCTTTCCTTCTTATGGATGGGTATAATAATGTTATATTCCCGTTCTTTAGGAATTTTCTTTTCCTCATAAATTTTTTGGAAAAGGTTCTGCAATACCTTAATCATCTCCCTTCCGTCATATTTAATGAATTCTGGAAATATGTTGTCCCTTCCTGCTGCTTTTTCAAGCTTGAGCCTCTCTATGGTCACTTCAACTTCTTCTTCCCAAATAATATCCAGATCTTCATCTTGTTCACATGCACTGGGAATCAATTGTTCAAGGCTTGCTTTTTGCTCTGCAAATATTGTGGCATAGTGCCTTTCCCATCTCTTTCTAGAATGCCAGCGGTATCGGTTATTAAATCTCCATTTTCATTTTTCACATTTCTAATGCTTTTGCCTCTTTTACCTCTAAGACCTTTAACTTTTCTCCAGAACTTTTTAATGTTATCCCTGTAATCTCTGTCAAGTTCCTTTCCAAATTGTTCCCAAGAATTTTTCTTAGACTCCCTAACAATGTGCTTTGAGATATTCTCTTTTGAACATAAATAGACCAGTTTTGCTGAGTCTTATTTGACATATAATCTTTCCAGGCTTTCTTTTTGTTTGCCTCTGCACTTTTAACTTCTTCACTCCACCAATCTGTTCTTTTTGCCCTCATATTTTATTTTCTTCTTAGCACATATCTCTGTAGCAGTCTCCAGTATACAGCATCTAAGATTCGACCAAATTTCATCTATACTTTTCCCCAGATCTATTGATGAGAGTCGATGATCTAGCAAGTCTGCATATGTGGCTCTTTTCTCGGGGTCCCGCAGTATTGCTGTGTCAATCCTTTTGGTATTCCTCTTGATTGGCTTAATAATCCGGGTAAAATAGCATCTTATGTTTTTACTGTAGATGAAATAGTCAATGATGCTGTTTGTGTTCCTTTCCTGCGCAGAGAATGTAATTTTATGCACTTCTTTATGGGGGAAAAATGTATTTCCTATTAACAGATCAGATTCTATACAGAATTCAATGAGTCTCTGCCCATTTCTATTTTTAGTTCTTTCCCCTCCATGGAGCCCCATTGTACCATGTGATCCTCTATTATCTCTTCCAATCCTTGCATTTAGGTCTCCCTTAAAACAAATTGTTAAAGAATTAATTAAATTAAATTTCAATAGAATCATGTGTTTTATTAAGTAATCTATTTTATTATTATCTACATCAATCAGTTTGTTTTATCGGCTTTTCATCACTCTTCGTTAACTTATACAGTTTTTTATAAGATAATATGCCAATATGCTAAATATTTTGAAGTCTACAAAATTAAAGGTACTTATTGTGTGTTATATTGACTGCACCCTGAACCAACTTCTCTCATATATACACACAGTCAACCATTGTCACTTCATAAAGGTACTTTAGAGGAAGAAAATAA
This sequence comes from Piezodorus guildinii, assembly GCA_023052935.1. Classification (NCBI taxonomy): domain Eukaryota; kingdom Metazoa; phylum Arthropoda; class Insecta; order Hemiptera; family Pentatomidae; genus Piezodorus; species Piezodorus guildinii. Next base: position 26,773,001 of record CM041296.1, on the reverse strand, counting down.
AAATATCGCCATTTTAGCCCTGTCAGACTATTTCAATAAGAATGAAGCCTACATCTAATTAAAGCCCATTAAATTTGACATCCATATAGCGAATTTATTAAAAAACGTTACTGCCATTTTTGAAAAAATCGTAATAAAGTGCAAAAGGCATGGTGTAAAGTGGCTCGCTCTCCTGCTCAGCTGATTTTGATGATGAAGTTGATGTAATATCTGGAGGTTTTAAGGAGGAAATTTCAGTTTTATACTACTTTTCTTTTTTGCACTAGACTTATCACACGGATTTACACACAGACCTTTTTGCGGGATTTGGTCATTTGGACTCAGGAGCTTAAAATGTGTATTTTCGGTGAAATACACATTCGAATTAAATTTTTTTTTACTATCACAACACTTTCCCTTACTATATATTTCATGTATAGGTAACTGAAAATAAAAAAACTATTTATGATAATAACATTGTGAACAGATCTATTAATTTAAATGAAAATTGGCAACTAATAAACATAAAATGAAGTCATTTTTCTTGTATAAATACAAATGAAGAAAGTATATTGATTATCAAATGAGTTCATATAGCAGTCTTTCGAAATGGTGTATGTGTATGTGTTATCATCAATTTGTTTTTCCCAATAGACTTAACAAGAGTGTGATTTCAGATTATTGTGGGTTAAATAAAAATATGATTAAGATATTATCACACTGGTTAACGTATGATGCATTTTAAGACTCTATTGTGCATGTCAATGGACTTCCAGAATAATGTGCTTGCAGCCCATTCTCTTTCTTGTATTAAAAATTTATTCCCCCCTTTTGCAATATGAACCTAATTACACAACTTACTATAGTTAAATATTCTGTTCAACATTCATGTTTTTCTTGGCAAACATATCACCCGAAAAACTGGTTTATAGGGTGTTATTTAATATCAGCTAGGTCTTAACTCCCATTGCAATATTAAACCCATGCAATCCAACAGAGCTTGTGTGTTAATTTTTTTAATTTTCTTTATTTTTTAAAAATTATTAACTGTCTCTCATTGCATAGTTGTAATATAAAAAAAAACAACAAAAAAACAATTGAAACTATGGAATGATATTGATGTTCAACTAATGTAGGAAATTGTTTCCATGCTCTACATTTTTTTTTTTTTTTTTTACTGGTATTAGTGAAGTAATATAAATTTATAACAACCCATCGGAAAGTCAAAGAATTTAGAAAACTTAAAAAGGTGGATGGTAATGGAGAATGATTAAAAATCTATATGCTTGAGTGATAGTTGAAGATGATAATTCAACTGGTATATTATTTAACTGACAATGAATGTTTTCATTGAAACTAAATGTTCAAATTAATTATAAGTAGGTAGGGTAAATAAAAGTTGTGTTGGTGCAAGCAACAGGTTTTCGTTTAATTTATAAAAGAAGCTCATACTGATTACCTGTGAGGAAAAAAAATCAAATGATGACATTTATAAAATTTTGTTATTAAAGTGATTGTACCAAACTTATGAATTTTTATTAAGTGATAATTAATATCGATGTTCTCCAATTTCTAGGCTTGCTTTGGATAAAAATCAAAATCAGTGTATCCATATTATGATTCGTTGTGCTTTTGCCTATACCAAACTTCCCCGCTTTGATCGGGAATTGAATACGGCAAAACAGCTTCTTGAAGAAAGTTTGAAACGCTCTCCATGTAATCCAATGGCTAATAAACTGGCTGGTGATATTTGCCTTCAAGAGGAAAAACCCATGGTATTTATTATGATAGTAAACCAATTATTTCTAATTGAGTTTTGTACTTCTTTACTTTTGCAGTAATTTTATATGGTTATGCTTATTTTCTTATGACCTTCTGTTTTTAATCAATTTTCAGTTTTTATATGTATATACTATTGGGTTGTGTCACATGAAATGTCTGTTTTCAATGTAAAGGATTTTTATTAAAAATATGATATGAAAACAAGATAATTTTATACGAAGTATTTACCTTCTTTTTCTACACATTTTTCCCAACGTGACACCAACTTATTTATCCGCGGACTGAAAAACGCTGAGTTATGAAGTGAAACAAAATCTAAAAACACACTTTTCACTTGATCATCATTTTCAAAATGTTTTTCTTTGAGGAAGTTGTCTAAATTCCTGAAGATGTGGTAATCGGTTGGAGACAAGTCGGGAGAATATGGTGTGTGCGGAAGAACTTCGTAGCCCAGTTCTTTCAATTTTTGCACGGTATGTTTTGAAACATAGGGTCTTGCTGCTGCTCAGTGAGATCATGAGGTACCCATGTATCTAGCTTTTTTACTTTCCCAATACACTTTAAATGTCTGGAAACGGTAGACGCACTTGCATTTAGTTGTGCTGAGAGTCCTTAAACTGTTTGGTAGGGGTTTCCTTCTACTGTATGATTGAGGACATCGTTGTCTATTACGGACGGAGGTCTTCCTTGGGGCAAGTTTTCCAAGTCGGTATCCCCAGCTGAAAACTTAGCAAACCAATGGCGAATGGTCCGTTCATTAACACTCCTTTCCCCAAACGCCTTGCAAATATTTCTAGCGGCCTCAGCTGCTGAATGACCAAGTTTAAACTCGTAAAAAAATATTACTCGAAAATCGGGTGTTTCCATGTTCATATTTGGAGGTATATTAAAAAGTGGGTAATTGATTGGGAAGCTAATGTTTATAATACAAAGGTAGATGATTAGTAACTGTTTACTTTAAATATGTAAACATTTGGAAGAAAACAACAGAGACCTGCAAAATACTTTATGTATTTCAGAAACTATAAAAACGGAAATTTCATGTGAAACAACCCAATACTATTTATTTATATCAGAACAATATTTATGAGTAGTTAGTATACCGTGCGCAGATCTCATATGTTGGAGAAGTTGTAATTTAGTCAGAAGGAGATAAAAAAATTGTGAACAATCCAGAGATTTGTGAAGTACAGAACTTATTTTAATTTAGCATTTCTAAAGCCACTAGCTATTAAGTGGTTTAACTAGGAAATGTTTTACTGGTGTGTAGTAGGTTTAATTTTAGTGGATCCCTCTGTCGCCAATGTGGAAAAGTGCTGTTCACTTTATTTGGACGATGCTACAGTGGGGATCCTAAATTTTGCCTATTCAGGTTTAATTAGGATAATAATAATAATAATAGGCTTACCGAACCCGAAGGTTCGATGCCGATACCACCAAACTCCGCCTGCACAGACTCGTTCAATATTCACCGTTCAAGCCCAAGCCCTCGAGATCAGCCTTAACGCAATCCTCCCATTGATTAATTAATTAAGATAGGGATCTTTAATGAGTAACTGACATTGCTCAGGGCCTCCTTTTAACATCCCCTCCGAAGGACGGCATAACTAAGGATTTTTTACTCCCATCAAGAAACCCTATGGCCACCGGGGGGGTTTGAACCTGTGACCTTGGGCGTAGAAGGCAGAAGTTATGCTAGCCACTATGCTACAGGTGACCCCCAGATTGATGAAGTATGCTGTTTATAACAAAGCCACCCACTGTATTTTGACACCATGATGTTAAACAAAACATTTTTCTCTGTAGTCCTGATAAAGGTCTAAAATTTAGACCAAATTGTCGGCACATAAATACAATTAGTTTTTCTTAGTAGTGTGATTTTTTTTATGACCCGCACCCCCTAACAACTTCTCCAATATATAGTATACGGTCAAGAATTACTTCATCTTTAAAAATGAATTATTATTTTTTTTTTTTTATTCATATTTTATTGAATTTTACAACTGTATTAACATAAATACAACAAGTAAAACTGTTGAATTAGAATAAAGGGCGTGAGATGCTTGTGAAGAAACTACCCAGTGGTAGAACTTCGATGAATGAAAAATGAATTAAAATTATTTTTTTCTCTGTTTTGATTTGGACCATAGCTCAAATTATTGCTACAATATTAAGGTTTATTATCACCTGCTTATGAGGAGCAGGGCTATGATATATGCATATATTCATAAATTATTTGTTTAATATTGTTACTTAACCACTTCTTATTTAATTTTATTTATAATGTTATTTATTTTACTAGTTATCATTTTTATTTTTCCAGTACCATCAGGCACTGAAGCACTTTGAAATCGCAGCTTCCAGAAACGTATTTAGTGCTAATTTTGCAGCTTTTGATATAAAAGTAAAATTGAGTTTGAATCCTGATGTAGAATCCTTTTATAGTAAAATATTGGAACAGTTTACAGAAAAGAATTATCGAATGTTGACATTCATTCATGGTACAGAGTATTACCTCTTTATTAGGAGAGATTTGTGTATGGCTGTTAAATATTTTATGCAGGCCATTGAACTAGACCCAAACTTCCATGCTTTAACCGTAAGTTAAAAGTATTTTTATGTACATTTATCATTTTATGTTGGGCACATGGTCGTTGTGCATGTTCTTAAGCTTTTTCTAACCATCTTAGCTTTGCAGAGGTACCTACTTAATTGTTTTATTAGTGGTGGGCCAGACTTCTCTCAACATCCTTATTAATTGCAAAATATTATGTTCCTTGCTACTACTAATTAAAATAAAAAACAATGTTTCTAGTTAAACAGTAATGCTGCTGCACTCCAATTGTGTGCAATTTGAACTGCCACTTTCTCGATCTTTATCATCAATTACAGCTTCAACTACTGAAGTGTCTTGAAGAAGGAAATGCACTACCTTGAGTTACATTGAGGCTTCAGTATCGTAAGGTCTGAAGGAAAAGCGTAACTTGAAGAAACAGTCAGTTGCCAGAGTGTTCCATGTATACTTCCAGGCTTAAAAAGCTAAGATGATGAGCTCTTCACTGCTTTCTAACTCTGGATCGAAATTCAGAACTTTTGATAATACAATTACCTAATAAGTAATAATCTTTTCAAAACTTCTTTTGAATTCAACATAAGTGTGGATGATTTATAATAATAATAGTCTTTATCAATATACATATAAATATTTATAATACATTTTTATTTACATTTTTTTTCTTCTTTATATACATATATGTACATAGACCTTTTTTTTCAGGAGTTTAAAGTCTTTAACGGTAACTACCCGTACTTGAGAATTCGCTCTTCCAATCTTCCAATATTCTCTTTCCTTGCCTTTTCTTGACCATAGCACTCCTTCTGCCTTTTTGATTTCATCGACCAACCTTCTTCTTTGGCTACCTCGGTTCTTTTTCCTATCCAATGGGGTCCACTCATTCAATATTTTAGCCAAGTTTTTATCATCTTTCCTCATTAGATGGCCAGCCTATTGCCATTTCATCTTTTTCACGAATATGATTGCATCAGTGACACCGCTGACTTTTCTTATTGGGATGATTTAAAAAATTGATATTATTGGAATTGTCTTCTCCAATTATAATTTTGATTTATTATTTTCAGTAATGAACCTTTGTAATTGACTAAAAAAAAAACAAAAGAACAATGACCCTCTCCCCTCTAAATTTGAGGGCTTACGTTTGAAGATACGAAGAACCTGAATTACGATAAAAATAAAATAAAAAAAATCTTCGCTTTTTTAAAATGACGACCAATTAAAATTGATGTAATTCAATAACAATATTATTTTTGAAGATATAGAAAAAATCGTACAGTTTTAGAATCAGTACACAGCTATTAATTATTAAACAGAAAAAAAATAAATAAAAAAATTAAATTTCACCTATATGTACGCCCATAACTCAGTTATTTTTGAAGATAGAGAAAAATGGGTGTATAGAGTTTTAGAATCAGTAAAGCGTGATGAACAAAGAGAGAGAGAAAAAAAATTAATCTTATTTTATGGTCAAAACACAACTTTTAAGAGATGTGATTCCATAATAACTTGGTTATTATTGATGATGTAATGTTTTATTGTTTATTTATTTAATGGCACTTTATGCTACTATGGCTAATCGGACGATGCTACAGTGGGAGTCCTAAATTTTTCCTATCCAGGTTTTATTAGGATAGGGATCTTTAACGAGTACCTGACATCGCACATGTTCTGGGCCACCTTTTAACGTCCCCTCCGAAGGACGGCATAACTAAGGATTATTCACTCCCATTAATAAATCCTAGGACCACCAGCAGGTTTGAACCTGCGATCTTTGGCATAGGAGGCTGTTATGCTAACCACCCAGCTACAAGTGATCCCTGATGATGTAATGTAATGTGTTCTGGTGTTTTTATTTGAATAAAAATTGAAAGAAAAGACAAGGAAATATTAAAGAAATCTTGTATAAATGCTTTTGGTTTATTATTTTAAATAATAAAATTTTGTAATAAAAAAAAAAAAAAAAAATACTCCCCGCAACATTTTAGGATTTACATTTCAAGATACCTAGAATCTGAATAACAAATTAACAAAAATCTGTTAGTTTGAATTAATAAATAAAAACCATACATTTTTGTTGTTAGTGATATTCGATAGAGAATTAAATTTCCTACAAAACGAAAAAAGAATCATTGAAATCGGTTCAGAAGTAACAGAGATATAGCATTATGATATTAGCGGTGGTAATTGTCCATTTTCCTTTGAATTATTTATTGCTTTTCATATTAGTTTATTATCTCTAAAAAGATATGTTGATAGTTATATCCTAATATAGTTATTTGGAAATAATAAACTATTGTGTAAGTTTTATTATATTCTATGTATTATATTTCTAAGACTATCAAGATTGGCAAAAACAAGTTTTGGCAAGTGCTGAATGAGTTAGTGATATAAAGCTATTTAACTAGTTTGCCAGTCATCTTTTTAAAACTTTTTGATGTACTGTGATGTTGGTTCCGGGATCATTAACTTTTTTAAATTAACTAGTTGCTAAGTACACAATGATGTGTAATTTATGGGGTTGATTTTTTAAATTAAATGTTATGTATTAGGTTGGTCCAACACTGTTTTAATAATCAATATTAATTAATGGGCCCCATCCGAATGTTCTATTATAGCTTTATTATTGCCGATTTCAGATGCATTAAATTAATTTGTTTACAATAAGATTCGGCATTGACGGTTTCTTCTGCGTTTAAGAAACTAATTTATCAACAAAAAAAAAAACAGTAACCATCACATTTTTTAAGTTATAGGCTTCGGAAAATGTGCTGCTCCCCCTTTTCAAGCCTCTGTCCAGAACATTGACTGTTATCACAAAGTATTCACTTTTCATCACAAGTAACAATTATGGAAGGAAAATGGTTGTTTTTATTTTTAAAGAAGTGCAACAGAAACTTCATTATACTGTTTTTTTTTTTGTTTTTTTTTGTTTTTTTTTGGGGAGGGAGAGGGAAGGGAGGGTTCATTTAATGTGGTTGTTGTTTGTTATGGCTTTAAAGCGTAAAACCTTAAGGTCATCAACGCCTGTGCATCTTTAATCTTTAATCGCTAAGGTGATAATAGAAAAGAAGAGATATAAATAGAAATAGAATATAGTGGATAAAGGAAAAATAATTAAATTAAATTAAACAATTGTCATAAATTTAAGGAGAAAACATAAATATTAATAAAGGTTTCCAAAAAAAAAAAATAATAATAAATAAAAAATATAATAATAATAAATAAAAAAAAAAAAATAATAATAGTAAAAAAAAATATTTTTTTTTAAATACTAATAATAATAAATAAATCACTAATAATCACTGGAGATATATAATACTAAGTACAATAAGTGCTATAGTTTATTTGATATTTTATTTATATTTAAAACGATCAGTACTTTTGATATTTTGGCTATATCATCACTTGGACTAATTGAAATGTCTGGAGTAAGTCCCCATGTAGTCAAACTCGAAATGTAAAAGGGACATTCTTGGAAAATATGTTTGACTGTTAGCATATTATTGCAGTGTTGGCATTTAGGGGGTGGCTGTTTGCTGATGAGGTAGGCATGGGTTAGATTCGTATGTCCTATTCTAAGCCTAGCAATAATTACTTAATCTCTACGGTTGGATCAATTAGATGTGGCCTAAGTTATTACAGATTTTTTAATAGTTTTGAGTTTGCTTGGTGGGCTATCATTCCACATGGATTGCCAGCTGGCTGCTACTTCCTTCTTCAGGGGAAGACTTATTTCCTGCGGCATCAAGATTGTGGCGGTACCTCGGCCCGGGAGTGCAAGTGCCTGTTTGGTCACTGCATCAGCGAGTTCGTTACCTTTAATCCCCATGTGGCTCGGCACCCATATAAAGTATACCGATTTTCCCAGGTTTTCTAGCATATTTAGGTAATTACGAATCTTTTGGATGATGGGGTGAGTAGGGTATAGTTTTTTTAGACCGTTTAATGAACTCAAAGAATCAGTGATTATTGCTATTGTCGTTGAGGTAATTGACATCGTAAAGTGGAGAGCTGAAGCTATTGCATGCAATTCTGCCGTAAATATGCTACATAATTTATGGAGTTTTAATTTGTGGGTTGAATTTTGTGTAACAAAAGAAGCTGCTGTGGATTCGTTTGATTTAGATCCATCGGTGTAAATAAGAAAGGGTTCCGGTAGATTCTGCAGGAGGAGCGAGAATTTATTTCTGTACTCAGAGGGTGAAGTATTGTTTTTTGACAATCGAGATAGATGTATCCAAGTTTTTGGAGGTTTGTGTGTCCATGGAGGATTGTTAGTTTCTTGTTTATGAAATGGATTTTTTTAAAGAAATGTAATAGCTGGATGGATTCTCTCAGCTAAGGGGAGGGTTGAATTAGTTTTTTTCAAAGATTTCGGAAAATTTCGGTTTAAAAATGTATTTATGACTAGGGTTGTCATTTTGATGAAGTAGTTTGGAGACATAATTTATAGCTAATTTTTTCCTTCTAAATAAGAGAGGGGGTATTCCTGCTTCTGAACACAGACTTAGACTAGGACTAGTTCGAAACGCCCCCGTTGCAATACGGATCCAATAATGGTGGACGGCATCTAGCTTCATAAGGATATGGTCACGAGCAGAACCATAAATATTACATCCATAGTCTAGTTTAGACTCCACTAAAGACTGTCCTAGTTTTAGTAAAGTAAGTCTATCTGCGCCCCAGGAAGTTCCGCTCAGGAAACTTAAAATATTTAAGTTTTTTGTGGTACTTTGTTTCAATTTAGAAATGCGAGGTTCCCAAGTCAGTCTTCGGTCGAAAGTCATCCCTAAGAATCTTTGGCTAGTGGTATATGGGATTAAGGAATTATCTAAATAGAGCTGAGGAGAAGCAGGTGTATTTCTTTTTCTACTGAAATGAAGACATTTTGATTTTTCAGAGGAGAATTGGAAACCAGTGAAACGAGACCAATTGCAGATTCTGTTAATGGCTTCTTGTAATTTATGTTTTATTGTACTAATGCTATCAGACCGACAAATAATAGCTAAATCGTCCTGCGAACAACAGTGGTTTTACATCTCTTGGTAATTTGAGTCCCAAGTCATTAATCGCAAGACAGAATAGAGTTGGACTGAGAACGCATCCCTGTAGAACCCCACTGACTTGCTCATGTTCTTCAGATAACTCACTGCCTATTTGAACTCTGAAATGTCGATTTGCGAGAAATTGTTTGATGTAATGGAACATTTGACCTCTGTTGCCGACAGATGATAATTTTTTTAGAATTAATGCATGGTTTATATTGTCTAAAGGCCTTCATATTCTTCTTCATATCGAAAAATACTGCTATCATCAGTTGGTCATAGACGAAGGTATATTGGACTTCAGCCTCCAATGTTATCAGATGGTCAACCGTGGATTTACCCTTGTGGAATCCGGATTGGAATGGCTGGATTAAATTCTTGTTCTCAATACACCACATCAATCTTCTGTTCACCATTCTTTCCATAATTTTACTTAAACAGCTTGTGAGAAATATGGGACGATAGCTATTTGGTACTCTTCTATCTTGTCCATTTTTTAGAATTGGGACTATAAGAGAGTCACGCCAGGTGCTTGGAAAGTGTCCAGTAGACCAGATACGGTTGTAATACTCAAGTAGCCAATTCAGAGTGTCTATGGGTAGATGTTTAATCATGTATTTAATGTGGTGGAATGCAACTTGCAAGCTTTTTTACCTTTCCATTCGCCTTGATGATGATCATTGACAGTCTATTTGCTATGGTTGGGTTTCCCTGCAAGTTCTCGAACTGTTGTTCATCAGAACATCATCATCTAAGGAGGAAATCCTTCCACGATCTCCTTTTTCTTCAAGGCTGAAGTTTACCACCTGAAATTTTTTAACCTCTTGAACAGTCCACTCATGTTTATTTGGTTGATATTTCTGGCCATCTGGCCATGTTATGGATGAGTTTAAACTTGTAAAACAAAATTATACAAATATCACGCATTGACATCTTAGTGAAGACTGTATTATTTCTAAGCAAAGAAATGCTACGGAGGTAAAAAAAACATTATTTGTAAAAGGATTAATAAGTGTTGTTATTTTTACAAATGATTAATGCACTGAACATAAACAGTTTATTCTATAGAGGAGTAGGTTATGCTTACCCCTAATATATGAATGCTTGCTTGTATATAAAGTGTGTGCATCTTTATTATTCAAGTGCAGAAAGAATAATTATTACTACTAGATGAAAAAAATGATCTAATTTAAATTAATTTGGAAAGTGAAAGAAATTCACCATTGCCGACTTATTACACAATTTACTGTCTATTGTCTAGGGCTTAAGCTTCAATAGAAACATTTAACTGAAAAAAAAAATAAAAATGTGAAATAGCATTTGTAAGTGTGGATCTGGCATAAGGAAAAAAAAAATGGTATATTCTCGATTCATGATAGTGTTAAGTTTTATGATTTTACAGTTGCTAGTGAAAATAGTCTAAGAACACTTATATTCATTTCTAGCAATTATACTGGACACAATGGACTAGATTTTATTAATGTAATTATTGGGTTGGCAATTAAGTCCTTTCGGTTTTTCTGAGTGCAATAAAACTCAATGTATTATATATACACACAAAATTTATTTTAATATACTATATGTTGACCATTATTTAATATGATGTTTTCCTATCTTTCCACTTACTGCATAATGCCATGTTTACAGAATATTTGGAGTCTATTGTTAAAAAACATCCGAGTGGTTTTTGATGTCCTCTTCCTTTTGGAATTTCTTTCTATTCATGGAGTTCTGCAGAGACTGGAATAAGTATTTGTCACCCGGAGTCTGGTGAACAGGGAGGGTGAGGCAAAAGGTCCCATCCAAGGCTCAATAATTGATTGCTATTGACCAATGAGGTGTGGGGCCTATCCTTGTCTTGGTGGAACTCGACACTCTTCCAATTTGCCAATTCTGGGCATTATTTTTTATTGATTGACCCACTTTGGTTAATTGTTAGCAGTTGAGAGTTGAATTAATTGTTTTCCTTGATGGCAATTGCTCATAGAAAATAACACTCTTGAAATCCCATAAAGCATTATCTTCTTTGGATGCAATCCGGGTTTTGACATTCTTCTTGGAGCCTCACTACTCGGTCCTCAAGATTTTCTACTGATTACATTATCCATTTTTCATCTCCTGTTACCAACCTTTTAAAAAATGGATTGTTTTGTTGCTGTTTCCATATTGAATCACAAACAAAAATGGATTTACTTTAGAGAGTGAGGGACCCGAACATTAAGCTTGGAAAACTTAGTTGAGCTTGTGCAAATGGTTTTCTGTGCTTGTGTCCGATACATTTAGGGCCATAGCAATGTCTTGTACAAATTGTGTGTTATTTTGATCAATAATGGCCTTAACATTTCTCGTTTCGACTTCATGTGGACCAGACCGTTAAGGATCACATTGATATCTAAATTTTCTTAATGAAATTCGGCTAAAAATTTTGAGAGGTGCGTTTAGTTTAGTTATGATGTTAAAACATTTTTTTTATGAGCTTCTGCAGCACACTTATCTTTTTTTTTTTTTAAATAATATAACAAAATATGCCGATAATGAAAGATATTTTCTTCCATATTCAGAGTGTAATAGCACACACAATACTAAGCTAGTTTCAACAAGAGTTTACAGATATAGTTGTCATTATTACAAATAGGAGAAATTAATGGATTAATTCAGCAGTTAAGAAGTGTATCATAGTGACATAAAAATAAACATTAAAACTGAAAGGGCTTATTTGCCAATCCCATATTATAATGTGATTCATGAGTTGTAATGCATTTTTGATGTTGTAAAAAATAGTAGATTTAAAATAATAAATGTTATTTATGTATTTTTTTTTGTTTTTTAGGACCGTTGGGTGAAATATATAATGAAAAATGTGAATTTATATCAATTAATATCCAATGAAGTAAGGTATTCTATTGATAGTCAAATGTTTCATGATGCTATTCAACTGAACCTTCTTAAAAATGCTTTAGGGAAAATTTCTGAAATCAATCCCAAACTAATAGAAGCGTCTGTAGTTCCTAATCAAGTGCAAGATTATATTGATACATATGAAAGAGAAAGTAAAAATGTTTCAGGAAGAGGAAGAGGGAGGGGTCAAGGAAGAGGTTATGGGCGGGGAGGGGGTAGAGGTAGAGGGAGGGGAAGAGGCGGAGGCGGGGAATCCCAATCAGAAAGAGCTGGTTACAATTCTCAAAATAGAGGTTCAGGGCAAGTAAATAATGGCCAAAGGGGGGGGTTCGGTCCTAGAAACAGAAGTTCAAGTAGAAACAGGGCTGGGCAGAATATGAATCAAAGTGATGTCTCAAGAAGTAAAGAAAACATTCATCAACCGGCATTCGACAAATCTCAGTTCAATCGTTTATCATATGCACATGACAAAAGTAAAGAGGATATGGAAAATCCTTATTTTCTTAAATTTCTTGAGCTTCGTTATAAAAAAATGACAAAGAGCGAATCTTTTGAAGAGTGGCTTCAAGAATATGAAGAACCCCCTTCAAACGTAGAAAGGTCAAACAAAACTAGCAAGAAAGGGAAAAGTAATAAAAATTCTGATAATAATGTTCAGAAACCAGAGATGTCTGCTGCTAAGGTTCAGGAATCGGCAAACTCTGATGCCAAGTTTCAGGAACTCATTGCAGTTATAAATCAGCTGAAAGAAGAAATAAACGAGATAAAATTGAGTGAGACTAGATCTTGTTGCTCCTCCGCTCAATATCGCCGTGCTCGTTGTCATTCCTTAAAATCTCTTGAATATAATGAATTTGACAGATCTCGAAGACCAGAAGAATATTACAGTGATAAATACGACAATTCAAGAAGAAAACACAGAGCTGATTATTTGTCACGTGATAGGTATATGGATCCAAGTGATAGATATTTTAGCAGGCACAGATTGGAAGATAGATATAGATGGAGGTCAGAAGATAGAAACGCTAAGTATCACAGGATATTATCTTCTTGCAGTGATAGAGACAAGTTTGGTTCTCGGAGAGGTTACATATCTCCTGAGAGGGAACTTCGTTCTGGACCATATTCTGATTCTGATAGTAATAGCGACAGTGGATCAAGGTACCGTTCATCTCAAGACCATAGGGCTGAAAGGAAAAGTAGAAGAAGTTCTTTTTTAGATAGAAGAATGGACCGCAATTCATCAAGGCATAGTAGCCCTACTTTCAGGGATATAAAGCATCACAAATTTGCCAGGCATAGGAGTGATGACAGAAGCGGAAGACGTGAATATTTGCAGCATTGCGATAACTCTAGTTCTTATAGTAGTGAAACTGATTCACAGACTTACCAAAATCCTAGAGAAGAAAAGCGAGGCAGTATAGATTCTGAATACTTGCGATACCGTAGGAACTCTGTTTCAGAAAGAGAAAAGGGTAGAAAGCAGTCAAAGCACAGGGATACAGAAAGTCAGAAGTCAAGTAGAAGATTAATTGAAGACAAATTAAAAAAGGACCGTAAATCAGTAAAGAAAGAAGTAGAATCACCTTCGAGCAGCAAAAGCAGTAGTGATGAAGGTGGAGGAGTGAGGAAAGGTGATAATGCTCAAGATTCTGATAGAGAACCTTGTTTAGGATATAGGAAAGGAAAACCATCCTAATATCACGAAAGATGAGTTAGTTGAAAGATCATTAGCATTATACTTAGAAGATAGTCGTAGTAGTAGTGAGTCTGATGAGAAATCAATTTCTAAAAAATCCTATCCAAAAAGTAAAGATAAAATGAAAAAGGATTCAGCATATGAACGTTGTCTAGACGAACGTTCTGAAAGAAGTTATAGAAATAAAAATCATGAAGTTTATTCTGACTCTCACTATGATAAATATTCTTCCTCAGGAAGCCATAAAAATCAGAGTGCTGGTTCGGGATATGGTAAAAAATATGACGAAAGATTTGAAACAGTCAATAAGGTGGATAGTAAAAGGAATGTACCCACATCATCTGATGTGGAAAGAAATTCACACTCTAAGGAACATAGAAGCGATGAAGCTTTAAAAATGATGAAAAAAAAACCGTGACTCTGATAAGCATTACAAGGAACGTACAAGGGATGATGCTTCGAAAATGATGAGAAAAAATCGTGACACAGATAACCCGGAAACTTATTCACGAAAGTCTTCAAGGGATGTCACTTATTCCCAGTTTGATACATCTACCAAACAAGCATCCTCCTCCCGTAAAGGCACATCAGTAAGTAGAAGCAGCAGTGACTGGGAAAACATAAGTCACCAAGAAGCCATGATGTCAAGGTCAGATGTTAATAGGTCTGAGAGGGAAAACAAAAGATCTTTCTCGGGGGACGAGTATGAAAAAACATCAAGTGGTTAGTATAGCTAAAACAGGTATAGATATTTTTCAGAAATAAATACAACTGAATATCTGTCTTAGCTGTGAAAAAGTAATTTAAGCAAAAAATCATTTTAATTTGGAAATAATTCAAATCTCCTGTTTTTTTTATCTTTAAATTACCTGAACTATATGATCATACATCATTCTAAGTAAAAAAAAAAATTTTTATCTTAATTTCTTTATTGTACTTTCATAATTATAAGAGCTGTATTGCTACAATTAGTAATTAGTCACAATTTATTTTGCATGTTATTCTCTTGTATTTTATTTTTATGTTATTCCTTTGTATTGTGTACAAATATTATTCGTTACACAAATTTTCATTTTTATATACATTTTCATTTACTTATATAATTATTATATTTAATGTTATTATCTGTTTACGAATTTTTCCTAAATATTTGAGAAAAGCTCATGAAACTTGTGATATTTGATGGTGACAAATGTTTTAGAACATTTATGCGAAAATTTCACCATAGGAATGTTCACAAATATTTGTTGTTATTACCAATAGTGTAATAAATTAAATTCCTTATAGATCTTTTATTTTCTATCTATATATATTTTATATTTATAAGAAAATTATTGTACTGTATTTATCCAAAATACAGTGTGTTGTTTTTATATATTGTTTATACCACACAAATATATCTATTATAGAGTATTAAGTTGAAAAGTTTTCTATTCATATAAATTTATTCTCTTTATGTTTATTCTTGTTTGTATATTTTAATATATAGTGACTTAAAAAGAAACATATTCATTGCATTTTATTTAACCAAATACTTTTTAATTTATTGAAATTATATATTAATTTTCTGGAGGAAGGTAGAAACTAAATGGTTAGAGACTTGAAAATAAATTTAAATTAACTGGCTAGTGTGAAACTCTGCATCCTAAAAGTTCTTTTGCTATCTGGTTAATCATTGAAAAAGTCGAACAATAAGAGAAACCAAATACAGGAGTAATAGTTTTCAATGTGATTGGCTGTATCTCCACAACATTTTGAATTCTATGATAACCTTATCATTCATTTGAACATCATGAAAGCTTAAGATAAGTACCAGCCTGTTTTTGAGACTTAAGATATTAATATTTAGTATATAAAATTGCCGACATTTTGGCTCAAACTTGTGAGCAATCAACAGGGCATTACTGAGCCATGTCAAGCATAAACTCAAGTTTTTTAAGTTTATGCTTTTAAGTGAATTTTATGCTTGAAATGGCTCAGTAATGCCCTGATGAAGGCTCACAAATTTGAGCCGAAACGTCGGCAAAATTAAAATATTAAAAAAGACTGACTTCCTATTATTTCTACATATGATAATTTCTACAGTGGACTATACATCCTCCATATTATCCAAAACATATACAACTAGTAACTGAAATTTGATTTACATTATTTTGATTTACTATGCTATTTGTATTACATAGTAATAATAATATTAATAGGCCTATTGAAGCGGAAGGTAACACTGTCCAACCCCACTAAACCCTGCCTACACAGATTCATCCAATCACTGTTCAAGCCCAAGCTCTGCAATTCCTTGTTGTGTAACCTTCTGAATTCCCCAGTGGCCTCATTCCTTTTAGGGCCGAATATTAGACACAGTACTTTATTTTCGAAAATTTTAAAGCTTTGTTCATCCTTCTAAGTTAGCAGCGGGCATCTATCAAATCCTTATAGGAGCGTTGAAAGAAGAGAGGAGAGGATTCCAATGGTGTCTCACCAATTTTGATGATTTGCAGGTGAAACGAGAAATTATACGATTAGACTCTGCAATATATTAGGGACCAACAATCCAGATGTCCTGTAAACAATTATAAATTAAAAATTTGAGTGCCAAAAACACATATTATTTAAAATATCTGGTTCTATTGAATGTAAAAAAACGAGTTTTGTGACAAAATTATACTGTTTCAAAGCGGGATAATTAAAAAAAAAAAAAAACCTGGTGCAGGTAACGCCCAACTTTTACTTATCTCCTTTATTAAAATCGATTAAAGAATTTTCAAATACAGTAAGAGATAAAAATGAGTGAAACCATTAAAGAATTAATTAAATGGAATTTCTATAGAAAAATGTTTTTATTAAGTAATCTATTATATTATTATCTAAAATAATAAGTTAGTTTTATCGGCTTTTCAGCACTCTTTATCAACTTTTACAAGCATGTGTATAAGATAATATTTTTTCTAAAATCTTTATGTTTCCAACGGTATATCATTCATGTATATTAAAGACTTCAGTTTGAAGGCAAAAGACTTAAAGACTTATGAATTGTTTTATCAGATTCACATGTGGAATCCCCAGACGCTCCCATGTTTCTAGAAGGTATATCGAGTTGAATTGGTTCTATCCCTCTTTCTGTAGGTAATACCTCCTTGGTGTCAGTCTTTTCCGATTTTTCAAAACTAAAAAACCTCCTTATATTCTTGATATGCTTACCACTTGTTCCTCTGTCCATTCAGTAAACACTAGATCCCAACCCATAAACTTGTATATAGCTTCACATAGATCCGTCTCCTTCAAAAAATCCTTTGTTATTCGTGCTGCCCTATTTTGGAATTCCTTGCCTGTATCCATTCGTAAATCCTTATCATTGTCCACTTTTAAACACCAACTATTTCTCCATCTCCTAACGCATCAATCTTCCCAACATATGTAATATTTAAAAGCTATAGATGATAACTATTCATTGTCACAGGACCTGTCTTTTATTGTTAAACTGAAGTCTTAAACGACCAGACAATTATCATGTATATTGTACTTTTCTTGTTATTCTTAGGGGACTACTCGTCCCAGAATAAAATTACTTTTCATTTCATTTCATTTTCATTTATATTACTGTTCTTATGTTCAAAAACAAAAAATTTACATTAAAAAAATATTTTTTCAGTTTTCTCCTTTAGTTGTTTATTAAATTCGCTCAACTGGCATATTTAGCTGTTATTAAATAGAATAGAATAGAATAGAAAATAATCTTTATTCTGGGACATAGTCCCTTAAGAACAACAAATATGTACAATTAAAGTATACAGTGTGTCTGGCCAAAAGACCAAATGATCATGATTAATTCTTATTTACAATGGTGTAAGAAGTAATAAAATTAAAAAAAAAGAAAAAAAAAAAGGAATATATCTATACAATAAAACAAAAGAGTAAAATAAATAAACTTCTTCAGATGCATACTTTTGCTGAACAAAACTAAATTTAAAAAGATTAATAAATTAAATAAGGTATGATCAATAAATAATATTTCCTTTTTACATTCAAAATCTGATTTTTGATATAAAACCTCATTGCTGTTGAGCGTCTGTTTGGGAATACAGGAGGTATTGGAACAGTTGGGACTTGAATGATGATAGAGATGAAGCATGGCGGATATGAGTAGGTAGGGAATTCCAGAGATTTGCAGAGCGGACAAGAAAGGAATGATCAAAAGTTGTTGTTCTATGGGTAGGAATGTAAAGGTCAGAATGGCGGGACCTTGTTTCGAGGGAGTGGATTGACGATTTAAATTGTAGAAGACTGTGGATATAAGGAGGGAGCTTGGTGTTAATGGTTTGGAAAAGGAATGATCCTAGGAAATATTGTCTACGAATTGGAGGGAGGAGCCACTTTAACTCGCCGTATAAATGGGTTACATGAGACCGCTTCGGAGTGTTGAGGACAAATCTTAAAAATATGTTCATAATTCGTTTTAGCCTGTCCTCAAGCACTTTCGGGAGGCCACCATATACTAAGCAGCAATAGTCAAAGTGGGGGAAAAAAGTGAGGAAATAAGGAGGTTACGGATGGATAGTGGAAGAAGATGACGGGAACGATGAAAGTATTTGAGGGTACTTATTGTTCTGCGTGAAATTTGGGCAATTTGGGGTTTCCATGAAAGGGTTTGGTCAATGGTAATACCCAGGTTTTTGATTGAGGAGCTGTAGGTGATTGGATAATGCTATAGGTTATTCATCAATGCTAACAAGATAATATGGCTGTTATTATTGAATATACAAAATTTTAAGGTACTTTAGAGGAAGACAATTTAAAATACCGGCATTTAAGCCCTGTCAGACTATTTCAATTGAAATGAAACCTACATAAGCCCATTAAATTTTTCATTGATATAGCGAGTTTAATCAAAATCGTTAGAGCCGTTTTCGAGAAAATCGTAAAAAGGTGCAAAATGCATGGTATAAAGTGGCCTTTCTGTTGAGCTGATTTTGATGAAAAAGGTTTTTTAACGTCTCGGGCGTATAGTTTATGAAATTTCAGTATTGTACGACTTTTCGTTTTTGTGTTAGACTTACCACACACACAGGGTCGTTGGTTTAAAATCGCGTTTATAAACATTCATTCTCCTGCTAAAGACAGTGACGATGAAGCTAAATGAGAATTTTATGATGAATGAGTCGGTTTACTATAAATTACCGCGAAATTACATTAAGATAATACTAGTGGACGCAAACGCCAAAGTTGGGAGGAGAGAAGTACCATATACTGTCCTACGATCGGTATAGAAGTTTGCAAGAATGTAGGAATGATAATGGGTTCATACTAATTTGCCATTCCGAAAAAACTTGTAATCAAAAGTATAACGTTTAAACATAAGGATATTCATAAGTATATCGCCGGATTCCCAAACGCGGAATCGAATCGGTCATGCCTTAGTACAATAAATATGGCAAAGTAGCATAATTAATGTGAGCATAATGGTGCTGAATGCGTGTCTGATCATAAATTATTAATCGCGAAACTTCGACAAAAGCTCAAAATAAAAAAGAGAACACAGAACTGTATAGTCCCTAACAATTTTAATTTTAACAATCCTAGAATTGGATATGAATTCGCAATAGAAATAAACAATTTGTTAGAAGCTTTAGAATTTTTAGGCGAGGAACGCGAAGATGTAAACAAATTATTGGAAGGGATCAGGGATAATATTAAAGTGGTCGGTAATTTTTGTCTTGTGAAAATAGAAAATAAAAAGAACAAACCCTTATTTGTTTTATGCCAACAATAAATGATTTACTCAAATTATGGTGTACTTAAAAGTCAAAATTAAATGTCTGGCTAGTTTGAATCCATAAGAGTAAGTAACTGATGGCATTTTCATCCTTTAAAGGTGATGATGCTTTATGTTGTAATGGGTTAAGTAATGTATGGCCATTTGTATTTCAGCTAACTCTCTTAGCTCTTAACAACCATAAAGAATATTAATGATTATAGGGTGAATAGTAAATGAATGGAACAAGATTTAGGAATTAATTAATATATTCATCAAGTTATGTCCTCAAAAGCTACAAGTAAAAGATCTAGATCTGTAGGTTCAAACTCGTCTCCTACAAAACAGAGACCTCGCCGTGAAAATAATAAAAAAATGATTCCACCAGCGACCGCTTCAGCTACCTCTTTAGGATCTGAACCACAGCCCAGCACATCATCACAAGGAATGACTGATGAATCGCCGTTTTTTACACCGAACCCATTTCAGATCCTCCAAAATCAAAATGAAAAAGAATCTATGGAATCTTCTCCTATACCCAGAGAACCACAACCTCCACCAATTTTTGTTAAAAATATTAAAAATTTTCAACTACTTTGTGCGCATTTAAACAAATTAACCGATCCTAATAGTTATTCTTGTATAAGTAGAACCAGTGATACTAAAATATCCCCGACTACCGCCGAAAGCTACAGAAAAATAGTAAAATATCTGAGTGAGACCAAAGCTGATTTTCATACCTATCAGTTGCGCCAGGAGAGAGCTTTAAGGGTTGTAATTAGAAACCTACACCCTTCGACACCAGTTACAGCTATCAAAGAAGAACTGACAGAGATAGGCTATAAAGTGCGGCAAGTCACCAATGTCCTAAAAGATAAAATTCCAATGCCTCTATTCTTCGTGGACTTGGAACCATCAGCAGGAGTTGAAAAAGTTTACGACCTCAATAGATTGTACTATACTAGTGTAAGAGTTGAGAAACCTTACACTAAGAAAGAAATAGTTCAGTGCCATAATTGTCAGGCATATGGTCATACGAGAACTTACTGCCACCACACACCACGCTGTGTAAAATGCGGTGAGCAACATAAATCAGAAGAATGCACAAGATCAAGATCAACACCCGCTGTATGTGCTCTGTGCCTCGAGGACCACCCGGCTAACTACAAGGGATGTCAAATCTACAAGAACCTCAAAAGCAGATACCAAAAACCTCAGAATCTGGATGAAACAGCTGAACCGATCAGAAGTAGAAGACAACCTTCAAAAAAAATTGATTCCAATGTAACATTTGCCCATCTATTTGGAGGTGGGAACCAGAACAAAGAGGCCCTGCCGGAACAACGCATACTTCAAAATCCTGAACCCCTTCCCCAACCACATATTCCTCAAAATTTAACCAACCATCAAAAACCTCATCCGAATCAAATTTCTCATATTCCTCCTCCATCAAATGTCACAGACCTTACAAGTTTGATGACATCCTTCATCACTGAAATCAAATCCCTTGTTATGCCGCTAATATCACTACTTACTAATCTCGTATCAAATTTAATCCCATCCTTAAAAAATCCTTAAATGACTACACCTAACTCCTTATCCATTCTCCTTTGGAATGCGAATGGTGTTAGAAATCACACTGACGAACTTACAGCTTTATTGCAAGACAAAAACGTTGATGTAGCACTTATTACTGAAACTAGACTAACCACTAAACAGTTCTTTAAAATACCTCAATACGTAACATACCGTACGGGCCACCCAGACGGAAAAGCCCATGCCGGTACTGCTGTCATTGTGCACCAGTCCCTCTCCCACCACATACTCCCAGTCCCCTCCTATGATTTCCTACAATGCACCGCCATAGTAATCAAGACTTTTTCTTTTCCGATCACCCTCGCATCAGCGTACTGCCCTCCTAAACATTCCATCTCCAACATTCTATTCGAATCTTTCCTCAATTCCTTAGGAAACCACTTCATTCTGGGTGCAGACATGAATGCTAAGAACCAACAATGGGGTTCCAGATCCACGAATTGTCGTGGGCGGAATTTACAGTCTGCACTCAACTCTAGACGTTTCAACCTCCTGCCTCCTGATTCCCCTACCTACTGGCCAACTGATCCTAACCGTAATCCTGACATCCTTGACTTCTTCATCCACAGCGGATTAGGCTCCCTAAACATGTCGGTGACTCGCCTTGATGAACTGTCCTCTGACCATAGTCCATTGCTCCTTAAAGTATCCCTAATTCCTATTCCTAAACCCACCCCACCGTCATTTATCAGAGGACCAGTAAACTGGGACCTTTTTCGCCAAATCCTGACCAGTGATATTGACCTCAGTGTGAAACTCAAAACTCCAGATGACCTTGACGATGCCGTAAACTCCTTCACTATCGCTATTCAACAAGCTGTTTGGACTGCCTCCTCTCCCAAGCACTCCCAGATAAGTCATAACCAAAATCATTTACCACAACACCTCATAGACCTCATCCGCACCAAACGACGATCCAGATCCTTATGGCAACGCACCCGTCACCCTACAGATCGCCGCTCCTATAACTTTTATTGTAGACAATTAAAGAGGGAGCTGGCGACCTTCCGTTCCCAATCCTTTAGTTCCTTCCTTTCTTCTCTTTCAGCTTGTGACAATTCCCTGTGGAATGTCACGAAGAAAATTCTAAAATCCCACCATATTTCCCATCCCCTCCGTCATAGTAATGGCTCCTGGGCTGCGTCTGATGAAGACAAAGCCGAGGAACTTGCCAAATACGTTTCCAAAGTCTTCACACCTCATCCAGAATCCCATCCAAACCACACTGCAGTGGTGGAAGAGTTCCTTCAGTCTCCAATTCCGCTTTCATTACCTCCTAAAGCAGTTAATCCCTCTGAGGTCAAATATCATCTCCGAAAACTTGCACTCCGTAAATCTCCCGGATACGATCTCCTCACTCCTCAGATTCTCAGACAGCTTCCATCTAAAGCCATTATATTTCTTACATATATTTACAACTCCATTCTACGCACTACTCATTTTCCTCTCTTATGGAAACATTCCACTATAATTCTCTTCCTAAAACCAGGTAAACCTCCTAACACAACGACATCATATAGACCTATCAGCCTACTCCCAATCCTTTCAAAAATCTTTGAAAAAATCCTCCTCAAACGAATATTACCTTTATTAGAATCCCACACTATTCCTTCCCATCAGTTTGGATTCCGTTCCCAACATTCAACCGTTCAGCAAGGGCTCCGAGTCGTTGACCATATTTCCTCTGCCCTTGAGAACAAGGAGTACTGCTCGGGTGCATTTCTAGACATAACGCAAGCATTTGACCGGGTGTGGCACCCGGGATTACTCTTTAAGCTCAAAAATCATTTACCCCAATCCATATACCTAGTCCTCCGATCCTATCTATCAAACCGCTCCTTCCGAGTTCGCTGTGGTGCAGAATATTCCAATTATTATCCAGTCGAATCCGGTGTTCCTCAGGGCAGTGTCCTTGGTCCTTTCCTCTACAACATATACACGGCTGATATTCCTGTTTGCCCTAATACCTTCCTAGCAACGTACGCTGATGACACCGCTATCCTATCCTCTCACTCAGATCCCGAAATTGCATCTATAGGCCTCCAAACGCACCTTTCTCAAATTGAAGACTGGTGTAACAACTGGAGAATCAAAGTTAATCAATCCAAATGCAAAAATGCCACCTTTACCCTTCGAAGACAATCCTGCCCCCCAGTTCTCTTTAACTCCGTTCCGCTTCCTTTCTCCGACACAGTCCGGTATCTTGGCTTCCTTCTGGACAAAAGACTAACTTGGAACCCGCATACTAGACTTAAACGACAAGAACTTAATCGACGATTTGGACAATTATACAGACTACTGAACAGAAATTCTAAATTATCTATCGAGAACAAACTGCTAATATACAAGACAGTACTGAAACCTATCTGGACCTACGGACTTGAACTGTGGGGGACAGCCAAATATTCTAACATCAAACGCATTCAATCCTTCCAATCAAAAGTCCTCCGAACAATAGTTAATGCTCCTTATTATGTATCCAACCATACCTTACACCGCGACCTAAATATTCCATTTATTTTAGACCTTATACCATTAAAATTCTCTAAATTTCATCAGAACCTTATCCATCACCCTAATCCCCTAGCTCAATCCTTATCCAGCTCCACACATCCTTACCATCCTCCTAGAAGGTTGAAACGGCAGTGGCCTCGAGACCTCTTGTAAAATGTATATTGGAGTTCTAGCATTGGCTAGATTCTCCACTCACGTGCTGTATGATTGTGAATTGTATATAGGTATGAGTGACTTTTGTATATATTTTATTGATTTTGTTTTGTATATATGTATATTGTATTATTATTATATAAATTTATTGTTTAGTATATATCGTGTGAATGTAGTATGGATGTTGTACTTCATCACTATTAAAAATGTCCTAAATTGGACAGATTGTAATATTGCTCAATAAAGAAATTAATTAAAAAAAAAAAAAAAAAAAAAAAAAAAATTAATATATGGATTTTTTAAATAAATAAATAAATTCTTTATTATTCTGGGACAAGTCCCTTTAGAATAACATCTACATAACATGTAAATTGGACTTAAGAGTCTTAGAGAAATTAATTATTTATAAACAATTTGACTAGAACTAACAGAAAACAGACATATGCAAATATGTTGAAAATAGAATAAAATAGAGTCAATTACAATTTTATTCTGACTGGATGGTCATGAGATGAATGAATAAGCGGGATTTGAATACAGGAAGAGAGTTGGAGTGACGGATAGAAAGAGGAATAGAATTCCATAGGATTGAGGATCGGATAAGGAACGATCTGTCAAAATGTGCAGATTGGTGGGCCGTTGTGTATAAATCTGAAGGCCTAGAGCGTGTACAGCGGGAATGGACAGAGGATTTGAATTGTAAAAGGTAGAAAATGTATGATGGACGCCGGGATTGAATAACTTGGTATAGGAATGATGCAAGGAAATACTTCCGACGATTGGAAGGATAAAGCCACTTCAACTCGCTATAAAATTCGGAGACGGAGGTGTATCCCGGGACCCCGAAGATAAATCGAACAAAGCAATTAATGAGGCGTTTTATTTTTACCTCGAGATCCCCAGAAACACAACCGTATACGGTACAGCAGTAGTCGAAGTGGGGGAATATTAGAGAGGTAACGAGGAGCTTCCGGGTTTCGTACGGGAATAGGTGACGAAGGGAATTCAGTCGCTTTAAGGTATAAAAGGTGCGGCGGGAAATTTCGGAAATATGGTTCTTGAAAGAGAGGGTTTGATCAAAGGTTACTCCCAGATTCCTGACGGTCGGATAAAACTTTATAGGGTTACCATTTAGGAAGAGGGTTGGGATATGTGGAACAGTTTTCAAGAAGTGATGGGATCCTATTACAATGGCCTTTGTTTTTTCAATATTTAGTTTTAGTTTGTTGACTACAGCCCAGTGACTTATTCGATCTAAGTCCTCTTGTAGTCTTTTTGTTGCTGGTAATAGGTCGGGAGGTGGGAAGGAAAGGTAAATTTGAAAATCGTCTGCATAGAGGTGGTATTTAGCGTGATTAATATGGAGAGGCAGGTCATTAATATAAATAGCAAATAGGGTAGGAGATAGAGACGACCCCTGTGGGACACCGCAGGAAAGGGGCAAGGTTGAGGATGGGGGCTGGTCTGGCACTACTACGTACTGAGAACGATCGGAGAGAAAGGATTGAAACCAGCGCAAAGCACTGTTGGATACTGGAAGATTTTGGAGTTTGGTAAGAAGGATGCTATGGTCAACGGTGTCAAACGCCTTTGAGAAATCGAGAAGGATAAGAATTGTTATTTGTTGGCAATCAATGGCAGTTTGGAGGTCTTGTGTTATTTTAAGGAGAGCGGATTGGGTAGAATAACCAGATCGAAAACCGGATTGGAGAGGACTAAGAAGGGAGTTTTCTTCTAGGAAATTTGAGAGTTGGGTTTGAACAAGGCGTTCGAGCGGTTTTGAAAGATTGGAGAGAAGAGAAATAGGACGGAAATCTTGCGGTGAGGTAGGATTTGGAACTTTATTTAGTGGTCGGACGAGGGCAGTTTTCCAGGAAGAAGGAAAAATTGAATTTTGTAGAGAGAAATTATATATATGATAGAGTATGGGTATGAGGGATGGGAGGCTGGAATTTATTAATTTTACAGGGATATTGTCAGGTCCATAGTCATTGGTATGGGATTTTGAGATTGTAGCAAGCAGCTCGTCGTATGAAACATGAGAAAAAAAGAAACTGTCAGGATTAAACCTTCGGTAAGTAATGTCAGGAGCTATTGAGGAATTAGAAGCTGAGGAGATGTAATGATTATTGAGTTCGTCAGGCGTGATTTGGAAAGAACTAAGGTTATTGGATTCAGGGAAGGACAATTTACGAAGAATTTTCCATTTAGATCTAGAATCGGGAGCTTCGGAAAGGACAGAATGGATATGGAGAGATTTAGCACGTCGTACTGCGGATTGGGTTTCGTTTCGAAGTCTCTTGAAAGACGCATAATCATCTTGCTGACGAGTACGTCGAAATTTGCGTCTTGCCGCTTCTCTTCTTTTCATCATTGTCTTTATTTCTGGGGTCAGCCAAGGTGCAGTAGGACGGCGTAAGGTTCTGGTTTTTAACGGAGCATGGGTGTCTAATATGGATCGTAGGTTTGAGGTGAGAAAGGAGACCTTAAGATCAATGGAGTTGTAGGAGTATAGATAGTCCCAGTGGATGGAGTCAAGATCAGGTTGAAGGGATTCATGGGAAAGAAGGTCCAAATTACGATATGATATAATTTTTGGTGTAAAGGATTTGACAGGTAGGTTATATGCGATATGGATAAGGTCGTGTGATGAAAGAAACGGAACGGGGTGCTGTGAGGAGGAAATAATTTTTGTAGGAGAATCAGAAATATGGAGGTCTAACCAGGTATCTGAGTGTTGTGTGTGGTGGGTAGGATAGTAAGGAACAAGATAAAGATTGAGGGAGTATATTAGATCTGTAAGGAAGGATTTGTCACTGGACTCAGATAACATATTAGTATTGAAGTCACCAGAAATAATTATATTGTTATATGCTGAGACCAGTTGGACAAGGGAGGATTGGAAGAGGTCATCAAATGGGACACGGGGAGGTCGGTAGATAATGGCGTATAGCAAGGGTGAGGAGATGGTTGAAATTTCAACAAACATATATTCTATGTGAGGTAAGGGATTATGAGGAGATATTAATAGGATTTTGGCTTTCAGGCTATCATGAATATACAGCCCGACTCCACCTCCCCTGCGATCAGATCGGTCATGTCTGAGAAAGGAGTAATTTGGAAGGGAAACCTGAGAGGAGGGGATAAATGGTTTTAACCATGTTTCGGATACGGCTACTATGTGATAAAAATTGTCAAGGAAATATAGTTGGAATTCATCATAGTGGGCTAGGAGAGATTGTGCGTTGATGTGACAGGAAGTTAGGATATTAGTCATAATGTAAGGGTTGAGGGGGAAAGACTGAAAAGAGGATTAGGGTTGAAGGTAGGGATATAATAGTTTTTCATCCAGCACTCTATTTTACATTGAGAAAAAGTGGAACTGTAAATTACAGATATGTTTTTTAAGCCAATACAAAGTATATATATATATATATATATACACACACACACACACACACATACATACACACATACACATACATATATATATAAATAAAATAAAAACAATTAAAAGAAATACTAAGAAGAAAATAATACTGGATATTTAACAAACATATCCCAGTTTCTATTAAATGTGAATAACCACTGATGAAGCATAATAATAGATAGAAATGAAATTTGGTCCAGATATACAGATATATCTTCAAAATAAAGTAAATAAATACAATATCTTCTATCCAAAAAAAATAAAGTATTTTCCATTTTAAAATAAAATTTCTCAAACAATAAAAAATAATATAATAAAGGAAAAAATAAATAAATAAAAACCATTAAAAGAAACAGTGAGGAGAAAAAAAAAATACTGGATATTTAACAAACATATCCCAGTTTCTATTAAATGAGAATAACCACTGATGAAGCATAATAATAGATAAAAATGAAATTTGGTCCAGATATACAGATATATCTTCAAAATAAAGTAAATAAATAAAAGATCTTCTATCCAAAAAAATAAAGTATATTCTATTTTAAAATAAATTTCTCAAACAATAAAAAATAATATAATAAAGGAAAAAATAAATAAATAAAAACCATTAAAAGAAACAGTGAGAAGAAAAAAAATACTGGATATTTAACAAACATATCCCAGTTTCTATTAAATGAGAATAACCACTGATGAAGCATAATAATAGATAAAAATGAAATTTGGTCCAGATATACAGATATATCTTCAAAATAAAGTAAATAAATAAAAGATCTTCTATCCAAAAAAATAAAGTATTTTCCATTTTAAAATAAAATTTCTCAAACAATAAAAAATAATATAATAAAGGAAAAAATAAATAAATAAAAACCATTAAAAGAAACAGTGAGAAGAAAAAAAAATACTGGATATTTAACAAACATATCCCAGTTTCTATTAAATGAGAATAACCACTGATGAAGCATAATAATAAATAGAAATGAAATTTGGTCCAGATATACAGATATATCTTCAAAATAAAGTAAATAAATAAAATATCTTCCATCCAAAAAAAATAATAATAATATAGTATTTTCTAATTTAAAAGTAAAGTTTCTCAAATAATCAAAAAATAATAATAAAAAAAAGAAAACATAAAATAAAAACAATTAGAAGAAACAGTAAGAAGAGAAAAATATTGGATATTAACAAAAATATCATAGTTTCTTTTAAATGATAATAACCATTGATAAAATATAATAATAGATGAAAATGAGAATTGGTCCAGATATACAGATATATCTTCAATATAAAGTAAATAAATAAAATATCTTCCATCGAAAAGAATAAAATATTTTCCATTTTTAAATAGAATTGCTTAAATAATGAAAAAATAATATTAAAAAATAAAATGACATTCTTCTATTTAAAAAAAAATAGATACCTACATTGTTATTAATTATACTGATTAGAAAATAAACAAATACTAAGAATTCAAAATAAAAAAGTAAAATATTTACAATTATAAAAATATATACACATATATGCTTACACATACACACATATACGTAAGCACACATATGCATAGTAATAAAAAAATGTAATTTAGATGAGAAAATCTGAATTTAGAATAAACGTTATTTAAAAAAAAATAAAATGCAGACTTATAACACGTATGTAATTCGATTAGAAGAAAAAAATGGAGTATATATATTACAAAGATAGGAAGATTAAAGATATAAAATGACCAAATTAACAAACTAAAATATATGCCTTTTAAATAACGAAAAAAAATAAACACAAATAATAATTCTTTCTTAAGTGAATAAAATAAAAGTCTTTCAAAATATTGGAAACTTGAAAAGAATTTTCAGATAAACTCATCCAAGTCTGAGGGTTTGTTTATAATCACCGCTGGGCAACCATCTGACTTCCGGCACCTGACCCGGCCCCCACTAAACCACACATACTTAATATTGGCGGAAACCTTTTTCTGCCTGGCCAGCCAGTATAAGTGCCTGTTGGTGGCTGTCATTGCCTCGCTCACGTAGACGCGATGACTGTCGTTTTCATTCCATCCGAGGTGGCGCGTCGAAAAATCCCTTTTCACTTTTCTCTGTCTCACCAAGTCCTCTTTCACCGTCCGTCTGATGAAGCGAGCAATGATGGTCCCCGGGGTCCCAGGTTCCTTAGGCCTGAGGCGTACCGCGTGGTCCAGGTCTCCAGGGCTGAGCTGGACGCCCAGGCCCGCGCCGATGCTTAGTACAGTTCCCACGACGGTCTCACCCGGTCTTTCAGGGATTCCTCTGATTTCTATTGTATTGCTTAACTGATTTTGTTCAGCACTATTTACACGTCCTTCAAGATCGACTATTTTTTTTTTCAATGTTTGGTTTTCCAGTGTCAGTTTTTCAACCTGATTTTTTTGATGTTCTAGAAGACCTTCAATTTTTTGCAATCTTTCCATATTTTCGAAAGATAATTCTGAATGTTTTTCAAGCGTTTCCTTGATATCTTTTAATTCATCTATTGCTTGAAGTTTAGCCTTCATTCCTTTAATCTCTTCCGTCAGCGCCCTCAGCAGGTCCATCACGGAACTGGGCTCAGTATCTGGTGATGCCTGCGATGACGACTCACAGTCGGTGCACACCCATTTTTTATGACCTTCTTGGTCCGCGGATTCTATTTTAATACATTTGGTGTGAAATACGTTTAGACAAATCGTACACGCCAAACGTAATTTGTCGTCTCGGCCGGCTGATTTGTTGCAAATTTTACAATTGACCATTTTGAATTTTTCTATAAGTTTTACGTAAAAGAATAATAAAATATTAAACGTAATAATAATAATAAACTGAGTGTATTTACGTAAAGCCTGCTAGTATTAGCGCAAGTAAACAGAACTATCCCCACTACCACTACACAATAACTCTGACTTCGTGAACACTTTACGAGTTTTTATTGCTATATTTATATGTAATAGCAACTATAGTTAATTATAATGTTACCTGGTTCAGTAAGTCGAAAGTTAAGAAGAAATTTCACTGAAAACGTCCAAAATTTTCTGTTGAAATAAACAAAATAACAGGAGACACAACTAAGCACCTTATTCCACCAGAGATACTCTAAGACTGATGTTGTACTTCATCACTATTAAAAATGTCCTAAATTGGACAGATTGTAATATTGCTCAATAAAGAAATTAATTAAAAAAAAAAAAAAAAAAAAAAAATTAATATATGGATTTTGATTTGATTATACTTTAAAAAGTCGGAAGTTCACTTTTTATGTGTTTTTAAAGTCTGTCTTGATGTTAGTTGTATATAAAATAATGCTATGTTTTTGACCGGCTACTTTTCTAAGGCAGCGGTACCTTCA
Source organism: Piezodorus guildinii (assembly GCA_023052935.1). Taxonomy (NCBI): domain Eukaryota; kingdom Metazoa; phylum Arthropoda; class Insecta; order Hemiptera; family Pentatomidae; genus Piezodorus; species Piezodorus guildinii. The sequence continues at coordinate 26,742,227 of CM041296.1, read as the reverse complement.
AAAACTAGCTTACTTGATATATTTAATGTATGTATAGATTAATATTAATGAAACCATTGCATTTCCTTTCCAAAGGTATCGTGTTTACCGATCCCAGTTGGTGGCATTCAGGGTAAGATTAAATTAGACATGTTTCAATAACTGACCTTATTATTTAAATTAAATTAAACATATACCATTTATTTACACAATGCCTGAGAATACTGAGGGACATTATAGTTAAACTTGCCATATAATATTACAAACAATAAATACCTTTAAAACACTTAGTCGGCTGGTGGAGGTGGAAAATTGTCTCGGCCGTCCTTATAGGCTCTCAGACCTCCAGCTACTCTCAGTTTTGACAGCCGACGGACCTCTCCTGGATCTCTTATTATTCTCTTCTCGTGGATGGAACTTGACTGCCTTCTTCTTTAGGACTGAACAACCTCGTCACTTCTCTCCCCTCTTCTTTTCAAAAGTCCCGTATTTTGAAGATTGCCGATCTCTTATCGGACAAAGGGAGGCGGGGCTGATAGGGGAAGTGCCCAGTCCAGCCTAGTAGCTGGGGTCTAGAAAGTACCAGGTGTACCGTGGGAGGTAGCCCACAGACAGCCCAAGCCCACGGACAATCCAAGAGGGTTTGGGAAATACCTTTTGACTTTAACCGACAAATTAATATTATTTGCTTATTTAATTAATATAGTAATTATCCAATCCTTACTCCCCTCAGTATCCTCAATACATTACAATAAGTACTTACTTATTAGGTAAGGTTCGGAAATATCTAGTGCCACTACCGTAAATGAGACAACATTTTTACAAAGAAAGTGGTTTAAATGCTTTACATGGCCTTCATGTAGCTGTAATAGAAATCAGTTTGTTCGCAACACTTTTGGTGTTGGAGAGAAGAAGCTAGGCTAGGGAGCAAGTTAAGTTGGACAAAAAACCTTTTGGAGAAGGTGGTGCTGTTTAGAACTGAGGTTGGTAATGGAATAAAAACAGTCCTCTATCCTCCACCATACGGATGCCCGCGCGCCACCATATCCTCCATGACTCTCTACTTCCTTCGCGTTCTTGGCCGCCCATTTTTGCTAGTGGCTAAGGTTGTCCGCTGGTAAGTCATCTTCACCCGCCTTCTGATGTCTATACCACCTCAACCTATTGATCCTTATGGCGTCAGATATGCACAGCCTATTAATTAGCTCATATATATTAATTAGCTCCGCATGCGCTATCTCCAATCTTCCTTCCTTACACACGCCACAATAGATTATTCGCTAGTCTTTTCAAATCTGTCTAGTATTTCAGCTGTTGCCTTTTTAAGAATCCATGGTTTACTTCAAAGGGTTACCTCTGGTCTCAGAGTATTGTACAGGTCGCACACTGGTTCCAAACGCACTTTTTCGGGACAAAAGTCTACAACAATCGTCCTACTTAAGATATATCAGTCATTTTAACATCATTTTGTTCCTTATTAAATTAACGTTCAATGGTATGATTGGCATATTTTAAGCTCATTTTTATATCATGAAAATATATAGCTTTTGTCGATAATTTCAAAGAAATGTCTTTTTATCTATTTATTCTTATATATCTATATTTCCTGCATTTAACTTTGTTTAGAATCGTTATAAGATCACTTTAAGTAAATTTTGGGTTTCATATAACGAGGTAGTGATTTTTTAAGACATTTCAAAAAATGTTGAAAAAATTATTTTTTTTTTAAATATCTCAATAAATGCCAAACCTAACGCAGTGAAAATTGTTTTAAAAAAATTAGTTTTGTTTCTAGTTTTTACGGACAAAATTTGAAAACCGTAAATTGATTTCCACGCTTTTGGTAAAGTAGAACGCACTGTTGGCTATAGAAATTATTTAAATAGAAAGACCAGAAAAAAATTGACATATAAAATTATTTTGATGTCTAACTTAATTTTTCCAAATGATAAACTATAATGAAGTACTGCCCCGGAGCGAGATACAATTATAAATGTGTTTTTGTAGGGTATTTTAGTTGTTTTTTCCCTTAAATTTAATATATAAAATTTACCTATTGTAATGTATATAATTTAAAAGATAAACTAACATTTCAGATTAGATAGAATATAAAAAAAAATTAAGAAAGACAATTTTTTCTCGGAAACACAATTCAATGTCAAGAACTGAAACTGGGGTGTAATGCCACTGGTTGATACCGCTGCACCCCTGTATTCCATGCCAGTTTCCCCCAGCGATATCGTTTTGCGTCTCGGAACAGAACTTCTGTTACTTATTATTTATGAATATTCTATCTAACCTGAAGTGTTAGTATATCATTTAAATTGTATACATTGCAATAGGTAAATTTTATTTATTAAATTTAAGAAAAATAAATAACAAAAATACCCTACAAAAACACATTTATAATTGTATCTTGCTTCGGGGCAGTACTTCATTATAGTTTATCATTTGGGAAAATTAACTTAGACTTTAAAATAATTTTATATGTAAATTTTTTATGGTCTTTCCATTTAAGAAATTTCTATAGCCAACAATGCGTTCTGCTTTACCAAAAGCGTGGAAATCAATTTACGGTTTTGAAATTTTGTCGGTAAAAACTAGAAAAAAAACTAAAATTTCGAAAGTAATTTGCTTTTCATTATTTTGGGTAAGTATTGATATATTTGAAATAATTTTAATTTTTTCAACATTTTTCGAAAATTCTTGAAAAATCACTAAGTCGTTATACGAAACACAAATTTTCCTTAAACTTATCTAATAACGATTCTAAACAATGCTGAATGCAGGAAAGATAGATTTATTTAGGAATAATTAGTTACAGAGAAATTTCTCTGATTTAATCGAGAAGATTTATAAATTTTCATGATATAAAAATGAGCTAAAAATATGCCAATAATACCATTAAAAGTTAATTTACTAAGAAACAAAATGACGTTAAAATGGATGCTATATCTTAATTAAAACGACAATTGCAGACTTTTGTCCCAAAAAGTGCGTTTGGAACCACTGTGCGTCGGTCCTTGTGGTAGGGGATAGCAGATTACTCCTAAGCAGGTTCTTTAATGTTAAGTATGCCCTGTTACCTTGTAGTCCAGGAGCCGAGGCCGAAAAATACGAATTATAAGAAGAAAATTTTCAATGTGATTTTCATATTTTAGCCAACTTGTACGACAACATTTTTTTTGTCTGCCAGCTCAAACTGGTCGGAATAAAAAATGGCGGCCATTCAAAACGGTCACTAAAAACCGAAAAATATTATTATTTGAAGACGATTCTTACTTTTGATTTATTAAACTAGGTTACTACCTGATACAAAAAAAAATTGTCTGCCCATTCTAGGTGGTCGGGTTCATCCGGCAAACATGATTCAAAAAGCACGCTCTAAGAACCAAAATTTTGTATTATTTGAAGACGTTTCATTCTTTTCTAATATAAAACTAGGTCTTTATCACTTCTTATCTTAAAGCTTATTAGAAGCTTGTTAATTTTCATTATTTTGTGTAGTTTGGTCAAAGGAGCGGTTTCTATGATATCGGTCTGAAGACTGTTAAAAGTAGATCAATTCCTCTGTTTAAGACATAGTGCATTATATAGACCAAGATATTTCGGTACCTGCTAGACCTAGAGACATCTATCTGCTTTCAAATTGACGCTTATTCAATATCTATTAATGGAAGGAATTAGTCCGGGTGGCGGTCATTAAATGAAACAACTAAATAGTTTCAACTATTTTATTGTTTGCCAACGTTTCGACCCCTTTGTGGGTCATCATCAGGGCATGTGGAGAATGGAAACTCTGGAATGAAAACTCTGGATTTTTCCATTCTCCCACCATGCGCCCTGATGATGACCCACAAAAGGGGTCGAAACGTTGGCAAACAATAAAATAGTTGAAACTATTTAGTTGTTTCATTTAATGACCGCCACCCGGACTAATTCCTTCCAGTAATTCTCAACGGTCAACTAATTACATCCACAACAATATCTATTAATGTATATCGTAATGAGTATTTTCGTATAATACGTGTTTATTGTAATATTTACCTTCATAATGCTGAAATGAGGCAATTCCTGTATTTCGGACCGAATGCATTCAATGGACAAAGAAATCTCGGTAACTATAAGACCTACAGGCGTCTATCACCTCTTATATTAAAGCTTATTAGATGGTTGTTAATTTTTATTATTTTGAATATTTTGGTAAAATGAGCGGTTTCTATGTTATCGGGCTGAAGACTGTTAAAAGTAGATCAATTCCTCTGCTTAAGACACAATGCATTATATAGACAAAGATATCTCGGTACCTGCAAGACCTACAGATATCTATCAGCTTTCAAATTGACGCTTATTCAATGTTCATTAATGTATACCATAATGAGTATTGCTGTACCATGGGATGTTTCTGTGATATTAACCTTCATTGGTTAAAATATGAATAATTCTCGTATTTAGAAGATAATATGTGGACAAATATATTTCGATACCTATAAGACCTAAAGACGTCTATCACTTCTCATATTAAAGCTTGCTAGATTCTTGTTAATTTGTATTATTATTAGTAGTTTTGTAAAATAAGCGGTTTCGACGATATTAACTTGATGAAGTTAAACTTCGGTCGTTTCTCGTATTACGGACACAATGTATTATTTCGAAAAAGTTATATTGATACCTCTTAGGTCTAAAATGTAATCTTATTAGATTACTTTTAATATATGTTCTTATGATTTTTTGGCAAAATGTTCGGTTCCGATCATTTTGGGCTGAATAATGTTTAAAGCCGATCAATTCCTGCGTTTAATAAAAAATGTTTAGATAAAGTCATCAAGATACCGACAAAATTACACGTTAAAGCTCATTCAATTTCTATAAATGTTTACTATTATGAGTATTATGGTAAAATTGTTAGTTTCTAAGATACTGGGTTGAACGATGTTAAAATTAGTTTATTTCTTATGTTTAAAACTCAATGTATTACGTAGATAAATATGTACCAATTGGTATAACAGACACCTATGACCTCTTAAATTAACAATTATTCGATTTCTATTAATGTTGATTATTATGAGTATTTTTGACAACGCGTTGTTTCTATGATTTTGGCCCTTTATAATATAAATTAAAAAAAAAAGGCGGTCATTCTAGAATGTAGGACACTGTCTGTTTAACTTAGTCGAACCTATTAAGCCTACATTTGCCTTTGACCTTAATAAAAGCAGATTTTACTTCTCATAATGTGGTTCTTAAATAAAAAATCTTCATTCACTTCGTCCATTCTGGAACGCAGGAATTGATCGGCTTTGAACATTATTCAGCCCAAAATGATGGGAACCGACCATTTTACCAAAAAAATAATAACAACATATATTAACATTAATCTAATAAGGTTACATTTTAGACCTAAGAGACGTCTATAGGTCTTTTAGGTATAGATATAACTTTTTCAATATAATACATTGTGTCCGTGATACGAGAGTCGACCGAAATTTAACTTCATCAAGTTAATATCATCGAAACCGCTTATTTTACAAAACTACTAATTATAATAAAAATTAGCAAGCATCTAACAAGCTTTAATATGAGAAGTGATAGACGTATGTAGGTCTTATAGGTATCAAAATATATTTGTCCATATATTATGTTCTAAATACGAGAATTGTTCATATTTTAACCTATGAAGGTTAATATCACAGAAACATCCCATGGTACAGCAATACTCATTATAGTATACATTAATGAACATTGAATAAGCGCCAATTTGAATGCTGATAGATGTCTCTAGGTCTTGCAGGTACCGAGATATCTTGGTCTATATAATGCACTGTGTCTTAAACAGAGGAATTGATCTACTTTTAACAGTCTTCAGACCGATATCATAGAAACCGCTCCTTTGACCAAACTACTCAAAATAATAAAAATTAACAAGCTTCTAATAAGCTTTAAGATAAGAAGTGATAAAGACCTAGTTTTATATTAGAAAAGAAAGAAACGTCTTCCAATAATACAAAATTTTGGTTCTTAGAGCGTGCTTTTTGAATCATGTCTGCCGGATGAACCCGACCACCTAGAATGGGCAGACCGAGATATCTTTGTCTATATAATGCATTGTGTCTTAAGCAGAGGAATTGATCTACTTTTAACAGTCTTCAGCCCGATATCATAGAAACCGCTCATTTTACCAAAATATTCATAATAATAAAAATTAACAAGCTTTAATATAAGACGTAATAGATGTCTGTAGGTCTTATGGGTATCAAGATACATTTTTCCTTATAATAGATTGTGCTCTCAATACGAGAATAGGCCCAATTTTAACGTTATGAAGGTAAAAAATACTGAAACCGCCTATCATGGAATAATACTCATTACGACATTAATGGACATTGAATAAGCGTCAATTTGAAAGCTGATAGATGTCTCTAGGTCTTTCAGGTACCGAAATATCTTGGTCTATATAATGCACTGTGTCTTAAACAGAGGAATTGATCTACTTTTAACAGTCTTCAGACCGATATCATAGAAACCGCTCATTTTACCAAACTACTCAAAATAATAACAATTTACAACCTTCTAATAAGCTTTAATATAAGAGGTGATAGACGCCTGTAGGTCTTATAGTTACCGAATTTCTTTTTCCATTGAATGCATTAGGTCCGAAATACAGGAATTGACCTCATTTCAGCATTATGAAGGTAAATATTACAATAAACACGTATTATACGAAAGTACTCATTACGACATTAATGGACATTTAATAAGCGTCAATTTGAAAGCTGATAGATATCTGTAGGTCTTGCAGGTACCGAGATATCTTTGTCTATATAATGCATTGTGTCTTAAGCAGAGGAATTGATGTACTTTTAACAGCCTTCAGCCCGATATCATAGAAACCGCTCATTTTACCAAAATATTCAAAATAATAAAAATTAACAACCATCCAATAAGCTTTAATATAAGAGGTGATAGACGCCTGTAGGTCTTATAGTTACCGAGATTTTTTTTCCATTGAATGCATTCGGTCCGAAATACAGGAATTGACCTCATTTCAGCATTATGAAGGTAAATATTACAATAAACACGTATTATACGAAAATACTCATTACGATATACATTAATAGATATTGAATAAGCGTCAATTTGAAAGCAGATAGATATCTGTAGGTCTTGCAGGTACCGAGATATCTTTGTCTATATAATGCATTGTGTCTTAAGCAGAGGAATTGATCTACTTTTAACAGTCTTCAGCCCGATATCATAGAAACCGCTCATTTTACCAAAATATTCAAAATAATGAAAATTAACAACCATCTAATAAGCTTTAATATACCACGCAATAGGGGTTTTGCATCATGTCTGCCAGTTGAATCCGACCATCTACGATGGGTAGACAAAGATTTTTTGCATCAGGTATAGACCTAGTTTGATATTAGAAAAGAAAGAAACGTCTTCAAATAATAGAAAATTTTGGTTCTTAAAGTGTGTTTTTTGATTTTGTCTGCTAGTTGAACCGGACCTCCTACGATGGGCAGACAAAGTTTTTTATGATCATGTGAAGTCTAAGTTTGATATCAGAAATGAAAGAAACGTCTTCAAATAATACAAATTTTGGTTCTTAGAGCGTGCTTTTTGAATCATGTTTGCCGGATGAACCCGACCACCTAGAATCGGCAGACAATTTTTTTTTGTATCAGGTAGTGACCTAGTTTAATAAATGAAAAGAAAGAATCGTCTTCAAATAATAATATTTTTCGGTTTTTAGTAACCGTTTTGAATGTCCGCCATTTTTGATTCCGACCAGTTTGAGCTGGCAGACGAAAAAAAAATGTTGTCATACAAGTTGGCTAAAATATGAAAATCACATTGAAAATTTTCTTGTTATAATTCGCATTTTTCGGCATCGGCTCCTGGACTTTTGTAAAGCCCTTCTAAGAAACATTTTTGCTCATAGCCCGGAAACTGTTCTATTTGAAATGATTCAAAATTATAACTATTCCTCCCAGGATTCTCGATACATTGCAACAGGATATAAAAAAAGCACGTAAATAAAAAAATAAATTATATAATACCCAAATAATACAAAAAAAAAAATTATAAAGAAACATACCATCTAAAATAAGCAATAACATCACAATGAGAGACAGAGGCCGGCATTGAGGGCATGTCTAAAGCGATAAGTAATTTGAATTCAATAATTCAGCAATTTTTTCCTCACTGAGGGATTTCGCCCATATTTTAACATTGTAGTAATAATTCGAATAGGTTAGAGAAATTCGTGGGAGAATATTGAAAAATTGTAAAATAAACTATGGAATCGTCCAGCTATGCTTTGCTCTTGGCACCACTAAGCTATGGTGAGTTATATACTCTTGTGGAAAAACGGTGGTCAATCTTCCCGACTAGCTCATCCCGTCTAAAATACAGCTTCTTCTTGGTTGAGATTATGTATAATTTTGTTACAGATATTACATTAAGGTCCAAGAAAATATTAATTGATGGGGATCTTGGATTTATACCCTTGATAACCTTTCTCTGCACAATCTCAAGTTTTTTTTTTTTTTTGTTTTTTTCGAGGCGACAACCACCAGGGTCATGTTCGCCTTTACACCGTTAGACACAGGTTACATGATTATAGGAGTAGAGTGAGAGTATAGTTTAGATCTGAGAGTAAAGATGGTGTGACTTAAGGAAGCGAATGATGTTAGTTATATGAGGAGAGGAATCAGAGAGAAGAAGCGACAGATCGGTGGGGATTGTCATACAATCGAAAGAGAAATGACTAAACAACAACCCAATCTCAAGTTTAATGAGACATGCAGCAAACGAATTCCCCTCAGATATGTGTATATATATACAATATTGAATCACTAACTGAATATGTGCAAAGTAAATTAATCTTAATTTATTAATCGATAAAATACCTCTCAAGTTATTGAATACATACAAATATCTGCGCATCTGTGATAAAGAACAATTTTAAGACATGGAACTTGATGAACTTTCTCAACAACAGGGCAATTACAAGGAGAGCTTCAAGTACCTAGCTGGTGGATTTTCAACTCAAACTTTGGGTCATCATGATATATAGAAAAGCGGATTGATTTAGTTTCCTCCTGTATGATAAATTTTATCTTTCACTTATTTAAAAAATTAAAAAAAAATAAAAATAACAAAAATTGTCAATAAAAAAAATTTCAGATCGTTGGAAACATTCAAAAGTCCGTTGTACGTCCCACAAAAAGGTCTGTGTGTGTGTGTGTGTGTGTGTGTGTGTGTGTAACTCCCGGGCGGAAACGGTGGGTCCTATGAAACTGAAATTTCATATTTAAGACAAAAAAACGCCCGAAACGTTACAAAACCTTTTTCATCAAAATGAGCTTACTAGAAGAGCCACTTTATACAATGCATTTTGCACCTTTTTCCGATTTTCTCGAAAACGATTCCGACGATTTTGATTAAACTTGCTATATCGATGTAAAATTGATTTGGCTTTGATATCATGTAAGTTTCCTTCTGATTAAAATGGTTTGACAGGGCTTAAATGCCGATATTTTAAATTTTCTTTCTCTAAAGTACCTTTAATTTTGTTGATTCTATAAAAATAACTATATTATCTTGTTACCACTGATGAAAAACAGGTAAATACATAAATTTGATGAATTCGATACCCAAATAAAGGAGAAAACAGAAAAGATATTTTTTATAATGCAATTTTTTGTTTTTGAACATAAGAGCAGTAATATACATGTATGATATACCGTTGAAAAGCTAAATATTTTAGAAAAAATATTATCTTATACGCTTTTAAAAGTTAATAGAGAGTGATGAAAATAAGATAAAACTAACTGATTATTTTAGATAATAAATATAATAATTTTTTAATAAAACACATGTTTCTATATAAATTCAATTTAATTAATTCTTTAATAGTTTCCCGTATTTTTATCTCTAACTGTATTGGAAAATTCTTTGATTGATTTTAATAATGTAGGTAAGTGAAAGTCGTGTGTTGCCCGCACCAGATTTTTTCTGAAATATTTTGTTTTCGCCCCTTAAACAAGTACTCCTTGCGCCTAACAAGTATTCGGGGAGATGAAGAATGGAATTTCTTCCTGATAATCCATGAAGAAGTCATGGTAGACCAGAAGAACCATGGCAGAGTGGATAGTTGGTAAGGTGGTCGCAAGGGGAGTTGCGCTGTTTCCTGAGCTTCGGCCGCCAGTCGCTCTCTGACCAAGCACTACTTCGTTTCTCGCCTGCTCTCTTTCAATACGTTGTCGAGATTTCGAAAGCGATGTTTTTCACGGTTGCGTTTCTTTAACATTATTTCGTTTAATTTGAATATTATAAGCTAGATAATAGTATTTTTTGTCAATGTCATGCCGAATTCATATTAATTTTTTAAATCTTGATTTGTGAACAGGATGAGAAAGTATTATAAAAAATACTGAAATTCGTTCTCTGTGACAAACTGCCAGTGCTAATGAAGGTATTTATAGCTGATATCACTATGAAGATTTATCTACTAGCTAATTTTTATCACAGTATTTAGCTTAATATTAATTTAATTAGCTTAATTTAATATTAAGCTATTAATTCAAATTGACGTTTTATGATTACTATTAAATTATTGGAGCTAATTTGTTTAAGTAATATCTAGAAAAAATGAAGAGTTTTTAAATTATTTTACAATTCAATTGTTATAGTAATTTATGGAAAAATAAGAACTTTTAATTTTTGATAATAAAGATGAATCAGCTATTGTATTTGTAGCTTTTTAAAAAATAATATTCGGATATTGTCATAATGAAGAATATTATTATTAATAATTGTATTTCTTATTCATAGTATAATTTAAAAAATACCTAATAACAAACAATGCCTATCTATACAGACATATCTAATTTACTAATCGATCTGATATCTGATAGCGATTTTAGAATTTATTTCTAAATACTTGTTTTTCAAAAAGATTTACCTATGTTAATTTTCTTGAAGAAAAAAAAAATAATAAGAATAAAAAATATTTAGAACTAAATAGTAAATGCTGGTGAAGGTATTTATATACCTCTGATATCACTATGAAGATTTATTTAATAGCTGAATTTTTTATTTTTTTTTCAAGTATTTACTTTAATATAAATTTACAAATTTTTACTTTCACGTACCTATATATGAAATATATAGTAATGGAAAGTATTGAGATCGTGAAACTTTTCGTATTCCAGCTTTCACCGGAAATACATGTATTAGGGTCCCACGAGTCCAAATAACCAAGTCCTGCAAAAAGGTCTGTGTGTCCGTGTGTGGTAAGTCTAGCACGAAAACTAAAAGCCGAACGAAACTGAAATTTCATATTTAAGACAACTATACGCCCGAGATGTTACAGCAACTTTTTCATCAAAATCAGCTAACCAGAATAGGCACTTAATACCATACATTTTGCACCTTTTTACGATTTTTATTAAACTCGCTATATGAATCTAAAATTTAATGGGATTTAATATGATGCAGGTTACATTCTGATTGAAATAATCTGGCAGGGCTTAAATGCCGATATTCTAAATTTTCTTCCTCTGAAGTACCTTCAATTTTGTACATTCTATAAAAATAACCATATTATCTTGTTGGCATCGATGAATAACAGCTAAATATTTATCCGTAAAGTTGTCCGTAAAGTTATAAAAGGTGAGTGAATTGAGACGTTGATTTCCAAAAGATACTAAAGGACATTTTTTACGAAATTCATTTTTTTACATATTTGTATTCTCATGATTTAGTTTTATCTAAATATTTTATTTGATGTTATCTAATGAATTCTCAAGTCCTTAAAAAACGCGATTTAGAAATGCGGTGATTTTCTAAAAGTACTAATTGCGTATTTATTTTCGTTCCAAATCATTCTAAATAAATTCATTTCATAACTTTATGATGTTATTAATAAATATAGTAAAGATATTATTCTAGATTTTAATGCGAAAAGAATCAAATTAGCTGGTTTAATAATATAGTAATGAGAGATTTTCGCGCTTCCTGTAAAATTTCCTAGAATGGATATAGTACCTTTTGGAAATCAACGTCTCAATTCGACAAACAACTAAAGGAGAAAAGTGCAAACATATTTTATAATGCAATTTTTGTGTTTTTGAACACCATAATAGTAATATAGATGTATAATATACCGTTGGATAGCTAAAGAGTTTAGAAAAAATATTATCAAATACACGGAATTGGAAAAGTTATTGGAGTGTGATAAAAACCTGATAAAACTAACTCATTGTTATAGATGTAAATATAATTGATTATTTAATAAAACACATGTTTCAATTGAAATTCAATTTAATTAATTTCTAACAATTTATTTTTATCTTTAAATGTATTTAAAAATTGTTAAATTGATTTTAGCAACGGATGTAAGTGAAAGTCGTGTGCTGTGCGCACCAGATTTTTTCCATTAAATTAAGATAATTCAAGTTGAGAAAAATGTATTTTTCGTTATTATTATTAAATTCTTCGAACTATTTCGTTTATGAACAATTTAGAAAAAAATGTAGAATTTTCGGATTATTTCATCGCTCACTGTAATGTTATGGTAATTTATAGAAAAATGAAAAAAAAAAAATGTTATTCAAGAAAATTAACATAGGCTAAACATCCTGAGAACAAGTATTTAGAGCTAAATACTATTTGCGACAAGCACTGTAACATCCGTTATGAAATCGCTATCAGAGATCCATTAGTAAATTACAGATGTCTGTATTTCATATAAAAATGGACGTGATTTGTTATTAAATATGTATTATTTAAGTTAATACGTGGATAAGCTATGAAATTATAGTTTACAATATAATAACAATATCCAAATATTATTTAAATAAATACAGGTAATGAGCTTATTCCGTTTGTTTTGAATAAAATAAAAATTGTGAGTTCCAAAAGTTAATATATTGTATAATTAGGTATTTTGGAACAATCTCTTCTTTTAATTAACATTAATTTATTCTTCATATTTCATCATTGACGTTTCGGGGCTTATAATGCCTCATCTTCAGAATTTGTTAGTCAATCACTATTAACAATTCAAAATTAAATTAATTTAAACGTTCAACAAATATAAATATCGCAATTAATCAATTCATAACCACACTATAATAATTTAAACAGTATTACACCTCTACTTAAATAAAAACATCTCCTAATATTGTCAATTTGTTTAAAAACCCTTATTTGATTTAATAATGGTCATTTTTTTTTTCTACTTTTTTATCTATTGATTGTTACAATTTCAACATTTTTTTTTAAATTATCCATATTCTATTAAAATAATTTTACACAAGGTTTGGAGTTATATTATATTATAATACCCTTCATAATAGGATAATCTAAAAAGTTAATATATTCGTTTTAGAAAATACTCACAGGAAACACAAAAATCTCACCATTCAAAATCATTCATCGTTGGAATTAAACCTAAGTATTTCATTCCTTTCACATTAAAATATAGAATTGTCTTCTTTTACTGTAATATTAACATTATTTTTACCTCATGAAAAGAGAGATTTTTGGTGATTTGGAAAGAAATTAAATTTCTGTTTCGAACATTTTGAAAATAATTGGATATCTCAAATGCGTTTCTTAAATGGCGGTTGTTTGTAAAATGAAACCCGATGACTGATTTCGATACAATAAAACGATTAGTATACAAAATGTTAAAATATCAATTTCATGAAAAATATCCCTCTTTTATTTTTTAAATTTGTTTATTCTCGTATACTCCACTCGTATACGCATATTCCTACATTCCTCACATCTATAAGATAGTCTATTTAGATTATTATTTTAATTTAAAAAATCTGGTGCGGGTAACACACGACTTTCACTTACCTCCGTCAATTAAAGAATTTTCAAATACAGTTAGAGATAAAAATAAGTGAAACTATTAAAGAATTACTTAAATGGAATTTCTACAGAAACATGTGTTTTATTAAAAATCGATTATATTATTATCTAAAATGATCACTTAGTTTTATCGTCTTTTCACCACTCTCTATTCACTTTTAAAATCTTGTGTATGAGAAATATTTTTTCTAAAATCTCAAGCTTTCCAACGGTATATCATACATGTATATTACTGTTCTTATGTTCAAAATCAAAAAATTGCATTATAAAATATTTTTTCAGTTTTCTCCTTTAGTTGTTTTCAAATTCGCTCAACATGCATATTTAGCTTTTATTTATCAATACTAACAAGATAATATGGTTATTTTTATGGAATAATGCTAAATTAAAGATACTTTAGAAGAAGAAAATTTTTAAATATCGGCATTTAAGCCCTGTCAGACCATTTTAACAAGAATGAAACCTACATGATGTTAAATCCCATTAAATTTTACATCGATATAGCGAAGTTTAATCAAAATCCTCGGAACTGTTTTAAGAAAATCGAAATAAGGCGCAAAAATGCATAGTATAAAGTGGCTCTTCTGCTAAGCTCATTTTGATGAAAAAGGTTTTGTAACGTCTCGGGCGTATGTTTGTCTTAAATATGAAATTTCAGTTTCATAGGATTTACCGTTTCCGCCCGGGAGTTACCACACACACACACCTTTTTGCGGGACTTGGTTATTTGGACTCAGGGGACCTTATATGTGTATTTCCGTTGAAAACTGGAATTCGAAAATTTCACGATCGCAATACTTTCCCTTACTATTATAGTAAGTGAAAGTAAAAACCATGTATAGCTCACACAGCCGATCTAGAAATAAAGAAATTAAAAAAAAAAAAATATTAATATGCAAAAATGAAAGGGAACAGTGAATATTACCGAGCCCCCGTGGGTAGCTAGGATACGGCTGAATATGAGAGCAGACTAAATTAGTATTATAACAATATTTATAAAAGGAAGATAAAACGAAAACTTTAGCTTTTCAATAAAGATGTATTTTCTCAATTTGTGCCGTTGGAAAGTGAGCTGTGTTTTCCAATGCAAATAAGGGTTGTTTTCTAAGGGTGGGATGGAGGGACGACATCTGTGTCCGCCTGGTTTAGCATACTCAATTCCCTCCTCCTTTCAGCTCCTAGTTCTTGTTTTTGCCGCTTCAATGAGCTCTAATTTGCTTGTTTTATGAACGGGCTCCTGAGGATTGTTATATCCGAAATCTCACCTGCTGTCCGTTCCGAGTTTTCGTTAAGATTTAAGATGAAGCTGATTTAAGACTCCCTGGGCTTCTGATGTCCTATCTTTGGGTACTGTATAAAAATAATACAAAAAAAAAAACTGGTGCCGGCAACACGCTTGTGATGTGTCCTAGTAGAGTCTCCATTCCTCAAGGATCACTCCAAGGCTGAAAATACAGAATAAATAATATTTTACAACAGCCTGGATTCGAACCCCGAAAACCTAGAGAACAGTATACCAGTGCTCTATCTAATAAACCATTCCGCTCGACCAAGGAAAAAACTAAAATAATCCCTCAAAATTTAAACTTACTGAGGTAAATAGTCTGACAGGGCCTAAATGCCAATATTTTAAATTTTCTTCATCTAAAGCACCTTTAATTCTATAGATTCTATAAAAATAACTGTAGTATCTTGTTACCACTGATAATTAACAGCTTAATATGCACGTTGAGCGAATTTGATAAACAACTAAAGGAGAAAACTGAACAAATATTTGTTTATGCATTTTTTGAGTTTTTGAACACAACAACAGTAATATAGATGTATAATATACCGTTGGATAGCTAAAGATTTTAGAAAAAATATTATCTGATACACGGAATCGTAAAGAGTAATGGAGGGTGATGAAAATCAGATAAAACTAAACGTTGTTTGGGTTCCCGAAAAGGGAAATTCATATTGATCGTGCTGCAGCCTGGCGGATTGTCAATGCAGCACAGCGCGCCAATTTTGTTTTTGAACATAGGAACAGTAATATAGACGTATAATATACCGTTTGAAAAAGAAAGACTTTAGAAAATATATTATCTTATATTATCACAAGCTTGCCCTTTTCCAAAAGAGAAAATCAAACGTGGAGAAGGCGAACGAATAACGAGCTGTACTCTTTATTAAAGGAACCGGACGTTGTTAAAATAATAAATATTGGCAGGCTTCGATGGGCAGGCCTGTGGCCAGGATGGACGCACAGGAAATTCCAAGGAAGCTTCTCGATGAAGAGTTGCATGGAACCCGAGCAAGAGGCCGCCCAACCTACGATGGGCTGATGGTGGGAGGGAGGATTCGAGAACTCTGCTTGGTGTTGGGAGCTGGAGGACAGCGGCAAGCTACTTGAGGAGGCCAAGACCCAGTAATGGGTGTAGAGCCGATTGATGATGATGATACACAAGCTTGTAAAATTGCATTAAGAGTGATAAAAAGCCGATTATTATAGATAATAATATAATAGAGTTTTTAATAATACACATGTTTCTATATTAATCAAATTTAATTAATTCTTTAATGGTTTCATTCGTTTTCATCTGTAACTGTATTTGGAAATTCTTTAATCGATTTTAAATACGGAGCTAAGTGAAAGTCGTGTGTTGCCCCCACCAGATTTTTTTTTTCAATGTTTTCGAAACTGGTATTGATTAAGATCGTGAGGCTAATTATAATTAAATTATCTTCCCTTCCTTGTGATGCTTGCATTGGCGTTTCGCTGACTGTGTGATGTCTTAGAGACTTTATTTTTTTGTTAGTATTCTTTTAAAAGTTTTACAATTATGGCTATTCCTGACAATAACTTTTTTTAAATTGAGTTTTTGCTCTTTTATATCATTTGAAAGAGTTAATTTTGTAATGACAACATTAAGATTGTGATGATGATAATCATCTCTATTATGGAATCGCTTACACAATAAAAAGGAAACTAAATGAAATTCGCGATCCTATAAACACTCAGGTACTTTTAATATAAATTGGATAATTCCGGGCGAGGAGAAAATGATAATTTGAAAGTGGAGGCTGGAAAAGAACTTTCTGGATCCTATTATACTTTAAACAATTTACATTTCTCGCTAACCCTCTTTTGATGGCTCACTAAAGTTAACTTAATTTATTATTGAACCAAAAGTCATCAACTTCCTAAGTGTTCCGACATTATATTTTAAAACCAATGATATTGTATTGAATATGAAATTTTACGAGCTGTTTAATTTTTTTTATTTTTTATTAAAGCTGTTTAAGGGTTATTATACCTTTAGCAATAATCTTATACACGCTTATTGTATCTAAAAGTGATTACCTATTTGGAAAAATACATTATAAAACAGAAATTAACTAATTTTTTATTGACTGATTGTATAATTTAGGTAATATTATACGGACAGAGATCTGCGGTGCAGTAACTAGTATGATAGCCTTCTATCCCCAAGTTTGCGAGCTCAAACACAGCAGATGGCCACATATTTTTTGAAGGTTTTAAAAAATCCTTGATTTTGTCGTCTATCGGAGAGGTCAAACGGACCCTGGGCGATATCAGTTACTCATTAAAGTCCCTATCTTGATTAAACATCGAGGGGCACAGTTTCGCTGTATCGTCGTCCTATTAGCCACAGTCCCATAAAGTGAAGTCAAAAGTATAAACAAAAGTGTCTTTATGGATACACACATTACAGACATACGTTACTGCTAAAATATTTAGCATTACGACAGCTAAATTAAAAATCTGGTGCGGGCAACACACGACTTTCACTTACCTCCATTTTTAAAATCAATGAAAGAATTTTCAAATACAGTTAGAGATAAAAAAACGTGAAATTATTAAGGAATTAATCAAATTGAATTTATATAGAAACATGTGTTTTATTAAAAAATCTATTATATTATTATCTAAAATAATCAGTTAGTTTTATGTCCATTTCATGATATTAAAGCCCATTAAATTTTACATCGATATAGCGAGTTTAATCAAAATCGTCGGAACCGTTTTTGAGAAAATCGAAAAAAAGGTGCAAAATGCATGGTATAAAGTGCCTCTTCTGGTAAGCTCATTTTGATGAAAAAAGTTTTGTCACGTCTCGGGCGTATAGTTTGTCTTAAATATGAATTCAGTTTCATAGGACTTGCCGTTTCCGCCCGAGAGTTACCACACACACACAGCACACACACACACACACACACACACACACCACACACAGACCTTTTTGCGGGACTTGGTTATTTGGACTCAGGGGACCCTAAAACGTGTATTTCCGTTGAAAACTGGAATTCGAAAATTTTCACGATTGCAATACTTCCCCTTACTATATGTAGTAAGTGAAAGTAAAAACGCTATATCTTCGCTATTTCTCAACCGATTTCAACGTATTTATTTATTATATCAATATGTTTTAAAACACTGGAAAATCTCGCATAAATATTAAGGTAGATATTCGGACTAAATAATTTCTTCCATAATGACTTACATTTTTTTATTTAATCAACTTGACGTTTCGGGATCTCCCATCTTCAGAAGTTTGGTAATATATTTTGAGCTTCAATTGTTCCTACCTGCATTTTCACTGATTGAATGCATTAAATTAAAAAGCAAAACCAGTAAAAAGTAGTCAATAGGTAAAAACATCAGATCTAATGTCACTCAACACGAAAAGATAAATAATTTTAGTTAAAACTTTAAGTCAATGTCTACAAAATGCAATTATTTTTGTGAATGTGGCCGTGCTATTGTAAATTTGTTTCTACTATATTAAATACAACAGATGTTTAAATAAAAACAGCTGTTAGAATAATAAAGTTGATAATGTATGGTACCTATGTGTGTAATTATTTGATAGCATTAAGAAGACATAAAAGATTTTAGTTACGATTTCTATAAGCCTGCGAGAATCGACCCTGTTCAACCACTGCCTTGAATGCGAAGCGTTTAGTAGCGAAGCAGAAGGTAGTTAATGGTAGGATGAGAATGAGTAAGCAAAGAGGTCTGGGATGATTTGGTGCGGGGAACCACGCGAGCAGGTCCGCCTCTCTATCAGTCCATGGTCAAACCCTAGCGATTAACTAGGGGCTGCTTCGTTATCCAATCCCTACCAATATATCTATTTACCAAAACTATTCATATATTTTAAAGTAATGTATTTAAATACATTTAATTAAGTAATTTAAATAATCATTAAAACTAAGAATTTTTTTTTATTAAACATATTTATTGATATTTACAACTGTATAATTATATACAACAAGTAAATGTGATGGATACAGTAATCTGACATGAAATACATGAAGAGATGCCACCCATCGGCAGCACTCTAAAAAATTTTAAACTAGAAGGTCTCGGGGCCATCTTCTTTTCAGACGCATCGGAGGATTATCAGGAATAGAAGAGGATGATAGGATAGAAACTAGTGGATTAGAGTGGAAATGGAGCTTTTCATGGAATGATTGATATCTGGTTTGGGCTAATTCAGTAACATTTGGGATATTAAGGTCTTTATGGATGAGCTTATTCGTGACAAAGTAAGGAGCGTTAAGGATTTTACGAAGGATTTTGGATTGTAAGGATTGGATACGAGAAGAATTTGATGGTTTGGTAGAGCCCCATAGCTCTACTCCGTAAGTACATATCGGTCTTATGATGGTCATATAAATAAGTCTTTTGTAATTAAGTGGAAGATTGGAGCGTTTGTCCAGTAAGTGTTGGAGTAGTCGAAAACGTCGGGCAGTTTCTTGTCTTTTCAGTCTTGTATGGGGATTCCAAGTCAGACGTTTGTCAAGATGGAGTCCGAGGTATCGAATCTGTTTAACAGGGGCTAGTGGAGTGTCATTAAAGGATACTGTGGGGCAGGAAGTCATTGGTTTACGGCGTAGGAATCTAAGAATAAATATTTTTATTAAGTGGCGATTTTTTTCACTCCACAATTGGTTTGTTTCCAGCGTTTCAGGCTTGGTCATTTTCAGGAAACCGAGTAACATAATTTTATTTTCACTTATCTATATATGAAATATATATTAAGGGAAAGTATTGCGATCGTAGAAATTTTCGAATTCCAGTTTTCAACGGAAAATACACGTTTTGTGTAAATGACCAAGTCCCGCAAAAAGGTCTGGGTGTCCGTGTGTTTGTGGTAAGTCGAGCACGAAAACGAAAACTTGTACGAAACTGAAATTTTTATATTTAAGATAACTATACGGCCGAGACGTTGCAGCACTTTTTTCACTAAAATGGACTGACCGAAAGGGCTACATTATACAATGCATTTTCCACGTTTTTACGATTTTCTAAAAAACGGTTCTAACGATTTTGATTAAACTCGCTATATCGATGTAAAATGTAATGGGCTTTAATATCATGTAGGTTTTATTCCTATTGAAATACTCTGACAGGGCTTAAATGCCGATATTTTAAATTTTCTTCCTCTAAAGTACCTTTAATTTTGTTGATTTCATAAAATTTACAATGTCATGTGATTAACATTGCTCAAAATCAACTAAATATACATTTAGAATGAATTTGATAACTAAAAAAGGAGAAATGAGCAAAAATATTTTTTGAACATAAAAACAGTAATTTGGATGAATAATATAGCGTTGGAAAGCTAAATATTTTAGAAAAAATATTATCTTATACTGACAATTTTAAAAGTTAACAGAGAGTGATCAAAAGCCGATAAAACAATCTGATTGTCGTAGATAATAATATAATTGATTATTTAATAAAACACATGTTTCTATTGAAACTTAATTTAATTATTTCCTAAACAATTTATTTTCATCTTTAACTGCTTTTAAAAATTGATTTTACTTTCGGAGGTAAGTGAAAGTCGTGTGTTGCGCGCACTACATTTTTTATTAATTAAATGATAATCATCAATATTTTTACATAGTTATAAAATATTGTCCTTTATAACAGTTATATATATTAGTTTTAACAGTTATGTAAAAATGAAATATATAATATGTCTGGTAAATATAATTAACTATTATTTACAACGAGAAACATTATACAACCAAAATTTAAAAAAAAAAACTTATAAATTTTGTCTTCTGAAAAAAGAAATAAATATATATCTTATGTTCACAAAAATGAAAAATAAATTAATTTAAAACAAAATTATAGAAATATCGCAATTACTGACCGTCTATTTGGAGTGATAGAGGTATTAGAAAAGTAAGAAAAACTATTGCGTGAAAATTTTCGAATTCCAGTTTTCGACGGAAATACGCATTTTAGGGTTCCCTGAGTCCAAATGACCAAGTCCCGCAAAAAGGTCTGTGTGTGTGTAGTAAGTCTAGCGCAAAAACAAAAAGTCCTATGAAACTAAAATTTCATATTTAAGAGATGTTACAGCAACTTTTTCATCGAAATCAGAAGAGCCACTTTATACCATGCATTTTATACCTTTTTACGGTTTCCTCAAAATCGGCACTAACGATAAATAACGGCTTAATATGAAAGTTGAGCGAATTTGATATACAACTTTTTTTTTTTTTTTTTTTTAAGTTTTTTTTTCTTTTATTGAGATATATTACAATTTGTTACAAAATGAACAATAATAATATTGATATGAGACCACATTCATACTATATATACAGAAAATAATAATAATAGTCAAATTACATAAAATAGAAAATAAATAAATTCATATATATACAATAAAATAATAATAAATAAAAATACAAAACAAATCAAAACAACAACCTATTATTGAGATAAATAAAAAGTTGGCAAATAAATAAACATCTTACACACAATCATAACTATATACAATCGATATACAACTAAAGGAGAAAAGTGCAAACCTATTTTTTTTATGCAATTTTTGTGTTTCCGAAAATATAGATGCATAATATACCGTTGAATAGCTAAAGATTTTGATAAAATAAGGAGAAACATTATAAAACCAAAACTAAAAATAAAAAAAAAAAAAAAATCTTATTAAATTGGTCTTCTGAAAAAATAAATAAATATATATCTTATGTTAAAAAAAAAATAAAAAATAAATTAATTTAAAACAAAATTATATAAATATCGCAATTACTGACCGTCTGTTTGGGATGATAGAGGTATTGGAAAAGTTGGGATTTGAATGAGGATAAAGAAGCAGCATGGCGGATATCGGTTGGCAGAGAATTCCAGAGGGTAGTAGAGCAGACAATAAAAGAACGGTCAAAGTTTCAGTTCTGTGGATAGGAACGTAAAGGTCAGTATGGCGCGGCCTAGTTTTAAGTGAACTAGAACGGACTGAAGATTTAAATTGAAGGAGACTGTGAATGTTGGGAGTAAATAGTTTGATAAAAGTATGATCCAAGGAAATATTATTGGTTGGAGGGAAGGAGCCACTTTAAGTCAACGAATAAGTGGGTAACATGAGACCTCTTTAAAGTGCCGACGGCAGATCTTAAAAAAAGGTTCATAATTTGCGTCAGTCCGCCTTCAAGCACTGTGGAGAGGCAGCCATACAACAGTAAGTCATACTGGAAGAAATAAGTGAGGGGACAAGGGGGTTACGATTGAATAGTGGAAGATGACGGGTGCGATGGAATAATTTAAGGGTACTTATTGTTCTTCAGGATATTTGGGAAATATGGGGTTTCCAGTAAAGGGTTTGGCCGATGGTGATACCTAGGATTTTGACAGAGGAACAGAAGGTCATTGGTTGATCATTTAGGATTAGACTAGGAAAATTGGTGTTAGCTGTAATGAGGGAATTGGAACCTATCACGATGGCCTGAGTTTTTATGGACGGCATAACTAAGAATTGTTTACTCCCATAAAAAAATCTCCATTTTTAAAATCAATGAAAGAATTTTCAAATACAGTTAGAGATAAAAATACGTGAAACTATTAAGGAATTAATTAAATTGAATTTATATAGAAACATGTGTTTTATTAAAAAATCGATTATAATATTATCTAAAAAATCAGTTAGTTTTATTTTCATTTCATCACTCTCTATTAACTTTTAAAAGCTTGTGTATGAGATAATATTTTTTCTAAAATCTTTAGCTTTCCAACGGTATATCATACATGTATAGTACTGCTCTTATGTTCAAAAACGAAAAATTGCATTAAACATATATATTTTTCATTTATTTCCTTTAATTGGGTATCGAATTCATTCAATTTATATATTTACCTATTTTTCATCAGTGGTAACAAGATAATATAGTTATTTTTATAGAATCAACAAAATTAAAGGTACTTAAGAAGAAGACAATTTAAAATATCGGCATTGAAGCCCTGTCAGACCATTTTAATCTGAATGAAACCTAAATTATAGTAAAGCCCAATAAATTTGACATCGATATAGCGAGTTTAATCAAAATCGTCGAGAAAATCAAAAAAAGGTACAATATGCATGGTATAAAGTGGCTCTTCTGGTTAGCTCATTTTGATGAAAAAGGTTTTGTAATGTCTCGGGCGTATATTTGTCTTAAATATGAAATTTTAGTTTCATAGGACTTACCGTTTCCGCCCGGGAGTTACCACACACACACACACACCCACACACTCAGACGCACACAAACTCAGAAACCTTTTTGCGGACTTGGTTATTTGGACTCAGGGGACCCTAAAAGGCGTATTTCTGTTAAAAGCTGGAATTCGAAAATTTTCACGATTGCAATACTTCCCCTTACTATATATAGTAAGTGAAAGTGAAAACAAAAACAATAACAATGTTTCTTATAAATGTCTAATCATATTTTGGCAGCCGATATTGAAGCTCAAGAGAAAAAAAAGTTGATATGGCCCATAGCCCGATTGTTAACGTTTAAGGAGTAAAATCAAATTTCGACTTTTTTTATTTTATCCACAATCTTCACTGAACAGCAAACATTTTTATTCTAAGAACTCTTGTTAAATTTTCTATCCGATCAACACTAACAGAGTTAAATCATGTCAAACTGAGCCTGAAAAAGCAATGAAAATTGCAGATCCAAATACAGGCCAAACAAAATCTGGTGCGCTCAGCACACGATTTTCACTTACCTTCGTTGTTGAAATCAATTGAAGAATTTTCAAATGTATGCAGATATAAAAATAAATTGTTAAAGAATTAATTAAATTGAATTCCAATGGAAACATATGTTTTATTAAATAATCTACAATATTTTTATCTACAAAAATCAGTTAGTTTTATCAGCTTTCAATCGCTCTCCATTACCCTTTACAATATTTTTTTCTAAAATCGTTAGCTATCCAACGGTATATTATACCTCTATATTACTATTCTTGTGTTCGGAAACAAAAAAATTGCATTAAAAAATATGTTTGCACTTTTCTCCTTTAGTTGTATAGCAAATTCGCTCAACTTTCATATTTAGCCGTTATTTATCTATGCTAATAAGATGATACCTAATTTTTTGAAATATAGAAAATTAAATGGACTTTAGAGGAAGAAATTTTAAAATATCTGCATTTAAGCCCTGTCAGACTATTTCAATCAAAATGAAACTTACATGAAATTAAAGCCTATTAAATTTTACATCAATACATATAGTTTAATCAAAATCGTTAGTGCCGTTTTTGAGGACACCGTAAAAAGGTACAAAATGCATGGTATAAAGTGGCTCTTCTGGTTAGCTGATTTCGATGAAAAAGTGGCGGTAACATCTCGGGCGTATAGTTCTCTTAAATATGAAATTTCAGTTTCATAGGACTTTTCGTTTCCGCCCGGAAGTTACCACACACACACACACACACACACACATACCTTTTTGCCGGACTTGGTTATTTGGACTCAGGGGACCCTAAAACGTGTATTTCCGTCGAAAACTGGAATTCGAAAACGCAATACTTTTCCTTACTATATATTTTATATATTAGTAAGTGAATATAAAAATTTCATAATAGTGGGTTACCTGTTATTTTCAACCACACTTTATATTCGGACCATGGTGTTTTAATGAATAATAATCTAACCTACTTTTCTTAACCCTATAGTAAATACAGTGATATTGAGGAGTGATAAGATATAAAATATTTATTATTTCTAAGATTAAATAATTTCTTGACATATTACTTGTAATGATCAAGTTGAAAGTTATAAATTACTTGAAACTATTGTATATTAAATACAAAAATTAGTTCATACTGCAACACGCTTCAATTACCGTGCAAGGCAACGTTTCGTGCAGGAATGTAGGTGAAAACCTTCATTTTACTGGATGATGAATTACATCAGGAATTGGTAAACATTTTTATTATTATTTAATTTAAACTTGCAATAGGGCCTTTCTTGAAAGGTTCAAATATTTATTGCGATTTCAACTATACTTCATATAAATTGATTAATTGTAAGATAAAAAGACTAACTTGGAACCCACATACTAGACTTAAACGACAAGAACGTAATCGACGATTTGGCCAATTATACAGACTACTGAACAGAAATTCTAAACTACCCATAGAAAACGAACTGCTAATATACAAACAGTACTGAAACCTATCTGGACCTACGGACTTGAACTGTAGGGGACAGCCAAATTTTCTAACATCAAACGCATTCAATCCTTCCAATCCATAGATCTCAGCTCTGCTCCTTATTATGTCAACAACCTTACCTTACACCGCGACCTAAATATCCCATTTATTTTAGACCTCATACCATCAAAATTCTCTAAATTACACCAGAACCTTATCCATCACCCTAATCCCCTAGCTCAATCCTTATCCAGCTCCACACATCCTTACCATCCCGCTAGAAGGTTGAAACGGCAGTGGCCTCGAGATCTCTTGTAACATGTATATTGGAGTCCTAGCATTGGCTAGATTCTCCACTCACGTGCTGTATGCTTGAGGATTGTGTGTAGGTATGAGTGACTTTTGTATATATTTTTATTGATTTTGTTTTGTATATATGTATATTGTATTATTATTATATAAATTTATTGTTTTGTATATATCGTGTGAATATTGTACTTTATCACTATTAAAAATGTCCTAAATTGGACTGATTGTAATATTACTTAACAAAGAACTGTTTCTCAAGATTTTTTAATTGTAAGATCAGTTTATACAAACAAGAAAATGGGTTAAAAATATCCACTGACACTTCTCCAAATACTTAATTGTTTAGAAAAAGAAAATTTTCTTTATGATTAACATTGTTTCCCAAATGATTGATGGGACAATTATGGAAGATTCCACAAGGACGAAAAATCGCGAAGTACAACTTTTATTTAAGACAGTACAGAATATAGATAAATTAATATTAAAACAAGCACAATTTTCTTCCATCATCTTTATCATTATAATTTGTCAATATTAGTCAACGTTTCGCAGCTTTGTCCCCATTATCAAGCCTAAAATGGTTTAAAACATTTTGATTTTAGTTAAATTTAATACATTTTTTGTATGTCTATATATACCAATTTTCATAAAGTTACTAATAAATTTTTCATATTATACAATTAACTATAAATTACCTTTTTTGTTCATTATTTATTGATAAAAAATAAATAAATAAAAATAAACCTGTACCATAACAACCCATGAAGGGTCTTGGGCTCAGTTCATACTGAGTTCATACTTCATAGAGATTCGTACTGTTACTAGGCCAACGGCCGTGCAATGAGGTGATTAGGCCGATATCACACTCACCCGTCAGGTTTTTCCCCAGTTTGGGTGCCCACTTTATAGAGGCTGGGTCTGTCCCAGGAGGGTCTCCATACCCTAGGTTCCCCCCCCCCCCCAACAGAAATAACAGAATAAATAATATTCCGCCACAGCCGGGATTCGAACTAGACCACTAACTAGACCGCTCCCTATTATTTATTGATACATTTAATTTTTTGTAGCTAACAGCTACATTCACTTCTAAAAGTCGACTATTGGCTCACTGTTCTATCTTGTTCTCAAGTCATACTAATTATATATATAAAGTATTTGATGATGTTAGCTTGATGTTTGTATCTTCCTACGCCATCTTAAGATAATAACATGCTCAGTACCTCAGGGTACTGGTATATATACTATAATATTATAATTGTTACACGAAATTCTTTCTTTATAATTATAAATTCAACATATGTTAAGATGAAAACCTACAAATTATTATTATATTATTTCCAAAATTTATATATTTTCAATTACTTGAAATATTTTGTGTTCAAGTTTCTAACGGATGTACTGCACTGGGGGGCTTCTCAACGTAGAACAGCCAGGACTGAGTTTGGAATCCAGAACTGCTTTACAAACTCCGTCAATTCCTCTCCCCGACTTATTTGATATAAATCCGTTCCTACCAAACTCATGGAACCGTAGAAGTTAACCATAATCTTCTATACTTCGTATTCACCCAGTCAGCCAGTGTAACTCAAGGTAGTATCCTGCGTCCTAACCTCTATACGGTGTATACAGTTGATATTTCTATCTAACCCAGAACCCACTACCTACGCCGATGACATGTGTGTGATCTGGGAATAACGATGCTGTGTTGCTGCATCCCAAATTCTACAGAAACATCTATCAGCTATTGAAGCATGGTGTCAAAACTGCAGATTCAATATAAATCCCAATGAATCTCATTATTTAACTCGTTCACGTCGGGGTGACCCACGGATGTATCACGCTTAACTATCCCGTGGGGCGACGTGCATCACAGATGTGAGTCACTTGTTCTTAGAAAATAAGTTTATTTTATTTTTTCTCAACATTAAATGTTGTATGAATTAAGAAGCATGAGGGTTTTGTTTCATAAAATGTTTTAAAACATTCAACATGCTCCCTCAAAGGACTCTTATTGATTAATTTCATTTGATTACTCTTCTTAAAGAATTTTATTTAGCTGTGCGTGATTTATTTTCATACTTTTATCCCCATAATCTATACTAATATTATAAAGCTAAAGAGTTTGTTTGTTTGTTTATTTGAACGTGCTAATCTCAGAAACTACTGGTTCTAATTGAAAAATTCTTTTTGTGTTTGATAGTCCATTTATCGAGGAAGGTTATAGGCTATATAACATCACGCTGCTACCAATAGAACCGAAGAATCAGTCGAAAATCTGGGAAAAAACGGGGAAAATTTGGGAGAAAAAAAAACCTCGCTTCCCAATGATTCCAAATGATTTACCTTTTGTTTTTAAATAATTCAATTTCCCGTTAATTTATATTTTTCCATTTAAACACGTAGGAATAGATTTACGTCGAGATCGGATTGCGGAGAAAATCAGTATGTTCTTCTGCCACAAGAAAATAAAACTAAAAATGTCATTTACGCGGAAGTACTTTAAAATATAAAAGAATATATAAAACTTTTTAATAGCAATCATAATAACAGAAATTGATGCAGACGAAGTCGCTTTAGAATATATCAAAGAAAAAGTGACATGTACTAAGAAGGTTTAAATTTGGGTGATAAAATTCCGGTTCTGGGATACACCGATGATTTGGTACTGCTAAAGGAAGACACGGAAACTAAAAAACTAAATACAAGTCCGTTAATAAAAACCGGTAAAGAAATAGGACTCGAAATAAATACCTTAAAGACAAAATATCTGATTTGTAGCCGAGACGGTGGCGATCATAGTGATATTGATATATCAGGGTATACTTTTGAACACGTAGAGAAATTTAAGTATTTATGTTGAATGATAACGAAAAAAAAAAAATTCAGGAGGAAATAAAGTCCTGGTTAAACGCGGAAAATGCGTGTTATAATTCAGTTGCGAAATTACTTAGCTTCTGTCAAAAAGTTAACGGTTAGAATTTATAAAACTATTATTTTAAGCATATTTAGGACTTTTATTAGCTGTATGTCTATATTTATAAAAGAAAGTACCACTCAATTTTCTGGTATCTAAAAAATTACTATGGTTGTGAGGATAACATTTTTCCTGGAGGTTCGTCTTACCGCCTAGATGTGCAATAAGGCAGGATTTGAAAATCTTCGCCCAAAAAGTGGTTGAACAACCTAAACGTAAAATTGTCTTAATCTGATATGTATCAGCAAAGGTACAACAATTTTATAACAAATATGTTTAAGCATATTACTGTTGTTATCTGTTCGTTTAACGTCACTTTTGTACTACTATGGTTAATCGTATGATGACTAATTTTTTCCTCGCCAAGTTTAGTTAGGGTAGAGATCTTTAACGAGTTCATCGAGTTGCAAAGGCTTGGGACCACCATTTTACGTCCCCTTCGAAGGAGGGCATAACTAAGGTTGTTTTTTACTCTCATTAAAAAATCTTAAGGGCACCTGGCTGGTCACTACATACAGGTGACCGACCCTTTTAAGCATATTGCGTTTCATATCTGTTTCGAGTGTAGGTTCCTATGAAAATATATTCAATTGTTATTTATTTTTTAAAAATGGTTTGTGACGATTATTTTTACATATTAAGTGATTATGGGTATAACCACTTCTACTGGTTTGCTATTGTAATTTTGACAGGAAGAAGTCAAGATCGGGCTTTAAATGATAACAAAGAGTAGCTGATAGTTGATATTTATTATAGCCAATCTCACCATAAACGCACATAAATTAATACGAAATGCAATATTCGCGAGCAAAGCTGCGTGACACAGCTAGTATGATATAAGAATGTAATATATAATATAAGAATTATTTTTAATAATAAATTTATACTAATATAAAGCTGAAGAGTTTGTTTGAACGCGCTAATCTCAAAAACTACTGGTTCAAATTGAAAAATTTATTTTGTGATGGATAGTCCATTTATCGAGGAAGGCTATCTATATACAATCTAAGGCCCTCTCCTTCCTGGCGGAACCCAATCCAGGATTCTATTGGGCCAACATTCCTCATTCATTCTTTTAACATGTCCATATCATCTTAGGCGGCGTGCCCCGATCCTTTCATTCACCGATGTACCCACTTCCATCCTCTGGCGAACAACTTCATTCCTAACTTTGTCCAGCCTGGTGACCCGTATACACCTTCTCCAGAAATCCATCTCCACCGCTTGCACCCTCGAATACGAACGGGAGTTCATTGTCCATGTTTCTGAAGCGTATGTCAGGATATACTCAACTATGGCTGAGAAAATTCGGCGTTTGTTCTCGGAAGATATTTCCGAAAAAATCAAAAATATAATTTACGCAGAGTACTTTAAAATATTGGGTTGTCGGATAAGTTCGCAGAGATTTTTAAAATAAAATTTACCTTTTATTTTGTCCACTAAAAATGAATCACGAAGCTAATGTTTATTTATATGCATTTAATCCTCATGGAATTAACTAGACCGTTAGATATCTGCGGACTTAATAGCCTGCAAATCTACCGTTTATGATCAATTTTAATTTTCGTTCAAATTTCTTTACCAACTTTCCGGACAACCCAATATATTCTTTTAAAACCGTCTTAATAGCGATCATAATAACAGAAATTGACGCAGACGAAGTCGCGGGCGACAGTTAGTAATAATATAAGAATTATTTTTAATAATAAATAATAATATAAGAATCTTTTTCCAAGATTACTCCTTCAAGTTATATGTGTATGTCAAAACTGTTATAAAAACAATATCACATTAAATAAGTTGGAACTTACAATAGTACCGCCCCGCCCCACGAAACATATGGACCTAAGACAGTTCCGCCTCACGGGAAAAAACGTAGATATTCGCTCTGGCGTAAACGTGTTAATGGATTATTTAATTACCTTCTCTCTATGTCGTAAATCTATGAACCTATAAATACATCGTAAACCTCCTGCCCCACTTTATCCTTTAACAATATTTCATTTTCTCGTGTTGAACAGATCCGGTACTTAGGACTCCATCTTGACTAACGCCTAAAATGGAATTCTCTTACAAGACAGCAACGACAGAAAACCGTTCGTAGATACTGATTACTACAACACTTGCTCGACAATCGCTCAAAACTCTATATTTACTTCAAAATTTCATTTACATAACCACTATCAGTTCTATTTGGACTATTGATCCATTGAGCTATGGTGCCCATTGAACAGTCAAATTCCTCACGCATCCAATCATTACAATTGAAAATCTTCCGAAAAATCCTAAATGCTCTTTAATTTGTTTACAATAAAATCATCCACAATGACCTATTTAACCCACTAGTCGAAGACTTAGCCCTATATCGTATACCTCTTTTCATTTCAAACCCGATTATCCGTGACCTTCCTAATATCTACCACATTCCTGATAATCCACCGACGTGACTTAAAATAATATTGCCAAGGGAACTCCTATAATAAAATATTTACCTTTCCATCGGTATATTATACATCTATAATAATATATAATATTCTTGTGTTAAAAAAAAAAAACCTAGAAAAATGTTTTTTATTTTTTATCCTTTAGTTGTTCATCAACTTCGTTCAACTTGTATATTTACCCGTTTTTTATCAATGCTAACAAGATGAAATGGTTACTTTTCTAGATCTACAAAATTAAAGGTACTTTAGAGACAGAAAAGTTAAAATATCACCATTTATGCCCTGCCAGACTATTTCAATAAGAATTAAACCTACACCGTATTAAAGTCCATTAACTTTTACACAGACATTGCGAGTTTAATAAAAATCGTTAAAGCCGTTTTTGAGAAAATCGTAAATAGGTGAAAAATGCATGAAAAAGTATGCTCTTTTGGTTGGCCGATTTTGATGAAGAAGTTGCTGTAACATCTCAGGCATAGACGCTCTAAAAATATAAATTTTCAGTTTTATACAATTTATCGTTTTCGCGTTAGACTTACCACACACAACCACACACACACACACACACAACACCCTTTTTTCTTGACTTGGTTATTTGGACTTATGGAACTCTAAAAAGTATATTTCCGTTGAAAACTGGAATTCGAAAAATATTGAGGATGTATAGTCGACTGTCGAGACGATAAAGTGAATAATCAGGATCAGTCTTTTCTAAATTTTAATTGCCGACGTTTCGGCTCAAGCTTGTGAGCATCATCAGGCACTACGAGCCATGTCCAAGCATAAACATCGATCATTTCTTCTAAAATCCGCTCCTATTTTTATTCCCACTTCATTTCCAACAATTTTAATCATTTAATGTAACAAAAATTCCTCCAACTTGAAATCATCCATCCGCCTTAAAAATCACTCTCAACTTAATATCAAAGAAACGATTTTCTTTATTGGTGAATAATCAGGTGATTTTTTTTTTAAATCTAAATATTTATTTGCCGACGTTTCGGCTCAAGCTTGTGAGCCATCATCAGGGCACTACTGAGCCATGTCCAAGCATAAACATCGCTCATTTTCCTTCTAAAATGCCGCTCCTATTCCTTATTCCCCCACTTCATTTCTAACAATTTTAACCATTTTAATGTTAACAAAAAATTCCTCTCAAAACTTGAAATCATCCAATTCCGCCTTAAAAAAATCACTCCTCAACTTAAATATCAAAGAAACGATTTTCCTTTTATTGGTGGAATAATCAGGAGTCAGTCTTTTTATTTAAATCTAAATATTTTTAATTTTGCCGACGTTTCGCTCAAGCTTGTTAGCCTTCATCAGGAATTACTGAGCCATGACCAAGCATAAACTGGGTTTCATAATGGACGATAATGGAATTCGAAAATTTTCATGATATGAATAATTTTCCGTACTATATATTCCATATATAGGTAAGTGAAAGTAACAAACAATGTTTATATAATAACGCGTTTATCTTGTTTCTCGAGTAGATTGGATTTATGTTTGGCTTTTGAAAGGTTTAAATGAAATTATTTCCTTCCCATTCGAAACAAGAGAGCTCAATGACAGACAGTTCAAAGATAGAAACTTAAAGGGAAACAATAGAGATTACAATCCGAGCCCCTTGTGAATGGGAAGCTCTTAATTCATCCCAACAACTTGCGACAGATAACGTTCTCCTTAGTATCTTAATTAATTTGCATTATAAATACATTATAAAATAATTATTTTGTTGGAAATGAAACCGATAATCAAGTCTGACAAGTTATTGTTTGTTATTGTGGGATTTGAGTTTATCATAAACCATTATCATTAGAATCTAACATGTTTGTGTTTTGAAAATAAATTAATTATTTTTTGTTGAGTTATCCTAAATTTTTTAAAACTTTTCCGTGGCATGACAGGCAGTGTAAGCCCTGGGCCTCGCGGTGTAATCTCCTGGGAGGTTACACTCACGTTTCGTGATGTATTTTCTAGTGTAGGGTTATCACTCCCTACGCCTAATTTTGTGAGTGACCACCATTTGGCTGACGGGTTTCACATACCCGGGAGAGTCTGTGAGTGAATCCCCGTATAATTATATTCTTATAAAAGCCCCGTTGGGACTGGGATTCGAACTCACAACTTTACCATGATAGACTAGCGCGCTAGCCACTTAGCCACGGGCTTCCCTCCTAAAATCTGATGTTAATTAATTCTATTGATCTTACATCTTACAGTTATAGCTAATGCTAACATTTCAGGTCCTTAAATGTCTCGTTTTGTATCAATTTTCGATAATTATTTACCTATTTTCTTTACTATTTAGATAATATGTTTTGAGAATAAATATCCTTATTATCTTGTTACTTTTTTTTATTTTTATTTGATTACAAAATTAACAGAATTAGAGAGATTTTTTCAATCCATATTTTTAGCCGCTAAGCTGACTGAATGGGTGTGATACTGAAATTTTCAACCAGAAAAATATTTCATATATGGTTTTGTAACCAGGAAAGAATAGAGCATAATTAATAAAAAAACAAAAAACAATTAAATAAAAAATGTAAGGGAAATTGGACGATTTCAATTGGTTCTACTACTATTTACATAATGTATGCTGAAGACTTTAGGTAGGTTCCATCAAACATATTAGGGGTACTCACTACGTTTGCTATAGCATGCTATTTGTGTTATTTTGCTAAACTGGTCGAGTTTCTACAGTTATTTCCTGTATAAAATTGATGGGTTTAGCACAAATAGCATGCTATAGCAAACGTAGTGAGTACCCCTATTAGTAACATTATGTTGTAAATGTCTAAATACATATATCATATGATATGTAATTTATGGAGAGTATAAAAATATAAAGTTATAATTTTCTGCAATTTTATTCCTATTTTCCTAGTCCGCATATATTGAAATGTAAAACTTCAATTTTTTTTTTTTTTTTTTTACTTTTTTATATTTCTCGATCGATTACAACGGTTCATAATTTAAAACAAAAAATAAACTGGAAAATGACCCGACATTAAAACCACGCCATGATAAAAAAATAATATATGAAAACCTAAATCCGAAATAGAAAAAGCAAGATAAATTAACTAATAATTTTTTTTTTAAATAGATTTTTTGCTATTTACAACTGTATAATGATATACATCTAGCAAATGAGATACAAGATACAAATGCCATGATTCACTTGTGAGATAGTACCCATGGCAGCTTCCCCAAAAACTATGTTAAACTAGAAGGTCTCGGGCCATCTTCTTTTCAGACGCCTCGGAGGATTATCAGGATTGTAGAGGAACCAAGGATTGAAACTAGTGGATTAGGATAGGAATGGAGTTTGTCATGAAAGGAGTTTACTTGGTTTGCGCTAATTCAGCAACATAGGGAACGTTAAGGTCTTTATGATGAGCTTATTTGTGACAAAATAAGAGCATAGGGGATTTTCGAAGGATTTTTGATTGTAAGAATTGGAGACGGGAAGAATTGGATGGTTTAGTAGAGCCCCAAATCTCTACTCCGTAAAGTCCATATCGTTCTTATGATAGTCATGTTGATGAGCCTTTTGTTCTTGAGTGGAAGATTTGAGCGGTTGTTCAGTAAGTGTTGAAGTAGTCGAAAACGTCGCGCAGTTTCTTGTCTTTTCAGTCTTGTAATAAGGGTTCCAAGTTAGTCGTTTGTCCAGGTGCAGTCCTAGGTATTGGATCTGTTCAACCGGGACAAGAGGAGTGTTATTGAAGGATACTGTTGGGCAGGATGTCATAGGTTTACGACGAAGGGTAAAGGTTGTTTGCTTGGATTTATGGGAATTTATTTTTATTCTCCAATTCTGACACCATACTTCAAGGTCTCGGATGTGGGATTGAAGAGTTTGGGAGGCAAAAGTTGGATCTTTGTTGACTGATAACACACAAGTGTCATCAGCATAGGTAGAAAGGAAAGTGTTAGGACGGGTGGGATATCAGCTGTATAAACTGTTTAAAGGATGGGTTATAAAATACTGCCTAACTAATAATTTAAAAACATAAATGGAAGATTTATATATAGAATGCATATATATTAAAAGTTATGCACATAAATTATAATGAAAATAATTATATATTCACAATTCCTAATTAGTTTCGATTTTACCCCATTTATAATTTATTATATTAAAAATAAATCCCAGTTGGAGCTTTTTTATTTTAGCTCTTGCATAATTAACGAATTATTTAAATTTCAGAACATGTTTTCTGTTGCACCCGTTCTTTTTTCCTAAAATTCCTAACCCGTTTTTTGCGAAAAGTTAAAAAAGTATTCATTGCTAATTATGTATTAGTAAGAAATAAAACATTATTTCAAATATAGACCCATGGAAATTATGTTTCTTGACTTAGTGCTAGTTCCAATTCAAAAACCATTAACCGAGCTATATAGAGATATGAGAAACGAATACTTCTGCGAACGTCATATTTCTTTTTGAGATTATGATAAAGTTGAATGATTAATGACTAAAAATAGCGATGGTAGGAAACTTTTTTTTTTTTTATTAACCCTAAAAACCATCCTTAGATAAGACATTCCTTTTTTACTTTGTCGTGTAGACCCAAAATTGTTAAAATCTGTAATGTATCGAGAATACTGAAAGTAAGTAAAACCATTTTAATAATAAAATAATTAATAATAATAATTAGCCTTTGCCGGCAAAACGTTTAAGGATCACTTCCTTTATATATAAACTAGGTGCTCTTAGCACTTACAAAACCTTAGCTTATTTGTCTCCCATTACCTGGTCGAGGTCGCACCATATGTGTCCCACGCTGATGTCCCACGTGCAAATCAGAGCGACAGACAAGTTAATCCACAGAAAGATTTGGTAGTCCAGTTACATATAGAAGAGCAAAGTTTGAAGGAGAGGTCGGAGGTCGAGCCACGCACAGTGAGCAAAAACCAATTTAAGTGATAAAAGTCAAGTCAAAAGTTTGGAATTTTCCAGTACTTCACCTTATTATTAGTTAACAAGACCCTTAATACTAATATTTCCCGCCATACCGTGTTTACAAATAAATAGTAAATGAGTGAATTACTCCTGTTCACACAAGTGCCTAATAACCGGCAGTGGGATTATCTTTATTCGATAGTCATTTATTGTGTTCAAGGTGTATTTAGAGCAAAATCCTTTTGCTTTTATTTAACAATGGACATTGCTGAGACAGGTAAGACAATATATTTCCAAACTCGTTATTGAATATACATTGCAACCTCACCTGTAGAGTTAATTTAACAATTTGTAAATTTGTATAATAACTATTCAACTATTTGTATAATAACCCTATTCAATAACGAAAAACTATATAACCACCAAGTTACCCCAAGGATTTGTTTGTAGGATTCGTTTCATCAATCATTCATGTCTTTAGATATTACAATGAATTTTGGCGATTTTTTGCTTTTAGCTTGATACATAATTTTTTGTAGTCCCAAAATCACTCCGAATCAAAAGTTTTACAATCTATAATTCCAAGAATAAAATATATAAAATACACCTATTAGCAGGTTTTAGCAAATCCGAGCCATAATAAGATTTTTGTATTATTTTTCCCTTATTCTGGGACTTCAAACGTGAAATGTAGGGAAGTTTTAGATTTTAGCAAATAAATTTGAACTTTGACCACTGTGCGCTCGCCAATCGCGTCAAAAAATTACTTAGTTTTTTATCATTTTTCAATATTTTTTTTCATAATCTGGGACCCCAAAGGTTAAATATACACAAGTTCCAGAATTTTGTCCACTTAAATCGGTCATATTTTCCACTGTGCCACGGGAGAATCCAGCGGCTAAGTCCTAATGTAGGTGCCCTTTTAATATAATACTAGTGGATCCAAGTTGAAATGAGGCGTCGTGTTTATGATTAAAAATTTTTCTGTCTGACTGATTTTGAGTTTATCGGCTTGGAAGTTTTGGTTTATCGTAGCGAAAAGAGCTATTAGCAAACAAATATATTTATTTTATAACGTGTATTCATTATTATATCTAATAATCGGCAGAAATGAAAAACATTTATCAAAATATGTTTAGTTTATTTGTTTGTTGTTTTAACGTGAACCATAGGTAACGGAAACTTTAATTTTTCCATATAAAGAAAACTTGATTTCTATGTATGTATTCAAAAAC
This sequence comes from Piezodorus guildinii, assembly GCA_023052935.1. Classification (NCBI taxonomy): domain Eukaryota; kingdom Metazoa; phylum Arthropoda; class Insecta; order Hemiptera; family Pentatomidae; genus Piezodorus; species Piezodorus guildinii. The sequence continues at coordinate 26,705,014 of CM041296.1, read as the reverse complement.
TACAGAAATAACAACAGTTTCTATTTTATTTGATTATTAATATTTTATGTTTTAAATGGATTGTTTAAATTACATTTTAAAAGTTAAATTAAGTTTCCAGAGGCCATGACTTGATAAACACTCAAGTGATCTAGAAAATGCCCAGAAAAGCTCTTGTGCTCCTAACTCGTATATACGTATATACAACGCAATATTCAGAACAACTAAATTCCCTTTAAAATGGAAATACTCATAAATAACAATGATCCACAAAGCGAACAAAAACAAAGACACCCCTTCCACATATAGATCGATCAGCCTTCTCTCTATTTCTTCTAAATATTCAATTTGTTCAAAAACTCTACACAAGACTTTTTTGAGACACTTAAGAAAAATAACACAATACCCGACCATCAATTTGGATTCCCCACACAACACTCAACCACCCATCAACTACATAGAGTGACTGACTACATTGCATCAGCATTAGAGCAGAAATCGTATGCAACAGGAGAATTTCTGGATGTCGCTCAAGCATTCGATCGGGTCTGGCATCAGGGGCTTCTTTTCAAAATAAAGACTATACTCTCTCCTAAACAATATCTTATCCTTCAGTCATTTCTTAGCGATAGACTTTTCTCTTTCTGTCAGAGCACAGAAATCTCTTCAATTAGACCAGTCTTGGCAGGAGTATCTCAAGGGTCGGTTCTAGCACCACTACTTTACGTAATATACACACACGACATGCCAATCACCTCCGAAACTCTAACATCGACGTACGCATATGATACATCAATCGTAACAAAACATCATAATCCTACGCACGCCTAACAGACATTACAACACCCCCTAACAATCCCATGACTGGTGCAAACTTTGGAAAATTCGAATTAACCAAGACAAAATCCTGACATATTACTTTCTCTCTTCGACATAACTCTAACAATTTAACAGAACAATGACATGGGGACCACACACCAAGAACAAACAGATAACGCTAAACAAAAGACTAAAACTATTATGCTCACTACTCTCAAGACGTTCAAAACTAAAACTTAAAAATAAACTAAACACTTACACTTACCTACTGAAGCCCATTTGGACTTACGCCTCACAGATATACGGGACTGCTAAAAAGACCCAAATACGTTAAGTTCAAATTTTTCAATCTCATACTTTTAGAACTATTACAAACTCACTATGGTACGTTAGCAACACTACTTTACATACAGACCTTCACATGCCAACAGTCAACGAACAGATTCGGACCCTCTACAAACGTTTTCACAAAAACTTACACGGACATACCAGCTCACTAATACAAAACATGACCACTACTAACATGCCCCACAACACTCGCAGAAGGCTGAAAAGAAGTTAGATTTGGGACCTCCTAGCATAGATGCCAATTAAGACACACGCCAAGGAGAGGTACCGCTGGGCATCCTCTCTCCATCATACCTTCCAAGCCACTTCACCATTATTCAGCTATCCCATTCACTGCTTGTCAACTACATGACAGTGCGAAGATTTAAAAAAATAAAATAATAATATTAAAAAAGAAAATTCCAGAGGATTCCCATTTAGTTTACAGTGAAACATCAGTTTTCACGAAATAGTATTAAATTTGTAATAATTAATAGCAATGTTAGTTTATAGATTTATAACAACTTACCATTTATGTTAACAACAACGGTTAACGAAAATTCGGTACATAATATTGTTTCTAAAATCTTGCGTACTGATTGGAAGAATATGATTTGCACGATCCTTTACGACTGTTTAACGACGAAGGACGACATTTAATCTCCCTCTTTCCCAATAAATAAGGTAAATAAGTTTATGGGCTTAAAACAACTTTATATTAACTTGTAAAATTTATTTTATTGTTTATTAACTTTTCTAAAATCATGCGCTTTCCAACGGTATATTATACGTCTACGTTACAACATATATTTTAAGAATAATTGTTTGATGACTTGGTTACAGAAAACTTATTTTTGAATGTGTGATTTAATAAAAAAAAAAAAATCTGGTGCGGGCAACACACGACTTTCACTTACCTTCGTTTTTAGAATCAATTAAAGATTTTTCAAATACAGTGAGAGATAAAAAAATGAGTGAAACCATTGAAGGATTAATTAAATGGAATTTCCATAGGAACATGTGTTTTATAAAAAAATCTACTATATTATTATCTAAAATAATCACTTAGTTTTATCGACTTTTCATCACTCTCTATTAACTTTTAAAAGCTCGTGTTTGAGATAATATTTTTTCTAAAATCTCAAGCTTTCCAACGGTATATCATACATGTATATTACTGTTCTTATGTTCAAAAACAAAAAATATATTTTTTCAGTTTTCTCCTTTAGTTGTTTTTCAAATTCGCTCAACATGCATATTTAGCTTTTATTTATCAATACTAACAAGATAATATGGTTATTTTTATGGAATATGCAAAATTAAAGGTACTTTAGAGAAAGAAAATTTAAAATATCGGCATTTAAGCCCTGTCAAACCATTTTAATCAGAATGAAACCTAAATGATATTAAAGCCCATTAAATTTTAGATCGATATAGCGAGTTAAAACAAAATCGTCGGAACCGTTTTCGAGAAAATCGAAAAAAGGTGCAAAATGCATAGTATAAAGTAGCTCTTCTGGTAAGCCGATTTTGATGAAAAAGATTTTGTATCGTCTCGGGCGTATATTTGTCTTAAATATGAACTTTCAGTTTCATAGAACTTACCGTTTCCGCTCGGGAGTTACCACACACACCTTTTTGCGGGACTTGGTTATTTGGACTCATGGGACCCTACAATGTGTATTTCCGTTGAAAACTGGAATTCGAAAATTTTCACGTTCGCTATACTTTCTCTTACTGTATATAGTAAGTAAAAGTAATTAAGTTTTTGGAAGAAGTTAATCAGCCCAAATATCTAACTTTAATTTTATGCTGGATCTTCTGTTGATTGGAATATATGTTTATATTACTTATTTTTCACGTTTAATGAAAAGCTAAATTGCAAAAGGTTTAACTTATAAACCTTCAGGAAAGAATACCCAAAATGATGGTGAAATCCGTATCAAAATCCGTCTTGTAGGTTAAAGGGAGTTAGCGGAAACCAAAATCGTGTTATATTATTTATATTTTACATAAATATATAAAAGATTATGTGGCAGGCGTTAATAAACCTTCAGTATTCTCAATAGAATGAATCTTAAGTATAAATAGATGAGAAAGATGGTTGGGGGTGCGGTCATAAATTAAAAACACACATTTAAAATAAGTGTTATTTTAATTATGTGCCGACGTTTCGGCCTACAATGTGGGCCTTCATCAGGGCTAAAAGAAACAAGATAACAACCAATGTAATTATAGACTTAATAATGCGTTAGGTATATAATAATAATATGACAGTAATAAATTATGGGAACATAAATAATATTAAATGTAAATTGATAATAAGATGACAATTATAAAGTATGGAAATAAGGTGACAGTTATAAAGTATGGAAATGGAAAACCATTATCAATAAGAAAAAAATACATACGTGACGACGTGAAGGCGTTGCCTACAGGAGTGATGTTTCCCAGTTTAAAAAACGCTCATTGCGTGGAACGGAAAATATGAGAACTAGAATGTCCGTTAGGAAAATTCCAAGAAGCTAAGTTATGTTTACTGATTCGATTGTTAAAAAATAGCCAAAAGTTATTACTTGAGAGTACTTGAGTTATTACTTATGAGTATTTGATAAAATTGTAAGAAATAGTGACGAGGTAAAGATTAAAAGATTTTAAGTAATAACGGATGACGATGATAAATGATGAATGATGATAAGGTAATAACGAATAAATATAAACATAAATAGGCCTCATGCAAAACTGCATAATTACTTAAATATATGTGTAAATTAATTTCATTAATCTTAATTATTTGATTCCCTTTTATGTTGCCTGATCCAATAGTGAATTGACAAACATGGTACCTTTGGAAAGGAACTCCAATGGTTTTGTATTATACAGTATGTACATACCTAAAATATATTAATTAATGGAGTTTCGGAGTCACCGTTGCCGAAAGAAAAGTAACGGCCTAAGTCACAGCAGTAATTTACAACTAAATTAGATGAATAGATAAATATCTTTTTTTTTACCATATTAAAACAAAAGTTATTAATCTTTATCTTCTATAAAAATTAATATATCTGGCACAGATGACCGCGATGTTTTGTGCCATTAAAATTTTAAAAACCAACCAACAAAAGTTATTACAATAGAGAAAAAAAAAATATATATATATATATACATATATATATTTTAGTACGTCAGTCCGATGCCGACTTGTTCAATTTTTCAAATTATATAACAATCAAAGGTAGATCATTCACCGATTCTACTATAACTTCACATACACACAATAAGGTATATGAATAAAAAACTTAAATAATAAACATTAACCACATACTACTACGAAATTGGTACTTTTTTGGAAAATTAGATTGAATCACGACAAGTCAAAATAAATAATGTTCAAACTACGACAAAACTCCTGCCCACCAATTTTTATTGGAAACAACCAAATTCCACAGACCAACTCTGTACATTACCTAGGACTGACACTCGATCGAAGGATGACTTGTGGCTCACATGATAAGAAGAAAAGACAGACTCTCAACCACCGACTGAATGTACTATACTCTCTTTTATCTAAATCATCAAAATTAAAAATTAGACAGAAACATAATGCATACTCATACCTACTTAAACCAATATGGACTTAGAAACAGATTTATCTCTCAACAAAAAAGACTCACATACAAAAACTGCAATCGTTTCAATCAAAAATTTTAAGACTCATGAAGACTGCTCCTTGGTACGTAAACAACAAAACCCTAAATACGGAATTACAAAAACCAAAAATTGACCAACATAAACGAACTCTCTATTATTGGTTTCACAGTAAACTCCGTGGACGCGATAAACTTATTAACAGCATGTCAAAAGCTGAAATGCCAGTTAGAAGAAGGCTGAAGAGAAGCTGGATGAGAGACCTCCTCTGCTAAATTAAAGCCTAGGAAGGGGTGCTTTCCACTTCCCTTCCCCATGTCTAATCTCACTTTTAATATAGCACATTTGTTGATTGCCAGATAGCTTCACACAGGTGTGAATGAGAAAATGTGAAGAAAAAAACAACATAAAAATTCATTGAGGTACAATAGAAACTATAAATAAAATATATAATAAATACTGGTTAATTACACCAGATCAATTTCGAAGGTTTACAAATATTAGGAAGAAAAAGATTTATAAATTAATAAAAGAAAAATTGGAGAAACTTTATTTATAAGAAATACACGAGAAAATATATATACGAGTACTACCTACCAGTGACGAGCCCAATAATAATTTTTTTTATAGTATTACAAAACAACATAAATTTAACTTTGAAAACACTGTAATTTTAGACACATCTCAAAATAATAGAAATAGAAAATTACTAGAAGCGATACACATTACCAAAAATAATAGCAAGACAATAAATTTTAAAACTGATACAAAAAACCTAGGAACACATTACACAGACATCATAAATAAGGTAAAATTTTAAAATAAATGTAACAATAGCCCAAAAACCATAATTAGGGCATATAATTAATAGAAATACAAATAAAAATAAATAAAAAGCCCTAGGATTACATAGGAATACTGGAAAGGTACAAAGTTTAAAATTGGAAAATAATTTTTTTTTTTTTTATCTTTTATTTTTTTTTTATTTATTGAGAAATATTACAATTTTTTACATAATGAACAGTAGTAATAGTGATGTAGTACACATTCCTACAATATATACAAGAAAATAACAATTAATAAAAACAAAAAAACAACAACAAACAAATGAAAACAACAACCAGTAGTAGAGATAAATACAAGTTGGGAAATAAATAAAAATCATACAAGCAAACTTAACTATATAGAATATATACAATCTGCTAAAGGGACCCTAGACTCGGCTGCTCCCTCCACAAGTGGGGAGAGAAGCCGAATCCAAGAGATCCCAGCGCCTCTCACACAGCGCTAGTGGAGGCCGAGCTAGGGCGGAATAGCCACAAACATACAGTACGTGAGTGGAGGATCTGACCAGTGTCAGAACTCCATAATAAATGTATACAAAACGTCGCGAGGCCACTGCCGTTTCAATCTTCGAGGAGGATTGTAGGGATGGGTGGGAAAATAATAGAAACAGTAAGCCAATGAACACCCATGAGGACGAATAGCAGTAAGCTATGGAGTGAAGTAGTGAGTTATATATGAGAAAATGTTTTTAAAAAAAAAAAGATAAACAGTATTAGTGAGTTTTAAATTAATTATGAAAAATTGGTGAAGATAACCTTTCATAGACAAATATTTAAATAAAGTATTTTCATTCAGTAATCAAATTTTGAAAAATTGTTTCAGTATTGAGAATGGGGAAACAACCCCGAAACGTTGATAGATGATGTGAATGGTTATGAAATAAAATAAATAATTAACAAAAGGAAGTTAACGTGTGCTCATTCAAGTGTTAATATTTTTTTTTTGAGAGGGATTCGCATTTTAATGAGTAATTATAATTTTTGATAAATTATCTTCACAATATAGTTGTAGCTCAGGATCCGTGGTATGAACTATGGGATCAAGAAATAATAGATGCAGACCGTTTGGCCACATTTACTGCCTTGACGGATATACAACAAAGTTGCTTTATAAGCGCATTGCCTAGCAACACAGAGGACCAAATAATTTGAAAACCAAAAAATTACGAGTTCGAAACTCGGTCCTGTGGTGGCCTTTTATTTCAGCTTTTATTACCCCGTCCTCACCCCCTGGCCCGAGAAACCCCGTATAGTTCTCAAAGGCGAGGTCGGGGAGAACAGAAAAAAAAAATGTTTCGAATCACACGATTCACAATAACACACAAATCCCAACCGCAAATTCTTACATGCACGAAAAATATAACACGTTTCATCTTCCTCTCTGTTACCAGGCCGACCACAAAGAAGGCTTAGAAGAAGATGGCCGAGATATCTACATAACTAACAACAATTGATAATAATTCAAGACGCTGGTCAAGAAAAACATATTACTTCACATTCACAAAAAAAAAAAAAAAAAAAAAGAAATAAAAGAAAAAAAGAAATGATATACAACAAAAGACATTTTTAAACGAAAACACTAACAACTGAAATTTATACCTGACCAGCAAGATGCCGGAGGGCTAAATGACTAGCAACTTCGACAAAGGGAAAAAAAAAGTTTTTGAGAGCGGAGGTGGAATGTTTAACGTACTTTCCAACATTAGTCAAGCTCAAAAATTTTTTTTTTACAAATGGAATATTGTTACTAATAATTATTTAGTGTATGTTATAATACTTTATTTAAACCATAATCTATCTTTTCTTTCAATATTTTTTTAGGAAGCTTCTTTTAATATTTCAAATTCAACAAAAAAAAAGCACTCTTTAACTTCCTTTTCTTACAATTTTATTTTTTTTCACTATCTATGATATTGTTTTTCTACGTTTCGGGGTTCTGTCCCCATTATAAATACTTTTTTTTTTATATCACTTTGCAACACACACACATTTTATTATATATCTAGCTTACTGCTATTCGTCCTATTTGATGTCTATTGGCTAACTCATAGGCTAGTGTGTGTTAAAAAGTGATATTAAAAAAAAAGTCTTGATAATGGGGTCAGAACCCCGAAACGTAGAAAAACAATGTCATTGATAGTGAAGAAAAATAAATTCGTAAGAAAAGGAAGTTGATGAGTGCTTTTTTGAATGTGAAATAATCTATTTATGTTTATCTCGGTGGTATGTTTGGTGTAGTAAGAAATTAATCTCTTATCCCATATTGTCCTCCCTCAAAGTGCATAGGCCATCTTGACACTGAATAATTTATATAATTTTTATTTTATCCATTATAAGATTATAAGAGAGTTATTTGGAAAATGTTTAAATTTTATGAAAATATTGAAGTCGTACACAAAATCTACAACAGGTAGCAGCACTGGCGCTAAGTCCTGAAGCAATTTATCACGATCTTCTTTTTTCTTGTTCAGTTGGAAGTAACCCCTTGGGGTTCAAGTAAGTTACGGTAATTATTTTATCATTACTCATAAATCCTCTGGAGGTATGGCTGAATATATATTATATTATAAATAATATTATTAAATTGCAAATAAATCGCATTAGGCATAAAATTCCCACATTAAGACTAATGCCAGATATTAATTATTCAGTAAATTAATAGATATATATTATTCTAATTATGGATGCTGAATCCTATTAATTCCGTATGTCAGTTACAGGATTAGTGAATCAGAGATTAGCATTTAAGGCGATTAAGAGGTTAAATATATTGGGACCTTTATTGATTGATTGAGTCTTATTGGAAATTATGGTGGATTACACGATACCAGTCTTATAATTAGAAAAAATCATTCACATTCAATCTTTTACAATTCTTGTAGGAGTAAATATATATCGTTATTTAACAATATAAAGAATTTGTTTTTATGCGTTTTTCTACTAATTCCAAAGGGTGCAAGGACGGATAATGAATAAATCATGAGAATTTTTTCTAGACTCCTTGACCATTTCCTTTTCTTTTTTTTAAAAAAACAAAAAAAAAACTACACTATACTTATTTTTCTCTATTTTTTTAAATTACTTAGCTATGGGCATATATATATATATATATATATATATATATATATATATATATATATATAATGTGAAAAGAATATCTTCTTTTTTTTCATTCTTCCTGGTGCCCTATCCACATATTTATATCTTCTTTTTGGAGAAAAATTCACGAAGCGTTGTTTCCAAGTCGAACCGAAGAAGGTAAGAACGGGAGCCAAGTGGACGGAAGAACGAAAACAGCGAATTTCTGAGCAGATGAAGGATTCTTGAAATGTGCTTCAAAGAAGTCTACCGTAGTGATCTCCAAATGGTCTAATCGAAAAAACAAATACTGATGGAAAACTGAAGATTTTATAAAAATTGTCATATTATATAGGAAGCTGTAATAATTTCCATTGCTATATTGTTTAATCTGAAACGAAATTTTTCAACGAAACTGAATCAAATTTTTTAAACTTGTTTCAACTCTATATTTATTTAATAATTCTTCAATCAAACAGATAAGATGGGTCAAATATTTCGTGTCGAGAAGGGCGTTAGGCAGGAGGATCCGTTACCTCCCTTGTTGTTTATTCTTTTCTTGTAGATGATGTTTAGGTCTCTTGGATGGGAAACCAAGAGGACCAAATAATTTGAAAACCAAACAATTACGAGTTCGAGACTCGGTGCTGTGGAGGGCTTTTATTTCAGCATTTATCCCTCACTCTTACCTCCTAGCCCAAAAACCCCTTATAGCCTTCAAAGGCGAGGTAGAGGAGAAAAAAAAATGTAGATTTTTAAGCAATTTACGTTTTGCAGATGATATTGTACTTTTTGCAAAAAATTCCCGACAATTGCTAAAACACCTTATTTTAGAAGAAGATATTGGTCTATACCCTAATTACAATAAAACAAAACTGATGAATAATGGTTCAAGAGAAGAAATAAAAATGAATAACTTCACACTGGAATACGTGGAGGAATATTTTAACTTGGGACAGTTAGTTTCCTTATCAGACAGAGGTACAAAAGAAGTTTAGAGAAGAATAGCATTTGGCTGGAACAAGTCCTGGTCTCTAACCCTAAAAAGGCAAGTCTTCGATTTTAAGTATTATGCAAGTGGTGACCTATGGCTCTTAAACATGGTCATTGACAAATGCCCAAGAAAGGAAGATCAAGGTGTGTCAGAATAGGATCGAGAGAAGCAAAGTGAAGAAGACGGATAAAATCTGATGCAAGAAGATAAAAGAAGAAAGAGGGCTCAAAGACAAACTATCGCAAATAAGAAAAGGCAAATGGAAATGGCCTGGACACCTCATGCGATGTAAGGTCAAGAGACAAATATAGTCACCGAATGAGGACTACATGAGGACGAGAGGCCGATAAATGAAGAGGTGGAGAGATCCATTTAGGCTTTTGGCAGGACCACTCTGGTGGAAAGCAGCTAGGGATAGAGCTGTGAGAAAGAAATGGTAAAATGTTAAAACCCGCGTCCCAGTAGGACTAGTCGTTCAGGGAACTGTTAAAGACCATTACTCCCAATGGAGGGCCTATGCGAGAAGGCAAATTATTTACAATACAAAATAGAAAATAGTGTAAAAAATTGTTTTATTTTGTTTTTCTTTATAATTGTATGGTTTATAGAAAATGTAATATTTATGCATAAATAAAGGCTATTTTTATTTCATTTTAACTCAAACCGTAGTAAGTGAAAGTCGTTGTTTCCCGCATCAGAATTTCTTATTCGTGAGCTAGAAATATTAGATAGTTTTAAATCTTCAAGAAGAATATTCAAGAGGAATCCATCTTATTTACGAAGATAGACCTAAAATAGACAGGGCTGAATAAGAGGTGCTCGGGACGATGAGCCCATTTGGGAGGGTCATCGATATAGCCGAGGACAGGAGGGGCTAATGAGCCAACTATTTTGTAACGCGAGGCCAGCATTAAAGTTAGCGTGAATGGGGACTCTTAGCAGCGCCGGGATTAATGCTTACCATCAGCCTATCCTAGTCGCTATAGATCCCGTCGGCTCGGATTTCTCCTCTCCCATTATCATTTGCTGTCAGCCATGATATAATACCAGATGCAGGCGCAGGTATCACAGATAAGGAGTCTTAATTGCCTGCGACATTGTATTTATATATTTTTTACTTTCACCAACTTATACATGAAATATATTGTAATAGAAAGTATTGCGATCGTATTCAACGGAAATACGCATTTTAGGGGGTTCTCTGAGTCCAAATAACCAATTGAGACGTTGAGTCCCAAAAAGTATCCACTCTAGGAAATTTTACAGCAAGCACGAAAATCTTTCATTACTATATTATTAAACCAACTCATTTGATGCTTTATGCATTAAAATCTAAAATAGTATGATTTGGGATGATTTTTTTAAAATTTATTTATTTGTTTTAAATTTATATTTTATTTGTTTTATAGAGATTTACAACTGTATTGATTTAATACAAAAACTAAATAGGATTAAAACAAATGATAGTCTAATTTATGGTAGGAGTTGTCTTGGCCATCTTCTTTCAAGCCATCCGGAATAGATATGGAGATGAAATCGCGGATAAGCGGGTTTGAGTGGGCAGAGAGTTTGGAATGAAAGTTGTAGTAATCGGTATCTAAGATTAGTTTTCTGTCGTTTCAATGTTGTATGAGGATTCCATGTCGGAACAAAATTGAATGTGAAATTGGTACCTTATGAAAATTATTGCATTCCTGAACCGCCTTTTTGAAAGACATCAGTGTTCTTTATAGAAAATAAAACAGAGAAAAATAGAAACAATAAAGATTAATATAATATCAAATAGAATCAAGATTAAACTAAATGATGAGAATACAAAACTGTCACATTTTTTTTTTTTTTTTTAAATGTCCTTAGGTACCTTTTGGAAATCATTGTCTCGACTCGCGCGAAAAGGTCTATACGTGGTAATTCAAGTGCAAAAATGAAATTTCATATTTAAGGATGTAATTGATTATTATTATTACACCCGAGATGTTACTGCAATTTTTTCACCGTAATCGGCGAACCAGGAGAAGCACATTATACCAAGCATTTTGCACCTTTTTACGATTATCTAAAAACTGTCCTTAACCATTTTGATTAAACTCGCTATAAGATTGAGAAGTTTCGTGGGATTTATTATTATCTAGTTTTCATTCTGATTGAAATAGTCTAAAAGGGATTAAATAGAGATATTATTTTCTTCCCCCTAAAGTATTGGGTTGTTTCACATGAAATGTCCGTTTTTATAGTTTCTGGAATACATGAAGGATTTTGCAGGTCTCTGTTGTTTTCATCCGAAGGTTTACATATTTAAAGTAAACAGTTACTAATTCTCTATCTTTGTATTATAATCATTAGCTTCCCAATCCATTTCCCACTTTTTAGTATACCTCCAAATATGAACATGGAAACACGTGATTTTCGAGTAATATTTTGGTACGAGTTTAAACTCGGCCATTCAGCAGCTGAGGCCGCTAGAAATATTCGCAAGGCTTTTGGGGAAGGGAGTGTTAATGAACGGACCATTCGCCGTTGGTTTGCTAAGTTTTCAGCTGGAGATACCGACTTGGAAAACTTGCCCCGAGGAAGACCTCCGTCCGTAATAGACAACGATGTCCTCAATCATACAGCAGAAGGAAACCCCGAGCAAACAGTTAAAGAACTCTCAGCACAACTAAATGCAATTGCATCTACCGTTTCCAGACATTTAAAGTGTATTGGGAAAGTAAGAAAGCTCGATACATGGGTACCCCATGATCTCACTGAGCGGCAGCAAGACCCCATGTTTCAAAACACCGTGCAAAAATTGAAAGAACTGGGCTACGAAGTTCTTCCGCACCCACGATATTCTCTCGACTTGTCTCCAACAGACAACCTCGTCAAAGGAAAACTTTTTGAAAATGATGATCAAGTGAAAAGTGCGTTTTCAGATTTTGTTTCACTTCAAAGCTCAGAGTTTTTCAGTTCGGGAATAAAAAAGTTGGTGTCACGTTGGGAAAAATGTGTAGAAAAAGAAGGTAAACACTTATAATAAAATTATCTTGTTTTCATATCGTATTTTTAATAAAAATCCTTTACCTTGAAAACGGACATTTCATGTGACACAACCCAATAGATTAATTTAGGATATTATCACTTATACCTCTGGCACAAACATCGTATTATCCTAGAATCGGAATCAGGAACGGTTGAACCCAGACTTCGTAAATCATACACAGACCTTTTTGAGGGACTTGGTCATGTGGACTCAGGAGGCCCTAAATCGTGAATTCGAAAATGTTCGACATAATACTTTCTCATTACTGCACATAGGTAAGTGAAAGTAATAACTACTAGATGTTGTTTATTTCTTTTATTTTATTTTTTTTAATTTTCTTTCTTTCTTTTAAAGTCTGGCACCCGGGATTACTTTACAAGCTTCGCTAATCCTCCCCCTCCCCACATACTTCCTTATTATCCAGTTCTACCTCACTGGCAGATCCTTCAAAATCAATCATAATAATTCATATTCATCCATTTTTAGTCAGTCTGCTGGTGTCCATCAAGGTAGTATCCTAGGACCTATCCTTTACAGAGTTTATACAGCTGATATCCCAACCCATTCCTAACACCTTCCTTTCTACCTATGCTGATGACACTTGTGTGTTATCAGTCAATACTGATCCAACTATTGCCTCTCAAACTCTCCAATCCCACCCCAGAGACCTTGAAGTATGGTCAGAACTGGAGAATAAAAATAAATTCCAACAAATCGAACCAAATTACCTTTACCCTTCGTCGTAAACCTATGGCATCCTGATCTACTGTTTCCTTCAATAATACTTCTCTTGTCCCGGTTGAACAGATCCGATACCTAGGACTGCACCTTGACAAACGCCTTACTTGGAACCCTCATACAAGACTGAAACGACAAGAAGCTGCACGACGTTTTCGACTACTTCAACACTTACTAGACAAACGTTCTAATCTTCCACGTAACTACAAAAGACTCATCCACATGACTATCATAAGACCGATATGGACTTACGGATTTTAGCTCTGGGGCTCTACTAAACTATCGAATTCTTATCGTATCCAATCCCTACAGTCCAAAATCCTTCGTAAAATCCTCAATGCTCCTTTGTCACCAACACATCATCCATAAATACCTTAATGTTGCATGATTTGGACCGAAGGTATCAATCCTTCCATGACAAACTCCATTCCCACTCTAATCCTTTCGTTTCAAACATTTCTTCCTCTTCAATTCCTGACAATCCTCCGAGGCGTCTTAAAAGGATATGGCTCCGGGACCTTCTGTTTAGAATATTTTTAGAGTTCTCTATTGGGAAGCTTCTCTACATGTGTTTCATGCCTTTTTATATTTCATTCCAATTTACTTGTTGTATTCCATTATACAGTTTTAACTCCAATAAATAAATAAAAAAAAAAAAAAAAAATCATTTAAAAAATCCAATTTTCCTAGAAAATTAATCATTTAATTTGGAGCATTACATTGAAATACTTAGGGTATGCATTAAGGCAGTTTTATACAAATAATATAATCGTTTACCCCTATTACAAAATAAAAGTGTTGAATGAAGTTTTGAGCTATTTTTTTTTGCATAAAACAAAAATATTGTCAGTTCCTGTAAAATTTCCCTGGTTACATATGGGCTCCTAATATTGGCTATTTTGGCCAGTTGGAACAGAGGTAAAGAGGTCGACAATCATATTTTTCATCTTTTATTCCTACCCTATAGAAGGAGAGCAATAAGAAGAGGTGTTGGAGAATATATTATTATAGGAAAGGGATACAGTTTGATATATCCAAAGTCCTCAGGTACAGGGACAGGTAAGGATGGTGAAACGGTACAAATAACAGGATTATAGGGATCTAACAACTGTCAAATATCTTTGTCCTTTCTTACTCCGTATCTGTCATTCCCATCTACCCCTCATTCCTTTATCACTACAACTGTATCCATTCACATCTTATGTTTTTTTTTTTTACATTTTAATAATAAATAATCGATAATTACTTACAATTCGTATAATTGTTTGTGCATTATTCAATGTATTATTTAATTACAAGAATTTTTTTTCATGAACATTCGGAGCGGGCAACACACGATTTTCACTTAAATCGGTAGTTATAATCAATTAAAAAACAAAAAAACAATTCTGTACCAACTATGAAGGCTCTTGGGCTCAGTACATATAGAGATTACTATTTCTAAGCCGCGCAATGGGGTGATTAGGCCTTGATCACGCTCAGCCGCCAGGGTTTTCCCCTAATGATTTGGGTACCTACTTTATAAAGGCTGGGTGTGGCCTCAGGAGGTTTTCCATACCCTATGGGCGCTCGTCCTCTATAAATCAGTTTTTTTCTCAAAAACTTTATATTTCTTTGGCCTAAAAAAATACCTATGTTCCCAAAATTTCACCTTCCTTCTCTAACATTCGCATGTTTTAATGGAGATTATATTATTTTTGTATGAACAATATCCATTAAAAATTAAAAACAAGTATAAAATAGTAAATACATATGCACTGATGCGTACACCCAAATCACATTGAGGCGTTGGATGTCCCATCGAATAGACTCCAATATATTCAAGTACAAGCTTCCACCTTCATCTAGTACTTTCACGGCTGAATCTTATGCTCTTAGCGCAACATTTTATCAAATTATGCAAAGTGAAGAGGAAAACTTTGTTATTTTCACCGATTCCTATCAGCTATGAAGGCACTTGGTGATATGTACTCAACTGACCCAATGATAAAAAAATCTCAACAAAACTCATCAGTGATTAACGACTTATAGAAAAAATTAGCTAATTGTTTGGATCCCATCCATGTGGGGATCAAAGAAAACGAAATCGCTGATCAAGCAGCAAAAGAAGCAGCAATCTCATCGACTCTAGAAGAGATTAATTTTCATCCGACATAAGCAGCTTTCTTAAGACCCAAACTGCAAAGATCTGGGACCATATTTGGGATCAGAAGAATCTAATAAGTTAAAAAGCACCTAAAAAGGTAACCAAAGCATGGCATAGCTCAGATCGAGGGCAACAGGAGGGAAGAAGTAGTAATTACTAGAATGCGAATCGGGCATACACGGCTACACATGAGTTCTTAATAAAAAGAACTACACCACCGAAATGTGATTTATGTGATGTGCAGTTGATGACCGTCCATATCCTAGAGGAACGTCCGTTACACCGAAACCATTTCCAAGAAACAAAAATAGAAAGAAGTGTTGAAGAGTTACTTGGAGATAACACCAATAAATTAGGGAAAACGATCGATATCTAAAAAATCGTATTTTTAAGAAGTTGTAGAAGAAAAATAAATATATTAAAGTACACTAAAGGCCTCATCAGTTGAGTGTCCATAAAAACTCTACCTAACCTAATCCAAATAATTTAACCATATTCAAACCTGTTCTGTTTATAATCTATAAAAATTAAATAGTAAATAAATCAAAACTTTTAAGAGAGGGAAACAAAGAATATGCCCGCTACTTTACAGTATTAGCATAGTATAATTAAAAAAAAAATGTTGGTATTTATGGTTAAACATATAGTATATGTGAGGATTAACCCATAGAGCTTATTGATCTTTAATTAAAAACGGAAAATATAAGAATATTTTTTTTTTCATTATAAGTAAAGGTGAAAAACACATTGTCTACCTCAATGCCCTTTGGATGGTCAGATTATTTTACCTTAAGGGCATTGTTTACAGGATAGTGTGATAAGTTGGAGGAGATTAAAGTACCATCCATCATTAAAATTTTATGAAAGTTCAAAGTGAAAGGAGTAGGGGCTCCTGAGAAATGCATAAACAAGAGGAGATTACTTTGCAACATCTCTTTGATTCATGGGACGGAGAGGAGAGTGCTTGACGACCGACAAAAGTAACAAAAGCTTCTTTTCCTGTTCAACATCGGATACTTGAAATTATGCTCAAGCACCGAGAATCAAAATTGACGATAATGACAAGAAAAATTGTTATAAAACCATAACTTTCAATTACTTCAATTCTTGAAATAGAGTAATAAAAAAATCTAGTGCAAGCAACACATGACTAACCCGGTTGTTTAAATCAATTTAATAACTATTAAATAAACTTAGTTTATGAAAACAGTTTTAAGTTAATTTTAATAAAAATTGTATTCAGTTTTGTTGGAAACATATTATTTATTTATTTATATTAAATTGTTACGTTATAATTATTAGTAATGAATTTATACTCTGTTCGTCATTTATCATTATTAATTTTTAAACTTGTGTATCAGATAATGTTTTTTCTAAAATCTTTATCTTTCCAACGGTATATTATACGTCTATATAACCGTTCTTATTATTAAAAACAATAATTAATAACAAATGTTTGCTCTTTTATCTTTTAGTTGGTTATCAAATTCGTCCACTTATATATTTAAGCTTATTTTCTCAACGTCATTAAGATGAATGATTATCTTTTGAATGTACATAAGTAAAGAAAATTAAAATATCGCATTTAAGCGCTGTCAGACTATTTTTATCAAAATGAAACTACATGATATCAAAGACCATTAAATTTTACATCCATATAGCGAGTTTAATCAAATCGTTAGAGCCATTTTTGATATAATCGTAAAAAGGTGAAAAATGCATGGTATTAAGTGCTCATCTAGTTAGCTGATTTTGATGAAAAAGATTTTGTGAACATCGCGGGCGTATAGTTGCTTTAGTTTATGTTGGTAGTGAGGGTTCAGGATTCACTAGCATATGTAAGTATTGATAGAAATTTTATATATAAATATATATTTGTCGTAAAAATATATATATTTTCAAGAATCATGAGAAAAAATTCAATGGAGTTGTATAGGACTATATTGAATCTTTTTTTAATTGCCTTTGTTCAGATTCATTTATTGACTTTTATATCATTATTAAAACCTCTCTTTACAGCACCTGTAATTTATTTGTTCTGATTTATTGTGAACTTGGCTTTGCTTGAGTTTTTAAATCAAATTTCGTTTTCGGGCTAGACTTACTACAACCACACACATAGACCTTTTTGGGCGACTTGATTATTGGTAGTCAGGGGCCCTAAAATTCTGTGAAAACGGGAATTCGAAAATGTTCACGATCGCAAACTATATTTCATATATAGTAAAAATGTTCAACGGAAATGAAATTCTAGTTTCGTTGGAAAATTGTTTTAGATTAAAAAATGTACGACAATAATAAAATTGTGTAAATTAATAACTTAATTTATGACCTATTCCTCTCTTTAAATTACCGTCTATCTACATTATTACTGTTTAATTTATGTGTTTGTTATGTTAATCGATTCCTATTTTATACCATTTATTTTTTCTAGTATTTAAAATGAAGTTTTTCTAAACACATTCAAATGTTTAATTTTGTGTCGATGGGAGTATACTTTGTTTCCAGTTGAACATCAAACATCTCATGAAATTATTTAAAGAAGAAATAATTAATAACAATGTTAGTATATATATTTATGATAACTTTTCATTTACTTTAGCAACATAAGTATTTTTAGTTTGTAGTATTTTTCTAAAATGTTGCGCGTTGTATGGGAGTATATACCTTACGATACTGTACAGTAGCAACATTGCATCTATCAAACCTCTCTCATATATAAAAAATACAAAAATATTTCAAATTACATATCTTCATAATGATGGAGTTTTGTTGACCGTAGAGAAATTAGATGAGGAAGATGGTTGGGGGTGCGGTCATAAATTAAAAACACACAATTAAAAATAAGCGTTATTTTAATTATTCGCCGACGTTTCGGCCTACAATGTGGGCCTTCATCAGGGCTAAAAGAAACAAGATAACAACCAATGTAATTATAGACTTAATAATGCGTTAGGTATATAATAATAATATGACAGTAATAAATTATGGGAACATAAATAATATTAAATGTAAAATGATAATAAGATGACAATTATAAAGTATGGAAATAAGGTGACAGTTATAAAGTATGGAAATAAACAAAATTAAGATGATAGTTATAAAGTATGGAAGTAGACATAATTGAGATGATAATATTGTAATGAGAATATATAAATAGAGACTAAGTAAATGAAAAAAAAAAATGATAAAGGAAAAATATGTGAACAATTAAAATTTTAAATATTAACAATTTTGAGTTGATATATGACGGTAATATATTAAAAACATAGTTAAGAGTATAGGTAATATATAAAAAAATATAGTCATTACAAAAGAGAAACAGTATGAATAAAAAATAATAATTTAAATTTTAAAATAATGTAATATTAAACTAATAATTATATGTCAGGATATGTAACGGAGAAAGATATGAGTATGGAAAGCCAGAGTACACACCAGAGTACACACACTGACTGGTACACAAAACCGACTTACTCTGGCAGACTATTAAACTTTTATTCCCAACATCCCCATCATCAAAAAATTAACGTTGCTAAAAATCTTATACACCGAAGCCTTTTCCTTTCCGATCCCCTTTTCCACGACATCAACATTAACCGCATAAAGACAATTCTCCTGGCCAATAACTTCCCTACCGTGATCATAAACAAACTTATAAATAACTACAGAAATCAGTCTCAACCTCAATTAACCTCTCTTTCTACTCCATCATCATCACCAACTCCCTTATATAGATCCGTACCTTACATTCCCTCTCTTTCAGAAAAAATTAAAAAAATCATTAAAATCCTTCTATCCAAACCTCAGACTTGCTTTAAAATCCCACTACAAACTCTCCAATATTTACAGCCGACTTAAAGACAGTATACCAACAGACCACCGTTCAAAAATTGTTTATAGAGTCCCTTGCGAAACTCCTAATTGCAACTCTGCCTATATTGGTGAAACCAAAAACCTTCTCAAAGATCGCATCTGCCAGAGTACACACCAGAGTACACACACTGACTGGTACACAAAACCGACTTACTCTGGCAGACTATTAAACTTTTACTCCCAACATCCCCCTCATCAAAAAATTAACGTTGCTAAAAGTCTTATACACCGAAGCCTTTTCCTTTCCGATCCCCGTTTCCACGACATCAACATTAACCGCTACCGCTTCAAAACTTTCAGAACATTCCTTAACCCTTAACCATTCCTTTGATTTTGATAAAACATCCATTCTTGCCACTGTTCCCAACCATGACAAACGACTCATTACAGAATGCATTTACATACAACTAGAACCCCTTCCTGTTAATCAAAAGACTGACAAACATAACTTGTCACTAGCTTATTCCCAAATATTAAATTTAATAAAGCATCCCTAGCTCATTTTTTAAACAACCATCTGATCATCTCTTCATAATTTTATTTTTATTTATTTATTATCAATTTTTTTATTTATATATTTATTTAATTTTCGTACTCCCCTATTTTATTTATTTATTTGTTTACCTACTAGATTACTGTTTATTTATCATTTCCTTCTACAGCTCCTTATCGTCATTCGTTATTACCTTATCATCATTCATCATTTATCATCGTCATCCGTTATTACTTAAAATCTTTTAATCTTTACCTCGTCACTATTTCTTACAATTTTATCAAATACTCATAAGTAATAACTCAAGTACTCTCAAGTAATGACTTTTGGCTATTTTTTAACAATCGAATCAGTAAACATAACTTAGCTTCTTGGAATTTTCCTAACGGACATTCTAGTTCTCATATTTTCCGTTCCACGCAATGAGCGTTTTTTAAACTGGGAAACATCACTTCTGTAGGCAACGCTTGCACGTCGTCACGTAAGTATTTTTTCTTATTGATAAGGGTCTTTTTTCATCGCCCATTTCTTTCTCCCCCTTTCAATACTCATATCTTTCTCCGTTACATATCCTGACATATAATTATTAGTTTAATATTACATTGGTTTTACCAAGCTTAAAAGTTAAATTTTTCTGTATAACTTTTATTTAAGTAAAAATCGTTGGAATTCGGAGCTATTTTCGATTAAATATCGTACCGAAACCAAAGGTTTAGACTGAAGTTGGGAGAGAAAAAGTTTAACGAGGCGGAATTAGCCGCCAACATGGACGAAGCTAATCGTATGGAATTAGGTGTTTCGGACAATTCTAGTGCCTGGGAAGTTGTGACAGGAAGAAAACGAAACAGCGTAGCAGACAGGGATCCTCGGAAACAACAGCGCACGGAGTCTGAGGTACCCATTAGTAATAGTTTCGCAGTACTCTCTAGTGTTAATGAAGAGCAAAGTAATCCATCATCATCTAACTCTAAACCACCTCCTATTTTTGTTTCTGATGTACAAAATTATGCAGCTTTGGTTGCTTATCTTCAAACTAACACGAGCCCTAATTCTTTTTTACTGAAAACAACTTATAAAGGAGTAACTGTATATCCTCAAACTCCAGATGACTACAGGAAACTTGTTAGTTGTCTTAAAAACAGCGGAGCTGAATTTCATACATATCAGCTCCCTGATGACAAAAATCCTAGAATAGTCATTAAAGGGCTACACCACAACACACCCGTTGAAGAGATAAAAAAAGATCTTGAAAACCACGGATACCAGACCGTAGCAATTACCAACGTAATATCACGGTTTAAGCGGCCATTACCAATGTTTTTTATTGATATCACTAAACATTCATTCAATGAAAAGATTTTTGATATAAAAACAATTTTCTATACCAAGGTAGTCATAGAAGAACCTAGAAAGAAAAGAATCCTCCCACAATGCATTAGATGCCAAAAATACGGTCACACCAAGACCTATTGCAACCACGCACCACGGTGCGTAAGGTGTGGACAAGGGCATGAAAGTTCTTCATGCACCAAAACCCGAGATACGCCAGCGAAATGCGCGAATTGCCAAGGGGAGCATCCCGCAAACTATCGAGGGTGCCAAACACTGAAGGATTTGAGATCACAAAGAAATATGGGGAGCCATCAACAACAACGTATTCCACCTTCTCCTTTAAATCCAACAGAATACCCCAATCTTTCGAAATCAACCCCACCAAGAAGTTTTCCTCAGATGCAACAGCAGCAGCAACAACCATCTCAACGGCAAGCTCCCGTGCAGCAGCAGGTATCAGCTCGTCACCAGATAGCAGTGAAACAAGCTACACCCTCGGGACTACAGTCTAACCAATCTACAGAAGGTATGAGGCGGGAAAGTATTCAGCAGCCAACTTCAGCTGATTATATCCCACCACAATTGCACCAGCTACTAAGCGGTCTGAGTAATCTTATCCAGCCTCTTTTTAGCCTTCTACAGCAGCTCGCACAGGTAACACAAGCTATTTGCTCTCCTAATGGCCCGTAATCAGCTGACTGGGGGCTCTTTGTCCATCCTTCTTTGGAACGCGAACGGACTACTACAACATAGGACAGAATTGGACATATACTTACATGAAAAACGTATTGACATTGCACTGATCACAGAAACACACCTTACACCACGATCAAAATTTGGTATTTCAGGTTACTTGACATACAGAACAGACCGTCCGGACAACACAGCACACGGCGGGACTGCTATCCTCATTAAGACACCACTCAAACATAACCTTTTACACTTACCAACTGCACCTGACATTCAAACCACTGGCATTACACTACACACAAAACACCACGTGATAAGTATAGCTTCGGTGTACTGTCCTCCAAGATATGTGCTGACATCTTCGGCGTTTCGCAATTATTTTCAAAACTTAGGACGTTGCTTTATAGCAGGCGGCGATTTTAACGCAAAGCACCAATTTTGGGGGTCACGTCTTTGCACCCCTAGGGGAAGAAATCTGAGGGCTGCCATCCACGAGCTTTCATTAGACACTATATCACCAGACACACCAACCTACTGGCCAACCTCGCAACGGAAAACACCGGACTTACTGGACTTTTTTATTACCAAAGGACTACGTACCATACCTTACTCAATTAAAACGATCTCTTATCTTTGCTCTGATCACTCTGCTCTAAATTTGGTCGTTCTCGACGAACCATGCAATGCGCAAAGGGTGCCCATGCTTATAAATAGCGGATTGGACTGGGATCTATACCGAGAATTTCTTGAAACAAATCTCTCAATACCCATGTCCATCAAAACAGAAGCAGAATTAGAAGATGCGGTGGAAACATTTACTAAATGTGTCCAAAGAGCAGCATGGTCATCATCTCAGAAGATAACATCGAGATTAGATCATCTGCCAAAATACCCTCAATATATAAGGGACTTGATCACAGCAAAGAGAAGAGCTCGTAAGGTATGGCAGACTAACAGACTTCCTTCTGACAGACAAAACTTTAACAGACTGAACAACGAACTTAAACGACAAATACAAAAATTCAATAGAACTAACTATGATTCCTTTTTAAACAACCTATCAACTGACGATGGAAGCTTGTGGAAGCATACCAAGAAATTGTTGAAACATCGACAGGTGTCAGTACCACTGCGAAAAGAAGATGGTTCATGGGCCGTGTCAGATGGAGAAAAATCTGAAATTTTTGCTGATCACCTTTCCTCTGTTTTTATACCACCTACTGACTACCCTAATACAGAACATGAAAACTTAGTTAAAAGTACTCTGGACATTCCACTACAGCTGACACTACCTCCTATATCTTTCACTCCTTCACAAGTCGCACAACAAATCAGACACTTACCTAAAAGAAAAGCCCCAGGTTATGATTTAATAACTGCCGAGGCGCTCCAACTGATGCCCAAGAAAGCTCTGGTGTTCCTCACGACAATATACAATTGCATACTTAGGACAGCTAAATTCCCAATACAGTGGAAATATTCAATCATAAAAATGATACACAAAAAAGACAAAGACATGTACAAACCATCCTCTTATAGGCCTATTAGTCTCCTTCCCATATGTTCTAAACTTTTCGAAAAATTAATTTATTAAAGATTGGTTGACATACTGACTGAGCAAAAAATAATACCTGACCATCAATTCGGTTTTCGCACGTCACACTCAACGACACACCAATTACACAGAGTTACTGACTTCATTGCAGGAGCACTAGAAAAAAAGCAATACGCGACTGGAGTATTTTTGGATGTTGCCCAAGCGTTTGATAAAGTCTGGCACGAGGGGCTTCTCTTTAAACTCAAGAACGTACTACCTTACACATACTATCTTATTATACACTCTTTTCTTTCTGATAGATTTTTCTCTGTTCGGCAGGGCTCAGAAACTTCTTCAATCCGACCAGTCTTTGCAGGAGTACCGCAAGGATCGATACTTGCTCCGCTCCTATACATTGTATACACAAATGACATACCAACTCACCCCACCACATTGACTGCAACTTACGCGGACGATACTGCAATTTTAACTTCAAACGGCGATCCTATACTCGCCTCACTGACTCTACAAAATCACTTGATGATACTACAAAATTGGTACAAGCTATGGAAAATTCGTTTAAATCACGACAAGTCAAAACACGTAACGTTCACACTACGACAAAACACTTGCCCACCAATTTTTATCGACAACAACCAAATTCCTCAGACCAACTCTGTACATTACCTAGGACTGACACTAGATCGAAGGATGACTTGGGGCCCACATGTCAAGATGAAAAGACAGACTCTTAACCACCGACTGAAAGTACTATACTCACTTTTATCTAAATCTTCAAAATTAAAAATTAGACAGAAACTGAATACATACACATACCTTCTTTAGCCAATATGGACTTACGCTTCACAGATTTTTGGTTCAGCGAAAAAGACTCACATACAAAAACTGCAAACATTTCAATCCAAAATTTTAAGACTGATAACGACAGCTTCTTGGTACGTAAACAACAGAACCCTACATACGGACTTACAACAACCAACAGTTGACCAACATATACGAACACTCTATACTCGTTTTCACAGTAAACTTAACGGACACGACAATAGACTGATTAACGACATGTCAATAGCTGAAATGCCAGTCAGAAGAAGGCTAAAGAGAGGCTGGATGAGGGACCTCCTCGGATAAAATAAAGCCATGGAAGGGGTGCTGCTGGGCATTTTCCTTCTTCATGCCTACCATGCCTGGATCTCAATTTATACAGCACATTTGCTGATTGTCAGATACATTCTGACAGGCGTGAATATAGATTTAAAGAGAAAAAAAAAAAAAAATATTACATTATTTTAAAATTTAAATTATTATTTTTTATTTATACTGTTTCTCTTTTGTAATGACTATATTTTTTTATATATTACCTATACTCTTAACTATGTTTTTAATATATTACCGTCATATATCAACTCAAAATTGTTAATATTTAAAATTTTAATTGTTCACATATTTTTCCTTTATCATTTTTTTTTTTCATTTACTTAGTCTCTATTTATATATTCTCATTACAATATTATCATCTCAATTATGTCTACTTCCATACTTTATAACTATCATCTTAATTTTGTTTATTTCCATACTTTATAACTGTCACCTTATTTCCATACTTTATAATTGTCATCTTATTATCATTTTACATTTAATATTATTTATGTTCCCATAATTTATTACTGTCATATTATTATTATATACCTAACGCATTATTAAGTCTATAATTACATTGGTTGTTATCTTGTTTCTTTTAGCCCTGATGAAGGCCCACATTGTAGGCCGAAACGTCGGCGAATAATTAAAATAACGCTTATTTTTAATTGTGTGTTTTTAATTTATGACCGCACCCCCAACCATCTTCCTTATCCACATATCTTCATAAGTTAATGGACTTAAAAACACTTTCTATTAACTTAAAAATTGAATTTTCCGTACTAAATAAAAACTTTATTGCAATGTACTTGCCAACGGTTTAACTATACTTAATACCACTCTTATTTGAGGAACAACTTTTTGATGCCTTGATTAAAGAAAATTTAATTTTGTTATCTAAAGAAAAACTTTGTTGCAATGTATTTAATTCCTTGAGGAAAGAATACAATGGTGAAAACCATAGCGAATTCCGTTCCGTGGCTTAAAAAGAGTTTGCGGAAACCAAGAATAACGTTATCATTTCATATATATATATATATATATATATATATATATATATATATATATATATATTTAATTTATGATTTTATTCATCCATTTTTAGTCAGTTTGCTGTTGTTTCTCAAGGTAGTATCCTAGGACCCATTCTTTACACATTTTATGCAGCTAACACTTCCTAACACTTTCCTTTTTACCTATACTGATGACACTTGTGTGTTATCAGTCAATACTGATCGAAATATTGCCTCTGAAACTCTCCAATACTTAGAATTAAAATAAATTCAAACAAATCCCACCAAATTACCTTTGCCCTTCGTCGTAAACCTATCACTTCCTGCCCTACAGTGTCCTTCAATAACATTCCACTAGTTCCTGTTCCACAGATCCGATATCTTGCACTCCATCTTGACAAACGCCTTGCTTGGAACCCTCATATGATACTGAAACAAGAAACTTCTCGACGTTTTCGACCACTCCAACACTATCTAGACAAGGGTTCCAATCTTCCACTTAACTACAAAAGACTCATCTACATGAATATCATACGTCCTATATGGACTTACGGAGTAAGGCTTTGGGGATCTACTAAATAAAAAAAAATTCTTCCCGTATCCAATCTCTACAATCCAAAATCCTTCGTAAAATCCTCAATGCTCCTTAATTTGTAACTAATAAACTGATCAATAAAGACCTTAATGTTCCGTATGTTGCTGATTTGGCCCGATCCAGATATCATTCCTTTCATGACAAACTCCATATCCACTCTAATCCTCTAGTTTCAATACTTCTTCCACTCCAATTCCTGATAATCTTCCGAGGCGTCTGAAAAGAAATTGCCTCGAGTCCTTCTATTTTAGATAAATGCTGCCGATGGGTAGCTTCTCCACATGTCTATTTTCTTTTAGCCTTTTTACTAGATGTGTTGCACAATACAGTTGTACATATTAATAAATAATTTAAAAAAAAGCTTATGATTTTATAATTTTCAAATAATATTATTGTTGGAACTTAAGAAATGAATATTAATTATTGATGACCTGACTGAAGGTAAATTATAAAGGTATATTCATTGTAAGAGAGGACCAATCAGTACTAAAGGTTTCAGATTAAATTAAATTAATTCTGAATCTAGTTCTCACTTCTATAGAGTTCCTTATGAGGTAATTCTGTTAAAATATTGTAAATGAATCAATTGGGTTAGTGTGAAAGGGCTTAGAGATGTGATCTATCGAGGATAGATGGTCGGCCATGCTTCGGATTACTTCCCAACTCTCAATGAAAGGAATAATTAATGGTCCTAGCTGAACACTTACACAGGGAGGCCTCTAGCAACTTATGCGCGCATTCACTTATCAAAAGCGGGAAATAATTATTAATAAGGTGAATTATTCATCTGAGTTACTTGTTTAATCTTAATTTAGTTAACATTTCTGGGACGAAAGCATATAGATTACTGCATATTATCACTACTTCTACTTTTTTCGACACAATTCCAAGATACCAGTAACAAGCCTGTGTTCTTAATCACAATAAATGTCAGTATTACCAGGAAAGAAGAAACAATGTGAATAACTAAAATTAAGGAAACCACCGAGGATGATTTGGTACTCAACTCTAAAAAAAACACATAAATAAAAAAAATCCGGTGCACGCAACACACGACTTTCACTTACCTCCATTATTTATATCAATTCAAGAATTTTCAAACAATTGTTAAAGAATTATTTAAATTGGATTTAAATAGAAACATGTGCTTTATTAAATAATTTCTTATATGATTATCTGCAATAATCAGTTTGTTTTATCGGCTTTTCATCACTCTCCGTTAACTTTCACAATAGTATGTATAAGATAATATTTTTTCTAAAATCTTTAGCATTCCAACGGTATATCATAGATGTATATTACTGTTTTTAAGTTCAAAAAAAAAAAAGGTATTTAAAAAACATTTTTGCAGTTTACTTGTTTATTTGGATATCAATTTTGTTCAAATTATATATTTACTTGTTTTTTTAAATTTGCTAATCAGATGATATGGTTAATTTAATAAAAACTACAAAATTAAAGATACTTTAGAGGAAGAAATTTTGAAATTTCGGCATTTAAGCCCTGTCAGACTATTTCAATTCGAATGAAACCTACATGATATTAAAGCTCGTCTAATTTTAAATCGAGATAGCGAGTTTAATCAAAATCTTTTGAGCCATTATTGAGAAAATCGTAAATAGGTGCAAAATGCATGGTATAAAGTTGCTGTAACATCTCGGACCTATAATTGTCTTAAATATGAAATTTCTGTTTCATAGGACTTTTCGTTTTAAGTGAAAGTAAAAAGGTAGATGGTACAGCTTGAACAGGAAAACGTTCAAAGTGGAAATAATAAATTTCGGCGGCCAGAAATGGAAAAACCACTTCTAAAACTTCGAGGAGAGAAAAAGTTATATTATGTAGGCTTAGAATTGGACTCTGCTAATTTCCACGTAAGTACCTTCTAAGAAGCCTAGAAGAACCAACCTGTGAAAAATACTCAAATATGCTATAAACTTGCCCGTTCCAGTGCATTGTGGAATTCGATTCCTTCCAATAAACGTCGTGCTAGATCCCTTATCCACAAAATATCTTCTGCCAATTTTTTTTTTAAAATTAATATTTTATACATATAAATCCGTTTCTATCCCTCTTTTACCCTTGTAAATAATTAAACCCATAAATAATTAAGTCTATATATCGTATTTTAGCCAGATATGTTATCTTTTTTTATAACAGTTAAGTTATTTTTGAGAGGGTAAGTCCCAGAATAAAGTAATTTTTTATTCTGAAACGAGATTTATTTTTAAGAGTCCTGAAAAGCCGTGACAATAAATTAATGAAGAAGTTAAATATATTTTATACTTAAGAAGACAACGTATTTTATAAAATTATAAGAATATTTACCTTAGAATGTTAGTAATCCAAGTAAACTAAGATTCATTATAAGATAACAAAAAAATTCTAAATAGCCGAAAAAGATAAAAAATAAGGCTGTAAATCAAATTTAACACTTTTTATAAACAATGCACAACGTTTCGGTTATTATGCATATTCATATATGCCATATTTTTGAAATTTAATTTTATTTATTTATTTATTATCATTAATTTTTATTTAATGCATTTTCAATGTTTTATGTTCTGAAATGATTACATAAAGGACATTATAATTTTGTACTTTCAGATAAAAAGTTATTTTTGCACCTGAAGATGACATAAGAGCCGAAACGTGCATTGTTTAATAAAAAGTGATGAAGCAGTGTTAGAGCCTTCAAATTTTTATTAAATCTTGACCTTTATCTAAAATGATCAACCCTAAATAAAAAAAAATATATATATATATTTTTTTTTTTGAGCTTAAAAAATCCTTGAACCTTCGTTTTGAAGTAATCGAATTGAAGTAATTTACTGATGAAAAGAAAAGTAAGATTAAAAAAAAAATGCAACTTGGGCTGTGTGCTTTGAAATGAATTGACCTATATATACCCTTTCCTATATTATTAAAAAAAAATCCTATCTTTCTAATAAATCAACACACTTTTTTTTTTTAATCTAGTAAATGTATTTTATTATAGTTAAATCTATCATCTTTATTTTTAGGTACAGTTCCTTAAATAAAAAATAAAAATTTATGTTCTGCGACATTTTATTCAGTTCATGAATGTGTTATCAAACGTATATTGTTTAATCATTTTTTGTTAGTAACAGTATATTTTAGTGTTGAAAACAGATTTTTTTATATAAATTTTATATCTTTTATATGAACCAATTAGATTTATATAAACATCACCGGTAACAAGAGTAGTGTTATTATGCTGAAATGAATCCGGCTTTTGTATTTTTTTCTACAAGTAATTTTTAATATATAGTTTTTTTTTTTTTTTTTATCCAAATGACCGTCAAGATTTGAATCCAAATCCAATATGGTCAGATTTTAATATAGTTATGCTTGTTATAAATGACCATTTGATTTGAAGAAAAAATAGAAAATAAAAAAAAACAAGAATATATATATATATATATATATATATATATATATATATATATATATATATTATATATATATATATATATATATAGGAATCATGCCAGAAAAATGTGCCGCAGTGTATCCTCTCTCCATTATGCCTATCACGCCAGAATATCACAACCTTCCTCAAATTCACTGATTGTCAACACTGATTGACAAGTGTGAAAAGGAAATTTAAAGATGAAAAAAAATTAATATGAATTATTATATCTAATAATTTATGCGCCTTCATATATAATCTTTACTGTTTGGCAATACCAGCAGGTGATGCGGGTCAGGTGTCATGGTGCGCCTTTTGGAAGAATTATATTAAATAGTATAATACATCATTTGCCTTTATTCGCAATATACATTATATGAAAAATGACATTTATTTGTGGCTAACAGTATCTAGGAATAAAATACAATACTATTTACTTATCACAGTAACTATTTAATATGATTGGCTGCATAGAGAACTTTAATATCAGAGAAGAGGTACAGAAAAAAGAAAAGAAAAAAAAAAAGCTCTCGTATTTAGTGTAATGGTCCATAGTTAAACTAACAGTGAATTTTTCTCGTATCCCGATTTTAAGTACTACTTAAATGCCATTATGCTCCTATATCTGGTACCTATCTACTTCACAATATTACATTTTTAATGGGTATGTCAGTAAACAAGCTTTCAAATAATTCCAATATTTTTTTTAAAACATATTTATTGATATTTACAACTGTATTAAATAAAAATACATCTAGTAAATGTGATGGTAATATACAAAACTGTCATGAAAAACATGTAGAGACACTACCCAGTGGCAGCACTCTAAAAATATTTTAAACTAGAAGGTCCCGGGGCCATTTCCTTTTCAGGCGCCTCGGAGGATTATCCGGAATTGAAGAGGAAGAAAGGATTGAAACTATTGGGTTAGAGTGAGAATGGAGTTTGTCATGAAAGGATTGATACCTGGTCCGGGTCAAATCAGTAACATAGGGAACATTAAGGTCTTTATGGATAAGTTTATTCGTGACATAGTAAGGAGCATTGAGGATTTTACGAAGGATTTTGGATTGTAAGGATTGGATGCGGGAAGAATTTGATGGTTTAGTAGAGCCCCAAAGCTCTACTCCGTAAGTCCAGATTGGTCTTATAATAGTCATGTAGATGAGCCTTTTGTAGTTAAGAGGAAGGTTTGATCGTTTGTCTAGTAAGTGTTGAAGTAGCCTAAAGCAGCGAGCAGTTTCTTGTCGTTTTAGTCGTGTATGTGGATTCCAAGTTAGGCGTTTGTCAAGAAGAAATCCTAGGTATCGGATCTGTTCAACAGTAACTAGTTGAGTGTTATTAAAGGATACTTTAGGGCAGGAAGTCAAAGGTTTACGGCGAAGGGTAAAAGTTATTTGATGGGATTTGTAAATCCAATATAGGCTCTGGATTTGCAATAAGTCTGTAATGTATTAATTTGCTTTCTACATTCTTAATAAAACTAGGATTTTAATTACAATTGATATTAATTTTATTTTTATAATTTTTTGGGAGTTTCACCTTTATAGAATTTGTTACAGTTCAAATAATGTCTTTTATGTATTACATTCAATTTTTTATTTGGCAATTTAGGATCTTTTGGATTTGTTAAATGATTTATTTTTTTTTCACCTCATTTATTTATTCGCACTTATCAGCAGTATGTGACAACCAGCAAATGGTGTAAAGTAATTTTTTTTAAATACGCCAGGTATGAGGAAGGGCAGTATCCAACAGCACGTCTTCTCTTCAGGCTTTTTTTTAATTTTTTTTTGTTTATTTTTTTCAGTATTTTTCACATACTTGAAGTTTTTTACGTTTTGTCAGACAATTAATGAGCCTATCGTTATTTCATAAGGGACAATTTGGAGGATTCAATACTTTAGTCAACTTGGGAGCTTTTGGAGACATGACCTCTCAGCTGTTCAATTGGAAACTTTATCTGTGTAGCATTATTCTGGTGACTGGATCGATTTTTTTTTTTTTTTACCGAGATGCGAAAATTTCTCGGAATTTGTTGGTGGAGGATGAGGTCGTTCAAAGCGTATATTCGCGAAGTTCGTTGAATCCTCAAGTATTTAAGTATTTTGCACCCACGATAATTAGCTGGACTACCTCCCTGACAGTTGGGTCATGTCGCTGGTGCTTTTCTTGCCTTCATACAAGTTGCGCTTTCGTGGCTAATAATACATCTTATACAATACGACTTTGCGTGATCGTACTGCTAGTATCTGATACACTGTGTTTAACTCTTTTTTGGGGGAGGGAAGGGGGAGGTTCTTCTATTTTAATATGTACTAATATTATAAATCTAAAGAGTTTGTTTTTTTTTTGAACGCGCTAATCATAGAAACTAATGGTTTGAATTGAAAAATTCTTTTTGTGATGGTTAGTCCATTTATCGAAGAAGGCTATAGGTTTTATAACATCACACTGTAACCAATAGGAGTGAAGAATCAGTGGAAAAGAACGGGAAAAGTTAACCTCGCATCCCAATGATTCCTAAATTTACCTTCTAATTTTAAAATAATTCAATTTTCCGTCGTTATATTTTGCAGTAACAATTAATGAATCACAGCGACAAACATTTAAACAAGTAGGTAATTGATAAATAAAGGCATAAAAGCCCTTAAAACGTTAATAGTGCATGCAGCGCATATAGCAATCCTTAGAATACCTTCGGGTAACAGAAGGACAAAATGTGACAGGTGTACATATAATATTTGTATTTGTATTTTGTGTAAATAAAACCAGAGGGTATGGAAAAAAAATTAAACACGTAGGAATTGATTTAAGTCAAGACTGAATTTCACACGGCTAACTATATGTCGCATTATCAAGATCGGGACACGGAGAAAATCAGTATGTACTTCAGCCACAAGAAAATAAAACTAAAAATATCATTTACGAAGAAGTACTTTCAAATATATTCTTTTAAAAACTTCTTTATAGCGATCATAACAGAAATTGACGCGGACGAAGTCGCGGGCAACATCCAGTGTTTGTTTAAAATACAGATTAAATTTCGAAAATGTTATAATTGTTGCTTGGTTTAGAGATATCAATAAAAAAAATGAGGGGTGGGTTTTTCAAACGAGAAATCACATAAGTTATGTTTGCTACATTATATCTATACTTTTTGCAATTTCAGAAATAGGGGTAGTGTGGTGCAGGTTTTTTTACGACTATCCTGTACTTTTACTTTCACTTACTATATATAGTAAGGGGAAGTATTGCGATCGTGAAAATTTTCGAATTCCAGTTTTCAACGGAAATACACGTTTTAGGGTCCCCTGAGTCCAAATAACCAAGTCCCGCAAAAGGTCTGTGTGTGTGTGTGTGTGTGGTAACTCCCGGGCGGAAACGGTAAGTCCTATGAAACTGAAATTTCATATTTAAGACAACTATACGCCCGAGACGAGACAAAACTTTTTCATCAAAATGAGCTTACCAGAAGAGGCACTTTATACCATGCATTTTGCATCTTTTTTCGACTTTCTCGAAAACGGTTCCGATGATTTTGATTAAACTCGCTATATCGATATAAAATTTAATGGGCTTTAATATCATGTAGGTTTGATTTGGATAAAAATGGTCTGACAGAGCTTAAATGCAGATATTTTAAATTTTCTTTCCCTAAAGTACCTTTAATTTTATAGATTCAATAATAATAACTAGATTATCTTGTTAACGCTGATGAAAAACAAGTAAATATATAAATTGAATAAATTCGATACCCAACTAAAGGTGAAAACAGAAAAAATATTTTTTTAACGCAATTTTTCGTTTTTGAACATAAGAGCAGTAATATACATGTATGATATACCGTTGGAAAGCTAAAGATTTTAGAAAAAATATCATCTCATACACAAGTTTTTAAAAGTTAATAGAGAGTGATGAAATGAACATAAAACTAACAGATTATTTTAGATAATAATATAATAGATTTTTCAATGAAACACATGTGTTTCTATAGAAATTTAATTTGATTAATTCCTTAATAATTTTACGTATTTTTATCTTTAACTGTATTTGAAAATTCTTTCATTGATTTTAAAAATGGAGGTAAGTGAAAGTCGTGTGTTGCCCGCACCAGATTTTTTTGTCTTCGAGTAGTTGATAAGTATGAAAATCAGTAGTTTATTTTCCGAAAGATAAAAAATTAAATAATAACATAATTTATTACTGGAATCATTCATATGATACCCGTATATAACGAATGGCAAGGACCTTATATTGAAAGTATAAAGTTAAGATATCTCACTCACTGTTTGAGATTTTATGGCGATGTTCAAATCTGAAGAGGATATAGCTAGAACGTAAAGTTAAATTGTTTGACGGGGTTAAGGTTGAGTAGGGCGGAAGGCAAATTTTTTTTCCAGAAGCGAGGGGGGGGGGGTAGGGGAGGTTTTGAGAGGCCCTCAAGGTGTGAGACACTGAGCCAGAAGTGCCTACGTCTTTTCATTCCTTCCCTTCTGAGAGGGTCCTCCTTTTAGACTGAGTTCTTTTAACTAGTCTTGTACAGGCTCATATTGAGTGTGATCTCGCTAGGAGGCTGTCAATGGGATTAGCAACTTTATTCGGATAGAACGAATAATCACGAGAGGATTATTTATTTTAATTCTAATTTAAAAAAAAAAAAATTATTTATTGAAATTTACAACTGTATGTTCATACATCAAGCAAATATGCTACAATGATAAAACACATGAAAAAAAAAACATGAAGAGAAACTGCCCATTGGCGTCACGTAATCCCTTCCTAGTGAACCGAGATATTATTATACCTGGTCTAGGATAGTCTGCGGCTGGTTTTATTCTGAAGCTTTCACTAACATCTTCTTTTCAGACGCCTCGGCGGATTGTCAGGAATTAAAGTGGAAGCAAGGATTGAAACTAGTGGATTAGAGTGGGAGTGGAGTTTTTCATGGAAGGAGTGATACCTGGTACAGGCCAAATCAGCAACATATGGAACATTAAGGTCTTTGTGGATGATTTTATTGGTGACAAAGTAAGGAGCGTTTAGGATTTTGCGAAGGATTTTCAATTGTAAGGATTGGATACGGGAAGAGTTTGATGGTTTAGTATGATAATAATAGATTGTTTTTTTTTTTTATTGTTGCTCTTAAAGACTCATAAATTAAAGCTTTAGTCTCTTGTTGTACAGTATTAAGAACTATACAATCTGGTGCGAGCAACATACAACTTCCACTTACCTTGACTGTTAAAATCAATTTAAAAACTATTAAATATACTTCAAGTTGAAAAATATTTTAAGCTGATCTTAATAAAACTAGTAATCATTTTTGTTGGGAACATATGATTTAGATTAAATAATATAACTATATTAAAATTGTGCGATGTCAGGGACTCTTCAGAGATTCCTATCCTAATAAAACCTGGATAGGCAAAATTTAGGACTCCGACTGTAGCATCGCCCTATTAGCCATAGTTGCATCAAGTGACGTTAAATGAACAAACAAACAAACTATATTAAATTGTTCATCAGTATTAAGTTTATTCCCTATTCGTCACTTTAGATAAACTTTTACAACTGTGTATCAGATAACATAAAAAAAAAAAAAACTTGCATACTTAGGTGTTATTTATCGATGCTAATAAGATGGTGTGTTTAATTTTTGGAAATCTACAAAATTAAAAGGATTTTAGAAGAAGAACAATTTAAAACATCAGAATTTAAGACCTGCCAGACTTTATCAAGCAGAATGTAACCTACCTTATATTAAAGGCCATTGAATATTACATCTTTATAGCGAGTTTAATCTAATTGATTACAGCCGTTTTTAAGAAAATCGTGAAAAATTCATTTTATAAAGTGGTTATTCTAGTTAGCCGATTTTGATGAAAAAGTTGCTGTAAAATCTTGGACGTATAGCTACAACTTTTCGTTTTCTTGCTAGACTTACCTCACACACAGACATTTTTACGGGATTTGGACTCATAAGATCCTAAAACGAGTATTTTTGGTAAAAAATAGAATTCGAATATTTTTACGATCGCAATACTTTCCTTTACTATATATTTCATATATAGGTAACTGAAAGTTAAACAAATATATTGTTTATTTTTGGGAGGAGAGAGGA
Organism: Piezodorus guildinii; assembly: GCA_023052935.1. NCBI lineage: Eukaryota > Metazoa > Arthropoda > Insecta > Hemiptera > Pentatomidae > Piezodorus > Piezodorus guildinii. Next base: position 26,669,167 of record CM041296.1, on the reverse strand, counting down.
AGGATTTTTAAGGGACTGAAAATTTAAATTCCACCAAATTATTTTTCGGTTTTGAACACTTCATAAACTTAACCGATCTCGACATTCTGAGACTGTTCAGACACACGAAAGGGTCTTATATTTAAAAATAAAAACTGCATCATGGGTTTAAAAAATAAAAAAAAACAAAAAGCTTATCGTGTTCATAAAGATCCCTAAAAAAAGAAAAATCAGTTATAAATTATTCATTTATAAGTTAATTACTTTTTTACAAAGGAATTCATAGGATAAAGGTAGTCCTATTTTGGAGTTTTATTGGACATTATGAGGACCATAGGAGCACCATTTTCCGAAAGGATGACCCCAGAGTGGAGAATCGTATGATCCAGCGATATCTATGCAAACACTCATATCTCCCTTTCACAATTCACTGCTGGAAATTACGAATCTCAATGGCCCTATAATACACATTCGAATGGCTTCTTTCAATTATTTTATAGAATAAAAAATATTAGACTCACCCTAAACTAAAAGAAGAAGAATTTAATATCACCCTTAAATCAATTAATACTAAGTAAAGTCGATTTGTAGATGAAAAAAAATCGTTGGTACAAGATGTATAGTTCAGGATGTGGAGTAATAATTGAGACGTTGATTTCCAAAAGTTACTTGTCCAACTTGAACAATTTTACAGGAAACGCAAAAATTTGTAATTTGTTTATAATTGGACCGATTTAATTTTTTTTTTGTTTTATCGGCTTCTCATCACTTTCCATTAACTTTTACAATAGTATGTATATGATAACATTTTTTCTAAAATCTTTAGCATTCCAACGGTATATTATATCTGTATATTACTTTTCCTAAGTTCAAAAACAAAAATTTGCATTAAAAAAATATGTTTGCAATTATCTCCTGTAGTTGGGTATCGAATTCATTCAACTTATTTATCAGCAATAGTAATCACATGAGTTGGTCAATATCATAAAAACTACAAAATTAAAGGTACTTTAGAGGAAGACATTTTGAAATATCGGCATGTAAGCCCTATCAGACTATTTCAATCAAGATAAAACCTAAATGTTATCAAAGCCTGTCCAATTTTACATCGATATAGGAAGTTTGATAAAAATTGTTGAAGCTGTTTTTGAGAAAATCGTAAAAAGCTGATTTTTATGAAAAAGTTTCTGTAACATCTCGGGTGTATAGTTGCCTTAAATATGAAATTTCAGTTTCATAGGACTCTTCGTATTTGCCCGAGAGTTACCACACACACACCTAGACCTTTTTGCCGGACTAGGTCATTTGGACTCAAAAGAGACCCTAAAACGTGAATTTCTATTGAAAACTGGAATTCGAAAATTTTCGCGATCGCAATACTTTCCCTTAATATATTTCATATATAGTATAAGTATATATAGTGAATATATATATCCATAATCATATATAGTGAAAGTAATAAAAGGTAAATTTTATTTTAAAAATCTTCACGAACTTTTCGGACAACCCAATATATTCCATATATAGGTAAGTTAAAGTAATAATATTGCAAAATGATTTGTTCCATTTGTTGAAATTTAGTTAAATTAACTCTTCTAATTAGTTGATTTTTTTTTTTTCGTAGCCCCTTTTGTTATCTCTTCTTAAAACCTTAGTTTTTGAATTTTCTCCTTTTTCTGCATTTATGCATTTTAAGGATGTCAGATACCTCTATGATATCTGTAATATATAATTATCTTCTATGAATCTATAATGAGGTGATGGGGCTCACCTTTTGGTTTAAGTAGAACCTTAACCTAATCCTAAAACCTAAATCTCAATATTCTGCCATCTTTGAGGTAATCCAGAAGGTGTTAGCTTACTATATATTGGATTGTTAATAACTTTGACGGTTTCAAAGAACTTTTTATTTCTCTCAGTAACGAATTCGGAAAGTTTGTTAATATTTAATTCCTCGTGAATTCTTGAGGTTTTGTATCTTTGTAATGACGTTCCTTTCACAATTTTCCGCAGTACGCCATTTCGGAACGATTGTAAACGTTTTTGGTCGACTTAGCAATATGCGAAAAGAGTGGAGCACCATATAACAGAGTTGGACGTATAATAGCCTTATATATTGATATCTTCAGTCGAAGAGACATACTTGAAGAATTAATTAAGTGATTTAGCTGCCTTAATTTTTGCCTCACTGTCTTAATTTTTTTACCAAAGTGGACCGAAAACTTTAAATGTCTATCAAAGGTGACTCCAAGATATCTTAAATGTTTTGATAGTTTAATTTCGCAGTTTTTAATTTTAAATTTTGACGGTAATTTTTACTTTCACTTTTTTTTTTAGGAGAGGCACTTTTTTTTCTTTCACTTTTGAAATGAGTATACCATTCCTTTCGTTTTATCTGCATTCACATCAATTTTGAACTTTTTCAGCTCGTTTGCTATGATTTGGCAGGCTTTTTCTGAATGAATAACAGCCTTGCTGGTATTTGAGCTACTACTGGTGACAGTGATATCATCAGCAAAAGCTGATGTTGAAGCATGCTCGAACTGGGTTCCCACGATTTTTCCAGTATAAATAGAAAATAGTATTGGAGATAGTTGATAAGATTTTACATTCCTATAATGCCTGAATGATACAGTTCTTTTAATGAGAAGAGAAGTTATTAGAGGAGGCGAAGTCGGCCGCCAGCTGGCCGCTAATCTTCTTAGTAGCCTTTTGTTGAGTAAAAAGGTAAGGCCCCTACGACCGTGACGAGCGAGGCTATTATTTCACCCTTAATATTATAAATGTTTCCCCAAAGAACCCTCCTTGCGGTTTCCTTCCTTTTGTTTGTTGTCTCTCTTCAATGGCTCCTTTGTCTGAGAACCACTCCGAGCTTTATGCTCAAGGCCCCGGACCGTCTGAATATCGTAATCCATTAAACTGTTTTTACTTCTAATATTTAATTACCAAGACTATGAGGAAAACATAATTACATTTTACAGTAGATTACAGCATATTATTCAAATGCGTCGATGATATCGATCAGTTTTATATTGATTTATGGATCTGAAGCCATATCTTTTTAACATTAATTTAGGTAAAATCATTAAGTATCCTTATATAAAAAAAATATCCTCATAAAAAAAAAAATACAGGATAAATGTCCAAAATATATTATTTTGTTAATTTAAATATTAAAAATTTTAGAAATAAGAAGAAAAAGAACTTTATTCTGGAACAAAGTCTCCTAAGAATAACATGAAATTTAACAAAGTAAAATTCACATCTGGGCTAGATACAAAATTAATGAGGTAAAAAAGAAAATATATTTAACATAAGTACAAAAAAAAAAATAATGATAAGAAATAAATACATTTGGTGACAATATAATGAACTAATATTTAACGCTTTTGCTAAAACTAATACAAAATGCACAAAAAAAAAAAAAAAAAAAAAAAAAACACAAAAGATCTACTAGTGTACATTTATTTCAACTTACTTAAACACTTTAAAAAAATTAAAAGTATTGACTATCATTTAACAGTAATTATTATTGTCAGCTAGCGTCATTATGGGAAGCGAGAAGATACTGGAACAAAAGGTATTTGAAAGTGGAGAGAGAGGTTGCTCGACGGATGTTTGTTGGGAGAGAATTCCAAAAACTGGTGGAGCGGGCTAGAAAGGAACGTTCATATGTTTTAGTTCTGTGGGAAGGGATATAAAGGTCGGAGTCGGAATCTAGTTTCTTCTGAATGGATTGATGGTTTAAACTGCAGGAGATCGTATATATACCCTAGGGTGCTGGGAGTTGATGGTTTCGTAAAGGAATGTTCAGGATGGTTAATTCAGGACTCTACAAGTAAAAACCAACAGTTCTAAATATCATCAAAAACTCTAGTGAAGTCAAATATACACCGATAGATGAAATATACGCCCGAGACGTTACAAAATCGTTTTTATCAAAATGAGCTTACCAGAAGAGCAACTTCATACCATGCATTTTCATCCTTTTGATGATATTTAGAATTGTTGTTTTTTACTTGTAGAGTCCTGATGATGCGAGTGAGATCCCGAAACGTTGATGTGTTGGAATATAATAATAAATGTTTTTGGAAGAAATAATATATCAGTCCAAGTTTTTACCTTTGATATTGAGCTTGTTCTTCGTTGATATGAGTATAACAATATAATAAATTCGATCAGTTATATTTGCCTTTAAAAAATAATTACTTATAAATTCTGTGCGCTTTGTAAATTTATGAGCAAGACAATTATAAACGCATAAACCACTATAGAAGCGGATAGTAGGTTATTCTTTTGTTTGGTCCGGTCGTTGAGTAATTGATTAAATATAATTAAATTGTCATTATGAAATAAACATGATATTTTCTTGCTAAGTGCACTTTTCGTTACAATCAACTCATAGTCCTAAAGCAGTTTTGTACATAAATAACATATTAATGACACCATAAATTGCACCCGCGCGGAATATGTCTGATATAACAGTAAAAATTAACATAATTAATTATTATTTACAAATGTGAGAGAAGAAATATTATACAATAAAAACTAACAAAAAATTAATTTCGGCAATAAATAATTATTTTCCTTCATTTAAAGTTTGATATCTTGCATTGTAATATCACAATTGCTGAGCGTCTGTTCGGAATGGCAGAAGATACTGGAAAAACTTGAATTAGAATTTTGATATGGCTAGGTAAGGGATTCCAGAGGGTAATAGTTTTTAAAATTACGTAGGAACAAATATATGAGAAAAAAATCTGGTGCGCACAACGCACTACTTTCACTTACCTCCGTTCTTAAAATCAATTTAATAATTTCTAACTACATTTAAAGGTACAAATAAATTGTTAAAGAATTAATTACTTTGAATTTCAATAGAAACATGTGTTTTATTAAATAATCTATTATATTTTTATCTACAACAATCAGTTAGTTTTATCAGCTTTTCATCACTATCCATTAACCTTTAAAATTCCGTATATTAGATAATATTTTTTTCTAAAATCTTTAGCTATCCAACGATATATTACACACCTATATTACTATTCTTGTGTTCAAAAAAACAAAAATTGCATAAACAAATATGTTTGTGCTTTTCTCGTGTGGTTGTTTATCAAATTTGCTCAACTTGCATATTTACACGTTAGGTATAAGGTGATGTTCTAAATGCTTTGAAATCTACATCATATAAAAGCCCAATAAATTTTTACATCGATATGTAGAGTTTAATCAAAATTGTAAAAAGATGCAAAATGCATTGTATAAAGTTGATCTTCTGGTCAGGGATAGGATACCTACCTGTGCTATGTGCAACCTAAATGTGCCAGAGGATACCTACCACTTTTTGGCAATATGTCCTGTCTTAAAGGAGTTCAGGATGAAATACTTGGGAAAATATAAGTTAACTCCAGAAGAGATAATAGATAGACTAAACGGGCTAGATTGGGTTAAATTTGCAGCATATTTAAATAAATCATTAAAATACAGAAATTTTTTGGTACAGCATTTCAATTATTAAATTTTTACAATCAATAAAAATAAATTATAACATTACTAAAAATATAAATTATTATCAAAACTGAAAAAAAGAAAAGAAAAAGGGGCAACTCGACAGACGGCTTAACGCCATTGTCTTGTGGGCTTTGATCTAAAAAAAATGTATATATATGTTATTACTATTTTGTATATTATGTAAATAAAGCATTTATTCATTCATTCATTCATTCATAACCAAGTCCCGCAAAAAGGTCTGTTTGTGTGGTAACTCCCGTGCGAAATGAAGCTGAAATTTCACATTTAAGACATCTATACGCCCGAGATATTACAGAAACTTTTTCATCAAATTCAGCTGACCAGAATCAGCTGAATTTGATGAAAAAGTTTCTGTAATATCTCGGGCGTATAGATGTCTTAAATGTGAAATTTCAGCTTCATTCACAGACCTTTTTGCGGGACTTGGTTATGAATGAATGAATGAATGAATAAATGCTTTATTTACATAATATACAAAATAGTAATAACATATATATACATTTTTTTTAGATCAAAGCCCACAAGACAATGGCGTTAAGCCGTCTGTCGAGTTGCCCCTTTTTCTTTTCTTTTTTTCAGTTTTGATAATAATTTATATTTTTAGTAATGTTATAATTTATTTTTATTGATTGTAAAAATTTAATAATTGAAATGCTGTACCAAAAAATTTCTGTATTTTAATGATTTATTTAAATATGCTGCAAATTTAACCCAATCTAGCCCGTTTAGTCTATCTATTATCTCTTCTGGAGTTAACTTATATTTTCCCAAGTATTTCATCCTGAACTCCTTTAAGACAGGACATATTGCCAAAAAGTGGTAGGTATCCTCTGGCACATTTAGGTTGCACATAGCACAGGTAGGTATCCTATCCCTCCTCCATGGCTGATAATTAAGTCCCATCAGTTCTCCTCTTGCTTTAAATATTAGAGATTTATTATAAAGACTAAGGTTGTTGTGGTGGATGTAGGAAATAGCTATTTTTGGATCAAGTTTTGCATATAACATATGAAATTGGCTATTGCTGGCTGCGGATATCATTTCTGTTCGGATTTTTGTTTCCATTTTATTAATGAGGTAGTCCGGATTCATTTTTTTAATGGTTTCTTTATTAATTTCTATTTGTAGTTGGTCACCTATTTTCATTATTTGCATATACCATGATATCTTTTTTTCTATTACAACTTGTGTTAAGAAATTCGTTAATCTACTTTCAGGATGGCTTTCTAATACTTTACGGATATATTTTAGATGTAATTTTAAGGTATAACTGTAGAGGGGAGAGGTGGCAGTTTCTAAATATAATATGTAATCAGGCGTGTTCTGTGGGAGATAAAAGAGCCTTTTTATGAAGTATTTTTGTACCCTTTCTACTTCCGGTAAATTCAAATATCCCCATACCTGAGCTCCATAGCAAACCACCGCTCGTAGGGCGCTGTTAAAAACTTGCATTTTTTTATTTACTGGAATATTTTTATCATCTATAATTTTTTTCCATACACTATTTATTGCAAATTTAGCTTTTATTACTTTTTCTCTATTGTTCATTTTAAAGTTGAATGTTGGATTGATGTTTATTCCTAAATATTTATAATTATCAACGCAGCTCACTTTTTGTCCTTCGAAATACCATTTCTCATTTTTCTTTAATCTTCCCCCTCTTTTTCTGCACACCATAATTTGGGATTTATTGAGGTTAACTTTAAGATTCCATTTCTGGCAATATATTTCCAAATCTCTTATCATTAATTGTAGGGAAGTAGGTGAAGAGGCTAAAAGCACAATGTCGTCGGCGAACATCAATGTTTTAATTTTCCATTTATTTATAATAATTCCACCACATAAATCATCTTCCATGGGGACTTGGTTATTTGGACTCAGGGAATCCTAAAGCGTGTTTTTTTCAGTGAAAACTGGAATTCGAACATTTTCACGATCGCAATACTTTCCCTTACTATATATTTCATATATAGGTAAGTGAAAGTAAAAATAAAACTTGAACCACGTTTTTGGCTTTTGCTTAATGTTAAAAAATAGGTCTTTGATTCTTTAGTGACAGTGATTGATAAAAAAAATAAACGAAATGTTTTTATTTATTTGAATATTTAGTAACCTCTTTCCTTATGTTTTTTTTTTTAAATCAATATTTTTGATGGACACCTGTCATGCAGTTCCACTACTTCTTCCTGGTCTGATTCCCATCACGCAGCTATGTCAGGAGGTCCCTCATCCAACATCTTTTCAATCTGCTATGGATCTTCTGAGGTATGATGGTAGTGGCCATTTATGTGATGGTATGTCTGAGTATGTTGCTAACATATCATGGAGATTTAGATATCTTTCTGAAAGGTTTTGATAGTGCTATGTATCGAGAATACTGGGAGGATTAGAAATAATAGTATAAAATAGAACAGTTTTCGGGCCACAGCCAGGAAGGTTTCTAAAAAGGGCTATGCAAAAAATACACCCCTCCATCCCTAGAGCAGGGATAGCCTTGATAGGACTACCTGGGAGGAGTCTTAGCTTGGACGTAGAAGGTTGGGGCTCAAGCCAGGGAAGAATTATGCAGTTATGTCAGAAGGTATCTTTTTCATGTAATATTATGTATTAAATCTGACCAAACCTCAGTATTCTCGATAATGAACAATGCCTAGCTGTACTATGATTTTATGTGTAATAATATGTACTGTTTTGTGAATAAATGTGTAATATAAGTTAATTACTTTATTCCCCTTTATGCCACCTGATCACAATAATGAAATTGATAAACACGATACCTTAGGAAAAGAAATCCAATAGTTGTATAAAATAATAACCTAAAATTTATATAATAATTAATAAATTATCAGAATCACCGCTGCCTTAGAAAAGTAGCGTTCGATACATAGTAATACAAAAATGTATGTATTTTTGGCTTTAAATTTCGTTTTAGTCCCTTCTATGATGGGATAAAAAACAGAAATCGTCTCAGGATATGACCTGGATCATGAGTTAATCAATAGAATATTAACAACTGATGAGTATATCATGTTTTTGTAATTATAATTGCAGAGTTGGATACTCAGCTCCAGTAACATCAAATTGATGTTTAGTATTCGTTGCAACTAAAAGGTCATCTATCAGAAATGGATGAATACAGTTTTGGTTCTGATCTGTTCATATTTAATAAAAGAGGAGCACTACAGAAAATGCACTAACTCATACATGTACATCAGGTCTGACAGAAAATTTAAAATATTTTTGAAATGCAGTAGTTACATCATCTATCAACTTCATATGACGTTTTTTCGACGTATTAAACTTCACAGCTGAGGTTCTCAAATTATTTTCTAATAGCATAAAAGATAAATATAAGCATGCTTTCTATCTTACAGTTTAGTTTGATAGCTTCTTGTATGTTAAATATTAAAAAATTAAAACTTCAATTTCTAGCAAAAGATGACGAGTATTTTAATATCAATGTTTTCGTTACTCAGATGAATGCGAGCTATGGTTTAGTAAGATTAGTTTAAAAAATCTGGTGAGCTTATCATCCAACTTTTACACACCACCTCTCTTGAAATACATTTTATAAGTCTAGATTGATCCTTTATGTATAGATTTAAAAAGCTCTTATTTTCGGTTAAATAATATAATTTATTACGTATATTAATCTTTATTTCAACACAGTTATAGTCACTTTCCTATTACGAATATATTATTATGCTTACTTGCCAGTAAAGATTTATATAAATTAAAATATTTGTAAATGCATTTTTGTTCGTTAGTTAATTATAAAATATTTTTACGGTTTATAAAGAAAACATAACAAGATATAACAATATTTGTTTGTAATTTTCAACAAAAATATCAATTTAATTTAAAACAACTGTTAAGATGAGCAACGTTCTAACAAAAAATAGGTGGATAACGTAGACTCCATCTCTTGTCAAGACGAGCTGTCTATGAGCAATTAAAATTGAAATAAAATAGTGCAATATATAATTAGAAAATCAAATTGAATAGAAAAAAAAAGTTTAATCATGAAAACGAGAAAAAATTATTTAAAAGAAAGTAATATCATTGGATTCAAAAAAATGAGTTATGGGACAAATTTATGGCTAAATTTTCATTTTTTTTTATGTTTCTTTTCTTTTAATTATTCGCGGTTCTAAAGTTAAATACAGTAATAATTTTTTTTAATCTTTAAAAATAACGGAGTTGCAAGCAGGGAATTTTTTCGTTTTTCCTTTATTTGTATATCGCGCTTTACTGATTCAAAAACTCTATACATATTTTTCTTTATATTAAAAAATAACTGAGTTATGTGAGAATTTATTGGTAAAATTTCAATATTTTTCTTTTATTTTTCCCTTTCTTATAATTATTAGCGGTTTTTAGGTTAAAAAAACTAATACATTTTTCTTTTATCTTTAAAAATAACGGAGTTACAAGTAGGGAATTTTTTCGTTTTTCCTTTATTTGTATATCGCGCTTTACTGATTCAAAAACTCTATACATATTTTTCTTTATATTAAAAAATAACTGAGTTATTGAATTAAATGCACTTTTAATCGGCCGCCATTTTTAAAGTAATCAGCTGATATCAACGTCTTAGTGCTAGGATTACCCTTGCATACCAGAGTATTTTTGTGGCGAATTAAAAAAACAATTGTTTCAGTTGTTTCGGAGAAATGCCGCGGACAGAGAACAAACGGATTTTTTAAATTTCTTATTCGGATTCTACGTATCTTGAAACGTAAGCCCATACATTTTGGGTGAGGGTAATGTTATTTGTTTTGTTTTTTGGTCGATTTATTGAAAATAATAAACCAACAAACAAAATTTGAAATTCTTTGATTAAAACAAACAAAATTTGTTAGTTTTTTAAAAAAAAAACTAGGATATATATATACAATAATTTAGCAAATGTAGTGAGAAAAAAAATTAAATTTTTGTTTACGCTAGAGAGGTTTTTTTGCTGTTAAATTTATAAAATAATGTTCGATATTTTTTTAAAAATATTTTAAAATTATCTAACTGAATATTAAGGAATTGTTATTGCTAAATGGAAAGCCCAGAGAATATAGGGATATATTTGTATACAGCTTAAGGTCTTGGACTTAAGCTGGGACCCGTGCCGGATATAGCCGTAGCGTTGAGGTAGCATCTAGCGGTGAAACTGCCGACTAAGTTCTGCGATCGCAACTCAACGATTTGACGTTTGCAAACGTAGACATATTTTAAGCTGCGTTCTACGGAACTTTCTGCTCGTCGTTCCTCTTGGAACTTAGAAGCCCCGTCCAGTGGTAATGTTCATCAAGATCACTTAAACTAACTGAATATAATGCACATATGAACATTATTTATTTTTTAATAACTATATTTGCTAAAGAAGGCTATATTTTTACTTTCACTAATACCCTAATATAATATTTTGGAATAAACCATTGTGTAATAAATTGCAACATTTTACTTTCACTTACTATATATAGTAAGGGAAAGTATTGCGATCGTGAAAATTTTCGAATTCCAGTTTTTAACGTAAATACACGTTTTAGGGTCCCCTGAGTCCAAATAACCAAGTCCCGCAATAAGGTCTGTCTGTGTGCGTGTGGTAACTCCCGGGCGGAAAAGTTAAGTCCTATGAAACTGAAATTTCATATTTAAGACAAATATACACCCGAGACGTTACAAAACCTTTTTCACCAAAATGAGCTTACCAGAAGAGGCACTTTATACCATGCATTTTGCACCTTTTTTCGATTTTCTCGAAAACGGTTCCGACGATTTTGATTATACTCGCTATATTGATGTAAAATTTAATAGGATTTAATATAACGTAGGTTTCATTTTGATTTAACTTGCTATATCGATGTCAAATTGATTTGGCTTTGATATCATGTAAGTTTCCTTCTGATTAAAATGGTTTGACAGGGCTTAAATGCCGATATTTTAAATTTTCTTCCCATAAAGTACCTTTAATTTTGTAGATTCTATAAAAATAACTATATTATCTTGTTACCACTGATGAAAAACAGGTAAATATATAAATTGAATGAATTCGATACCCAACTAAAGGAGAAAACAGAAAAAATATGTTTTTAATCCAATTTTTCCTATTTTGAACATAAGAGCAGTAATATACATGTATGATATACCGTTGGAAAGTTAAAGATTTTATAAAAAATACTATCTCATAAAACAAGCTTTTAAAAGTTAATAGATCGTGATGAAATGAACATGAAACTAACTGATTATTTTAGATAATAATATAATAAGTTTTTTAATAAAACACATGGTTCTGTATAAATTCAATTTAACTAATTCTTTAATAGTTTCACGTATTTTTATCTCTAACTGTTTTTGAAAATTCTTTCATTGATTTTAAAAATGGAGGTAAGTGAAAGTCGTGTGTTGCCCGCACCAGATTTTTTTTACTGCAATAGTGAATATTTGATTCTGCTTTATGTTTCATTAGGTTAATTTTGGTTTCTTATTTTTTCTTTATGTATTTAGTTATTTTATCAAATCTATCGTGATTCGTCGTGTAATTTGCTTTATCTTTTTAATATACACAGTCGACTAATTTACGATAAAAGAACCACCCTAAATTTGAGTTATCTCTATTTTTTACCCATACTAATCTTGAGCCAGTTTTGCCAATAGTATGCAGGAAATGGGCATAACATCTGTTTGATAATATTTTTATACTATGATGTATGTAACTATTAATATGAAAGGAAAATGTGTAAATTGCCTGAATAAAAAATAATAAGAAATTATAAAACAATGAAAATTAATTAGTGTTAAAGAAATATCGAGAAGAAAAATTGAATGAATAGGCAATTAAATAAATTACGAACAATAAAGACAAAAAGTATGACCTACAACAAACAATAGGCGGTGGGAGTCGAAGTTTGAATATTGATTCTAAGTCATTGCTTTCTGGATTCCTCATCTTTTAGTATTCTTCGATCTCCTTGAACAGAACTAGATTGTAGATCAATAGAAAGCGGGTTTCATAGAGTAACTGTCTCCACCACAAAAGAGAAATTTATTGTTTTCAGAATACTGCAGTAGTCTAGTAAAAAAGTGTTACAGTAGTGTATCTATACAATATTATCAGTTGGGTTGACTAAAATACTATGTACTAAAAATAACTTCTTTTTTTAAAATATATTTTTATCTAAGGGACTTCGTACAAAATCTGGGGTTCAAGTTTCTACGGAAATAAACTTTTGAAGGCCCCTTGGGTCCAATTAATTATATCTTTTAAAAAGTCCGTGTGTGCAATAGGTCATCGAAAAGATATTTGAATACTTAGGATGAAACTGTGTTGCGGTTAAAATTTGCAAAAATAATTAATTTAAATAAAAAAAAATAATTCCCTAACCGTAACTATGCCCAGATTCTCAGTGGAGACGGGCGGGTTTCACAATAAATTTATCTCGAGCAGTTCTGAACACGAGTTTCTAAAGGAACATGTGTTTTATTAAAAAATCTATGATATTATTATCTGGAACAATCACTTAGTTTTATCATCAACCTCTATTAACTTTAACAAGCTCTTGTGTATTAGATAATATTTTTTTCTAAAATCTTTAGCTTTCCAACGGTATATTACACATGTATATTACTGTTCTTATGTTCAAAAATAAAAAATATTTTTCCAGTTTTCTCCTTTAGTTGCTTTTCAAATTTGTTCAACTTGCATATTTAGCTGTTATTTATCAATGCTTACTAGGTAATATGGCTATTTTTTTAAATATACAAAATTAAAGGCACTTTAGAAGAAGAAAATTTAAAATATCGGCATTTAAGCCCTGTCAGACTATTTTTATCAGAATAAAACTTACACGATATTAAAGCCCATTAAATTTTACATCGATATAGTGAGTTTAATCAAAATCGTCGGAACCGTTTTCGAGAAAATCGAAAAAAGATGCAAAATGCATGGTATAAAGTGGCTCTTCTGGTAAGCTCATTTTGATGAAAAAGGTTTTGTAACGTCTCGAGCGTATATTTGTCTTAAATAGGAAATTTCAGCTTCACAGGTCATTTGTTTTCGCCCGGGACACACACACAGACCTTTTTGCGGGACTCGGTAATTTGGACTCTGGGGACCCTAAACGTGTATTTCCGTTGAAACTGGAATTCGAAATTTTCACGATGCATACTTTTCCTTACGTTTTAAGTGAAAGTAAAAAACTTTTAATATGCATTTAAAACTTTAAAAATTTATAAATAGTATGGATGTAAATGAAAGTTGTTTGATACGGAACCAGTGACTCGCACAAGATTTTCCTTCTGGGAAATGAACTCTACCTGTTGGCAATTAAGCATTAAAAGGCTATGAATGATCCTTAATGATTACATTTTGACGCTCTTAGGCACACGTTGTTAGGAAAAGAATGGAGAATCAATGAAATATTCAATCAGCGGAGCTGTCGAATGAAGAAGCGAAAGCAATTACTAAGTCTTCAAGGTAAAACTTTTTCAATACCTCGCTGATGAGTTTGCCTCGGCTTCCTCTGTTTTAACCGCTTTAGAAACTGTGTCAACAATAAGTTTATCTTTTTTTGATTGACAATATATCCAGCTTGCGCTCCTCTTCCAAATCCCCTTTGTTTCAAACTCAAGATGAAATTCTTTCCGATAGGTTTAGCATAACATCTCCAACGGACAAAGTAGTTACACGTTTACTTTCTCTTAAATATGTAGTGAAGAAAAAAATTGCGATTTTAAAATTTTATTTTCACTAACTTATGTATGAAATATATAGTAAGGAAAATTATTGCGATCGTGAACATTTTTGAATTCCTAATGATGGAGTTTTTGTTGACCGTTGAGAAATTAGAAGAGGAAGAGGAATAAATTAGAAACACACATTTAAAACAAGTGCTATTTTAATTATGTGCCGACGTTTCGGCCTACTTTTGTGGGCCTTCATCAGGGCTAAAAGAAACAAGATAACAACCAATGTAATTATAGACTTAATAATGCTTAGGTATATAATAATATATGACAGTAATATAATATGGGAACATAAATAAAATTAAATGTAAAATGAGATAATAAGATGACAGGAAATAAACAAAATTAAGATGATATTTTAAAGTATGGATGACAGTTATAAAAATAATAATAAGATGATAGTTGTACAGTATGGAAGTAAACAGAATTGAGATGATAATATTGCAATACGAATATATAAAGAGAGACTAAGCAAATGAAAAAGGAAAAATATGTGAACAATTAAAATTTTAAATATGAACAATTTTGAAGTGATATATGACGGTAATATATTAAAAACATAGTTAAGATTATAGGTAATATGTAAAAATAACATAGTCATTAAAAAAGAGAAACAGTATGAATAAAAAAATAATTTTAAATTTTAAAATAATATAATATTAAACTAACAATTATATGTCAGGATATGTAACGGAAAAAGATATGAGTATGGAAAGAGGGAGTAAGAAATAGGCGATGAAAAGAGATCATAATCAAAAAGAAAAAAGATACATACTTGACTCTGAGACGGTGTCTAAAGAAGTGATGTTTCTCTGTTTAAAAAACGCTCATTGCGTGGAACGGAAAATATAGGAACTAGAATGTTCGTTAGAGCTTTTCCAAGAAGCTATGTTATGTTTACTGATTCGATTGTTTGTTGAAGAAAAAACTGAAGGATCGGCTAATGATTTTTTAAAATACATATTAATAATATAAAATAGCGGACTGAGATTAAAAAATGCAGAATTAGTGAAAAAAAGAGAAAAATGGAAGCGAAAAATATATAAGTATATTATTATACTTATACCCCTTTATAAAGGGGAAGACGTAAGTAATAGTGACGAAGTAAAGATTTAAAGATATTACGTAATAACGAATGACGATGATTAATGAAGATTAGGTAATAACGAATGACGATAAGTTTTCATTCGAAATACACGTGTTCTTATATAAATAAGAGTCCAAATAACCAAGTCCCTTAATTAGAAAGTAACTTTAATTTTGTAGATTTGAATTAATTAACCATACCATTTTGTTAGCATTGATAAAGAATGGCTAAATATACAAGTTGAACGAATTTGATGATGGATAAAAGAGTATAAATATTTTTTTTTAATGGAATTTGTTTAAATAATAAGTAAAGTAATATAGACATATGATATACCGTTGGAAAAAGAAAGATTTCAGAATAAATATTATGCTAAACTCAATGTTGTAAAGAGTAATGTAAAGTAAAGAGTAAAGCATGAACTTATTACTGATTATTATACGTAACAATTTAATAAAGGTAATGTACGTAAAATTTAAATGTTTCAATCCAAAACTTTCAGAACTATTACAAACTCACCATGGTACGTTAGCAACACTACTTTACATACAGCCTTCACACGCCAACAGTCAACGAACAGATTCGGACCCTCTACAAACCTTTTCACAACAACTTACACGGACATATCAACTCACTAATACAAACATGGCCACTACTAACATGCTCCACAACACTCGCAGAAGGCTGATAAGAAGTTCAATTAGGAACACCTAGCATAGATGCCAATTAAGAAGCACGCCAAGAAGAGGTACCGCTGGGCATCCTCTCTCCATCATACCTTCCAAGCCACATCACCAATTCAGCTATCCCATTCACTGGCTTGTCAAATATATGACTAATAATAAGGGAAAGTATTGCGATCGTGAAAATGTTCGAATTCCAGTTTTCAACTGAATAATACACATTTTAGGGTCCCCTGAGACCAAATAACCAAGTGCTGCAAAAAGGTCTGTGTGTGTGGTAACTCCCGGGCGAAAGTCATATGAAACTGAAATTTCATATTTAAGACAACTATAAGCCCGAGACGATACAAAACATTTTTCATCAAAATGAGCTTACCAGAAGTGACACTTTATACGATTCATTTTGCACCTTTTTTCGTTCGTTGCACCTAAAACAGTTCCGACGATTTAGATTAAACTGCCATATCGGTGTAAAATTTAATGGGCTTTAATATCATGTAGGTTTCATTCTGAGTAAAATGGTCTGACAGGGCTTAAATGACAATATTTTAAATTTTCTTCCTCGAAACCTTTAATTTTGTTGATTCTATAAAAATAACTACATTATCTTGTTACTACTGATAAAAACAGGTAAATATATGAATTGAATGAATTCCATACCCAACTAAAGGAGAAAACAGAAAAAAATTTTTTTTAACGCAATTTTTCGTTTTTGAACACAAGAACAGTAATATACATGTATGATATCTATGAAAGCTAAAGATTTTAGAAAAAATATTATTTCATACTCAAGCTTTTAAGATTTAACTAGCGAGTGATAAAAAGCCGATAAAACTAACCGATTATTTTAGATAATAATACAATCAATTTTTTAATAAACACATATTTCTATAGAAATTCCATTTAATTAATTCTTTAATGGTTCCACTTATTTTTATCTCTTACTGTATTTGAAAATTCTTTAATTGATTTTAAAAAACGAAGGTAAGTGAAAGTCGTGTGTTGCCCGCACCAGATTTTTTATTTTAATTAACTTAATTTTTTTTCAACTTTAAGTTTATCAAAAGTCGCGTGTTGTCCCTTCAGTCATTTTTATTAAATATTAAGAAATATAAAAATTGGTGAGCGCAACACACGACTTTCACTTACCTCCTTTGTTCAAAATTGATTTTAGACGATTTTTTTTATTTATTAAGATTACTTTTTTAAACATTAATGTTGGCCAGAACCAGGTATCAATCCTTCCATGGCAAACTCTAACCCACTACTTTAAGCCTTGCTTCCTCTTCTATTTCTGACAATCCTTTGAGGTGTCTGAAAAGAACATGAGGACGAGACCTTCTAATTTAAATTACCTAGTGGAGCGCTGCCAATGGGCATTTTGCCTTCATGTCTTTTTGATGTATTTTTCTGTCAGCGATTTACTAGATGTATTAACCAATACAGTTATAAATTACAATAATTAATTAAAAAAAAACCTGGTGCGGGCAACACACGACTTTTACTTACCTCCATTTTTAAAACCAATGAAAAATTTTCAAATACAGTTAGAGACAAAATTACGTGAAACTACTAAAGAATTAATTAAATTGAATTTGTATATAAACATGTGTTTTATTAAAAAATCTATTATATTATTATCTAAAATATCAGTTAGTTTTATCTTCTTTTCATCACTCTCTATTAACTTTTAAAATATCGGCATTTAAGCCCTGTCGGTAAGTAATATTAATTTAATTCGAAATTAGTAAATTTTATTTCGAATGAAACCTAAATGATATTAAATCCCATTAACTTTTACATCGATACAGCGAGTTTAATCAAAATCGTCGGAACCGTTTTCGGGAAAATCGAAGAAAGGTGCAAAATGCATGGTATAAAGTGGCTCTTCAGGTAAGCTCATTTTGATAAAAAAGGTTTTGTAACGTCTCGGGCGTATATTTGTCTTAAATATGAAATTTCAGTTTCATAGGACTTACCGTTTCTGCCCGGGAGTTACCACAAACACAGATCTTTTTGCGGGACTTCTTTATTTGGACTCAGGGGACCCTGAAATGTGTATTTCCGTTGGAAAACTGGAATTAGAAAATTTTGACGATCGCAATACTTCCCTTACTATATATAGTATGTGAAAGTAAAAAACCTTAATGTTTTTATTAACAACTGTCAAACTTCATGGACAGCCAGTGAATGCGATGGAGGTAGGTTTTAGGTAGGCTTGTGGCGTGGTAGAGCATGATGGATAGAGCAATAGTCAGCGGCATCTCTTCCTGGCTTGATTCCTATTAACTGTTTATGGCAGGAGATCCCTCATCCAGCTCCTTTTTAGACTTCGATGGATGTTATGAATCACGTCAGTAGAGGACATGTTCTGTATTAATGTATTAGTATGCTCGTGTAAGCAGTCGTGAAAACGTTTGTGGAGGGAGGGTTTGATCTTTGGTATGTGATGGTCTGTAGAGCAATATTTCTAACGTACCAAGGAGCCTCAGTAATTTTTCTGTAAGTTTTGGCTTGGAAGATTTGAATTTTACGTAAGCGTGTCTTTTTTGATGTACTGTATATCTTTGATGCTTGAGTTTAAACGGTTTCAGTAAGAATTTTTAAGTGTTCAATTTTTGTTAAAGTTTTAGTTTTAACTGAAAGTACTATACTCTCTTTTTTCAAAATTAAAAATTAGACAGAAACTGAATACATACAGATACCTTCTTAAGCCAATATGGACTTACGCTTCACAGATTTTTAGCTCAGCAAAAAAGACTCACATACAAAAACTGCAATCATTTTGAACCCAAAATTTAAGACTTATAACGACAGCTCCTAGATACGTAAACAACAGAACCCTACATACGGACTTACAGCAACCAACTGTTGACCAACATATACGAACACTCTATTCTCGTTTTCATATTAAACATAACGGACACGACAATAGACTGATTCACGACATGTCAGTAGCTGAAATGCCGGTCAGAAGAAGGCTAAAACGAAGCTGGATGAGGGACCTCCTCAGCTAGATTAAAGCCTTGGAAGGGGTGCTGCTGGGCACTTTACTTCCCCATGCCTACCATGTCAGATCTTACTTTTGTCCAACACATTTGCTGATTGTCAGACATCTTCTGACAGGTGTAAATAAAGATATAAAGAGAAAAAAAAAACTTTTGAAAGCATTGAGCATAAAAGTTTTAGCCTTTTGTATAGCGTTATCTGTCTGTTCTTGATGTGTGGGCCCCATGCCATTCTTCTTTTGAATGACAAGCCGAGATATCTGATTGTGTCTGTCTCTGGCATTCGGATTTTGTCAAGATATACTGGGTATATGTTTCATGTCGAAGATCTTTTAAAGTGGAGAAAGGGTTCTAGAATAACATTGAGTTTCGACGGGAACATGTGTTTCAGATTAAGTCATATAACAATAGAAATTATAATGGTTCGCTGAATATGTTGAAAAAGTAGCTGTCACAGTATACACGCTTTTTAAAAAGGAAATTTCAGTTTTACACAACTTACAATTTTTTAGTAAGATAACACAACAATACAACTATAAGCCCGAGATGTTACAGCAACTTTTTTATTAATGCTACTTTATACCATGAATTTGGCACCTTTTTATGATTTTTGCAAAAGTGGCTCAGACGATTTGGATTGAGCTTTCATATTTGAATATTGATATTGATATTGATGTAAAATATAATGGACTTCATCAATATTACGTTGGTTTCACTGTGATTGAAATAGTGTGACAGGGCTTAAATATCAATTTTTTAAAATTTGCTTCATATAAACTGCCTTCAATTTTGTAGATTAGAAAAAATTAACCATACATCTTGATAGCATTGATAAAATACGAGTAAATATGTAAGTTTAACTAGTAAAAATAGATTTTTTTTATTTATTTATTGATATTTACTGTGTGGGAGGGGAGTTTGTCATGGAAGGAATGATATCTCGTACGGGCCAAATCAGCAACATATAGGATATTAAGGTCTTTATGGATGAGTTTGTTGGTGACAAAGTAAGGAGCATTGAGGATTTTTCCCGAAGGATTTTGGACTGTTGGGATTGGATACGAGAAGAATTCGATGGTTTATTAGAGCCCCGAAGCTCAACTCCGTAAGTTCAGATAGGCCTTATGATGGTGATATAGATGAGTCTTTTGTAGTTCAGTGGAAGGTTAGAGCGTCTGTCCATTAAGTGTTGAAGTAAGCGAAAGCGTTGTCGTTTCAGTCTTGTGTGCGGATAATAAAAAATATATAAAAAGAAAAGAAAAAATTGAAATTGTATCAATAAATACGCCGATAATTATAAAAAAAAGAAAAAAATAATTTTGAAATTTTACCCATCAATTCTCACATAACTCGGTTATTATTTAAGATAGAGAAAAATGTGTATAGTGTTTTAGAATCAGTAATGCGCGATAAACAAGGAAAGCATAAACAAAAAAAAAAAAGGGAAACAATCGAAATCTTGCCCATAACTCAGTTATTTTTGAAAATAGAGACAGAATTTATTAGAGTGTTTTAACCAAAGAAACGCGAAAAATAAATAAAACTGTTTTTCTTAATTAATACATAAATTTAAATAAATATTTATTTTTGAGAATCATTACAATCTGTTTCAGAATGAACAATAGTAATACTGATATGAGACCACATTCATACAATATATACAGAAAATAATAATAATATTTAAATTACATAAAATAGGAAATAAATAAATTCATAATATATATATATATATATATATATTATATATATATATATATATAAATAACAATAAAATGATAATAAATAACAAATCAAAACAACCTATAATTGAGATAAATACAAAGTTGGCAAATAAATAAACATCATACAAACAATGGTAACTATATACAATATATACAACTGCTAAGGGGACTGGACTTTTCCCTCCACTTGTGGAGGAAAAAAGCCGAATCCAAGAGATCCCAGCGCCTCTCTCTGAGCCGCATCACTGGTCTTAGCCAGCAGAGGCTGAGTTAGGGCGCAATAGCCACAAACACACAATACATGAGTGAGAGGATCTGACCAGTGTCAGAACTCCAGTATAAATGTTTACAGAACGTCGCGGGGCCACTGCCGTTTCACTCTTCGTGGAGGATTGTAGGGGTGGGTGGAGCTGGAGAGGGATTGAGCTAAAGGATTAAGATGATGAAGAAGGTTCTGATGGAATTGAAAAATTTAGTTGGTACCAGATCTAAAATAATGGAATATTAAGGTCGTGGTGTAAGGTACAATTGGAAACATAATAGGGAACATTAACTATTGTTCGTAGGACTTTGGATTGGAAGGATTGGATGCGTTTGATGTTAGAATATTTAGTTGTCCCCCACAGTTCAAGTCCGTAGGTCCATATAGGTAATTGATACATAAATAAATACGAAAACATTTGCTTTTCTATAGAGAATTAAATTTTCTACAAAATGAAAATAAAAAAAAATCATTGAACTTGGTTAAGAACTAGCAGAGATATAGCGTTTTGAAATAATCAGGAGTGATGTGCTATTTTGCATTGAAATAAAAAATTCTATAGGTTCTTATATTGCTTAATTGCCTATCTAAAGCTTTATAAACAGTTATTACCTAATATTGTTATTTGGAAATAATTATTCATTGTGTATAATTTTTTTTCGTTTTTTAAATTCTTTATTGCAGTATATAAAGTCATACACTATACATTCATAATGCTGTACCAAAAGTAGATCGGTCTCTAATATAACAACATATAGGATATAATTTATCATTAATAAATGAAAGAGAAAATAAATATAAAAGCTTATTTAATGTGAAAGAAAAACAAAAAAATATAAAAAGTATCTTTTAAACAAATTTTGGGATTAAACTGCTAATAAGCTTATTTTGAGTTTGATTGAAATTTTCTAATATTTTCTCAATTTTGTGCAATATTTACTTAAAAGAGAAGAAGCAGTAATGTGCTATCAAATGCTTTCTTTAACAATTAATCACCATTTAGATCTATATTTAAAAATTCCTTAATTTATTTAACAACGGAGGTACGTGAAAGTAGTGTGTTGTGCGCATCAATTTTTTTTTATTTTTTTTTTACATTTGAACCTAAATAATGTTTTGTTTAGGTTCAGTTAGAAAGTATAGTTAACTTTGGAATTACAAGATACATTTTGACCTTCAGACTAACTACGGAATCGATAAAAAACACTGCCTGATCTTAACAGCTTGTCATTTCCATTTAAAGGGGCGACATTTGGCGAGGAGTTGGAAATGTTGTAAAGGAATATAGCCAGGCTAAAAAAGAGAAGCGAGATCCGTTGAAGAAGAAACAAGGTAGGGCGGCTTTACGAGGTAATAGATTCAGTCGTCTCCTTCCCCCTAGCCAGGGCAAACATGGCCCCTCCAACCTCACAAACACCAATATTTATGACCTAATTCATTACCAAACCTTACCTCTTCTATAGCCTATATTCTATTAAACACCCCCTCAACAAATTTTACCATCCTCATATATCAGGAAATTTAGTTGTTCTAAGAAGTCGGATATTCATTCACAAGGGACAACCAGCCCCATTCGTGGCACTTCTCACATCTTTCTCTAGTTGTTAACGTGTGCAAATACTCTTGTTGGTTTCTAGAAATAACTCCTCAAAAATCCAATTATTGGTTTATTATTTTCAATAATGAACCTTTGTCAATGAACAAAAAAAAATATTGAGGGCTGTTTCAATATACGTAGAACCCGAAAAATGAAAAAAAAAAATCCGTTTGTCTGCCGTCTGCGGCATTTTTCCAAAATTACTGGACCAATTTTTTTAAGATTCCCTACAAAAATACTAAGGCATGCAACGATGGTCCAAAAAAGAAAAACACCTAGACGTTTATATCAGCTGGTTATTTTAAAATAGCGTCCTATTAAAAGTGATTTAATTCAATAACTCTCAATAAAAATTACAAGTTATTTTTTAAGATTATTTTTTATGAGTAAACATTTATTAGTGGTTTTTGACAAAAAAAAAAACTGGTGCGGGCAACACGCGACTTTCACTTACCTCCATTTTTCAAATACAGCTAGAGATAAAAATACGTGAAACTATTAAAGAATTAATTAAATCGAATTTATATAGTAACATATGTTTTATTTAACTATATAAAATAATAAGTTAGTTTTATCTTATTTTCATCACTCTCTATTAACTTTTAAAAGCTTGAGTATAGGATAATATTTTTTCTAAAATCTTTAGCTTTCCAACGGTATATCATACATGTATATTACTGCTCTTATGTTCAAAAACAAAAAATTTCATTCAAAAATATTTATTCTGTTTTCTCCTTTAGTTCGGTATCGAATTCATTCAATTTATATATTTACCTATTTTTCATCAGTGGTAACAAGATAATATAGTTATTTTTATAGAACCAAAAAAATTAAAGGTACTTCAGAAAAAGAAAATTTTAAAATATCGGCATTTAAGCACTGTCAGACCATTTTTATCCAAATGAAACCTAAAATATATTAAAGCCCATTAAATTTTACATCGATATAGCGAGTTTAATCAAAATCGCTTGAGCCGTTTTTGAGAAAATTGTAAAAACGTGTTAAATGCATGGTATAAAGTGTCTCTTCTGGTAAGCTCATTTAGATGAAAAAGGTTTTGTAACGTCTCGGGCGTATATTTGTCTTAAATATGAAATTGTATTTTTATAGGACTTATCATTTCCGCCGGGGAGTTACCACACACACACACACAGAGACCTTTTTGCGGGACTTGGTTATTTGGACTCAGGGGACCCTAAAATGTGCATTTCCGTTGAAAGCTGGAATTCGAAAATTTTCGCGATCGCAATACTTTCCCTTACTATATATAGTAATTGAAAGTAAAACAAGACGCGAATAATTATTAAAAAAAAACAAAAAAAACTTAAAATTTCACACATAAATACGCCCGTAACTCAGTTATTTTTGTAGATCTAGAAATATGTGTATAGAGTTTTAGAATCATAGAAGTTCGATAATAGTTGATCTATATATATTTAAGTCACAAATTGCAATAGAATAGATGTTATTTCACCAAAACTCGGTTATTATTGAAGATATAGAAAAATCGAAAAGATTAGTAGCTATAAACAGTTATACCATGATGTAGTTATTTGGAAATTATAAGCTATTTGTTTGAATATTAATTCTTTGATACTTTGTAATCTACCAAAAAAAAAAATAAGATAGAGAAAACATTTATTAGTCTTTTTTAACAAAAAAGAAAACAGAAAATAACACGAATAATTATATAAAAGAGAAAAAAAATACAATCCGAATTTGTAAAAGTTGATCTATATATTCAATTCACAAATTATAATGGATGTAATTCGACCAAAACTTGGTTGTGATTGAAGATATAGGAAAATCAGATAAGCTTCAGATAGGAAAAAGATATAGATAAGCAGCTATAAACAGTTATACCCTGATGTAGTTATTTGGAAATAATTAACCATTGTGTAATAATTTCCAGCGTTTTCAGGTTTGGATGCGATGTGTTGGTTGTTCAGAAGATATGAAAACACGGATATGATGTTTTACAATCATAGGCTTTATGTGATTGCTATATCTATATATATTGCTATATACCTGATTATATACAAACAATTAGCTTGGAAAATAGCTTGTGGTCATTTTTTTTATTTATTTATTTTTTTAAATAAATTCTTCCGTTCCTTTGTAGGCTATGTGGGGGTTTCTTAGGCCAGGTAAATAGTTAGGATTAATACCCGGTCGAAAGGCACCGAGACTCGAACTCGAAATTAATGGAGTGTATAACCAAAATAACCTTTTTTCAAATTCAAGATTTCGTAAGACTCTAAATATTTTAATAATTACTAACTCTTAATAATCCCTTTACAGCATCCTCTAAGGTTGATTAATCCTATTCGACTTCAGAAAAAAAAAAAAACTCTTCAGTTTAGTAATCCGAACAAAAAATACAAAAAATCCGGCTGTCCTCTGAAACTACTGGACCGATATTTTTTTAACTCGGAAGAAAAATACTGGCGCATCAAACGATGTTCCTAACACGTAGACGTTGATATCCGATTAGTTTTAAAATATCGGCCAGTTAAATATGATTTAATTCAATAACTCATTTATTTTTTTTAAATAGAGAAAGGATTATTAGTGTTTATTAACCAAGAAACCTCGGATGAATATAAAAAAGAAAAAAAAATGAAATTTTAACCTTACGCCTATAACTCAGTTATCTTTTAAGATAGAGAAAACAAAGTATTGAGTTTTAGAATCAGGACACTGTGAAGAATACAAAAAAAACTATAATAAAAAGGAAAAAAACTCGCCTATATATACTATAATTTACTCAATTTTCACAAAAGGAAAAAAGATTCATTGAAATAGGTTAAGAAAGAGCAGAGTTATATCGCTTAAAAATTAGCAGTGATTGAATTACTTATTGCTTTTCATATTAGTTAATTGCCTTTTAACAGCCGTTAAACAGTTATATCCTAATATAGTTATTTGGATATAATAAACCATTGTGTGATAGTTTGCAGCAGTTTTTTTGTGTGTTTTCGCTATGGTAGTTAAAGGATTTTTTCTGACTAAACCGCAATAGTTTGCTGGGTAATAGGACAGGCGAGGGGCTCGTTATTGGTATCAGGTAGGAACTAGTTAACAACCCCCGGCGGAGTGATACTTGGCGTGCGCAGGTGGTGCTCCCAGATAAGGTTTCCCGCCGAAAATGAGGGGTGCACCACGTGGCACGCTCCTAAATCCCACCCCAGCTGATTTACTGGCAGATCTAGGAGGCATCGACCGCCATGGCCAATAAGCCCAAACACTAAATTACTCTTCACCCTCCGCTTCTATATGCTAATTAATTCGTCAAGATTTCCTCTATCTAAACATTTTATGTTGTCCTGACTAATTTAGTTAACGACAAAATTTAGTTAAGGATTTATTGAAAATAGAAACTGGATTTTTCGTTCTTCCTAAAAGATTACTGTTGTTATTTATTATGCTTTATTACATGTATTGTATATACGTATGGAGGTTTTATGTTTTTTATTTTATTTTTATTTATGAATAGTTAATTAAATGAATCGGGAGCGGCGTGGACTACTGGATAGAGCATTAGGCTACTGTTCTTTGGGTTCCAATACCGGCTGAAGCAGAATTATTTTTATGTTACTTCAGCCGTGGAGTGACCCTGGGGTATGGAGGTCCTTCTGGGCACACCCAGCCGCTATAAAATGGGTACCCAAAATTGAGGCAAAACCTAGGGGCCGAGCATAATTTAGACCCAATCACCTCCTTGCACGGTCGTTGGCCGAGAAACAGTATGAATCTCTATAGGCACTTAACCTGAGAGCCACACGTTTTTCTGTGCGTGCACATCAAGTAGTTAGTTTATATGTGAGTTGAGAGCTAGCCGTTAAGAATAGTATGGGTCATATGAAAATTTTTGTTCCACTTAAGGTCTGTTATATGCTCCCACAATATGACGAGATATTTATAAGACATCCTGTATGTAATGTATATATATATATATATATATATATATATATATATATATATATATATATATATATGTAAAAAGGTAGAACAGATTAATCTGTTCACATACATAATAGTTAATTTTGCATAGCAGTATTAAATCTGGTGCGGGCATCACACGACTTTCACTAACCTCGTTTGTTAAAATCAATTTAAGAACTAATAAATAGAGTTCAAAAAGGTATAAGGGGTTATCTATTGTGTTTTAAATGGAATAATTTAACAATATAAAATTGTTGTCTACAACAAACAGTTAATTTTATCTGCTTTTCATCAATCTTCATTACATTTTAAAGCTTTCTATATAAGATAATATTTTTTCTAAAATATTTATCTTTACAACGGTATATTATACATATAAATTGCGGTTCTTATCTTAAAAAAAAAAATTAATAAATACTTTTGCTCTTTTGTCTTTCGGTTGATAATCAAATTCATCTAATTTATAAATTTAGCCGTTTTTTATCAACGCTAACAACATGAAATGGTTAATTTTTTTGAATCTAATAAATTGAAGATACTTTAGAAGAAGTAAATGTAAAGTATCGCCATCAAAGCCGTGTTAGATTATTTCAATCAGAATGAAACCTACATCGTATTAAAGCCCATTAAATTTTAAATCAATATAGCGAGTTTTATCAAAATCGTTAAAAAGGGCAAAATGCACGATATGAAGTGGCTCTTCTGGTTTGCCGAATTTGATGTAATAATTTAAACACTTAAAATAGCACACATTGACTTCCATTTGTCACTTAATCACTTTATTTTATAAGCTTTTCATATCTGTCGACGTTTCGGGGCTGTTTCCCCATTTTCAAGACTTTTTTTTTCATTATATAAATGCTTTTTCATATATATCCCATCATTTTATTTCATAGCACACTGCTATTTGTCCTTATTTGTTCAGAAACAGTTAGCCAATGAACACCTATAAGCACAAATAGCAGTGTGCTATGAAATAAAATGATGGGTTATATATGAAAAAGCATTTATATAATGAAAAATAAGTCTTGAAAATGGAAAACAGCTTATGAAATAAAGTGATTAAGTGACAAATGGAAGTCAATGTGTGCTTTTCTAAGTGTTCATATAAAGAAAAACTTCCAAAAAAACTAAAAAAAAAAAAAGAAAAGTAATAATTTAAGTTGCTGTAGCATCTGAGGCATAGACGCTGTTAAATTAGATAATTTCAGATTTATAAAACTTATCGTTTTTGCGCTACAATTACCATGTATTATGTATTTTGTGGGACTTGGTTATTTGGACTCAGGGAAGCCTAAAACGTTTATTTTCGTTGAAAACTGGAATATCATATAAACTGGTAAGTGAAATGAATATTTATAACAATAAATATACGTAAAGATGTTTTTAATACTGCCTGTAAGATGTAGAGAAAAAATTATAAATGGAAAAGGACTTTCAGAAGACTTAAAAAAAGAAATAAAAAGGAGGTCAGGCATGTACAGGAGCCCGAGTAAGTAGGCTAATATAGAAGAACTTAGAATCGGAATTGCCCATTTACCTTTTTGCGTAGGAGCGAGGAGGGTATGAAAGTGGCTGAGTGAGCCACCAGGGAGAGAGTCCTTCCTGAACGCACGGGGAGTCCCCATTACCTACTCCAAATTAAAGAAGTGGGCTTTGCGGCGCTGAAGCAATCTCGTAAACAGGGGATAATGCTACGGCAGAGAGTGATATTAGGGACAGTGGGAAATTGCCTTCTTCCCAACGTCTCACCCAAATGCAAATTGCTATTTTTCTTCTCTGAGGAAATTATGTTTTCAGGAGGGGTAGCTCTTGTGTCAATTTGTTTCTTGAATCACTTAGCTCTTGTTGAAAAGATTTATTTACTCTGTTAAAGATGAAAACGAGAAACGAAACGATTATTATTCGTTGTGGGCGTCTCGTCTTTCGGATCCGTGATACTTCGTTTTCAGATAAGATTTTATGTTTCCATTTTACTGTCTTTCTACTCAACATTCTTCTTAGTATGATGAGTAAAGTGTTAAATTCAAATCAAGCGATAGTGCAATAGAAAATCACGCTGTTTATGTGTAGGAAACTTAAAAAAAACTACGGTTTTAAGGAAGAGAAGTTAGTTAAGGGTGCAGTTAGATTAATTTTTTTTTCTTTATCTTCAAAATTTTGTATTCACACCTGTCAATAAATGTTGACAATCAGTGAATGTGATGATGAAAGAATGATAGTTGGCGTGGTAGGCATGATGGAGAGAAGATGCCCAGCGGCACCTCTTCCTGGCGTGCTTCCTAATATGGATTTAGCTTAGAAGGTCCCTCATCCAACTTCTTTTCAGTCTTCTGCGAGTATTGTCCGTCATGTTACTAGTGGCCATGTTTCGTATTAGATTGTTTGTATGTCCGTGTAAGTTAAGGTCTGTATGTAAAGTAGTGTTGCTGACGTACCATGGTGAGTTTGTGATAGTTCTGAAACTTTTGGATTGAAAAATTTGAATTTTGCGTATGTGTGTATTTTTGGCAGTCTCGTATATCTGTGAGGCGTAAGTCCAAAATTTGGAAAATTCGAATTAACCGGGATAAATCCCAACATATTACTTTCATTCTCCGACATAACACCTGTCCACCAGTATATCTTGACAACATCCAAATTCCTCAGACAGACACAATAAAATATCTGTGCATGACATTCGACAGAAGAATGAGATGGGGCCCACACATCAAGAACAAACAGATAACGCTAAACAAAAGACTAAACTTTTATACTCACTAATTTCAAGACGTTCAAAATTATAACTAAACTAAACACTTACACTTACCTATTGCAGATTAATTTAATTGAGACGTTGATTTCCAAAAGGTACTATATCCATTCTAGGAAATTTTACAGGAAGCGCGAAAATCTCCCATTACTATATTTTTAAACTAGCTAATTTGGGTCTTTTTGCCTTAAAATTTAGAATTATTTTTTTACTATAATAACAACATCATATTAAAGTTATGAAATGAATTTTCGTAGAATGATTTGGAACGAAAATAAATGCGTAATTAGTACTTTTAGAAAATTACCGCATTTCTAAATCGCGTTTTTAAGGACTTGAGAATTCATTAGATAACATCAAATAAAATATATAGATAAAACTAAATGAGGAGAATAT
This sequence comes from Piezodorus guildinii, assembly GCA_023052935.1. Taxonomy (NCBI): domain Eukaryota; kingdom Metazoa; phylum Arthropoda; class Insecta; order Hemiptera; family Pentatomidae; genus Piezodorus; species Piezodorus guildinii. Next base: position 26,639,466 of record CM041296.1, on the reverse strand, counting down.
AAATATGTAAAAATATCAATTTCGTAAAAATGTCCTTTAGTACCTTTTGAAAATCAACGTCTCAATTCAACTAATTTAATTTTTCATACAAGGTTTTAAATTTAAAAAAATTTCGTTATCGAAATTTTTTTTTTACTTTTACTTACGTGTATATGAAATATATAGTAAGGGAAAGTATTACGATCGTGAACATTTTCGAATTCCAGTTTTCACCGGAAATACACGCTTTAGGATGCCCTAGGTCCAAATGACTTAAGTCCTGCATAAAGGTCTGAGTGTCTGTGTGTGTGGTAAGTCAGCACGAAAACAAATTGTCGTACGATACTGAAATTTCATATTTATGATAATTATACGCCCGAGATGTTACAGCAACTTTATCAAAATCAGCCAATCAGAAGAGCCATGCATTTTGCACCTTTTTACGATTTTGATTAAACTCCATATATTGATGAAAAATGTAATGAACTTTAATATCGTGTAGGTTTTATTCTGTTTGAAATAGTATTACCTAGTCCTAAATGTCGATATTTTAAATTTTTTTCTCTATAGTACCTTTAGTTTTGTATAATCTAAAAAAATAACTACAATATATTATCATAGTTAATATAACTATATAACTGTATAGATCCTCTGAGTCCAAATAACTAAGTCCTGAGAAAACGTCAGTCAAGCACGAAATTGAAACTTTAATCAAAAGTGAAATTTAATATTTATAATAACAACAAAACGAACAAAAGAGCCACTTTACACAATGCATTTGCACCTTTTTACGATTTTATCAAGAACGGCTTTAACGATTTTGATTAAAGTGGCTACTTCGATATAAAATTTTATAAGCCTTAATATCACACAGGTTTCATTCAGACTGATATAGTCTGAGAGGGCGTTAATGCCGATATTTTAAAATTTCATTCTCTAAAGTGCATTTAATTATGTAGGTTTGAAAAAAAATAACTATATTATATTTTTAGCATTGATAAAAAACGACTAAATATATAAATTGAACCAATTTGTTGAATGTAATATAGATGTATATTTTACTTTTGCAAAGTTAATGATTTTATAATTTGGTAAAAGTTTTTTTTTTTTTTTTTTTTTAAACATAATTTATTGAAATTTACAACTGCACTAAAAAAATACAAGTAAATATGATATAAGAAAAATGACATGAAAAAACTTGTAGAAGAACTACCGGAAATTGAAGAGGAAGAAATGATTGAAACTAGAGGATTACGGTGGGAATGGAGTTTGCCATGAAAGGAATGGTATCTAGATCGGGCCAAATCAGCAACATACGGAGTATTAAGGTCTTTATGGATCAGTTCATTAGTTACAAAGTAAGGAGCATTGAGGATTTTACGAAGGATTTCGGATTGTAGGGATTGTATACGGGAAGAATTTGATGATTTAGTAGAGCCCAAAGCTCTATCTCCGCAAGTCCATATAGGCCGTATGATAGTCATGTAGATGAGCCTTTTGTAGTTAGGTGGAAGATTAGAACGTTTGTCCAGTAACTGTTGAAGTAGTCGAAAACGTCATGCAGTTTCTTGTCGTTTCAGTCTTGTATGAGGGTTTTAAGTAAGGCGTTTGTCAAGGTGTAGTCCTAGATATCGGATCTGTTCAACCGGGACAAGAGGAGTATTATTGAAGGAGACAGTAGGGCAGGATGTCATTGTTTTACGACGAAAGGTAAAGGTAATTTGGTTGGATTTGTTGGCATTTATTTTAATTCTCCAGTTCTGACACCATACTTCAAGGTCTCTGATGTGGGATTGGAGAGTTTGAGAGGCAATAGTTGGATCAGCATTGACTAATAACACACATGTGTCATCAGCATAGGTAGAAAGGAAAGTGTTAGGATGGGATGGGATATCAGCTGTTTAAATTGTGTAAAGGATGAGTCCTAGGATACTTCCTTGAGGAACACCAGCTGACTAAAAATGGATGAATAGGATGAATTATTATGATTTACTTTGAAGGATCTGCCATGAGGTAGGACTGGATGATAAGGAAGTATGTAGGAGGGAGGAATTTGCAGAGTTTGTAAAGTAATCCCGGGTGCCAGACTCGGTCAAAGGCCTGTTCCACATTGGTAAAAGTCAATTGAGAGAGGTTAAAAAGCGATAAATCTAACTGATTAGTATGATCGCTATTAAGAAAATTCTAAAATAATATATTTTAAAGTGCTTATGCGTAAATGACATTTGTAGTTTATTTTTCTTGTGGCAGAAGAATATACTGATTTCCTCCACAACCCGATCTTGTCATAAATCGATTCCTACGTGTTTAAAAGTTTGCCCCTGTGAGTTATTAATTGCTACGGCAAAAGATAAATTAACATAAATAAAAAATAAGAAACATTATCTTAATTAGATCAAGAGTTAAAGAATTTTGGCCACTAAATCGTTATTTTTCTCACAGTATTTGAGCTTTCTAGTTTTTTAAAATATTTAAATTATAAACAAAACGTGGATTCAAGTGACACAACCCTGCGGTATTAAGTTATTGATGAAAATCCTACTCTATACTCCGGTGCACTAACGGAGACTGGCTTGTGAGTGTAGACTTTACTTCTAGAAGGCCGGTAAGATAAATCTTGACGTTCCCACTCCAAGAGCTATTCTCGAGTGGAGGTGGAGACCTACCTCTCTGTCCTCTTGTAGTACATCCAGGCCTTGTTATTCAGCAAACAACATAACAAAAAAACTTGGGACAATTCGAACTATGTGAGCCCTTTTATTTTAAACTTATACTTGGATAGAATTTTTTAAGGCTTTGTGTTTAAATGAAATTGGAATACTTTTTTTCACCGTTGAGGCCACGTCAGACACATGGCTGACAGCGTATAACAAGATATAGGACAATAAAATTTATACTGCTTTAAAGAATTACAGAAAATTTATTTAGAATTTAATTAATGTTGACTTATTATAGCATAAATGGATTTCATTAAAACACGTCAAACATCGCTTTTTCCTGGTCATTACTTTACCATAATTTGTTACATGTTGTTTGATTTGGGTTTTGAGGCGTAAAACCCGAGGGTCATCAAACGCCCTTATTTCGTTTGTTTATTTATTTTATTTCTATCTAAATTCACAAAAAAAAAAATTAAAAAATAATAATTAAAAAAAAAAAAAAAGCGTTAGACCCACACGATTATTTACGATATTGTATACAGAATCCTATATTATTTAGCAGCTGCTGGGCCTTAAGAAAGTTTAGCAATAATTTTATATTATTTTCGTCATTGCTAATTAAGGTAGCTGTATCAGGTAGCTTATATTCCTAATCTGTTTAAATATGATTGGTAAAAAGGACATCCCTCTAGTATGTGTCTGACCTAAGCGGGTTGTTACAGTGTTGGCACTTTGGGGGTGGCTGTGTGGTGATATGATGTATTTGTGTGAGGTTAGTGTTTCAAGTCAAGATTTGTCCACATAGAACATTGAATTATAGTAATGGGGTGATCAGGTGTTTTGACCTTCAATATGTCGAATTAGATGAAATCAAGAACGAACTCGGTAGTAGAGTATAACAGATATAAATAGGATTAAAATAAAAGTTAATGGTGTACAAATTATACACATACATATATATATATATATATGTATATATTTTTTTTCTACCCTCTGTTTATTTAGAACAAAAACAAATACAATGTAATATGTATAGATGTCACATTTGTCCTTCTGTACCGAGGTATACTATATTTTAACTATTCAATACCTACCCTCCAGAAACAAGTAATCTATGTGGGAAGAAAGCCCTCCTAACAAACTGAAAACAATCAAAAGAACAGTAAAGCCATGGAGCTCATCCAGTTGTTACATGCTCATCAAAACATAATTTACAGTATTATTCGAATTTTAGAGAATTTGCCAGGTTGCCTTTTGAGTCTTTGCTATTTTTATGTTTTTCTTGTTATACTGTTGGATGGAATGTATTATTTTTCACAACTTCTTGAGTATGCTTATAATTTTTTTACGGAATTCAGTAATGTTAATGTTCTGTGTAAAAAAAAAAATTGGTGCGTGCAACACCAGACTTTCACTTACCTCCGTTGTTCAAATCTATCTAAATAGTTTTTAAGAATTTTTAAATACACTTAGAGATATAAATAAATGAATTAATTAAATTGAATTTCAATAGAAACATGTGTTTTATTAAATTATCTATTATATTATTACCTATGACAACCAGTTAGTTTTATCGGCTTTTCCACTACTTTTACAATTTTGTGTATAAGATAATAATTTCTCTAAAATCTTTAGCTTTCCAACGGTACATTTTACGTCTATATTAAGTTTAAAAACATCAAAATTGCATAAAAAAAAAATGTTTGGTGTTTTATTTTTTAGTTGGATATCATATTCGTTAAAATTATATATTTATTCTTTTTTATCAGTAATAATTCGATGATATAGTTATTTTTATAAATTATAAAAAAATAAAGGTACTTTGAGGAAGAAAATTTAAAATATGATATTAAAAATCGTCGTAGCCGTTTTTGAGAAAAATGTAAATAGGTGCAAAATGCATTGTATGAAGTGGCTCTTCTGGTTAACTGATTTTGATGAAAAACTTGCAGTAACATCTGGGCGTATAGTTGTCTTGAATATGACATTTAAGTACTGTACGACAATTCGTTTTTGCTTTACTTACCTTACACACACACACTCCGACCTTTTTACGGGACTTAGTCATTTGAACTCAGGGGATCCTAAAACGTGTATTTTCGTTGAAAACTGGAATTTTATCACTTTCCCTTTCTATATATTGTGTATATAGGTAAAAAAAAGTAAAAATGATGTAAAACAATTAAATCTGCAAATTGGAAAAATAATTAAAGATATTTTCCACTCTCACTAATAAAGGACAATCGATGCTCTTTAACGAAAAGCGGATTTTTAATTTATTTGATTTATGATTTTTTTTTCACTCTGCAGCACTTATACATAGCACGAGTGGCCTGGCGGGACTTCTTTGAAAGTCGGAATGGCACTCAACGTGGTAATAACCTTACCAGTTAAAATCAATTTTATTATTTTTTGGAAAATTAAAATTGAAAAAAGAGTCATGTTGTTTTGATGGAAACACTTATTTTAGACTAAATAAGTCGTTCAGACTACGATATAACACATATCCATCAATTTTTATCGGCGAAAACCAATTAGCTCAGACCAACTCTGTACATACCTAGAACTAACACTCTATCTAAGGAAGTCTTGAGGCCCATATGTCAAGATGAAAAAAATATTCTCAACCAATGACTGAAGATACAATACTTTCTTCTTTCTAAATCTCCTAAACTAAAAAATTGGCAGAAACTGAATACATATACATACCTACTTATACGTTTACCTTACAATTTCTGTTCAACAATTAACTTTTTATTTATAGTCCTTTAGTGGCAAAAGAATAAAACTAAAAATAGAAACAACAACACATCAACATAATTTTTTTTTATTTTCGTCGGCTTTCAGCCGCCTCGGAGGATGATCAGGAACGTGGAGTGGTAATTTGGAAATATATCTAATTCGGGGCTACGTCTGCAACTAATGGGATATTCAGGTCTTTATGGATGATTTTATTGGTGACAAAGTAAGGGTCTTTCGGGGGATTTTGGATTGCAAGGATTGGATGAGAGAGGAATTTGATGGCTTGGTGGATCCCCATAGTTCAATTCCATATGTCCAAATAGGCCTAAGTATTGTAATATAAATTAGTTTTTGTAGTAGGTGGGAAGTTTTGAACGTTTGTCCAGTAAATGTTGTAATAAACGATATCTGCGATCTGTTTCTTGTCGTTTCAGTCTAGTGTGAGGATTCCAAGTGAGTCGTCTGTCAAGATGCAGCCCAAGGTACCGGATCTGTTCAACTGAGGTGAGTGGAATATTGCCAAAGGGAATAGTGGGACAGGCAGACACAGGTTTGCGGCGAAGGGTAAAGGTTATTTGGTGGGATTTAGTAGGATTTATTTTGATCATCCAATTTTGACACCATTCTTCAATGGAAACAATGTGAGACTGAAGGGTTTGGGAAGCAATAGTTGGATCATTGTTCACAGATAACACACATGTGTCATCGGCGTATGTAGTGAGGACAGTGCAACATATAATAAAAATGAATAAGAGAGTTAATCCTTCTCAATAAATCAATTTTTTTTTCAGTGGCGCGACAGGCCGTGCTGGCCATGGGCCTCGCGGGGTAATTTCCTGGAGATCACACTCGCGTTTCTCGATGAAATTTGTAGGGTAGGGTCATCACTCCTTACGCCTAATTTTGTGAGTGACCACCATTTGGCTGACGGGTCTCACATACCCGGTAGAGTCTGTGAGTGAGAATCCCCATTTAATTACATCTTTATAAAAGCCCCGCCGGTACTGGGATTCGAACTCACATCTTTAGCATAAGAGATTAGCGCGCTAGCCACTCAGCCACGTGTTCCCCCAAGAAATCAATTACTCTCCTTTAATTTCACTGTAAACGAACGTTTGGAATTGTGGTGACTTAAAAGTAAATAAATAATTAATTCAGTAAACATTAATTGTATTTATTATATATTTATACATATATATTTATTATAAAACATGATGAAAACTATTGCTGAACTGAAAATGTCTCATAATTAATACGTGATATTTCTAATAAATAGTGAGCACCTTCTAAACTAATACCATCGTTAGGAGTTTCATGGAGCGATCGATGAACAGAAAAGGGGAATCGCATTATAAATTCAAATACAGTTTACTCTCATTTGCATCACTAATGGAAATCAGAAACCAAAATTTGGAGTGGTTTTGCCTAGAGTGGTTTGAATTTGCTCTAATCCCTTCCTGGTGAAACATTGTTGTAATGATTTCTCTTTCGCTTGTGATAAGTTTTTATGAAATGTATCCTCAAATTATATTTTAAAAAATTATAAGATTTGGTCTTAATTTTGTTTATTAATTAGAATTTTCGGACCTTATGACTGAATAATAATAATTATATCTTCTCTGTTTTTATATTATATTTTAATCTGTTTTTTTTATCGGTTAAAATGTATTCGTATTGCAATATTTTTATCCTACGACGTTTCCAAGATGCTATATGGAAAAATGGTGAGGACCACAGCTTGAAACAAAAAAAAAAGCTACCGGACTTACACAAACTTCTCGATCTCCGAATGATGCCAGATTTTATTTTAAGAGGACATATCAATTTAGTGGACTCTTTAAACTACTCCCCAACTTCCTCTTTCAACTCCTGACGCCTACACCACCACCATGCAGATGCCAAGAAGTAATGAGAATAACCAATAGCTCACAACTGATATGGACACAAAGTTCTAGAATTAAGATATTTGGTTTTCATCACCCGATTACAGCCAAATAGTTTGTCTCAATATTTCAAGTGCATTAACAAGAAAAAGAACTGCAAAACATTGTAAATGACCACACATCCTTAAAATGAAGCTGTGCTTAAGCAAAAGGCATGCTTACGCCTAAGAAAAATGCTATGTATTATCTTATATTATGATTAGGGGCTTGAAAAATAACATATTTTTAATCTATCCAGAGGCAGTGGTAGCAGCATACGTCGGTGACATTGGCATATATGCTTCAAGCTTGCCACCCTAACGTGCTCTCACCCTGGCAAGGGGAGCCTCAACTACCATCGTTGATGTGCTAAAGAAGATTGGGTTCAGGGTAAAAGGTGAAGAAGAAGGATGTTATCGTCATGTCAGTGCGATAAAGGAAAGATCGTCTTGTCCACTCTCTTCAAAGTAGACGGTTAAGACTTCCAGTCTCGAACTGAATCCTTTACCTGGGCCCCACTCTAGATAGGCATCATACCTTCTCCTACGCTACGCACTATGCTCTATGGTGCGTATCTCCTGCGTCACATTTATAAAACCAACATTAAAACAGTTTCAGACGTCCCAGAATACAGCAGATTGTCAGAGGAAACAATCTTCATTCTTCAAGAACTCCAGATCTCTTAACTCCCAGAACACTACAGCCTAGGGGTGGGCATAATGGAACGATCGCCATAATCGAATGATCGGACTTCGATAATTCAAATATTCGGATGATTTCATAATCGAATGATTAATGTTCATTCTGAAAGACAATATGGCACAATTCCCCTCTCTACGATGGCTGTGCTAGCTGAGCCTAGGTACAAATATGCATGTAATTTATGTGATGAGAAAAAAAAAAAAAAACTCGATTATCGTTAAAAATTTGAGATCGAATGATTTCGATATGATTGAAATAATCGAATGTGGTCTGATAATCGTCATTCGATTATGCCCACTACTACAGCCGGAGGCACATCAAATATTTTGATTGACTTAAGGCCTGTACTAACTCACTCTTCAATGATGTGACCCTTACTGGGTTACTGTAATGTTGAAAATTAGAGAAGATTAATTGATAATTAAAAATAAATATGATCTATAGTAGCTATAGCTCAACTAACCCCTACCTGAAATTTTAAAACAAAAGCAAGGTTATGAAAAGAATGTTAGAATTATACCCAACTTAGATTAGAAATATTTATACATTTATTTATAGGCAAAATATTTCGGTTTGCAATTATTTTACTTCTTGGTCAAATGATAAAAAATGTGCGCGTTTACGTCACTCAATGGATGTGTGGTCACGGAGGTTCCCGTTAAGTTTCCCTCGACTTCTTTCTGCCATTTGTTAGCTTCGCGAGCGGTGAATAGTTTTTCAGATGTTCACGATGGTCCATTTTATAACTTGCCCCTATGATCAACTAGCCCCGCCCTACCAATACATAAGTAAGCAAAAGTAAAACCGAACAGTATTATTTAAACAGTTAAGAATTACTAGAATTTATTCTAATAGCAGTTATAGAATGCTAAAGAAACGAAAACAAATGTGGAAGGATATGGAGGGGTTATCCTAAAGGTCCTGCATTAGGATTCAGTAATTGGAAACAGAAGGCAATTTTCCGTAATGACTGGAGGTGGGTTTGTGAGGAAACCAAGGCCCACGCCGGATTATAGTGCTATGCGGTAATTAAACTAATTATGTAAATGCGATCCTTTCTCCCTCCACTGGCTCCCTCCTGTCTCAAAGCGTTAGTGCAATGCAATTGTAATAGGATGTGTAAATAATTACGAAATTCATTATAAAATCTGAATTCAGTTTTCGGAGGATGAATTTCAAATGGCAGAAGTTTACAAAAATTTCTGTTTTATTAAATTTAAGATTTCAAAGGACTGAAAATATTTTAATCCTATTTAATACTAACCAATACTAAATAATACCTTTGGAGTATTCCCTAAGTTAGTTTAATCCCATTTGACTTCTTAAAAAAAAAAGCCTATTCTTTTCAAAAGTTATGTGTTTCAAAGAAGAAACATTCTCATAATTTTAAGGAATTATTGGAAAAGTATTTCGCAACTACTGAAGCAACTCACGAAATTATTAAATATTTGGGATAAGGTGAATCCTTGACCAGGGCTCTGAGCGAAATAAGTTTTACAAAATTAGCAGTGGAGATAGGGCGTTGGAAATGAAGAGAAGCTCCAGCCGACTATTAATGGATATCGATGAGGTTTTGCAGGAATCTGTTGAGTCAAATGCGTCCACAAGTACTTGCGAACTTGACGGGGAGTGTATCGAAAGATACTGTTAGTCGCCATCTACTCCCTAAAGGAGAGGTAAAAAAGAACAGGAGACTGGTACCTCACGAACTTACTCCTCAGCAATCAGCTAAGAATGTTAGAAACTTGTGAACATTTATGAAAAAACCCTTCTGATACGAGATTTTACTGGATGATTGTAACCTGTGATGAGAAGTGAGATTTCTGGCGTGATTTGAGTATCTGTGAGCAATGTCTGTTCGCGGTCAAAACGCTTTTCCGGATGCTGTAAAAGGTAATTTAAAAAAAAATAAATCCTTGCTTTGCGTTCTTTTTATTTAACTTAGAAGGTTTTAATTTATGACGAATTTGTTTCTGATGGATGCTCTATAAATTCCGAACAATTGGAAAGATTATATGCGAATAAATCAGAGCGTTATTCTGCTTTAATCAACCATAAAGGGATGTTATTCCAACAATATAGTGCTCGTCCTAACACTTCCCGTCGAACCAAATACAGAGTTAAAGAACTTCATTGGTTGGAACTCCTGGCTCATCCATCACATATTCCAGACCTCGAATTTTCGGAATACTACATGTTTCTTTAAGGAAAAAAAATTATAATTTTGCGCAAGTTGAAATTGCGGCATAAGAGTTCTTTAAAAGGCATCCCAAAGAATTCTATCAGCAAGAGATCGACTAATTGGCTATCAGATGGCTAACAAAGGCCTATATTTATGTATAATTGTATTTTATTTTAAAGACATATTAATATAAATTTTTGATTGAAAAATGGTCAATTTTTTTATACACTCTATTAATAACTTTATTCGGTGAGCATAGTTGAAAGGTTAACTGATTGACGGATATTTAGTTAAATCAACGGTATACAGCTAGTTAGTTATAAATATTTACATGTTATGTTGTAATAATACTGTTATTAGTTTCAATATATTAATTGAAAAAAATTATACATATCGTTTAACGATAGGCTAAACTTCAATAAATGTACAATGGAAGAATATAATACCATTGAGGGTAAGTTATAAAAATCAAAGCTGGGGGGTATTGAGAGGGGCTATATAGGGAGGTAACCCCTATTATGTATTTGCTGGTTGAGGGCCTATAATAACCCTACTCCCTTACCTTCCATAGCAGGCTCATGCCTACCAGTCAGCTCTCCATTGTCTTCTATCATATATATCATATAATATTATATTCTCTATCTATTAATAAATAATTAGCTTATTAATTCCATATATTATATTAATAATCTACTATATATTGCATGAATCGTTGGTACAGGGCAGAAACCATAGTGTACTGTAATTTTTACTTTCACTTACTATATATAGTACGGGAAAGTATTGCGATCGTGAAAATTTTCGAATTACATTTTTTCGACGGAAATTTACGATTTAGGGTCTTCTGAATCCATATGACCAAATCCCGAAAAGAGGTCTTTGTGTGTGGTAAGTCATACGAAACTGAAATTTCATATTTAAGACAACTATATAGAATCTACAAAATTAAAGGTAAGTTGGAGGAAGAAATTTTAAAATATCGACATTTATGGCCTTCTAGATTATTTAAAAAATCTGCGAACCTACACGATATTAAACCTTATTAAATTTTACACCGATATAACAAGTTAAAATCGTTACAGCTATTTTTTAGGAAATCGTGAAAAGTATAAAGTGGCTTTTTCGGTACACCGATTTTAGTGTAAAAGCTGCTGTAACATCTCGGAAAGTTGTTTAAAATATGAAATTGCAGTTTAGTACGACTTTTCGTTTTTGAGACTTAACTGGACTTACGGCACTCACAGACCTTTTTGCGGGACTTCGTACATTGGATGCTGGAGAGTTTTCACTATATATTTCATGAACAGGCTGTGTTTTTTTGTTTGTTGTTTTTTAAAGATTTTTTTTATCTTAATATTTCTACTCACACATGTCAACTTAAAAGAACTATTTCATTTAGGTCTAGGGCTGGTTCACTTTGTAGAAAGAATATATATAGTTTATCAGCTCATTGTTTACCTTAATTTTTATACTAATATATTGTACGTTTATAACAACTTTTTCATTCAAACGGTCATTTTGCCATGCGTAAAATGCCTTGTATTGATTTTAACATGAAATTTTAAAAATAAAACATTATTATTGATTAATTAAACTTACCTATACATTAAATATGTAGTAAAGGAAACAATGGCGATTTAGAATTTTTTTTTTAAATGTCAACAAATATAAACAATTTTTTTAAAATCAGTTTAAGAACTTTTTAATAATTTTTTTTTAACCTTAATGTTTTTATTTAAACCTGTCAACTGTATGGGCAACCAGTCAATGGGATGAAGGTACGTTTTGATATTGTGTTGTGGTAGGCGTAATGGATGAAGTAATACCTAGTGGCATCTCTCCTTGCCTTGATTCCTGTTTTCTGTTTATGATATGAGGTCCATTATCCAGCTCCTTTTCAGCCTTCGACGGATGTTGTGAGTCTTCCAGTAGTGGCCATGTTCTGTATTAATGTGTTAGTATGTATGTAAGTTGTCGTGAAAACGTTTGTAGAGGATCCGAAACTGTTCGTTGACTGTTGGCATGTGGAGATCTGAATGTAAAGTAATGTTGCTAACATGCCATGGTGAATTTGTAGAATAGAATAGAAAAATAATTTTTATTCTGGGACTGGGTCCCTTAAGAATAATATGATATGTACAATTAATATATACAATGTGTCTGGCCACAAGACCAAGGATTATAATTAATTCTTATTTACAAAGCTTTAAGAAGAAAAGTAGGATACAATAAAACAAAAGAGTAAAATAAATGAATAACTGATATGTTGAACAAAACTTAACATTGAAACTGATTCATAATAATTGATCCATATAGAAACATGAAAAATAAATGATAAATTTTATTTTTGAATAGATATTTGATTTGGAGCGTCTGTTTGAGATGACAATAGGTGCTCGAACAGCTGGGACTTGAATGATGATAGGGAAGAAGCATGGCGGATATGAGTAGGTAGGGAATTCCAGAGAGTAGTTGAGCGGACAGGAAAGGAATGTTCAAAACTTGTTGTTCTGTGGGCAGGAATATAAAGGTCAGAATGACGTGATCTTGTTTGGAGGGAGCGGACTGACGATTCAAATTGCAGAAGTTTGTGGATATAGGGAGGTAGCTGGGAGTTGATGGTTTGGTAAAGGTATGATCCAAGGAAATATTGTCTGCGGTTTGAGGGAAGGGACCACCTTCACTCACTGTATTAATGGGTCACATGAGACCTCTTCGGTGTGCCGAGGACAAATCTTAAAAATGTATTCATAACGTGTATTGTATTCATTGTCATAGGTCTAAAAGTTTTTGAATGAAAGATTTGAATTATATTTGTGTGTCTTTTTGCTGTCCTGTATATTTATGACGCGTAAGTCAAAATGGGTTTTAGTAAGTATGTGTAAGTTTGTTTGTTTGTTTATTTATTTAACGTCACTTTATGCTACTATGGCTAATCGTACGATGCTACAGTGGAGACCTAAATTTTGCCTATCCAGATTTAATTAGGATAGGATCTTTAACGAGTACCTGACATCGCACAGGCTCGGGACCATCTTTTAAAGTCCCTCCGAAGGACGGCATAACTAATGATTTTTTACTCCCATTACAAAATTCTTAGGATCACCTGCGGGTTTGAACCCGTGACCTTTGGCATAGGAGGCTGTTATGCTAACCACCCAGCTACAAGTGATCCCGTATGTGTAAGTGATTATGTAAGTTTCAGTCTTTTGTTTAACGTTATTTGTCTGTTTTTGATGTGTGGTTCGATGTTATTGTTCTTTGGAATATCAGACCGAGATATTTGATTGTGGAATTTGGATATTTTCAAAATATACTGGATGGCCCAAATTAAAAATATATCAGAAATGACAAATATACTAGAGTAAGATATAGTGTAACTTGTAACAAATGTAGTTTGTTGTTTTCTCAAGGGAGAGAGGCCGAATAAGGGTATTGGTCACTCTTAGGGGACAGAGGTATTCAATTTATTTCTTGAGTAAGACTGAGGAGCGCAGCAGACTCCCATGAAAAACGTATGGAGAATACAGAGAATGTATTTTATGTATCCGGGGAATAAAGTAGGTGAGGGTTGGGTAAGCCGGTGGGCTCCATGAATATAACATGAGTCTCTTCCCTCTGAGGGCTGCTCTACGTGGACCTAGCTCCGATAGGATTTGATCATTTCTTATCTATCGTTTACATGATACTCCTCGGGGGAACTGGGTATCTAGCACCTTCGTCTTCCCCTTTCGACAAACAGGGATTCAGACTCAGCTCACGGAATGGAGGAATCCGCCACGGGCGATGATGCTCCAGGCAATCCAGAGTCGATCGGAATATTTTAATAATGTCAATGCAGGGACATCTTTAGACTGAGGAAAGTTGTAATATTTCAAAACACTTAGTATATTCGTTTTATCTTCGTAAACAGCCGAGTTATGGGGTATTAAATATACATATTTTTACGTTTTGAGGATACTGAGGGGAGTAAGTTCATTATTAAATAATATTAATATAAATCAAGTAAATGTTAATAAGCCTTGGTCGGTAAAAGTTCAAAAGGCGTTTACCCTATCCCCCTTGAGTTTCCCATGGGCACCCCGCGACAACCCTACAACTTCCTAGACCCCAGCTACTGGCCTGCAAGAGTAAAGACAAAGACACTTAGAGCACTTCCCATATCAGCCCCGCTTCCTTTGTTATGATCACCGAGAGGAGATTCTAAAATATAGTGTTTTTGAAAAGAACAGGAAATAGAAGTGATGAGGGCAGGAGAGACGAAGAGCTCAGGTCCATCGAAAGAAGTCCGTCGGGTGTCAGAATGAGAAGTGACGAATTCTACCATCGCCAGTCAGCCAAAAGTTTGTAAGGTACCTTTTATGTATGTCATATTGTTTGTCAAAATTAACTATAAAAATCCCTCAGTATTCTCAGGTATAGTGTAAATAGGTGGTATTTGTTTAAGTCACTTCTAATAACATTACTTATTGAAACCTGGTTAATTTAATCCTACCCTACATGCCATTGGAATTGGTAAACACAAAACCTTAGGAAAGGAAACTCAATGGTTCCAAAAGGTCTAATATATAAATAAACTAAATATAGTAATTTATCCTATTTTAAGCTACCGCTGCCATATAACAGCAGCTAGTCAAAAACATAGCAATATATAATCATTGCTAGGCCGATAGTGATATCCAGCAATGGTCTGATACCGAAGTTGATTGCGGAAGCCACTGAGTTGCTGGCCCTATCTACTGCTGTAATTATCGAAGCCCAAAAGGGTGTACTGCTGAACCCTGCAAGAAGAAATATTATAAGAGAAATAATCTAAAGAGGTAGTTTGCTATGAAACTGCAAATGGAGGGTATTTATGTGTTTGCCAATGGTTGGTTGTTGTAAGTCCGTATTGCCATGTTTTTAGCACGCTGCTTTTATAAGGCAGCTGTACCTTTATTACAGTATTAATTATTATATTCAATGTATTTATATATTATACTTTTTGGAGCCATTGTTGGATTTCCTTTCCAAATGTATCGTGTTTACCGATCCCAGTAGGTGGCATGTGAATATTAAATTAACCAGGTTTCAAAAAATGACCTTATTATTTAAATTAACTTAAACATATAAAATATATTTACACAATGCCTGAGAATACTGAGGGACATTACAGTTAAACTTGCCATACAATATTAAAAACACTTAGTTGGCTGGCGGTGGAATCAGTCTTAGGCACCCCTTTTCGGCTTCATCCTCTAGCTGCTTTCTGACCTCTGACTCTCCTCTTCTTGTAGATGGAACACGACTCTCCTCTTCTTGTACTTAGAACTCGACTGACCCTTCGAATCTCATTTCTTATCCTCGTTACCTCGAGTGGGGCTGATATGGTAAGTGTTCAAATTTGGCGCTCCAGCCTTTGTAGAAACTACTTTAAAGAAATATTTCTAATATATTTAAGGCGGCTTTGTAAGCCTTTGTGATATTATTTTTATCTTTTGACTATCCTCAATATTCTTGTCGGCTGCCGCTGGAGGAAACTACCAAGGTTCCCTGGTACCGCGGGGAGCTCAAGTCGGCAGGTAAACTCCTTTTGAACCTTTGCCGACTTAGGCTTATCAATATTTATTTAATTATGTAATAGTTATCCAATAATGAATTTTCACCCTTCAGTATTCTAAATACATAACAGTATGTAGGGCTTAGTTGTTTACTTACACGCGTAAAATTCGTTCTTCATCAGTAAAAATGAATTGACTATTGCTAGGAATCAACAAAGACAATCTTTGTAGCTTTTTGTGGGATTATACATAACCAGCAACGCAAAATCGTCCTAAATAAAATATTACTTGGTGACTAAATCTTTATATATATATATATATATATATATATATATATATATATATATATATATATATATATATATATATATATATATATATATACATATACATATGCACAAATACATGTATATTGTAATAAAAATAACTAAGTTTGAAGGGACGAAGTAGAGGTTGGAAGGGGCGTAATCCTCGGGTTTAGCAGGAGACTATAAATCAGAGCAGACCACTTAGGGCCTCCCCTAACAGTTTATTAATTATTTAACCGGGTCATCCTAACGCACTACCTCATGCAATCTCTAATATAACACAGGCCCTTGTCCCATTCTACTCGTCTACATGCCAAACCACTTTCCGCACAAAGCCGCTCAATTACTCACAATTTAATCGCTTATCCTTTTCGGACTTATAGCCACGCTTTACAAAGATTGATGTTCCAACAAATGAAAACTAAATCCATTAAAAACACTAATTATTTAAAGTTGTTTAGGGAATTTTAACTGCTTTCATAATTAAGGGAATGGGTATCGTTATACCCATAAACACGGCATGAGAATGATACTACAAAATAATACAGTTTTACGGTGCGAGGCGCATATCATAGCTTTGTTAAATGTTAGAACAAGGTATCACATTTTTTATTTATTTATTTAACGTCCCTCAATGCTACTGTGGTCAATCGGACGATTCTACAATTGAGACGTTGATTTCCAAAAAGTACTAAAGGACATTTTTTACAAATTTGATTTTTTTACATATTTGTATTCTCATCAATTAGTTATATCTAAATCTCCTATTTGATTTTATCTAAAGAACACCCAAGCCCTTTATAAACGCGATTTAGAAATATAATTATTTTCTAAAAGAAATAATTACACATTTAATTTCGTTCCAAATTATACCAAAACATCTCATTTCATATCTTTAATGATGTTATTAATATACCAAAAAAACAATTCTGGATTTTAATGAGAAAAGAATCAAATTAGCTAATTCAATAATATAATAATTAGTGATTATCGCGCCTCCTGTAAAATTTCCTAGAATGGATATAGTACCTTTTCGAAATCAACGTCTCAATTAGAGTCCTAAAGGGCCTAGCCGGATAAGCATGTGAAATCTGCCCCCGCGTGTATTTAAACCAAATTTATACCATTGAGTCACACCTATGAGAAACAACCTTATGCAAATTTTTAGCCCCTTAATCCTAACGGGGGGGAAGTTATGGAGGGGGAAAGATAAAAAAAAAAAATTGTTTTCTCCTGAACTGCTCAACCGATTTTCTCGAAAAAAATGTATGTTATGGATTTTATAAATAGGTTTCAAAAAATATTTTTTTAAATTTTTTTCCACGAAAATGTTGGTCCCAAAAAATTTTTGAATTTTTCAAAAAAATATTTTTTGGTTATGATGGTTTGTTACACCTCCAATTTTTCGCTACTTTATTTCATTATAGGGTCCTCCATAACATATATTTTTTTCAATTTTATCGGAAGTGTACCCCATGGTGAAAAATAAAAAAAACAATTTTCCTCCTGAACGGATCAACCTACTTTCACGAAAAAAATATATATTAATGGTTTTCTAATTGAGTTTCAAAAAACATTTTTTGGAATTTTTTATTTCGAAAACGTGAGTCAACATTTTATTTTTAATTTTTCAAAAATAAAATTTAAATTATGTTAGATTAGTACACCAACAATTTTTTACTAATTTGATTCATTGGGGAGTCCTGCACAATATTTTTTTTTTCAAGTTGGTCTAAAATGTACCCAATAAGGAAAAATAAAAAAAAACAGCATTTTTTCAGCTCTCTGAGTAGTAGTAGCTGGTCACGCATGAAGAGTAGGGATAGAGCTGTAGGATCGTAATGTCATTAGATATCACTTACACACCATGCACATACATACTATTTATTATACCTATTATTATAAATATCTTATATTGGATCGAATATATTTATTTTTTTTTGCACTTAGTTAATTTTTTTACTTGGATAACTACTACACACCACTATATGCTATATTTATATAAAACGTAACTAAAAAGATTTTATTAATATATATTTGTTCATATTATTATATGTTAATCAAAAAAGTTATGATGACAGACTAGCATGAAGTGTTCGACAAAAAGCCTGTCGACTGTTAACTTTTTTGATTATTTAACATATAATAATATAAAAAAATATATATTAAAAAAATCTTTTTAGTTACGTTTTATATAAATATAGCATATAGTGCTGTGTAGTAGTTATCCAAGTAAGAAAAATTAACTAAATACAAAAAAAAAAAAAAATAAAAATATATTCGATCCAATATAAGATATTTATAATAATAGGTATAATAAATAGTATGTATGTGCATAGTGTGTAAGTGATACCTAATAACATTACGATCCTACAGCTCTATCCCTACTCTTCATGCGTGACCAGCTACTACTACTCAGAGAGCTGAAAAAATGCTGTTTTTTTTTTATTTTTCCTTATTGGGTACATTTTAGACCAACTTAAAAAAAAAAAATATTGTGCAGGACCCCCCAATGAATCAAATTAGTAAAAAATTGTTGGTGTACTAATCCAACATAATTTAAAATTTATTTTTGAAAAATTAAAAATAAAAATTTTGACTCACATTTTCAAAATAAAAAATTCCAAAAAATGTTTTTTGAAACTCTATTAGAAAACCATTAACATATATTTTTTTTCGTGAAAGTCGGTTGATTCGTTCAGGAGAAAAAATTGTTTTTTTTATTTTTCACCATGGGGTACACTTCCGATAAAATTGAAAAAAATATATGTTATGGAGGACCCTATAATGAAATAAAGTAGCGAAAAATTGGAGGTGTACCAAACCATCATAACCAAAAAATATTTTTTTGAAAAATTCAAAAATTTTTTGGGACCAACATTTTCGTGGAAAAAAATTTAAAAAAATATTTTTTGAAACCTATTTATAAAATCCATAACATACATTTTTTTCGTGAAAATCGGTTGAGCAGTTCAGGAGAAAACAATTTTTTTTGTTTTATCTTTCCCCCTCCATAACTTCCCCCCCGTTAGAATTAAGGGGCTAAAAATTTGCATAAGGTTGTTTCTCATAGGTGTGACTCAATGGTATAAATTTGGTTCAAATACACGCGGGGGCAGATTTCACATGCTTATCCGGCTAGGCCCTTTGCCTATCCAGGTTTAATTAGGATAGGGATCATAAACGAGTACCTGATCGCACCTCGTGACCTTGAGCATAGGAGGCTGTTACGCTAGCTACTATGCTACTGGTGACCTCCAATTATCATATCGTTTGATATGATACTTGATTAATACATAATTTTTATATTTGGATATTGGCGACCTACATTGGAGGACTGTTTTTAAGTCCAAAATTATAAATAATATTGGAAGGAATTAGTCCGGGTGGCGGTCATTAATTGAAACAACTAAATAGTTTCAACTATTTATTGTTTGCCAACGTTTCGACCCCCTTTGTGGGTCATCATCAGGGCGCATGGTGGGAGAATGGAAACTGAGTTTCCATTCAGTTTCCATTCTCCCACCATGCGCCCTGATGATGACCCACAAAGGGGGTCGAAACGTTGGCAAACAATAAATAGTTGAAACTATTTAGTTGTTTCAATTAATGACCGCCACCCGGACTAATTCTTTCCAGTAATTCTCAACGGTCAACTAATTACATCCACAATTATAAATAATATTGTTTTCTACTACGATCAAATTAAGCCAATGCTGGATTAGTCTATTTCAAGATCAAGATCGATATTATTAATGTGGCCACAAACGTTGAAACAATTTTTTTTTATTAAATAAAACAAAATAAAATTTACAAATCTTTTATCTTGCAATATCTTTTTTCTTTTTTGTTACTTAAGATTTCCGTAAATATTCCTACAGAATGCTTTACTTCACAACAACTCATCAGTGTATTGCCTAAAGTAAGTAAAGTAAACACAACAAAATTATTTGTGAACATTTTAATTTGTATAAAAATATTCATAAAATTATTTTAGGAATTAAGTGACATAACCATAAAAGCGGTACTCACTACGTTTGCTATAGCATGTTATTTGTGCTATTGTGCCATCAATTTTATACAGGAAATAACTGTAGAAACTCGACGGGTTTAGCAAAATAACACAAATAGCATGCTATAGCAAACGTAGTGAGCACCCCTAAAGAAATAAATTTCCAAAAGTAATTTTAGCGCAACTGAAACAAAAAAAAATAGAAAGAAAAGGACACTTAAGACCGCAGCCCATGAATAAAATAACCTAAATAACCTCAAATTTATTACCGTAACTTCAATCTTTATTGATTGCCTCAATTTTAGGCTTATGACAATACAGAAATGAAACAAAATATCTGAGCTTTTATAGCATATGCTATTTAAATTGTCTTCCATAAATAGTCTATGTGTGAATTAGTAAGATCCCGATTGGTATTTTTCGTACAGGCGATGATAATCAAAGTTACCAGAATAAGGCTAAGTATTAAGTGTTGTTCTTTTAATTTCAAATATTATTATTTAGAGATGGTGTCGGAACGACCTAAAACTGCAGAGGCTTCTGGGAAATGATTACAATCCATTAGTCCACTTTAATTATTTTAATTGGAACTGACCTTCTTTTTTTTTTTTTTACATTTTACTTTTTGTTTCATTAGTTTTGTAACGTTTGAGTGCCTTTTTCAAAATGATATTTCTGGAACGGAATAAAAAAAAAAAAAAATCATCCCTACCTTCCTTTACCCTTTGCCTAATTAAAATGTACTATTTTCATCAACTTCAACCTTTTTGATATTCACACAGCTCTATATAAAATATGTAAAAAATTTGAATCAAGAGTTTTTTTCTCAAACGAAAATACACTTTTTAAGGTTCGGTAAACAAGTCTTCCAAAAGGGAATATGTTTTTATGTTACATCTAGTTCGGAACGAACAGTACGAAAATGATATTCCATAAATACATATACAGACCTCCTCTTCATTCCATTCCCTTATATTGATTATTTACTTTGTATTTTTTTTTGGTTTTATATACACTGCCGGACAAAATTAAAGGATCACTTACAAATATTTATATTATTATTACATAAAAGATAAAAATAGGAATTCCTCTGTCCCAGACTGGACTTTGTGTTGTATCTTATCAAGTTAATCCTATACCTGTTTATATTCCCACCCGTTTATGGAGAAAAGGGTCAGTTAATCCTCTTCTTTTCTTTCTTCCTATCAGTAAATGGTTAGTTGTTAGCAAAGATTCATCTTATTGAAGATTTTCTAACATTTAAGAGACTTTAGTTTTTACTTGAGAGTTTAGTAAGAACGTTGTGATGGCTAACAGAAGAGCATTTACCGAAGAGGAATAAATTCGTGCTGTTGCTTTGAGTGAAGAAAGGTTTTCTCAAATGCATATTGCGCAACGGCTCCAGCGGTCACAATCCAGGGTGCTTAATAGGCACCGTCAAACTGGAGGACAAACAAGAAGAGTCGGACAAGGCCGCCCGAGGTCGACTTCCCACCGTGACGAGAGATTTTTGCAATTGCATGCTCTTCGGAATCGCCGATCAACTGGTAACAGTCTGCGTGGTCTCCTCCAGAGGTCCAGGAATGTGCAAATTTCAGAGCGAACCGTGAGAAGACGACTCAACGATTATGGACTGACCTCCCATCCTTCGGCTACTGGACCTCTTCTCTCTAGGGAGCACCGGGTTGAGCGCTTGAGGTTTCATTTCATTTCAAAGATTTACTTTTTCATTTTGAGACTGTAGGACATTTTTATTTTTTGATTAGTTTTCCTATTAAAAATTTCTAGAAAAGGACTTTTTATTTTTTATTACCCTTATACTAAAGTGTGACTTCCAAAGAAAAAAGAATATTTTCAAAAATACCCTATACAGTTCAGTAATTTCAAAATATTGAAGTGATCCTTTAATTTGTCCGGCAGTGTAGTTCATAATCATTTGCTTGCTATATAATTATGTATCTAAATGAAGCCAGACAAACTAGAACTTTTCTGTTCATTGTTCTTTATTCTAAGGGTACAAAATGCCTCAAAATAAACATTATTATATTCATTCATAATAAATAAACTTGAGATCTTAAACAATATTTTACAAAAATAGTCTTGCCGGAAGTGCTAATTAATAATGTACGCTTATTTATTTTGATTTTATTTTATGTAATTTGACTTTCCTTTTGTTTATATTGTAAATATTGTATGAATGAGATCCTGTAGCACTATTATTATTGTCTATAATGACATATTGTAATATATAGGAATAAAAAAATAATAATGTAAATAACACCTTTTACAAAAAATATTATCATATTCTCCAAAAAATATTTTATACACTTATTATATCAAAGTATATATTTTTTTAAACCTGGACTATTCTTTTGGGGGTCTATAGTTTTCTGTTTTACCCTCCAAAAAGTAATCAGCAACCCATTAAGTTGTTGATCGGATTGAAAATTTGCAGACAGTTTACTGAAATTCAATGGAGAATATTTTTCGTAACATAAAATTGTTCACAAAGATCTTCTGTTTAGAGGGTGGGTGTATTGATTTGAAAGGGGAGCGGCGTGGTCTAGTGGATAGAGTGCTAGTCTACTGTGCTCTGGTTCCTGGGTTTGAATCTCGGTTATGACAGAATATTATTTATTCTGTAATTTCAGTCGGTGGGCGATCCTGGGATATGGAGATCCTCCTGGGGCAGACCCAGCCCCTTAAAGTGGGTACCCGAAAATGGGTAAAAAACCTAGCGGCTGAGCGTGATCTCGGCCGAATCACCTCATTGCCGTTGGCCGAGAAACAGTACGAATCTCTATATGTACTGAGCCCAAGACCCTCCATGGTCTGTAGAGGTACAGGTTTTTTAAAATTATTTTTTTATTGGTTTGAAAGAAAAAAATTCACTTTCAACTTTATTTTTTTATTCACAACGATTTATATATACTGGTAAAACTTGAGTAGCCAGATATGTCAGGCGTAGAGAAGTTTCTTGAAAAAGGCACTAGAAAAAGAAGGCATATTTCGTTGCAGTACCCAGTCCTAGGTTATTATTGCTCCTTCATTTAGTAAAGGAGGTCTTTCTTCCAGCTCCTTTTCAGCTTTCTTATGATAAAAATTTTAACAGTAGTTAGTTTATTTATAAGTATAATGTCATGACCATCGACGAAACCATCAACGATCGACCAACATATTCCTAATCGCGCTATTAAATGCATGGTAACTTATCGTAATATGCAGGTTTTAATCTCAAGGAATCAGTGTGATGCCACTTTAATACAGAATTTTCAAACTTTCATTCTCGAAAGTACCTTTAACGTTGTTTGTTAGTAGTAACTAAGATCTCTTTGTGCTAGCTGCGCCAGATATTTTTCTTTAAATACAATATAAATTAGTAATGATCAACCAAGTAAATGTTTTAATTTAGATGATCATTTACAATAGATAAAATACCAATTTTAGGAAATTTT
Source organism: Piezodorus guildinii (assembly GCA_023052935.1). Classification (NCBI taxonomy): domain Eukaryota; kingdom Metazoa; phylum Arthropoda; class Insecta; order Hemiptera; family Pentatomidae; genus Piezodorus; species Piezodorus guildinii. The sequence goes on along the minus strand of CM041296.1, from coordinate 26,615,964 downwards.
ACAGGTAATGCAAAAATCCCTCACTAAATTGTTATTGATTTTTTTTTTATTGACTTATATTTATATATATTTTTACACTTCAATAAAATAATAAACAAAATATTAACATGTCGGGCATAGAGAAGGACAGTACCCAGCAGCACGTCTCCTCGACAGGATTTTATGTATGTTTGTCCCTTTGTCCAGCATCTTTTAAATATTTTGAAGTATTTTATTGCTATGTTTTTGACCGGCTGCTTTTCTAAGGCAGCGGTAGCTTCAAAAACTAGCTTATTTGATATATTTAATGTATGTATAGACTAATATTTAATGAAACCATTGGATTTGTGATGGGAAGTCCAGCCTAGTTGCTGGGGTTTGGAAAATATCTACCTAAGGTGTACGTTGGGGAGCAGCCCACAGACAGCCCAACCCAACGGACAATCCAAGAGGGTTTGGGAAATGCCTTTTGACTTTTGCCAACAAAGGCTTATTAATAATTATTTGATTAATGTATTAATTATTCAATAATGAATTCAGAGCCCTCAGTATTCTCAATACATAACATTATGATGTGTCAGATTGTTAATTAGCCAATAGTTATTTGATTAGGGGCCATTTGTAGGGTTCATAGCTTAAGTTAGCTGAGTGAGGTCTTGGAAAATGTTCAAAAGAGATGAATAAGTCTATTCAACCCTCTAATTATTTGCAAAATTTGCGATGAATTTTTCTCCTCACACCCAAGTCTGTCGGTTCGTTGTGGGGAGGCGGAAAAGTGTAATTCGGTCCGATCTGGAGTGCTGATTATTTCCGTGGTTGGTGGTCTCAATGGCTGGAGTGTTAGTTCCTGTTGTTGAGCCGGTGCTCTCAGTTGCTGAACTGACAACTCTAACTGTGTCCCATTATTCTGAGATGGTGGATGGGTTAGTGTTTTTTGACGATCGTGAAATTCCTCGAAATTTAGTGGTGGAGGCTGAAGTCGTTCATAAAGGTATGTGTCGTTAAGTTCGTTGAGTCAAGTTCTTCAGAACTTGGCATCTACGATAGTTGTCTGGATGTTCTTTCTGGCAGTTGGCGCATGTCGCAGGTGTTTTCCTTGCCTTCGTACAAGTTGCACTATCGTGGCTAAGACTAGATATCTGACAAAGTGGAGGGTGCTTACACTTCGTACTGACTTCGTGTGACCGTACTGGCATCTGATTCACTGTGGTCTTACTCTTTTTTTTCTGGGTTCTTCTACTCTTATTACTTTCACTTACCTATATATGAAATATATAGTAAGGGGAAGTATTGCGTTCGTGAACATTTTTGAATTCCAGTTTTCAACGGAAATACACATTTTAGGGTCTCTTAAGTCCAAATGACCAAGCCCCGCAAAAAGGTCTGTGTGTGAGTGTATGTATGCCTGTTTGTGTGTGTGGTAAATCACGAGCGTAAACGAAAAGTCCTATGAAACTGAAATTTCATATTTAAGACAAATATATGCCCGAGGTGTTACAAACACTTTTTCATTAAAATCAGATAACCAGAAGAGCCACTATATACCACGCATTTTGCACATTTTTACGATTTTCTCAAAAACAACTCTAACGATTTTGATTAAACTCGCTATATCGATGTAAAATTGAACGGGCATTAATATCATGTAGGTTTCATTCTGATTGAAATAGACTGACAGGACTTAAATGCCGATATTTCATAATTTCTTTCTCTAAAGTACCTCTAATTTTGTAGATTAAAAAAAATTAATCATATCTTCTGATTAGCATTGTTAAAAATCAGGTAAATATATAAGATGAACGAATTCGATGTCCTAACTAATCGAGAAAAATGCAAAAATATTTTTTTAATGCATTTTTTTGTTTTTGAACTTTAGAACAGTAATATACATGTATAATATACCGTTAGAATGCTAAATACTTTAGAAAAAATATTATCTTATACATACTATTGTAAAGGTAAACGGATAGTGATGAAAAGCCGATAAAACAAACTGATCTTCGTAGATAATAATATTATAGATTATTAAATAAAACACATTTTTCTATGTATAAATCTAATTTAAATAATTTTTAAAAAGCAATACGCGACTGGAGTATTTTTGGATGTTGCCCAAGCATTTGATAAAGTCTGGCACGAGGGGCTTCTCTTTAAATTCAAGAACGTACTACTTTACACATACTATCTTATTATACACTCTTTTCTCTCTGATAGATTTTTCTCTGTTCGGCAGGGCTCAGAAACTTCTTCAATCTGACCAGTCTTGGCAGGAGTACCGCAAGGATCGATACTTGCTCCGCTCCTATACCTTGTATACACAAATGACATACCAACTCATCCCACCACATTGACTGCAACTTACACGGACGATACTGCAATTTTAACATCAAACGACGATCCTATACTCGCCTCACTGACTCTACAAAATCACTTGATGATACTACAAAATTGGTACAAGCTATGGAAAATTCGTTTAAATCACGACAAGTCAAAACACGTAACGTTCACACTACGACAAAACACTTGCCCACCAATTTTTATCGACAACAACCAAATTCCTCAGACCAACTCTGTACATTACCTAGGACTGACACTCGATCGAAGGATGACTTGGGGCCCACATGTCAAGATGAAAAGACAGACTCTTAACCACCGACTGAAAGTACTATACTCACTTTTATCTAAATCTTCAAAATTAAAAATTAGACAGAAACTAAATACATACACATACCTTCTTAAGCCAATTTGGACTTACGCTTCACAGATTTTTGGTTCAGCAAAAAAGACTCACTTACAAAAACTGAAATCATTTCAATCCAAAATTTTAAGACTGATAACGACAGCTCCTTGGTACGTAAACAACAGAACCCTACATACGGACTTACAACAACCAACAGTTGACCAACATATACGAACACTATATATTCGTTTTCACAGTAAACTTAACGCACACGACAATAGACTGATTAACGACATGTCAATAGCTGAAATTCCAGTCAGAAGAAGGCTAAAGAGAGGCTGGATGAGGGACCTCCTCGGATAAAATAAAGCCATGGAAGGGGTGCTGCTGGGCATTTTCCTTCTTCATGCCTACCATGCCTGATCTCAATTTGTACAGTACATTTGCTGATTGTCAGATACATTCTGACAGGCGTGAATATAGATATAAAGAGAAAAAAAAAAAAATTTTTTTTAACAATTTATTTTCGTTTATAAATTTGTTTAAAAATTCTTGAATTGATATAAATAATGGAGGTAAGTAAAAGTCGTTTGTTGTGCGCACCAGATTTTTTTTTTGTATAAAATATAGATTGAATTTCATATTTTGAAATAACTTATTATTCATGATTCGTTTTTAAAAAATTATAATAATAAAAAATATACTCTCTCTAATCACAGTAAAACGAATGCACTGGTTTATTTATAGCCAAGTTAATATTAGAACAGCTTTTTTCTACAAAAAAAAAAGGTCAAAATTATACTTATTCATTATTTAGTTTGCCGATATTCGCTCTTATTATAACTAGCCAACTATAATAATACGTATTCCTCATCATGCTTTAATGAATTATAATATTTTATGAATGGGAGCGTAGCTGGTGTTTAATAAAGAAACACTTTATACGTTTGTTCAAGGCAAGCGGGGACACGAGAGATGAGCTGGAAGAACCAACATGGAACATTGAATATTAAACGCGTGAATGCAATTAACATTCATATCCATCTGCTTAGATTATTCTCATATCCTATCTTCCAAAGGAAAACATTTAATTTATCTTGGATTCAATTAGATATGAGATAATTTTCAAAAGGAAATAAATTTAATATACCTTATATTTCGTCGGTCTCTAAAACTAATCTACTCAAGTAAGTTTATATAAATGTATATCATTGCTGGATAATAAAAATAAATAAGTAAAAATGATGAACCGTTTCAAGTTCTCTGAACTTCGTTTAAAACAGGCTTCGTAAAAGTTACAAACAGATTATAATTAGAGTGCAATGGTGTAATCCATTAGTTTACCAAGAAATAATTTTTAAACCACCAGAAGAGTTTCGAATCGATGCTATTTCGAATCGAGGTTCGTAATATGAAGTTTTTTGTGAGATAGAGAAGTTTAATTTACAAATTTACTAGATACAAGGATTTGCTAATTATATTTGTAATGATTTCGGTTTTCCTTAAATCTACAATTTAATTTTGGTCAGATACTTTTTGAACATGCAGTAGAAGGCAGTAAATATTAGGAAAAAAGTACACAAAAAATATATGCAAATAAAATAAAGTAAACAAATAATTATAATAAATAAATAATAATAAAAAAGTAAAATAATTAAATAATAATATGGACGAAAGTGAAAAAGAATTAGTCATCATCCAGTGGCGCGACAGGCCGTGTAGGCCCTGGGCCTCGCGGTGTAAACTCCTGCGAGTTTACACTCACGTTTCATGATGCAGTTTTTAGTGTAGGGTCATCACTCCCTACGACTAACTTTGTGAGTGGCCACCCTTTGGCTGACGGGTCTCACATACCCGGGGGAGAGGTTGTGAGTGAATCTACATTTTTTTTACATCCTTATAAAAGCCTCGCCGGGACTGGGATTCGAACTCAGAACATGTAGCATGAGAAGCTAGCGCGCTAGCCACTCAGCCACGGGGCTCCCCTAAAAAGAATTAGTAAATATTAAAAAAGATTGGAATAAAATAATTGTAAGTATAATAATTAGTATTTGTACTAATTGAAAATTAAGATATTAACATGCTAGCAATAAGATAACGAGGGAACTTACACACACACACACACACACACACACACATATACATACACACACACACACACACACACACACACACACACACATATATATATATATATATATATATATATATATATATATATATATATATACACATATATATATATATATATATATATATATATATATACACATATATGTGTATAATATTGTTCAAGTTAGATTTATTTATAATCTGTTAACATCATAAATAAATCTTATAAATAAATAATAAGTTAAAAACTGATAATATTTGTGTGCCAACGTTTCGGCTAACATTGTGGGCATTCATCAGGTTTGAGAAAAACTAGATAAAACCAATACAAGAAAAAAAAATAAGAAGATAAAAGTAAAATAGTGGGATAGCAGTAATAAAATATAGAAACAAATTATATAAATTGTTTATGATAATATATATTTTTTTATTGTTTAGATATCTTTTTAAACATAGAGAAGTTGATAAGAGTATCAGATCTTATTGTTTTCTCTCTCTACTCCTATCCTTATTCAACGAAATATTTTTTTTTAAACTTCGGATCGATAGTTATTTTATTTTTATATATTTTAATATATTATTTTAATTTAATCATACATATTTCTTAATGCAGCAGCCTACCTATCAATACCGGGTATAATAGAAGGAAACCAATAAAGCGCACCTGCTAAAATAAAAAAGATCGTAATTCCGGTCTTGGAAGTTCTTGACGTTTTAAAACGCAATCACTCGAGTGTGTGTGATCTGTCAGATTACTGGAGGGATCCCAAAGACCAAGAGTATGTATGGCAGGAAAAGGTAATTCTCTGAAATCTCTCTATCCATAATGCCTATTAAGATACCAAATCCAATGTTTGTCAGCCAATTCACTGAATGCGCACTCCAGAAAAGTGGAAAAACCTCATTGCACAAAAAAAAAAAAAAATCTGGTGCGGGCAATACACGACTTTCACTTACCTCCATTTTTCAAATCAATGAAAGAATTTTCAAATACAGTAAGAGATAAAAATGAGTGAAACCATTAAAGAATTTATTAAATGGAATTGCTATAGATACATGTGTTTTATTAACAAAATTATTATCTTATTATCTAAAATAATCACTTAGTTTTATCTTATTTACCTCACTCTCTATTAACTTTTAAAAGCTTGTGTATGAGATAATATTTTTTCTAAAATCTTTAGCTTTCCAACGGTATATCATACATGTATGTTACTGTTCTTATGTCCAAAAACGAAAAATTGCATTAAAAAAATATTTTTTCTGTTTTCTCCTTTAGTTGGGTATCGAATTCATTCAATTTATGTATTTGCTTGTTTTTCATCAATGGTAACAAGATAATATAGTTATTTTTATAGAATCAACAAAATTAAAGGTACTTCAGAAAAAGAAAATTTAAAATATCGGCATTTAAGCACTGTCAGACCATTTTTATCCAAATAAAACCTACATTATATTAAAGCCTATTAAATTTAACATCGATATAGCGAGTTTAATCAAAATCATCGGAACCGTTTTCGAGAAAATCGGAAAAAGATGCAAGATGCATGGCTCTTCCGGTAAGCTCATTTTGATGAAAACGGTTTTGTAACCGTTTCCGCCCGGGAGTTACCACACATACAGAACTTTTTTAGGGGCTTGGTTATTTGGACTCAGGGGACCCTAAAATGTGTATTACCGTTGAAAACTGGAATTCGAAAATTTTCACGATTGCAATACTTTCCCTTACTATATATAGTAAGTGAAAGTAAAAATGTTGAGATGATAATATACTTTTTTTTTCTGTGTTCCAAAGATTTTTTTTCTTAAAATCTTTTTTTTTGAGCTTGTCCATAACACAATTAGCAAATGTTTTGAAGCAATAGAAAATGCTGACATGAGGCATGAGAAAGGATCAGTAGAGTAGCAGTTGGCCTTCCTGGCCCTCATCGAATATCAATTAACGCACGAGATCTCGCTGGATGAGCTCTTTAATCTCCTTTTGGGATTCATGGGCATGTGAGTTGCAGCCATATCTCTGATAAGTGTGTTGGTATGTCCGCGTAAGTTATTATCGAATTGTAGATAAAGAGTCATTATGTGTTCACTGACTGCTCGGTATTGTTCATTGGTAAGTATAAGTCAGTACGTTCTTAGTAACGTACAAAGGTGCATATGGAGATTTTGTCCAGGGAGTCTTTTTCGGTATGCGGTATATTTGTGAGTATAATGTATGAATGGGTTTGAATTAGTGTTTGTATTTAGATTCTGTTCCATGTTTTTTTGTTTTTTTTCGTTTCACTTACTCTCTTTGGAGTGAGATGGATTAGTCACTTCCTTACATTCAGTGGTAATTTCTATAGACATTGTTCTTTCTTTTCTAGCCAGTACTGCTTCATATTTCCGAGCGTGTCTTTCTGATATGATGGGGTTTGTTTTAAATTTAGACCTGTCTTAGAATCTTACTTATTTGTCTCTGATCTATTTCTGAGATGTTCTATCTAGCAGTGCAATTTATTTTCAATTCATTTAGGTCTTTTTGAATTTTTGTGAGTTTTACAGTTATATAAAAAATAAAAAAATTGTTTAGTTAACCTATTCGGGCTTGTTTATTTATTTAACGTCACTTTATGCTACTATGGCTAATCGAACGATGCTACAGTGGGAGTCCTAAATTTTGCCTACCCAGGTTTTATTAGGATAGGGATCTTTCACGAGTACCTGACATCACACAGGCTCGGGACCCCCTTTTAACGTCCCTTCCGAAGGACGGCATAACTAAGGATTTTTTCCTCCCATTAAGAAATCCTAGGACCACCTGCGGGTTTGAACCCGTGACCTTTGGCATAGAAGGCTGTTATACTAACCACCCAGCTACAAGTGATCCCTCCTATTCGGGCTTATTCAAAGGATGTCCATTAAAATTTAATCACCTTTATCGCATGGTGTCTTAGTTTTTTTTTTTTTTTTTCTCTCAGTTTTCTTATAAAAAAGTTTCATTTATAACTTAGATTATTTTATTATTCTGAAATTTCATTCCTATATTTTTGCTAAGAAATTTTCTTTCCATGATTGAAACTTGTTCCATTTGGCTTTATCGATTCATATTTAGGGTCTCTGCTGCATACCATGCTTTTGCCATGATTACTGTTTTATAGTGTGTAAATTTAGAACCCGATGAAATCCCTTGTTACCTTTTATCAGTTGAAAGGCTAATTCGACATCCTAACTTATCCATTCTACATTTCTCTTTATTATTTCAATTTTTTACTCATAGAATTGTAGTGATTTGTTCGAAATGTTTGGTCATATTCTTGGTTTTTACTTATTTTACTACACTTAGCTATATGAAATATATAGAAAGGGAAAGGATTGCGATCGAGAAAATGTTTGAATTCCGGTTTGTAACGGAAATTCACGTTTTAGGGTCCCCAAGTCCAAATGACCAAGTCCCGCAAAAAGGTCTGTGTGGTACCAAGCCGCGCGTAAACGAAAAGTCCAATGTAACTGAAAATTCATATTTGAGACTACTTTAGGCCCGAGATGTTACAGAACCTTTTCTATCAAAATCAGCTGACCAGAAGAGTCACTTTATACTATGCATTTTGCACCTTTTTACGATTTTCTCCAAATCTTTTTTTCCTCTAGAGTACATTTTATTTTGTAGACTCTATGAAAAATAAACAGATCATCTTGGCACCAACTGAACTAAAGGAGAAAACTGAAAAAAATATTTTTATGTTTATTTCAACTCATTACAAATTCCTCTCTCAGATACAGTCCGGTATCTTGGCTTAGTGTTAGACAAAAGATTGACTTGGAACCCACATACAAGACTTAAAAGACAAGAACTCAACCGACGATTCGGACAGTTATACCGACTACTCAACAGAAAATCTGAACTTACAGTTGACAATAAATTATTAATCTACAAGACAATACTGAAGCCCATCTAGACCTACGGACTTGAACTGTGGGGGACAGCTAAACGTACTAACATCAAACGCATTCAATCCTTTCAATCCAAAGTCCTCCGTACAATAGTAAATGCTCCTTATCATGTCTCCAAATATACCTTGCACCACGACCTAATGTTCCATTTATTTCAGACCTAATTCCATCCAAATTTTCCAAATTCCATCAGAACCTCATTCATCATCCTAATCCTCTAGCTCAATCCCTATCCAGCTCCACTCATCCATACAACCCACCTAGAAGGTTGAAACGGCAGTGGCCCCGCGACCTTTTGTAAATATATTGGAGTTCTAACACTGGCTAGATTCTCCACTCAATGTGATGTATGTATGAGTGTGTGTATGAGTATATAGGTATAAGTGAATTCTTGACTTTATTGTATTGATTCATTATTGTGTATATATTTTATTTTAATTTTATGCTGTGTAAATATTGTATGAATGTAGTATGTATGATATCTTCCTCCACTACTATTGATGTCCAAATTGGAACAGATTGTAATTTTACTCAATAAAAATTGTTGTTCTTGAAAAAAAAAGAAAGCTAAAGATTTTAGAGAAAATATTATCTTATAAAATCTTGCAAAAGTTAATAAAGGGTGATGAAAGCCGATAAAACTTACTGGTTATTTTAATAGGTTTTTAATAAAACACATGTTTCTATAGGAATTTAATTTAAATAGTTCTTTAATAGTTCCACTCATTTTTATCTATAACTGTTTTTGAAAATTCTTTAATCGATTTTAAAGAGGTGAGTAAAAGTCGTGTGTTGCCCGAACCAGATTTTTTTCAAACGAAATCTTAAGACCTTTTTTAGTCTTTTTCGGTTTTTATTTAGATTAAAAAAATAATAAAATAATAGTAGCTGATATTAATTAAAAATGAATTCTCCATGAAGCCTAGTTCGTACAGTTAACTGTCTACAATAAGAGTTTCCCTGATGTAATGAAGATTAGACCCGAGTTAATTATCAAACTAGCAGAGGTTGAATGCCGACTGTTGCCGCGAAGAGTATTATCCTAATTCCGGCTGTTAATTGATAGACTTGAAGAGGAGAAGCTCGAGAGGGGGCGTATGGTGGGCACAACTTTGAGTGCGGTTGCGGGGGTCCGGGCCTGCAATTGAATATTCATCGCCGGCATGTTTGAGTATTAAGGTAAACTTTCGGTAACAACGGCTCGGCACAATTACCATCCCGGTGTTAAATACAAATTTCCCCAATTAGCCCTAATCATCCCGAAGACACTGGCGTTTAAATTGGAAACCCAATCAACTTGCCTAATTATAAATAACTGGATTTCCCACAGCTGTAGCTGAAGCCTTGTCTGCTAAGGTTAGTATTGAATGACTTATCCTTTTCGGCCATATTTCGATTTCGAATCGAGTTCTGTGATTTAAATGCAAATCGATTGTTAAGGAATAAACGATTAGCGTTTGTATGTTTTTAACCTCCCACTCTGACGTCTCCTCCCGCTTATGGCTTTTCCCTTTCTGCATAAATAATAATACAAGTAAGAGTGATAAGATACTGTGACATGGTTTAATGGTTTAAGGTCCAGTTCCTTCATAGAAAAGAAAATTATTTAAGATGCTATACTTTATTTTCTTTGTCTTTGTAGAAAATTCTACCATAACACCAACTAAAATTAATAAATGATAATCAGTTTTAAAATTTAAAAAAAAAAAAGGAAATAATATCGAATAATCTTCAAAGTAAAATTAACAGAGGATGCTTACCGCTGGGTATAAAATAATATGACGAAAAAAAATAAATATAAATAGCCTTATACTGCTCCTGGTTGCTTCCCTGCTAACTCGGTACTTCCATACATGTATTCCGGACGAGACTTCCTACGGGAATGGCTTAAAATCGCAGAATCCCGGTATCTCCACGGTACTTATCCTAGGCAGCGACACTGTACGTTTCCTTATATAGGCTCAAGTTCAAGACACCGGGCGGACGAAAACCGAGCGGCAAAATTAAAACTTGTTACAATACTTTATTCTTTATTTGAATGTGGTGTCGTTTATGTTGGACCGATAGGGAGTTTATCCCTTTCGAATTATCAGTTTATTGTTTTGGATTCGTCGTAAACCTATGCCATCCTGCCCTACAGTGTCCTGTATTAATATTCCTCTAGTCCTGGTTGAACAGATTCACTACCTAGGACTCCTATTGACAAATGTCTAACACGGAACCCGCACACAAGACTGAAACGATAAGAAACTGTCGCTTTCGCTTAATTCAACACTTACTGGACAGACGCACTAACCTTCCACTTTTCTAAAAAAGGCTCATCTATATCACCATCATAAGCTTTGAGGCTCCACTAAACCATCAAATTCTTTCCGTATTCAATCCTTACAATCCAAAAGCCTTTCAAAAATAATTAATTCTCCTTACTTTGTCACGATTAAACTTATCCATAAAGACCTTAATATCCCATTTGTTGCTGATTTCGCCCAAATCTTCCATGACAAACTCCACTCCCACTCTAATCCCCTAGTTTCAATCTTTGCTTCCTCTTCCATTCCTGACAATCCTCCGAGGCATCTGAAAAGAAGGTGGCCTCGAGATCATCTAATTTAGATGATCTTGTGGAGTGCTGCCAATGGGCATTTCCTCTTCAAATATTTTATCTGACAGCTAAGATACTTGATGTATTAACAAATAAGTCTTAATAAATAAAAAAAAGTCGGTTGTGCCCTTGGGCTGCCGTGGCGACTTTAACGTGGCAACCTTTAACCGTTAACGACAAACATAAGTAATAGATGCAGTAATAGATAAGTAATAGTAATAGATCACCCATTCATGCAACATGATTCTGAATGACTCATAAGCACGCGTCACAGACACTACCCCCACTTCTTGACGATCAACTCTGACTCTTGCGCATGCGCACACGTACATGGTAACGGGACACAACTTTTTCGTTCATGCACCCATCAATTTATAAGACGTTGTCACGTCAAAAAAACCTGTTATGGAATGTGCAATAGGCAAGAAAATATTATGTTTATTCTACAGTGTCTTTATTATTATAGTTAATCTTAGGTTGAAATAAACACATAAATTCGTCAATAATCAAATTTCAAAGTAAAACATTGATAAAAATTTTTCCACGAATCCAAGATAAAATATATATATATATATATATATATATATATATATATATATATATATAGTTTGTAATAGGCTCCAATTCCCTCCTTAAAACCCTTCCTCCAATCCCAACACTGTTCCTCAATAATAATCAAATAACCTTCCACTAAACCGTTAAACCCTTGGGATCACCCTCGATCAAACTCTTTCTTGAATGAACCATGTCTCTGAATTCTCTCGACGCACCATAACCACCTTAAAACTCCTAAATCACCACCGTCTCTTCTTCCATTTGAAACCCGTAGACTCCTGGTTCGCTCCTTAATATTCCCCCACTTGGACTACTGCTGTGCGGTGTATGGAGGTGTCTCTGGGGATCTGGAAGTAAAACTAAAACGATTATTCAACTGCTTATTACGCTTTATCTTCGGGATATCCAGGGACACTTCTGTCACCCACTTCTATGAAGAGTTGAAGTGGCTTTTCCCGTCCTACCGATGTAAGTACTTCCTGACAACCTTCCTATTTCAAGTTCTCCAATTCCGCCGCCCATCCTACATTTCAGAAATGTTTTCATTCATATCCTCCGTCCACTCCCGAAACACCCGTTCGCGGCCTTCAGACCTGTGACGCCCCATTGAACCGCAGCTTTCGACAGATCGTTCCTCATCCGTTCCTCGTCCGTATGGAATTCTATTCCATATATATTCGTCACTCTGACACTCTTCCTACCTTTAAATCCCGACTATTCAATCACTTCCTTTCTATCCAATTCCCAAAGAGCCCTAAATAGATTCGAAAATTTCAAAAAAAAAATCAGTAAAAAATATAGAAACGATAATTTAAATATAATATTTTATTTGTGTTGTATTTGCACATTTACTGTATTATTTCATCAATATTTAACTAATATTGTAAAGTTCTTTCAATTAAAATTTGTATTTCAGATTTGTATTCTATGTATATATATATATATATATAGAGAGAGAGAGAGAGAAAGAGAGAGAGAATATTTTTATTTTATATAGTTTTGTTATTAATTATTATAAGGTACCTTTTAATTTATTATAATAGTTCATATTTGTCTTTTTTTATTATTTTGTTTGTTTTATTATACTCTAAGACACCGAAGTTTTTTTATGTAAAATTTGTAATATTATTCTAAAGGGACTTGTCCCAGAATAAATAAAGAATTTATTATATATATATATATATATATATATATATATATATTTATATATATATATATATATTTTATTTATTTATTTTTTTTTTACTGCCAGTTATCATGAAATGACTATATGTATAGTTTTTACTGATGAATTTACATTATAGAATAACAACCTATTGAATGACTTATCGTTTACGGTGATATTTCGATTTCGAATCGAGTCCTGTGATTCTAATGCAAAGCAATTGTTAAGGAAAAAACGATTTTGGTTTATAATTATTTGGCTTTTCTGTTTCTACACCAATAGCAATAGTGATCTGATACTTTGTTCTTTATTTGAATGTGCTGTCGCTTATGTTTGACCGATTTAGAATTTATCGCTTTGATGTAATCAGTTTATCTGGAAAGCAAATATTAATAAATTTAGGAAGAAAATATTATTTAGGAGAAAATAATTAGGGGTGCAGTCATCAAAACACTTTAATCAAGTAAAACTTAAGATACAGAGAATAATATCAGCGAAACGTTTTATTATGGAATCCTCTCACACTTTTCAATTAGACGTCTGCAACGCACTAATGTAATTCTCTACAAAACCCTCATGCTGATGGAGGAAGCCAAGACTCGCTTGCGGGCTGTAGAGCTGACCTAATTTATAATTAATAAAACTTAAATACATAATAAATAATAGCATTTTACTTTAATGGTTTGTGATAACTTTATCCCTGATTAATTTCTTACGGCCATATTATTTCTTTGCACAAAAAATTTTTAAGTTTTTCTTATAATGAGAGAGGATCTCAAATGTGTCTCACCGATTCGATGAAATTTTTTTAGTTAAAACCAGACATTAAACCATTAGACTTTGCAAGGTATTACTAGCCAACGCTCCTTAGGAGTAGCGTAAAGTTTGAGCTCAAAAAACACATTTTATTTAATATCTCTGGTTTTTAGTGAAGTTAGCGAAATAAGTTTGTTGTCAAAGTTACCCCATTTTACTGAAAATTAAAAAAATAAGTTATTAAAATATTTCAGTTTTATGCTTGGCAGTGGCCCTAAAAATATAATTAATCTCCTCAAAACAGTACTTTTAATAAGGTTTCTTGAAAACTGTGTTCATCACTTCTAGAAAGGAATCTTAATATGAGCAAGTTAAAAAACTTATTAAAAGTACAGTTCTACGGATTATTTTATTATTAACATTAGAAAAACTTAAATATTTAAAATTTTTAAAAATTATTCCACTTAAATTAAGGTTATTTTGACTCCAAACTATTTTTCTACTTTTACAAATCCAGATATATTAAATTAAATAGATGTTTCAGCGTGAAATTTCCATTTGTTTTACGCGAGTCCTGGGGAGCGTTGGCCTCTAATATTTTGCTTAAGTTTTTTTACAAGTCATTGTCTGTTTTTTTTTATTATTGGCAGTTATATCATATATACTTTATATTATGCAATAAAAAAATATGTTGTTTATAAGTGACGCCCTGAACAATTAAATACAGCAGTTCATGCGTACGCTATTGCGTTTCGTGAGGGATGGAGATGCGAGGAGGAGAATGAAAAGGTGCTGGATGAGAGATCTGCCTTCATTAAAATTTTATTACGTCAGGGTAGGGTACTGCTGAACTGACCGTTTCACTTGATTCATATGTATATATCAACATTTCCCATTTTTATCGTACATTTTCTGTTGTCCTTTTATCATGGAGGAAATTAATATTTGAAGAGATTATATATTATTAAATTATAGCATTATATATATATATATATATATATATATATATATTTTTTTTTTTTTTTTTTTTTTTTTTTTTGTAAAATATATTATTTCTGATTAAGGAGAAAAGATATACACTTTTACAAGTCTTGACGGTCGTGATGGTTTAGTTGAACGTCAGCTAAACCGGCGCTAACTATTTTGTTCAAGGGGTGTAGAAAAATTGAGAGCCAGACTTTTATAAATTATTTATTTATTTTTAGATATTATTGACAGTTTTAGAAGTTATTTATATTTATATTTTTTTCTCTCTTCTTAAGTATGGCTCTCAATTTTGCAGGACTAAAACCTTTTCCACACACTATCCATCAACGTCAAGTCCCTGAAAATCCACTCAGCGTGTTTATAAAATATTTAAATGCTCTACTAAATGTATTAATATTATATATATGTATTATTATTTTATATATAATATATATATATTATATATATAACATTTATATTACCTCCACGCACGGGATAAACAAAAATATAAAAACGTTTGGGCAAAGTAATAATCCCCAAAATTTTGTTATCTTCTTTATTCGAAACGATACCGGAGCTCTTATTTACAAACTCAGTAAAACATGTTTTATTTAATTCAAATTTATAATACTAAAATTGTTTAATATTGTACTTATAATTTTATATGCAAATTAACTACTAATTATTATAATGCTTCTTTTATTTTTACTTTAATTTATTAAAGCTCAATCAATATTTACTATTTTCATGTAAGATTATTATCTGTTGTATAGCAAGTTTTATTTATTAAAATATAATTTTTTTTATCAAAATCAAACTATTGCATAAATACATGTTTACAGCGCAAGCAGAACTCGCAATTAAAGCAAGAAAGTTTATAGAAAAGGAAATCCGACGTAATTTAATAGAAAAAAAAAGTAAATGGACGAATTAATAAATTAAAATGCCGTAAGGAATACATATGAATATCTACACTTCATTAAATAAAGCCATGTTATAAACAATAATACAAAATTAAAGAGAGAAGGATAATAATACTTCAAGAAAAGAATAATACACTGAGTGGCCCAACACAACCCATCTCTAAAGCAGATAATTTTTGTAAATATTAACATTTTAAAAGGATAATTTATAATTATTATATTATTCTAGAAATGATTCATAGGTTTCGTAATTAAATATAATTACTGGTTGCTATATCTATAATATGAACTCTTAATTCTATTCTTTTACATGATTTACTCAATAGATAGGGATGGGTAGGTAATTTTTTAATAAAATAACAGCCGTGTTTCCTAATTTTTTACATGCTTCGCGATTATTTCAGCAGCAATAACGTCTTGTAAAAATGAAATGGAAAATTATGATCAATGAATGGTGAATGTGATGTAATCGTAATTTAGGAAAAACGATAGGATAAATAAATAATCTATTTTTTCTTCTTGCTTTTTGTTATCAAGTATTTTGTATAGGTAAAAATGGCAGTTAGAATGAAAAAGCACCGTGGTAAGTTTTATTTTAAAATAAAATATTTTGCAAACTGCACAAACCGTCGGACCCGACAAGCCGAGAATTAAGTTATGGGCGAACAGTAGCCCGAGGCCAGCACACTACGTAGACATTTCCATTTATAGAGGTGTTCTGTTTGCAGGCTCCTATCTTTAATACATGTCCTCTCTTCCTTTGGGACTTTGCTCCGCCGACCCTAGCTGCTTTTTTGATTGATCGCTTCGCCGGAACAGTCTTTTAATAAAGATAGGGCTCTGTTTGTCTTCGGTTTGGGAGGAGGCCGTTTGTTGGAAAGTTTTACCCATCGGTTGTCATCTAACACCTCAAACAAACTTACACCTATTGTCTTATTTACTAAAATTTTTCTTTTTAACTCTAACCATACCCCATCTCACTAATTGTCAACACCGACTAAAAATAATTTTTTTTTTTTTTATACCCTCTGGTTTTATTATTATACAAAATAAAATACAAATATGATATGTACACTGGTCACAGATATTTGTCCTTCTATTACACGAAGGAATTACAAATTTTTTTTTTTTTTTTTTTTTTTTTTTAAGCCCCATGCGAGTTGGGGGTTGGAAATCGGAAATAGAGGAAGGAATATGGGATCTCTTTTTCTGCATTACATGCATTATAAGAGGGGTGAGAGGATACAAAAATTTTCGGTTAAAATGGAACGAATGGGAGTCACGTCTAGTGATGGGGCTCACTAGTCTTTCTGAGTCAGATAGTCAAGTTATGGTTTCTCAGTCTAGTCTGAGGGTCCGTACATAGTCTTGCCGGCGCTGTGGCCGTCCTTTCGGAGTCAGTGTGTTAAACAGTGGGTTCGTGAAGTACCGGAGACTATCAAAGAATTTGATATGTCTCCGGGAGATGAACTCTGTCACGGTCGGAAGTTCGAAGGTGTCGTGTATCTGGTCTGTCTTCGTCCTCTGTAGAGAAGTATGCCTCACTATTCGTCTCAGTACTCCATTTTGAAAGTGCTGGAGCTTTTTTGCTATGGTTGGTGATATATTAGTTAGGATCGGTGCTCCGTATAGGAGGGCCGGTCTAATTAATGATTTATATATTAATATTTTCAGGCGGAGGGATAGATTCGGTGTTACAAATTATTAAGATTGTTACAATGAATGTCAATTCTTAAAAATCCTTTCAACGAGAATGGCGACTTTAAATTAATTAGAAGAAAGAAATTAATTAAAACAGTCCTAAAAATATGAAAATCGGGCATATCCTTTGAAATAGTAAAATTAGTCCTTTTATTTTTTTTTTATAAATCAAATGATGCTTATTTTGGTAGTAAAATTTCCTCGTTTTGAAGATTAAACTTTTCTTTATTTTGTTTCTTTGTTCTGTGTCCAAAGACCAGCTCGTTTCGACACGGATCCTTTTTTTTGTTTTAACGTCACTCATCCCAACAATAACACATAAAATTATATCAAATTATGATAAAAATATCAAGACATCATACATGATTAATAAATGCGAAGTGCTCATTCTATGATCATTTGAGCAATATTGTTTTAATTATAAAAAATAACTTCTTTTTTTTTGTGTTGTTCCACGTCCACTTACAATACTTTACTTGTTCAATCGGTTAAATTTACAATAAGAAAATGAAATCAGTGATTTAGGCTACCTCAACGCTTACTAGACATAGGCTTTAACCTTCTAAATAACTATAAAATAAATAATCTTTTCCAATCATTACATGGCAATATAACTAATGTTCCTTAAATAAACTAATCTAAAATTACCATAATATTTTATACGTTGTGGATTGGGTCCAAACTAGGTACGATTCTTTCCATTACAGACTCGATTCCCATTCTAATAAATTATTTTCAATCCTTGCTTGAAGACAGAGAGAAATTCTTTATTTCAATTAAAATAAAACGATGCTTTCCAAATATATTGGATTGCTCTTCGGACACCGCATAATAATCAGTCTAATAATAATAAAAAATATATACATTATTGAAACCTTAAAATCAGAATGATTTGGCGATTAATGAGATCATAGCTGAAAAACATTCGTTTTTTTTCACAAGTTCATGAATGTAAAAGATAAAATAAATACAAAGAGTTCTTGAAAATGGCCAATTTGTTGAAAAAAAAAATAAAAAATATATATATATATATATATATATATATATATATAAAATTTATAACTGTAATATAAATATATGAAGTAAATTTAAGAAACATATTTTACGATTGTATGTTACAAGTGTAGAGACTACTCAAATAACTATTGGAGGCGCTCTAAAAAACTATTTTAAATCGGTCTTGAGGTCTAGGGGGCGGTGTAGCTGAGCAGATTAGCGCGAGTTGCTTTAAACGTGCGTTGCGTAGCAACGCAGAGGATCAAATAATTACTAATTTGAGACTCGGTGCATGGGGACTTTTATCCCCCGCCCTCACCTACTGGTCCGAGAAACCCCGTATAGCCTTCAAAGGTAAGTTAGGAATGAACCAAAAAAAAAAAAAAAATCTTGAGGTCTGCATATTTTCAGACGCTTCCTAGGATTATCATGTATCGAAGAGGAACACAGTATAGCTACTCGTGGGGTACAGGGGGGATGAAGTTTGTCATGAAAGATATCGTTAAGTATAGATTTAGTTCGGGCCAGATCTGCGGCATATAGAACATTTGGGTAAGTTCATTAAGGACAAAGTAAGGTGCTTTAAGGTTTTTCGTTACTAAGAATTTGTTGACAAAATCCACATTATCTCATTCCTTTGTTTTAACTAAATCTATCGCCATGAAACCAGCGTTCTCAAACGTGTTCAGGAAACAGGCTTACCTTTACATCGGAAATGTTGGTCGACACCAGGAGATAAGTTGGTCTCGCGTGTCTCCGTCCTGAGGTAACATTCTGACAACAATAGTTACAGTTACATCAAGATAACATTTCATGTTTTGAAACAGCCATTATCTTCTGCACAACTATAACATTTTAGTTTAATTAAATAATGAGAGTAAAATGAAATGAAACAGTTTTTTTATTCTAGAACCAAGCCCCATTAGAACAAAAAGAGCGAAATGAATGAATGATTATGGTCAGGCGATTATTTTATATAATTTATATACATCTTTGCGTATATGTAAATAGATGCAAAACGCACTCATATACATTTGTTTTAAAACCTAATGGATAATAGAGATTTAAATAGGTGATTTACCATTTGATGCTTGAATGAAGACAGACAGGCAGTTTTGCGGAAGAAATTAGCAGCGAATCAGAAACGATCAAGGTATAGTTTTCAAAACGATACAATTCTATAGTTATAGAATGAGACTTAACTAATAAATAATATAGAGTAATTATTAATAACTTCCTTTTCTATATCGAAGGCTGTCATAAACCAGCTACCTAGAAAGGACAGACCAAGTACCGACAAAGAACACATACCTGTACTTAGGACCCAACACCTGGAGGCCCTTGCTTTGTACCCATGCCGCATCCTCATCCCCTCTACAAAACCTTGCTATATATACCCTTTGATCCTTAAAAATCATCACTCTAGTTGTAACATTTACTTGTGTCGCACTCATAGAAGGAGACCTCGGTATGTACACTTGTAGTCACCCTAACTCCTCAGCACAGTTTATTGTATTCTGAATATCTATTTTGTTCTGATAATAAAAGCAGTATTTTAATATCTTCACTGTGTGTGATTCATTAACTTATGCAATGGAGATCGATAAATATTAATTAATGAGGTTGTACTGTTCAGTTAATGAATGACAAATCGGAGACTTTAACTCGGTGCATGACCAGAAAAACGGTAATGTATGCGGAACCCTTAAGATAAATGTTAAGAGGAAATTCTAATTATGAAACAATTTATTTCCGATTCGACGGTATGTTCTTTATACGTCAGGCAACCATAGTCAAAGCAGGGGAAGGAGAAGAGAGGAAATAAGTAACTTACGGGTTTTTAAAGATAAGGATTGATGGAATCTGTAGAACTGTTAAAGATATATTTTCGAGATGTTTCAGATATTCAAGGAGAGAGAAAATACTTTATTTATAAAGTAGTGCTGCCCAACTATATTGGGTTGCTCGAAACACAGCATACTACAATTTCCTTAGAAAGATTTGTTTAAACAATTATAATATTATGTATAACAGTAATTTAATATGATAATATAATTACATTTTTATTCCTTCCTATTCCATTGATTTTCGAATTCCAGTTTTCAACGGAAATACACGTTTTAGGGTCCCTAGAGTACAAATAACCAAGTTGGGAAAAAAGGTCCGTGTGTGTGTGTGTGTGTGTGTGTGGTAAGTCCAGTGAGAAAACGAAAAGTCGTATGAAACTGAATTTCATACTTAGGACAACTCATATTTAAGACTCGTCCGAGATGTTACAGCAACTTTTTCATAAAAATCAGCTGACCGGAAGAGCCACTTTATATCAAGCATTTTGGTCCTATTTACGATTTTATAAAAAACGGCTTTAACGATTTTGATTAACTTGCTATATCGATGTAAAATTGGACGGGCTTTAATATAATGTAGGTTCCGTTCCGATTGAAATATTTTGACAGACCTCAAATGCCGATATTTCAAAATTTCTTCCTCTTAAGCACCTTTAATTATGTAGTTTTTATGAAATTGACAATATCATCTGATTAGCATTGCTACAAAAACAGGTAAATAAATAATTTTATCGAATTCGATAACTAACTAAGCGAGATAACTGTAAAATGCGCACCAGACTTTTTCCTATGCATAAAAAACTCTCGTTAAAAAAAACAAAACAACTGCACATTATTCTCAAAATATTGAAAATATATCAAATACACATGCTTCTAACCGGACACCGTGCACGTGGTGGTGGATGATACCCAGGGAGTCCAATATTATATTTTATGCCATCCTAGCTACGTCCCCTATATTCACCCCGAGATTCTCCAAGAAACTCCTCGTAGAGTTCGGCACAGTTCCGCGAGCCCCAAACCAAAGGCCTTTCCTTCACGTAGAAGTCTTTCCGCCGAAGCCCTCGTATTACTTCTCCTACAGGAAAGGTATATAATATAATAGGAGGAACATTAAGATTGCTTTGAAGGCAATGATAATAACTTAAGTCTACTATAGAGAATAACCTGCCTATTATAGTTTTACCTATTTATTAACACATTTTATTAATATCATTCTGTTCTTTTTTAAATGCCTCTAGGCATACTTAAATATATTTTAAATTAATAAAGGAGCCTTTTCTCAATTTGTATCTTGCCCTATAATCGATTGAATAAAAGCCTGTATTATTAAAGAGCTTCAGGAAGAATAAAACTACAAATAGAAATATATATATATATATTATATATATATATATATATATAAATAAATAAATAAATAAATATATATATATATATATATATATATATATATTATATATATATATATATATAAATTAACCAATATAGGACACAAGGCATATGTAGTAAGGTTAGTTTGGCATTAGATATTATAAAGCTAATAGATTAAATTCATATAAAATTATGCTAGTGGAATTTGTAGTATTTCAAAAGCACATAAGTAAAAAAAATAATTTTTATGTGTCCTTGATTGATTTCTGCCGCTAATATTATTTTGTTTTCCACAAGAACTCCCTTGAGAAGTTTACCCGTAGTATCAGAGCTCCAGGTAACAAACTTTCTTGGGATACTTTTTCAATCGTAAGACGCAACTGAAAATCCTTTTTCTCAGAGCTCGTCGAACTTCTGTCTTAGTGAGAGATGATAAGTTTTATGAAATTTCATTAAGTTGTATCTGAGGATATTTATATAATAAGTATGTGAACATGAATTGTTCAACAACCATGTAAGAAGTATACGGTCGTAAAACTTTAAAACTGAGAAAATGAAAACTTCTACTACGATAAAATGTTTGTTAGTTTCAAGGTTTTATGTTTCTTACTTAAACTTAAAACTAATATTATGATTTAATAAAACGGACTTTGTAAAGATTCTTTGAACTATCTATGAAATAAATTACGAAAATCCGTTTTTCTCTAAATTAATTAACAAAAATTCGCATTGAAATATTTTATCAATTATTAACATAAAACCTCTATCACGTATTATGCTAGTTTTATTTACTTGAGGCTATTTTAGTGATAGTCATCATTTTATTTTTTTTAAAAAGACAACTCTTCATGGGGTTTTATTTATTTATTTGTTTTTACTTACACTTGTCTATATATGAAATAGGTAACGCTCTTTTTCCAACGCTCCAGTTTTTACCGGAAATATTTTTTTTAGGATCCGGGCAGTCCAAATGACCAAGTATATATATATATATATAATATATATATATATATATATGTGAAAATGAAAAGTAATTTTATTCTGGGATGAGTAGTTCCCTAAGAATAACAAGAAAAGTACAATATAAATAATAATTGTCTGGTCGTTTAAGACTTCAGTTTAACAATAAAAGACAGGTTCTGTGACAATGAATAGTTATTATCTATATCTTTTAAATATTACATATATTGGGAAGATTGATGCGTTAGGAGATGGAGAAATAGTTGGTGTTTAAAAGTGGATAATGATAAGGATTTACGAATGGATACAGGCAAGGAATTCCAAAATAGGGTAGCACGAATAATAAAGGATTTTTTGAAGGAAGCAGATCTGTGAGAAGGTATATTCATGTTTATAGGTTGGGATCTAGTGTTTACTGAATAGACAGAGGAACAAGTGGTAAGCATATCAAGAATATAAGGAGGTTTTTTTGTATTGAAAAATCAGGAGAGACAGACACTAAGGAGGTACTGCCGATGGAAAGAGGGATAGAGCCAATTCAACTCGGTATACCTTCTAGAAACATGGGAGCGCCTGGGGATTCCACATGTGAATGTAATAAAACAATTCATAAGTCTTTTGAGTCTCATATCGAATTTCTCAGACAGTCCGCCATACACGAGGCAACCGTAGTCAAACTGGCGGAAAATGAGCGACAAGACGAGTAGCATACGGGTTTTAGGTGGGATAGAGTCACGAAATCTTAGAAATTGTTAATATATATATATATATATATATATATATATATATATATATATATATATATATATATATATATATATATAATATAACTTAAAAATATATGTATATTATATAATATTATATATTTTTTTTTTTATCTTCAAAGTTTTGTATTCACACCTGTCAATAAATGTTGACAATCAGTGAATGTGATGATGAAGGAATGATAGTTGGCGTGATAGGCATGATGGAGAGAAGATGCCCAGCGGCACCTCTGCCTGGAGTGCTTCTTATTACGGATTTAGCCTACTTATTTTCAGTCTTCTGCGAGTATTTTCTGGCATGTTACTTGTGGCCATGCTTCGTATTAAATTGCTTGTATGTCCGTGTATGTTGTTGTGAAAACGTTTGTCGAGGGTCCGAATCTGTTCGTTGACTGTTGGCATGTGAAGGTCTGTATGTAAAGTATATATATATATATATATATATATATAGTATAAATATACCATTGGAAAGCGCAAGAATATAAAATTTTGTTTTAAACGAACATGGATTATAGATTCCGATTATAATTTACTAAACTTCTATGATCATAGTACTTGTGCGCGTAACACACGCCTCACACTTACCTTCTTTGTTCAAATCAATTAAAAAACATTTAAATAAAGTTAGAGTTTCAAAAATGTTAAAGAATCAT
This sequence comes from Piezodorus guildinii, assembly GCA_023052935.1. Classification (NCBI taxonomy): domain Eukaryota; kingdom Metazoa; phylum Arthropoda; class Insecta; order Hemiptera; family Pentatomidae; genus Piezodorus; species Piezodorus guildinii. The sequence goes on along the minus strand of CM041296.1, from coordinate 26,592,004 downwards.
AATTATAGGTTCGATAAATATTAGGCCGCTTTACAAAAGAATTCTTGGATATATTTTTTTAAAACAATTTATTTAATTTCAGTCATCGCAAATTTAATTCAGCCTCTAGGGCCATTCTCAAGCTTATGTAATCAATTAAAATTGTATTGCATTTATACATTTTCATCAATCTTATTACAACACATAATAAATTATTTTTAATAATTATGTCACCTACCATGCATATCCATGTTACATGTCATTTCCTTTCACCGCTTTTCAGCAGCGACGTCATAATTTTTAAAATTATCATTTTTCAAAAAACCTGCACTCAAAAATATCATATTATATTTCATCATCAATTAAAAAAGGGACCTATTTATTCAAAAAGGAAAAGAAACATTTTTTTTAACTTACTCAATAGTTTTCGTCCGTCTTATAGGTGTTCTCGTGCGCGACTAAACTTGGGGTGGGGATGCCAAAGGATTTATATATTTACTCTGTCAATAGCACTTGCATAAAGTGCATATATATATATAATATATATATATATATATATATATTTTTTTTTTTTTTTTTTTTTTTTTTTTTTGCACTTTTTGCATTTTAAAACATAAGAACATTAATACAGATGTATAAGATACCGCTGGAAAGTTAAATATTTTAGAAAACATATTATCTTCTACACGAAATTGTCAACATTAATTGAGAGTGATGAAAAGCCGATAAAACTAACTAACTTAATAAAACACACGTTTCTATCAAAATTCAATTTATAATAATTAATTACTTAATCTTTTTAATTTCTCTTACCTATATATTTCATCTCTAACTGTATTTAAAATTTATTAAATTGATTTTAACAACGGAGGTAACTGAAAGTCGTTTATTGCACACACCGATTAGTTTTAATGGAGCATGATATTTTGGGAATCAATAGAACTAATGAAGTTATACTTCAGTAGTTATACTTTATTATAAAATTATAGTTATTAGTAGGTTATTACACATTTCTAGTGCTATTATGCATAATTTCAGAAATTCCATAATTAAAAGCTAACCGTAAGATATTATACGTATGATAAGTATCAAAATGCTAATAATAAAATTAACTTAAATTAGCTAATGATAAAATGAAATAAACATAAAAGAGTACTTAAACAATATACATACTAAAACAGGAGTGTAATTTATTACCCCTGCTTCTTTTATTACTACTTAGTTTAAATTCTGTCTTGAACTGTAAAAAGGTTTCCCATGCTATTTAACAAAAAAAAAAAAAAAGATACATAAAGAATTAATTATAAATAATCAAGACCAGAGATGTCGCTAGGAGGGGAATGCAGGGATCTCCACAATTCTTCTTTTGCAGCCACACGAGGACAAACTAGGTTTATGTATGTAAGTATGTTATGTATTGTACGCGCTTTTAAGATGTGAAGCATTATTTTGTTAACTTATTGATTGGAATTAATTTCTTTGTTAACATAGATACATCAAGTAAATTTGAATAAAATATAGTTTATGGTTATGTGTTTTTTCTCTGTTTTATATAATTTTATTATATCTTTTTTCTGTGAATATTGTATGAATGAAGTCTCCAACCATTAAACATTTTTTATGGAGTCAGTTTTCAATATTACTGAAAAAATAATTCTCTTGTCTAAAAAATGATATCGTCATTGTGCCCTCCATCTTCTGTTTGGCGTAAGCTTGATTAATTTTAATAATATTGTAAAAACTTTAGAGTATATTTTGAGGTTTTGCAAATACAATTACAACACAGGCAAACATTTTTTTTTTGGTTCATCCCTACCTCGCCTTTGAAGACTATAAGGGGTTTCTCGGGTTAGTAGGTGAGGGCGGGGGATAAAAGCCCCCATGCACCGAGTCTCCTCAAATGTTGTTTCTCAAATTTACTTCATATATTTATTTTAATACAGTTGTGAATTTATATATATATATATATATATATATATATATATATATATATATATATTTTTTTTTTTTTTTTTTTTAATTCAACAAAATTGGCCATTTTCAAGAACTCTTTGTATTTATTTTATCCTCTACAATCAAGAACTTGTGAAAAAAAAAAAACGAATGTTTTTCAGCTATGATCTCATTAATCTTCAAAGCATTCTGATTTTAAAGTTTCAATTATGTATATATTTTTTATTATTATTAGACTATTTTAGAGTATATTTTAAGGTTTTGCAAATATTATTACAATACATAAAAAATTATTTAAATTTTTGGTTTATTATTTTAGTGATGAACTTTTTTATTCGACCAAGAAACAAATAATTCTCCACCTTCGAAATTTGAGGTTAATAATAAAAAAATCCGTGTTTTCATCATCCGCGGATTTTTCTAAAACTACTGCACCGTTTTTTAATTTATTTTATATTAATTAAATAAAATAAAATATAAGATAGAAAACCAAAGAATAATAATCGTATACAACGATGTTGCTGTTATACAGTAATATTCAATTAAAGTATTTCGAGCTCACAAACAATACACCCAACTTTAAAGATATCTTAGTTAATTAATTAATTTAAAAATTTGTAGATTTGTGTTACTTGTAATTAACTATTAATATGCCAATCAACCGGTTGAATGAAACTGGTAGGTGTCTGTCAGGGTTAGCCACCCCGGTCCATTGTCATTTTATTGGGTTTCCTTCAACACTGAGAAGGAAGCGAGTTGGCCAGGATCCAGTGAGGGGAGCGAAGGGGGAAAAAAGGGTCGGAATTAAAAAATAAAAGTGGGTTTTCATTAGAGTTGCCCGCTCTATAATGAATGTAGTTGCTGGAAAACAACCCGTTTTCTGTCTATTCATTCACCCAATGTACCTTGTGTTTTCCGCCAGACCTTCCAATATTCTTCGTTATTTTTTATTCGAATAAACTCTTCAAATTATAACACACTGGTTAATTATTTCGAAATGGTTGCATGTATATCAAACCTTTTGGTGCTGCTTCACATCGAATTTTTATTTTTACGATTAAGATCAGATTTTGTGAGGAGAATGCGTAGTTTTTGAGTGATTGGAGACCTAAGGACCTAAGTTTGCAAAAACGGATAATTAATACGATGATTTTTAAACGTTTTTTTTTTAAATTTCTCTCATAAATTTCATAATATTGAACCAGTTTATTTGATTGTTTTTACATTAAATTCTGACGTTGTTTTTTTAAAATATATTAATGGTAAGTTAAAAAAATCTTGTGCGGGAAACACCCGGCTTTCAATTATCTCCGTTTTTAAAATCGGAAAATAAAGAATTTTCAAATATAATTATAGATAAAAATTAGAGAAGCTATTAAAGAACTAATTAAATCGAATTACTATAGAAACATGTATTTTATTAAAAATCTATTACATCATTATTTAAAATAATCAGTTAGTTTTATTGGCTATTCATCACTCTTTATTAACTTTTACAAGCTTGGTTATAAGATAATAAAATAATATAACTGATGGTTGTATATAAAAATATAATAGATTACTTAATAAAACACGTGTTTCTATTGAAATTCAATTTATTTAATTCTTTAATTTAATTTAATATAAATGTATTTGAAAATTATTAAATTCATTTTAAAAACGGAGGTAAGGGAAAGTTGTGTGTTGTGCCCACCCGATTTTTTTATATCTAACTTTATTTAAATACTATTAAATTTATTTAAATAAGTGAGGTAATTCAAATTGTGTGTTGTGTGCACCAGGTTTTTCAATACTGTAGAGTTATCATAGCTGAAAATCATTATAGCTAAACATCATAAGTCAGTCTCTCAGATCATCGTTACAGTGGACTGGCTAAACACATTATCCTGCTTGTGACTACGCTGAAGTCATGGGGTAAAATAAACGCTGCCGTTTAATTAATTATTTATTTTGCGTATAAATTCACGATCCTCTCTTAATGAGTATCCTTGTTTAATTCACATCGTAAAACACCCAAAATAGTTTTTTTTCTCCTCTTTTTGCAGAAGTGAATGAAACAAAAACAGGAGCCTTTGGATTAAGTATGCTAATTCAATTAACCTGATTTAGAAGCGGGACTGTTTAGCATCTCAGTGATGTAGGCTTTAATTTGGTACATGCGGCCCCGCTAGTGCAGTCACATTCATCTGTGACGCTCCAACATTATGAGCCCCCGTCCTGTTTCCCTCATCCACATTTACCATCTGTTAACAATTTGTCCTTCTCGCTGTGCACAAAACAATTTTTTTATTTTTTATTTACGGTTACATTAATAGTGGATATAATTAGTTGACCGTTGAGAATTGCTGGAAGGAATTACTACATATACTTTATACATTATTATTCTTACCATTCTATTATATATGTTTTTACTTTAACAAGCTTGTTAAAACATTTTCTAGTACCATTATGATGTTATTACTATTATAGTTTTAATCTGATTACTTCTATTTATGTTATTATTACAATTTTACTCAATGTTGTCAGATCAAATCTAAAAATGCGGTACGAATTTTCCATTTTGCACAACCTTTTGTACGTACTTTCCTATCTACCTGTCTATATGTCTATACGTCCAGCCATCTTCTTCCACTATCCATCCGTATTCTCCTTGTATCCGCACTTATTTTCCCCCACTTTGACTATTGCTGCTTAGTACATGGTGGCCTCTCGACTGTGCTTGAGGGCAGGCCTAAACGAATCATGAACATATTTTTAAGATTTGTCCTCAGTACTCCGAAGAGGTCTCATGTGACCCATTTTTACGGTGAGTTTAAGTGGCTCCTCCTCCCAATCCGCAGACAATATTTCCTAGGATCATACCTTTAACAAATCATTAACTCTCAACACCCTCCATACATCCACAGTCTCCTACAATTTAAATCCTCAGTCCACTCACTTGAAAGAAGATCGTGCCATTCCGACCTTTATTTGCCTATCCATAGGACTAAAACATTTGATCGTTCCTTCCTTGTCCGCTCCTCTAATTTCTGGAATTCTCTACCTACTCATATCCGCCATGCTTCTTCCCTCTCCTCATTCAAATCCCAACTTTTCCAATACCTTTTATTATCCCAAAAAGACGCTCAGAAACTGTAACATTTTTATTTCTGACATCACACTTTGAATGAAGAATAATTTTGTTCATTGTCTATATTTAAATGCTATTATCTATTAATTAATTTTTAATTCCGTTCAACAAAATACTTTCTAAGACATGTTTTTATTTTTTTACTTTCACTTACTATATATAGTAAGGGGAAGTATTGCGATCGTGAAAATTTTCGAATTCCAGTTTTCAACGGAAATACACGTTTTAGGGTCCCCTGAGTCCAAATAACCAAGTCCCGCAAAAAGGTCTGTGTGTGTGTGTGTGTGTGTGTGTGTCTGTGTGTGTGTGTGTGTGTGTGTGGTAACTCCCGGGCGGAAACGGTAAGTCCTATGAAACTGAAATTTCATATTTAAGACAACTATACGCCCGAGACGTGACAAAAATTTTTTCATCTAAATGAGCCTACCAGAAGAGGCACTTTATACCATGCATTTTGCACCTTTTTTCGATTTTCTCAAAAACGGTTCCGACGATTTTGATTAAACTCGCTATATCGATGTAAAATTTAATGGGCTTTAATATCATGTAGGTTTTATTTAGATAAAAATGGTCTGACAGGGCTTAAATGCCGATATTTTAAATTGTCTTCCCCTAAAGTACCTTTAATTTTGTAGATTCAATAATAATAACTAGATTATCTTGTTAACGCTGATGAAAAACTGGTAAATATATAAATTGAATAAATTCGATACCCAACTAAAGGAAAAAACAGAAAAAATATTTTTTTAATGCAATTTTTCGTTTTGGAACATAAGAGCAGTAATATAACATGTATGATATACCGTTGGTGCTTAGCTTTAAAGATTTTAGAAAAAATATCATCTGATACACAAGCTTTTAAAAGTTAATAGAGAGTGATGAAAAGAAGATAAAACTAACTGATTATTTTAGATAATAATATAATAGATTTTTTAATAAAACACATGTTTCTATAGAAATTTAATTTGATTAATTCCTTAATAATTTCACGTATTTTTATCTCTAACTGTATTTGAAAATCCTTTCATTGATTTTAAAAATTGAGGTAAGTGAAAGTCGTGTGTTGCCCGCACCAGATTTTTTATTTTATCATTGTATTTATTTTTTTGGATATATGCGTTTATGATATGCACACATATATTAACCCATAATTGTAATTATTTATTGATTATGTTCCTTCTGTCTGTTGGCCAGACATGTATATTTCCATATACTGTACAAACCTGTTATTCTTAGGGGACCTAGTCCCAGAATAATTTTTTTTTTTAAATTTTATTCTATTCTATATTCCGTACTACCAAATTGTACCTAGTTTCCATTAACCCACAACACGGTACGTATCTCCACTGTACTCCATTTTTTAATGTTTTTTTTTATTTCATGTAATTATTTTTTTATTTTTTTTCTTATATATTTGTACATTATCCTTAGTCATTATCTGCTCGGTATAGCCCTCTCATTAGTATAACTTTGTCATTGTAATTTAATTAATTGATTTCTTTACACATCTATTTCCTTGTATATTATAATATTGGCATTCTCTAGCGCAATAGCTTTTAAAATAGTATATTTAATCTTATCTTAAATGTATCTTTTTGATACAATGATGATCCACAATGGGGGTCGAAACGTTGGCAAACAATAAAATAGTTTAAACTGTTTAGTTATTAATGACCGCCACCCGAACTAATTCCTTCCGGCTACATTAATAATATGTTTTTCGTAGAAGCATTAATATCTGGTCCAGACCAAATCACTAACATATGGAACATTAGGGTCTTTATGGATGGTTTTATTCATGACGAAGTAAGGACTATTGAGGATTTTGGATTGTAAGGATTGGATACGAGAGGAATTCGATGGTTTAGTAGATCCCCATAGCTCTACTTCGTCTACTTAGTCCATATCAGTCTTATGATGGTCATATAACTAAGTCTTTCATAATTAAGTAGGAGGTAATAGCGTTTCTCCAATAATTGTTGAAGAAGTAGAAAACGTCGGGAAGTTTCATGTCGTTTCAGTCTTGTATTGTCTGTTCAACAAGAACTAGTGGAGTGTCATTAAAGGATACTGTAGGACAGGAAAAAAAAGTTGTACCAAACTGTAATAATATGTTTAAAAAAGGTATAATTCTGGGAAGCTGCAGCAAATGATTTACTAAAATCAGCTGACCCGAAGCTGATTTTAGTACCCCGAAACCTGGCGGCTGAGCGTGATTAAGGCCTAATCACCTCATTGCACTGCCGTTGGCCTAAAAACAGTACGAATCTCTATATGTACTGAGCCCAAGACCTTTCATGGGTTGTAGTGGTACAGGTAGGACAGCAAGTTATTGGTTTATGTCTAAGGGTAAAGGTTATCTGGTAGGATTTATTAGAATTAATTGTAATCCTCCAATTCTTGCTCCATACTTCAAAGTCTCGGATGTGGGATTAAAGAGTGTGGGAGTCAGTAACTGGGTACTGATAGCACACACGTGTCATTTCTTCACACTATGTACATTACCTAGGACAAACTTTTGACCGAAGAATGACTTAGGGACCGCATGTGAAGGTGAAAAGAAAGACTCAACCAGCGACTGAAATTACTAATCTTTCAAAAGTAATATCTTATACCCAAATCCTCACAACTGAATTCATTCACTCGAATGGACTTTCGCCTCAGAGATTTATGGTTTTCGCAAAAAATACACGAAAATTAAATATTTTTGCTCTTTTCTCCTTTTGTTAGTTATAGACTTCGTTCAAATTATATATTTATCTGTTTTTTACCAGTGCTAACAACATGATATTGTTATTAAAAAAAAAAAAAAAAAAAAAAAAAAAAAAAAAAAAAAAAAAAAAAAAAAAAAAAAAAAAAAAAGAACCTTGTATAAATTGGCTTTTCTGCTTTGCCAATAAATATTCCTATGATATGAAATTTCAATTTTAAACAACTTTTTTTTTCGAGCTGGAGTTACCATATACACACGGGGATCCTAAAACGGGTATTTTCGGAATTAGAAAATTTTCACATTTGCAATTCTTTATTTTACTCTATATTCCATCCATATATAGGTAAGTGAAAGTAAAAAATAGTTTGTTATTATTTTTATGCTTTATCACTACTCTCTATAATCTTATATTGATCAAAACTTCAGATAATGTTTTTGATTGTCATTAGTATATTATTAATATTACATAATTTTTTTCCGGCTATTTGTGTAGAAGCCGGAATATTATATAAATATTTAAAACAAAAGAAGTTTAATTATTTGTACTAAAATATTTAATTGTAATTTAGAGAAAGTCGTTATAAAAATTTGACATTTAAGATCTGATAGACTGTTTTAATGAGGATAACACCCAGCTCAATTATAAAGCAATTAATTGTATATTAGTACAAAGAGCTTAATTAAAATCCTTATAACTAGTCGTTTCGGGAAAATCTTGACTAATATTCACGATTTCATATAATTACATTGGATATTAAAGCAATTGTTTTTAATTAAACCTTTTACTATCAGAAACTAAAAATCTAGAAGAATTAGAACATTTAAAAATATATATTTGCAGAGTTACACGAAATTGAAATTGGTACAGATAAGTATCCCAACTCACAAGTTGGATGATTAAGTTATCTGAGATTAAGCCCGAAGTCCTCCTGCCAACTATGATCCCCTCAAGGCTTTGTTTCTGTATAGTGCTTCATTCAACTTCGTTGTCATCAACTGTTGTTTAGAAACTTAGAGATTTGCATATTATATAACAAACATAAAACATATACTCTCAACATTTAGTTTTATCTAAATCCAAATAGATGATTTAAATAATCTTTTTGATGTTATTTAATGAACACTCAAGTCATTTAAAAATTCGATTTAGGAATACAATTATTTTTTAAAGGTAGTAATTACACATTTAGTCTCCTTTCATACGATACTAAAACACTAGTAACTTCCATAAAGTTAATAGAGTATAAAAAAAATTATTGTTTTAATAATATATAATGAGAGATTATGGCACTTCCTGTAAAATTTCCTAGAATGAATGTTGAACATTTTGGAAATCTATGTCTCAATTGTCACCTTAATGACAGGTCTGTATAAGTAATAAAAAAATCGCACACACAACTTTCACTTATCTCCGTTATTTATGTTGAAGCCCATTAAATTTAAAATCTTCTTCTTTATCTTCCTCTTCGAGCCATTATTGGCGTAGAGGGGCCTCGATCCAGCGCTGCCAGTTATCCCGGTTTCCGCTGAGTCGTTTCATTTCTATAAGGCCTTGCCACTGTTAATCCCAATCCTCTGGACCATATCCTGATAGGAAATTCTAGGTCGGCCATGTGGTCTTCTTCCTGTAGGTGTGGCTTCCAGTGTCCTTCTGGGTTCCCTTATTTCGTCCATGCGGCAGACATGTCCGAACCATATTAATTGCCTGTTTTCCATTATCGTTTTCAATGGTAGTACCTCGAGTTGCTCTCTGATTCTATTGTTCCGGACACAATCTCGCCTTGTCTTTCCCGCTGCTCTACGTAAAAATTTCATCTCAGCAGCAGTGATTCGGCTGATATGCTTGTCGAGCATCGCCCAGCTCTCGCCTCGATATGTAAGGACCGGTAGGTAAATGGCTTTATTGATGTGCATCTTAACATCTCGCCCTACTTCACAGTGTCCTATTATACTATTGTTGACCTCGTAGTACACCTGGTTCGCTTTATTGATCCGATTTTCTATCTCTTGGCCAATTCTGTCAGACCTGTCTATAATTGTTCCCAGGTAGTTGAATTCATTTACCACTTCTAGGTCTTCCATTGCATACCATTTCAACATTTTCTTCTTCATTCCGTGAGAGAACCAGAATCTTACTTTTGGAGTCGTTGATGGACATTCCCTTACGCAATAGTTCTGTCTCCCATTCCACCAGAGCTTGTTGCAGTTTTCTTTTGTGTCCGCTAATAGAACAATGTCATCGGCATATAGGAGGCATTTCACCAGAACTGTCTGCATCTTCCATTTTCTTATTTCGGTCCATGCCGTTCTTCGCTTGCAGACTTTATGGATCTCGTCCATCAGAATCAAGAATAGGAGAGGGCTAAGACTGTCCCCCTGTCTGACTCCTCTATCAAGAGGAAATGATTTGGATTCTCTGCCATTGATTCTGACTACTCCCTTTGCATTTCTGTATGTTGATTAGATTGCCTGTATCAAATCTGATGGTACATTCTTTGCAGCAAGAGTATTCCATATTTCATTAAATTTAAAATCGAGAGAGTTTAAACACGTTCACGCAGGTGAGACCCACCGGTGGGACATACTTAACTATTCCGTGGGACGGCGTGCATTACAGGTGAGTCACTTATTTTTAGAAAATAAGATTATTTTATTTTTTCTCAACATTATATATTGTAGGAATTAACAAGCATAAGTGTATATTTATTAAATATTTTATAACTTTCAACATCCCCCTCAAAGAACTCTAATCGGTTAATTTCACTGGATTACTCTTCATTATGAATTGTATTAAGCTGTGCGCGATTTATTTTCATATTTTGATTCCTATCATATAATATAAGAGTATGATATATAATAATAATATAAGAATCAGTTTTAATAATGAATAATAATATGAGAATCTTTTTTTTTTTTTTTTAATATTTCATAATTACTTCTTCAAGTTATATGAGTATGTCAAAACTGTTACTATCTTGTCGCATTCAGCGCGTTGAAAGCCTGGAATCGTTTTGATCTCGTATTAAGTACGTTGGAACTTGCTACAGTGTCACCCCGTCCCACGAAGCTAAGCAGCTAACACATTCACCCCACGCGGAAAACGTAAATAATCGCCCCGGCGTGAATGTGTTAATCAAAATTGCTAAGACCGTTTAAGAGTAAATCGTAATAAAGTGCAAAATGTATGGTACAAAGTACCGCTTCCTTAAGCTAATTTTGATGAAAAAGTTGCTGGAAAATCTCGTGTATAATTGTCTTTAAATATGAAATTTATGATTTATTGAGATTTTCGTTTTCGTGCTAGACCTACACACACACGCACACAGACGTTTTGTGCGACGTGGTATTTGGATTAAGGGATTTTAAAACGTGTATATCTGTAGAACACTGCAATTCTAAAATTTTCACGATTGCAATACTTTCTCTTATTATATATTTGATATAATAATTAGTAAAAGTAAAGAAAAATTGATAAAAATCAAAATAATGATTATAGAAAGACATTGTGAGGAATTTAGAATTTAAAATAAAAATGAGAAAAATGTTGTAAAGAGGTGCCCAGAGTATTTTAACTCGTCATTAACTCCGCCACGTGGAGAGGCGTGGTATAGTAGAAAGAGAGAGCACTATTCTACTGTTTTCCGGGTCCTGGGATCGAATCCCGGCTATGACAGAATATTATTTATTTTTTTAAATCAGCTGGGGGGTGACCCTAGCATATGCAGACCCTCCTGGGGCAAATTCAGCCCCTTTAAGGTAGGTACCCTAATTAAGTAAAAAACCTGGCGACTGATCAATTCCTAATCACCTCATTGCACTGCCGTTGGCCTAGAAACTGTAAGAATCTCTATATGTATTGAGCCCAAGCCCCTTCATTGGTTGAAGAGGTAGATGTTTTTTAATTTTTTTTTATTAATACCGCCCTCCCTCCTAGGCCTGAGATAGAATAGAATAGAATAAAGTTTATTAATGACCTGTTACATTTAGGACCAATTGGTCCTCTCTTGCAATGAACAGGAATTGTACCTACATCAATAATTAACCTTGAGTCAGGTATTTTTCGTTAGTAATTATTATACATATATTTCTAATATTAATAATATTTGATGTTTACAACATCATCGAAATAAAATAAATATCAAACTGCTCCATTATTAATTTCGCATAAACTTTTCTAATACTCTTATATACACTATATACATTACAGATTTTAATAACAAAAATTCAAAATAAATTATCTACAAATATTGGTAAATCCTTCAAGCATAATGATATTATGTTTTTAAACTTTAAATTATTTCTCATTTATTATCTCTTTTATATTGTTTCTAATTGTTTCAAGTGAGTGATTAAATTTATTCTGTTATTAACTTATTAAATGTTCTACATGCACTTACAATTAATGATTTATCGTAAATCGATGTTTTATGTTTCGGAATTAGTAATTTATATTTAGAGGCCTTATTATTTCTATTATGAATATCGTGTAAGAAGATCATATTTGAGTAAAGATAGCTCGGGGTTTTGCACTTCAATATTTTACTTGTAATTGTTAATAAATTAAATACTCTTCTTGACCTAATCTTCATCCAGTGTAATTGTTTGTTGTAGGGTGTGAAATGTCGATCTATTGGGTTTGTGTTATGTAACGTACAGCTGCATACTCCCTTATAGCCGAGACAGGGGTGAAAAAAAATTGTGAATAAACTAAAAACATTAAGAAAAAGAATAAAAGTTCTTAAAACTGATTTCAATGGAGGTAAGTGAATGTCGTGAGATTCGAGCCTCAGATTAGTAATTCATCTAAAAGCTGCGATACATCAATATTATAGCGGATAAAGGCGATGGTAGAGATATTTAGCGCTAAATACCCCTTCTGAATCTAACAGCGATGAAGGAGTTTTGGAAGTGGACAATGCAGTTGTAGAGTTTGCTTTGGGATGGAGGTGGGTGGGGCAGTTGTTAGTGGAAATGGACTTGGCAACTGCGGGCAGGTACGGAGGCAGTAACGAGGCTATGAATGTAAGCCCGACCGATCCCTCACGGCTACACTTTATCAAAGCCCTCCAACAACTTGTAGAAACTATTGTAATTCAGGCAGATAGCAGTTGTGTGCCAGTGGCATTCCTTCCTCTCCATTAGACCCCTCTCCCCCCAGTCAATTCCCAACTCCCTCTTTCCCTTCTTACCCAGGCTCCGAAACTTCCGACATTGGTCACCCATTATTAATGTTCAATGCTTGGGAACTAATTGCTATAAGAATGCCTCTTTGGGAAACTGTCGGTTCCGATAGGCTCAGGTATATTTCATCCAACACCCTACTCAACAATAAATGAACGATTTCGAAACCTTAAGCCGCAAAAAGATTTTTCGTTGCGGCTTCTTTTTTCTTTAGTCAATAAATGTTTCAATAAACCTTTCCCCAAAAATTTTTAAATCTGCAACACATGACTTTCACTTGAACTTTTTATAATATAATTAGAATTGAAAAAAAAAGATTCAAGAATCGATTGAGTTTCGATATAACAAATGTTTTAAATTAAATCATTAATGAAGTGAGCAGACACAACAATGTTGTAACGCTGACTCAATCGCCCTGAAGAAGGCCTATAATTTAGTCGAAACGTCGCACAGTGGGCCAAATCATCAATTTAGGTGGACAAAAGTCAAGTCAAAAGTTTGGAATTTTCCAGTGCTTTACCTTTTTATTATTAGTTCGCAAGACCCTTATTACTAATATTTTCCGCCAAACCGTGTTTACAAATAAATAGTAAATGAATGAAACTTTCCTGATCACACAAGTGCCTAATAACCGGCAGTGGGGTTATCTTTATTCGATGACCATTTATTATGTTCAAGATGTATTTAGAGCAAAGTCTTTTTGCTTTTTTTTTAACAATGGACATTACTGAGACAGATGAGACATTATATTTCCAAACTCGTTATTAAATATACATTGCAGTTTCATCTGTAGAGTTAATTAAACAATTAGTAAATTTATGCCCCTATTCAATAACGAAAAACTACATAACCCCCAAGTTACCCCAAGGATTTGTTTCATCGATCTTTCTAGTATTTAGACATTACAAAGAATTTTTGCGTTTTTTTGCTTTTCGGGTGATACGTAATTTTTTTTCAGACACAACACTTCGAATCAAAAGTTTTACAATCTATAATTTCAAGTATCTTGGATTCCGCTTTTTCCTCCACAAGTGGAGGGAAAAGCGCTTGCTGGGGTCCCTTTAGCAATTGTATATATTGTATGTAGTTATGATTGTGTGTAAGATGTTTATTTATTTGCCAACTTTTATTTATCTCAATAATAAGTTTTTGTTTCGATTTGTTTTGTTTTTTATTTATTATTATTATTTTATTGTATATATATGAATTTATTTATGTTCTATTTTATGTAATTTGACCATTATTATTATTTTCTGTATATATAGTATGAATGTGGTCTCTTATCAATATTATTATTGTTCATTTTGTAACAAATTGTAATATATCTCAATAAAAAAAAAAAAAATAATAATAATAATAATAATTTCAAGAATTTCCTAAATTATATAAAATACATCTATTAGCAGGTTTTAGCAACTCCGAGCCATAATTAGATTTTTTGTATTATTTTTCCCGTATTCGGAGACTTCAAACCTAAAATATAGGGAATTTTTAAATTTTAGCAAATCAATTTGATGTTTGACCACAGTGCGTTCACCGATCGTGTCAAAAATTAATTAGTTTATATAATTTTTTAAAAATATATTTTCCCGTATTCTGGGACCCCAAAGGTTAAATATAGACGTTTCAGAATTTTGTCCACCTAAATCGGTCATTATGCCCACTGTGCGTCGGCACCAGTAAATTAAGTTTATACTTAATTTTGTGTTGTATTGACTGCACCCTGAACCAAATTCTTACTTAAATCATTCATGTTTGGACAAAAGGGCTCAAGTGTTGGAATGTGAAGTTTACAGGACGATTTTCCAAAGACTTATAAAATTTTAATTATAAATCACTATATATATCTGATGGGGGGGGGGGAGTATTATTAATACACACACACACACATGACTCTGAAACAAGTATTTTTGTTAAAAACTAGAATTTGAAAACTTTATCGAACACAATACTTTCTCCTACTATATTTCATATATAGGTGAGGAATTGTAAAACGTTTCTAGATTAAGATCACCAGGATGCATTAAAAACATTACGTTAGTCCTGAAATTTTGGTTTATTATTTTCAATAATGAACCTTTGTAATCGACCAACAAAATGAGCTTACCAAAAGAGCCACTTTATACTATGCAATTTGTACCTTTTTTCGATTTTCTAGAAAACGGTTCAGACGATTTTGATTAAACTCGACATATCGATGTAAAATTTAATGGGCTTTAATGTCATGTAGATTTTATTCTGATTAGAATGGTCTGACAGGGCTTAAATGCCGATATTTTAAATTTTCTTTCTCTAAAGTACCTTTAATTTTGTTGATTCTATAAAAAATAACTATATCATCTTGTTACCACTGATGAAAAACAGGTAAATATATAAATTGAATGAATTCCATACGCAACTAAAGGAGAAAACAGAAACAATATTTTGTTAATGGAATTTTTCGTTTTTGAACATAAGAACAGTAATATACATGTATGATATACCGTTGGAAAGCTAATGATTTTAGAAAAAATATTATTTCATACACAAGCTTTTAAAAGTTAATAGATAGAGATAAAAATAAGATAAATAACTGATATTTATACTATATTTAGATAATAATATAGTAGGTTTTTTAATAAAACCATGTTTCTATATAAATTCAATTTAATTAATTCTTTAATAGTTTTACGTATTTTTATCTCAACTGTATTTGAAAATTCTTTCATTGATTTTAAAAATGGAGGTAAGTGAAATTCGTGTGTTGTCCGCACCAGATTTTTTTTGTTAGTAATCTTGCTTGCAGAACTTTAGTAATATAGCTCAAAATTTTATATGATAAAATAAAAAAGGCCAATGAGCAGTTTCTCTTCATGTTTATCATTTCAACATATTTATTTGTTATATTTTATACAGTTGTGAATTTCAATAAAAATATAATATAAACCACTTTACAAAACAGCTAAAATATACATAAATAATCACAATAAAAAAATTAAAAAAACCTCAAGTAAAGCTTTCTAAATGAATATCATTATATTATATAAATTTGAATAACTATTCTGTGAATAATATATTACATAGTAAATAATTAGATATGATAACGTTCATAATTTTTTTAAAATTTAAAATTGTAAAAATACAATAGTTTCGATTACGATAAAAACTCCATACGAATCGGTCTTTCAAGTCATTTCTGTGATATTCAATATCCAGGTTATTAGGTTATTTAAAAACTTTTAACACTTAAAAATATTTAATAAGTTCAATCCCCCCGTAAATTGTTCATAAGAAAATATCCTTTATTTTGATGAGTTAAAAAACTTTGTTTAAGTACCGAGGGCATTTTGCATTTTTAACACTTGGTAAAAAGGGGGAATTGAATAAAAAGCTGGTCCACTCTATTTAAAGAGTAAGAACCCATTTTTCATTAAAAGTTGAGATCCAGTTTACTCAGAACTTAGATTGCCTGTCATTCACAGTATAATACTGTGTTTTTATTATCTTATATCTAAAGTCTACTTAGGAAACTATTCCAGCCGGTTTTTCCAAGATGCTATCACCTTTTCATATTATTCCTTTCTTTTTTTTTTTATTCACGATTTATTAATTGAAATTTTCAATTCGTCGATAATTGGTTTTCAAGTATGATTGATACTTTAATTTAAAATTATTTCTAAATTTTTAAAAAAAAATAGTAGTTAATAATATTATGATTAAACTTTAGAAAGCCTATCTATCCAGCATTTAAATAAAATATATTACTTTTAATTATTTATTGAGATATATTACAATTTGTTTCTATATGAACATTACTAACAGTGATATAAGAGCCCATTCAGACAATATATACAGTATACAATGATTAAGTCAAATTAAATAAAATATAATGTATATACAAAACAAACAACAACCTATAATTGAGATAAATACAAATAAATAAAATAATAAATACAAATAAATGATATATATAGAATTAAATATAAAAACAAAACAAATCAAAACATCAACCTATAATGGAAATAAATAAAAAGTTGGCAAATAAAATATATTAATAAAGTTTAAATTATATTTCATGAAGAACTTTATAGACATTTTTTTTCCTTCTTCAATATTTACGAAGAAATAAATAAAATTTATTTATTAAAAAAAAAAAAAAAAAAAAAATTGGTGCGCGCAACACACGACTTTCACTTACCTTTGTTAAAATTAATTTGAATACTTCATAAGAATTTTGAAATACAGCTGGAGATAAAAATAAATTTTTAAAGAATTAATCATATTGAATTTGAATAGAAACATATGGTTTATTAAATAATCTCTTAGATTATTATTTACAACAATAAGTTAATTTAATCACTTTTTTATCAATCTCTATTAACTTTAACCAATATGTGTACAGAATAATATTTTTTCTAAAATCTTTAGCTTTCAAACGGTATATCATACGTCTATATTACTGTTCTTATTATAAAAAAATCTAAAAATTGCATAAAATCTACCTTTTTTTTAGCAATACTTATCAGACGATATGGTCAATTTCATAAAATCTACAAAATTAAAAGATAATTCAAAGAAAAAATTCAGAATAAAGCCAATATTATATTAAAGCTCGTCTAATTTTACATCGATATAGCGAGTTTAATCAAAGTCGTTATAGCCGTTTTTGAGAAAATAGTAAATAGTTGCAAAATGCATGATATAAAGTTGCTCTTCTGGTTAGCCGATTTTGATGAAAAGGAGCTGTAACATCCCAGACGTACAGTTTTCTTAAATATGAAATTTCAGAATTGTACTTTTCGTTTACGCGCTACTAGAGTTACCACAAGGGAACTCTAAAACCTGTATTTCCGTTGAAAACTGGAATTCAGAAATTTTCATGATCGCAATACTTTCTCTTGCTAAGTGAAAGTAAGAAAAAAAAAAGAATGTGTCCTATATGAAAAAGGATAAACAATTATTTGTTGGTTAGCTAAACATTCATAATTCGTTACCAATATTTATAGGCCTATTAATCAGTATTATTAATAATAATAATAATAGGCTTATTGAACTCGAAGGTTTGATGCCGAAACCACCCAATGCTCCTACACAGACTCGTCCAATGACCACCGTTCAAGCCCAAGAGCCCCTCGTGATCTCAGCCTTAACCAATCCTCCCATCGACGCTTCTGCCTAGTTCTCGGACGCCTACCAACCAGTTCAGCGCATACCAACGTTTTCGGAATTAGTTCTAACAACTTAACACGCCCTCTGTGATGCTATCAACTCAATTATACTTACAAGGTACAAGCTTCGCAGTTCCGCGTTGTGCAACCTCCTGAATTCCCCAGTGGCCTCATTCCTCTCAGGACGAAGTGTTTTACGCAGTATCTTCTTCTCGAAAATCTTAAGGTGCTATTCATCCTTCAAAGTACGTTTCAGTCTGTACCCAGCCGTCAGAAGAATAATAGTTTTATAAATTTCTACCTTTATGTCTCTTGATAGAAGCTGAGAGCTAATAAGTTCACAATAGAATAATAACATGCACTTCCCGCCTTTAACCGCGACTTGAGTTCCTTCTAGATTTCGGTTTTTCTTGTTATCATTGAACCTAAATTCTTAATTTTCTCAATATGTTCTAACGTATTTCCGGATATATCAATATCACCAAGATCGTCACCGTTTCCGCCACTACTAATCATATAGTTTGTCTTATTCTTATTTATTTTAAGCCCTATCTCATTAACGATTTTCATTAACATACTTGTACTTAGTTACAGTTTCTCCGTCTTAGCCCAACAGTACCAAATCATCTATCTAGTATCTCAGAATCCAAATTCAAGATTCATCCACTCAGATTTAAACTTAAACTTAAACTTTCTCGGTATGCGTCACTATTTCTATGAAATATTCTATTTATAAATAACAGCTATAAAAAAAAAATAATAAAAAAAAAAAATAAAAAAAAAAATAAATAAAATAACAATTGTCAGAGAACACCCTAAGTGAATAACTATCATGTTATTGAATGTTTTCGACAAGCATATCATTACAAGATTTACTACTCAGTATTTATTGCTTAACATATTTGGAAAATAGATAAGAAACTATAAGGTAATATTTAAATATTTTTAGATTTTTTAATGCATAAACAGGAATATATATATATTTTGTTTTTTTTTGGTTGGAGAAATAACTTTATTGAAAAAATACAACAAAAAAAATCCACTATGATTCACTTTGGCGATGGATCTTTTGGCCTTGAATAATTTTGCATATATTCATTTTTTTTCTACCCTATACCCTATACTAAATAGGGTTAGTATTTAGTTTGTGATATATTAGCCGTCACTCAATCTTTTTTCACTTCAATACAATATTCAAGACCAAACTTAGTTGACAGGTTAGATAGGTAACATTTAACTAAATCTTTATAAATTCAAAAGTACCTTCCACTGTTATAGTTTTTATGTAGTTTTATTTTTTTTATAAAACAAACTATATGAACATTTCAAAATAGGAAAATCCGGTGCGGGCAACACACGGCTTTCACTTACCTCCGTAATCAAAATCACCTTAAGAACTTTTATATAAAGTTGAGAGTTGAAAACATGTTAACGAATTACAATGAGTGAAGATCGTATATAACCTACTCACCTTTTAAATTATTTACGATTTACTTCCTATTATCTACATTTTTACTTTCACTTACTATATATAGTAAGGGGAAGTATTGCGTCGTAAAAATTTTCGAATTCCAGTTTTCAACGGAAATACACGTTTTAGGGTCCCTGAGTCCAAATAACCAAGTCCCGCAAAAAGGTCTGTGTGTGTGTGTGTGTGTGTGTTGCTGTGTCTGTGGGTGTGTGTGTGGTAACTCCCGGGCGGAAACGGTAAGTCCTATGAAACTGAAATTTCATATTTAAGACAACTATACGCCCGAGACGTGACAAAACTTTTTTCATCAAAATGAGCCTACCAGAAGAGGCACTTTATACCATGCATTTTGCACCTTTTTTCGATTTTCTCAAAAACGGTTCCGACGATTTTGATTAAACTCGCTATATCGATGTAAAATTTAATGGGCTTTAATATCATGTAGATTTTATTTAGATAAAAATGGCTGACAGGGCTTAAATGCCGATATTTTAAATTTTCTTCATCTAAAGTACCTTTAATTTTGTAGATTCAATAATAATAATTAGATTATCTTGTTAACGCTGATGAAAAACTAGTAAATATATAAATTGAATAAATTCGATACCCAACTAAAGGAAAAAATCAGAAAAAATATTTTTTTAATGCAATTTTTCGTTTTGGAACATAAATGCATAATATACATTATGATATACCGTTGGAAAAATAAAGATTTTAGAAAAATTATCATCTCATACACAAGCTTTTAAAAGTTAATAGAGAGTGATGAAATGAACATAAAAATAACTGATTATTTTAGATAATAATATAATTGATTTTTGAATCAAACACATGTTTCTATAGAAATTTAATTTAATTAATTCTTAATAATTTCACGTATTTTTATCTCTAACTGTATTTGAAAATTCTTTCATTGATTTTAAAAATGGAGGTAAGTGAAAGTCGTGTGTTGCCCGCGACCAGATTTTTAATTTTGTTTTTGGCATCGGATATATATTATTTTTACTTTAACTTCATATTCTTGTGTTATACTTATGAATAAAGTAATCACAGTTGAAAATTATGATAAACATTCTCTTCAACGCTACGTGCATAAAAAAAAAAAAAAATTTATTGTTAAATTCATAATGAGTATTAACTTGAACAATATTATATCCAAATAAGTACACACACATATATACATATATATTGCTATGTTTTGCCCGGCTGCTTTTCTAAGGCAGCGGTATCTTCAAAAACTGCTTACTTAATATATTTAATCTATATATAAACTATATTTAATGATACCATTGGATCTCCTTTCCAAAGGTATCGTGTTTACCAATCCAATAGGGTAAGATTAAAGTAAACAAGATTCAATTAATACGTTATTATAATTATTCACTAACACATATAAATTATATCAAACATTGCTTAGAACTTTGATTGAGAATACTGAGGGACATTTTCACTACTACATTTGCCATACAATATTACATATAACGATATACCTTTGAAACACTAAACCGGCTGGCGAAGGTGAAGTCAGTCTTAGGTCCCCTTTCTCGGCATCATCCTCCAGCTGCTCTCAGAACCCCGACGGCCACCTCCTCTTCTTGTAGGTGGAACCCGACTCACTCTTCCTGAGGATAAAACTTGACTCACTCCTGGTTCGAATAAGACTGCCCTACGAATCTTCTCCCCCATCCTCGTCACCCGGTGGCTACATGGAAGTACCGTGGCGGTACAGCCCTTGTGATCTTATTTTTATCTTTTCACCAATCTTAATATTCTTGTTGGCCGCCGCTGGGGGGAAACTACCAGAGGTTTCTGGTACCGCTGGGGGGCCCATACCGATGGGAAATCTAGGGGGCTAGGTAAATACCTTTTGATGTTTTGCCGACAAATGGTTCGTTATCATTAATTGTTTAATATTAAAATTATTTAATTATGAACTCCCCTCAGTATCCTCAATACATTACAAATAATTAATATATTATATATATATATATAATATATATACTATTTATTATATATAATGTACTATTTTTATTTACTACTATTGTTAGCACGCTATCTCCATTTCATTTATTCGTACAGATACTTTATAATAATAATTATTATCATTTTAATTCCATTCTATTATAATATTTACTTATTATTTTATATTCGTCCATTTAATTAATTTACTTCATTATTTTTTTATTTATGTATTATAATTATATTATTTTATTTTATTTCTTATTTTATTTTATATATATTTTTTTAATTTTTTGAGTAGGTTTTAGTACATTTTTTATACTATTATTAATATATTTTACTACATGTTTAAATAGTGTCTGGTCAAACTAAATCGTTGATGTTAAGGAAAACCGAAATCATTCTAAATATAATAAACAAATGCTTGTATCTTGTACATATTTAAATAAAACTTTCTATCTAAAAATAAAAATCACACCTATTTTATCTTTAACTCATGTTGATTTATTAACTTATTCATTTTTTCATCAGCTTTTATTTCTACCTCTTTAATTTGTCATCTATTAATCAAATGCCTTAATTTTATCTTTTATATTTTCAGCCCCGATGAAGACCCGCAACTTGGTTCGAAACGTTGAATAATAAACTTTTTTTTTACTATTTTCTAATTTTTTTTTTAAACGTTAGCATAACCATCTCATCCTTCATATTGTACAAATATATTCGTAACGGCTTTGACGCTTAACGTAAAGATATTATACAATATGTGTTTTTGATTCCACCCTTTCTCCGAATCCCCGGTGTCGAACAAGGGAAACATATTTATCGATAGAAAGATTATGAAAAGTGCAAAGTAATATAAAGGGGAAGGAACAAGGTGGTGGTGATATTACAATTTGAGCCGAAGCGTGGATAAAACCCGGAGCAATAGCGGAGTGGTCCTGGCAGCCTGCTAAAAATTCAATTTATATCCTCAATGGTCTCCCCCCCGCCCCTTCCGCTACTTTATATCTCTCATTCTTCTCCCACCTTCTTTCTTTATAATTCGATCCTTTCATTGTTTCTCTTACCATTACCAAATCCCAAGAAATAACATCAGGGAAAATCACAAATCTAAAAAAATTGAATGCTAGAAATTGAAAAAAATAACCGAAAAAAGTTTGAAAAAGTCTTTATACTGATCTCGTATCTGTATTGTATTTCTATATCTATAAAATGAAACCACGATTCTTGATTGATGAAACATACTAAGAAATTTTTTTGATAAATTAAACTTCATCTATATCCGTTTTTTATAGTTTCTGAAATACATAAAGGATTTTGCAGGTCTCTGTTGTTTTCTTCCGACTGTTTACATATTTAAAGTAAACTGTTACTAATCCTCTACCTTTGTATTATAAACATTAGCTTCCCAATGAATTACCCACTTTTTAGTATACCTCCAAATATGAACATGAAAACACGCGATTTTCGAGTAATATTTTTGTACGAGTTTAAACTCGGGCCATTCAGCAGCTGAGCTGAGAAATATTTGCAAGCCGTTTGGGGAAGGGAGTGTTTATGAACGGACCATTTCCCGTTGGTTTGCTAAGTTTTCAGCTGGGGATACCGACTTGGAAAACTTGCCCCGAGGAAGACCTTCGTCCGTAATAGACAACGATGTCCTCAAACATACAGTAAAAGGAAACCCCTACCAAACAGTTAAAGGACCCTCAGCACAACTCAGCAAGTGCATCTACCGTTTCCAGACATTAAAGTGTATTGGGAAAGTAAAAAATCTCGATAAATGGGTACCTCATGATCACACTTAGCGGCATGTTTCAAAACATAAAAATTTGAAGAACTGGGCCACAAAGTTCTTCCGCACCCACCATATTCTCCTGACTTGTCTTCAACAGATTACCACCTGTTCAGGAATTTAGACAACTTCGTCAAAGGGAAACTTTTTGAAAATGATGATCAAGTGAAAAGTGCGTTTTCAGATTTTGTTTCACTTCAAAGCTAAGAGTTTTTCAGTACGGGGATAAAAAAGTTGGTGTCATGTTGGGAAAAATGTGTAGAAAAAGAGGGTAAATACTTCGAATAAAATGATCTTGTTTTCATATCGTATTTTTAATAAAAATCCTTTACCTAGAATATATTTTCAAGTCCATGTGATACAACCCAATATATTTTCTTTTAGCTCGTTAACTAGATGTGTTGTAATATACAGTTGTAAATATCAATAAATAATTTAAAAAAGAAAGAAAAGTTAAAAGATAGACAATTAAAATTTTATATTGTTGTAAAACTACGTAATGAACATTGACTTTAATTTTATTAGTTTTCGTAAACGTAAACACAAACCATGTACAGGCTACTTCCAATTCGTAAGCTACTTCTGAGCTAATTCCTGACTCTTATGATTAGCTGTTAAAGCTCGCGTTTGCTGTTCTTTCAACAATATTTTTCAAGCATGAAAATTATCAAGAGAAAACTGAGAAGACTTCTTATTGATGAGAACTTGGAATCATGCCTAAATTAAAAACAACAACATACAAACCTCAAGCTTTCCAAGGTGATGTAAGCACATTGTTCGCATAATAAATATTTCTTAAGTATTCAATTCAGTTTTATTTAGTGTACCACTTATTTAGTGTGATCAAAGTTTATTAAACAAGCAGATTTGGCTTCCAATATTTTTTTTTAAATTGTTATGATGTTCATATCTGGCTCTTTGGCCAATAAGTTTGCCGGCCATTGATTTAGGGCATTCTTAACTGAGGGTTTAGAAGTAAAACACATTGCAATTTAGCTTTTGTTTTAACGGGAAAAAATATTTTCTTTAACAAAGTTATCAAAAATTATTTAAAGACGTAGAACATATCATTGGAAAGAGTAAAATTTTTGTAAAGTTAAAATGCAATAAAATAAAACGTACAAGTCAATATAATGTTTTTTTAAGCCCAAAACCTATAAACATATGTTATTGGTAAATAGGGGGGTTATGATAGTTCAATGTTGCCGCCGTCGTACAGTATCATACAAGCTATATTCTTTCATTCAGTAAACAAGATTTCCAAAACGATATTACGTACCGAATAGAAACTAAGCTGTTAAAATAAATGGTAAGTTGTAATAAATGTATAAACGAACATTGTTATTAATTATTTATTCACTGTAAAATAAATGCGATTCCAATGGAAATATATTTTTTTAATATTATGAATTGTTTTAAAATAAACATAATATTTGCTTGCAAAGTATCTTTTCGTTACACTGCTTTTTTAGACATGAAGGGCACCACATCAAAATCTTGCGAGGTGCAAAAAATTCTTTTATTCTTAAGCGGTAAGGGCAAGCTCTGTAATTCCGCGCTGTGTAGCCTTCTAAATTATCCAGCGGCCTCATTCCTCTCTGAGACTTAAATTTTACGTAGAACCTTATTTAAGAAAACCTTAAGGCGTTGACCATTCTATAACGCGAACATGTGTACACATGTATAAAACCGTCGGAAGAATAATAGTTTTGTAAACTCTTACCTCTACGTTTTTTTTTAAAGAATCTGCGAATTAAGATATTTCGCTACTGAATAATAACAACGTTTCTCGCCCTTAACCATTTTTTTTTAACCTTATGAATTTCGTTTTTTCTAATTATCATAGATGCTTTATATCTAAATTCATTTATATGTTTAAACGTATATGCTGATGCATCAGTATCATCGATACCTTCACCGTTTCTATTACTGATAAAATATTAAGTCTTATTCATATTTATTTCAACCCCTATCTCTTTACTGGTCCATTAAAGCGATTGTGTTTACTTTTATAGTTTCAGCTTCTTCAATACAATACTATAAAAATATATCATTGCTAATTACATTTAATTGTGTAAATTAACGAAGATATATTGAAAAAGTGGTTGTTAATTCGTCTTTCTAGTAGAGGAAGTGTAATTCGGCCTTGAAAGAAGACGGTGGAGATATATCCGTGATGTGTAAGTCTATTCATCACTACTATGGATATTGGGTGATTGATAGAAGGGATTGGCAGCCCTGGCATCTTCTCCCATTGTTACCAACCACAATGAAACACAAATTAAAATGGTCTATAGCTGGTTGGCTCTATAACGGAACCGGCTTCACAATGTTTCATTCAATATTCACCATTCTGTGGTGGTTGCAATGAGAGATTGTCTAATATCATCACTGCTCGATAAATAGTTGAAAAAAGAGTTCTGGAAAAAAAAGAAAAATGTTTCTTTCAATTTAACAGTTGATTAGGATAATGCATAGCGATGGACGATCTTCCCGAATACCTCATAATGGTTTTTAATTTTTTTTTTTCCCAACGAAAAAACAATTTTTGATTCGTTTTTGCCCGGGTCGTTAATTGGACGATAGTAAAAAAAATTGCCTATTCTTGTTTTATTAGGATATGGTACTTAAACGAGTACCTGACATCGATCAGGTTCGGAAACACCATTTTATGTCTCCTCTGGAGGACAGCATAAGGATTTTTCATTCTCTTTTAAAACTTCTAGTTCATTTTTTTACGTTCTGAATTCACCACCTTGGGCATAGAAGGCTGTTATGCTTGCCACTACTTCTGAGGTGACCACTCCGGACATATAATTTGAAACATTAACAATAAGAATGATTTTTTTTTCACTTTTTTTAATTCAATTCATTTGTTAATTATTGATACAAGACGACAGTATCTTCTGAATTGACAAACTTATTCAAAAACAATTTTTTTTTTCATAAATAAATCGTATCTTTCTTAGTTATTGATTAGTCGTTTATTTTAAAAACGTGGTTGGTGACTGTTGAATTGCTCCTGATAAAAAAACACCCGTTCGGTTTGGTTTTTGATTTATTTATACACTCATTATAAGATACACTTAGATATATAATACCTAACTCACTATAAGAAACACGTTTTGTAAAACAAACATATGGTTTTAGTTGAAATATTAAATAATAATATTAATTAAAATAAATAATGAACCAAAATAACAAATAATAATAATACACTAAAACAAATAATAATAATACATAATGAACGAATACATTATGAACAAATAATAATACATAATAGACAATAATGATATACATAATAAGTAATACATCCATGATACATGAATACATACATACAGATAATACATAATTAACAAATAATACACTCATAAATAGTGTCGGAAACGCTCATTTTAGAAAATAAAATTAGACAATTTTTTTTTTTGTCAATATTAAATAATAATATCAATTAAAACAGATAATAAGAATAAGAATAATCTATAATAAAAATAATATGACAGCGTTAGTAAAAAATAAACATATATCATGTTATATTAGTAGACGATATTCAAGGATGAAAAAGTAAATAATAAAGATAAATAGAAATAAATAAACATAAAGTAAGTCCACAAATCCTCTTATAAAAGTCCATTTCAGAAAGGAGGAACATTAATTGGTCAATTCTATTCCCATCGTTTCCTAATGCAACCGCGACATTGTGTGGTATTCCCTTTTGGTCCAGTTGTCTAGTGTAGAAGGGACATTCCTCGAACATATGAGTAATTGTCAGGGTTCCCATACAATGCTGACATCTTGGGGGCAACTCTTTACATATCAAATGCCCACGTAAAACACCCGTTCGCTTTACTTACTATTTGCTGAATTATTTTTTCTAATTGCAGAAAAACTTCACGCTGAATAAGAACAATAAAAAAATTAGACAATAATAAACTAATCAGCTCAAATTTGAGATTACAGACGAGCACCGACAAAGACAACTTTATTTTTCATCACGCTTTATACACTATAGATTGTAGCTCTTGTTTATTTGCTAAGGTACATCGAGATAATTAGATTTTCAGAATAAGTCGTATATTTTCCTTTAATTCTAATAAGAGATAGGTAGATTAATAGTGTTGTGCATCGTGTCATACAGTATAGGTCAACAGATTATAAAACGGATTTCAAATAGGTAAACATAGGTAGTGGTGGAGAGCTTAGGAACACACATGTTTCTTCAAATGTCTCATTTGCATCCAGTCTGTCTCACGATTATCGGAACATATATATATACATATATTTCGTAGTTTTCCTTAAATGTATTTCCTCTTTACCTACTTGAGTTTGTAATGATGGAGTTTTGTTGACCGTTGAGAAATTAGATGAAAAATATGGTTGGGGGTGCGGTCATAAATTAAAAACCCACATTTAAAATAAGTGTTATTTTAATTATGTGCCGACGTTTCGGCCTACAATGTGGGCCTTCATCAGGGCTAAAAGAAACAAGATAACAACCAATGTAATTATAGAATTAATAATGCGTTGGGTATATAATAATAATATGACAGTAATAAATTATGGGAACATAAATAAAATTAAATGTAAAATGATAATAATATGACAATTATAAAGTATGGAAATAAGGTGACAGTTATGGAAATAAACAAAATTAAGATGATAGTTATAAAGTATGGAAGTAAACATAATTGAGATGAGAATATTGTAATGAGAATATATAAAGAGAGACTAAGCAAATGAAAAAAATGACAAAGGAAAAATATGTGAACAATTAAAATTTTAAATATTAACAATTTTGAGTTGATATATGACGGTAATATATTAAAAACATAGTTAAGAGTATAGGTAATATATAAAAAAGAACATAGTCATTACAAAAGAGAAACAGTATGAATAAAAAATAATTTAAATTTAAAAATAATGTAATATTAAACTAATAATTATATGTCAGGATATGTAACGGAGAAAGATATGAGTATGGAAAGAGGGAGAAAGAAATGGGCGATGAAAAAAGATCCTTATCAATAAGAAAAGAGATACATACTTGACTCGACCTGAAGACACTCCTTTAGGCAGGAACGGAGAAAGATATGAGTATGGAAAGAGGGAGAAAGAAATGGGCGATGAAAAAAGATCCTTATCAATAAGAAAGAGATACATACTTGACTCGACCTGAAGACACTGCCTAAAGGAGTGATGTTTCCCAGTTTAAAAAACGCTCATTGCGTGGAACGGAAAATATGAGAACTAGAATGTCCGTCAAGACTATTCCAAGAAGCTAAGTTATGTTTACTGATTCGATTGTTAAAAAATAGCCAAAAGTTATTACTTGAGAGTACTGAGTTTGTTGTTAAATTCATCGAACGTTACTTTATGCTGATGTATATCTGATGCTGTAGAGGAGTCCTAAATTTTGCCTACCCAGATTTAATTAGACATCACAGAGATATTCAACGCGTAACTGACATCACACAGGCTCGGACCACTATTTTACACCCCCTTAGAAGGATGTAAAAACCAAGGATTTTTTACTCCCTTTAAAAATCTTAGGGCTATCTTCAGGGTATAAACCCGCTTCCTTAGGGGGTATATGTAGTGTATAAGGGTGCTATGATAGCCAATATACTACAGGTGACTTATAATACGTAAGTTAATCAGCCTACGAGGTGAAATATATACACTTTGGGATATAAGCAATTTGGTGCAATACAATCTCTAATTTATTTCCTTTCTCTATATTGTTAACTAAGTATTTATAAGCATATTATTGACATGGAAATATGAGGGGTTTGCCAGAGTTAGAAAAATAGGAAAATTGACACACTCTATAAATATACATTACCAATTAATAATTTACTTAAATTTTTATAAAGAAAATGGGAGGAGGAAGAAAAACCAAAATGACCATAGGAAACGCTCAAACAATATAAAAGAAAATTGCATTCGGCCACGCTCTGCCTCTATAAAAACTGAACTCAATCAGGAGATAATATAAAACCCCAATCCTCTCAAACATTCGAAAATAGGAATAGCGGCTCAGATTGGGTGTGAATGAAGGCGTAATAGTGCGCCGTGATTGACTGGTTAGTGAGGGTAGGATAATGGGGGCGGAGCCAAATAGACACGTGACTGTAAGGGTGCGTGGCTTGATTGTTAACCTTAGATCGAAGTAAAAATAGATTACGAGGAAAATAGAGCAGTTCAGTACAGTTTAAAGGAAAAATTTTAGTAGATTATTTTATTAAGCGTAGAGAGTGTGAGGTCAATCATGTGTTAAACTTATTAAGCTTAGGACCCACTTACCCAGATGTACCTTTCTATTATTCTTATAAATTAAACACATATGTTCGTTTCCTTTCACTTATTTAACTTAATATGTGCAAGTTTTCCAGAGGGGTACTTCTTGAAACGTTGTCCCCCCAGATGTGACAGTAGCTCTATGAGATGGAAAAAAATTCACAGTCGCTGAAAAAATTCGTGAAATTGATATTAAATATGAAGCACCTCCCCCCTCACATCCTTGACCAGCGCACTGCGCGGCGTTAGTTTGAAAATGTTAGCAGTGGAGATACAACGCTAGCAATGAAGAAGAGCTTCAAGAGATCGTTAATTGATAAACGATGATGTTCAGCAGAAAGTTGACAAGTCAGATTCGAACTCTCCTACTCGCGAGATTCCTAGAGAGTGTAGTGTGTCTAAAGATCCTGTTAGTTGTCATCTAATCTCCTTCGGAAAGATGATAAAGAGCAGTAGACAGGTCCCTCACAGACTTACTACTCAGCCATCAGCTAAGAGAAAAAAAAAATCTTGAAAACCCCTTCTGATATTAGATTTAATCGCAGTCAAACTGCTTTTTTGTTGCTGTAAAGTTTCGAAACATTAATCAAAAAAATCCATACTTTGCCGTGTTTTTAACAATTTTTTTTTTTATATGAATTCGTTACTGATGTATGGAACACGTATTTGAATTCTAAACTCTACTGCAAAATATTGCACTCAAAGTTTTGTCAGAATGCTATCATGCTTTGATCAACTGAAGAGGAGTTTTATTCCAACAATAATTATCTTATATAATTCTTAATCTTACTTATAAATCTTATATAATATAGAAGAATAGCAGTAGCTCGTCACTTAAGATCGTACCCAAGGCAAGTTTAAAGAACTTCACGGGTTCGAACCCCAGCCTCATCCATCATATAGTCCAGAAGTCGCACCATTGGATTACTTGTTTTCATCTATGACCCCAGTTCTTCAAGGGGAAAATTTGATAATTTTGTGGAAATTAAAATTACAGTCCAAGACTTCTTTGACAACTATCCCAAAGAATGATATCACTGTGGGATCGAGCAATTCGATAACTGATGGCTAATGCCAGCAGATAGCAATGGACTGTACTTATTGTTATTATTCTAGATATAATAATATTAGAATATAATAGAAAAAAAAAATTTATTATTATATTAAAATATATTATATATTATTATTTATAATTGAGCTGATTGCATCGCGGAGACTCAAATGGGCGAGTAAAGTTGTTGGGCTCGATGACGAGCGGATTCCGAGAAAGTTGGTATTTGCTGATCCGACTGGTAGGCGTCCGAAAGGGAGGCCGAAGCGGACATGGGAGGATTGCGTTAAGGCTGATCTCGGAGCTTGGGCTTGAATGGTGAAGATTGGACGAGTCTGTGTAGGCGGAATTTGGTAGTATCGGCATCGAACCTTCGGGTTCGCTAAGCCTATTATTATTATTATATTATTATTATTATTATAATAGAAAAAAAATTATTCTGGGCTAGGTCCCTAAGAATAACAGTTATGTACAATGAAACATATAATATGTCTGGCCAATAGACAAATAAACACGATTAACTATTATTTAAAATGATTATTTACAATTATAATGATTTACAATAAGGAGAAATACTATACATAAATAATAAACAATAAAGTAATAAAAAAAAATACATATCTTCTAAATTTTGTCTTCCGGGAAAATAAAATCTTATTTCAACGAAATGAAAATTTAAAAGCGAATTAAAATTTGGACAATAACCATTAATGTTCATTCATTCAATGTAGATTTCTAGATAGAATTGACATATCACAT
This sequence comes from Piezodorus guildinii, assembly GCA_023052935.1. Taxonomy (NCBI): domain Eukaryota; kingdom Metazoa; phylum Arthropoda; class Insecta; order Hemiptera; family Pentatomidae; genus Piezodorus; species Piezodorus guildinii. The sequence goes on along the minus strand of CM041296.1, from coordinate 26,560,566 downwards.
ATGCTGATCGTCTATTTGAGATGACAGAAGGTATAGGAAAAGTTGGGATTTGAATGAGGATAAGGAGGCAGCATGGCGGATATGGTTTGGTAGAGAATTCCAGAGTGTAGTAGAGCGAACAATAAAGGTACGATCAAAAGTTTTGGTTTTAAGGGTAGGAACGTAAAGGTCAGAATGTCGCGATCTAGTTTCAAGTGAGTGGACTGGAGATTTGAATTAAAAGAGACTGTGTATGTGGGAAGGATGCTGGAAGTTAATAGTTTGGTAAAGTTATGGTCCAAGGAAATATTTTCTACGGGTCGAGGGGAGGAGCCACTTAAATTCACTGTATAAATTGGTAACATGAGACCTCCTTAAAGTGCAGAAGACAAATCTTAAGAAAATGTTCATAATACGCTTTAGTCTGTCTTCAAGCACAGCCAGCAGGCCGCCATACTCGTACACCACACAACAACAGTCAAAGTGAAATAAGTGAGGAAACGAGGAGGAATAGGGGAAGAAGATGACAGGAGCGATGGAAAAATTTAAGAGTACTTATTGTTATAATAATTACTTTAGTATTTATTGTATTCCATATTAAAGAAATAATAATAAAAATATTTGGTTGAAAAAACGAATTTTATGTACATTTTTCATACAGCCCATTAAAATTAATTAATTCATTATATTAATTAATTCCAATTTCACTATGTCAACTATCAATAACATAAGTCAAATGGTAAAAATACCTAAATTAAAGAAATTACTGGTAGGAAGTAGAATCGAAAATCGTTTGATCCGAAAGTCAAATGATCGGATTAAACATCATAAATTTATCAGAAATTCAATCGTGAATTATAATTTCTAAATTCTGCCAATCCGAAAACAGTCAGAGGGAATGATTTAAAATTCAACAGAAGGATCAACAATGAATTTGAAATGACAGGCGGTTGGTGAATGATTCAATCCACCGTGTTTTTATAAGGACTGGAGGAGGGGTAGGAATTGTTAGCAGTCCCCGGGGAGCAAGTTTCATATTAATGGTTAAGTACCCTCTCCTTCCAACTCAAACATAATAAAGTCAAACATAATAAACAAAAGCCATTATTCCCAAGCCCCGAACCCACTTCCATCCTTATTAATCGACTGCCTCTATTTAATGAATAAATTAATCCTCTTTATTTATAACACTATTCACTACTAATCGCTTAATACTACACTCTTGAAGGATTTTCATCTAGTTTGTATATGATGAAAGCAAGGGAACTTGGTATTTATCTACACTATAACTTATAATTAATGATAGGGTCAATCCATTTGTAATCGTCCAATTTTAATGAATTTTCCAGGCAAAATAATCCATGTTCATAATATTTATGACATGGGTGTCTTTTGGCGAAAGGAATGTAATCTTCATTATGTAAATTTTTTTCACACTCACAAGAAAAGGATCTCAAACGTGTCTTATTAATTTAGAAAAAAAAAAGAAGTTAAAACTAGACGTTAAACCATTAGACGCTGCACTTGCTTGAGACTTGACGCTCCCCAGAAGTAGCATGCAAAATCAGAAAGTTTGCACGCGAAAAACACATTTTATTTAATATCTCTTGTTTTAGTGATGTTATAAAATGAGTTTGGTGTCAAAATACGTTTTTAAGAGAATTCTAAAAAAATGCAAAATGCATAGTATAAAGTGGCCCTTCTGGTAGCCGATTTTCATGAAAAAGTTGCTGTACCATCTCGGGCGTATAGGTGTCTCAAATATGAAATTTCATTTTCGTACACATTTTAGTTTTCGTGCTGGACTTACCACAGACACGAGGACACACACACACACACAGACCATTTTGCGGGACTTGGTTATTTGGAACGTGTATTTACGTTGAAAACTGGAATTCGCAAATTTTCGCGATCGCAATGCTTTTCCTTCCTATATATTTCATATATAGGTAAGTGAAAGTAAAAAAATCAGTTAGTTTTATCGGCCTTTCATCACTCTTTATTAACTTTCACAACTTTGTGTATTAGATAATATTTTTTTCTAAAATCGTTAGCTCTCTAACAGTATACTATATGAAAAGTAAATGTAAAAAGCAAGTACCGCCTTATTGCATAAAAGCACTTTATCTAGTCCTTTTGAGAAAATGTATAACTTGTCAGAATATGTAAATATTATTGTCTTAGTAAACATAATTTTATAAACACAGAGAGGATTAAATTTAAATACTGAAAAACACTACTTTTTTTTTTTTTTTTTTTTACAAACCAAAATAAAGTGGCTCTATTGGGTGGGCGATTTCGGAGAAAAAGATGTAGCATCTCAGAAAAGGAAACTCTTCATGAACGCAATATTGTATACTTCCTTTAATATTAACCTAATATTTAATTTTTTTTTTTTTTACATTTTGTTTTAATCGAAGAACTTTTTTTTAATTTTATAAATCAAATGATGTTTAATTTTAGTTGTTAATATTCCTCGTTTTAAAGAGTAAACTTCTATTTATTTTGATTCTTTTCAATTTAATATATTACCTATTTTATTTCATTTCAATTTTAAGTGCTCAAAGACCAGCTCGTTTTTGACAGGGGATAGAGTCTACGTAAGCTCATTTTTTTGTTTTTGTTTTAACGTCACTCATCCTCATCATCTTCACGAACGCAATACTTTCCCTTACTATGTATTCTAAATATAGGTAAGTGAAAGTAAAAACAATATCCATAAAGACCATAAAATACATTAAGTTTTGGTTAAGTTTACAAGTCTATTCATTTGAATGGGTTGTTTTTTACTAAATAATCCAACACTAACTAATTTCATTAAAACGAAAAATATTTATTCCCGAATTGAGTTTTCTGCAATAATTTTTCAGTAGTGTCAGAATTGGAAAACCAAAATCAACTCCAACAAATCCCACCAAATTACCTTTACCCTTCGTCGTAAACCTATGACATCCTGCCCTACAGCGTCCTTTAATAATATTACGCTTGTTCCGGTTGAACAGATTCGTAATCGAAGACTCCTACTTGACTAACGTCTAACTTGGAATCCGCACACAAGTCTGAAACGACAAGAAACTGACCGCCACTTTCGCTTACTTCAACACTTAGTTGACAGACGCTCTTACCTTCCACTAAACTACAAAAGGCTCATCTATATTACCATCATAAGGACTATCTGGACGTACGGAGTTGAGCTTTGGGGCTCTACTAAACCATCAAATTTTTCAAGTATTCAATCCTTATAATCCAAAATCCTTAATGTTCCTTACTTTGTCACCAACAAACTCATCCATAAAGACCTTAACGTCCCATTTGTTGCTGATTCGGCGAGTACGAGGTATCATTCCTTCCATGACAAACTCACTCCCACATCAACACACTGGTTTCAATTCTTGCTTCCTCTTCCATTCCTGAAAATCTTCCGAGGCGTCTGAAAAGAAGAGGCATCAAGACCTTCTAGTTTAGATAACCTAGTGGAGTGTTGCCAATGGGCATATTCTCTTCATGTCTTTTCATGTATATGTATCTATACATATTAACAGCCAATTGAATTGATGTATTTACTAATGCATTTTTAAATTTTAATAAATCAATAAACAAACATTTTTTTTTAGTCACTTCGTTGACGCCAAGGAAGTAAGGGGGTGGAGAAAGAAGAAAAATCTAGCAATTTATCTTAACTCCACAGAGATGAGCAGGAGTAAATTCAGCCCGAAGGGGAGAATCAGGAGAAGAAAGGAAGATTAATATGATTTAAGGGAAACTGGAATTGTTAGGTGGATGGTCGGAGCGGACGACGGAGCCATCAGGGGACAGGGTCGAGAAGGCATATCCTTTATGGAATCGGAAGTCGTGGGGGGCGAAGGAGGGTAACGCCCTGTGAAATTGCTGCTAACACTCCCCTCCCCACTAATTCAGGACCCACTGCCGCCCATATCTCTCCCTCCCCTCATAATCGTTTGTGCAAGTTTCGGCTCCTTACATCTGAAACATTCCATGGCCACTAGTTCGCTTTATTACTATTGCCAACCATTTTCCTCGATAAATCGTTTCCCATTCTCCCAGGAAGTTCCAGATTCTGTCGTACAATAAAACGGTAAGGTTTGGACGAGAGTAGTAAAAACATTGTATGCTTGCATGCAGTGATTTAAGAATGACGCTCTTGCAATAAAAAACTTCCGCTCACCTCTCTTCTTGGAATCATTTTGATAATTTAAATAATCTTACGATTAAATTAACAAAAAAAAAAAAGTGTGCGCGGTTAAAATAAACATAAAAACTTTTATTAATTATTTATTTTATTTTTAAGAACTTGACAGACGTCAGTCGTCTATAAGGTGCCTTCTTATACGATGGTCGATGAGCTGTAGATGAGTGAAAACTAACAGCATTGCCGATGAAGTTGTGAAACCTTGTATGTGGAATAGTTATGAATGATAGACACTTGAGGATGGCCCTAGAGGCCGAAAGTAGTAAATTATTAAATAAAATTAATTTATTTTTGGGTTTAGCCGAAAAATGTATCTTATAATTATTAAACCAAAAGAAAAGTGAGAAAAAAAAATAACCTTTAAACATAGTTACTGTTCAATAAAGGTTAGAGAATTACATCGAACTTCGATGGAAACTGTGGTTTCTTTTTAAATAATCTAACGATATAAATTATTGTCTACGATAAACTCGAATGCGCTTTTAGCTATTCTCCACTACTTTATAAAACTTTGTATATAAAGTAACATAAAACTTTGTTTATAAGATCTTAGATATAGACGGTACTATATTAAAATTCTTATTAAAAAAATACTACATATATATATATATATATATGTATTAGTTGGTTATCGAATTCATTCAACTTATTTACGGGTTTCTTATCAATGCCAAACAATTAAATAATTTCTTTTAATCTAAAAAAATTATGCAACTTTAAAAAAAGGAAATTATTTTTTTTTTAATTCAAAGAAATCATCCAATCTACCACACTTGCGCTTAAGGGCAATAAATGTTAGGTCTGTGAGATTTCATTCAATCATATATACAATTTTATTCATCATATACACAATACCTTTTTTGGCTAGAATAAAAGCGTTCTATGTTGAAAGGAGTTAAGAATCCTTGGTTATGCCGCTCTTCGCGGACCTAAAATGGTGGTTCCGAGTCTGTGCGATATTAGATAAGATCTCTATCCTAATTTAACATGGATAGGCAACATTTAGGATTCACACTATAACATCGTACGATAAGTCATAGTTGCATAAAGTGCCGTTAATTGAATAAACAAACAATCCCTTATGGATATATGGGAGAAGTCTACGGGGCTCTGTCGAAAACATTAAATAAAATTCAGTCATTCCAGTCCAAAGCTTTACAAAAAATTGTGATCAGGACTTGCATACAGTTTCAGATACTGTAAACAGAATAATACAATTGAATTAAAATTTAGACGATACACTGACTTACAACATGAACCCATCGATCCAGAAAATTAAATCTTTTATAAAGGCTTTTGAGGGTGTCCTTGAAATTTCCTGTTTTAACCGCATTTTGATAATGATATCTTAATAGCTTATTGCAAATAGTTATTTTAGCATAACAATGTTGATTATTTATTGGTTATAAAACGTATTACTTTTTATTATTAAAAGGGAGAGATACATAGCAGTTCGTGATACAAAATAAACAATGACATAGGTCAATGTTTTTCTTCGAATTTTTATTTGAAATAAAGGCCTGTCAGAAACAATTTGGTTATATAAATCCGTATTTTTTCTTCTTTTTTTTGGTAAGGGGGGAAGGGGGTGTTGTTGGAATTTTTAACTGGAAAACATTGAGGGAAAAAAAAATCCGAACGGCCGGTTGACCGTATGCTATGTAATATCAGGTATTTTGCTTTGCCAGGAGAGGTGGAGAGAGGAGGTATGATCGTGGGACAAGAGCTGAACAAACCGGGACTCGGGACAAACTGTTTGAATATGGTTCACAAACAACACAGGGGACAGTTGCCGCGCGTTGCTTTATATTGGCTTTTAGCCCTGTTCTCCTAACAAGCGGTTTAGCCCACGTCATCCCATCTATTAACCATAACAGCCAAATTTGAAGCAGTTAATAATGTAAATTTACTTCCTCCTTGCTTGGAAACTCGAGGAAAACATCTGGATATTATTGACTTCCTGTCTATGAAGACAAGCAGTAGTGTGATATTAAGGAAGGCTTGCAAATACAGCCCACATGAATGTCTACGGTTCCCTTATCCAACATAGCGGCTATGTTGGGATGAGTGACGTTAAACAAAAAAAAAAAAAAAAAAAAAAATGGGCTTGAAGTAAGCGAAAGTGGCGGTCAGTTTCTTGTCGTTTCAGTCTTGTTTGCGGATTCCAAATTAGACGTTAGTCAAGTAGGAATCTTCGATTACAAATCTGTTCAACCGGGACAAGCGTAATATTATTAAAGGACGCTGTAGGGCATGATGTCGTAGGTTTATGACGAAGGGTAAAGGTAATTTGTTGGGGTTGATTTTGATTTTCCAATTCTGACACTACTAAAAAATTATAGCAGAAAACTCAATTTGGGAATAAATATTTTTCGTTTTAATGAAATTAGTCAGTGTTGGATTATTTAGTAAAAAACAGCCCATTCAAATGAATAGACTTGTAAACTTAACCAAAATTTAATATATTTTCTGGTCTTTATGGATATTGTTTTTACTTTCACTTATCTATATTTAGAATACATAGTAAGGGAAAGTATTGCGTTCATGAAGATGATGAGGATGAGTGACGCTAAAACAAAAAAAAAAAATGGGCTTACGTAGACTCTATCCCGTGTCAAAAACGAGCTGGTCTTTGAGCACTTAAAATTGAAATGAAATAAAATAGGTAATATATTAAATTGAAAAGAATCAAAATGAATAGGAGTTTACTCTTTAAAACGAGGAATATTAACAACTAAAATAAACATAATTTGATTTATAAAATTAAAGAAAAGTTCTTCGATTAAAACAAAATGTAAAAAAAAAAAAAAAATTAAAAATTAGGTTATTAGGTTAATACTAAAAGGAAGTATACAAAAAAAAAAAAAAAAAAAAAATGAATGAATATAATGAGGGGAAAAATGATCAACTATAATTATTTGGCCATGAATTCTTCAAATGTGGTCCAGATTATAACTAGCTTCCGCACGACGGGTAGGCGACTCTCTATGGAAGGTTGGTAATCTTCGGGAAGACAACGAAACGACGTCCTGATGGAAAAATTTGTTGATACGTCGATAACGACGTACTTTCAGCTAGCTGGTTCGAACGGTACTGGCTTCAGGGCAGTGGGGGCACTCTTATGTGGCTAATCCCGACTATTGAATAGTACTACATACGTAAACTAACAAAAATAATATTTTCCTCATTTCAAAACTATTTTTAATTTAATTTAATCTTTAAATTCCAAATAAAATAAAATGGTAAAACTAAAATAATGTCCAGGCTCAAACAAGCTACTTTTTTTGAAGCTGTTTATCTATTGTTTTAAAAGAAAGTATTCATTTTAAACAAGTACTAATTCCCTAATGGGAGTAACCCGTGCTGTAGTAGCCAATTAATGAATACCAAATTCATATAAACTAATAGAACTTTGTTGATATTCGAAATAGGAACATAACATTCCCACTAATATAATATACTATAAATTTATCATAATAACATCTTGAACCGGAATGCCCTGACTCTAGAATATGGGAAGTACTTATACGAAAGAATCTCAGAGGTGATGGAGCAAAGGCGTCAGAGATCAAATGAAGGGATAGGTAATGAGGGACATACGGTATCACTAAGTATCCATAATGTCCAAATACTTCTTGCAGCTAATCTGTTTGATCCTGGACCCAGGTGTGTTTTCCCAGGGTAAAAGCGCCTCAAGGTTATCGGAGGGAGCGCCAATCTTTGTAATTGAGGAAATATTGATATTATTGTAGTTATTAACAGTTACTACACAATATTGATCAGTCATCGCGTGGGTAGTGGGCGTTGTGGCTTTGCTGGTTAGCGCACGCAAAATAATCACAAGTTCGAGTCTAGGTACTGGGGGACTTTTATCTCAGCATTTTCCCCCGTTCTCACCCACTGGCCCGAGCCCGTATAGCCTTCAAGAGCGGTAAAAAGTAGAGGTTAAACAAAAAAAAAAAAAAAGAAAGAAACTTGACCAATCAATCTCATCCGATAATTCCATCAGCCCCTTGAGCAATGTTGAAGTATGTTGAAATGGTTTTAATATGTATTTGAAGAGCTATTAGATATTTTAGAAAGAAAGGTGCAGAGCAGGGATTGGAACAATTACTTATTTCTCTAAGCTTATAATTATTATTAAATACATCAAGTTATAAAAAAAAAATCTGAAACAACTTAATTACAATCTAAGTAAATTATATACAATAATGAATCATTTTTACCATTTGTACAATACTAATGTATAGAGGATTTGATTTTTTTTATAAAATTATATCACACGATAGTTTCTGATCAACATATAAAAATAATTAAATACAAGACTACAAAATTAAATTGAGTGAAAGTATTAAAAATTATGTTTTAGAGATAAATAAATTATTAAACACTATACTAGTTGAGTTTTAATACCTTTAGAAAAGGCATTTCACATTTTCAGTTTTATCTTGAGTGATTCAGCAGAGGCAGTTTAGGAATAGAACTGCAATTAAACTGTAATTAAGTGCATCATGAGCTGCGGTGGAAATGGGATAGTTTGGCTGAATGAAAACTATTCGAAACTCCTTTCATTAGAATCACGCTTGAAACAATAATACAAATAGCAATCGACTTGCTTTATTATAGCACTTTGAATTATTACAATGATATGAGTGTACGAATGTCTCTTTGCAGAATGCACTAGAGGATTTCTCAGAGAATCGTACAATTTTAAGTCCAAAGTTTCGTTTAATTATTGTCAGAAAATATTAGGCACACTTTACAAATTATAATTAAAGTGTTAAAAGCTTGAGAATTTAATTTTGGATAGAAGGGTAAATACATATGAAGGGCATTCGGATTACTACCTTGTAAGGTATTGAAAGAAGGTTCTGACGAACAGATGCTTCTTAGAAAGATTGGAAAATCTATTTAGACACCACAACATTATAGGGGTAGTAAAAATAGGCAATAAAAAAAGGTTATCCATCTTGTCAAAGAGACATAAACCTATCATCAGAGACTGCTTGTTTTTGAAAGGAAAATTCTTGGCCGAATCTACAATCTTGGGAATATTTAAAACAGGGGAATCACCTGAAGTTTTTTCCCCTCTTCCACGCCGTTTCTGCTTCCGCTATAAGGGATCTGACAGCACTTCAATTTTAATGGAGTTTCATCACTTATTTTCTGCAACGGAGATTATACTTCTAAATGCGCTCCATCCCTTTTAAACTCCGATCTGATGTAGGTGTCACACCAGATCATCATGCCTAGCAATCATTTAGACCGTGCAATAGCCTCTTTTTTAAGTAAATTTATGAGTACCCGTTATTCCTCGTTTTCGCAGTTCGCTCTATTGCCTGTTGATAGGATTTATCAAGGGATAATCCATTAGCAAAGCATGTTTTGCCTTCCTAACTTGAGAACTTGAAGTTGTACTCTACGCACAATCGTACATAAGTGTTTGTTCATTTTGGTGTTTACATGGATGGACGAACATGGGCAAAATGACCTGAAAGGAATTCTAATGAATATAACGAATGATTGATCAGATTTTTGAAAAAAAGAAGCATCTGAAGACCTTAACGGAGTCTGGTGAAGGTCCTGGTTCTGTGATTGGGTTGTTTTGCCTCTGATGATGGTAGCAAAAGCTCCTAGATTTACCCAAATCAAGGGTATCCACTTTATAGAGATTGGGAGAGCCGTATAAAGGTCTCCCAACCTAATGGTTGGTCCACAGCTAATGTAATACAATAAATTATTATCCTGTCATAGCAGTTACTCTAACTAAGATACTGCATATCAGTAGCTCAGCGATTGTACTTAGGGTTCTAACAATCTTCTCTACCTCTTCTTTCAATATGGTATAAATTAGTTATTAGTTTGATAAACATCTTACAGATATAATTTAGATAAATAATAATCGATTTTGTTATATATATATACAAGAAATTAATTCATCGACCCTTTTTTTATATTATAATTTTGTTTGAAATAATTCGGGTTTTAGGTTATTAAACTAACACTCCTTCTTAATTTTCTTTATTTGGACGTTTCGATCCTCCGTCCATGTATACACATAGGATCCTTTTCAACACTGCAACAAAGAATTTTATTGAGCACCGGCACACCACTCAGGCTAACACAGGGCACTCTAACTACTCTAAATGGGCACTCATAATATATATATATATATATATATATATATATATATATATATATATATATATATATATATATATATATATATATAAATATATATATATATAATATATATTAAATATATATTAAAATATATATATATATATATATATATATTATATATTTTTTTAAGGGGAGCCCGTGGCTGAGAGGCTAGCGCGCTAGTGTCTCGTGCTACAGGTTCTAAAATCGAATCCCAGTCCCAGTGGGCTTTTATAAGGTTATGAAAAAAAATGGGGATTCACTCACAACCTCTACCCCGGGTATGTGAGACCCGTCAGCCAAAGAGTGGCCACTCACAAAATTAGTCGTAGGGAGTGATGACCCTACACCAAAAAGAGCATCGTGAAACGTGAGTGTAAGCCCGCAGGAGTTTACCCCGCGAGGCCCAGGGCCTACACGGCCTGTCGCGCCACTGGAAGAAGAAGATATTTTTTTAATGGATAGGAAAGGTTGGCCTATTACATTTCAACAGCCTGGATTTGTTCCCTAAAGAACGGGAGTATATTTATGAAGACCGGATAATGGGGGCACCACTATCGGTCGCCATAACTGATGCTCCGTCCGGTCATTAGCGTTCTTATCCCCTTTTTAAAGTCTCAATCGATACATTATTCTTCTTCCTATCGATTTAGCGCGATTATAATAACACTTTTCTGTTTGGATCACCAAATGGTCTATAGTGAGATTTGTTTTTTTAAGTAGGATAGACGCATTTATGGACGCTAAGAACTGACTAAGGCGGTTTGCTTTAAATATTTAGTATATTTTAACTAGTATTTTAAAAAGGAATACAAAACCGCTGAAAGTTATGTATTACAAAACGGTTTATCATTTCCAAATTATCGTATAACAATTAAGTTATATGTATAGTATTCAATGAAATTAAAAAAGACGAATCATTTACTCTGTCAATTTATATTAGAAAAAAATAGCCAATCAGGACTGCTAAGTACAAAAAGCTTTTCCCGCCATTTCGCAACCGATTCCAATGATTTTTTTTATTTTGTTTGTAGAAAATTAAATTTTAGGAAATTTTGATTATCAATACCAAATAAGATTAAAGCAAAACCTGTAAAAATTATTTATCTATCTTCAGAATAAGTAATGTATTGGGGTATATTTAGGTGAAATTTTAATTTTTTTATTTCATTCAGATGTCTTGATTCTGGAAATAATTGTTTTTATTTTTTATCTTATCTTCAAAAATAAATGAGTAATGAGTATTTATATTGGTAAAATCTTTTTTTTTTCTATAATTAATCATGGTATCCTGATACTACCTTTTTTCTCTATATCTTTAAAAGATAAGTCAAGTTGTTTTGGAAAAATGCTACGACAACAGTGTACGACGGTTGGAGAAGAGACGGAATTTCTTTTTTTAATTATTTTGGTTCAAACATAAGACCTCAATTTTTTAAGATGTTTCTCTTATTTATTATCTTTGCCTATTAAAAAGGTTCATTATTTAAATTAAATTAACAAAAAAAATAACAAATAATTTAAAGTTAACTAATCCTCAATCATACATTTCATTCATCTTTAACATAACGTTACGGTACACGGCATCAAAATGTAAAATAAATGAATAAATCTCATTAATTTAATATAACAATTATTTAATTTAAATGTAAATTCTGTTAACATACTAAATACATTTAAACCGTGTTCCAGTATCCACTCAGTAAATAAGAGGGGAGCCGGTGGCTGAGTGGCTAGCGCGCTAAGTTGTGAGTTCGAGTCCTAGTCCCAGCGGGACTTTTATAAGAATATAATAAAATGGGGATCGTCAGCCTACTGGTGGCAACTCGAAAAAATAGTCGTAAGGAGTGATGACCCTACCCTAAAACATTTCATCGAGAAACGTGAGTATATTCTCCCAGGAGTCTATACCACGCGGCCAAGGGCCTACACAGCCTGTCGCGCCAGAAAAAAAAAGAGGTCCTAAAATGTATATGTATCGCTAGAAAAAAATGTATATGTTTAAAAAAAAAATCTTTTGCCATTAGTTCTAACCTATTTTGGAATTCCTCAACCACCTTTATTCGTAAATCCTTATCATTAATATTTTTCAAACCTCGATTGAGACATAATTGAAAAAGTACTAAAAGACATTTTTTTTAATTGGATATTTTGACTTCTTTGTATTCTGATGGTTTAGTTTTATCTAATCTCGTCATCAGAATTGATCTAAAATGAACGTATTTGAAAATTTCAGTTCATTCGAAAAGTTGCTTAATAATTTCCTTCCAAACTATATTGTCTTTAAACCGATAACCTTTTTTTATTTCCTTCCAAAAGGTGCTATATTTCCTATTATACAGCAGGAGCACCTAACCCCGTACTATACCACCAATAATTTACTGTTTTTCCATTTAGAGTATTATTAATGGCTCATTAACCATGTCATAAATTTGGTTTAAAAATTTTCAGAAACTCACATTTTAATAGAATAATAGTATCTGATTCTGAAAATTCTTAGAGTTAACATTCCCTGACCTTGCAAAATATAAAAAGAAAAACCGTTCCTGATCTAACTTAAAGACATTTTTTTTGTTGAAACATGTGAAGTAAAAGCTTTAAAGTTATTTATTAATCAGTCTCTTAAGTCAAAAATTGTTTACATTCAGTTAATAATAGGGGTACTCACTACGTTTGCTATAACATGCTATTTGTGCTATTGTGTTAGACCCATCAATTTTATACAGAAAATAACTGTAGAAACTCGACGGGTTTAGCAAAAGAACACAAATAGCATGCTATAGCAAACGTAGTGAATACCCCTAATATAAATACATTTGCTAAATTCACAGAAATAGTAAATGAAACATCAAAACAAAGTTCATAATTACATACTTTCTTATATAGGAAATATACATAACTTAATAATTAACATAATAAAGAAGTTAGTAATGAGTAATGTTGTAAGAGGAAGGTTATTGACGGTCAACAACTTATCTTGTGTTATATTCTTCCAAAAAGCTCTGTATCCCTTTAAATTATTTTCAAAAAGTCATTATCCATATTATATTGTTGAAAAGTTATGGGAAAAGTATAATAATTTGGGAAATAATGGTTTTGATTTGTAACAGTAAACTGCTCGAAGATACTACGACACTTACTAGACAAGCGTTCAAAACTTCCAGTAATTATACTACAAAAGACTTATTTACATCACTATTATCAGACCTGTTTGGTCATACGGAATCGGGCTTTGGGGATCTAACAAACCATCTTATTTAATTCTTACAATCCAAAATCCTTTGCAAAATCCTAAATGCCCCTGATTTTGTCACAAATCAACTCCTTCATAATGACCTAAACATCCATTTCTTGCAGACATAGCTCCTGATCGATACACTTCTTTTCATTCTAAACTTCCTGCCCACACAAACATAATAAATCCCACTTGTCCGTAATCCATGTTCCTTAGATATTCCTGAAAACCCCCAAGGCGATTGAAAAGAAGGTGGCCTCGGAAACCTGCTGCCTTAAAATAGTTAGCAAAGAGCTACCACTGGGTAATTCTTTCTTAAGACATTTTCATGAATTTTCTTCATTCATTTATTTACTCACTGTTTGTATAATACAGTATAAATTACAATAAAAAAAGGAAATCTTTCCAATAATAGATAAATGACAAATTTTTGCGTTTCCTGTAAAATTGTTTTCAGTGGATATAGTATTTTGAAATCACGTTTTAATTATTTCGCCACCTCCTGAACTATACAACATCTTGTACCAACGATTTTTTTCATCTGACAATTCGACTTTATTTACTATCAATTGATTTAAGGATGGTATTAAATCCTTCTTCTTTTGGGTTAGTCTAATATTTTTTATTCTATAAAATAATTGAAAGAAGCCATTCGAATGTGTATTATAGGGCCATTGAGATTCGTAATTTCCAGCAGTGAATTGGAAAGGGAGATATGAGTGTTTGCATAGATATCGCTGGATCATACGATTCTCCACTCTGGGGTTATCCTTTCGGAAAATGGTGCTCTTATGGTCCTCATAATGTCCAATAAAACTCCCGAATAGTACTGACCTTTATCCCATGAATTCCCTTTGTAAAAAAGTAATTAGCTTATTAATGAATAATTTATAACAGATTTTTCTTTTTATGAGGGTCTTTATGAACGCGATAAGCTTTTTAGTATTTTATTTTTTAGCCCCAATTTTTCACATAATGCATTTAAAAAAAAAAATATAAGACCCTTTCGTTTGTCTAAAAGTCTTAGAATGTCGAGGCGGGTAAGTTGATGACGAGCTCAATATCGAAAAATAATTTAAATTTTCAGTTCCTTAAAACTCCTTTCTCTCTCCTCCAAAAAGAAAATATATATATTAATTTTTTTTTTTTATTTTTTTTTTTTTTAGCTTGAATCATAGTTTCTACATAAATTACAATCTAGTAAGTTATAACTAGACCATAGTGCTAGTTACTTAACAAAGTTTGACAGAAGAGTCAACAATAACAGTCAGAAAACATGTGCTGTTTATTAACGTTTTCAACACTAACAAACTTAATAGAAAAACCATAGACTAGAAGGAATAATCAGGAGTCAGTCTTTCAAACTGCTTTATGCTTAACAGTTTATGCTTGGACATGGCTCAGTAATTACCCTGATGATGGCTCACAAGCTTGAGCCGAAACGTCGGCAAAATTAATAATATTTAGAAAAGACTGACTCCTGCTTATTCCATCTATAATAGTTTCTACAGTCGACTATATATCCTCAATATATTAGACTAGATATGTTTATTTTATTACGTCGATTCATTATTATTTTTAATCATCAGCAAAATAGAAAAAAATATTTAAGTTTATTTGTTTATTAATGTAAAGTGAAGCACAGATAAGGGAAACTTTAATTTTCCTATATAAAGAAAACTTGATTGTTTTGTATGTATTCAACAAATATAAAAATAACAACGGTTCTTTATTTTATTCTGCTTAATACTATTTTATATTTCAAATGAACTGTTCAAACTACATTTTAAAAGTTAAATTAAGTTTCTATAGGAGTCCCATTTAGTTTATAGTAAAACATCTGTTTTCATAAAACAGTATATAATTTAAAATAATGAATAACAATGTTAGTTTATGAATTTATAATAACTTAGTTAAAGTTCGGTACGTAATATTGTTTCTAAAGTCTTACGTACTAAATGGAAGAATATAATTGCATGATCCTTTAAGAAGGTGATAAACTTTAACTATTAACTTCTATAGTTAATTAACTATAACCTCCCTCTTTACCAATAACATATGTTCATACATTTATGGGCTTACAACAACTTTTTTTATACTTTTACGATTTATTTGATTGCATATTAACTTTTCTAAAATCTTGCACTTTGCTACGGTATATTATACGTATATATTACTGCTTATCTTTCAGGAATAATTTTTTGATGTCTTTATTACAGAAAATTTATTTTTCCCGTTTAAAAAAAACAACAACTAAATTTCAATCTATTTTATAAATCTTCAGGAAAAAATGCCTTGAATATATCTCAAAATCCGTCCAGTGGTTTAGAAGGAGTTCGCGGAAAACCAAGAACTGCTGTGTCGTTTTATATTTATAAGGATATGAAAAATGGTAAATTTATTATAATACACAAAAGATACTTTAGAGGAAGACAATTTAAAATATCGGTATTTAAAACTTGTTAGACTATATAAATCAGAATGAAACCTACATGATATTAAATCCCTGGCCTCGCGGTGTGAACCCCTGGGAGATTACACTCACGTTTCTCGATGCATTTTGTAGTGTAGAATCATCACTCTCTACGCCTAATTTTGTGAGGGGCCACCATTTGGCAGACTGGTCTCACATACCCGAGGGAGAGAACTGGGATTCGAACTCACAACCTTTAGCATGAGAGACTAGGGCGCTAGCCTCTTAGCCATGGGCACCTCGCCGCTTTTAATGTATGACATTTCGGTTATATACAAATTAGCATTTTACCGCTAAATTTACCCCATACACACAGACATTTTGCAAGACTTTGTGTTATTTTGGACTCAAGGGATTTTATTTCTATCGAAAACTGGAATTACAAAAAAATTACGCATTAATTTACTATACATCTCAAATATAAGTAACTGAAAGTTAAAAAAAAATACTTATATTTATTACCTTCAAACAGAAACTTATTTTTCGACCAAAACCTTTTCGGTATCAATTTTTAAAGACGAGACATAAAATAAAAATGTTACAGTATTTTTACTTTCACTTAACTATGTATGAAATGTATATTAAGGGAAAGTATTGCAATTGTAACAATTTTCAAATTTCAGTTTTCAACGGAAATACACATTTTAGGGTCCCCTGAGTTGGTCTGAGTGTGTGTGGTAGATCCAGCCAGAAAACGAAAAGGTGTAAGAAAATGAAATTTCATATTTAAGACAACTATACGACCGAGATGTTAGAGAGACTTTTTCATCAAAATCGGCTAAAGAAGGGCCACTTTATATTATGCATTTTGCACCTTTTTACGATTTTCTCAAAACAGCTCAAACGATTTTAATTGAATTCCCTACATCGATGTAAAATTTAATGGACTTTAAAATCATGTAGGTTCCATTCTGATTGAAATAGTCTGACAGGGCGTAAATAGCGATATTTTAAATTTTATCTCTCTAAAGTACCATTAAATTTGTACATTCCAAAAGATTAACCATAATATCTTAATGAAAATGACGATAGACGGCTAAATATACAAGTTGGACGAATTTGATGATCAACTAAAGGATAAATGAGCAAAACTATTTTTTTTATGAAATTTTTGTTTTTTTGATAATAAAAACAGTGATATAGACGTTAATATACCAAGGAAAGAGAAAGATTTTAGAAAAAAAAAAAAAAACATCTAATACACAAAGTTGTAAAATATAATATAAAGTGACGAATAGGGAATAAACTTATTGTGATTAACAATTTAATTTAGTTACATTATATAATCTAAATCATATGTTTCCAACGAAAATGAAATCACGTTTTATTAAAATAAACTTAAAACATTTTTTAAATTGAAGTATAGTTAATAGTTTTTAAATTAATTTTAACAGTCGTGGTAAGTGAAAGCCGTGTGTTGCGCGCACCAGATTTTTAATGTATGTTTGATATGCGTTATTCTGAAGATTAATTTTAGGTTACATGTGCAGGAAATTTCAATAAATCCCATTTTACCCTATGTATTAATTAATTAATTCAGTTACATTTAACAGAAAATCGAAATGTCATGCTTGCATCCGCCTTTTACAATTTTCAGTAAAGACAGTTTTATATCATGGTGCACGTGAAAATGTCAATAGGCCTGTACAATAAAATGCTTCCTATCGTGTTTTTACGACTAGGGTTTAATTAAAGTGAATAAAACCAGTTAGCGCCGAGCATTAAAATACTCCATTTCAGTGCCCTGTATGTCAATAAATACATAGTCGTTTTGAAGGGTCTTTGTCATTCAACGATTATTGCCTTACTCTTGAGCATTCAGCGTTTTATTTATGTAGTTAATGACGCAGGTAGCACTGGGGCTATTAATTTTATTTCCTTTTATTAAGCCTCCTGCTTGTATTTCTCTTTTACGAGTCCTGTACATAATGTTGTATTTTTTTTAAATAGAATAATATCTCATATTAGTATATCAGCTGTAACCCTCGGTTTTTTCACATATTTACTTTCACTTACTATATATAGTAAGCGGAAGTATTGCGATCGAGAAAATTTTCGAATTCCAGTTTTCAAAGGAAATACATGTTTTAGGGTCCCCTGAGTCCAAATGACCAAGTCCCGCAAAGAGGTCTATGTGTGTCCGTGTGTGGTAACTCTCTCGCGTAAACGGAAAGTCTTATGAAACTGAAATTTCATATTTAATACAAATATACGCCCGAGACGTTACAGCAACTTTTTCATAAAAATCAGCTATCAGAAGAGCCACTTCATACTAATGCATTTTGCACCTTTTTACGATTTTCTCGAAAACAGCTCAACGATTTTGATAAAACTCGCTATATCGATGTGAAATTTTATGGGATTTAATATCATGCAGGTTTCTGATTGAAATAATCTAATAGGGCTTGAATGCCGAAATTTTAAATTTTCTTCTTATAAAATATCTCTAATTTTGTAGATTATTTAAAAATAACTACATTATCTCGTTAACACTGATGAAAAACAGGTAAATATAAAAGTTGAACGAATTCGTTACCCAACTAAAGGAGAAAACTAAAAAAAATATTTTTTTAATGCATTTTTTTCGTTTTTGAACATAAGAACAGTTATCTATATATGTATAATATACCGTTGGAAAGCTAAAGATTTTTAGCTAAAGAGAGAAAAAATATCTTATACACAAGCATATAAAAGTTAATAAATAGTGATGAAAAGCCGATAAAACTAACTGATTCTTTAAGATAATACTAAAATCGATTTTTTAATAAAACACAGGTTTCTATAGAAATTTAATTTTATTAATTCTTAAATGGATCCCCTCATTTTTATCTCTAACTGTATTTAAAAATTCTTTAATCGATTTTTAAAACGGAGGTAAGTGAAAGTCGTGTGCTGCGCGCACCAGATGTAACTCTACTTTTATTTAATAATTCTTAAATTGTTAAAACTGAGGTAAGTGAAACTCGTGTTTTTCCAGCACCAGTTTTTTTTTTTTTTTTTTTTTAAGTAGAAACATGAAAGTCACAGCTACTTGAAAACAAAGTGAATCTGGGAATTATTTAAAATTTCATGAATGCAACTCAAAGAAAAAAAAAAGACAAAAGTTGGGTAGAATAAGGAAATGCTGGTAGGTGGGAGATGAAAGCTAGGACGACATATGAAAATGGGCTTTCTACGCTAAGGAAATTTCATAAAGGTAGGAAGGGGAATGCGGATTCCCCTGGAGGAATCCTAGCATTGGATTTGATACCCTTGCACTGTCTTCTCCTCTCTCCCTTTTCAGGCTTCAATTAGGCCAATACCACTTGCCTTCTTCTCTTCCTAACCTTATAACTCCTTATCATCTACTTTTATTTAATTTTAGACACAATTACGAGATAAAGCTGGAGTAATATGAAGGGAAGAGAATTGTATTAGAGAGATCAACAATGTGTATAAGCCTGTTTCGTCGCACGGTTCTACAAGTATCTTATTCTCCAAGAAACAAGAATATTTTTCCATATGTATGTATATTTTTACTTTCCTTTACGTTTATATCAAATATATATAGTTAGTCATGATGCCGTGGAAAAACTACAAAGATTTTTTCTTAAAAAACTATTTTTTTTTTAAAATTTATATAAAGAAATTTACAACTGTATTAAATAAATACAAGTAAATAGGCTTTATATATGATTAGTACACATGGTAGTCCTGAGAAGAAACTACCCATTGGTAGCACTCCAATGTCTTATGTTAGGAGGTCTCTTGGCCATCTTCTTTTTAGGCGCCTCGGTGGGCTGCCGGGAATAGATATGGAGGAGAGGTCACGGATAAGCGGGTTTGAGTGGGCAGGGAGTTTGGAAGGAAAAGAGGTATATCTGTAACGGGCCAAGTTTCCACAATTGGATATTTAGGTCTTTATGGATGATTTTATTAGTAACAAAGTAAGGGAAGCATTGAGGGATTTTACGAAGGATTTTGGACTGCAAGGATTGGATGCGAGAGGAATTCGATGGTTTAGTAGAAACCCCCTCCCCTCCCCTCCCCCATAGCTCAATGCCATAGGTCCAAATAGGCCTGATAATTGTGATATAAATGAGTTTTTTGTAGTAAGTAGGAAGTTTTGAGCGTTTGTCGAGTAAGTGTTGTAGTAATCTGTATCTACGAGCAGTTTCCTGTCGTTTCAGTCTAGTATGAGGATTTCATGTTAGGCGTTTGTCGAGGTGGAGTCCTAAGTACCGAATCTGTTCAACAGGAGTAAGTAGGATATTGTTAAAGGATACGGTGGGGTAGGAAGTCATAGGCTGACGAAGTAGAGTGAAGGTGATTTGATGGGATTTATTAGGATTTATTTTGATTATCCAGTTTTGACACCATTCTTCAATGGCTCATAAAAAAACTATTTAAATTGCCAAAATATACTCCAACTCATTTTCTCCATTTTGAAACAACAATAGATCCAATATTTATGCTCACCAAAAATATGCATTTCGATTATATTATTAGAATTTTGAATTTACCACCACATAGATATCCAAAGATATTAGCATTACATATAGTTAAGAAAAAAATAGTATGGTTCAAAAACATACTTTATCTGAAAGAATCGCATGGATTAAATTTTAACTTAAATCTATCTAATCGTGATGATATTAAATTATGGAAAATAGTCTATCAGCATTAAGGGTTTAAATGCAAAAATATATTTATACTCAAAATATTATTAAAGTTAGATATTCCAAAACGTCTCTCTTTTATCCACAGTAAATTACATTACTGACGAATGTTCTCTGGAGGTGATTAGATGGCTAATTAAAATCAGGAGTGATGTTTTAAACCTAAATTATAAAAATATCATGAAAACAAATAATAAATGTAGTTTGTGCAATACAAATGAAACAGAAGATCTTTTTTTACTTTTTGGCTGCCTGTCCGAAATGGAAAAGATTGTTAGTTAATTTCTCCAGATCGGTCTTTCTCTTATAGAATGTTGCTAAAGAAAGAATTTAACTATTAGTGAATTTGTTAAATTAAATTTAACAAATTGTGAATTTGACAATGTGAATTAATTTTAGTACATAAATAACATGCGAAGTGTTTGTTTCTTATTTTGTTATTAATTATTTACATTGATAGATTAAAGGTTAATTTTGTTAAAAACACAGACTCCACGGACGGTCAATAGACCATGTAGCGTGTCTGATTTTTATTATTGTATTTTGTAATTTGTTTATTTTTTATTTGTTTATTTTCTATTTGATGTAATTTTGAAAAATAAAAACAGACTTTTCTATCTATCTACACGTATCTATCTATCTATATAGTAATGGAAGTATTGCGAACGTGAATATTTTCGAATGCAGTTGAAAGTTTTCACCAGTTAATGAATCACACACAGTGAAGATATTAAAATACTGCTTTTATTATCAGAACAAAATAGATATTCAGAATACAATAAGCTGTGCTGAGGAGTTAGGGTGACTACAAGTGTACATTCCGAGGTCTCCTTCTATGAGTGTGACACAAGTAAATGTTACAACTAGAGTAATGAGTTTTGAGGATCAAAGGGTATATATAGCAAGGGATTGTAGAGGGGATAAGGATTCGGCATGGGTACCTCAAAGCAAGTGCTTCCAGATGGTTGGGTCCTAAGTACAGGTATGTGTTCTTTGTCGGTACTTGCTTGGTCTGTCCTTTCTAGGTTTATGGGTGACACCCTCAGGTACAGAAAAGGAAGTTTTTAAAAATTACTGTATATTATTTATAAGTTAAATCTCATTCTATAACTACTCTCCCCCTTAAGCACGAAGCCCCTTGAGTGCAATGTTTAAGTTTGTCAGTTAATATTGTTATAATAAAGTAGTCCTTCAGCCGGAGGTTCTGGATAGGAAAATGTATTGTAGGAAAGGATTCTACAGGAATGGGAACAGTGACATTTTTCCAAAGTTTACAATAATTCTTAAGAATATAAATGTATACAATCAAAACTTTTTAAAAAAAACTTAATTACAATAATTGATGTTACATACAATAATTAATTAGTTTTACCAATCGTCATTACATTATTCCTATAAAAATTTATACATTGTTAATAGTCTTGAAACTTATAAGTACAATTATATAAAACTAAAATTTCTCATTATTATCTATAAATAATTAAAAACATAACCATAACACTAAATTAAACAAAAGCATGAACTATGTTGTTTTTTATTACAATCTATAAAACGTTTTCTCAATTTTTATATAAACATTTTTTTTTTTTTTTTTTCTATTTATCTTATAAAGTTATTATTACCTATATATAGTTCTAAAAATAACATTTCAAATTAGTGTAAACAATTGACAATGAATATTAACATTAAGTGCAACCATCAATATAATAAACAATACACTATTATAAATATTTTTATTTCTTGTTTTTTTTTTTCCTTTTTTCTGGAATTCTTATTTAATTGAGGGGGTTTCATTACCTCTTTCGTTTTAATTATAACATTCTGTTTATGTAAACTCGCATTATAAGTTGATATTTTATTATTATAGTCGAGCGATTTATTATTTTTAAATTTTAATTTATCTTTATGGATAGCCGGAGGCTCCTTAGACTGGCTTGTCCTGTCATCATACATAGATTGTTTGTTATGTTTAAAGTTTTGATTTGACAATTTGTTTAATTTAACTTTCGATTTAGCACCAAATTGATTTACTTTTTTGATATATATTTTCGAATTCCTTTTTTTTTTTCTCCTGTTTTTTTTTTTTTTTAATTTATTTTACTTTATTATTATTATTATTTTTTTTTTCACACCTCGACCCGCCAGATAGGTAGTAGAATTTTCATCAGGTTTAAGCATCCAGAGGCAAATTTCATCCTTGCCCTTGGGCCATCTAGAAATATTTTGAATTTCATCTTTTACTCTACTTTTTAAAATTTTGTCAATATCACCAAAGGTAACTTTCTTTTCTGTTAGTTTAGTTTTTTCCCTAAACAAAGAATATTTTAACAACTGCTCCGGATTAACTTTAAAATAGTTCTTTTTTTGATTTACTATAATAAATGATACATCTTTTATTTTATTATTATTTAATGGCCTAATTTCTCTTACATCAATCTCACTAATACTCCCGGGTTCCTCAGGTTTTGTAAATTTCTTTATTTTTAGTTTTTGTGTTTGAAGTTTACGAACATTAGATGAATTTTGTTTGAAATTCGGGCTTTCAAGTGATTTATCATTTAAAATAGATTCTGTTTTATAATTAAGTTTATCTTCAGATTGGGAAATATTTATTAAGTCTGTATTTGGAACTAAATGAGTTTCAATTGTGGTTATTGAACTATTTTCTTGATAAGATTTCATGGACTCCGTATTTTTCATTATAAACTGTTTTTAACTACTGGATTCGACCACATATAATTTTTTATTTACATCAGCCGGTTTTAATAAGTTTAAATCTGGTTTTAGCGGTAATGTTTCAGAGGCTATTTTCTTTTCTTGAATATTAATTTTAGGTAATTGTTCAAATTTATTATTTGGAATTCTGGATTTTATTTTTGGCTGTT
Organism: Piezodorus guildinii; assembly: GCA_023052935.1. NCBI lineage: Eukaryota > Metazoa > Arthropoda > Insecta > Hemiptera > Pentatomidae > Piezodorus > Piezodorus guildinii. Next base: position 26,536,964 of record CM041296.1, on the reverse strand, counting down.
CGTCAGCGTCTTTGGACAACAAATGTTCTGGTGGAAAAGGTATATTAAAATTTGACTCGGTTGGGTTATGATCTTTAAATTTACGTATTAGAATATTTAACAAATCGTCAATATTGTTTAAATCATAAAACTTAATTTCATCCGCGACTGTTTTAGGAAGGTGACATTTGGCCATCTCACATATCCTGAATTCATTAACGATTCTAAATGGATTATTTTCTGCACAAAAAGTGTCTTTAATTTCTTTTACGTTATTTATGAAATTAAACAAAGTATGCGGTTTACCATCAAAGTACGGCATAGGCATATGCTCAAAGTCTGAGTTTCGAAAAAGTAACGATTCCATATTTTTTTATTTTATTTTTTTAGATATTTAAATCTTACTTATGTCTACTATAATTTAAATTTTACTTAAATTGTGCTTAGTAACAATCATTATCTGATTATGAAAAAATTTGATGTGATTTTTATACAGCTTATATTAGTATTAATAAAATGTCATACATTTTAAATGTTATCACAATTAAACAGCACATAAACAAACATATAAAATAAATAATTTTAAAATCTTACCGCGTTAGTTCTTAACATTCCTCCTGGATACCTATTCAGCAGTGAAGTCCAGTGAGGTTCAGCAGTACATCTCGGGTGAGTATTGTCTTGACTGAAGGAGGGTGCGAGATGATCTTCTTACTTGGTGTCTATCTTCTTGTAGATCCTTCTTCAGAAGTATCTTCGTCCTCTCGGAAACTGCGAAGTCATTCAAAATCTAATTTGATGCTTGCAGTGCCTGTCTCGGGCGCCAGTTAATGAATCACACACAGTGAAGATATTAAAATACTGCTTTTATTATCAGAACAAAATAGATATTCAGAATACAATAAGCTGTGCTGAGGAGTTAGGGTGACTACAAGTGTACATTCCGAGGTCTCCTTCTATGAGTGTGACACAAGTAAATGTTACAACTAGAGTAATGAGTTTTTTTTTTTTTTTTTTTTTTTTTTTTTTTTTTTTTTTTTTTTTTTTTTTTTTTCTAAGCCCCATGGGATTTGGGGTTGAAATCTAGGAAGGATAAGGGAAGGAATCAAGGATCCTCTTTTACTGCATCACATGCATTCTAAGAGGGGTCTGAGGATAGGAAGATTTTCGGAGTAGGGAAATATTAGGAGTCTGTTCTAGTGATGGGGCTCACTAGTCTAGTTGAGTCAGTGAAAGTAAGTTGTGTTTACTCAGTCCAGTGTGAGGGTTTGTACGTGGTCCTGCCAGCGCTGTGGCCGTCCTGTTGGAGTCAGTGTGTTAAACAGTGGGTTCGTGCAGTACCGGAGGCTATCAATGAATTTGATATGCCTGCGGGAGATGAACTCCGTCACTGTCGGGAGGTCTAGGATTTCATATAGCTGGTCTGTCTTTGTCCTCTGTAATGAAGTATGCCTTACCATTCGTCGCAATACTCCGTTTTGAAACTGCTGGAGCCTCTTTGCCGTCGGTGTTGTAACGTTGTTTAGCAACGGTGCTCCGTAGAGGAGGGCTGGTCTGAGAACGGCTTTGTAAATTAATATTTTCAGGCGAAGCGATAGGTTTGGAGACATCAGTAGGTGATTCAATCGATAGGACTTGGTCCTAACCGATTTAATCTTCTTTAGGCAGTGATTCGCTAGTGTTAAGTGCCTGTCGAGGGTGATGCCCAGGTACACTATCCTATTGGCTGGCTGATTTTCGACTCCTGCTACCTTGTAGGTCTTCGGTAGAGGGCACTTGTTCTTTTGGAAAGAAAAGATAATACAGTCGGTCTTCTTGGGATTAACTGTAATATTTAGTCTTTCCAGCTTTGTAGTTATCTCATTACAAGCCAACTCCGCCTGTTGTAGAGCTGTCTTTGCGTTCATCGAGCTACTGTAGATCGCTATGTCATCGGCATAGGCCGCTACAGTGGCTTTTGTGTATTTTGCTCCAACAGTTTCTGCCGTGTATATTGAAAATAGCACTGGTGATAGTACGGATCCTTGGGGGACTCCGCAGGTGAGATCGATCTCCTTGGAGAAGGTTCTGCCAACCAGCACTTCTATTTTACGCCCCTGTAGGAAGGACCGCAAGGTGGTGTAGAGCTGCTCTGGAAATTCGTTGTCTATCAGTGTCTTACATAGTAGACTATGGGACACTGAGTCAAACGCTTCCGTACAGTCTATTGAGATCATTGCGGTGGCGTCGTTTTTGTTTGTGTTTCGGCTTACTTCCGCTTGTAGCTTCGTCAGGTGGTGATCCGGGCAGAGTCCGGCCTGAAAGCCAGTCTGTTCCGGTGGGATTAGGGCTACCTCTGAGCAATAAGTCTTGAGATAATTAAGAATAATTTTCTCAAAAATCTTGCCCAGGTGCGGAAGCAAGCTGATTGGCCTATAGTCAGCTGGCTGGGATCCATTCTTCGCGGGTTTCAATAGCGGGAAGAGGATAGCTCTTTTCCATGCCTCAGGGAAGTATCTCAGCCTGAGACAGGAGTTGTAGAGGTTAGTCAGGTGAGCTATCCCCTTTCTCGGGAGCATCTTCAACAATACAGTCTGTATCCCGTCGTGGCCTGGGGCTTTATTCCCCCTCGAACGACGGAGAATTGCTTTCAGCTGTTTCGGGGATACATACATGTAGTTGTTTCCGATTTCTTCAGTAGGGAGTTCTGCGGGGGCCCCTGTGCGTTGTGTTATTTTTCCGCTGTAGTAGTCCGCAAACTTCTTGGCCTGTTCTTCATCTGTCAACAGTCTGTCTCCGTCATGAAGGACTGTAGAGCTTCGTTTCCTGGTGCTTGATTTTATTAGCTTCCAGAATTTTTTGTGGTCGCCGTGTGTAGCCCGTAGTTTCTCATGCCACTGTGCAGTCCGCCATTGTTTCATGAGGTTTCGGATCTGAGTGGTAAGTGAATTTACCACCGTCTTCACCTCATGATCCCTGGTCCTGTACCATTTATTCTTCCACTTATTGCGCAGGGCAATAAGTTTCAGAATATGATCTGGCGGAGGACGCAGAGCTGGCGGAAGTGGTGTGAACTTCGGGATAGCAGCGTCGGCGGCAATTTTAATGATCTCTGTAAAGGAAATCAGATAATCGTCTATTTCCTTCTTTGTCCTCAGAGGGGAGACTGTTGGCAGTTTGTGATAGACCTGTGCTTTATAGGTCTCCCAGTCTGCGTCAGTATACTTGTATTTCGATGGGGGCGGGGGTGGTGCTTCGCCGTCTACCAGGTAAAGCACAGGCCTATGATCAGAGATTTCGTCCTCCAGCGCTACGCAGTCCAGAAAGCGGTGTGGTTGCCTCGTGAGCAGGAGATCAACTGTGGATTTCTTCGTCCTGTCAGCTTTGTGTCTCAAAGTATGGGTGGGTGGGTGCACTACTGTAACCGGTGTTTTCAGTATGATTTTCCCAGCTTTATTATTTGATTTGTTATTCCAAACGGTGTGCCGAGCGTTGAGGTCTCCGATAACCCAATGGTTTGATTTCTTGGCACACTCGTTCAGTAGCTGGGAGAAGTCTTCTGGTGAGGTACAGGGTCTCCTGTATAAACCAGTGATGATAGTTGGTTTATCCAGGAGAACCTGCACAGTTTTGTGGTGAATCTTGGGGTCCCTGATAGCCACTGGTGGGGGTGTTCCCTCCATCTGGTTCCCTGACGAATGGCTATCAAGACCCCTCCTACTTTTCCTATTGGTTGATCTCCTGTCAGATCGTAGCCTGGCAGGCGTATGCGCTGGGGGCTCACTCTGGTGTCAGTGAGGACTACTACAGTGGGCTGAGTCCGTGCTATCAAGGCATAAACCTCCGTAATTTTGGGCATTAGTCCGTCCGTATTAAAGTTTAGTACAGTCAGTGGTCTGTTCATGGCTGTAATAATGATTTGAATAAGCCGGTTAGCTTATCTGTGTTTTCAGCCAGTTTGTTCAAGGTCTCCATCATCAATACCGCCCAGGGTGGGGGGGTGTCCTGTCTGGCTCTTTCGGCGTAAGTCCGTTCGGTCTGTCGGGGGCGTGGTGGGGGTTGAGCCTGGTCTCCCATTGGTCCGCTTGCCTCCGGCTGAGCGGGCTGGGTCATTTGGGGTGGGGGGTTGGGCCGGCTCTTTGTTTTATTTTCTTCTTCCTTCTTTGCCTTCTGACCTGCCCTCTCTTTGAACCGCTTTATCTTCTCTAGTAGGGCTTGCCTGGCTTTGCACCCTGTGTAGGATGCGACGTGAGTTTCCCCACAATTCGCGCACTTCACTGGGGCTACTTCTCTCGGACACTCGCTTATGGGGTGAGGTCCTGCACATCGTACACAAACCACCTTTCTTCCACAGTGGTTTTTGGTGTGTCCAAATTGCTGGCATCGGTAACACTGGACGATGCCGCGTCTTCCTCTGTAGGGTTTAACATTGAAGCGAACCCTATTGATTGCGTGAAGATCTTGTAGGTCTTTCAGACTTACATCCTTACCGGTCGTTACGAGAATGAGGGGCAGGTCGGTCTTCTTACCATCCTTATCGCTCTTTTTCATTCTTCGGACGTCAAGGATCCCTTCTATTCGGTTTTGTAATTCTTCTGTGACCATTTCGATGCAATGATCCACATCCAGATCATATATGACAAATTTCTTTGTCTTCGGCCCAGTTCCTGTTGAGTAAGTGTGGTGAGGGGTCTCTCTAGATTTTAGGAGATCTCGGATTTTTGTGTGGGTCTCACTTGTGGCTGGGTAGACCCTTACACCGTCTCTGATTTTCTTAATTTCAAAGTCATCGAAGCCGGCGGCCCGTAGTTCTTGAACTGCGTTAACAGTGCTTGAAACACCACTAATCACTATAGGCGGGGGCTTTTTAACCGCGGCACTGTTCACTGTGTCCCTGGCATCCGCACTGCCATTCGCACTAACACTATCCCTTAGGATGGTAAATTGGTTTTTGGTACTCACCGAGAAGTTTATTTCCTCGTTGTTCGTTCGGCAGATCTTCTTTGGGGTGATCCAATCCCCATCTTCTTTGGACTTGCTTCTTCTTCCTTTTTTCTCTGGTACTGCTGCAGCGGTGCCGGATGGTCCTGCTCCAGAGCCAGAGCTAGAGGTCGAAGCGCCTTTAGTTTTCATGGTTGAGTTCTTACTCATCTTGGTACGATGAATAAATACAAAGGTGAGGGGGTCCGACTTATCAGAGCCACGCTGCCCTAACCCTACAGGGTAGCTGCCAAGGTTCAATCCACTAGATATGCGTGGACCGTGACAGCTTCAAGGCGCTAATCTTAATAAGCCGACCAAGAAAGAGTAAGAGGTAAGAGATGTTTCCTCTTCGATGTCTGCTCCTCGAGTGTAATGAGTTTTGAGGATCAAAGGGTATATATAGCAAGGGATTGTAGAGGGGATAAGGATTCGGCATGGGTACCTCAAAGCAAGTGCTTCCAGATGGTTGGGTCCTAAGTACAGGTATGTGTTCTTTGTCGGTACTTGGTCTGTCCTTTCTAGGTTTATGGGTGACACCCTCAGGTATAGAAAAGGAAGTTATTAATAATTACAGTATATTATTTATAAGTTAAATCTCATTCTATAACTACCGATAATATACGTATTAGAGTCCCATGAGTCCAAAATAACCAAAACTCCCGAAAAAAGGTCTGTGTGTGTGTGTGTGTGTGTGTGTGTGTGTGTGTGTGTGTGTGTGTGTGTGTGTGTGTGGTAAGTCTTGCAAGAAAACGAAAAGTTGTACGAAAAATTTCATATTTAATACAACTACAAGTTTTTCATCAAAATCAGCGTACTAGAAGAGTCACTGATATCATGCGTTTTGCACCTTCTTACAATTTTCTCAAAAAAGCCTATAACGATTTATATTAAACTCTCTATATCGATATAAAATTTAATAGGCTTTAATAAGATGTAGGTTTCATACGGTTAATATACTATTTTTTATTTTAATAAGAACGGTATAATATACCGTTGGAAAAAGAAATATATTAGACAAAACATTATGTTATACACAAAGTTGTAAAAGGTGGTATAAAGTTACAAATAGGGAATAAACTGATTAGTGAATAACAATTTTATAGTTATATTATTTAATCTATATCATATCTAAATCCTACGAAAATGAATATACGTTTTATTAAAATCAACTCAAAATATTTCTCAAGTTGAAGTATAGTTAATTGTTTTTAAATTGATTTTAACAATCAAGGTAAGTAAAAATGGTGTGTTGCCCGCACCAGATTTGAACATAAGAACAGTAATATGCATAACACATCGTGGCAAAACTAAATATTTCAGAAAAATATTATTTAATATACAAAGTTGTAAATGTGAAGTAACGAATACGAAATAAACTCCAGGCATCACCGTACATAATTATTTTATATTGTTGATTTATTAAATCAAAAATATGTGTTTCCAATGAACCTGAATATAATTTTTTAAACATTTTTATTTCTACTTTTAACAACCAAGGTAATTGGAAGTCGTGCACCAATTTTTTTACTTTCACTTACTGTATATAGTAAGGTATATTGCGATCGCGAAAATTTTCGAATTCCAGTTTTCAACGGAAATACACATTTTAGGATCCCCTGAGTCCAAATAACCAAGTCCCGCAAAAAGGTCTGTGGTGTGTGTGTGTGTTGTAACTCTCGGGCGGAAGCGGTAAGTCTTTTGTAACGGAAATTTCATATTTAAGACAAATATACGCCCGAGACGTTACAAAACCTTTTTATCAAAATGAGTTTACCATAAGAGCCACTTTATACTATGCATTTTGCACCTTTTTTCGATTTTCTCAAAAACGGTTCCGAAGATTTTAATTGAACTCGCTATATCGATGTTAAATTTAATGGGCTTTAATATAATGTAGGTTTCATTTTGATTAAAATGGTTTGACAGGGCTTAAACGCAGATATTTAAAATTTTGTATCTCTATACCTTTAATTTTGTTGATTCTATAAAACTAACTATATTATCTTGTTACTAATGATGAAAAACAGCTAAATATGCAAGTTGAGCGAATTTGAAAAACAACTAAAGGAGAAAACAGAAAAAATATTTTTTTAATGCAATTTTTTGTTTTCGAACATAAGAGCAGTAATATACATGTATGATATACCGTTGGAAAGCTAAAGATTTTAGAAAAAAAATATTATCTCATACACAAGCTTTTAAAAGTTAATAGAGATAATAAAATTAAGATAAAACTAACTGATTATTTTAGATAATAATATAATTGATTTTTTAATAAAACACATGGTTTTATATAAATTCAATTTAATTAATTTTTTAATATTTTCACATATTTTTATCTCTAACTGTATTTGGAAATTCTTTCATTGATTTTAAAAATGGAGGTAAGTGAAAGTTGTGTGTTGCACGCACGAGATTTCTTTTTTTTTTAATGATTTTATATATTTTTGAGACGAAGAATTCGAAACTAAAAATAAAACAAGATCAGTTTCCTTGTTTTTTCTAGATTACAATGGGTTGAAAGAATTTCGTTGTATATTTATTGTTAAGGTAATTCCAACAACAGCACAATATTTATACTCGATGTGATAACCTTGTTTGGATTCATTCGATAAATTTGGATCGAGAAAGGTTGTTTGCTTAGTTTAACGATTATTGAATTTATCGAAGGTGGGAACTGAAATTTATAGCCATGGATTTAAGCAATATTTTCATTTTTAAATTCGCGAAAATGTTGGTTACTATATTCTTGAAATAATGTTTATTCTTTTAAATTACTTTCATATGATTTAAAATATTTGATATTAAGTTTTATTTTATGATAAATAAATGGGTATAAGTTCTTTTTCAAATCCTTATTTTACAGCAGTAATAATTAAGAGTAAACATTTCTTTAGGACTCGCTACAATACATTAACAAAACTACATTCATTATCACAAAAAATATACACCAATTTAAAGTTAAGTATTAGAACAAAGAAAAATGTTACATAAAAGTCTATTTAACCGAGAAAAATGTATCACTTATGCAGATATCCATTTATTTAAAATGTTTTCAATAATAAATTAAATAAAAAGTCGTTAAATTAAAAAATATATATATATATATATATATATATATATATATATATATATATATATATATATATATATATATATATATATATGCAATTTTCTCATCATTTTCGTAATTGTTCTTTTGGTTGAATATTTGTTCGATAAATATTAGGCCGTTCTACAAAAGAAATCTTGGATATCTTTTTTTAAACAATTTATTTAATTTCCAGTCATTGCAACGTTTCAGCCTCTAGGGATATTTTCAAGCTTCATGTTTTCGGCCGTCTTATAGGTGTTCTTATGCGGGACTGTCGTTTGTTTAAAAAAATATATCCAAGATTTTTTTTGTAGAACGGCCTAATATTTATCGAACAGATATATGCAATATGTCCATCAAAGTCAACATCACTTTGACCCCTAATTGATTAGGGATATCCCGTAACTGTACAAATGTGCACACTAATATATTATTAAAATCTAGGTCAGTAATGAAAGGTTTATAGTTTGAATTATTTATCGTATCTGCCTAATGAAGACTGAGGTCTTTTTATTTTCGAGATCAAATTTCAGTTTCGTAAGATTTTGAATCTGTTTAAAAAATTATAGTATCTTTTATATCTTTGTTTATGATTTTAAATTGCGATATAATTTTTTTTTTTAATAATAAATGTTACTTTGTTAATGTATTGACTCAAGAACGTTGACTACTAATTATTACTGGTGTAATTTTTTTAAATTTATAATCTTTATTGCAGTATATAATAAAATGCATTAAACATACATAATGCTGTACTAAAGTAGACCAGTTTCTTAAGTAATCACATAATAATATAAGCACTGGATATAAACTCTTTATTAAATTAAAGACAAAAATTAATATAAAAACTTCCACAATTACTTTTAATTTTAATTTTAATATATTATTAAAATCTAGGTCAGTAATGAAAGGTTTATAATTTGAATTATTTATCGTATCTGCCTAATGAAGGCTGATGTCTTTTTTATTTTCGAGATCAAATTTCAGTTTCGTCAGATTTTGAATCTGTTTTAAAATTATAGTATCTTTTATATCTTTGTTTATGATTTTAAATTGCGATATAATTTTTTTTTTAATAATAAATGTTACTTTGTTAATGTATTGACTCAAGAACGTTGACTACTAATTATTACTGGTGTAATTTTTTTAAATTTATAATCTTTATTGCAGTATATAATAAAATGCATTAAACATACATAATGCTGTACTAAAGTAGACCAGTTTCTTAAGTAATCACATAATAATATAAGCACTGGATATAAACTCTTTATTAAATTAAAGACAAAAATTAATATAAAAACTTCCACAATTACTTTTAATTTTAATTTTAATATATTATTAAAATCTAGGTCAGTAATGAAAGGTTTATAATTTGAATTATTTATCGTATCTGCCTAATGAAGGCTGATGTCTTTTTTATTTTCGAGATCAAATTTCAGTTTCGTCAGATTTTGAATCTGTTTTAAAATTATAGTATCTTTTATATCTTTGTTTATAATTTTAAATTACGATATATTTTTTTTAATAATAAATGTTACTTTGTTAATGTATTGGCTCAAGAACGTTGACTGTTAATTATTACTGGTGTAATTTTTTAAAATTTATAATCTTTATTGCAGTATATAATAAAATGTATTGAACATACATAATGCTGTACTAATGTAGACCAGTTTCTTAAGTAATCACATAATGACATAAGCACTGGATATGAACCCTTTATTAAATTAAAGACAAAAATTAATATAAAAACTTCCACAATTACCGGTGTAAAATAAAGTTTTGAGGAAGAACTAAGAATCATTAATTCATCATTAATAAATGTTTCTTCCAAATTATTAATTTTATTAAGTTTTTTTTTTAAACATTACTTATTGTACTTTACGATTGATATGGATTGTAGGATTGTTGCAATACAATTGTACAATAAATACAAATAAATGTGACTTGGAAATGCCTCATGAAAAAATTACCTATTGGTACGAAGCAAATCAATATGAAATCAGCAGGCCCCAAAGCCGTCTTCTTTTCAATCTCCCAAAAGGTTAGTCGGAATAAGTACAGATGTTAAGGTTGAAACAAAGTGGATTTGTCTAGGTAAGCATTTTAGAATTAGAAAAGGTATGCTTATTTCAGGCAAGCTCTGCGACAAATGGGAATATTAAGGTCATCATTGATGAGTGCACTTGGGACAAAATAAGAGGGTTTTAGGATTTTAAATAGTAAAGATTTCAATAAAATCTTCAGGAAAAGTCTCTTCTTTTATTTATATCTTTACTTATTTATTCATTAATACAACGATTTACGTTTCGACTCGTATACGCCACATCGTATAGTATACGCCAGAATTACTGTCAGCAAACAAATCTTTTAATATTGTCAAATTCTTAAAATATCCTTATTTTTTTATTAATGGCCATTTGTTAAAATTTAATTGGAAATTAACTATTACATCATCTCATTTTTCTAATGTATCCATACCCTGTTTAAAATTTACAACAACAGGCAAGGAGTAGACTAAAGATTGAACTTCACTTTCTATATAATATTAAATTGACAAGATTCTATTTAAGTTCTTGAAGATTTTATTTAATTTTATATACTCTTCATAAGCGGAAAGTGAATCTAAAAAAATGTAAAGATTAGATGCCGGAGGAATTAGGCGGTTTAATAGAACCCCAAAGCTCGATGAAAAAATAAAATAAGGGTCAAGGGAGCCTTTCCTTTGTTTTTCTTTTTCTCGATTTTGGAATAATCTTTTTTATTTATTAATATTTACAACAGTATTGATTATTACATCTAGTAAATTAGCTGTTAGATAAAAGACATGAAGAAAAACTGCCAATTGGCAGCACTCGAATCTAAACTAGAAGATCTCGCGGTAATCTTCTTCTCAGACGCCTTGGAGGACTGTCAGAAATGAAAGAGGTAGCTAAGATTGAAACTAGTGGGTTAGAGTAGGAGTGGAGTTTGTCCTGGCAGGATTGATACCTGGTTCGTGCCAAATCAGCTATATAAGAACTATTAAGGTCTTCACGGATGAGCTTATTCGTGACAAAGTAAGGAGCGTTGAGGATTTTACGAAGGATTTTGGAGTGTAAGGATTGAAGACGGGAAGAATTTAATGGTTTAGTAGAGCCCCAGTCCAGATAGGTCTTATGATGGTCATGTAGATGAGCCTTTTGTAGTTAAGTGGAACGTTAGAGCGTCTGTCTAGTAAGTGTTGAAGTAAAATAAAGCGGTGAACAGTTTCTTGTCGTTTCAGTCTAGTGTGCGAATTCCACGTTAGACGTTTGTCAAGTAGAAGTCATAGATAGTAAATAGATAGCGGATCTCTTCAACTGGAACAAGCGGAATATTATTTAAGGGAAGTATCCAGTAGTAGGGCAGGATGTTATAGGTTTACGACAAAGGATAAAGGTTATTTGGTGAGATTTTTTGGGATTTGTTTTTATTCGCTAATTCTGACATCGTTCCTCAAGGTCTCTGATGTGGGGTTGGGGAGTTTGAAAGCGCAATAGGAATAATCCTGAAAGTAGAATAAATGAGCGTTTTTTCTGAGTGATATTTTTTTTATTTTAAGAGATATTGTTATCCATGCTATCCAGAAAGTTGGTATGCTCATTTTATGCGAGAGTTTTAGTGGCAGATCTTTTAAAATATTTAATAAAACCTTGGCAGGAAGCTCTGTCTGGTTTTATGTTCCTTGGGATTTATTGGGGCAGAGCTACTTGGGAAGGTATCCTCTTTCTCTATTAATGTTTGCCCGCTCCTTCAATCTTTGGATAAGACTCACCTCTCGCCCTTGTAAATCTTTATCATTGAATATCCTGAGACAAAATGGATGGAATTTTCATTCTTCATATATCTTAAACATCTCAAAATCGCCATTATAATCAATCATTAATGAAAAAAAAAATTAAATTAACATAAATGGAATACCAATTTATGAAATTGATTCGACTTTTATTTATCATTTACAGCTATGAAACATTTTGTGAGTGGGAAGAACTATACAAAAAAGTCATGGATATGACTATCTAAAATCTATTGTTTTACCATCCCAATGAATATAGATCCTAAGAGATAAATTCTATCGACAAATGTTATATAAAAAAAAATTTGGTTCGGGCAACACACGACTTTCACTTACCTCCATTTTTAAAATCGATGAAAGAATTTTCAACTACAGTTAGAGATAAAAATACGTGAAACTATTAAAGAATTAATTAAATTGAATTTATATAGAAACATGTGTTTTATTAAAAAATCTATAATATCATTATCTAAAATAATCAGTAAGTTTTATCTTCTTTTCATCACTTTCTATTAACTTTTGAAATCTTGAGTATAAGATAATATTTTTTCTAAAATCTTTAGCTTTCCAACGGTGTATCATACATGTATATTACTATTCTTATGTTGAGAAACGAAAAATCGCATTAAAAACTATTTTTTCTGTTTTCTCCTTTAGTTGGGTATTGAATTCATTTAATTTATATATTTACCTGTTTTTCATCAGTGGTAACAAGATAATATAGTTATTTTTACATAATCTACAGAATTAAAGGTACTTTAGGGGAAGAAAATATAAAATATCAGTATTTAAGCCCTGTCACTCCATTTTAATCGGAATGAATACTACATGATATTAAAGTCCATTAAATTTTACATCGATGTAGCGAGTTTAATCAAAATTTACTATATATATGTATATATATATATATTATATATATATATATATATATATATATATATATTTTACTATATACTATATATTACTATATATATATATATACTAAAATCGTCGGAACCGTTTTCGAGAAAATCGAAAAAAGGTACAAACTGCATGATATAAAGTGGCTCTTTTGGTAAGCTCATTTTGATGAAAAAAGTTTTGTAACGTCTCGGGCGTATATTTGTCTTAAATATGAATTTTCAGTTTCATAGGACTTACCGTTTCCGCCCGGGAGTTACCACACACACAGACCTTTTTGCGGGACTTGGTTATTTGGACTCAGTGGACCCTAAAATGTGTATTTTCGAAAACTGGAATTAGAAAATTTTCACGATCGCAATACTTTCCCTTACTATATATAGTAAGTGAAAGTAAAAATATACTCCAATGAATTTCTGAAATGGAAACTGTCATCAAAATTTTAATTCGAACAACACCAACAGAGATACAGCGTGTCAAAAAAGCACCAACACTAGAAACATTTAGAGAAAAAGTGACTTTTTAAAAATTTAAAACAATATATCTCGTAGAAGGTAGGGAGGGCCTAACGACAAATTCTATTTTGGGACTTAGTCTCTTAAGAATAATATAAATGTTATAAATAAGGATAGTACATCTGGCCAGAATACATTAGATAGATAAAATTATTTACATAGGTGAAAGAGATAGATAAAATTTAAATATATGTATGTACAAACACACGGCATATGAAGGTCGGAATGGCGCGATCTTGTTTCAAGCAAGTGGCTGAGGATTTAAATTGAAGAAGACTATGGATATAGGAAGGATGCTGGGGTTTTATCGTTTGGTAGAGCAATGACCCAAGGAAGTATTGTCTGCGTATGTTAGGGAGGAGCAACTTCAACTCGGTATAGCGGTGGGTCACGGGAGACCGACTCGAGGTACCAAAAACAAATGTTAAAAAAACAATTCATGAGACGCTATACGCTATATACCGAAATGACTGCAAATGTTCAATGAGGCCAACACAACTTTCTTGACTCAGAGCGTGTCCATAAAACCCTAATATTAATTTATGTGACAAAACGTGACTTTTCTCATTCGAACAATTATACCATGAGCCACTCCATCGAAAAAGAACTCCATGTGGAATAAACTGGTATCACAGCTTAAGAAGCTGAACCACATCAGCAAAAATTTGGTTCTGCAATGGATTATGAGGAGTTGTGAGGAGCAATGAGAAAGCAGAAAAATTGGCCAATGCTGGAACCCTTCAACAACAGATAGATGCCTATCTTTCATTGGACAAGGTAAAAACAAAGATGGAGCACCGGGCATCCTCAAAGCAACCCTAAAGACTAAAAATAGACTAAATGCTAACTTTTACAGTAAGTTTATCATTCTTAGCAACCTATGGGTGTGGTGGTGTGGAAGAGCAAACTGCTGAGCACGTTCTTCAACGTGCCTTATTCGATAAGGTTTGGAGAAAGATTTAGCCTTAGCCGAAATCATTGAAAGCCAAGCTCTACTTGACTCTGGAGGATTACCGATTCCCTTTTTTCACATACGAAGGATGTGACCATCTGACAGAAAAAAGATACGAAATTTGTATCGGAGTCTAAGCCCAAAGCGATACGAAATGTCGAATGAAACGTTTAAAATTAGAAGACAATTAGTTTCTGAGAGACACTGGACTCTACGTCCTGGCGGAGAGCGGTATTTCTCAGCTGATAAATAAACGAAATTACCCGCACTACTGGGCCTTTGTGTACGGGTGGAAAGAATGTGTCACAAGTCACTTCTCCTTGGGTGGGAAAGAAAATTGAAGAAGGCCACCAAACATCAGAAGACCCTATTGGATTAAGATGGAATAACACCGTTTTTCTTGTACTAGTTTCATAGCAGCTGTTGGTTGTATCTGTCTTACTTTCCACAGCTGCAAGTACCCGTATTGCCCCAAGGCAGGGGAGGGTAATAAATAAACAAAAGACAATTGGAATTAGTATTAAGATGTGTTTAAAACATAATTAATAAAATAATAAAAGTGAGCGATAAATCAAAATTATATTGATTTAGTTCCGTCGTGAAAAAATTGAATGATAAAAAAGAAACAAGTTATTTTATTTACAAATTGGTCCAATAAAATATCCCTACAGCTCACTCATTTTTTTTTTTTTTTAATCACACGCCTATGAATATCTGTTATATATACAGTATATTTGTTTTGGATCAGATTTTATGTTTTTTTGTTTTCCTCCGACAACTGAGCCCTCACTTTGTCAACAAAATTTTTGTACTGGAAACTACTTGAGTGGAAAACATCTGGAAAATTGAAAAGTTTGAGCGATGGCTAAACAGAAAAAAAGGTTTCAATTGGACGAGAGATTCATGGAAAAGCGTAGGGTTCACGGGGTGTTATTTACCTTTTATTTCAGCCATTTGGACCAAGGGCCGCTTTGTTTTCATATATCCGTTCTTGTACAAACACTAACCTGCAGCCTTCTTCGTTACTCCCATCCGGATCCACCCACGCTGTTTACTTATCATTTACTTTCAATCTCGACAATCTCTTCTTTTATACTCTTAGATATAATGGCTTCGAAATATCAAATCTTTAATTATATAAAATAAAAACAATATTTCAATGGAGTCATCTGATGTGTATTGGCTAGCGTAACGACCGTCTATGCTCAGGGTCGTGCGTCTAAACGATTCAGAAAGTGGTCCTAGGAATTTTTAATAGGAGTAATCGGAGGGGAAGTAAAAAGGCGGTAACGCGCCAGTGCGAATGTCAGGAACCCGTTGAAGACTGCTATCCTAATTAAACTTTGACAGGAAAACTTTAGGACTCCCTTGGTAGCATCGTCCTTAACCTTAGGAGCATAAAGTGACGTTAAATTAATAAACAATCAAATATATTTTAATTGATATGGCTTAGAATAGAATAGAAAAAAACAAACAAAAAAACTTCATTCTGGGACAATGTCCCTTAAGGCCCGGTTGCACCAACAGCCTGTGTTAAAGTTAACTTTTGCTGTTAACTAACCCGGGTTAAAAGCTAATCATGATTAAAGTTTTTGTCCATTTGCACCAACAAATTTTTAATTCGAGTTAGTTAACATGGGTTAGCGCGGGACGTCATCATATTCGTGACGTATTTAACAACTCCAAACCCTCTAGACAGAGACAGTTAGGTTATATTGAAATGATTGTTTTACTCTGCCGATTAATATATATTAATACAATAATGGATATAATTAGTTGACCGTTGAGAATTAATAATGAAACATTTTAAGATCTATTGAATATCAAGGAAGCTGGATTGTATTGTGAAACCAGATCAGACAATGAGTATCTAAATGGAATAAAAACTATAGTATATAAAATGTTATTAGATGTATTCGAAAAAAATAATAAATTAAGTACAATGAAATTAAAAATGAACCCAGGACAAAAAACCTTAACGTTAATAACAATAAATTGATCAATAATAAACCAAAAATTGATGACAATATGAACAATAAATAGTAAAACCTAAACAAAAAACTATAACAGATCTTACCAGAATGAAAATAATAAAAAAAACAATTATAGGTAATATCAATAATGCGATAAATATAGACATGATAAGTGGAAGAAATAGAAATATATACCATTATCAAAAAATGAAATTCATACCTTATCTATCCAAAGAAATTAAGAGAACACTTGTTGAATTTAATTCACCACAGACAAAATTATGACTTTATAACCATAATAAACTAAGTAATCATTTATCAAACATTAAAGATTTTACCACTCGAAAAACTGAATGTTATTTATAAAATAAATTGTATAGATTGTGATAAGATATACATAGGAGAAACATCTAAAAAGATCACAACTAGAGTCAAACAACACAGCAATAATTGTAAAAATATAAACACTACAGCATTTGCACAACACAGTCTTCAGCTTAATCACAATTTTGATTTTGAAAAACCTACAATATTGGATATAGAAAAACAATCGAATCTATATATAAACAAAAATATAAAAGATACCATAAATTATAAAACAGATTGAAAACACCTCTCACAAGCAGTTCTTGCTACAATTGGGAAATTAAAATTTGTAAACCTTACCTTAGTGACCTATATTTAATAATAAATCAGTGTATACTTACTACAGTAAATAGTATGACCCTAATTCATCAGGGGCCAAAGAATATGTCAGTTAAATGGGTATTTTTTCCTTAGTGTTAATTTAAAAAACAAACCAATTTTATGACATAAATTTTTGACAAAATTTTAATCAAAAATGGATAATTTTTTAAATTTAAATAAGGGTAAATATAATTTTTTTGTAACATTGTTATGCATATTTTTGGTAATGTTTTTAGTTAATATTTAAAAAGTTATTTTATAATGTTAATTGATAATTTTTTGATGTATTTTAGTGAGTCCTGATGATGGGGAAGGCCCTCGAAATGTTGGCTCGTTTTAAAGTTAATTGTAATAAACTGTTTTTGGAAGATTTAGAAACCTACAAATTATTTATTATCATTTTTCATTCTTCCAATTAACCTATTTTTATTATTAATCAATTTACTGAATTAGAGGGGAAAAAATATGTAAATAAAATACAAAAATCAGACTTTATTAATAAATATAAACAAATTTACCACTTGACAACAAAAGAGGGAAAGGTTAATTGATTTAATAACACAGATTGCAATTTATACAAAATTATGTCATTTCCTTTCATCTTGAAAAATTTGTGTCGACAAGTGCTCTGTGAAAAGCTATATCACTTTCACATATAATTTCTGATGGTGAAACAACATCAGGAAAGTAATCTTCATGTTCTGGTACGTTGTAGATGTCCTGGGTTTCTATTGCAATGTTGTGGAGGACAGCTATAGCTACAATAATATTTAGGGCTTTTTTTTGGATTCATTCGAATTCCATTGGCAAGGCAAGGAAATCTTCTTTCCATAAAACTGAACGCTCTCTCAATGATTGTTTGATTTTTGTGTGACAATTGATTTTTCTTCAGCAGCATTTGTTGGGTTTAAAATTGGTGTCAGTGAATATGTTTTGCAGCCATAACTACTATCTCCTAGAAGCCGAAAATCTCCAAATTCTCTTGACTCAAATCTCACTCGTAATGCACTTTAATTGAAAATCCAACTGTCATGCACAGAGTCAGGATTTTCAAGTTCCCATCGCACACTACTTGTATATTTAATGAAAACCACCCTTTTCTATTTCAAAATAGTTTTGTATTAGCTCCACTTAGAGACTGGATTTTAATATGAGTGCAGTCAATCACACCAATTACTCAAAGAAAACATTTTATCCTGTAGAAATCTGACACTGTTTTGTTTTTATCAACTTCTGTTACGGACATTTTAATTAAATCACTTGACTTCCTGGCTATTAATGCTGTTATGCGTGGAATAATTCTATAAACTGTAGATTTATCAATATTAATGATGTCGCTAAGAACCTGCTGGTAACTACTAGTAGCATAATACCTCTTGAGGTTAAGTAGAATATGATGCAATATCATTAATATTAAAAATGTCAATCATATTTAGCACTGTTTCTTTTTGAAATCTATACCTTCTTATGAATTCCACATCATCCTAAATTTCAAAGGGATTCCTCCTTACTTTGTAAAGCTTGTTCCTAGGAAGTATATATATATATCAGTAGCATTTTATCTTCATCTGATGTTGAATATTTATCTGAATGAGATTGTGTTCATTTTTCCTCGGTGTATTGGGATAAATGTTACGAAAATATTCAGAAAAAAACAAACTAAAACTGACACAAACATTGTTTCAAAGAGTAACTGGTTTGAAGGTGTTATGGATGTTCCTGTTTGTAGGATATGATTCAAAATCATTAATATTAAAATTGTCAATCATATTTAGCACTGTTTCTTTTCGAAATCTGTACCTTCTTATGAATTCCACATCATCGTAAATTTCAAATGGATTCCTCCTTACTTTGTAAAGCTTGTTCCTTGAAAGTCTATTTACCAATTGTATTATATCTTTATCTGATGTTGAGTATTCATCTGATGAGATTGTGTTCATTTTTCTTCGATGTATTAGGATAAATATCACGAAAATATTCAGAAAAAAACAAACTAAAACTGACACAAACATTGTTTCAAAGAGTAACTGGTTTGAAGGTGTTATGGATGTTCCTGTTTGTAGGATATGATTCAAAATCATTAGTATTAAAATTGTCAATCATATTTAGCACTGTTTCTTTTCGAAATCTGTACCTTCTTATGAATTCCACATCATCATAAATTTCAAATGGATTCCTCCTTACTTTGTAAAGCTTGTTCCTTGAAAGTCTATTTACCAATTGTGTTATATCTTTATCTGATGTTAAGTATTCATCTGATGAGATTGTGTTCATTTTTCTTCGATGTATTAGGATAAATATCACGAAAATATTCAGAAAAAAACAAACTGAAACTGACACAACCAATTTGAAAGCTAAAGTAACAGTAGAAAGGTAACATTGACATCGGATAATCGAGGTAGGAAGGTGAATTAACTTAACACCATCACTTAACATAGAGTTAGGGCTAATTATGATTGGTGCAATGGAATTTCTGCTAACCCGTGATTTACTTATCCAGATTAGTCAAGTTAAAGTTAAACACGGTTGGTGCAACCGGGCCTAAGAATAACAATTATGAACTAAATAATAAATTATAACTGGCCAAAAACAATATATAACTACCAAAAACAGTATATAACTACAGTTAAATAACACAAGAATGGAATAAAGAAGAAAGGATCATAGTACCATCTCTATTTACAAACTCTAGAAATAAATAAATAAGAATAAACATTAAATGTAACTTTTACATCTCATTAAAATAAGTGCATTGTGCCCGGTGTCTTGAACTTGGGCCTATATAAGGAAACGTACAGTGTCGCTGCCTAGGATAAGTACAGATGAGATAGGGGGATTCTGCGATTTTAAGCCATTCCCGTAGGAAGTCTCGTCCGGAATACACGGATTAGTTAATAAAACATATGTTTCCATTATAAATCCCATTTAATTAATTCCTTCATATTTTTCTTTTTGCTTAGCTTGAATTGATTTTAACAACGGAGGTAAGTGAAAGTCATATCATATGTTGCACTCACCAGATTTTTTTGAAGTTATCTTTTCTCATTTTGATTATATTTTATAGAATTTTACAACTGAATATAACATAGATGTAAGGGAGCGGCGTGGTGTAGTGGATAGAGCACTAGGCTTCTGTTGTCCGGGTCCACGGTTTGAATCCCGGAAGTGGCAGAATATTATTTATTCTGTTGATTCTGCCGGGGGGCCACCCTAGGGCATGGAGATCCTCTGGGGCAGACCCAGCCTCTTTAAAGTGGGTACCAAAAATCGGAGTAAAACCTTGCGGCTGAGCGTGATCAAGTCCTGATGACCTCATTGCACGGCCTTTGGCCTAGAAACAGTACGAATTTCTATATGTACTGAGCCCAAGTTTTTTTTTTTTTATATGTCTTAAATACAACAAGTAAAAGTGTTGAATTTGTAATAAAAAGAATTGTAGAAAAAAGAAGAAACTACCTTAGAAGTTCGATGTAAATAATCTAACAATGAAAACACGTTGTTCGCTGGTATAACGCTAACCCTTAACTATCAGCTGGAAAATAAACGGTTTGACTACAATTGGGCTATATATATCCCACTGGGTGTCCATGAAGTACCTAACAGTTTTTTCCTTTTGAAGCCACGTATATGGCTGTCCCACAGGTATTGTTGTTATCTAGGACCTCTTGTGCCAACTCACATTCCCTACTGCTACTACGGCACTCACACTCTAGTGCTTGTACATACTCACTACTGGAGTTATTACCTCTTATCTATTATAAACTGTCGTTTATTTAATGTTTTTGGATCGTATTGACGAAAAATAGTTGAAAAAATCAGGACAACTTTTTTTCTGCTGATTTAGTATTTTGATACGTTAAAACGTTTTCTACCGCATCACACTTCAATTCGAATGTAGTTTTCTATTTAGTTGTTTATAAAGTTTGTTGATATCTAAAAAAATCTATTATCTTACAGTTATTATTTTTTTTTAATTGAGAGAGAAAAATGCCAGTGGGACAAACATACCGCCCGGAAAATATCAATAGGACAATATGACCTAGCTATGAAATGCCATTGGGTCATATAGTCCCATCTGTTTTGTCCCTTCCAATCAGAAAATTGTTTTCCTTCGTTTTTAAACTAAAAAGAAAAACCACACCGATGACACTTTTAATGTTATCATTTAATAACGATCCTACAATTGCCTCTCAAACTCTCCAATCCCACATCATCCTGACTTTGAGTTATGGTGTCAGAATCGGAGAATTAACATCAATTCTAATAAATTCCAACAAATTACCTTTACCCTTCGCCGAAAACCGATCCGCTATTTAGGACTCGTACTTGACAAACGTCTTACAAGAGATCCGCATACAAGACTGAAAAGACAAGAAACTGCTCGTCCATTTCGGTTACTTCAACACTTAGACAGACGCTCTAACCTTTCACTTAACTACAGAAGACTCATTTAAATGAAAATCATAAGGCCTACCTTAACGCCTCCTACTTTGTCAGGAATAAAATCATCCACAAAGACCTTAATGCTCCATATCTTGCTGATTCGGCTCGTACCAGATATCACTCTTTCCAAGAAAAACTCCACTCCTATTTTTATCCATTAGTTTCAATTCTGGCTTCCTCTTCAAATCCTGATAATCCACCGAGGCGTCAGAAAAGAAGCCTCGAGACCTTCTTGTTTAGACTCTGTACTAAAGAGTACTGCCAATGGGCATGTCTTTTAAAATGTATTTTATCATTAATCAGCATATTTATTTGTTGTATAATAATATACAGCTGTTAATTAAAATAAAAATATATTTAAAAAAAAGAAGGTAGTTAAAAAGGAAAAAATCACAATCATGAAAATATTTCCAAATTTAATAATTGATAGTCAAGGGTTTAAAACTTCATAAAGGAATACAACCGAAACATGGGAATGAGAATATGTTTCGATTTTTTTTTAGTTTGATTTATTTCAACTAGTTATAACAGAAGGTTATACAATATTGGAATAGATGGTGTATATTAGCAGATGTAATGGAATTTACGACGCGGGGTGCCGAATAAGGGACAAGCAATCAATTCCAACATACATTCGATTAATCTCAAAAATACAATGAGAACCGCCGGACCCCGGGCGAGGTAATGGCTCCACTGAAATTGGCAGCTGTAAATTCACTAAGCCTTCGTACCATTGTGCTTCGGCATTCATCTCGCGCCGTCCTCCGCCACCGCTTACTTCTCCTATTGATCTCACTCTCTTTAACTTTAGTCCTGTCGGAAACCTACCTAAACTCTAATAACGCTTTGAAGCGTAATTATGAAATGAAAATGTTTATTTTAGGACCAAGCCCTCTTAGAACAAAAAAAAAATAAATAAAAAAAATTGCTTATTGTGTAGTTACATTTAAATAAACTGTATAAAAAAATCAATACATCTATGAATGCTTATACACACGTATACTATATGATACTCTTTAATTTTCCCTCAGTTTGATTATGGATGTATGGTATATGGTGGCCTCTCGATGATGCTAGAGAAACGATTGAAGCAGATTATGAACTGCTTTTTAAGATTCGTATATGGCTGTCTCATGTATCCCAGCTTTATACCAAATCAAAATGGCTTTTTCCCCACACCCATAGGCGATACTTGGATCTTTCCTATACCAAACCATCAACTCCCAACACCCACTCTATATCTACTATCTCCTGCAACTCAAACCTGGAACGTTCGAGTAGTTTCTGGAATTCCCTCCCATCAAACATCCGTCATGTTCCCTCCCTCTCCACATTCAAATACCTTCTTCAGTACCTCCTAACACCTCCTGTTTGAAAAATTTCTCTTCTGTTAATGTTTCAGATATCGAGTTAAAAAAGAAAACAATATGAAGTAATGGAAAGTTGTGAAAAATCAAATAAAACTACTATGTTCGGCCGCTACTTTTCTAAGGCAGCGGTGACTACGAACCTGTCATTAATTAATATGTAAATTTTTTATTATCATTTGGAAAACTATTGGATTTCTTTCAATAAGGTATCATGTTTATCAATTCATTATTGGGATCAGGTGGCATAAAGGGGAATAAAGTAATTAACTTATAATACACATTTATTTATGAAATATCACGTATTATGAACACATGAAAACATTGTACAGCGAGTCATTGTTCACTATCGAGAATACTGAGGTTTGTTCAGATTTGCCACATAATGTAACATGAAAAAGGTACCTTCGGACATAACTGCATAATTCTTCCCTGGCTTGACCCTCGACTTCCTTCGTCCGTGGCTGGACTTAATATGGA
Source organism: Piezodorus guildinii (assembly GCA_023052935.1). Lineage (NCBI taxonomy): Eukaryota > Metazoa > Arthropoda > Insecta > Hemiptera > Pentatomidae > Piezodorus > Piezodorus guildinii. The sequence continues at coordinate 26,513,798 of CM041296.1, read as the reverse complement.
AGCTGATAGGAAATATTTTTATACATTGCTGTAAGAGCATCCATGGCCTTGTGGAGATCTTGGGAAATTTGGGAGAAAGCAGAGTGAGTAGAATAGCCTGGCCGGAAACCAGACTGGAGGGGGTTCAAAAGGTTGTTCTTCTCGAGGTAGAGGGATAACTGAGATTGGAACAGACGCTCTAAAGGTTTAGAAAGGTTGGAAAGGAGAGAAATTGGGTGAAAGTCATTAGGAGATACCGGATTTGAGTTTTTCTTCAGTGGACGGACTAGAGCGGTTTTCCAGGAAGTAGGGAAGGTTGCACTATCTATAGAAAAGTTATAGATATGGTATAATATTGGAAGGATAGAAGGAAGCGAGGCTTTGATTAGTTTAACTGGAATATTATCGGGTCCGTAATCATTGGTTCGGGATTTACGAATAGAGTTAAAGAGGTCCTCGGGGGTGATATGGGAAAAAAAGAATGAATCCGGATTGAAATGGTGCATGGGTGTATGCATTGGCGTCTGATAAGATAAATGAGAGGAGCAGGAAGCAAAGTGGGTATTAAGATCATCAGCGGAAATAGGAATAGCTTGGTTATGGGTGTGTTTTCCTAAGGATAGTTTACGCAGGATAATTTGCATAATTATTCCCTGACATGACCCTCGACTTCGTCCGTGGCTGGACTTCCGCTTCCTATTCTGTCCGGGCTAAGACTCCCCGTACAGCGCTATCCCTGCTCTAGGAGTGGAGGGGTGTATTTTTTGTATAGGCCTTCTAAGATATGTTTTTTGGTTGTAGCCCAGAAACTGTTCTATTTGAAAGGATTCTAAATTATTTCTATTTCTCTCAGTATTCTCGATACATAGCAAAACTAATCGATTGTATTGACATTTATTTATATTGTTAGATTATTTATTTCCTAACATTGAGGCTCTTCAACCACTATGGTTATTTAAGTCTGAATACAGAAAACAAACATTTTAGTAAAATAAATTAAATACAAAACAAGTTTTAGACAATTAAATTACAAAATAAAAAGGAAAAACAAAAATTCTAGAAAATCCAAAACATCAAAAAAATATTTTTTTTCTCAAAAAATATTGAAATTAATTTTAGGTGAGACAGTAGTTTTTTGACCGACTTCTGGATGTTTTGCAGTATCATCGCCAAGTCTATTTTATTACCAATTTTCCTTCTTTAGATTAATTGATCGTGTTTTCCATCGAAACTCACTGTAATTGTTTAAACTTTCGTCAACGCTAACTTAATTTAGATGTTCTTAAATTAAATATAGTAACGAATTTATTAGATATTAATAAATAAATAGTTCATTAGTTCAGGGTGAAACCATTTAGACCATACCTCTCTATTTTTGTTGATTTTTATAATTTTTTCACTGGTTACTCTCTATCCTTTCTTGAATATAAAAACACAGATGTAATGCTTTTTTGGCTAATACTTTTAGTGCTGCAGCCATTCTACCAACACAAGTTTCCAGCCGTCAAGTTGACTATAAATGGATTCAAAACTAAAAGTATTTGCCAGAAAATATTGTTACTTTGTTTATTTATTTAACGTCACTTTATGCTATTTTTTTTTATTTTTTTTTATCCAAATGACCGTCAAGATTTGAATCCAAATCCTATATGGTCAGTACTTGTTTGCCATAATTTAATAGAAACTAATGTTACGGAACCAAGTATAATATAAAAAGATCAATAAATTAATTAAATAGAGTATAAAATAAAATTATGTAAATGAGAGAGGAAGGTGACTCAAAATAAATAGAAGAAATGAAATAATATTAAAATTAAATTAAACTCTGTGAAGTGCCTCATTTTATTTTATTTATTTATTTTTTTTAGATTTACATTGAGCTTTAATGAAAAATTGCTTGATGATCATGAACTTTTCTTTGTCTAACTTATGTAAAAACATTGCTTCTGTTTATGGGGGAACCACTACTTCCCTTTGCTTTCTATATTTTTTGCATTGAAATAGAATATGGCGCGGGTCTTCAGGGACTTTGCATGTTAGGCAATTGCCATCTTTTTCTATTTTCATTAAACTGAGAAATTTTTTTGTGCAACCATGGTTAGTCCGTAGTCTTACTAATTGTGAAATTACTTTTCTATCAAGTTGTACCCTATGCTATTATGGCTAATCGGAGGATGCTACAGTGGGAGTCTTAAATTTTGTCTATCCAGGTTTTATTAGGATAGGGATCTTTAACGAGTACCTGACATCACACAGGCTCGGGACCACCTTTTAACGTCGGAGTTAAAAGGACGGTATAAATAAGGATTTTTTACTCCCATTAAAAAACCTAGGACCACCTGCGGTTTTGAAACCGTGACTTTTAGCATCAGAAAAATATTACGTCCAAAAATTTCTATTCATAAAAGGATATAGAATAACTGGTTAAAAAATGATAAAAATAAAAAAATGTAGAGAAGTCTAGAAATCTAGAGATGAATAGATTATTAAAAATTCGACACTTAAGCGCTCTCCGACTGTTTTCATGAGGACCAACATGATATTAAAACACATTAAATCATACATTTGTACAATCAGTTACAAAAATTATAATACATATTTTATGTATAATTTAAAAAACTACTGCTTCGAAACTCTTAACGGTTTACTGATCATAGCTTTTATATTGGCTCTGTAACTGAATTAGTTTAATGGGCTGTTAATATGGAAGCTGATAGGAAATATTTGTATACATTACTGTAAGAGTTTAAAAACGCTGCAAATGACTACAAAATTGTTTATTATTTCCAAATAACTATATTAGTGTATAACTGTTTATATTGCTGTAAATAGGCAATTAACTAAAATTAAAACCAATAAAAAATTCATAGGAAAATGGTATATCACCACTTCTTATTTCAAAATACCATATCTCTGCTAGTTTTGAACTAATTTAAATCATTGTTTTTTTCATATTGTAGGGGATTTAATTATCTATCACTGAAAGCAAAAAAACACAAATATTTTTTTTTTTATCTTTAAAAATAACGGAGTAATTGAGTTAAATTACTTTTAATCGGAAGCCATTTTAAAATTAAACAGCTGATATCGACGTCTAAGTGTTAGGATCATTGTTGCATGCCCTAGTATTTTTATGGTAAATTAAAAAAAAAAAAAATTGGTCTAGTACTTTCGTAGAAATTCCACGAAAGACGGATAAACGGATTTATTTAAAAAATTGTTATTCCAGTTTTACGTATCTTGAAAAGTAAGCACTCAAATTTTTAGGAAATGAGGTAATTTTTTTTTATTCGACTACAAAGGTTGGTTATTGAAAATAATCAACCAAAAATGTAATAACTTTTAATAATTCGTCCTTTTAAGATTAATTGAATATCTCAAACTGTCCTCTGTTATGGGAGAGACTAAATAAATGTTGATTAAGTAAGATTAAAAAAAAAAAAAAAAATTAAATGATTTCAATATATCGGGGGAATTGAAAAGTGACAATTTATTTGAAAATACCTCTGATATACGTTGCTATAATAGTGTGTTTTTGTCAGAGAATTTTAATTGGATAGAACTAAAATAGTTCCCGCTTCGTAGAGCATTCGAATGAAATAATCATAAATCACAGATTCGATTACCAACAGAAGAAAATATTTCACTTTTTTTTTTTTTTTTACAACCTTAGGTAATGTTTTTTATATTACTAAATAGGGAAATAATATACCAAATCGATGTAAAAAAATCTAGTGCGGGCAACACACGACTTTTACCTCCGTTTTAAAAAACGTTTAAATTTTTTTCAAATACAGTTAGTAGAATACAGTAGAAACTGCCCGAATATATCGATTACTACAACACTTACTAGACAAACGTTCAAAACTTCCAGTATATTACAAAAGACTCGTCTATATCACTATTATGAGACCTATCCGGACATATGGAATCGAGCTTTGGGGCTCTACGAAACCATCTAATTCCTCCCGCATCCAATCCTAACAATCCAAAATCCTTCGCAAAATCCTGAATGCTCCTTATTTTGTCACAAATCAACTCCTCCATAATGACCTAAACATCCTATTTGTTACAGACATAGCCCGTGATAGATACTCCTCTTTCCATTCTAAACTCCCTGCCCATACAAACCCACTTGTCCGTAATTTATCTTCCCCAGATATCCGTGATAACAATCCAAGGCGACTAAAAAGAAGGTGGCCTCGGGACCTACAGTCTTAAAATAGTTAGCGAAGTGCTACCACTGTTCTTTCTCAAGACTTTTTCATGACTTTTTATTTTATTCTACATATTTACTTATTGTATTATTTAGTTGTAAATTACTATAAATAAAAAAAAAATACAGTTAGAGATAAAAAATAGTGAAACTATTAAGAATTAATTAAATTGAATTTCTAAAGAAACATGTATTTTTATTAAAAATCAATTATATTATCATCTAAAATAATCAGTTAGTTTTATCGGCTTTTCATCACTCTTCGTTAACTTTTACAAGCTTGTGCATTAGATTATATTTTTTCTAAAATCTTTAGCTTTCCAACGGTATTGTGTTACCAAACACGGGGACACACACAGACCTTTTTGCAGGGCTTGGTTATTTGGACTCAGATGACCCTAAAACGTATATTTCCGTTGAAAACTGAAATTCCAAAATTTTCACGATCGCAATATATATAGTAAGGGAAAGTAAAAATATATGAAAAATGAAGTTGGTATTACTTTATTAGTCTGAAAAGTGTTATACAATGAAAGTTAAATATTAGACGAAGTAAAAAGACACAAATATGTCAACAAAAAAAGAAGAAAAGAATAGAATCTATTCTTTATTAACTGGTATTCTTAAGCTTGGTGTTCCAGGATCTTAGAAAATAATCGTTATATATTTATCGGTTATCTGCTCCTTAATAGTTATATTTTAAAATTATTTTATACAGCTTAAAGCACCTTCTTTGTTCCACAATAAAACGCCCTCGAGTCATCGAGAGTGGTTGAGGATTTCGGGGAGATAATCTCTTTTGAAGAGGGCCATCGCCACATGAGTTGGATTGGGTTTAAGCCCTTAGAAGATGGAGGCAGGGTAAGATGCCTTAGCCCTAAATTGACTAGCGGGTCAAAAGCCACTTATTGGCCTTCTCTCGACACTCCCTGTTTCCCTTTGACGATTTAAACTTCCCCAAACTACGCTTTGTAAAACACCTTGCATTCTTTCTATATTTGTTGGAGGAAAAGCAGGAAGGTCAAACATTTTTTCCGATAAAAGATATAGTGAACTACCTTAAAAAAAAAAGGTTTTTAAGAAGGATCTAATTCTATGTTACTTTACCTCAACTTTTATTTCATTAATTCTTAACATTTTTTAAATTTATTTATATGTTGTAATTTACAACTGTATTATACAACAGAATGAGTAATTATGCAGAGTGAAAAAAAGTCTTTAGAAAGAACTACTGAGTGGTAGTACTTTTCTATTTTAAGGAAATTGGTCCTTCTTTTTAATCGCCTCGGATGGTTATCAGGAATATCTAAGGAAGATAGATTAAGGACAAGTGGATTTGTGTGGGAAGAGAGTTTATAATGAAAAGAGATGTTCCTATCACGGGCTATGTCTGCAACAAATGTGATGTATAGGTCATTATGAAGATGTTGATCTGTGACAAAATAAGGGGCAGTCAGGATTTTGGATTGTAAGGTTTGGATGCGAGAGGAATTAGATGGTTTCATAGAGCCACAAAGCTCAATTCCATATGTATAAATAGGACTGATAATAGTGATGTTAATGAGTCTTTTGTAATATACAGGAAGTTTGAACGTTTGTGTAGTAAGTGTTGTAGTAGTCGATATCTTCGAGCAGTTTCTTGTCGTTTCCGTATTTTGTAAGGATTTCTTAACATTTAATTTTCTTTTTGATTGCTGGTCTTGTGAATTTATATTTTACTATTATACCTCAATTACAAGACTCAGGCATCAATAGGGTTTTAAAATAAGTTTATAGGTTATTATTGATTATCGATGATAGAGAAAAATATGTTTCAAGATACGTATAACCCAAATAACGAAAACAAAAATTTGTTTTCTTCTAATTAATAAATAAATAACGCAATATTTCAATTGATCAGTGCTACTTCATAGATAATTAAATGTCTTAAAAACCGAAAAAGAATCATTTAAATTAGTTCAGAACTAGCAGAAATATAGCGTTTTGAAATTAGCAGTGGTGATATCCTATTTTCCTTTTAATAATTTATTGCTCTTCATTTTAGTTAATTGCCTATAAACAGTTATATAAACGATTATGCTTCATATTACTCTTACTTGCCTATATATGAAATATATAGTAAGGGAAAGTATTGCGATCGTGAAAATTATCGAATTCCAGTTTTTAACGGAAATACACGTTTTAGGGTCTCCTTGGTCCAAAGTCCCGAAAAAAGGGCTCTGTGTCCGTGTGTGTGTGTGGTAAATCTAGCGCAAAAACAAAAAATCTTACGGAACTGAAATTTTATATTTAAGACAACTATCCTAGTCCGAGATGTTATAGGAACTTTTTCATCAAAATTGGTAAACTAGAAAAGTCACATATACTATGCATTTTGCACCTTTCTTTGATTTTCTCAAAAACGGCTCTAACGATTTTGTTTAAACTCGCTAAATTAATGTAAAATTTGATGGGCTTTAATATCATGTAGGTTTTATTCTGATTGAAATAGTCTGACAGGTTTTAAATGCAGATATTTTAAATTTCTTCCACTAAAGTACATTTAATTTTGTAGTTTTTAAGAAATTTGCCATATTATCTGATTAGCATTGCTAAAAAACAATTAAATATATAAGTTGAACGAATTAGATACTCAACTAAAGAAGGAAACTGCAAACATATTTTTTTAATGCAATTTTTTGTTTTTGAACTTAAGAACAGTAATATACATGTGTAATATACCGTCGGAATGGTAAAGATTTTCGAAAAAAATATTATCTTATACATACTATTGTAAAATTTAACGGAGAGTGATGAAAAGCCGATAAAACAAACTTATTGTCGTAGATAATAATATAATAGATTATTTAATAAAACAAATGTTTCTATTAAAATCCAATGCAAATAATTCATTAGCAATTTATTTCGTTTCTAAATTTGTTTAAATATTCTTAAATTGATATAAATAACGGAGGTAAGGAAAAAAAGTGTGCTGCGCGCACTAGATTTTTTAATAACTTAATCTATAAAGTTACATAAGATTATTATCCATGAGATAGTAAGTGCCGAGTGACAAATAAAGCCCTAGAATGAAGGTCGAAAGGAGGTGTAGGGTAAGAGCAGCGGGTGGCTGAAGGGCTGCGTTTGTTACCGGGGGAAGGGAGCTGATTGTTATAGGGACATCTGTAAGGGTCTAATTAGGGCATCTACGAGGGTTTGTTAGGGCTGTCTTCAGTTATCTTCGAGGTTCCTCTGGTCTTCTTAGCATCCAGCATCTCATTCAGTAATCACTTCTCGCAGCTCTATATCCCATTCTTATTTCTATGGATAGGTACGAAAGGCTAGTTTTGTATTTCGGAATAAAATGATATTCTGACAGAATACTGTGATTTCCTCCATTACTTTTCTTTTACCGTTGTTGTTTTCACTATAAGGGCAACAAATCTTGTGCCGTTTTTTATCAATAGTAATAACATGATGTGTTAAATTTTTTGAATATATAAAATTAAAGGTACCTTAGAGGAAGAAAATTTAAAATTTTAGGATTTAAGACGTGTCTGACTTTTTCAATATGAATAAAACCTTTATTATGTTAATTCCCGCTAAATTTTACATCGATTTAGTGAGTTTAATCAAAATTATCAGAGCCGTTTTTAAAAATTTCGTAAAAAGGTACAAATTCCATGGTATAAAGTAGTTCTTCCAGTTTTTTTAAGAGGAAGGTGGGAGAGGAGTCCGTGGCTGAGTGGCTGGAGAGCTAGACTCTCACGCTAAAGGTTGTGAGTTCGAACCCTAATCTATTTAAGTTTTGTAGAAAGTCATTTGGAGTAATTGTTCTATTTTATGATGTTCATTGTGTGTAAAGAGAAATTGTTGTATTTCTTCCTACCGTTAAAGATCCTTATCCTAATTAAACTTAATTAGTAATTGACAAAATACAGAATTCTCGCATCGTACGATTAGTGATATATAACATAAAAGCACATAATATAATGCCATATAACAGCAGCACAAAGACATTCAATGAATGAACAAACAAGCTCAATAACAGTTTTTTTTTATTACACTTCTTTATTCCAGGACTTGTTACACTTTTTTGCGCTGAATATCATATTATTACCTAAATTTATTGATTATTAGACATCATTTATTTTATTTCACTAAATAAATACCATAGTTTTCCATTAAATTTCTCAGTTAATGTTAACCCTCTGTAAAAATAAAATAGTTCTGTAAATAACTGCTTCCACGTAGATACGTTTTGTTATAAGGAAACTTATGTTCCCCTGACTCAAAGACTCAGGATGAGTATCCAAGTTAACTTGAACAGATGTTTCTTTAGCCAATGTTCCATTTAATTGCTTTATTTACTGTATGTAATCAATCTTAACAAAATACACTAGTAAATCTATTTAAGTTTTCCTATACTGTCATTTGGAGTATTTGTATAGTATCTATTTTTATGATCTTCCCTGTGTGCATAGATTAGGTGAAGAAATACTTACATACCTAATTAAACGTTAGATTGGCAAAATACAGGATTTCCCTGCAGCATCATACTATAAGCCATAGCACCATAAAGTGAAGTCAATGAATAAACAAACAAGCTCAATCACAATTTTTTTATTAGACTTTTTATGCGCTGAATATCAAATTATTTCAAATAATTTCATTTATTTATCTTAATAATACGAATATTGTCCATTGGATTGCCCAGTTAATGTAATTCGTCGGTAAAATAGAATCGTTTTGAAAATAACTGTTTCTATTCAGAGATAAACCAAGTTACCAAATGAACCAGATGCTTGTTTAACCAATGCACCATTTAAGTGCTTTATTGACTGAATATCATTAAGAGAATTTGTAAGATTAGTCTTTTTTCTGATTTGATCATTTCGGAATCCCTTCGGTACGACGCCGATGCCGTTTTTACCGCAAGGAAATACATTTGTTTAACATATCTCTTTTCTTCAGTTTTACTCCGTTGGCAAAAGTTTTGTTCCAGTAGAACTTTTGCCGCGTTAAGGATTCGTAATACGGGCGGTGGATTTTATTTTTTCCGGCTACCTGCGTTTTTTTAGGAACTGCTCCGCCGAAAAAATCTTGTTTTCTTCTTTCCCAATCTAAGGACAGTGGATTTGGTCTCGTGGCTCTTTCCGTCGTAGTAGTCTTTCCGAACAAATAGTTACTCAGATCGTCGACATAATCTTTTATTACGGTTTCGATGCTGTTATGGCTTGGTCTCGTTTTCTTGATGTGTGATCTTCCCTTATGGTTCTTTCTTAATCGGTGAAAGAAACGAAATTTCGATGAGACTCTATGGAAATCCAATGTCAACATAGCGATGCCTAACACCATCAAATTCCTAAATAAAAAAAATATATGGTATTATATTGGAGAGTTCACTTTTTACTCAGAAAATTTTATTTTAATCATTTGAATGAAAAGCAAAAGAAAAGAAAGAAAAATTAATAGTAAAGAAGTCTATTATAAATGTTTTTGGCTTATTATTTTATTTAATGAACCTCTGTAATTGACTTTGTAAAAAAAAAAAAAAAAAAAATTTAAGATGGCCTGTATTTCAAGAACCCAAATAACGAATAAACATAAAAATAAGTGAATAGTGAATAAATAAGTGAATAGACATAAAAATAAGTGAAACCATTAAAGAAATTCTATAGAAAGATGTGTTTTATTAAAAAATCTATTATATTATTATGTAAAATAATCAAGTAGTTTTATCGGCTTTTCATCACTCTTTTACCAGCTTGTGTATGAGATAACATTTTTTCTAAAATCTTTGTACAATAATTATACATGTCAGGGTATATTGTATGTCATATGCTATACTATGGTCAAAAACAAGAAATTGCATTAAAAAAAAATATGTTTTCAGTTTTATACTTTAGTTGGATATCGAATTCGTTCAACTTATATTTTTACTTGTTTTTTATCAACGGTAACAAGATGATATGTTTATTTTTATAGAATCCACAAAATTAAAGGTACTTTAGTGGAAGAAAGTTTAAAATATCGCCATTTAAGTCCTGTTAAACCAATTTAATCAGAATGAAACCTACATGATATTAAAGCCCATTAAATTTTACATTGGTATAGAATTCCGTTGAAAACTGGAATTCGAAAATTTTCACGGTCGCAATACTTTCCCTTACTATATATTTCATATATAGGTAAGTGAAAGTAAAAAGAATTATTAAAATCGGTTTAGAAACAGCAGAGATATGGCTTTTGAAATTAGCAGACCATTTTTCTTTGAATTATTTATTGCTTCTCATATAAGATAAATTAATAAATAGCTTTATAAACAGATACCCTAATATACAGATATCTGACACATACAGTGGATTTGAAATACCTCAAAAGGTAGTTAGTGTAAGTTCTGAAAGGCCTGTACTGTTACATTATTTGTTTTTGCGATTGTCTTTATTTGTTACGTGATTGGTTTACAACTAAGGAGATAAGGACAAACAAAAAACAAAAAAATACATTAATATACGTATTTGGAAATAATAAACCTTTGATAATTTTCAGCGTTTTCCAATCCGAGTCTCACTAACAGAGCTTGAGCGTGTCAAAAACGTTATGTGTTAGAGTGTCAAGAAAGTTATATACTATAGGGTTTTTACATTTAAACCTAAATACCTCCTAAACATTGAAATAGTGTGACAGGGCCTAAATGCCGATATTTTAAATTTTTTTCCTCTGAAATACTATTGATTTTATAGATTTAACAAAAAAAGCAAAAAAAATAAACAAAAAAAAAACATCATGGTAGAATTGATAAAAACCGAGTAAATATATGTAGTTGAACGAATTCGATAATAAATTAAAAGAGAAATTAGCAAATATTTTTAGTCTGTAATTTTTTTTTTTGGAACATAAAAATACGTGTAGTAATATACAGCTAAACAATTTTAGAAAAAAAAAATGATCGTATACAGAAAGTTGTTAATGATAATGAAGTTCGGTAAAGAACGGAAAAAAAAACACTGATTGTTGTACATAATAATATAATAGATTATTTAACAAAATACATGTTTCTATCGAAACTTAAAGCAATTAAATCTTTTTCATTAATCATGTTTTATTTCCAATTGTATTTAAAAATTATTAAATTGATTTTAACAACCGATGTAAGTGGAAGTCGTGTGTTGTGCGCACTAGATTTTATTATTATAGAACGAGCAAAAAAGTACATTTTTTGATGGTGAAAACGTTACACAAAAAAACACTATCAATTCCAGATACTAGAAAAATTCATGTCAACTATATCAAATTATTACATTAGATAACTAACGGCAGATTTTATTATTATACAGCGAGCAAAAAAACGTTACATTTCTTTATGGTAAGAAAAGGGAAGCCCGTGGCTGAGTGGCTAGTGCGCTAGTCTCTCACGCTTAAGGTTGTGAGTTAGAATCCCAGTCCCGGCGGAGCATTTTCTAGCATATATTAAATGGAGATTCACTCACAGCCTCATCCCTTCCGGGTATGTAAGACCCGTCAGCCAAGTGGTAGCCACTCTCAAATATAGGCGTACGGAGTGATGACTCTACACGTGAGTGTATTCTTACAGCAGGTTACACCACGCGGCCAAAGACATACACGGCCTGTCGCTCTAGGAAAAAAAACAAATACAAAATCACACAAAAACACTATAAATTCCAGATACGACATATTTATGTCAAATACGTTCTATTTAGCTAAATTGGAATAGTTCAGTATGTAAAATATCTACTTCCTCCCCCCACTCCCCTAAATACCTTTGTATCTGTCCTTGTTGCTAGAAAACGTTGCTAATTAACATCTTAATCTAGAAACACAACTTGAAAGTGAAATTTCTGTAAAAAATTACTCTTCTTAGCTAATGTCAATATGCGACAATGGATTCCTATTTGCATCTAATCTGTCAAGGGCCTATCCTATACTATGCGCAATTTGCCCTTTGCCTCTTCAATTTGCGCCAAAATTTGAATATATCTGTGTGAACTGTTTAGTAACTGTCTGTTTTGTTCCTGGAGTTGCGCAGTTACTCTAGTGCTACTTGAAAAATAGTACGGGTCAATCCATTCGAAATCGCTCAGACCTTGCCGCTCGACATTTTTGATTATCGTGATTTTTTGACCGAGGACCTAGGGAACCTAGCTGGGAATAGAGAGTATTGGAGCCGGTGGCTGAACGCCCCCCTACGCTGATACGGTGCTGCAGGGAGAAGCAAAAGAAGAAAAAGTGATTTTTTGACCAGTTATTTCCTATACTTTCGTGAATATAAAATTATAAATACAATTTTCTAGCCAACACTTTTAGTGTTGCAGCGTTTTAAGTCAGCTTCACGGGCAAAAACATGTGATGGAAAATAAATGAATTTATACAAAAAAAAGAATATACAACAGCAAGTAGGACTATGAATAAGCTATAAAGGAAAAAATAATCAAAGGTGAGTCTCTTTTTATTAATATACTTTTATCTCGCTAAAAGTCTCGTTTTTTAGTCATTTTCGTTTTAACAACTTTCTTCACTGGGATCACTTGAAGCTCGGTGGCTAGCGTAACAGCCTCCCATACTAAAGGTCACGGGTTCAAACCCGCAGGTGGTCCTAGGATTTTTTAATGGGAGTAAAAAATCCTTAGTTACGCCGTCCTTCAGATGGGACGTTAAAAGGTGGTCCCGAGCCTGTGCGATGTCAGGTACTCGTTAAAGATCCCTATCCTAATAAAACCTGGATAGGCAAAATTCAGGACTTCCACTGTAGCATCGTCCGATTAGCCATAGTAGCATAAAGTGACGTCAAATAAATAAACAACAACAACATTCTTCACTATTTAGGAAATGAGTCATAAGGACAAAAAATACAAAGCATATCATTATCTTGTTAATTTTTGTTCTGATATGATATCTGAAAAATTACAAGAATTTGAAAGATTTTACCATCTTATGTTTTCGCCCGTGAAGCTGACTTAAAACGTCTGCAACATTAAAAGTATTGGCTGGAAAAAATGTTTATTTATGGTTTTATATTCACAAATGAATAGAGAATATCTGCTCAAAAAATCACGAAAATCAAAAATGTCGAGCAGCAAAATTAATGAAAATTGGACGATTTCAAATGGATTGACCCGTAATCATTTTCTGCTAAAATAATGCTTTGTATTTCAGAAATTATCGAGGAGTAGCTTAGAATTTTAAGTATGATTTTATGTATATTAAAACTTTATTAAACAATTAAAATCGAAAATCCTAAAAACAAATTTGTATTTAAATGTAGCAGTAATTGAGTATGACATGATGAGCTCATATACATTATCTAATTAATAAAAAATGTAATTTTCTCAATTTAATCTACTGCGCTTTCGTCTCTACAATTTTGGTGTAAAAATCGTTAAGCCTGCTTGAAAGATCTTTGTAATAAGCTTCTGACTTCATATAAAGCTTCAGGACTTCACTTACTGCTGCTGAAACGTTAGGCGCATTAAGACTTTCGACCGGTTGTTGACTTGGATCATTTTTGAGAGCCTGATTTGCCCCATATTCTTCGCTTTCCTTCTTAATACCTAATGAACTGATCTCTTCTAGGAGATGGTTGACATCTTTATGATTTTTTGGTTGTTGAATCAGAACGAGAAGTTCTCCATTGCCCATCTTAGCCTTCAACAAAGAGTTTGTATCTATTCCTTGTGTTGTATACTTTTTAGCAGTTTTCAAGGGATGTTCAGCTTTCGGCATCAGGTCGATAGTGAGAACTTTAATGTTCGGCGATCTTTTGTTCGGCCAAGAAGAGAAATTAGATGTTTTCTGCTCTTTCATAGCTTTGGTATTCCTATAAATTTCTGGAAAAGCGTTTAGGATGTTTTGGCCGTCTTTGGAATCCATATTAATGTAATATATTGATTTTCGTCGAGTTTTCTTTTTAGGAACATCGTTGGTGAAGTACCTCTTGCATATCTTTTTCTCATCCATTGAGTTATTGCTGATGCTATCATACGACGAGAAATCTTCGTAAAGGTCCCTTTCGTTTGTATATGAAATCTTTTTAACGCTGTCAGAATCATCTAAACGTGTTTCATTAGGGTTTCTAGTAGCACGTGGGTGTCGGTTTGAAGGCTGCTTTAGGGTCTGCCATCGTTCGAATGAATCTTTTAATATTTGGATAACAGGATGTTCAGTTGTATAGGATCCTTCATTAGCCACTGTACTTTCAGGGAAAGTAGATAAAATGAAGGCCAAATGATATATGAACAGCTTTGACAAACCATTGCAAATCCTAAAAAAAAGAATGAATGATAAAGTGCATTTAACATAAATAAAAATCTGTAAATTTCGTTTTCACTGGGAAAAACAATAGATCATGGACTTATCTACCCATAATCTAATGATTTTTCAGTTAGAAAGAAATTGGGTTTACGGAAGGACGGAAGGGTTGATAAAGTATAGAAGGTTAAGACACAAAGAAATAATCTACTTAAGAATTTATTACTTTCACTTAGCTGTGTATGAAATATTAGGAAAGTATTGCGATCATGAAAATTTTCAAATTTAAGTTTTCGACGGAAATACACGTTTTAGGGTCCCCTGGGTCCAAATAACCAAGTCCCGAAAAAAGTTCTGTAACTGTGTGTGTGTGTGTGTGGTAAGTCTAGCGCAAAAACGAATAGTCGCACCTTTTTACGGCTCTAACTGCCTATATTGATGTAAAATTTAATGAGCTTTAATATCATGTAGGTTTTATTCTGATTGAAACAGTCTGACAGAACTTAAATCCGATATTTTAAGTCTTCTTCCTCTAAACTATCTCCAATTTTGTACATTCCAAAAGATTAACCATATCCTTTTAACGACTTTGATAAAGGACGACTAAATACACAAGTTGGACCAACCAAAGGATAAAAGAGCACAACTATTTTTTAATGTAACTTTTGTTCTTTTAATATTAGAAACAGTAATATAGACGTATAATATACCATTGGAAAGATAAAGATTTAAGAAAAAATATTATCTGATACACAAATTTGTAAAAGACAATATAAAGTGACGAATAGGCAATAAACATATAACTGATTAACAATTTAATGTAGTTTTATTATTTAATCTAAATCATATGTTTTCAACGAAAATGAATACACGTTTTATTAAAATCAATTTAAAATATTTTTTAAAGTGAAGTAAATTTAATAGTTTTTAAATTGATATTAACAGTCGAGGTATGTGAAAGCCGTGTGTTTCCCGCACCAGATTTTTTTTTACATCGAACATAAGTACATGAGAAAGTTTTTTATTCAGACCAACATTGCTCCTACACGGTAGGTCCTATTGGAAAATATTATAAAACAAAAAATCTTCCCCATTAAATTTATGTTAGTGGAACTACCGGTAAATTTCTGACTCGAGCACACTAACATTACTAGAGCGTGAAAAAACAAACAAAAAAAAAACGATAAAACCCAACACTTAGAAATGTAGGCAAAACGTGAGTTGTTTTGCACAAATCAACATAGCTCCTGAAAGGTTGATCTTGTCGACATATGTTACATATTAAAATTATTGTTTATTAAATTCAACATCCGTAGACCGTCAGAAGCTACATAACATCATGATTGAACAGTTAATACCTAGAAAGTTAGTAAACCTAGTACAGATATGTTTGTCGGAAACATACTATAAAGTTAGAATCGGTCATAATTACTCCGAGAAATTTGAGATGCGATTGGCTTTGAAACAGGGTGAGTCCCGTTCACCTGTTTTGTTTAATAAAGCTTTAGACTATGTCATAAAAAAGTGACGTGTACCAAGAAAGGTTTAAATATGGGTGATAAGATTCCGGTTTTGGGGTATGCCGATGATTTGGTACTGCTAGGTGAAGACACGGAAACTATACAACTAAATAAAAGTGTGTTAATAAAAACCGGTAAACAAATAGGTCTCGAATTAAATGCCGATAAGACGAAATATATGATTAGTAGCGGGAACGGTTGCGATCTTGGTGATATTGATATATTAGGGCATACTTTTGAACAAGTAGAGAAATTTAAGTACTTAGGTTCAATGATAACAAGAAAAAATGAAATCCAGGAAGAAATAAAGTCACGGTTAAAGGCGGGAAATGCGTGTTATTATTCAGTTGCTAAATTACTTAGCTCGCGGCTTCTGTCTAAAAAACTTAAAGGTTAGAATTTATAAAACTATTATTCTTCCGACAGTTCTTTACGGATGTGAAACGTGGCCGCTTACTTTGAAGGATGAACAACGGCTTAAGGTTTTCGAAAATAAGGAGCTGCGTAAAATATTTGGTCCGAAGAGAGATGAGGCACTGGGGGACGTTAGAAGGTTGCACAACGTGGAATTGAGTTGATAGCATCGCGGAGACTCAAATAGGTGAGTAAAGTTTTTGGGCTCGATGAGGATCGGATTCCGAGAAAGTTGGTATTTGCTGATCCGAATGGTTGGCGTCCGAAAGGTAGGCCGAAACGGCGATGGGAGGATTGCGTTAAGGCTGATCTCGGGGGCTTGGGCTTGAACGGTGAACATTGGACGAGCCTATGCAGGCGGGGTTTGGTGGTATCGGCATCGAATCTTCGGGTTCGGTAAGACTATTATGATTATTATTATTATTATTATTATTATTATTAAATTTAACATACAAAAATCTCTTCATATTTCCAATAAAGCAACGCCAACAGGGCTTGAATATTGCCATGTTTTTGCCTAGCTGCTTTTCTAAGCCAGAGGCACCTTCAAAATAGAATTAATTAATTAATATATTTAAGGTATTTTTATACTATACTTTTTGGAACCATTGGAGTTCTATTGCAAAGGTATCGTGTTACCGATCCCGGTTGTTGGCATGCAGGGGAATATTAAATTAACCAGGTTTCAATAAATGACATTATTATTTAAACTAACGTAAACATATATGGTACAATCTATTTATACAATGCCTGAGAATACTGAAGGATATTACAGTTAACCTTGCCAAATAATATTACAATAAGGAATTACGTTAATAATACATAGCTGGCTGTCAAAGATGGAATCAGTCTTAGGCGCCCCTTCTAGGCTTCGTTCTCCATTTGCTCTCTGACTCCCGACGGACCTCTCTTCTTTTCTCGCTGGACTTCAACTGATTTCTTCTTGAGGATAGAACACCCTTGTCACTTCTCCATCATCTTCTTTTAAAAAGTGCCATATTTTGGAAATTTTCAAGTCCAGCTTAGTAGTTGGGGTCTAGGAAGTTCCTGGGGTATCGCGGGCAAAGGCTTATCAACATTTACTTATATCAAATATCAGAATTATTTAATAATGAACTTACGCGCCTCAGTATCCTCAAAACATAACAGTATCAATGTCAAAATATATCTTTTTTTTTTAATTTGCCGAAATTTGTAAATTGTTCAAGATCTTAATTATCCTATCTAACGTCTTGATCACACTATTAACGCACAATTAATATAATCAACTCCCATAAATCATAAAATCGGCAGGAATGTAGAGTAATTCGATTATTTCCTGTCACAAATTCCGAATCTAGCTCATTGGTGACTTTCTCTGGAATGTTGATATTTCAACGTCGCCATTTTGATTCTGATTGAAACGATATCCATTCCGTAAAAATCAAACAAGCGTTATTCTAAAGAAACTTTATACCAGTAGCAGTAAATAATAATTATTAAATCATATGGTAGTAGTATTGTGTGGTATACCATAAAGTTTATAGGTTAATTTGTAATGGTAACTTCCAAATAGTTGTTTAAAAGATCTCTATCATGGCATTACTTTGTTTATAACGGCAAAAAGCGTTTTGTATTTGTGTTATTAGTGTTACATTAGAACATATATGTAATTTAATGAAGTATGTAATCTCTAAAAGCTCTTATAATCTTAGAAGTTAGCAAAATTGATTGATAGAAAGGTACTTACATTTGTTTTTATTTTATAATAACTACTTTGAGGTTGTTCATTGAATCTGTACGCACCAACGAAAACAAAACATATGTAGGCTTATTAACTCGGAACAATTTATTGAGGAATCGCCTTGAAAATGTGTTATTAAATATTAAATTATTGACAATTTTATCTTAATTATGTTTGTTTATTCATTTAACGTCACTTGACGCTGATGTGGCTAATCGGACGGATACTGCAGTAGGAGTCCTAGATTTTGCCTTTCCAGGTTTCAAGTTTATCTTAATTATTAGTGGGATTTATCATTTCGTATTTTATTCTTGTTACGTATATGATATATTTAGCATAAATATACATTTATAAGCTTAGATATATTAATATCAATCTACTTTAATATTTGAAATTATAAACAAAAGTAGTTACGTTAGGCCAAACTCGTCTTTATGAGGTTATAAACAATTAAAATGAACATTTTAGTTTACTTGCTGATCATACTTGTTATGTTTAATAGCAATTATGAAATAAACATCTGTTGATTTTTAAAAAATTATGTTTGTTCCAACATTTATCTTAAGTCAGACACAAACTAATCCGAGCTCGACAGTTTACAGTAAGTCCACAATAATTATGTCAAGCTTGAAAACGGAATTATAGTTGTAGAAGCACATGTTTGACTATGAAAACAAAATTGAAGTAAAACTATAATATTATTTTTATTTATTTGTTTTTGTTATTAAACGTATTTAAAATAATACCAAATATGTGCTCATTTTTACTTTAACTTACTATAGAGAAAGAAAATAAGCTTTATTTACATTTTTACATATTGACAAAAAATTTATAAATGATTTCGGATGAGACATCCTTACAATCATCAAATGTTTGGTTCATTTGGTAGTTATAATCTAATTATCTAATCTATAATTAGTGGTAAAATTAAATTGATATTAACTATGGTAGTAGGAAAAACTAAATAAAAAACCTACATATAAAAAAAAAACAAAAAAAATTTTTTTTTATTTAACTTACTATATATAGTAAGGGGAAGTATTGCGATCGTGAAAATTTTCGAATTCCAATTTTCAACGGAAATACACGTTTTAGGGTCCCCACAGTCCAAATAACCAAGTCCCGAAAAAAGGTGTGTGTGTGTGTGTGTGGTGTGTGTGTACGAGTATGTGTGTGTGTGTGTGGTAACTCCCGGGCGGAAACGAAAAGTCCTATGAAGCTGAAATTTTATATTTTAGACAACTATACGCCTGAGACGTTACAAAACTTTTTCATCAAAATCGGCTAACCAGGAGAGCCACTTTATACTATGCATACTGTACCTTTTTATGATTTTTTCAAAAACGGTTCCGACGATAGCAATACTGTTGGTGTTGCTCGCATCGAAAATTTGAGTACAGTTTAAGTCAGAAATTTCAGTTGAGGAAGTAAATTGTATTAAATGGAAAAGTCCCGTTTTGCCTAAATTGTTTTAGTGTTGGCTCTATTTTGACATTCTATACTCTCACTATATTCTCTCACCCTCTATATTCTCTGCTGGTGTTGGTTAAATACAAATGTTTAAAACAGTTTTCCCGTCAGAAATTAAATGAACAATTTTGTGGTCATATTTTTCTTGCTAGGACATTTATTTCAGAGGAAAATATCACGTTTTTTTCCATCTCTTAAAATGAAAAACCTCTAACTACGTTAGTGTTGCTAGTATCGAAACATTCGACGATAGTTTCCCTATCAAAAATTAAATAAAAATATTTTTAATATTAACTAACTAGAACCTACCGTTTAGGAGTTATAATAGTTCAAATGAAAAAAAAAATCACGTTTTTCAAAACTTTATAATTAAGTGTCTCTGTGTCTCAAAACTGTTTTTGGTGTGGCTAGTATTAAAAATTTCGTTTTAAATGAGTCAGGTTTTGCATAATTTATTAGTATTATCGCTTTTTTTACACAATTTATATCTGTTAGTGTTGTCCGGTTGAAAATTTGACTGCATACTCTTAGTGTGAAATTCAAGGGAATATATTTTTTTTCATATAACTTTTGTTTCATATATTATATATAACTACCATTTAGGAGGTATATTGCTTTCTCGTCAGGAATATTCTGACCATATTCCTATAAAAACTTACCTTTGCTTTTTGACCACGAAATAGTATTTATTTATTTATAAACAAAATTTAATCTTGATTCTGCGTTGCAAAATCCAGTCGATTCCAGTAGGCCTCTCCTGGAGTCCAGAGACCTCTGTTACTAGCCGGAGTTGAGGCTACCTAATCTAAATAGGAATTAAAACGGAAAACCCCAATTAGAGCTGAAATGAGGTTACGTGCTCCGGCTCAGCCTTAAATATCCAATAAGTAATTCTTGGCAGGTCTGTTACGTGCTCCAAAGCTCTTATGTTTATATAAAATAACGATGAAAAAGTTTTTGTTTATAAATAATTTTATATCCTATGGATAATTGATTCTATACTAATGGGAAGTGTTGCGATCTAGAAACTTCTTGAGTACGACTTTTCAATGGCAAGACATGTTTTATATATATATATATATATTAGGTATGAGAGTATATTTATATTTAGTATAGTATATTTAAAGTAAAGCAATTTATATTTTATTCCGCTAGATGATTCGGGTGTCCCTATACAGTGTTTTTTTTTTTACACGAAATACCAATAATCCTAAATTCCACTCTCTTTCCCCCACTCTCACATTGTTTCAAAAGCGATTTTAGTATTTTTGTATGAAAAATATCTAAGTAACTTAAATGCGTTCATATTACAAAAATCTGGTGAGGGCAACACAAGAATTTCAGTTACCTGGGCAATTAAATCAATTTAAGAGCTATTAAAAAAAGTTTAGTTTAAAAAATCTTTAAGTTAATTTAAATAAAAAGTTAAAAGTTTCGTTTAAAACACATGATTTGAAAAAAATACCTTATATACCGACATAAAAACCTCAAATAAACCGATGGAAAACCTCAAATCGCATCAACCGCGGAGAGGAGGTGGTACTGGCCCGCATGAGAATCGGACATACAAGGTTAGCCCATGGGCACTTTATATTGCTACGGTCAAGACAATGACGGGGGGACCACGCCTGGAGGGGCCTAGATGAGGCTAGAGACTTCTGGACCTGGACAGTCCTCGAAGTGCCTGGAAAGGCCCACCGCCTTACCTGCGCCCGGGTCTAGAAGATTCGGCGGTGGTTCAAATAGCGGTTCCCTGAGCCTGGGGGAGTCAGTCCTAATCCGGCTCAACAAGCATCTGTGATGTATCAGTGACCAGTGACAGTGAACCGTTCGTGACAGTGTGACAGTGTAGTGAAACTGTGTGTCAGTATTGTGATAACCGGTCGGTGGGAAATTAGAAGACTGTAGTTTATATATAACTTATAGTTGTAAGTTTTAGAATAAATCTAGCATATTGTATAAATTTACGTAAGTAGTTTAATTGTTAGGAATACCTGATTTTATATGTATACTGTTTAGTAGTAAGCTGGTAATTCCATTATTATTGTTAATATAGTGGTTAGTAATCCCTTTGTATTTGTGTTTTCTGTATTTAATAAACATTTGTAATTTGTAAACTGGAGTAGTTCATTTCTCACACCCCGTAGCCCGTAACAATTTGGTGTCAGAAGTGGGATCATTGTAAATGGTTATAATTTTGGTTTTCTTGTTTTTGTAATTATTGGGCTACTGTGTGGAAAATGACTTCTCAGAGTGTTAGACTGAATGATTTAAAAGTTGCAGACTTAAGACGGGAGATAGAAGAACGAGATCTGGATACTTTCGGAACGAAATCAGTACTGCAACAACGCTTGCGCCAATTTTTTGTTGATTCAGGGGAAAATCCAGACGAGATTACGTTTGAAAATGATTTCAGTAAGTTGTCTGCAACTTTTAAAACTGAATTAGGCACTGTTAAAAATGAGTTAGGTAATGAGTTAAGTACTGTTAAAAATGAGTTAGGTAATGAGTTAAGTACTGTTAAAAATGAGTTAGGTAATGAATTAAGTACTGTTAAAAATACATTGGAGGCTAAGTTAGGCAATTTAGAAACTAAGTTAATGGAAAGTGTAGATAATAAGTTAGCTGATGTAGAATCTAGATTAGGAGAAAAAGTCGATTCAGTAGAAAATGAACTTAGGGTAAGAATAGAAGCTCTAGAAGAACGTATGAGCAACCCACCGACAATCGACACCGACCAACCCTCTGAGAGAAGCCCTCACAACACCATCCCCTCCGCCAATGCTGGGATGCCACCAACGCACAACACCATTCCATTGTTCGTCGGGAAGACGCCGTGGGAGGACTACATGACTCTCTTCGAGACAGCGGCTTCGATCCACGGGTGGTCAAAGGAGACGCAAGCATCAGCGTTGTGCCTAGCCTTGCGTGGAGACGCCTTAGGAGTACTACAGGGAATGCCCATGTCGGAGCGGTGCAACTACGGTGAGCTGATGAGAAGACTGGAGATGCGTTTCGGCCATCGCCACATGGACCAACTATACCGTTCCCAGTTAAAGAACAGGGTCCAGAAGACCAACGAGACGCTGCAGGAATTTGAAGCAGATATCGCCCGGCTAGTGAGGAATGCCTACCCAACAGTCACCGACGACGTCTACGAGAGCTTGGCTATCGACAAATTCCTGGATGGACTTCGAGACCCGGAAACCCAACAGGCAGTGAAACTCGCACGCCCTAAGACTTTGGGCGATGCATTGTCGCAGGCCATGGAATTCGAGGCTGTCAGGCAGTCAGTCCGTGGACATGCACGAGTTCGAGCGGCAGAAGCGGAGCATAACGCGGACTCCACCATCGAGGGCATAGTAACAAAGGTTTTGGAAGCCCTCAGGACACGCAAAAATGAGATACGCTGTTGGAGCTGCGGTCAACTTGGACACCCCAGAAGCAAGTGTCCTACCAGGAAGCCGGAAAAAGCCACAGGAAAACTAAGGAGGGTTGATGGGAAGGGGCAACTGTCAACCCGTAGCATCGAAGGCCCCAGGGTCGCCGTGAGAATCGCGACAATAGGGAGCAAGACAAATAGTTTTTATGTGGATGGAATGGTGAACGGGCAGCTGCGGAGTTTT
The DNA here is from genome assembly GCA_023052935.1 of Piezodorus guildinii. NCBI lineage: Eukaryota > Metazoa > Arthropoda > Insecta > Hemiptera > Pentatomidae > Piezodorus > Piezodorus guildinii. The sequence goes on along the minus strand of CM041296.1, from coordinate 26,490,602 downwards.
CTGCTGGATACCGGCGCGACCATGACAATACTGAACCCGAAGGCAGTTAACGCTGAGAAGATATCACCTACCACTTGGGCGTTACGGACAGCTACAGGACAGCCAGCCGAGGTCTACGGGGAGACAGTTGCCACTTTCTTCATCGGGGGCCAACGTCTAGAGCACCGCGTTCTCGTGGCGAAAATAGACGAGGAAGTCATCTTCGGCATGGACTTGATGATCAAATACGGGATCAAGCTGGACATGTCGAGAGGTGTGATGACGCTGGGAGACGAAGAGGTCATCCTTCGGCAGGGAAAAGACCTCTATGCACGAGTACTCCTACTAGAAGACACCACTTTACCTGCACGGAGTCAAATTCTGACGCATGGGACGATCAATGGACGACTACCGGAGGGTCAATGTCTTCTACTTGAACCTGGGAAGCACGAGGAGCAGGAAGTCGGACGCGGTGTTCTGGTTGCAAGGTCTCTCATCAAGGTCGGACATACCACCCCAATCCGACTGATGAATCTGAACAGCTTCCCGGTGACACTAAAGAGAGGAACACCAGTTGGAGAATGTACGGCCGCTACCTCAGTAGTCCGACAGCTACAACGCAACCCCACCGAGCAACGAGGACTACCCGAAGAATTAAAAGGATTCGTGGAGGAATCATGCAGAGAACTTTCGCCTGAACAGAGCGAACTCGTGAAGAGATTGATTACCCGATGGCAGGACATTTTCGAGATCAGCTCAGGACCACGGGGTAGAACGAACATCGTCCAGCACAAAATTGACACCGGGGATACAAAGCCCATCCGACAGATCCCGAGGAGGCTGCCGCTAGCTAAACGAAAGGATGCCGAGGAGATTATTAAGGATATGGCGAATGATGGTGTCATCGAGCCCTCGAGTAGCCCATGGATGTCTCCTGTCGTACTGGTGAAAAAGAAGGATGGGACGACAAGATTCTGCGTAGATTACCGTCTTTTGAACAACGCCACGAAGAAGGACAGCTACCCACTCCCAAGGATTGACGACACGCTGGACACACTAGAGGGTTGCAAACTATTTTCTACCTTGGATCTCCGCAGTGGATATTGGCAGGTTGGATTGGCACCGGAAGATAAGGAGAAGACGGCATTTTCAATCGGCACTGGCCTCTGGCAATTTACGGTAATGCCATTCGGGCTTTGCAATGCTCCTGCAACGTTCGAGAGGCTGATGGAAAGCGTCTTAAGAGGCCTTTCTTGGGAGATATGCCTGGTTTACTTGGACGACATCATTGTACTGGGAAAATCCTTTACTCACCATCTGGAGAATCTGGAGCGGGTCTTCGAACGGCTGCGTGCAGCCAATCTAAAACTGAACCCGAAGAAGTGCAATCTCTTCCGAAGGCAAGTCAACTACCTGGGGCATGTTGTATCAGACAACGGAGTTGCTGTTGACCCAGAGAAGATTACAGCGATCACCAATTGGCCAGCACCTCGAGATAAGCACCAAGTGAGAAGTTTCCTCGGACTCTGCACCTACTACAGGAGGTACGTGAAAGGATTCGCCAACATCGCAAAACCTCTTACCAGGCTCACTGAGGAAAAACAGACTTTCCTTTGGGATCGCGAGTGTCAGGCTTCATTTGAGGAGTTAAAGAAGAAATTGAGTAGTGCGCCTATTCTAAGCTATCCACGTCCCGAGGGCAAGTTCATTCTTGACACAGATGCCAGCAACACTGCTATTGGAAGCGTCCTTTCCCAACTCCAAGACGGGGAAGAAAAGGTTATTGGGTACTTCAGCAAAGCACTTTCACGTCAGCTCCAGAACGCAACTACTGTGTCACAAGGAAAGAGCTTCTGGCAGTGGTTAAGTCCATAGAGCACTTTCATAAATACCTGTATGGAAGAAGATTTCTACTGAGAACGGACCACGCAGCTCTAATGTGGCTGCTGCGATTCAAGTCACCGGAGGGACAAGTTGCACGGTGGATCGAGCGCCTTCAGGAATATGACTTCGAATCTGCTCATCGTTCTGGGACGAGTCACCGGAATGCGGATGCGCTCTCAAGGAGACCCTGTGATGGAGAATGCAAGCATTGTTCTCGACAAGAAGAAAAGCAAGCAACAGTGTTGCGGACTACGGTCGTTACCGACGGTTGGCAGGACACACAACTGGCAAAGGAACAGGACGAGGACCCGGACTTGAAACAAATAAGGGAATGGAAGCTATCAGGCCAAAGGAGACCAAGCTGGCAGGATGTTGCTCCAATGTCGAAAAATATTAAAACCTATTGGGCTCAATGGGACTCCATTCTACTGGACAAAGGTCTGCTGAAACGAGCATTGGAGAACACGGAGGGAGATCAGCGGAGACTACAGCTCATCGTACCAAAGATTAAAGTGCCCGAAGTACTGAGGGAACTACATGATGGAGCATCTGGCGGCCACCTTGGAGTTCACCGGACATTAGAAAAGGTTCGTGAACGCTTTTACTGGGCAAACCTCAAGGACGATGTGTTAGATTGGTGCCGGCGGTGTGCAACTTGTGTCGCCTCTAATGGACCGATAAGGAAAAAGAAGGCACCTATGAAGAAATACAACGTAGGAGCACCATTCGAGAGAATAGCGGTAGACATCGCTGGCCCTTTTCCTGTGACAGATAATGGCAACCGATATATTCTCGTGGCCATGGATTATTTCTCAAAGTGGGTGGAAGCTTACGCCCTTCCGAATCAGGAGGCCGCCACGGTTGCCGATGTTCTCGTGAAGCAGCTCGTCAGTCGGTTTGGGGTGCCCATGGAACTTCATGCTGACCAAGGAAGAAACTTTGAGTCGGCAGTCTTCACCAGGATGTGCGAGGCTCTAGGAATACGGAAGACCAGAACGACGCCTCTTCACCCTCAGTCCGATGGCATGGTAGAGCGCATGAACAGGACGATGGGTCGATATTTGGCCAAGGTAGTTTCTGACCATCAGCGAGACTGGGACCAATATCTTCATCTGTTCCTGCTAGCCTATCGTAGTTCAGTTAATGAAACGACAGGGCAGACCCCCGCCAATGTCGTGTTCGGCAGAGAACTACGCTTGCCTTGCGATCTGAAATTCGGTTTCAAGCCTGATGAGGAGGTCGCCGGAGAAGACTACGTCACGAACCTACGGAAGCGAATGAACACTATTCACGAGAAGGTTCGCACAAACATCCAGGGAGCAAGTGACAGAATGAAGGAGCGTTACGACATCAAGGCAGAGAAAGGTGGCTTCCAACCTGGGGACTTGGTCTGGCTACACGATCCTCGAAGAAGGCAAGGCTACTCACCGAAACTTCAAAACTCCTGGGACGGACCGTATGAGGTCATCAAGAGGATCAATGATGTCATCTATAGGATCAGGAAGCAGCCCAAAGGAAAACCCAAGGTAGTCCATTTCAACCGATTGGCTCCATACAAGGGAAACCATGGCCCTACAGAGGAACAGCAAGTGAGGAACCTCACCGACAAGGACCTAACTCCCCATCCTAAGGCGCCAGACTCCCGTAGGGTAACGCAGACAGTTTACAGAGACATATTCTCGTTACCGGTAGACTATGCTCTAGCACATTGTGTCGCCGAACATCTGAGGGATTCCCGGGGGATTGCGACGGTCTTCAGGAAGAAGTTCGCTGGAATTGAAGAGCTGGAACGCCAGGGACCAAGAGTTGGGAAGACTCTCCATCAAGAGCATGAAGGCCGGCACCTGTTTTACTTGGTTACCAAGAGTTCATCAGAGCAGAAGCCGACATACGACACACTGCGCCGGAGTCTTGGCGACCTGCGGAGAAAGCTTCTGGAACTGCGTGTCACCAAGCTCGCCATCCCGAAGTTGGGTTGTGGATACGATGGCCTGGAGTGGAGGATTGTCAGGAACATTGTAGAAGAGACGTTCGCCAACTCTGGAGTCATCATAATGGTATGCACGTTCAACCCCTGGAAAGACAAAACACCTACATCGGAGGAAGATCAGCATCGCTCAGCTTCTGCAATCTGTGCTCTGGGGCAGAGCACGTCTAAGGAGGAGGTAGTGCTACGGTCAAGACAATGACGGGGGGACCACGCCTGGAGGGGCCTAGATGAGGCTAGAGACTTCTGGACCTGGACAGTCCTCGAAGTGCCTGGAAAGGCCCACCGCCTTACCTGCGCCCGGGTCTAGAAGATTCGGCGGTGGTTCAAATAGCGGTTCCCTGAGCCTGGGGGAGTCAGTCCTAATCCGGCTCAACAAGCATCTGTGATGTATCAGTGACCAGTGACAGTGAACCGTTCGTGACAGTGTGACAGTGTAGTGAAACTGTGTGTCAGTATTGTGATAACCGGTCGGTGGGAAATTAGAAGACTGTAGTTTATATATAACTTATAGTTGTAAGTTTTAGAATAAATCTAGCATATTGTATAAATTTACGTAAGTAGTTTAATTGTTAGGAATACCTGATTTTATATGTATACTGTTTAGTAGTAAGCTGGTAATTCCATTATTATTGTTGATATAGTGGTTAGTAATCCCTTTGTATTTGTGTTTTCTGTATTTAATAAACATTTGTAATTTGTAAACTGGAGTAGTTCATTTCTCACACCCCGTAGCCAATATCAAGGAGTTGCCCCCGAGATGTCAGCATTGCAGGAGAACCCTGACAATTACTCACATTTTCGAAGAATTTCCTTTCGACACAAGAAAGTTGAACCAAAGGGGAACACCACTCAATGTCGAGGTTGCTGTGGGAAACAATATTAATAGAATTGACGAATTGATGTGCTTTCTTACTGAAATGGACTTTTACAAGCAGATTTGACAATTTTATTTTAATATTATTATTGTATTATTCTTAAAATTATTATTTATTTTATTTTTAATTAATTTATTTAATTTAGAGTGCTGCCAATGGGCCGTTTCTCCTCCCTTTTTTCATGTACACTATATTTTATTATTTTATTCCGATACAGTTGTAAATTTCAAATAAAAATAAAAAAAATATTTAATTTATTTTATTTGTATTTATTTATTTTTATTTAGTTTATATATATATATATATATATATATATATATATATATATATATATATATATATATATATATATATATATATATATATAATTTGCTTCTAAAAATGTTACGTTTTGAGGTACTTTCTATCAGATCATTTAAAATCATATATATTTCCATATTATGTCATAATATAGGTCACATAAAAATGTACTATTATTCATACATAGTCCCTATGTATGAATAATTTTGTCAATTTGTTAAAATAATCTCAACTTCACAATCACATAATAATTCTTTTAACATTTTACTGCTAAACAATTGCAACTATGAAGCAGACTCTATATCTACAGAAGCAAATTTTATATATGTTATAATAAATAAATATATAAATAAAAAGAAGAGATTGTTCTAAATAATACATTCAGAATCAATATTTTTATTTTCGCTAAAAATTACATATACTTGATATATTTATCTTAATACAGTAAATATATTTTTAAAAAAGATTGATGATCGTAGAGTTTTACGCCTTTAAAAACAAACAAAATCAGGATGTTTCAGTAACTTTTTTTTACATACACCGATTTATAGAAATATTTCCTTTATGTAATCAAAGTTCCACAGTTATAATTTCCTTTATAAAGCTCATAGATATTGTGATTGCCGAGTGAGTTGAGACATAGTTATGAGTTATCACTCGAAACCAGTTAAAAAACAAAACAAAGAAAAAAATCTGGTGCGGGCAACACACGACTTTCACTTACCTCCATTTTTAAAATCAATGAAAGAATTTTCAAATACAGTTAGAGATAAAAATACGTGAAATTATTAAGGAATTAATCAAATTTAATTTATGTAGAAACATGTGTTTTATTAAAAAATCTATTATATTATTATCTTAAATAATCAGTTAGTTTTATCTTCTTTTCATCACTCTCCATTAAATTCTAAAAGCTTGTGTATGAGATGATATTTTTTCTAAAATCTTTAGCTTTCCAACGGTATATCATACATGTATATTACTGCTCTTATGTTCAAAAACGAAAAATTGCATTAAAAAAATATTTTTTCTGTTTTCTCCTTTAGTTGGGTATCGAATTTATTCAATTTATATATTTACCTTTTTTTCATCAGCGTTAACAAGATAATCTAGTTATTATTATTGAATCTACAAAATTAAAGGTACTTTAGGGGAAGACAATTTAAAATATCGGCATTTAAGCCCTGTCAAACCAGTTTTATCCAAATAAAACCTACATGATATTAAAGGCCGTTAAATTTTACATCGATATAGCGAGTTTAATTAAAATCGTCGGAACCGTTTTCGAGAAAATCGAAAAAAGGTTCAAAATGCATGGTATAAAGTGCCTCTTCTGGTAAGCTCATTTTAATGAAAAAAGTTTTGTCACGTCTCGGGCGTATAGTTGTCTTAAATATGAAATTTCAGTTTCATAGAACTTACCGTTTCCTCCCGGGAGTTACCACACACACACACACACACAGACCTTTTTGCGAGACTTGGTTATTTGTACTCAGGGGACCCTAAAACGTGTATTTACGTTGAAAACTGGAATTCGAAAATTTTCACGATCGCAATACTTCCCCTTACTATGTATAGTAAGTGAAAGTAAAAAGGAATGTTTAATGAAATTTATGAAACAAGTTATATTAATAAATAATAAAATATTATTTACAAACCCTGTGGGTTTTATTTTTATATATATATTTTTAAGTCTAACTACTCTTAAGTTTTTTTTTTTCAAATTGGAAATATTATTCTTGAAAATGCGTAGAAAATTTTAAACATGGTTCATTAAAATTCTTTGTGGAATGGAAATCATAAAAAAGAGAGTCTTGTAAAGCACCGTAATGATACAAAAACTCGTCGGCAGAATTCTATTTTTCTTTCTAATTAACCGAAAAAAGAAAATAAATCCTCTTTAAGTCATTTTCAGGAAATACTCTGCTGCTTCCTTGACGGAAATCTCGCTTCAAAGGCTCGACATTTACTCTTTGATATTAAATTTCCGGAAAAAAACTTTTGTTCTGATTTTAGTCGGATGACAAAATAATCTGTCCTCGATATTATAATTAGACATAAGAGAAAGGTTTTCAAACTCGAAAAATAAATATTCAATTTATTTGCGAATATTGACGATAATTTTAAATTTTTTTATTACAGATATTTCAAGATGTTATGTCATTTAATGTATTATTAAGTTTAGCTTGTTTAAATTTAATTAAATCTATTTCTTATTATATGATATTACACTAACATTTTTTTTTTTTTCAGGTATGAAATTAAACATCTTGAACAAGTAAAAGCGTTTTATTGAGTAAGTAAAAAGTTTATGAAGTCTTGGATTTTCATACACGCAACAAATCTTCTTTTACATACTTTTTTTTTTCTTACCCTCCGACTTTATTTACCATAAATATATAAATACTTAACCTATGTATATACAGACTATAACTAATTTATATATTCTACGGATTAGATATCGTTTTGCTCGAAGGCAAACTATTTTTTCTTCTTTAAAAAGTGTAATGACTAAACTATTAACCAAACTGAAACTCAATCCCAATCAAACTACTCTTTTTCATCCTTTTTTTTTTTTTTTTTTTTTTTTTTTTTTCTTATCCTCCAGTTTTATTTACTAAATAAATACACAACAAACATTTCATGTATATGCGGCAAGAGGCATTATACATATGTAGTTATACATTATAACATATGTTGGCAGTATACATAGCAAGCCTTTAACCCGTCAAAGAACTTGACGTGCGTCCTGCTGATGAACTCTGGCACCGAGGGAAGATGGAGTTCCTCGTGGATGGTGGCATTTCTCGCCGGCTGGAGTGTGGTTCCTCTGGCTATCCTCCTTAGGACGGAGTTCTGATAACCCTGCAGCCTTTTGAGCGTGGACTGGTAGAGGTGGCGGAGCAGGGGCGCACCATGGAGTAGAGTCGGTCTGATAACGGCCTTGTAGATTTGCAACTTGAGTCGCAGTGAGAGCTGCGGCGAGATGAGTAGGTGGTAGAGTCTATGGGACTTCCTGCGGGCCAGCTTGATTCTTTCCCGTACATGGCTGGAGAATGTCAGGTGTCGGTCCAAGGTCACACCTAGGTAAAGAATTGAGTTGGAGAGAGGAAGTTTTACGCTGTCTATCTCAAACTCGGTGGGTAACTTCTTCTTCCCCTTCTGGAAGGAAAAGATGATAGCGTCCGTTTTGCTGGGTTGACCTTGATTCCGATATTCTTCAATTCCCCAACTATGACGTTGGCTGCTTTCTGAGCCTGGTCACGTGCCTTGGTGGCGCTCATGCTGGTGGAGTAAATGGCGATGTCGTCCGCATAGGCTGCTACTGTTGCTCCCGGATGCTTTAATGAGACCACCGGTGCCGTGAAAACGACAAATAGTAGTGGCCCCAGCACAGACCCTTGAGGTACCCCGCAGATGGTATCGTGTGGATTCGACAGGCTCCCGCCGACCCTTACAACGAAAGATCTTCGACTAAGATAGTTTCGGATCAATCGGCATAGGGAGGCAGGGAACTTGAACTCCTCCAGACGGCGACCGACTCTAGCGATTTAAATAAATTATTATATTTTTTACTACAATATTTTTGAACATCCTCAGAAATTATTAGGGTCCAAACTATTTTTAATTTCAGTATAGGTTAAAGATTCCATTGATTATAGCACGTTGCAAAAACAGCGATAAAAGTGATAGTCAGCTCATTAAGAAAATGGACCTACGTCAAACTGTCTAATACTAATGGGTGTTAATAATGAGATTCAAAAGCGCTGAAAAACACGGGTCACAAACCGTTAAAAAACATTCTTAATAAAATAAAATAAAAATAAAAATAAAAATAAAATAAAAATAAAAATAAAAACACACAATCGAAGGCCTGTTTGCAGTCCAAGGAGATTAGTGCTGTGGCATCGTTGTTCTTCCTCATCCGCTCCATGGTGTGGGCCTGCAACTTCGCCAGATGGTGTTCACAGGCTACCCCTCGTTGGAATCCTGTCTGTTCAGGTGGGATAATGTTCTCCTCCGTACAGTGCTTCATCAGATGGTGGTGAACTAGCCTTTCTAAGATCTTACTCATGTGCGAGAGAAGACTGATCGGGCGATAGTGTTCCGTTGAATCTCCACTCTTCCCCGGTTTGAGTAGCGGCACTACGATCGCTTCTTTCCAAGCCTTAGGAAAATACGATAACCGGATGCACGTGTTAAAAATGTTCAATAAGAAGGCTTTACCCCTCCTAGGGAGCATCTTCAACAGGACATAAGGAATATCGTCCTTCCCAGAGGACTTATCGCCCTTAGTACGTCGTAGCACCGACTCAAGCTGCTTGAAGGTGAAGTGGATGGGCTTCTCATTGGGGGACGGAGGTCTCCCTTCTGGAAGTCCAGGAGTAGCACTCACACGAGCCTCTTCCCTCGCATCATAGTCGGTAGCCAGGAGTTCAGCCTGTTCAACCGGGGTCAACAGATCGTTCTCAGACGTCAGGTGCACAGTCCTCTTCTTGGCGACATGAGTCCTGATGAGTTTCCAGAATTGCTTCTGGTCGTCATGAGTCCTCCGGAGCTGTTCGTGCCAGAGGGCGGTCTTCCAGGCACGCATGAGGCTGGCTATCTGCCTGGTCATCGCATTGATGGCCGGTTTCAAGCCGTAATCACCCGTGCGGTAAAAGACGTTCCTCAGGTTGTTCCTTTGGGCTACCAAGGCGAGTATGTGCTTCGGAGGCTTTCTGAGAGCGATCGGCTGGGGGCTGAACCTAGGGATATTATAGTTCGCTGACTTCTGTATAGTAGTGGTGATGACGGCCACAGCGCCATCCACCTCGGCTTCAGATCTCAGAGGCTGTATCTTGGGTAGTGTATTATCGACACTAGCCTTATAGCCCTTCCAGTCGGCCTTGTCAAAGAGGTACTTGCTCGCCGGGGGTGTGGGGGGCGTTCCCTCGAAGGTGTAAATCACAGGCCGATGGTCAGACGGTCCGTACGGGAGTGCGAGGCACCCCGTGACGGTGTGCTGATCTCTGGTCAGGAGTAGGTCTAGTGTGGATGTCCAGCAAGGTCGGGCCGCATGCCTGAAGGTGTGCACCCCAGTGAAAGACCGCCATCCTGGTCTTGGAGATGTAAGTACCCATCATGTTATTACTGTTACACAGCCAGGCAGTATGTCGAGCGTTAAAGTCCCCAAGGACGACAAATCGACTTCTACCCTGGGCGTGTTGCAGCAGTAGCTTCATAGACGTTGCTATAGCCTTGGGTCTCCTATAGACACAGCAGAAAGTGTACCGATGTTTCAGGTGAACATCGACTGTGACTATGTGAGTACCCTTGGTAGAAGCAACCGGGTTGGGTATTAACCGTGAAGGAACATCTCTTCTAACCAAGATGACGACACTCTCATCAGTCCCCGGATTGCACATCTCCCGGTACGCGATGTAACCCTGGATATACAGCCACTCAGATGCAGGAAGAACGGTGTCCGTCAGCGCCACTACCGATGGCCGATGCTGCTGTAAGAGGAGTTCAACTTCAGCCTGCTTCTGACGTAGGCCTCGGATATTGTAGTTGATGACGAGATGTTCAGTCATAATGTTTACTTATCACCTTCATCATCATCTCCATTATCCTGTTTATCGACGTCATCAGCTGGGAGATCTGGGAGCTGAGTTTTGCATTAGCCGCTAATACGTCGGCTAATGTACCACTCTGGCCCGGTGAAGGGGATAGAGGGGTACCTGTCATTGGTCCGTCTCCAGTAGGTTGTGGTGGTGGGGGCAGGTCCTGACGCTGGTACTGCTGCTGCTGTGCCGGCGCTGTGGTTCCTCCCAGTTGTCCAGAGTGAGGTAGGTCCGGCTGGGCTAGTCTGCTGGGCTGTCTTGAAGAAGCAGCAGCTCTTGTAGTGGCTTCGTTTCTTCTTTTCTTCATTAGCTCCAGTCTTCGTGGGCAGTCCTTTGAAGAGGCAGGGTGGCTTCCTCCACAGTTGGCGCATTTGGCCGCGGTCGGACGAGGGCAGTTTGGTTGGCGTGAGTTCCCCCACACCACGGGCAGGCGGCTATGCGGCCACAATACTTCATAATGTGCCCAAACTGCTGACAGTTTCTGCACTGGGCAGGGGCCCCATCTTCTTTAAAGGGTAAACCCTTATAATTACCCTCCCGATGCTGCGGAGGGCTCTTATGTTTTCAATCTTGACTGAAGGGTCGGTAATGACTTGTACTCCTTCAATCTCATAAGCCACTCCAGCTTCGTTTCTCCGGGTTAGCCTCCTGGCTAACCTGAAACCAGACAATCTGTTCTTGAGCTCCTCTGTTATTTCTTCTATAGGATGGTCGAGATCGAACCCTTGAATGACAAATTTTTTGGATCTTTTGGTTCCACGAGGGGCGTAGGAGTGGAACAGCACTTTTTCATTGTGCCGTAGCAACTTCACAGCTATGTCGTGATCGAGATCATTTGTCAGATATAATCTCGTCTCCTTGGGAGAAGAGTTCGTCTTAAATTCTTGTATGCCTATCTGGAATAATTCTTCCTTCAAGGACGTAAAAGATATGGGTGGCGAAATGATGATGGGGGGAGGGAGCTTTTTCTTTGGTGTGATTACCTCAAACCTATTTGATGTTGACACCGGTGGCGGCACAGGGACCGGGCGGGGTTTTAGAGCATTCCTTTTCGTCACTTGTATAAAACCTTCGCTATCGGTGAGGGTTCTTTTTTCACCCCTGGCTTCGGTCGGAGCAACGTCCATATCGCTAGGGCCAGCTGGTCCTGCAGCCATATCTTCTGTTGCCAGGTACCTCGTAAAGCCTTGTCAGCGCGACGCTACCTTGGCTGATGGGGTTGGGTCCACGGGATAAGTGTGGACCCCAACAGCGTACAGGTGCTAAGCTAGACAAGGAGAGAAGTATTCGGAGCAAAGGAGGAGTCTTCGGCTTCAGACAGAGATCTTCAAGCTGCTGTTCGACCGTGCTTCTTACTGCTAAGCGATGAGATTCCGTGGTTGAAACCACGCCAAAAACTATAATTAGCAGTTAAACCTTTTTACTTCACAAGTAGAAAGAGTAGAAGTAAATATTTAATTCTTCCTTGACGGTTTTTTTTTTTTTTTTTTTTTTTTTTTTTTCTTTTTCATCCAAAATAAATCTCACAATTTATAATAAATACAATTTTTAAAAATATCGAGACAGATGGTATTCATTTATAAACAACGAGCAATCAGTAAGGCTGAGAAAAAAAAAAAAAAAATTTCATGTTTGCAGTTTTAAGTGTTTGTTTTATTTAAAAAAATATATATTGTGTTAAAAAAACAATTATATACATTTTGGATCATTAAATAGTTATGGCACCAAAACCTTTTTACCTAGAAAGATAAAATATTATCAGTCTAATCAGATTTAGGAGTTTTGCCCGTTCATAAAATAGATAATATAAGTCTTTTTGTTATAGAGTTATTATTATAAATATTGAATTATTTCACATGAAATGTCCGTTTTTATAGTTTCTGAAATACATAAAGGATTTTGCAGGTCTCTATTGTTTTCTTCCGAATGTTTACATATTTAAAGTAAACAGTTACTAACCCTCTACCTTTGTATTATAAACATTAGCTTCCTAATCAATTGCCCACTTTTTGGTATACCTCCAAATATGAACACGAAAACACGCGATTTTCGAGTAATATTTTTGTACGAGTTTAAACTCGGCCATTCAGCAGCTGAGGCCTCTAGAAATATTTGCAAGGTAATTGGGAAAGGTAGTGTTAATGAACGGACCATTCGCCGTTGGTTTGCTAAGTTTTCAGCTGGGGATAACGACTTGGAAAACTTGCCCCAATGAAGACCTCCGTCCGTAATAGACAACGATGTCCTCAAACATACAGTAGAAGGAAACCTCTACCAAACAGTTAAAGGACTCTCAGCACAACTAAATGCAAGTGCATCTACCGTTTCCAGACATCTAAAGTGTATTGGGAAAGTAAAAAAGCTCGATTCATGGGTACCTCATGATCTCACTGAGCGACAGCAAGACCCCATGTTTCAAAACATACCGTGCAAAAATTGAAAGAACTGGGTGCGAAGCTTTTCCGCACCCACCATGAACTCCCGACTTGTCTCCAACAGATTACCACCTGTTCAGGAATTTAGACAACTTCGTCAAAGGAAAACGTTTTAAAAATGATCATCAAGTGAAAAGTGCGTTTTCAGATTTTGTTTCACTTCAAAGCTCAGAGTTTTTCAGTTCGGGGATAAAAGTTGGTGTCACGTTGGGAAAAATGTGAAGAAAAAGAAGGTTAAAACTTCGGATAAAATTATCTTGTTTTCATATCGTATTTTTAATAAAAACCCTTTACCTTGAAAACGGACATTTCATGTGACATAACCCAATAATTATAGGACCCGCTACAGCTTATCATCTTCTTAGCTAAGCATAAAGTTGTTTATTAGAATGGAGAGTATATAAACATAAAATATTTTTAATAATCGAAAACTATATTGGCAATGTCGATGACATTGCAGCTGTTTTGGCTTCTTACAGTAGATCTGCGGCAAAAGCTAAAGCGTCACAAGGTTTTGTGAGGGGAAGAAGTGAGGATGGCTTTTGAGGAGACCGAAGTCATCGTAGAGGGTACAACAAATAGGGCGCAACTAATCAAATTGTGTATGGAGGGTCAAAGTATACGTCCGAGTAAGGTATTTACATACATTGGAATATGTTTATGAAAAAATGCTTGATATAACAATATTGGGTGGCAAAATAAGTTGGTAGCGTTTTTCTTTATTTAAATTTAATCTTCTCTGTGTTTATAAGTATGTTTACTTGGCCATTAATGTTTACATATTCTAAAAAAATGATCAGTTTAGGATTAGTGCTTATATGCGCTAGTTTCAACTGAGATTCTTTACTTTGAAGTGGTATTTTGCATACTCAAAATGGAAGAGAAAAAAAATCATTTGTATAGCTATGATGCCTTATGAGAAAGCACTATCCGTAAGTGGTTGGCTCGGTTCAGGACTAAGAATTTTGACTTGAAAGACGCAAAGCGCTGGGGTGGTTTTTCAACTGTTCTGAGAGGACGGCAAATAAAAAAATACCCGTAAGATGGCAACATGTAATAGACCGAAACGAGTATATAATTGATTAAATGGAAATAATGAATGTAAAATGGATGTCAACGAAAAAAAATACAAATCTACAAAGATAGTTGTCCTGGAAACCCCAAATTGCCCAAATTTCCCGTCGATCGATAAGTACCTTGAAAATATTCCACCGATCCCGCCACCTCCTCCAACAATCCACCCGTAAACTCCTAGTTTATCGCTCATTTTCCCCCACTTTGACTATGGTTGTGTGGCATATGGCGCTCTCTCAAAGGTACTCGAGGAGAGATTGAAAAGGATAATGATTTGTGTTCCCGGTACCTCGAGATGGTCGCATGTATCCCCCTCTTACGACGAGATAAAGTAGTTAAAGTGGAATCTCCTACCTTTCGAAGACAATAGTCCGACCTCTGCATTCCTTTTCATAGAACAAAAAAATATGATTGCTCCTTTTTAGCCCGTTCTGCCTATGGAATACTCTCCCGTCAAACATCCGTCATGCCCCTTCCCAATCATCGTTTAAATCCTTCCTTTATCAATACTTCCATTCTCTCCAGTCTGATGTAAGCTATTTTTTTATTATCTCAATTTATGTGAGGTAAATACTTCATCTACTTAAATAAGATGTAATACTTATATTTTATGATGATTCTTATTTATTTATTTCTCGAATATTTACATAGAGATGTCACTATGACTTTTCTTTTTTATATTGCTTTTGGCCAGATATAATAATTTTTTAATTTGTTCATTGATGTTATTCTTAAGGGACATTGTGTCAGAATAAAGTTTCTTGTTCTATTCATTCTATTCTATTACATTATAAATTTAAATAATAATATTATGATACTAGGACGCCGATAATTAAAATTTATAAGTAAAAAGAAATGTTACGTTTATATAGTTTTTACCACGCTATTAAAGAATCAAATTGGTAAAATGATGAAACAAAAACATGATGCCTTCTTACACCAGCGAGGTTATGCTATGTAGAAACAATAAAAAAAAAAAAAAAAAAAAAAAAAAAAGGTTTTCATTTTATTCTGTTAATTAATTTTATTCTTCGATTATATTAATGTATAATAGATATTCCCAAAGTTTCTCAGTTTAAAATTACATTGATTCTGAAAGCGAAATGATTTAGCTGGAATAAAATATGTATGGTAACAGTGAATAGTACCTATTTGATATTACAATGATCATTACGGCACAGATATAACAGGAGCAAATTATACTGTCAACCCTTCTCCCAGTAACACATGGTTTAAGCTTGGAGTCAAACATGGTTCCACCTGAGAAGAGATTGGAAGCTAACTGCTGCTGTAACAAATGGTTCTCCGATCGGATTACAAGTCCCGTAATTAAAAACATGTTCGTTCAGCCTCCATTGATCTTCATTACCATAAAACCCTCTTAAATGGCGAGTCTCGTCGTATTATTTATCATTTCTGTCGGTTTAAATCGAAATTTAAAATATAACAACGGTGCTTAGCTTTGTGTATCAGCATTCGTACTAAATTCATCACATTTCATGTTTTGCTCATTTTTTTATGCTGTACGAAAATGCTTATTTATTTCGCGTGATGTGTACAACAATTAACTTAAATATTTAAGGAATATTTAGCTTTAGCAATATTAACGATTAATAAAGTTAAATTATTAATTTAAATACTGATCAACTCTGTGCATTACGTAGGATTATTTATTTATTTATTTTAACATAAAGGCTTTTCAACCATAGAGGTTATTTTAGCCCTAAACTAATAATGCAGATACAATATAATAAAAGTAATAATACATACATATATATAATAATAATACATACATATATACATAATAATACATACATGATAAATAATAAGATACAATACAAACATTATACATAATATACGAAATAATACATACAATAAGAAAATAATACATACAAATATACTAATCACAAAAATACATAATAAAATAAAATACATAATACACTAAAACATACATAATACTAATAATACAGATATAATATTTTAAGTTAAATACAAACAATTATATAAGATAACTACATATAAGAAAATAATAAAAATAAAAAAAAAATAATAATAAATAAATAAATAAAAAAAATAAATAAAATAAAAATAAAAAATAAAATAAAATAAAAAATAAAAAAATAATGATAATAAAAATAAAAATAAAAAAATAAAAATAAAACGAACTTTATTTTTTTTTAAATTTTGGAAAATATTGATGTGTCTTTTAGATAATTCATCAGTTTGGTGGCTGACTCCTGGGTATTTTGTAATATTGTCCCAATATCATTCTCCATACCAATCCCTCTTCGCTCGGCTTCGAAGGAAAAGCAATCCAACAGTATATGTGGTACTGTGAGGAGAACCCCACAGGAGGTACATTGAGGCGGTGATCCCCTCGCCATCAGGTAGCCGTGTGTAAGCCTTGTGTGGCCAATCCTCAGTCAAGCCAGTACCACTTCCTCCTTCCTGCACAGCCGTAGGTCTGCTCGGTTGGGTTTCACTGAAGGCTCGACTACTCTAAGTTTATTCTCCCTCATAAAAAACCATACTTTTTGCCAATGTTCTGTGGCCTTTTCTTTTATGAGGGCGATTACTTCCCGCGTTGACGCACCCGGAACAAACAGACCTTCTGTTACAGCTAATTTCGCTTTGGTATCAGCTAGCTCGTTTCCTTTTATGCCACAGTGACCAGGTAACCATATAAATTCTATTCTACTACCAACCCTCTCCAATGCCTTTAATTGTGTTAATGTATCTACCACAAGTGGGTCCACAGAAAATGTATTTGTTAAAGCCTTAAGAGCCGACTTAGAATCTGTGCAGATAAATGCGTTCCCTGTGCTGCTAATGTAATCATGTACCGCGCGATTTATTGCAAGCAACTCAGCGTGATATGATGAACAAAAAGGTGGTAACGAATACATTTTTACGCCCTCCGAGATTACAGCGGAGCCCACTCCATCTGTTGTTTTGGATCCATCCGTATAAATATAGGTCCACCCGCTATGTTTCCGCTGAAATTGCAATTTCTGTTCTAATTGGCTGATTATATCTTTGCCCCTTTTGCAGTTCATACGGTGTGTATTAGGTATTGAATGTAGCCACGGTTCTGATTGCAATAGTCGAAAGACCAGAGGCGTCGGTAAGGAATGAAGGTCAAGTTTGGATCTGTGTACAGAGCATCTTTCTGGTAGTGAAAGTTTCAATTGGTTAATTTGTTGGTTCATTTCTGACTGGCCGAACAAATTATTTAATGGGTGATTTGGTCGAGATAGAACTTTAAGTAATACGCTAAGTCTAGAATCTGCCTCCGTATACTCAGAGGCATTACACCAGCTTCAACTTCAAGACTCGCAGTGGGACATGAGCGGAAAGCGCCCGTGGCTATGCGAAGAGCTGTGTTTTGAACCGGCTCAAGCATCTCTAGCGTTCTTTTGCTCGCGGAGCCGTATGCTGTACAAGCATATTCCAATTTGGGACGTATACGAGTCAAATATAATCGGATTAAGCTGATTCTGTCCGCTCCCCAGTTATAATTATTAGCAATTTTTAAAACATTTAAAGCCTGAAAACAATTTGACCTAACTTGTTTAATATGAGAAGTCCATCTAAGAGAGCGGTCTAAAATTACACCGAGATATTTTACGCTTGTCCGATATGGTATTTCTTCCCCCCTGATTTTAACGTTTTCGACAGTTAAATTTCTCTTTCTTGTAAATAGTATCGCCTGAGATTTGGGGACAGATATTCTAAAGCCGTGGTTGTCTAGCCAAGAAGTAATGTTTAATAAAGACTCCTGTAAAATATTGCGTAAATGAGTTGGATCCTTACCCTTTACATACACCACAACATCGTCAGCATACATCAAGGCTGTAGCTGGTAGCTTTAGGGCTGTGGCAACTCCATCTATGACCAGGCTGAATAAGATTGGGCTTAGCACGCTTCCTTGTGGGACGCCGCTAGACTGCTCAAATATCCTTGATAGAACACTGCCGGATTTTATGTAAAACGTTCTATTACTTAGGAAGTTCGAAATGAATTGAAATAGTTGACCATAAATCCCAATTTCCGATAATTTTCCCAAAATATTAGTTTTGTTTACTGAGTTAAACGCATTTTCGATATCCAAGAAAACGGCTAGAAGGGATTGTTTTGATCTAAATGATCCTAAAACTTCAGTTTCCAGCTTTATTAAATTATCCGATGTTGATCTACCAGACCGAAAGCCACTTTGCCAAACGTTTAGTAAATTGTTCCTTTCGATAAACCATATTAAACGATTCGCGACCATTCGTTCCAATAGCTTAAAAAGGCAACTAGTGAGTGCGATCGGACGGTAACTAGAAGTTAATTCTTTAGGCTTACCTTTTTTAAGGATTGGTATAATTTCCGACTTGTGCCAATCGTCGGGGAAGAAGGTGGAGCAGTAAGCCTTGTTTAGAAATTTATGGATTTGAATTTTGTTGTAATATAAAAGATTTTTCAACATACTGTACGTTATTTTAACAGGTCCCGGAGAGCATTCCTTACATGATTTTAAGGCTCGACTGAATTCTAAGAATGAAAAAGGAAGGTTCAAAGTGTCAACTTGGACGCCCACCCGAACTGAATCATTTGTCGATGTCGCTAAGTGTTCATCAGGTGGTGATGAAAATGTCAAGCTGAAATATTCTCCAATGGCATTGACTATAGCCACAGGATCCGTGATCAAAGCATTATTTTTTTTTGAGTTTAGTTTAGGGAGACAGGTGTTTTCGACCCATTATTTTCCGTACTATATCCCAAACTTCGGTAACCGGAGTGTTAATATTTATTTTGGATACGAACTCCCGCCAGCAGATTTTTTTATTTTGTTTTACAATATAACGTGCATGTTTTCGAGCTGTGACATATTTTTCAAAATTTTCAGAACTCGGTTAATTTTTAAATTTTCGTAGCGCTCTTTTTCTATTGTTTATAGCTATAGAGCAATCTTTAGTCCACCAAGGGACAGAGATCCCCCTATTATTTGGCCTACTTTTGGGAATTGAGCAATCAGCTGCATAAATAATGGTTTGCTTGATCATATCATATTGTGTTACTAAATCGTTTTCATGAAACTGCAGGGAGGAAAAGTCTGCCAACGTAGGATTAAAAGTCGTTCGGATGTATTGGGGCCAATAAGTAAAGATGAATAGAAAGACTCTCAACCAGCGACTGCAAGTAACAGTAATTGTTATTTCAAAATCACCAATTGAGCTTTGGGGCTCTACGATACCTTCTAATTCCTCCCGCATCCAGTCCTTACAATCCTAAATCCTTCGCAAAATCCTGAATGCTCCTTATTTTGTCACAAATCAACTCCTCCATAATGACCTTAACATCCCATTTGTTGCAGATATAGCCGTGATAGATACTCCTCTTTCCATTCTTAACTCCCTGCCCATACAAACCCACTTGTCCGTAACTTATCTTCCTCATATATCCCTGATAATCCTCCAAGGCGACTGAAAAGAAGGTGGCCTCGGGACCTACTGTCTTAAAATAGTTAGTAAAGTGCTACCACTGGGTAGTTCTTTCTCAAGACATTTTCATGACTTTTTTTTTCATACTACACATTTACTTATTGTATTCTTTAGTACAGTTGTAAATTACTATAAATAAAAAAACTAAAAAAAAACAGAACACATACACATACCTACTCAAATCTATATGGACAATAATAAACAATATGCAATCTGCATACGAAGATTGCAATAATTTCAATAAAAAATATTGAGGATGTATAGTCGACTGTAGAAACTATTATAGGTGGAATAGTAAGGAATCAGTCATTTTCTGAAAAGTTTTTAATTTTGCCAACGTTTCGGCTCACAAGCTTGGGCCGAAACGTTGGCAAAATTAAAAACTTTTCAAAAAATGACTGATTCCTGACTATTCCACCTATAATTTCAATAAAAAATATTAAGACATATAACAACAGCTTCTTGGTATTTAAACCTTACATATGGACTTACCACAACCAACAGTTGACAGCAGCCCTGGGGTATGGAGACCATCTTGGGGCACGACCAGCCTCTATAAAGTAGGTACCTAAAGATTGGGGAAAGCTTAGCTGCTGAACGTGGTTTAGGCCTAATCACCTTATTGCACGACCGTTGGCCGTGAAACAGCAAAGTACCTCTATGAGTTCTAAACGCGAAACTATTTGTACTATAATGGTTTTATAAATAAGTTTTTTTATGAAAATCACCATTAAAAAATGCTGCGAAAATATTTCACAACACTTTTAACAGGGCGTTACCTTAAGTATGCGATCACTAACACAAAATAAGAAAAAGAATTATATTAACATATATCTCAAACTCATTTATTAAACATATATCAAAGATTTATTATGTATTTACTACACCACGACTGACTGTACAAAGTTTAACACTTAATAGGAGGTTTTAATCATCTGATAAACAAATTAACGATAAAAAATGACTTTAGTTGCTCATATACTTGTCTAGTTTTCTGTGTTCCAGTGTATCATCGCTGTGTATCATCATTTGTCGAATTCTGTGTGTTTCAGTATGAGTAAATTTCAAGTTCAACAGTTCAATTTCTGATTATCAGGGGAAAAACCATAAATTTGTTGCGATAGGTAAACAAATAGGCATGCTTTTAACGGCGAAGTAAATAGAAACGGTGCTGTTGCTGTTCGAAGATATAGTGAAAATTTGTTTGAGACACATGATAGTATAAACTTTTTTGTTACTTTCACTTACTATATAGTAAGGGAATGTATTACGATCGTGAAAATCTTCGAATTCCAGTTTTCAATGGAAATACACATTTTATGGTTCCCTGAATCCAAATAACCAAGTCCCGCAAAAAAGTCTGTGTGTGTGTATGGTAACTCCAAGGTGGAAACGGTAAGTCCTACGAAACTGAAATTTCATATTTAAGACAACTATACGCCCTAGACGTTACAAAACCTTTTTCATGAAAATGAGCTTACCAGAAGAGCCACTTTATACCATGAATTTTGCACCTTTGTTCGATTTTCTCGAAAACTGTTCCGACGATTTTGATTAAACTCTCTATATTGATGTAAAATTGAATGGTCTTTAATATAATTTAGGTTTCATTCTAATTAAAATGGTCTGGCAGGGTTTAAATGCCGATATTGTAAATTTTTTTTCTCTAAAGTATCTTTAATATTGTAGATTCTATAAAAATAAGCATATTATCTTGTTACCACTGATTAAAAACAGGTAAATATATAAATTGAATGAATCCGATATCCAACTAAAGGAGAAAGCTGCAAACATATTTTTTAATGCAATTTTTCGTTTTTGAACATAAGAGCAGTAATATACATGTATGATATACCGTTGGAATGCTAATGATTTTAGAAAAAGTATTATCTCATACACAAGCTTTTAAAAGTTAATAGAGAGTGATGAAATGAACATAAAACTAACTGATTTTTTTAGATAATAATATAATAGATTTTTTAATAAAACACATGTTTCTATATAAATTCGATTTAATTAATTCTTTAATAGTTTCACGAATTTTATCTTTAACTGTATTTGAAAATTATTTCACTGGTTTTAAAAATGTAGGTAAGTGAAAGTCGTGTGTTGCCCGCACCAGATTTTTTTTGTTTCGATGTGCAGCAGGTATGACGGTGTGGCTTGTGGCAGGCTAAATATTTTTTTAATAAAATAATATAAAAGTTTTTCAGTTTCTATATAGTAGTTCTAGATTTAGAAACTGACATTTCATACGATTCCCATAATATTGAACACTCTTCGGTTCGAGCTATTTAGGAGAGTAGCAATGATGGTGTATAAGGAAAGAGATTTTCATTGATATAGTGAAGTATTGAAGTGATTTGTTATAGAATATGGAACAAGGTATTGGACTGAATGAGAAGCAGATGGTGATAGGTACAGACCCGCGGGTATTCTAGGATGCATTAGGCCAACCCCGGGCACCTGCTACCTAAGCCTATCGCTATTGCAGTCCCTCTTATTAGATGTTCCCCGCTCTCTCTCGATGACCTATATGTGTAATTGCATCATTGTATTATATCTTCCACAACATACAATATCACCTGCCTATTGTAGTTTACTGGTTTTAGTTATTATAATACCTATTTTACTTTCACTTATCCGTATGTGAAACACTGATTGTGCTATCTGGAAAATACATGATAAAAATTATTCGTAAAAATCTGGTGGGCGCAACACACGACTTTCACTTACATCCGTTATTTATATGCATTTAAGAATCGTTAAACAAATTTAGAAAATAAAATAATTTTTTAAATCATTGAATTTTAATAGAAACATGTTTTATTAAATAACCTATTTCGCTATTATCTACGACAATCTGTTTTATCGGATTTTCAATACTCTCTGTTAACTTTTACAACATTATGTATAAGATAATATTTTTTCAAAAATGAAAGGAAGAAAGAAAGATACTTGTTAAAAATAAGTTAGGGTGTTTTAAAATATGTTGTTTTAGAATCGCTTTCCTAATTAATCACAATTAAACCCTTACTCTTATAAGTTGCCATTGTTTTATATTTCTAGAAAAATATGATAAAAAGCTATATACATTGAATGATGAAATTAGGGCTAAGGGACTGGGGTGGCCATAGGGTTGAAAACGAAATAAAAAATCTGGTGCGGGCAACACAGGACTTTCACTTACCTCCGTTTTAAAAATCGATTAAAGAATTTTTAAACACAGTTAGAGATAAAAATGAGTGGATCCATTTAAGAATTAATTAAATTAAATTTATATAGAAACATGTGTTTTATTAAAAAATCGATTATATTATTATCTAAAAGAATCAGTTAGTTTTATCGGCTTTTCATCACTATTTATTAACTTTGATATGCTTGTGTATAAGATATTTTTTTCTAAAATCTTTAGCTTTCCAACGGTATAAGGTACATGTATATTACTGTTCTTATGTCAAAAAACAAAAATTGCTATAATACAAATTGTTCATAAAAATCTGGTGCGCGCAACACACGACTTTCACTTACCTCCGTTATTTATATGCATTTAAGAATCGTTAAACAAATTTAGAAACGAAAATAAATTTTTAAAGAATTATTCACATTGGATTTTAATAGGAGCATATTTTATTAAATAGTCTATTTTACTATTATCTACGACAATCAGTTTGTTTTATCGGATTTTCAATACTCTCTGTTAACTTTTAAAATATTATGTATAAGATAATATTTTTTCAAAAATGTAAGGAAGAAAGAAACTTGTTTAAAAAAATTTGGTGCAAGCAGCACACGACTTTCACTTACCACCATTTTTAAAATCAATGAAAGAATTTTCAAATAAAGTTAGAGATAAAAATACGTGAAACTATTAAAGAATTAATTAAATTAAATTTATATAGAAACATGTATTTTATTAAATGATGTATTATATTATTACCTAAAATAATCAGTTAGTTTTATCTTTTTTTCATCACTCTCTATTAACTTTTAAAAACTTGGGTATAAGATAATATTTTTTCTAAAATCTTTAGCTTTCCAACGGCATATCATACATGTATTTTACTGCACTTATGTTCAAAAACAATAAATTGCATTAAACAAATATTTTTTCTGTTTTCTCCTTTAGTTGGGTGTCGAATTCATTCATTTTATATATTTACCTGATTTTCATCAGCGTTAACAAGATAATCTAGTTATTTTTTATAGAATCAACAAAATTAAAGGTACTTTAGAAGAAGAAATATCAGTATTTAAGCCCTGCCAGACCATTTTATCCGAATGAAACTTACATGATATTAAAGCTCATTAAATTTTACATCGATATAGCGAGTTTAATCAAAATTTCCGGAACCGTTTTTGAGAAAATCGAAAAAAGGTGCAAAATGCATGATATAAAGTCGCTCTTCTGGTAAGCTCATTGTGATGAAAAAGGTTTTGTAACGTCTCGGGTGTATATTTGTCATAAATATGAAATTTTAGTTTCTTAGGACTTACCGTTTCCGCCCGGGAGTTACAATACACACACACACACAGACAGACCTTTTTGCGGGACTTGGCTATTTGGACTCAGGGGATCCGAAAACGTGTATTTCCGTTGGAAACTGGAATACGAAATTTTCGCGATCGCAATACTTTCCCTTACTATATATAGTAAATGAAAATAAAAATCAACTTTAGATTTAAAAAAAAAAATAATAAAGTAAATTGGTCCAATAATAAATAAATGACAGTTTTTTGCGTTTCCTGTAAAATTGTCTGAAGTGAATATAGTACCTTTTGGAAATCAACGTCTCATATATTAATATACAAAATGTATCAAAGATTAAAATCTATTTTTTTATTGCCTAGCAAGCATGGAAAATCTAAATGTTATGAAGTGATTATAGACGATTTAATAAAAAAATTATTTATTCAATGATGTAGGATCAAATTAGATTGATCTTTGGGTAGGTTTGGTTAATGATATTCTTATCCTAAATTTTCATAACAGTTTTAAGAAATTATCTCAACTGTCTAATAATATTTATGATATAAATAAATAAATGTGATTTATGATATGTTTACATATTAGTCTAGTACTTGTTCTTTTTTTTTTTTTTTTTAATGCTTATTTTCTTTTTCTTCTAGTGGCGCGACAGGCCTAAGGCCCTTGGTCTCGTTGGTGTAACCTCCTTGGCGATTACACTCACGTTTCTCGGTGTATTTTATAGGGTAGAGTGGCCATTATTTGGCTGACGGGTCTATTTTATGTTTTACTTTAAAAAAAAAAAAAGAAGAAGAAACATAAAGCATATTTATAATGTGCTTTGTTTTGTTTTTTGGTGGTTGATTATATTTTTTGATAAAAAAAAAAATCTGTATCATAAAACATTTAAAAAATTAGTAAATAATATTAACCTCTTTTATTTACCATTTTTGATGAATATAAACTAGCAAACGATTTCTAAATTAACCTCGAAATGTTTATTATCTACCAAGATCTCTTATTGAATAATATATTAAACTTTCTAATTACGAATTTCTACTTTTGGATATATTTCGGCTTCTAAAGAATTGTTTTTGAGTACGAAAGTAAGCGAAAGTAATATGACCTACGTCTTAGATTATTCTAAATATGTACATGCACATATGACAATGACATTTTGCTTTGAAGCAGTAAATTATGAGGGAGCGGCGTGGTCTAGTGGATAGAGCGCTAGTTTGCTGTGCTCTGAGTCCTGGGTTCGAATCCCGTTTGTGACGGAATATTATTTATTCTGTTATTTCAGCCGGGGGGCGATCCTGGGGTATGGAGACCCTTCTGGGGCAGACCCAGCCTCTATGAAGTGGTTACCCGAAAATGGGGAAAAAACCTGGCGGCTGAGCGTGATCTCGGCCGAATCACCTCATTGCACGGCCGTTTGCCTAGAAACAGTACGAATCTCTACATGTACTGAGCCCAAGACCATGGGTTGTAGTGGCACAGGTTTTTTTAAGCAGTAATTCTCACCCATTTAATTATAAATACATTACCAACTTTGGCATTGTAGCGTTTACTCAATCAGTTCTATATAAAAAATAGGAGGCCCATTAATTAAATTTTAAACGTCACAAATTATTATGATATAAAAATTTCGTGCTGTGCAAGAATCGTATAGCATTTACTTACGCCATTAAATAATGTTTAAGAGTTTCCTTGGAATAAAATATTGTATAAAAAGTATCAATAAAGCAAGAAATTTGAATTTCAGATACTTCATTTAAAAAGTAATATTTTGTACTTTAACTTATCTATACTTTAAATATATGGTAAGAGAAGGTAAAGTGGCGTAGGGAAGTGGCGACCCCATCGCCCGGTCATTGTACCGCAGTCAGCCACTGGTCCTCCAGGTTGGGGTAACAGTACACTGACACTCACACATATAAACTAAATCCAGCACTCTACACACAAGGTCACATACAGTATACACCCTAGGGCCACCTTCCCTAGGAAGCCGCCCCGGATGGGGATGTAGGTCTGCATGCATTGAGATGGCAGCCCCGTCAGCAGACTAGGGTACGGAGAGAGGGTGGATAGCCCCACTACCTGAAATAGTAATTATCGTGAAACCTACACCAGCCTCGGATCTGATCAGTCTTAAAGGTAAACGACCCGGCACCCCCCATAGGATTTTCAACTTTGGATACTGGAATGCATTGTCTCTATATAGACCCGGAGCATTAAAGTTGCTACTAGAACAATTTGACAGGTATAAGATTGACATAGGCGCTGTCCAGGAGATCAGATGGACTGGTCAAGGAATTCTTGAAAAAAGGCACCACTCCATCTACTACAGCTGTCATGAGAGTCGCCATGAATTCGGCACAGGATTTGTTGTGAGGGGAAAGTATAGGCAGATGATAATTGGATTTAAACCAGTGAGTCCGCGAATTTGTCTCTTAAGAATGCGAGGAAAGTTTTATAACTACAGTTTGTTAAGTGTACATGCCCCTACAGAGGTGTCAAATGAAGAAGAAAAGGATACTTTCTATGAACTTTTGGAAAGGACTCTGGATGCCTGCCCTAGGTATGACATGAAAGTAATCGCTGGAGATTTCAATGCAAAGTTGGGAAAAGAAGCAATATACCAGCGAATCATAGGAAAACATAGCCTTCATGACACAACCAACGACAATGGACAAAGGCTCATTAACTTCGCTGAATCCAGGAATCTCGTGGTAGGAAGTACACTGTATCCTCACAAGAATATACACAAGGGCACATGGACGTCACCGGACCGGTCAGTTGTCAATCAGATCGATCATATTTTGATAGGTAGACGCCATAGAAGCAATCTGAGAAATGTTAGAACATTCAGAGGAGCAAATGTCGATTCGGACCACTACTTGAGCATAGCACATGTGACGGCGAAGATCTGCTCAGTGAGGAAATTAAAAGCTGCCGAGAAGCCCCGACGGTTTAATCTAAAAAAACTGAAAGACCCGCAAATCCAGCATAAATACACTGAAGCACTTGACATTAAAGTGCGCCAGAGAAGCAGCGATGCTGAGCTGGACATTGAAAAGTTCTGGTCGCACTGTTACGGAGCGATAATGGAAACAGCTGATGTACTAGGGCCATATGAGAAGGAACCAAGGTCACCCTGGTTCGATGAAGAATGCAGTATAGCCACGAACCGGAAAAACAGTGCGTACCAAGGAATGATTAGGGCAACCACAAGGAGGTCTGTTGATGAATATCGACAGAGAAGAAAAGAAGAGAAGCATTTACACCGGAAGAAGAAACGACAGAAAGAGAGCGAGGAACTGAAAACAATTGAAATGCTCCACTGCAGCAAAGAAAGTAGGGATTTCTTCAGATTGGTCAATAAGGGAAGAAAGCAATACCTAAGTAAAGTGATGTCTTGTAAGGATAAACATGGAAACTTGTTGACCAACAAGTCTGAAGTTCTTGACGAATGGAGGGATTATTTCAATGACCTTCTCAATCCAAGAGAAGGAGACTCTCATGATGAATTAGACAAACAAGAGACAGATGAAATCAACAGAATACAAGTGGGAGAACAAGGGTTAGACATTGAACCTCCTGATGAAGAAGAGGTTATAGATGCCATCAGCAAACTGAAAAATAACAAAACCCCTGGCATTGACGCACTCCCTGCTGAACTCTTGAAATACGGTGGAAATGAGCTCAACAAAGCATTACAAGATCTTCTCCTTGTGATATGGACAGATGAGGTGATGCCCTCCGATTGGAACAGATCAGTTATCTGCCCTATACATAAAAAGGGTGATAGATTACTTTGCAGCAATTATCGAGGCATCTCACTACTATCCTGTGCCTATAAAATACTATCTAATATTCTTTTTAGACGTCTCTTACCATTTGCTGAGCGCGAACTTGGTCCCTACCAGAGTGGATTCAGGAAAGGAAGATCCACCTCAGACCAGATGTTCTGTGTGCGAACAATTCTTGAAAGAGGCCATGAGTATAAAACCAAAACTCACCATCTTTTCATAGATTTCAAAGCAGCGTATGACAGCATAATACGAGAAGAGCTGTACATTGCCCTCAGAGAATTTAATATACCTGAGAAACTTATACGCTTGATAAAGCTTACCATGAAGGAGGTGAGATGTATGGTAAGAGTAAATGGTGACAGGTCCAAGGAATTTCGTGCAGATAAAGGACTCCGACAAGGGGATGCACTAGCCTGTTTGCTGTTTAATCTAGCACTTGAGAAGGCCGTAAGAGATGCTGGTTTACGCGAAAGAGAAGGGAATATATTTACCAGACTTGTCCAGCTGTTCGCTTACGCAGACGACATCGACATTGTGGGACGCTCTCTACAGTCCGTGACTGATGCCTTTCTGGCTTTGATGGGTCCTGCCAGCAGACTTGGACTGAACGTTAATGAGTCCAAAACAAAATATATGGTAGCAGAAGAAATCCCAATGCTAGGTGAGACAGTCACTATCGGGGTTCATAAGTTTGAGAAGGTTTTAGAGTTCACATACCTGGGATCTGTGGTCACCCAAGATAATAACCCCGATATTGAGATAAGGAGAAGAATAACTGCAGCCAACAAATGCTACTTTGGGTTAGGCAAGCAGCTAACCAAGCGGATACTCTCTAGACAGACCAAGCTCCACCTCTATAAGACATTGGTGCGTCCCGTACTGCTCTATGGATCAGAGTGTTGGGCGACTTCAAAGGCGACCGAGAAGGAACTCCTAATCTTTGAAAGAAAAGTTCTCCGCCGTATTTTTGGAGGAGTGAAAGTTGGAGAGGAGTGGAAGCGGCGCACAAATCAGGACCTCTACAATGCTTTTGGAGAAGGTGATGTGGTCCGGGCTATGAAGTTAAGACGCCTAAGATATGCAGGGCATATTGCCAGGATGGAAAATGGAGAAATGCCCAAAATATTGCTCACTCAGCCGATCCATGGGATAAGAAGAAGAGGAAGACCAAGGTTAAGATGGTCGGATGGTGTGGCGGCGGACGCTCGCATGTTGCTGGGAGTTAGGAGCTGGATGGCATCGGCTCAAGACCGTGATGATTGGAGGAGGCGGTTGGAGGAGGCCAAGACCCGTGACCGGGTTGTAGCGCCGTGAAATAATAATAATAATAGAAGGTAAAGGGATTTTGAAAAGGTTTCCGTGTGTATGTGGCAAATTTAGCTCTAAAAAAAATTAGTCGAAACTGAAATTTCTTATTTAAGAGGTGAGGTGAGAGAAACCATATTTTTTAACATAAAATAATTTAGATTATTATTAATTTCTTTCCCTTTATGAAAATATTTTTAAAAAATGAAGAATCAGGATACCATTTATATCAGGATTTTAATAAGACCTATGAATTAAAAATATTCTTGAATAAAACACTTTTAATAATTAATCTAATTGGAATAAAGTTTTTAAGTTTCTGCACAAATTTTATATAATTATATAATATAATTATAATAATGTATAAGTTTTTTCGATACTCTACGCTCGTTTAATTACTAAATTATATATTTGACGTTAATTTTTTAAAGTCTTAATATTATACATTTCAAAACTTAAATTTACCACCCTACATAAAGTTAGTTTTAAAAGTTTCTAAGAGAATCCTTTTTGGTTTCCTTAGAAAAATTTGGTTTATTAACTTTAATTAAATACGTTGAGATAGCTAACTACAACAATAAACTAAGTTCGTGCAATTTTCATTACTTTTTATTAACTTCATCTAATTTTAATGTTAAGTAATTAGTTTCTCTAGAATCATTTGCTTTTAAATTATATATACATCTATATTATTAATATATACCTAGAAAAATTATCGTTCAACAAATGGCATAAAGCTTGGGTCGTTTCATTACAAATTTCTTCACAGGAAACTCATTCATATAATTTTAATTTAATTTAATTCTATATATTTTTTACTAATTTACCTATATATGAACTGTATAGCAAGGGAACGTATTGCTATCGTAAAAATTTTTAAATTCAATTTTTCAACGGATATTCGCATTTTAGGGTCTCCTGAGTCCAAAAACCAAGTCGTGCGAAAAGGTCTGTGTTTGTGTAAGGGTGTCTATGTGTGTTAAGTCTAGCACGAAAACCAAAAGGTTCGCATAACTGAAATTTCTCATTTGAGACATATATACGCTCGATATGTTACAACTTTTTAAAAAATCAAAATCGGCTAACCAGAAGAGCCAGTTTATTCTATCTGTTATGCATCTATACACAATTTTCTCAAAAACTGCATTACCAGTTTTGATTAAACTTGCTGAATGCGGGAAAAAAGCTTTATTTCATTAACAGTCCAACAAAACAAAACAGTACTGCCCAACTGTGTTGTGTTACTGCCATACAGTTATTAATCGAATGACATATTGTTATATTTAGTAGAAATGTTATGAATTTACCTTACGATTTTTTTCTTTATCAATTCTTTTAGTGTTTTTTTCTTGATTTGTTTTTTTAATTGTATATACATATGTACCGATCTTTAACATTGTATTACAAACAATGACTAACTGTATTTGTATGAGGGATTTCCCCAAAGACAAATAAATGAAACTAAAAAATAAATAAATAAATATCATCTTTATCTTTTTCCATAAAACCAAAAAGTGTGTGCACACATTTTTGGCTCGGTTCACTATCTTTTGGAATACTCTTCCGTCAAATATCCGCCATGTTTCTTCCCTATCCTCATTTCAAAACTTCTCTTTAAATACATTCATTCTTCGCATATAATATAATAATATGTTAGCTGATTTGATCTCATAATGTGGGTAAACTGTTTAAACTTTTAAAGATGAGTGAAATTTTATTTTTTCCATCATTTGAGACGTTGATTTCCAAAAGGTACTAAAGGAAATTTTTTTCAAAGTTGATATTTTCACATATTTGTATCCTATGGTTTAGTTTTATCCAAATCCGTCATCGAATTTTTTCTAAAAATCCTTTAAAAAAGTATTTGAAAATTGCATTTCATTCCAAAAGGTACTAAATCCACATCAAAGGTGTAATCAACCAACAAAGATATTTCTCAGAGGAAGAATAACGAAATATACATAACTTAGTAATTAACGATATAAAGACGTTAGTTATCACTAATGTTGTATCAGGAAGGTTATATCCCTATTAACTCTTTCCAAAAAGTACTATATCCATGTTTCATTCCAAAAAGTACTATATCCATATTATGTTGTTTAAAATCATCGGAAAAGTCCACTAATTTAGAAAAATGAGTTGGCAAAACACTTAAAAATCAACTTTTGATTTTAATAAAAAAATAAAAAAAACATAAATTGGTCCAATAATAAATAAATGACAGATTTTTGCGTTTCCTGTAAAATTTTCTTAAGTGGATATAGTGCCTTTTGGAAATCAACGTCTTATTTGTAATTAACAAATCATTCTGCCTTATCTGTTTTTTTCCTTTTCACTTTTGGTTAATTTAATGTAATTGTTTACATTTATTATGCAATCATAATTAATTTTTTTGGCAAGTTATATTTTCTATTTTGTCCTTATACGTTATTCTTAGATAAACTTTTTTTTTTAAGCAATTGAATTTTTGTTCAGTGATACTCCCTACTGTAAGCTCTTTGTATTCACGAGGGTCCCTTAAGAAGGTTTATAAAAGATAAAATATGCTAAAGGAAACTTGATCTTGACGGGGAGCCAATTAAGCGGAAACAGCGGCCTGTTGAATTTAAGATGGAGGCCGGAGAGGATCAAAAGCTATACCGTAATTACACCGAGGCTATGTTTGTCAGCCTATCCGTCCAGGCTTTGCCTTCCCTCCAATCACCTCTAATCCGATTAGGCCAACTTAAAATCACCCTTCTCTGATCCAGAGCTCCGTGTCACAAATTGTTTTCCGACCGATATCATGAGATCAAAACCGTTTCCAACTTTATCAACTTAGTCTCTTAGCTTAGGAATTTCCTTGTAGACACCTTTGAAAACGGTATTTGTGTGAAATAGTTTAATTTTATTAAAACACTAGCTTTATCCCGCAGCTTTGCTCGCGAATATTTTATTTTGTGTTAATTTAAATTTGCATAAATGCGTTTATGAGTGCTAACTATAAAACTTATATGATGGAGCAGTTTTTTAGGGATGTGGTAACAAAGAAACTACCAACAAAAAAACACTTTCTTAATTTTTTTCTTATTGGTGTGTTTTATTGGTGGCTGCACCCTCAACCAACTTCCTTACCATATAGTGAAAACGCTCAAAAACTACTCCATTATTATAAGTCGTTTAACGTTTCAAGAAATATAAATATTATATTTTTTACAATTATATCCATTAAAGTTGTTATCAAGTGCAAATATTCCCATTCGTTGGATCAATGTATATCAATCACATTCATGTTGCAAACGTGGCTTTATACCACGATTACGTTACAGCTAAAATATATTGAGTAATTTTGGGTATGCCAACTTCTACTAGGTAGCTATTGTATATTTAACATAATTAAATAGCAACTTATTAGACTAAAGTTAGAATTATGGTTGATGAGAGAAGTGATTTTAAAACAACTTAACCTATTATTATAATTAATCTAATATAACTATGAATATCTTGTTTCTAACATCGAGACACATTGAAAAATAGAACAAAACCTACACTTCATTATCTTTGTTTGCGGTTTGGTGAATTCAATTTGATAAATAAAATAATTTAAATTAAAATGCTACAAATTACGAAAGATATTGATAGTGACTATGTTGAATGAGGTTGTATAAAACAAATACAGGTGAATAGCAATGAGCTACTCTGTTTATGATAAATAAAAGATTATTATTTCATGCAGATATCAATTTTATTACTCAATGTTACAATTGCATACCAGTACCAAGTAGCCACATCCAAATTAATTAATATCATCGTTTTATCTTTTAAACATAACCGTTGTATATCATCATAACCCTTTGCAGCTCATAACTCTTTGCAAGTCATTCAAATGAGTACTTATAATTTTTCTGGAAACGTATAGTAATATGTATTTTATTATAACTGGAAACTATAATGTGAATGTATATTTTATAAATAAGAACGCATAGAAACAATCAACACTCACTTATATTTGAATTAATAATCACATACGTGAAGATATGGGAAGGTTACCATGTTTAACCAGTGTTGCTACAGTTAAACAAATTTTGTTTTACGTTTTAGAAAAATATATTTTTCAACTATTTAGAATAGTAATAAAAACTATCCTATCATTTAAGTTGGACCAAATGACAGATACTTACGAAGTTTGATCAAAGTCGGTTCAGTAATTTCAGAGTTTATCGCGAACAAACATTGTGACACGAGATTTTATATATATAGATTATACAATATCCATCACCAGGGTTGTACTAATTGAAGGATTGAAGCACAAAATTCAATAAATATTTTTTAGTTTCACTTTACTGTATATGAATTATATAGTATGTGAAAGTATCGCGATCGTAAAAATTCTCGAATTCCATTTTTTAACGAAAATACACCTTTTAAGGTCCAGTGGCTCGAAATAACGAAATAAGGTCTGTGAGTGGTAACTCAAGCACGCAAGCGAAAAGTTGTACGAAACTGAAATTCCATATTTAAGATAAACCGAAATCGGCAAACCAGAACTTTTTTCACACACATTTTCACGATTTCTTCAACGGCTCAAACGACTTTCATTAAACTCGCTTATTATTTTTTTTTTTTCAAACAACAACATTTTTTATTGAGTAAAATTACAATCTGTCCCAATTTGGACATTAATAGTAGTGCTGAAAGATATCATACATTCTACATTCATACAATATTTACACGGCATAAAATTACAATAAAATATATACACAATAATGAATCAATACAATAAGTCAAGAATTCACTTATACCTATATACACGTACACACACTCATACATACATCACATTGAGTGGAGAATCTAGCCAGTGCTAGAACTCCAATATATTTACAAAAGGTCGCGGGGCCACTGCCGTTTCAACCTTCTAGGTGGGTTGTATGGATGAGTGGAGCTGGATAGGGATTGAGCTAGAGGATTAGGATGATGAAATAGGTTCTGGTGGAATTTGGAAAATTTGAATGGAATTAGGTCTGAAATAAATGGAACATTAAGGTCGTGGTGCAAGGTATAGTTGGAGACATAATAAGGAGCATTTACTATTGTACGGAGAACTTTGGATTGAAAGGATTGAATGCGTTTGATGTTAGTACGTTTAGCTGTTCCCCACAGTTCAAGTCCATAGGTCCAGATGGGCTTCAGTATTGTCTTGTAGATTAATAATTTGTTGTCAACTGTAAGTTCAGATTTTCTGTTGAGTAGTCGGTATAACTGTCAGAATCGTCGGTTGAGTTCTTGTCTTTTAAGTCTTGTATGTGGGTTCCAAGTCAATATTTTGTCTAACAGTAAGCCAAGATACCGGACTGTATCTGAGAGAGGAATTGGTAATGAGTTGAAATAAACTGGCGGACAGGATTTTCGTCTAAGAGTAAAGGTTATGTGTTTACATTTGGCTTCGTTCACCTTTACACGCCAGTTATTACACCAGTGTTCGATAAGGAAAAGGTGTCTCTGAAGGTTTAAGGATGCTGTTTCAGGATTGGAACTGGATGATAGGATGGCGGTGTCGTCTGCAAAAGTTGCCAGAAAGGTATCAGGATGTGTAGGAATATCGGCAGTGTAAAGGATGTAGAGGACGGGTCCCAAGACGCTGCCTTGAGGAACACACGGCCTCAACGGGATAAAGGTTAGAAAATTCTTTACCACAGCGAACTCGGAAAGAACGGTTTGAGAGATAGGATCGGAGAATGAGGTATAGAGACTGGGGTAAATGGGTTTTCAGCTTGAAGAGTAATCCAGCGTGCCATACCCGGTCAAAAGCTTCCGCTATGTCTAGAAACGCACCAGAACAATACTCTTAAACTCGCTTATTAACCGATTATTAAATCGATGTAAAATTTAATAATTTTTGATATTATTTTGGTTTAATTCTGATTAAAATATTCTGATTGGGCTTAAATGCCGACATTTTAAAATTTCTTTGTCTAATGTACGTTTAACATAGTAGACTCGACAAATATTAACCATATTATAATGTTTATAAATATTAACCATATTATACCATATAAAAAGGAGTAAATGTATAAGTTGAACGAATTATATATTCAATCAAAGGAAAAAGAACAAAATAATTTTTTTCAATGATTTTTTTGTGTTTTTAACAAAATAACAACACTATTAACCTATGTTATTTGTATAAGGGAGGTTATGGGATTCAGTGTTGCCACCGTACAGTGTTGTACAAGTTACATTCTTCCATACAGTACGCAAGATTTTATCAACAATATTACTTATTGAAATGTTAGTAGTTAAAATAAATGAAAAAAAAATGTTATAAACCCTTAAACTAACATTGTTATGAATTATTTCTAATTTAAAGATTATTTCATGAAAGTAGATAGTTTCACTTTAAAATAGATGTGCATTTCATGAAAATTAAATTATGAATTTTAAGTAATGAATTTGTAAAATAAAATAATAAAAAAATCTGGTGCGCGCGACTTTCACTTGCCTCCGATTTTATAAACAATTTATGATTATATCAATTTAAAAAATATTTAGAGCTCAAAATAAATAGTTAAAGAATTAATTACTTTAGTTTCAATAAAAACATGCGTTTTTATTAAATATTAAACTATATTATTATGTACGATAATCGTTAGGTTTGTTTATTTATTTAACGTCACTTTATGCTACTACGGCTAATCGGACGATGCTACAGTGGGAGTTCTAAATTTCTGCCTATCCAGGTTTTATTAGAATAGTGGTCTTTAACGAGTACCTGACATCGCACAGGCTCGGGACCACCTTTCAACGTCCCTTCCGTAGGACGGCATAAGAAAGGAGTTTTTACTCCCTTTAAAAAATCCTAGGACCACCAGCGGGTTTGAACCCGTGACCTTTGGCATAGGAGGCTGTTATGCTAACCACCCAGCTATAAGTGATCCCGATAATCGTTAGGTTCATCGGCTTTTCATCACTTTCCGTTGACTTTTACAATTCAAGATAATATTTTTTCTAAATTCTTTAGCTTTCCAAGAGTATATTATACACTATATAACTGTTTTTATATATAAAACAAAACTTATTCAAATCCACAAAATTAAAGGAAGTTCAATGGAAGAAAATTGAAACTATCGGCATTTAAGCAGCCCTGTCAGACTATTTAAATCAGAATGAAACCTTCATGATATTAAAGTCCATTAAATTTTACACTATGACCGAATTAAAAATTAACTAAAATAAAATGCAAGCGTTGTTATGTTTTTATATTGCATCACCTAGGTGGTGTAGAAAGCATACTTTTTTTGTTATCCCGTTTTATCCATTAAATTCTTTCAAATGTACGGTTATTCTTGAAATTTAGTATTGAATATTCCTGCTCTTAGTGTCTTTTTATCTGCTCTATCTATACATATATAAAATAATCTTTCGATTCTTGGTTCCTGCGATATGCTCTAACTATGTCAAACAGTTCATTTTTAAACATATATAACACCACATACAGCTAAGCTAGGTTAAAAATACGCGTTATTTTTCTTAAGAAGGGAATAAATCATCTTGTTCTTAAGATCTTCTAGTTCATGAAGCACAAAGAAATACCGTATTTATTACATTTTAAAAAAGAACTAAGGATTAAAAAAATTTACGAGCATAGTAACATTTTAAAAAAATACTGAGCTTACTTAAGCTTCTGGATTAAACGGATCTAAATTATTGTTTCCAGAGAGGTGAAGGCATTGAACAGAAAAGAGGAGTTGGAAGGTGCACCAGAGGACTGCACTGCGCTCGAGCTTAACCAAGCGGAACTTAAACTAAGCCCACCTCACCTCTTCCTCCGAGCGGAGCTTAAGCCGAGTCCACCTCTCCTCTCGGCTCTAACAAGCTTTATCCCTCGGAAGACACTTTAAATCATTGTTCCGGTTCGTTAGAGCATTATTCACCGGTCCCGATCTTTGCCGAGTGACCTGCTTCCGTGTTGACTGGAACATCAAATAAAGGTCACTCCTTCTTGAGTAAATAACACCCTATCTAGCAAAGGGTCGCGTCCTAGGGCTTGTTTTTATCTTTATTTCTATTTCCCCATTTTTTATTTCACAATTTCTAGAATAAAGAGTTTCGGTAGAAGTATTATGACTAAAAGTTAAGAGTTTATGGTATTATTACACCACACTTAAAGGTTTAACTAAAATTATTTTTTTTGTTTAGCACCTGGCCTTATACAGCCATATTTCTGAAGTTCTCCCTCAACTCTTTTCAGATAGAAAATATCCTTAACCCTGTCCTTTCTAGCTCTCTGAGAGGGTTGGGTTTCCTTTTTAACAATTAACAGCGATAATTGACTTCAGGGATATCTATTTACACATATACATTTCCATTAGAGGAATATATGAATATAACATAATAAAAGAAAATTCTATAACAAGGAAAATGATACAGGCCAACACGGCTAAAATAGAAGAAGAGAGTGGTATTGTTCAAATTAGGTGCTCCTTTCGAAAAAAGGGTTGCTAGCTTCGATTGGACGGAAAAGTGGAAAAGAGGGTAGACAAACTTGGGAGCAGTGAAATCTGATTGCAGTAAATGGTTAACTAGCTACAGAAAGCCTAGGAAGCCTGTAGATTAAGAATTGGCCATTGCCAATTTACCTATAGACACACCTCCTAAATCACCTGGAAGCACGAACTTGCACAAAATGTGACAACGCCATACAGAGTGTTAAACATTTGTTAAACATACAGAGTGTTAAACATTTGTTAATAGAATGCAAAAAATACGAGAACTTGACAAAAAATATTGGATTGCCACTCACACTGAACAAAATAGTCGGCGACGAAGAAAAACATACATCAATACTGTTAGAATATTCAAAGATTGTAGGGTAATACAACAGGGTATAATTTAATATGATGACGCTAATCACCCTGTAGAATGGAGGCGGATAAAAAATAAAAAAATGATAAAGATAATATATACAGTAAAAATAAGAAATAATAATAACATTTAAAAAAAGCACACACTGCCTTCCATTCCTCACCCAATATGGACAAGTAGCAGTGGGTTATAAGATGGAATGAAGGGTGAAATGTGATGTAGTAGTTATATAATGGAAAAGGAATAAATCTTGAATATAGGGAAACAGCCCCGAAACGTCGACTAATATGAAAAATCTGATAAAAAGCTCATGAAATAAATTGATTGGATGAGGAATGGAAGGCAGTGTGTGCTTTTTTTAAATGTTTATATTAAGAAAACTTCCAAAAAAATTAAAAAAGAAAAGAAGATAAGAAATAATATAAAGGCAAGCACTTGAACAACCAGTCAAGACACAACACATACTGAAGCAGGGAACCTCTCCCCGCCCCCCACCACTCCCTACTGTTTACATTTATGCACTATAGCCAGTCTTGATTACAGTATTTCTCACGCAATGTACGTGACGTGGTGTAGTCCACTATATATATATATTATATATATATATATATTTAATATTTAGGATATAGGGAGACCTTTGAATGGAAATGATTGTATTCATTTTTTGTAGGGAACTACTGCATTTAATAATGACATGACACACTTGTAAGCACTCATACTCATAGCCTCCGGGTCATCTTCTTTTCAGACGCATCGGAGGATTATCAAGAATTGAGGAGGATGCTATATAGAATATGCTAGTAGAGAAACATGTGGATTTGAATAAGAATGGAGTTTGTCGTGGAAGGAGTTATACCTGGCTTGGGAAAAAACAGCAACGATATCGGTCATTGCTGATGAGTTTACTCGTGACAAAGTAGTGAGTATTAAGGATTTCGCGAAGGATTTTGGATTGTAAGGATTGGATTCGAGAGGAATGAAGTTAAGCCGCCAATTTCGGATATCTATTTTACAGAGAATGGGTAAACCTGAAGAGCGTTTTCGAATTTCCCTAAATTTTAAAACAGCAAGACGTTTACATTCGGTTTCGGACCAACACATAGAAGAAAATAAATTAGGCGTATGTTTGATGGGTAATTTTTGGTGACGCCAGAGCGCATTTCACTACACTTTAGTGGTCCTATGTTCAGACGATAATTAACTATTGGGTTGTTTCACATGAAATGTCCGTTTTTATAGTTTATGAAATACATAAAGGATTTTGCAGGTCTCTGTTGTTTTCTTCCGAATGTTTACATATTTAAAGTAAAAATTTACTAATCCTCTACGTTTGTATTATAAACATTGGCTTCTCAATCAATTACCCACTTTTTAGTATACCTTCAAATATGAACATAGAAACACGCGATTTTCAAGTAATGTTTTTGTACGAGTTTAAACTCGGGCATTCAGCAGCTGAGGCCGCTAGAAATATTTGCGAGGCGTTTGGGGAAGGGGGTGTTAATGAACGGACCATTCGCCGTTGGTTTGCTAAGTTTTCAGTTGGGGATACCGACTTGGAAAACTTGCCCTGAGGAAGAAATCCGTCCGTAATAGACAACGATGTCCTCAAACATACAGTAGAAGGAAACCCCTACCAAACAGTTAAAGGACTCACAGCACAACTGAATGCAAGTGCATCTACCGTTTCCAGACATTAAAAGTGTATTGGGAAAGTAAAAAAGCTCAATACATGGGTACCTCATGATCTCACTGAGCGACAGCAAGACCCCATGTTTCATAATATACCGTGCAAAAATTGAATGAACTGGGCCACGAAGTTCTTCCGCACCCACTATATTCTCCCGACTAGTCTCCAAAAGATTACCACCTGTTCAGGAATTTAGGCAACTTCTTCAAAGGAAAACTTTTTGAAAATGATGATCAAGTGAAAAGTGCGTTTTCAGATTTTGTTTTACTTCAAAGCTCAGACTTTTTCAGTTCGGGGATAAAAAAGTTGGTGTCACGTTGGGAAAAATGTGTGGAAAAAGAAGGTAAATACTTGTAAAAAATGATCTTGTTTTCTTATCGTAATTTTAATGAAAACCCATTACCTTGAAAACGGACATTTCATGTGACACAACCCAATATTATTTAAAATTATTTATAGGTGTAAGTTCAATGAGTGACCTAAATCTTCTAATGGTTGCTGGACTATGATCTTATTTTTTTAATCTCCTTTATTTTGATATAACGACCAATAAGAAAAAAGAAAATGTAACAGTCACAGGTCTTGGAATAACTTACATTATCTTATGTTGAATATAATTCAAAAGCAGTTAAGTTTAATGTCAAGGTTTTCATCTAGTTCGTGGAAATGAAAACTTAATTTTTAAATCATGTGTACGCTACAAAGGTTTCACTTGAAATTCCCAACAAAATGAAAGTCCCCTTGAGCATGAAGTATAAAAGCCAATCCCAAGTGAGGGGAGAAGCGCTGTTTGAGAAGATTTGAGGATAAAGTCCTCCAACATAAAGGATAAAGTCCTCCAACATAAAGGATAAAGTCCTCCAACATAAAGGATAAAGTCCTCCAACATAAAGGATAAAGTCCTCCAACATAAAGGATAAAGTCCTCCAACATAAAGGATAAAGTCCTCCAACATAAAGGATAAAGTCCTCCAACATAAAGGATAAAGTCCTCCAACATAAAGGATAAAGTCCTCCAACATAAAGGTGTCTCTTTGTGGTTCTGGGGTTGCCTTTTACGCTTGGTAATGATGATTCTCTACCATATGCCTCTATATGTACTATTTTAATAGGTTAGTGTCTGAAGTACAGAAAGCTGTTATTATTACTAATTTACAGTTGTAACCTACGGCTTTGTTCGTGAATATCTCATTTTATGTTAATACATGTACGTTTATTGTGACTTGCAATTCATTAATTTTTATTGATTGAATGAATTTAGTATTATTTATTTAAAAAATCTAGTGCGGGCAACACACGACTTTCACTTACTCCTTTTTTTAAATCAATGAATGAATTTTCAAATACAGTTAGAGATAAAAATACGTGAAACTATTAAAGAATTGATTAAATTGAATTTCTATAGAAACATGAGTTTTATTAAAAAATCTATTATATTATTATCTGAAACAATTACTTAGTTTTATCGGCTTTTTATCACTCTCTATTAACTTTTAAAAGCTTGTGTATGACATAATATTTTTTCTAAAATCTTTAGCTTTCTAACGGTGCATCATACATGTATATTACTGTTGCTATGTTCAAAATCAAAAAATTAATTTAAAAAATTTTTTTCTGTTTTCTCTTTAGTTAGATATCGAATTCGTTCAATTATATATTTATGTATTTTTCATCAGTGGCAACAAGATAATATATTTATTTTATAAAATCTACGAAATTAAAGTTACTTTAAAAGAAAAAAAACTGTAAAATATCGGCATTTAAGCCCTGTCAGAGTATTTTAATCCGAATGAAACCTGAATGATATTAAAGCCCATTAAATTTACATCGATATAGCGAGTTTAATCAAAATCCGTTTTCGAGAAAATCGTAAAAAAGTGCAAATGCATGGTATAAAGTGGCTCTTCTGGTAAGCTCATTTTGATGAAAAACGTTTTGTAATGTCTCGGGCGTATAGTTGTCTTAAATATGAAATTTCAGTTTCTTACGACTTACCGTTTCCCCGGAGTTACTAACACACACAGACAGACCTTTTTGCGGGACTTAGTTATTTGACACAGGGACCCTAAAACGTATTTCCGTTGAAAACTGGAATTCGAAAATTTCACGATCGCAATACTTTCCCTTACTATATAAAGTAATTGAAAGTAAAAACACTGTTTCAAAGATCTTCGTAACAAACAGTGCACTTAGCTAGACAATATTAATTTTACAATAGAAAAGTAAATTTTATTACAACGTGTATTTCTTGTTTATTTCCTCATCGGCAAAAGGAGAAAATCTGAGTGCAAAAAACCAAGTCCCGAATAAAGGTCTGTGTGTCCGTCCGTTCGTGTGGTAAGTTAGCGCAGAAACGATAAGACGTACAAAACTAAAATTTCATATTTAAGACAACTATACGCCCGGAATCTTACAAATCTTTTTATTAAAATCGGCGAACCAGAAGGGCCACTTTACACCATGCATATTGTACCTTATTGTGATTTCCTCAAAAGATTTTAATTAAGCTCGCTATATCAATGTAAAATTTAATAAGTTTTAATATAATGTAGATTTCATTCTGATTGAAATATTCTGACAGGGCTTAAATGCAGATATTTTAAATTTTCTTCTTCTAAAGTACCTTTTTTAATTTTGTTGATTCTTTAATAATAACCATATGATCTTGTCACCATTGATTAAAAAAATGTAAATGTACAAGTTGAACGAATACGATTTTCAACTGAAGAAGAAAACTGAAAAAAATATTTTTTTAATGATTTTTTTTATTTTCAATATATAACATTAATATACATGTATAATATACGTTGAAAGCTAAAGATTTCAGACAAAATATTATCTTATATACGGAATTGCAAAAGGTAATAGAGAGTGATGAAAAACGGTTAAAAATAACTGATTGTTACAGATAAAAATATGATAGTTTATTTATTAAAACACATGTTTCTATAGAAATTCAATTTAACGAATTAATTCTTTAACAATTTATTATTGTCTCTAAATTTATTTAAAATTCTTAAATTGATTTTATCAACGGAGGTAAGTGAAATTCGTGTGTTGCGCGCACCAGATTTTATATTTAGAAAATTAGATTGTCCTTTTAAATGAGTACATATACGTTTTAGGATATTTATTGGTTTTTTACAGTTATTTCAAAGGATTTATTAATAATTTTTTCTTTTTTGTTAACCACCTAGGTGACTATGTCTGTTTGTTTATTTATTTAACGTCACTTTACACTACTGTTGGTAATGGGATTATAATACAGTGGGTTGGTTCTCCCTTTTGACTATTCAGGTTCAATTAACAATAGGGATCTTTAAGGAGTATTTGACAGCACTGTAGCTTGGAACCAAATTTTAACGACGGCATAACGAAAGATTTTTAATCTATTTAAAAAGTCCTAGGAGTATGCCGTGCTTGAGCACCAACCTTGAGCATTGAAGGCTGCTAGCCACTAAATCGTAGATGATCTCGAATATTTATAGAACTTTTTTCAAGTAAGGAATTAAGTGAAAGTAGATTTGGATTCGATATTTTAACTGATAAAATATCACAAAGTAATGAAGACTATAAATTAATTGTCCAATATTACGGAGGTTGGGTGCCTCTGCTCTCTCATAGGATATTGGTATTAGAGTAACAAAGATAAATCTTTTTACAAAGGATTTAGTTCGTTGTGGAAGGAAATGTTTTGGAATGAAATTCAATTTGAACTTAGTAAGTACGTTTTGGAAGTAGCTGCAATTGCTTACTCGTTTTGAAGGATTTGATTTGGCAGTATTTGATAAAACTAAACGATTAAACACTAGAATACAAATATGTCCAATTAACAATCTCATAAAAAATTTCCTTTGATCATTTAATCAACGTCGCCATTTCCATTTCAGTGGATATTCCAAGAGCTACATAGGATAGAATTTGTTTGTTAAATACCTTGTACAAATCAAATATAAATAACTTTCTTCTACCTTCATGAGTCTATTTTATGAGCCTACATTGACAAATAAGAGTAAATAAGCCTCTAGTGTTTGCTCGCGTGGGCTGCAGTTTCACCGTCAGGCCGATTATACACACTGCGGGTTTTCTTTCCCTATTAATTTACATCAGTTTCACTGCGTTTAAATTATTGATTACTGGATATAGTTTAAAATGAGCAGAGATGCACTTTCAAGCGTTATTATTATTTTGTCGACCGTGAAAAATATAAAATTACATTAGTTTTGAAACATAATACAATATGAGTTTAGTAATGAAAATCAAGAAGATATATTTGACCAAAACTTAACGTAGAGTAACCATATTTCCCAAATCACCAGAAAATCAATCTCTATTCCCAAACAGTGTCTCCTTTTCCGGACTCTTCTTTAAAGTACCCGTCATCTCTTAGTGTCTTACTCATACTCCCCCAATTTGACTATGGTTGCATAGTATGTGGGGACTCAGGTGCGAAAAAGAGATGAGGCTAAAAAGATTAATGAACAGGTTCAGAAGATTTATGTACGGTCTCTCCAGACAGTCACACGTCTCTCATTGGTATTCTGGTCAAAGGCGGGATAGCCACCTATATGGCTATCCCGAATCCCGAAGCAATTACCTACTTGCATCTTCCTATTCGAATGCTTGTGAGCCCGAAAACCTTCCTATATCTTTGACCTTCTTACTCTGCGCTCTTCCGTGCCCACCTTAAATAGTAGATAAAAAAACTACAGAATTATACCTACGCTCTCATAGTACAATATCCTTTGAAAAGTCTTTTATCATCCGTGCTACCATATTTTTGAACTCATTACCCATCTCCCTTCGAATAGTGTCATCCCTAACCACTTTCAAACACCAATTATTTATCCATCTCCTCAAAAATCAATCTTCCGCAAATATGTGATAAGTCTAGATTTTGTTAAAAAATAATAAAACTCAGGTGATGTTATCTGTTTTCATTGGTATTAACTTTAATAATTTTTTTTATTTGTTATCCGCATCTACCC
Organism: Piezodorus guildinii; assembly: GCA_023052935.1. Classification (NCBI taxonomy): domain Eukaryota; kingdom Metazoa; phylum Arthropoda; class Insecta; order Hemiptera; family Pentatomidae; genus Piezodorus; species Piezodorus guildinii. Next base: position 26,445,867 of record CM041296.1, on the reverse strand, counting down.
TACAGGGTCATTGGCGTCATCACATTACATTATACTCTGTTGTAGTACCCTACAATCTTTAGATATTCAAACAGTTTGGATATATGCTTTTCTTCGTCACCGAGTATTTGGTTAAGCGTCAGTGGCAATCCACTAGCTTTTCTCAAATTTTTGTATTTTTTGCATTCTAATAACAAATGGTTCACACTCTGTATGACGTTGTCACATTCCGTGCAAGTGGGTGCTTCTAACCGTTTTAGGAGGTGCCCATGGGTAAATTGGCAATGACCGATTCTCAATCTGCAGAGTAGGATTTCTTCCCTCCTAGACTTTCTGGAGCTAGTTAACCATCTACTGCAATCAGATTTCACTGCTCTTAATTTTGTTTGCCCTCTTTTCCACTTTTCCGTCCAATCCGCTAGCAACCCTTTTTTCGATTGGAGCATCCAATCTTCCACATTCACTTCATTAATTTGGACAATTCCACTCTCTTCTCCTATTCTGGCAGTGTTGGCTGCTTGGTCAGCTTTTTCATTGCCCGGAATTCCTCGATGGGCTGGTACCCATACCAACACAACATGTGTATGTCCATGTTTTATTTTCCAACTCTCGTTAATTATTTCCCGGATTATCGCGTTGGTTGGTGTTTGGCTGTCGATGGCAGCCAGCACACTCCAAGAGTCCGTCGCAATAATCCAAGAATTTTTGTTGGAGTTGTCTATACATTTCAGAGCCTTTAGTATAACAGTGGCCTCCCCTGTGAATACGGAGCTCCCTTTAGGCAGCTTGTACATGAGTTGTTTATCTTTATTGTAGACAGCACAGCCAACGCTATCTTCCATTTTGGAAGCATCAGTGTATAGAACTTCAGAGTTATGGTACTTTTCCAATATTTCCAAAAACGAGTTCTGTATTTCTATTCGAAGCATGTTTTTTACTCTGGTCATCGATCTGTCTATGTGAGGTCTTTCTTTGTATCTGCGAGGGATTTTAAGTTCAGGAACGGATTTTATATTATGTAGGCTCATATCTATTTGAGTCAGTGCTTGGTAGATTTGTCTTTGGATGCGTTTCTCGGTACTCATGACACCACGACTTTCGGGCTCTTCAGCAAATAGAAAAGAGGCTAATGGGTGATGATAAGAAGCCTCTAATCTGGAGACATATTTGAGTGTCAAGTATTCTCGTCTGAGCTGTAAGGATGGTTCGCCAGATTCTGCGTAGATGCTTTCTATTGGGGAAGTTCGGAAGGCTCCAATACAAATTCTTAGTGCCGTATTATGTACAGAATCTAACATTTTCAACGCTGTTTTTTTGGCTGTTCCATATATTTGGGATCCATATTCGAATTTAGTTTTTAATTACAGATTTATAAATTGTTATAAGAGACTGTCTGTCGGCTCCCCAGTTGGAATTTGAGATACATTTCAAAATCCCTAGTCTTTTGGTGGCTCCATCTTTCAAATGCTTGATATGTGGAATCCAGCTCATCCTCTTATCGAATATAATTATGTAATAATATAATTATTAAATAATATAATTATCTTAACTAAATAATTATGTATCAAATGAAGCTAGACAACTTGGGCTTCTTCTGTTCACAGTAAAATATTCTTAGGAGACGTCTTAGAATAAAAATTATTTAAAAAAAAATGTATTTGTTTTTGCAGCAACCATAGTGGTTCCAAAAACAAACTTTTTAAGAACAAAACTCTGCCCTGCTATTTCTATTTATGATATATCAGCCAGTTTAATGTAATTTTTCTGCTATGTAAATTCACTTTCAATGGTATAATTATGAATTGTTTAGACGTTCATAAAACATTACAATAAATTGAGAAATACTTCAAAAACGTAGGTAAGAAATTAAATTATTTATTCTTCTTCCTTTTATTCGCAACTGTGTGCTAATGGTCAGATTTTGATGATTTTCTTTAGAATATTTAGGGAGATTTATTGTGTTTTTTTTCTTTAATCGGAAGGATTTTTTTTTTAAGCATCTATAAATCATTTTCTCTTTTTTGTTAACCACACTAGAGGACAATGTTTGTTTGTTTATTTATTTGACGCTACTTTATGCTGCTGTAGCTAATTGGACGATGATAGTTGGAGTCCTAATTTTGTCTATATAGTTTTAATTAGAATGGGAATCTTTACGGGTCTATTTTTTAAGTTCCCTCCAAAAGATGGCATAACTAATTGAAATCCGCATTAAAGTCTTAGAAGCCAAATGCCTAGTTTGAATCCGCGGCCATGGGCTTATATTTGAGATTTAGGGATAAATGTTGGATTACAATTGATGAAATATTAGAAAATAGAAGCTTGAAAGTTTCTATTTAAAATTAAAGTTAAAAATAATGTGTAAAGTTAAATGGAATATTTAATGGAAGTCATAATTATTCAGCTTCATAAACTGCGTTATTTCTTATCTTGAATTATAACGATTAAAACGCACATATTATACCGATATTAACGAGCGATAGCCGTATAATATTGTTCTAAGTGCTGGGACAAATTATACACTTAGCTACATGAGATACGCCTATGAGAGATACAAGCAAAGGTTTCCGAATGCAGGCGAGCACTCAAGAACATTACCGGATGAGACAGAACATTACTCGCCGTACAAGGAATACCAGCGGAGATATACAACAGGAGAGGTTAAATTATTGCAGAAGGGACAGCATTAGCAGTTGCTGTCGCAAATCAGGCCAGAGGTCTTAGTGAATCTAAATGGCCCAGGGGTGTAGTGTGTAATGGCTACTTACTCATCTCCTCCTACCCTGAATATTACCATCTTCTCTAAGCCTAGTTCTTGCAAATAACGAATGGCGTTCTACTTTTACCAAATCAACTCGCAATAGATTTCCAAGTAACCATATACACTGCCGGTCAGAGGCTTGAGACCAGCTATCGTTTTTTTTTATTTGTTTACTTTTTTTTTCAGTATCGCGACAGGCCGTGCAGGCCCTGGGCCTCGCGGTATAATCTCCTGGGAGATAACACTCGCGTTTCTCGATGCAATTGGCTGGGTAGGGTCATCACTCCCTACGCAAATTTTTGTGAGTGGCCACCATTTGGCTAACGGGTCTCACATACTCGGGGAAAAGGCTGTGAGTGAATCCCCATTTAATTACATCCTCATAAAAGCCCCGCCAGGACTGGGATTCGAACTCACAACTTTAGCATGAGAGACTAGCGTGCTAGCCACTCAGCCACGGGCTCCCCTATGAACTATGGTTTACACCGATAAATCATGAATAACTTCTATAAATATCTAAATAAAATAAGGTATCTTATAATTATTTGTATTTCTAAACAAATTTGCAAATTAGGTGTAAGAAATGTTTGTAAAATATACAAGAAATAATTTGATTAAATTAAAGTATTACTGAGACATCAAGCGTCATACAAATAAATGTGAATAACGTGACAACAATGTGATTTTTGTGTCTGGAGCTTTATTTTCAGGGAACTTTTATCTATATATTTCATGTACAGTTATGTGAAAGTAAAAAGAGACGTCCACAACTTTCCTAAGTAGTTTTGATTGAAAAGACTGCGAATAGGTGACTTTTTTCTGTGCCCAAATCTCAATACCATGCGTTCAAATTGGGTTTTATTAGTACATTCATAATATAAATGGATAATTTATTTGACAGTGATATATTTTTAAAAGTTCGGAATGTATTCTTAAAAGATGTCTGTATCTTTGGTTGTTGTTATCTTGATCGGTGTTTTCGGTGCTTAAACACTTACTAGACAATCGATCAAACCTTCCGTTGTAACTACGAAAGTGATTATCACAAGGCCTATGTGGACTTACGTAGTTGAAAATTGTGGCTTTGCTAAACCATCGAATTCTTGTATCAAATTTTTACAATACAAAACCCTTGTAAAATCTTCAATCCTCCTAACTTAGTCACAAATAAACTTATCCACAATGTTCCATATATTGCTGGCAAGGTCCGAACCAGGCAGGTATCACCCCTTCCATGAAAAACTCCATTCCCTCTCAAACCCTTTAGTTTCAATCCTTGGTTCCTCTTCAATTCCTGATAATCATCTGAGGTGTCTGAAAATGAAAATTGTCCTGAGACCTTCTCGTTTATTATATTTTTTTTTAGTGCCGCCAATGGGTAGTCTGTCTCATGCCTATGATATTCCTATCTCAGGCGTTTGTCTAGTTGTGGGTCTAAATAGCATACTGTGTCGAAAACCGAAATGGGAATATTATTAAAGAAGTGACAATATTATAGTGAATATGACAAAAAAAAGCTCTTAGTTTTATATATATATATATATTCTCTATCGCCCAACGAGCTATCAAATCCAGCTGTTCTTAGAGTATAGATATTTGTATTAAGAGAAATTGAGAAGAGAAATTTTATTATTAGTTTAATTTATATATTTCTCGACTGCTAAGTTATACGATGTTCACTGAACAGTTAATTTTCTTCTTTTATCAATGAGCGGTTAAAAATAATGAATTTGCAGTTGAATCGCGTGGTGTAACCCACATCATATCCAAAGAGAAAAAAACCGAGTGCCAAAGTGCCGCAAAAAGATTCAAACAGATTAATTGATGTAAACCATATGTGGTATCAACCTTTTGACTGGCAGTGTATATCGATTAACCAACTGCGAAAAAAAGATTTAACCTTACGAGATAAAGGCTGCTGAACTTGGAATCTGACATAGGTACTATGATAGTCATTGAGGATATCATGATTAAATTTATTAAATCGAGATACATTTACATTATTCGGACAGTGATGACTAGGAAACTGTCAAGACAAAGGTATTATCAGTTCTAGATACGTCAACCCAACCCTCGGTACAAACTTTTTAGCAAGAAACGTTATATATCTAAAAATATACTCAATTAAATTTCTTATAAGGAAAAATCATCGAATTTTCGATCTGAACAACACTAACAGAGCAAGACAGTGTCAGACGTGTTATATTTTTGAAGGTGAAAACAAGTTATAGAATAAAAACTATATATCTCCAACCAAAGGACATACTCGTGTCGAAATTCAAATGACTTAACAGGACGTTTAGGTGTAACTTATTTTTTCAGCGTCTCTATGAGCATTTTTGCTTTCACTAACTATATATATAGTAAGGGAAAGTATTGCGATCTTGAAAATTTTCGAATTCCAGTTTTCAATGGAAATACACATTTTAGAGTCCCTGAGTCCAAATAACCAAGTCCCGCAAAAAGGTCTGTGTGTGTACACTGTCTGTGTGAGTGTGTGTGTGCATATTGCACCATTTTATGATTTTCTCAAAAACGGTTCCGACGATTTTGACTAAACTCGCTATAACGATAACCTATATATATATATAAAGATATACTAAATGTTATGAACCTTTTCTTGTTTAATCAGAATTTATATGGATACACGCAGTGCGTTCTGGCTGGAGCGTATCTCTAATCCCTTCCGGTAGATAGGCCAAGATCCGCAGATCCTGGGGGTTAGGATGGAGAATGAAGGCAATACCAAGATTCTCTCAGTAAGATTCTTACAAATTAACTCGAATCCACTCCCCTGAAATGTTCAACATGGATTATAGGGAAGATTTTATGATTCGTGTTGATTTAATCTCAATAATGGCTCGGATCATGCACGCTGAGTTCGAGGGATGTCTTAATTTAGTCTTGACACTTGAATTGGTCTCTGAGATAACTTATGATTAACCGAAGTAAAATTAGCTCTTAGAAATTATTCAATAAGTCTTCTGAAGTATTGAAAAATAAAATTATTTATTAATAAATATTTGTCGGGATATAAATGGGGAATCTAACATACCCATGAGCAAGTTTTATATAATTTTAAAAAATATTTATAAGTCTGGAAAATAATACAAGATTTTGAGTTTTCAAACAATGATATTGATACAGCTGTAAAAAAACTGACTGACTCCATAACTTGCAGCATAATTGACAACACAAAGACCACTAACATCACTGGCACTCAACATACTGATCTGCCACAGCACATTCGATCCTTAATAAAAGAAAAACGCAGAGCGAGATCGAAGTGGCATAAGACTCGATACCCAACTGACAAAACGTACTATACCAAACTAACAAACTCAAGTCAGAAATAAAAACATACAAAATTCAAAATTTACTCAACTTTACTGAAAATCTTACTACAACAGACAAATGATTATGGACAACCACAAAAAAACTTCTTAAGTTCAAAGACTGTAACCATCCACTCCTGACTGAAAACCAAACCTGGACAAGATCTGACGAAGAGAAAGCCCAGATATTCGGACAACATCTTTACAATACTTATACTCCACATCCAGATATCCTTAATCCCAATCACCTTGAAAGGATAGAAGAAGACCTAACTATTCCCCTTCAAATGACCCCTCCACCTAAAGCTTTCCATCCTTCAGAAATATCCAATATCATTCATAGATTACCTGCTCGAAAGGCTCCTGGCCATGACCAAATCACTTCCCATATCTTAAAACATCTCCCGCAAAAAGCCATCCTTTTCCTCACGTACATCTACAATGCCGTACTCCGTACTACTTATTATCCTGCCTCCTGGAAATTATCCATAGTAAAAATGATTCCTAAACCCAAAAAGTCACCTGAAAACCCATCTTCCTACCGTCCCATATCTCTTTTATGTATTATGGGTAAAATTCTGGAGAAACTCCTTCTGAAACGTATATACCCAATCCTTGATTCCCATCATATTATTCCAGACCACCAATTCGGATTCCGTACATCTCACTCCACTATCCAGCAATGCCATCGTGTGGTGGACGTTGTCTCCTCTGCGTTGGAGCGCGGATTGTTCTGCACGGGAGCCTTTCTCGACGTAGAGCAGGCCTTTGACCGAGTCTGGCACCCGGGGTTGCTTTACAAGCTCCGTCTATTCCTCCCTCCTACCTATTTTCTAATTATCCAATCCTACCTCGCTGATAGATCTTTTAAAATAAATCACAATAGTTCCTATTCCTCCCTGTTTTCTCAATCTGCTGGTGTTCCTCAAGGTAGCATCCTAGGACCCGTTCTTTATACAGTTTATACAGCTGATATCCCAACCCATCCAAGCACTTTCCTTTCTACCTATGCTGATGACACGTGTGTGCTATCAGTAGACAATGATCCTGTTACAGCCTCTCACATTCTTCAATCCCACATCCGAGACCTTGAAGTATGGTGTCAGAATTGGAGGATTAAAATTAATTCTAACAAATCCCACCAGATAACATTTGCCCTACGTCGTAAACCAATGACTTCCTGCCCTACAGTATCCTTTAATGACACTCCGCTAGCCCCTGTTGAACAGATTCGATACCTAGGACTCCACCTTGACAAACGTCTGACATGGAATCCTCATACAAGACTTAAACGACAAGAAACTGCTCGACGTTTTCGACTACTTCAACACTTACTGGACAAACGCTCCAACCTTCCACTTAATTACAAAAGACTTATTTATATGACCATCATAAGACCGATATGGACTTACGGAGTAGAGCTATGGGGCTCTACTAAACCATCGAATTCTTCTCGTATCCAATCCTTACAATCCAAAATCCTTCGTAAAATCCTTAACGCTCCTTACTTTGTCACGAATAAGCTTATCCATAAAGACCTTAATATCCCATATGTTACTGAACTAGCCCGAACCAGGTACCAATCATTCCATGAAAAACTCCATTTCCACTCTAATCCACTAGTTTCTATCTTATCATCCTCTTCAATTCCTGATAATCCTCCGAGGCGTCTGAAAAGAAGATGGCCCCGAGACCTTCTAGTTTAAAATATTTTTAGAGCGCTGCCAATGGGTGGCGTCTCTTCATGTATTTCATGTCATTTTCCTATATCCATCACATTTACTTGTTGTATATAATTATACAGTTGTAAATATCAATAAATAGTTTAAAAAAAAAAGAAGTTTTAATTAAAAGTTCATGTTTTAAGTATTCTAAATAACTAACACACTTATTACATATGTTTGCAACAAAATATCGCACATATCGCAGTATTTGATTACTTTTTTATATTTTTAATTTTTTCTCGATCACAGTTATAATAATATTAAACTCGTTATTTACAATAATCTGACTTATATTTCTTTTTATTAGAATTAATTATTATAATAATTAAATAATTAGACATCTTATGTGTCATTCCATTCTATTCTGTAAATTTAAGATATAAAATAATGTGCTTATCAACTAACTAAAGAGAAATACTTTTTAGATTGAAAAATAACTTAGATATATGGGAATTGATTTAGATCTATAATAGCTAAACATAGCTAAAGGTTTTAGATTTATTTTGTTATTAAATGCATTTACTTATTTTAGTTTAACTTACTTATATATGAAATATATTGTAAGGGAAAGTACTGTGATCGTGAAAATTTCGAATTCCAGTTTTTAACGGAAATACACGTTCAACCAGTCCAAATGACCAAGTCCCGCTAAAAGGTCTGTGTGTGTGTGTAAATTTCATATTTAAGACAGCTATATGCCCGAGATGATACAGCATCTTTTTCACTAAAATCGGCTGACTAGATGTACTACCTTTTCCCATAACTTTTGCAACTTTTTACAATTTTTTTAAAAAACGGCTCTGACGATTTTGATCGAACTCCCTATATCGATGTAAAATTTGATGGGTTTGAACGCCGTTATTTTAAATTTTCGTTCTCTAAAGTACATTAAATTTTGTAGATTTAGGCACATCATTTTGTTAGCATTGATAAATAACAGCTAATTGTGCAAGACGAGCGAATTTGATAAACAACTAAAGGAGAAAAGTGAAAACATATTTTTTATGCAATTTTTGTGTTTTAGAACACAAGAATAGTAGTAAAGATGTATAGTATACTGTTGGATATCTAGAGATTTTAGATAAAAATATTATCTTATACACGGAAATGTAGCAGGTAATGCAGAGTGATAAAAAGCCGATAAAACTAACTGACTGTTGTTGATAAAAATATAATAGATTATTAAATAAAGCAGATGTTTCTATTGAAATTCAATTTAATTAATTCTTAAACAATTTATTTATATTACTTTCACTTACTATATATAGGTAGGAAAGTATTGCGATCGTGAAAATTTTCGAATTCCAGTTTTCAACGGAAATACACGTTTTAGGATCCCTTGAGTCCAAATAACAAAGTCCCGCAAAAAGGTCTGTGTGTGTGTGTGTGTGTGTGTGCTGTGTGTGTGTGTGTGTGTGTGTGTGTGTGTGTGTTGTGGTAACTCCCGGGCGGAAACGGTAAGTCCTATGAAACTGAAATTTCATATTTAAGACAACTATACGCCCGAGACGTGACAAAACTTTTTTCATCAAAATGAGCTTACCAGAAGAGGCACTTTATACCATGCATTTTGCACCTTTTTTTCGATTTTCTCGAAAACGTTCCGACGATTTTGATTAAACTCGCTATATCGATGTAAAATTTAATGGGCTTTAATATCATGTAGGTTTTATTTGGATAAAAATGGTCTGACAGGGCTTAAATGCCGATATTTTAAATTTTCTTCCCCTAAAGTACCTTTAATTTTGTAGATTCAATAATAATAACTAGATTATCTTGTTAACGCTGATGAAAAACAGGTAAATATATAAATTGAATAAATTCGATACCCAAGTAAAGGAGAAAACAGAAAAAATATTTTTTTAATGCAATTTTTCGTTTTTGAACTTAAGAGCAGTGATATACATGTATGATATACCGTTGGAAAGCTAAAGATTTTAGAAAAAATATTATCTCATACACAAGCTTTTAAAAGTTAATAGAGAGTAATGAAATAAACATAAAACTAACTGATTATTTTAGATAATAATATAATAGACTTTTTAATGAAACACATGTTTCTATAGAAATTCCATTTAACTAATTCTTCAATGGTTTCACTCATTTTGATCTCTTACTGTATTTGAAAATTCTTTAATCGATTTTAAAAACGGAGGTAAGTGAAAGTCGTGTGTTGCCCGCGCCAGATTTTTTTTAGATGTATTTAAAAATTCTTAAATTGATTAAAACAACGGAGGTAAGTGAAAGTCGTGTGTTGCGCCTACCAGATTTTTATACTTATATTCGGTTGTAAAATTAGTTCGTAGAGTTTTTCAATATTTTAAATCAATTCTCTTCGTGCCCATACAATCATTTTTATTTGGTCTGGTAATAATGATTACATAAGATACATGGTATATGTGGAAAATTGAATTAGTATGACAGTACACCACAGTACAGATTTTTAGTTTGAAGATTCGTCCAACTGAGGGAATCAAAGAAAACTGAAATAATAAGAAAAATACCACATCAATAATTCCTGTTGGATTATTTATTTTTTAAATGATTATAAATGAAAATGCGACTTCATTAAAGATAGATAAAATGTGAATAAAGACTTAATATTCCAGGCTATTTTATTTTAAGAATATAGGATATATAGAATTTTATATGTCTTCAAAAGGGCAGAAGGTAGCATTGAATGAGTTTCGTGACTAGGTACTATAGGGATTCTACAGCATATGAACTTTTTTCTCTGGGTCGACTACGGAATATGATTCCATTATATTCACATTCTCCATCTGACCCTGAGACTATTTATATATATATATATATATATATATATATATATATATATATATATATATATATATATATATTATTATTATTATACTTTGCTTCAAATTCGCAATTTTAGTTTAAAAGATTTCCTAATGGCTTTTACAAAATGTAAAAAAAAATAAATATAATATTGCCAGTTCGCATTAACCCTCTAATTAAAAATAATTATGAGTTGTGAAATGTTCTGTTTAATAACTCTTGAATGAATGAAGAGAGGTCAATAGTGACATGAGTAAATTTTTTTACGTAATGAAAGAAAATGTTTTCAGCATGGTATGGAATAAATTTAATTAGTATTTAGAGCCTTTTGGAAAGTAATAAATTATATTTTTTTAAACTTTCCAGAGTTTGTATTTATTTATTTTTGAATCCCTAATTAAGTACTTTTGTATACACAATATTCAAATAATTTAACTGCCGTCCGTATTACCAAATCTAGTGGTGTAACAAATGACTTTCTCAGCTGTTAAAATTAATTTAAGAACTTTTAAAATTTTAAAGTTAATTTGAATTAAAATTGTTGAGTATAACAGTCAGTAATATATGTAAGCCCTATACTTTACATTACTTTTTACAAATTTGTTTATAATGTTTGAAATTCCAACGGTTAATTTATTTATTTATCTAAACTCTCCGTCAAAAGTATCGCAACACTTAGAAATATTAGAATTTTACAAAAACTTTCTACTTTTTATAATAAAGAAAGAAAGGTTCTGAAGTCAATAACAAACATTTTTAAACTGGAAATAAATAAGTTTTAGTGAAATAAATTAAAATATTTGGGTAGTAGGAGGTGAATCTTGTGACCGAATCTTTCTTTTAGATAATCCCAAACGCCCTCGATTGGGTTAAGGTCAGGACTTCTTGCTGGCCAATCAATGGTTTGAATATTTGTGGGGTTCTGGTATTCAGAAACACATCTTGCCCGGTGAGGATGCATGATCATAGGCTCTGAATGGCATAAAAGGCACTACATGATCTTGAAGAAACATTTTTACATAACTCAAAGCATTCAAAATTGGATTGGCACTAACTCGGTTTGCGCCTCCCAAGATATGCCACCCCAGAACATGATAGAACACCCTCCAAATGGCTCAGTTTCTGACGTGCAGCACTGACTATACCGTTCTCCAAACTCTTTCACGGCCATCTGGATTCTTAAGGGCCACTATCGTCGCATCAGAGAATACAACTTTTTCCATTCCTCCACAGTCCATGATTGGTGTTCCCTTGCAAATCTAAATCTTTTTACATGGTGTTCTGTGGTGAGAAGAGTCCTTTCTTGAGGTTTGACTCCCTCAGTCTTCTAATGACCATTGACTCCGAGATTGATAACCCGATCAAGTTTTTAATGGAAGACGCAGTAGAATTACGCTCCCGAAATGGTTGTATTTTATTGAAGCGGTCATTTATGGTGTTCGTAACCCTCTAGAATGACTACCAGTTTCCCTGTACCTTTTTGTGGTTCTTGAAACAGTAGAATAGTGAATCCATAGCCTCCATTGCTCTCAAAGTTGAATTCGAATAATATATGCAGGAATGAAAGTGTGAAAATTATTTTTTTTTTAAATTCTGCATTCGGTTTATCTTTGTTTGTATAAATTCTCTATTTATAGGTAGACTGAATGGCAGACTTAATTAATATTCTTTAATAGTATTGCCCTTAAGTGTTTGAGAATGCAGAATTTTAAAATAAAAACAGTTTTATATTCGTGAAATTCATACTACCTACTCTAAAAGTATTCTACGTATAATATTTCCCCAATGGTTATTTTTTTCCCCAGAGGAATTTCCATTAAGAAGATGGTATGAAAATACTTGGATGACGGTACCACAGTAGGGCTGTTTGCATGAAATTTTAGAGAAGAGTGTCAAGAGGCATTAACATAAACAAAGCCTTTTTAGCTAAGAAAAAACCTACTGAATAAATTTAACATCATCGTTTAAGTTTAAACCTTGCACGGAGTGTATGGGTAGAACGGGATTTCGTTGTAGTAAGCATTTATAAATGCGGAATTTTCCCATTGCCTTTATTTTTAGGTACATAGGGTGAATTTTATTTTTAACACTTCGGTTGAGATTATATTTATGGATTCATAATTATTTTTATTTTCACTTACCTACAAATGGAAAAATATAATAAGGGAAAGTAGTGCGATCATAAAAATATTCGTATTCTAGTTTCAACCGAAATACATGTTTTAGGGTCTTCTGAATCCAAATGACCAAGTAAAAAGGTCTGGTCGTGCGTGGTACGTCTTGCTTAAAAAAAGAAGTCTTAAAAAACTTAATTTTATAATTTAAGCACCTCTTTAGAATGGTACACCAACTTTTTCATCAAAATCAGGGAACCAGAACAGCCACTTTATACTATGCATATTTTTACGATTTTCTCAAAATCTGCTATAACGATTTTGGTTAAGCTCACTGTGTCGGTGTAAGCTTTAATAGGCTTGAATGTCATATTGGTTTCATTCTGATTAAAACAGTCTGACAGGGCTTCAACGACAGTATTTTATATTTTTTTCTATTATACTACCTTTAATTTTGTAAATTTGGAAAAAAAAAACAACATAAAATCTTGTTAGCATTGACAAAAAAAATGGGTCTTATACAAAATCAAAGAATTTGATAACCAAATTGGGGAGGAAAGAGTAAAATGTTCGTTTAGGTGATTATTTTTTTTTTCTTAAAATAATCATAGTAATATAGATGTATAATATACCGATGGAAACCTAAGTGTTTCCAAATGTTATCTTATATACATAGTTTAATGTATTGTATGTATGTATGTATTGTATGTATGTATGTATGTATGCATGCTATATACATAGCTAATACATAGTCAAATGTTATCTTATATACATAGTTGTATAAGTTAATGTAAAGTGATAAAAAGTGGATAAAACTAGGTATTTTTTGTAGATAACTTCTTTTTTAAGATTATTTAATCTGAAATAACGTTTCCATTGACTGAGCATAAGACTACTTAATACCATATTTTTTCCACCATTTCAAGTTTTTATCGCAAGCATCTCTATCAATTATGATTAAACTTTCTTTATCTATTTAAAATTAAGTAGGCTTTATTCTCATGTAGGTTTAATTTTATTGAAATACTATGACGGGACTTAAATGCCTAACTTTAGAAATTTCTACCTCAAACATAACGTAAATTTTGTTTATAAAAAATGATTACCCATTTTCCAACTTCTTAGCATTGATAACACTCAGGTTTTGTGAGGGTGTTGAAAATAACAAACCATATGAATTTCAAATTCACTATAGATTTTTTTTTCTCATTTCAATTTATATTTTCGTAGTAGGAATAGATATTGGTATTTATTAATTCGTACGGGGCACAGTAGACTTACGGATTTGTTTTTATTTGTTATCCGGGTTCTACATATGTATTTTTTTATTTTTGTTTATTTTATTTATTACAAAGGTTCATTATTGAGAAAAATAAACCAATAGCTAATGAATTCAAAGATTCTAAACAATATTATTCTATTTGATAACCTTATATAATAATTAATTGAAAAAAAACCGATTGTTTCATCCAAGCCTTTTATTATAAATTAAAATATAAGCAGAATGCAAATTAATATTGAAGGGAACTGCTGTTTAAAGACTACACTTTTTAAAGGAATAATCCGCCTCCGGGTAAAACAAAGCAAGTCCGAGATCTGCACAACATTCAATGAATATTCAACTCCTAGCTTGTTTTTACTTCTTCCTGGCCATCGCTTTAATTTATTAAGCTCCATCTGTTCTATATTTATCTATTTCTTTTTTTAAGATCCCATTTAAATGAAGGAATATTTAATTACTCACCTTCAAAAGTTGCATAATGAGATATCTTAACTCATATAATTCTTCTCATCTAAAGGCAAAAATAGAAAATATATTGGGTCAACATATTATATAAGAATCTTGTAAAAAGTTGTTAAAAGAATAAAAAGCAACTGAAAGAATTATACGCTTAATTAAATTTAAAAACTAGAATGGAACTTCCTCAAGTTTGAAAACAGAAAGAAACTATGTTATACTATGTATAGCAGCAATAACCATATGCTGAAGAATTTTTAGCAGCTAAAGGAAGAAATAAATAATTTATTGGGTGGGTCAACATAATATAGAAATCTTTAAAATGGGAGGAAAAAACAAAAAGAAAACAACGAAATTTTGAGTATATTGTAATGTATTGAGGATACTGAGGGGAGTTCATAATTAAATAATTTTAATATTAAACAATTAATGATAACGAACCTTTGTCGGCCAAACATCAAAAGGTATTTACCTAGCCCCCTAGATTTCCCATCGGTATGGGCCCCCCAGCGGTACCATAAACCTCTGGTAGTTTTCCCCCCAGCGGCGGCCAACAAGAATATTAAGATGGGTGGAAAGATAAGAATAATAGCACAAAGGCTATACCGCCATCCGAGGTACTTCCCATCTCGGCCCACCCGAGGTGACAAGAATGAGAGAGAAGAACCGAGGAGTTAGTCAAGTTTTATCCTCAGGAAGAGTGAGTCGGGTTCCATCTACAAGAAGAGGAGGTGGCCGTAGGGGTTCTGAAAGCAGCAGGAGGATGATGCCGAGAAAGGGGACCTAAGACTGTTTTCACCTTCGCCAGCCGGTTAAGGGGTTCAAAGGTATATTGTTATTTGTAATATTGTATGGCAAAGGTAGTAAAATGTCCCTCAGTATCCTCAATCAGAGTTCTAGACAATGTGTTAATATAATGGATCTTGTTACTTTAATCTTACCCTGCATGCCACCTATAGGATTGGTAAACACGATACTTTGGAAAGGAGATCCATGGTATCATTAAATATAGTTTATATATTGACTAAATATAGTAAGTAAGCTATTTTTTGAAGCTACCGCTGCCTTAGAAAAGCAGCCGGTCAAAAACATAGTAATATATTATAGAAAGGTTGTCAGCAGAAAAAAAAGTAACTAGAAGAATTAAATGCTGAGTTAAAACAAAACAAGAGAAATAAAGATGTATATTGTACCGTTGGAAAGCAAAAATGTTTTATTATATAAGCAAGCAACACACAAATTTCACTTACCGTTGTTAAAATTTGTACCGTTGTTAAAAAACAATTTAAAATTGTTAATTTGAAGAATTTTCAAACACAGTAAGTGATTATATAAATTTAATGAATTTATTAAATTGATTTTGGATAGAAACATTAAATAATATGTTATATTTTTATCTGAAACAATCAGTTAGTTTTATCGGCTTTTCATCATTTTTCGCTTAACTTATATTTTTACTCGTTTTTTATCAATAAATGATCTGTTTTTTAAATCTAAAATCAGGATTTAAGTCCTGTCAGACAGTTTTAGTCAGAATTAAACCTCTATACTAAAACTCATTAATGGTTACAACGATATAGGGAGTTTAATCAAAATCGTTACATCTGTTTTTGAGAAAATCGTAAAAAGGTGCAAATTGCATGGTAAAATATTTTTTTTCCCATCACTCTCCACTAACTTTTACAAGTTATTATTATTGTTATTGTTAATATTTGTTCTAAAATATTTTTTGTTACATATCCTTGTAAAAGTTAGTGGAGATCGATGAAAAGCAACATTTATATACATTTACTCGTTTTTTTTTTTCAGTGCCAACGAGATGATATGGTTGATGTTTTCGAATCTACAAAATTAAAGGTAATATAGAGATAAAAAAAAAATTAAAAATCGGCATTTAAGCCCTATCCGACTATTTCAATCAGAATGAGACTAATATTACAGCTTGATGAATTTCACATTGATATAGCGAGCTTAATTCAAAATGTTAGAGCCGTTTTTAAAAAAATCGTAAAAAGGTGCAAAACGCACAGTATAAAATGGCTCTTCTGGTTGGCCGATTTTAATCAAAAAGTTGCTGTCTCGGTATATATGCTCTTGAAATATGAAATTTCATTGTTATACAATTCATTGTTTTAGAGCTAACACAGAAATTTTTGTGGGACTTGGTCATTTGGATCCAGGGGACCCTAAAACATGTATTTTCGTTGATAACTCGAATTCGAATGTTTTTCACGATCGCGATACTTTCTCTTACTATATATTTCATACATAGGTAAGTAAAAGTAGAAATATTTATTAATGATTCATACAGGTACACTCCATATATAATCTTCAAATTTCCAGTACATTTTTTTTCAGGAAACTGTGATGGGAAACTGTACTGCAGTTTACAATAAACGTGATATCATTGGCGTACAACGCCATTTTGAAAAGAGTAATCTTTTCGGAGCAGGCGCTGTGGATGATCCCTCAGATTTCGGAGTAGCTTTGTCCTGGGGATTTGAAATGTCAAACCTCCATTCGGGCCAATTGTTTCCAGCTTAGTCCTCTCATCCGTGACCGTTCTGCTCAACTTGAAATCCGGTTTAGCGAAAATAATAGCACTATCAGTTGTTAGTCCGCTGAGGTATACCTCCCATATCCGCGCTAGCCCATCAGAGTGATCAAACACCTCTCTTAAATCAACCTATAACTTCCCTAGTGCGGGTTATGATAGAATGGATACAATATATATCAGTTAAATTATTGTTGGTCCCTTGTATAAGAACTAGCTAAAACAGTGTAAAACTAATATTTTCTAATTATACTTACCTATATATGAAATGAAAGGAAGTATTGTGATCGTGAAAATTTTCGAGTTCCAGTTTTCAACAGAAACACACGTTTTAGGGTCCCCTGAGTCAAAATAACCAAGTCCTCAAAAATTTGTGTTAATTAATAACGAGAAGTCTTACGTAACTGATTCATATTTAAGACAACTATAAACCCGAAATATGACAGGAATTTGTAATTAAAATCGGCGCACAAGAAGAGCCACTTTAAAACATACATTTCGCACCTTTCTACGATTTAATCTAAAACGTTTTTGATTAAGCTCTCTAAATCGATGTAAAATTGGACGGGCTTTTATATAATGTAGGGTTCGTTATAATTGAAATAGTCTGACAGGGCTTAAATGCCAATATTTCAAAATGTCTTCCTCTAAAGTACCTTTAATTTTGTAAAATTTATGAAACTGACCATATTATCTGTTTAGCATCGCTAAAATACAGGTAAATATATAAGTTGAACGAATTCGACATCCAACTAAAGGAGATAACTGTAAAAAAAATTTTTTAGTGCAATATTTATTTTTTTATCTAAAGAACAGTAATATGCAGGTATAATATACCGTCGGAATGCTATAGATTTTAGGAAAAATATCATCCCATACACAAGCTTTTAACAGTAAATAGAGAGTGATGAAAAGCCGATAAAACTAAGTAATTATTTTAGATAATAATATAATAGATTTTTTAATAAAACACACGTTTCTATAGAAATTCAATTTAATTAATTCTTTAATAGTTTCCCTACATACGGACTCACAGCAACCAACAGTTGACCAACATATACGAACAATCTATACTCGTTTTCACAGTAAACTTAACGGACACGACAATAGACTGATTAACGACATGTCAATAGCTGAAATGCCAGTCAGAAGAAGGCTAAAGAGAGGCTGGATGAGGGACCTCCTCGGATAAAATAAAGCCATGGAAAGGGTGCTGCTGGGCATTTTCCTTCTTCATGCCTACGATGCCTTATCTCAATTTATACAGCACATTTGCTGATTGTCAGATACATTCTGACAGGCGTGAATATAGATATAAAGAGAAAAAAAAAAAAAAAAGTTCACTAATTTTTATCTAACTGTATTTATAAATTCTTTAATTAATTTTAACAATGGTGAGTGAAAGTCGTGTGTTGCCCGCACCAGATTTTTATCTCTTACTGTACTTGAAAATTCTTTAATCGATTTCAAAAATGGAGGTAAGTGAAATTCGTGTGTTGTCCACACCAGATTTTTATTTTATAATGATTGTACTGTTGTTTTATGGTTTCTCCTACCCTGATTAAGGCCTAAAATGTAGGCCGAAAGGTCGGCAAAATTAATATAATAAGTTTTCTTATTCTGTGATATTTTTGATAACTGCACAGCCCAGCCAACTTCTCCATCATATAATCTCTATTGTGTATAGTGAAGTTTGTACGAAATCAGTTGTAATATCTTGTCGCTGTTACATGATGGTTGTGAGCTGATATGGAATGTCAGTCCTGTAAATTTAATGGACCCTTATAATCCTAGGGATTGGGAAGGGATCAATTTGATGGAGGGCTAGGCCGGAGCAGCGTAATTCTAGGAAGGCTGGCCCTTCTCCCTACATCCGTGGAGAATTCTTTTTTTAGGGTTTATTATAAAGGGATGTTAAAGTATACAAAAGGCTAAGAATATGGTGGCTATAAAGTGCTGGATATAAGAGGGGGCAGGAATTGGGTCCGACTGGAAAGACAGCAGATGTCCACCAAGGGTCAGGCCTCGGGATTAAGGAATACAAAGTAGTTCCATTTATATTCTCCTGAGAGTATTGAAAGGCAATAAGGATATAAAATAAGTTGCGCATACACATACGTTTATTTATACAAATTTTCTTCATACAATGGAAATTTGGAATTTTCTGAATTTTAAATATTGGGTTGTGTCACATGAAATGTCCGTTTTCAAGGTAAAGGTTTTTTTTATTAAAAATACGATATGAAAACAAAATAATTTTATTCGAAGTATTTATTTTCTTTTTCCACACATTTTTCTCAACGTGACACCAACTGTTTTATACCCGAACTGAAAAACTCTGAGCTTTGAAGTGAAACAAAATCTGAAAACGCACTTTTCACTTCATCATCATTTTCAAAAAGTTTTCCTTTAACGAAGTTGTCTAAATTCCTGAACAGGGGGTAATCTGTTGGAGACAAGCCGGGAGAATATTGTGGGTTCGGAAGAACTTTGTAGCCTAGTCCTTTCAATTTTTCCACGGTATGTTTTGAAACATCAACGGTATGGTCTTGCTGCCGCTCAGTGAGATCATGAGGTACCCATGTATCGAGCTTTTTACTTTCCCAATACACTTTAAATGTCTGGAAACGGTAAATGAACTGACATTTAGTTGCGCTGAGGGTCCTTTAACTGTTTGGTAGAGGTTTCCTTCTACTGTATGTTTCAGGACATCGTTGTCTATTACGGACGGAGGTCTTCCTCGGGGCAGGTTTTCCAAGTCGGTGTCTCCAGCTGAAAACTTAGCAAACCAACGGCGAATGGTCCGTTCATTAACACTCCCTTCCCCAAAATCCTTGCAAATATTTCTAGCGGCCTCAACTGCTGAATGGCCGAGTTTAAACTCGTACAAAAATATTACTCGAAAATCGCGTGTTTCCATGTTCATATTTGGAGATATACTAAAAAGTGGGTAATTGACTGGGAAGCTAATGTTAATAATACAAAGGTAGAGGATGAGTAACTGTTTACTTTACATATGTAAACATTCGGAAGAAATCAACAGACCTGCAAAATCCTTTGCAGCAAAACGGACATTTCATGTGAAAGAACCAACTATGAATCATGTGAAAATCGGATGAAAATAAATGATTGTGTTAGGTAAAAATGTCTCTGCCTGGTTAGATTATTTAATCTAAATTAAATGTTTCCATGAAAACTCAATTTAATTATGTAAACTATTTCTAATTTATCTAATTTTATTAAAAGTTGTTGAATTGATTTTAGCAACCGAGGCGAGTGAAAAGCGTGTGTTGTGCTTTCCAGATTATTCTATACAAGTTTTTTAATTGGCAAGTCTCCAGTAGAAAAAATATTCTTCAAACAATTTTTCGAATAATACACTTGTAGTAAACCTGTAAAGAAGTGCTGTAAGTTCTTTTTAAAATTAATTTTTGTCACACAGGACCCTTTCTAAAATAAACGATTCAATTATAGAAGCCATGTTTGTAGTGGGACCCCTCCCAGCAGGAACATTGATGGTTTATTCAGCCTCCTCCGGCTCCTCAGTTCCTTAACCCTTTCTGCCTCAACAATTCCCTTAGGAAAGGTTAATATGCCTCTAACAAGTATTCAGCTTGTCAGCAACTTAAACGGGGTAGCAACATATTTTTTGGAATATTATTATTTTCACTTACCTATAAATGGAATATATAGTAAAGGAAAGTATTGCGATTGTGAAAATTTTAGTTTTCAATGAAAAGAAACGTTTTTAGTTCCCCTGAGTCTGAAAGAACGAGTCCCACAAAAATGCATGTGCGTGGCAAGTCGAGCCCAAAAATATTAATTTGCATGAAACTAAAATTTTATATCTTAAAAATAAGGTTGAAACGGCAGTGGCCCCGCGACCTTTTGTAAATGTATTGGAGTTCTAGCACTGGCTAGATTCTCTACTCAATGTGATGTATGTATGAGTGTGTGTATGTGTATATAGGTATAAGTGAATTCTTGACTATTGTATTATTCATTATTGTGTATATATTTTATTGTAATTTTATGCTGTGTAAATATTGTATGAATGTAGTATGTATGATATCTTTCAGCACTACTATTAATGTCCAAATTAGGACAGATTGTAATTTTACTCAATAAAAATTGTTGTTGAAAAATATCTTAAAAATGGACAGTGCCGGTAAGTACAGATGGTTAAGACCACCTATGGTTTAAATCAATTAATCTGTTTTAATTTTATATTAGTACTGTTCATTTAGAAACAAATTGCAATATATCTCTATAAATATTTAAAAAAAATTAATTAATAAAAAAAACAACGAAAATTACCTGTGCAGTGAACTCTTTACAACTTTGGCAGTCGATAAATCAAAAAATCAAACTAAGAATAAAATTTAGGTTCTCAATTCCACTTAGAGGGTTAAAAAAGAAAAAAAAAAACGATAAAAAACCTGTACCTGTACAACCCATCAAGGGTCTATGCCTCAGTACTTATAGACATTCGTACAGTTTACTGCCAACATCCGTGCTTGGAGTTGATTTGGCTTTTCCCCCAATTTCGGGTACCCACTTTAAAGAGTCTGTGTGTGCCCCAGGAGGTCTCCATACTCCAAGGTCGCTCCACAGCTGAAATAACAAAATAAATAATTCTGCTCAGTTGGGATTCGAACCTGGGATTCCAAGAGGTCACACCGCTCCCTCAGAGGAAAACTAGACAGTAAAAAGTAAAAATTGTTTGCGACACTTTGTCGCTCAGATTTTACTTTCACTTACTATTCATAGTAAGGGAAAGTATTTCGATCGTGAAATTTTTCGAATTCCAGTTTTAAACGGAAATACAGGTATTAGGGACCCTACAAAACCTTTTTCATCAAAATGAGCTTACCAGAAGAGCCACTTTATACCATGCATTTTGCACCTTTTTTCGATTTTCTCAAAAACGGTTCCGACGATTTTGATTAAACTCGCTATATTGATGTAAGATTTAATAGGCTCTAACATCTTGCAGGTTTATTCTGATTAAAATATTCTAACAGGGCTTAAATGCCGATATTTTAAATTTTCGTTTTCTAAAGTACCTTAAATTTTGGAGATTTCCAAAAAACTAGGTACATCAACTTGTTAGCATTGGTAAATAACAGCTAAATATGCAAGATGGGCGAATGTGATAAACAAATAAAGGAGAGAACTGAAAACATATTTTTTTCAATTCATTTTTTTATTTTTGAACATAAGATCAGTAATATACACGTATGATTATTATACATAAAATATTGTCCTATACACAAGTTTTGAAAAGTTAATAGAGGGTGATGAAAAGCCGATAAAACTAACTGTTTATTTTAGATAATAAAATGATAGATTTTTTAATAAAACACATGTTTCTATAGAAATTCCATTTAATTAATTCTTAAATGCTTTCACTCATTTTTATTCTTATGTACTTGAAATTCTTTAATCGATTTTAAAAACGGAGGTTTATCTCAAAAACATCTTATTATAATAATGATTTGGACTAAACTCGCTATCATATATATATTTATATATATATATATTATATATATATATTATATATATATTTTATATATATATATATATATATATATAGTCTAATAGATTGAATCAGGATATTTCTTATTTTCTTCTGCTAAAGTACTTACATTCGTAAAAATTAACAATATGGTCTTGTTAAAATTGATAAAAAACGGGTAAATATGTAAGTTGAAAGAATTCGATACCAACTAAGTGAGAAAAGAGCAAACATTTTTTTTTGTGTCTTCGAACTTAAAAACAGTAATAAAGATGTATAATATTATCCTATAAAGAAAATTGTAAAAGTTAATGGAGTTAAAAATATAATAGACTATTTAGTAAACCCCAGGTTTATATGTTAAATTACATTTTAATTAATTCCTTACCTTTTTTTCATCTCGAAATTATTTATAAATTCCTAAATTGATTTTATCAACGAAAATAAGTGAAATTCGTCGGTTGCGCGCCAGATTTTTTTCTTTGCATTAAGAAAAGAGATATTTATAAATGATATATTTCTTAAAAGCTAAAGATTTAGAAAAAAAAAGTCATCTAAAATATGATGTTGAAGATAATGCACAGTTTTGAAACTAAGTGATTGTAGTATATAATGATTTTTATTGCTACAATTATTAAATTTCAAGTTAATTTTTGCATCTACACTTGATGATATTTTCAACTTTTATATAATTTTAAATCCTAAAACTGCTTTTAACAAGAGAGGTAAATGTAAGTCTTGAATCAGGCTCAACAGATGTTTTTAATACTAGATTTTACGACGATCTTCGAAACTTGACGTCATTATCAGATTTTTTTTCTCTCTCCATCCTTCTCAAAACCTTACTTAATTTTAGATTAAGTTAAGCGAAATAAGTTAATATCTTTCTTGGTTTACGTGACGATGAAGTAAGGAACGGATGTCCCACAATACTAAGTTCTTTAGATGTTAGCTTGAATAAAATATCAGGAAGCTTTGTGGAAGAAGTTTTATTGGAAAAGGGAGAATAAGGGGTTTACTATAAACTTCCTCAAGTATCTGTTTACTCCAACAATTCTTAAATTTTTAAAAATACCAATGGATCTTGTTGAACTAGTGTTTTATAATAGGTGTTATGTTTACATTTCGCTTTTTACTTTTGCTTATCTGTGAATAAAATATACAGTAACGAAAAATATTGTGATCGTAAAAATTTTCACATTAGGTCCCTATGAAAATTCAAGGGAGTTTATAATTTTTTTCTTGTCCGATTACAAGGTTTTATTTAAAAAAAAATCAATCAAAAACATTAATACTAAATTTCATTACTATTTCGTTATCTTTAAATTATCGCTAAAGTATTCTGATTCATGAATACTTTTAATTTTTTTTAACGTTTAGAAATAACCGAGTTATAAGGAATTACATCTCTTAAAATAGTGACTATATATATATATATATATTTGTCTTGGTGTTCATCGTGCTAGCTTGGTTCCAAAAAACTTAACATTTTTCCTTTTTGTTTCGGGAGCCCGTAGCCCGGTGACAGCTGAGCAATTGAGACCTCTGGATTTGTCATATCTTCCAAGGATGACTCTTTGATACGTCGCAACTCAGTAAAATAGGACTCTCCCAAAATATAGCACCAATCTAAGGGAATAATACAGACTATATTAAATTTTTTTTTTTTTTTTTTTTTTCACTTTATTTATTGATTTGCACCTGTCAGCAATATGTGACAATCAGCAAATAGGATAGAATAATAAACAAAATAATGACATGTCAGGCATGAGGAAGGACAGTGCCCAGCAGCACGTCTTCCCGTCAGGTTTTTGTTATTTTTATGTATGGTTTCCATCATTTTTTAAATTTTATGGTCTTTATTTTTCGTCGGAGTGTTAGTAAGGCTATCATTATACGATTAGGGACCATTTGGAGCGTTCATAGCTTGCGTGAAGTAAGCAAGCTCTTGGAGAAGGCTCAAAAGGGGCTGAATAAGATTATTCAACCCTCTAATTATGTGTGTTATTTGGGATGAATTTTCACCTGAAGACAGCTGCTGTGGTATTTCCCTCCTCACACCCGAGCCTGTTGGTTCGTTGTTAGAAGCTGGAAAAGCGTGACTTGGTCCCATCTGGAGAGCTGATGATTCCCGTGGCTGGTTCGGTGGTACCAGAGACTGGATTGGTGGTCTCAATGGCTGGAGTGGTGGTTCCAGTGGCTGGAGTTTTGGTTTCTGTCGAGTCGGAGCTCTCAGCTGCTGAACTGGCAACTCTATCTGTGGACCATTATTATGAGCTGGTGGGTTGCTTGATGTTTTTTGACGAAGATCAGGAAATTCGTCGAAATTTCGTGGTGGAGGATGAGGCCGTTCGGAGCGGTATGTTCGAGAAGTTCGTTGAATCCTCAACTCCTTCAGAACTTGGCACCCACGGTAGTTGGCTGGATGTCCCCCCTGGCAGTTGGCGCATGTCGCTGGTGTATCTCTTGCCTTTTTACAATTTGCGCTGTCGTGGCTAAGACCACATCTTACACAACGTGGAGGGTGGTTACAGTACGTCTTCGTGTGACCGTACTGCTGGCACCTGATACACTGTGGTATGACTCTTCTTTTTCTTGGTTCTTCTACTCTTATTTTTGTGTAAAATATAGATTGAATCTCAAAAATTTTTTCATTGTAGGTTGATTTAGAGATGTCAACGAAAAACATGGGGAGTGGGTTTTTTAACCTAGAAATAACATCAGTGATGTTTACAACATCATAACCATATTTTTCTATATCTTTTTTTTATTTCCGAAATAGGGGTAGTGTGGTGGAGGTTTTTCACGACTATCCTGTGGTTTTTGTCTTCAGGAAGTTGGTAAGTATGAAAATCAGCTTCTGAATTCTTAAGGCTGCTTACTAATTTTCGGTATACTTCTGAGTAGAGGGGTAAACAGTTACCCCTTTTAGTGTAGTTTTAAGGTAAAATGAATTTGGAGACGATTTGTTTTGTAAAAATGTGACGAAAGCTTGGTAGTCTTTGATGCCGTTAATGTATATTGGAGGCGGTTTGTCTTTGGAGGGTTTATTATTGTCGGTAGGCTGATCTACTTCAATTAAATTTTCTAATGGTGCATAAGTGTTACTTACTGCGATGGTTATGTCATTTCCTGCAACTGTTGTTTTTTGCCTACGTGGATCCCTGGATTCAGCTGGCAAGTTCCTTTTCTTCCCAGTAACTAAGGCCCAGGCATCACGTAATGTTTCATCGGAATTTAAGCCTAATACACCTTCCCCACTTTCCCCAACACACTGCGTTGAGGTGGGGAGCATTTCAGCTGTAGGTCTCACCTTGGACTTACAATTGAGACTCAGGCTCCTTCAGTCTTCAATTTTCAACCAAAAGAATTAAATTTATTCAAAAGAATTGACACAATTCAAATTAACTTTTTGAGGAAAAAATATAGGTTGTTTTTAGTTATCAAGCACCATATGGTAAATTCAGACTATATTAAATTAAATTTGAATTTCTTAAAAACAATTTACTACTGCCTAAATTATAAAATTTACTATTATAATTACTAAAAAGAAAAGAGTAATAAATTATATTTATTTATGTATTGTTTATTTCATATATTTATTAGTTTATATATACATTAACGTGGTCATATATAGCTCTTAATTTTTTTAGTTTTTATTCATACTTAATTAATTTCTCACTATATATTTTGTATTTACTATTATAGTTATTTTTTATTATCATTATTTTACATCATTTTTTCTACAGAGGTTTAATATATATTCAAATATAAAGGGGTTGGTGAACTTGGTGTTTTACGCCTTAAAGTACACACAAACTTTACATTTTTTCTCGAACTTTAAAAATAACCGAGTCTTCGGCGAATCACATTTCTTATAAGTTGTGACTTGCCTAAATTGAATTTTTGTTTTCTTCTTTATCTTCACCGTTATCACTTGATCCCGAAAAACTTTACATATTTTCTGTATCATCAAAAATATTTCTGTCATTCTGTATATTAAGAAACACTCTTATTGAATATAATTAGTTGACCTATGAGAATTACTAGAAGGAATTAGTTCGGGTGGCGGTCGATGAATGAAACTATTAGGTAGTTTCAACTATTTATTTTCTGCCAACGTTTCGATCCCCATTGTTTCCACTCGCCTACAATACAACCTGATGATGATCCATAATGGGGGTCGAAACGTTGGCAGAAAATAAATGGTTGAAACTACCTAATTGTTTTATTCATCGAACGCCACCCGGACTAATTCCATCTAGTGAAAAAAAATTCTGTATCATCCGAGTTAGAGGCACTGGCTTTTACTATTATTAAATAATATAAGAATACTTGTTCGTTTCTTTTTATAATTAATCACAGTGTCCTGATAGAAAAAATTCAATACTTTTTTTTCTATCTAAAAAAAAAAAAAATGTGAAATGGGTAATTTTTATTTTTCTTGGCCGAATACGAAGGCTCGTTATTGGAAATTATAAACCATAAGAGACTTTCGGTATTAACTGATGCTTATCCGCCATATAGGGTGACAAATAATACCGGCGCTTTTGATATGGTTTGGTTCGGATTTACGTTTCAGTCCACCCTAATAACTGATTTTGGAAATGGAAAATTGGCTAACAGGACGCGACAAGACAAAAGCCCCAGTATGTAGAGCCCCGGACACCGATGGCATACAATTAGATAATTATGCAGATTGAGGAAGGGATATCGCTTTGACCGCCGCACAGATCCGACCCCAGTCACGGTCCCAGTAATCCCCACATCCTCATCTAGCATGCGACCCAATTAGTGACAACCTGCCCCGCTCACTTTTTCATTGTCAATCACCGAACCAAACTGATATTTTATTTAACTTCGCGATTGAAAGATTGTTGGGTTTCTTAAATAATTTTGTTTAGCTAATACTTTTTATATAAAAAGTGTATCCACTCAAAAAAAAAAAAAAACCTGTACTACTACAACCCATGAAGGGTCTTGGGCTCACTCAGTACATATAGAGATTCGTACTGTTTCAAGGCCAACGGCAGTGCAATGAGGTGATTAGGCCTTAATCGCGCTCAGCCGCCAGGTTTTTCCCCAATTAATTTGGGTACCCACTTTATAGAGGCTGGGTCTGCCCCAGGAGGGTCTCCATACCCTAGGGTTGCCCCCCAACTGAATTAACAGAATAAATAATATTCCGCCACAGCCGGGATTCGAACCCAGGACCCGGAGCACAGCAGACTAGCGCTCGTCTTGAAACTAATTGCCTGAAAATAACATGCTGTAGAAGTAAACGAAGTTAGGCGAACTTTGTTCATAAGGAAAAAAAAAAGTTACAATCAAATCCATTACTATGAAAACAGTATATATATTGATCTTATACAACAGAAGTATATTGCATTTCAGGTCACTTATCTCACAGATTCCATGACAAATAAGAGAAAGAAGTATTTTGCCAAAATTTTAATACAGACCCTATTTAGCCCTTTCGTTACATTATTTATTCATATGTATAAACTATATCAAAAAATACATTTGTCGTTAGTAATTAGTACAAAAAAAAAAATTATTCTTAGCTAAAAGTATTTTCATAGAGAGTAAATATGAACGTTTTAGGCTAAATATAATATTTTGATTTTTTTAGGTTAAAAACTCATTTTTTATGTTTATTTTATCAACCTTTAGTTCATAAAATGTTCTATATTTGGATGATGATATTGCGAAATTTTGATGACTTTTTTTTCTAAAAAGTGTAAAAAATATGTTCACGCACGCAAGTATATATTGGGTTGATGCAAAATTAATGCAGGTTTTTAGTAGGTATTGTAAATACACCATATATTTACTTTAACCATATTATATTTAATCAAAATAATTTCCATCTGAATCAATGCACTTTTGCCAACGTTCAACAAGCTTTCTTATTCCACCAGAAAAAAAATCCGAATCCCTGGACTCAATGAAATCACGAAAAGAATTTTCAATGTCGTCCTGGTTTTGAAAATTTTTCTCCCTCAAAAAGTTGTCCAGATGCCTGAAAAAGTGGAAGTCTGTAGAAGAGAGGTCAGGTGAATAAGGCGGATGTTGGAGAACTTCGTAGCCCAACTCGTGCAGTCGTCGAAGCGTTGGTTGTGCAACGTGTGGTCTGGCGTTATCGTGGAGCAGGATCGGCCCCTTCTGATTCATCAATGCTGGGCAAAGACGTTGCAATTTTTGAGTTTCGAGTTCCGCCGCCATTTCTCGTGTGGTTTTGGTTGGGTCTTCTTCCACTTTTGACCTCAGCTGGTCGTTGTCCAGAACAAGATGACGGCCCGACCTTCCTTGTCTTCGAGGTCGAAATCTCCTCTGCGAAGCTTCTGGAACCAACGCTGCACCGTGCACTCATTAATAGCCCCTGACCCCACACTTCATCAATATTACGAGCCGTTTGCGCAGCGCTGCGCCCTAATTTAAATTCGTAAAAATAAATTTGACGAAAATCGCACTTTGACATTTTCGATTCAAGACCTTTGAACACACTGAACAAAACGATTTTTACTAAACAAATTCATGGTGAAAGAGAGGGTATTAGATAAGGTTGGTTTTGGTATAATAATGATCAATGTTAGGATTAGCTTTGTTTACACAATTGGAATTAAGATATTGCAATAGAGGAAACCTGCATTAATTTTGCATCAACCCAATATATATTTATTCACCTACACTATTATTTAACAAATTTTACTTCGCATATTACGTACAACCCTTATTTCGAAAATTAATTTTAGCTAGACCTAAATTTTATTATTTTAAAATACCAAAATATCATATAAAATACCAAGAACCCTTAAGGGTCGTTAGCAGTTCATTGGATTTTAAATTCTGATGTAGAACTTGTTCTTTTTATTAAAACCCCTATCAAACAGTTAAAGGACTCTCAGCACAACTAAATGCAAGTACATCAACCGTCTCCAGACATTTAAAGTGTATTGGGAAAATAAAAAGCTCGATATATGGGTACTTCATCTCACTGAGCCGCAGCAAGACCCCATGTTTCAAAACATACCGTGCAAAAATTGAAAGAAATGGGCTACGCAGTTCTTCCGCACCCACCATATTCTCCCGACTTCTCTGCAACAGATTACCACCTGTTCAAGAATTTAGACAACTTCGTCAAAGGAAAGGTATTTGAAAATGATGATAAAGTGAAACGTGCGTTTTCAGATTTTGTTTCACTTCAAAGCTCAGAATTTTTCAGTTTGGGGATAAAAAAGTTGGTGTCACGTTGGAAAAATGTGTAGAAAAAGAAGGTAAATACTTCGAATAAAATTATCTTGTTTTCATATCGTATTTTTAATAAAAATCCTTTACTTTGAAAACGGACATTTCTTGTAACACAACCCAGTAGTATTGTCTGATTAGCATGGAAATCGAGTTAAATGAATAAATAACAATCGTATTTTATAAATCATGACGTGGCACAGCGCAACGTTGAAATAAGTCTCTACTGTGTTTTATTCAACATAAAACATTTTTTTTTTTTTTTTTTTTTATCACAGTAACAGAGGTTTTGAAACTTCACCAAGAACTCTTGGGTTTGAAATTAACTTCGCAATCAAGCGTAGTTTGTAACATTTTACTCGAAAGTTCCGTAAGTAGATCAGCTATTAATAAACATGATAAAACATCCTTATTCCTTAAATAAAATAAGGAAACCTAAAGAGGAAATGCTTCAGCCTTCTTGAATGAGCTAACAAGTTTGCTTGGATCAAATTCATGTGTGCGCCAAGTAGGGGATTTGTGCTGAACATAAAATTAATGGGCTTTGAACCGGTAGAGGACGTGTATTGATAGACGCTTTCTAGGTTCGCTCGACCGTAAAATAAGTATCTTTTATTATTCGGGTTCTAGATCAGAAGTTCTGAGAGCAGTGGTGATCTTACTGTCTACATAGAATAAAATCTGATGACATCTAGTGTGATTTAAAAAACAAAATACATATAGGCCAATCCATTTGAATTGTCCAAATAATATTACCACAACATTTTTGATTTTCATGATATTTCTATTACTTATTATCTATTTCCCCTGCATTTAGAACAATGTATCAAAAAAATTGTGCCTTGCACTTCAAGTTCGGCAATCATTTTAAGTCAGCTTCTCGGTTGAAAACATGTGTAGGCAACACCTCTTCGACTCTGATAATTTTTAATACATAAAATCAAAACAAAAACTAACAATATAATTGGGGAGCACTTTACATTTTTTCCCTAGTAATAGACTATCTAAATCATGAAGAGACTGATTAAAACAATTCTCGAAAATAAAAAAACATTATGAGACTTTTGTTGAGTTAAAAGTTTACATAGGAAAAGAGACTCTGCTTTGATATTTTTTCTCATACAGCTAGTGATTAATTAACTTTCTGGAAACATATCAAACTGGAGATATTTAATTTATTTTAGTTAAATATAAAGGAACAGAGACTCAGCTCCGATATTTTTTTTTATGCTTAATCTGTATTAGTTTTTTAATTTTTCACTCAGTAGATTTTAAAATGTTTCTGCGTAAACATAGTGAAAACTGAACATTTGAAAAGTTTAAAAATTCTTATAAAAAAAACAACAAAAAAAAAACACTATGTTCTCAAGATAGTAAATTTTTACAGAAAGTATATTAATGAAAAAGATATAAAAGAAAAACATATTCAAAACTGAGTCTTTTTTCCCATAATAATTTTTAACCCACTAAAATTCTCGTTATTTATTAATTTATGAGAATTTGTTAAGCCATTTTATGCACCACTTAAGTAGTCTATTGTCAGAATAAAAATTTAAAGTACACCCTTATCATATTGTTAGTTTATTTTATTCGAGATATTCAAAATTAACAGAATTAGAGAGGTTATCCGAACACATGTTTTCAGCCGCCTTGTTGACTTAAATTGACTGCCAAACACAAAATATCGGTCAGATTTTTACTTTCATTAACCTATAAATGAAATATATAGTACGGAAAAGTATTTCGATCATGAAAATTTTCAAAGATCAGTTTTCAACGGAAATACACGTTTTAGGGTCCCCTAGAGTTCAAATAAACAAGTCAAAAAACGTCTGTGTGTGGGTTTTAGTCTAGCTCAAAACTGAAAAGTCGTACGAAACTGAAATTTCATATTTGACAAAACTATACGTGTTACATACAGCAATTTAAAAAATCAAAATCAGCTATGCGTTTTGCACATTTTTATGATTTTCTCAAAATCGGCTCTTGCGATTTTTATTAACCTTCCTATGTTGATGTAAAATTGAATAGGCGTTTATATCATGTAGGTTTTATTCTGACTGAAATAGTCTGACAGGGCTTAAAGGCCGATATTATTTCTTCCTATAAAAGTACCTTCTTCTTTTTTTTTTTTTTTTTTTTTTTTTTGTAGGTTTGAATAAATTAACCATATCATCATGTCGACATTGATAAAAAAACTGATAAATATATAAGGTTAGCGAATTTGATATAAAATGAAAGGAGAAAAGACCAAATCTATTATAAAATGCAATTTTTCTATTTTTGAACATAAAAACAGTAATATAGAAGTAAAATGAACCGTTGGAAAACTTAAGATTTTAGAAAAAAATATCTTAAACACAAAAAATCATAAATGTTAATGGTGAGTGATGAAAAGCCAATTAAAGTAACTGATTGCCGTAGAAAATAATATAATAGATTATTTAATAAAACACATGCTTATATTGAAACTCAATGTTAATTATTCTCTAACAATTTATTTTTATCAATAAATGTATTTAAAAATTCTTAATTTTAACAACGGAGGAAAGTGAAAGTCGTTTGTTGCGCGCACTAGATTTTTATCAATGCTAATAACATCTACAAAGTTAAGGATACTTGAAATATCAGCATAAAGTCCTGTCAGACTATTTTAATCAGAATGAAACCTACATGATATTAGGGCATATTAAATGTTACATCAATATAGCGAGTTTAATTAAAATTGTTTGAGGTACGCATAATCTATCGATCTAATTTTCATGGAGTGTGTTTAAATATATACTGTTTTATAATATTATTGAGTTGGGTATTTACGTCCAGACAATTCGAAGTACAGTTTTGTGACCGGAAAACCGTAAGCTTTGATAGGGTACTGCGCATGTTTGCATAGTTCTTTGGCCATTTCTTGGGACATATTAAACTGAAAACATGAGAAATTAATATAAGCTCAATGAGATTTCAACAAGATGAATTTGTTTTACTTTTGGAATATTTGGCTGGCGTCGATTGGGAAATCGGTACTCCGCAAGACCCACCTGGAAGTCATTGTCGCAACTTCCACTAACTAATTCCGGAGCACCACAAATTGCTAGGAGCCCCACAATGGATGCTAAGGTTAATACAAAACTCCATCCTGATTTATTAATACAAAACTCTATCCTCGTTTATTAATACAGAAACCCCACTCCGTTTCACTCTTATATACTACTCAAGCAGTCAACCCATCAAGAATAATTATTCTAATTGAAAAAGGGCCGGTTAGCCTTTGATCTTCATAACGCACACATTCAGATGAAATTTTAATGGTGAAAGGAGCGAATGAAATGAAACAGAATTTAAACGCGTTTGAAATAAAAATTCAACTGGATGCTTAATGTAATGTAACCATAATGGGAAATCATTTTACAAAAATTGGACAAATCATAATTGAGTTTTATAATTGGAAGTGAGTAAATAGCTCTGCAATCCAATTTCATAACTTTTAATGCTCGTCTAATTAATTTTTTTAAAAATCAATTGTGCATGCAAAAGATTTGTCTATCTTAATGCTATCAGGATTCTTTGTTTTAAACGTCTCCTGAAAAACTATAAGTACTCATTGAAATAACAATCATATTTCTAACTGCATAAAAGCAATTTTTCATTAATATGACCAGAATTAGGAAAGAAAATGTGCAATCATTTCTAACAAATGTATTAAGCCTATTGAGGGTCGTATCTATGTTCCGTGTGTAGGGTACCATAGATACATGTTCAATCTTAATTAGTTTTAAAAATTATTTTTAGATGACTAAAAAACTTTTCGTTTCAAGAATATAGTATAACTTATAATCTGGCTCTAAAAAATAATTTTATTCATTCTCTATTTAAGAAGATAGAATGTTAACCGGTGTGTTCAACGTGGTATGGCCGTTGGCGGAGGTTGGTATTGGCCAACCTCCCTGGTTTGACAAAGAATGCAAAGAAATCATAAAACAAAGAAACAAAGCTTTAAATAAATTTCGAAGATATCCAACAACAGAAAATTTAATTGCATTTAAGAAAATAAGATCACAATCACGTTATTTGATCAAAAGGAAAAAACAGCAATCATGGTCCGAGTTTACTAAAGAAATTAATAGAAATACACCTATACGCACAGTTTGGAGGAAGATTAATAGTATAAGAGGAAAATATAGTAACGATCAACCTGTACTTGAGCTTAATGGTAAAATTACGTATGACCCAAGGACACTAGCAGAAGCATTCGTCAACTACTACGCAAACACGTCATCTTTCTCCAACTATAGTCCAGAATTTCAGGAAACTATCAACAAATACGTACCAATAGATTATGTAATTAACAGTGAAAACAGCAATATCCCATATAACTCCCCTATCACAATACAGGAATTAGAAAGTGCCCTCAGCTCTCTCAAAAAGTCTGCTGTCGGGCCTGATGACATCCACAATGAAATGCTTAAACAATTATCCAAATCTGACATCAATCATCTACTACATATCTTTAATACAATATGGACAAAAGGATACTTCCCAGAAAACTGGCGAACCGCTATCATAGTGCCTATACTAAAACCCGACAAAAACAGACTAGATATAAATGCGTATAGACCTGTCTCTCTAACAAGTTGTGTCTGTAAAGTCCTGGAGAAAATAGTAAACAAGCGCATCTTATGGTTCCTTGACAGCAATAATTGCCTACCTAGTATTCAGTGTGGACAACGAAAAGGAAGATCAACACTAGATCATCTGGTAGCTCTTGAAGCAGAAGTGCTAAACTCTTTCATAAACAAGAAAGAGTGCCTAGGAATATTTTTCGATATCGAAAAAGCTTTCGATACGATTTGGCGCCCTCTAGTCTTGAAACAACTAAATGAGTGGGGCATGGTAGGTGCACTTCCTTTATTTATTCAAAACTTTCTCCTGTCAAGGTACATCCAAGTTAGAGTTGCAGACAAACTATCATCCAAAAGACTTATTGAAAATGGTATTCCCCAGGGCAGTGTCTTAAGTGGAACATTGTTTATGATAGCAATTAGTAATATCCATAAAGCTCTCACCAACAGATCCTTAAAATCCTTTCTCTTTGTAGATGATCTAGGGATCCTAATAAATTACTCTGGTTCCACAAGAGATAAAGCATTTGTCCAATCCATACTAGATCAACTTCAAACCTGGTCACAACAATCAGGACTCAGGTTCTCACCAAATAAAACTAAGTGTATGCTATTTTCAAAGCGAAGACACCCAAGCCCTCCACCTGAAATCAAGCTATATGACCAGGCTCTATCCTTCCACAATGAGTGCAAATTCTTAGGACTCATCCTCGACTCCAAGCTGACATGGGGCTCACATATAAAAAACATTAAGGAACAATGCCTGAAGCGACTTAATGTGTTGAAAGTCCTTGCAGGAACAAGTTGGGGATCTGACCGAACTAGATTACTTCAGATATACCGATGTATCGTCGAATCCAAACTTGATCATGCCAGTCCTGTGTACGGGTCAGCAAAATCAAGAATTTTAACACAACTGGACACAATCCACCACACAGGCCTCCGGATTGCTATTGGTGCCTTCAGGACAAGTCCAGTGCTTAGCCTGTGTGCAGAATCAGGAATTCCACCACTTAAGTTCAGGCGTCTGCAATTAGCATGTAATTATATCTCATCACTGGCCACACAACCCGATAACCCTGCCTACAAATATATATACCAAGCCAAGTACAAAATAGTTTATCAGAATAATCCGAGCAAACCAGCACCATTAGGAATAAGATCGAGGGCTTACATCGAAGAACTTATTCACATGCATCTCAATAAGACAACAGAAACAATAGAAGCACCATGGGACCAAACAGTACCAAGAACAAACTTAACTCTGACAAAGTATAACAAAACTGACACACCGCACTATGTACTAAGAGAAAAATACAATGAAATTATATGTGATCATTCAGATTACACAAAAATATTCACAGACGGCTCTAAAATAAATGATCAAGTTGGGCTGTCTATTGTTACACCCGTAAGTATCCTTAAATTCAAACTGCCTAACCTAAGTAGCGTATATACTGCGGAACTTGTAGCAATATTAAATGCACTTGAATTCATTAGGTCACGTGATGAGTCAAAGTTCGTTATATGCACCGATTCCCTATCCGCCCTTAAGAGCCTTCATAATATTTGCATTGATAACCCACTAATTAATAAGATCAGAAAATATGTGGGAGATTTAAAAATACTGAAAAAAGAACTAGTGTTCTTGTGGATTCCATCCCACGTAGGCATTGATGGCAATAAGGAAGCGGATCGGGCTGCGAAAGAAGCTGCATTGTCAAACGTCCAAATCCACCCAACTTACATCAAGGAAGACGTAAAAAATTACCTTAAGGTCAAAATATATCAGGCATGGGAACAGATGTGGTCGGAACTTGA
Organism: Piezodorus guildinii; assembly: GCA_023052935.1. NCBI lineage: Eukaryota > Metazoa > Arthropoda > Insecta > Hemiptera > Pentatomidae > Piezodorus > Piezodorus guildinii. Next base: position 26,409,657 of record CM041296.1, on the reverse strand, counting down.
CAACACCAATAAATTAAGAAATATCAAGCAATCGCCTGATCCATGGAATACATCATTGCGAAGTAATCGCCGCGAGGAAACTGCTTTGGCGAGACTTCGCATAGGACATAGCAGACTCACACATCTCCATCTCATCCTCAGGCAGCCCGTACCAATGTGTGACTTGTGTAGAGTGCCTCTCTCAATAAAACACATAATTGAGAACTGCCCCAAATTTCATGTACAAATGGATAAACTTAACCTAGCTAGATCGTTGAGCGAGAGCTTGAAGGACTCTAGTGAAACAGTTAGTTCACTGATTAGGTTCGTCAAAGAATGTTCTCTGCTTCCGGAACTATAAGAAAAAAAAATAAAGAAAGAAAGAAAACAAAAAAAATAATAGTAGTAATAATATATATATATATATATATATATATATATATATATATATATATATATATATATATATATAAATAATAAATAAAGAAAGAAAAAAATTGGAATAAATTCACTAATTCAGAATGTGTCAACAAAAGAATAATGAAAAAAATAAAATAAACAATAAAAAAAAAGAATAAATAAATAAATTTAAAAAAAATAAATAAATAAAAAAAATAGAAGGAAAAATAAATAAATAAAAAGAAGAAAAAAGAGTAAAACAAATTTATTCGGTGCTAATAACCAAGATGATGAGCACCTACTCCAATACCCTAACCCTAGAATGTTAACTAATTGTCCGACAGCGAAGTTATACTTATATAGACTTCAACCATAAACTTTAAAAAAAAATCATTTTATTGGTACTTACAACTGTATTAACAAAAATACATCAAGTAAATGTGATGTGTTATATAATACAATGACTTGATATATATGTAGAGAAGCTTCCCATTGGTAGCACTCTAAAAATATTCTAAACTAGAAGGTCCCGGGGCCATTTCCTTTTCAGGCGCCTCGGAGGATTATCCGGTATTGATGAGGAAGAAAGGATTGAAACTAGTGGGTTGAGTGCGAATGGAGTTTGTCATGAAAGGATTGATACCTGGTCCGGGCCAAATCAGTAACAAAGGGAACATTAAGGTCTTTATGGATAAGTTTATTCGTGACAAAGTAAAAGGAGCGTTGATGATTTTACGAAGGATTTTGGATTGTAAGAATTGGACGCGGGAAGAATTTGATGGTTTAGTAGAGCCCTAAAGCTCTACTCCGTAAGTCCAGATTGGTCGTATAATAGTCATGTAGATGAGCCTTTTGTAGTTCAGAGGAAGGTTTGACCGTTTGTCTAGTAAGTGTTGAAGCAGCCTAAAGCGGAACCATAAACTTAAACCAACAAAAAATAAAATACTACTGGAAGGAATTAGTCCGCGTGGCGGTCAATGAATGAAACAATTGATTAGTTTCAACCATTTATTTTCTACCAACGTTTCGAGCCCAGTGTGAGTCATCGTCAGGGCGCATTGTAGGCGAATGGAAACATAAAATAATCGTGAGCAAAGCCGCCTTTTATATTTAGTTATACTATATTCGATGAGTTACAATATATTTAAACATAAACGAAAATATTTAAGTACAAATACCAGGTTAAAAAAAAAAAAAAAATTGAACGATGCTTAGTTCGGCAACAACCATTGCGTTCAGAATGGAATGACGACCGTTAGTGACCCCAACCATAGAAGTGAATCTCTCGGTGCTTTGAGCCCAGGCTTTAGAGAAATGGAAGCTAAAATTGGGCTAGGTGTCTGTTGGTGGCCACTTGCCGGGGCAGAAATTGCAGTTATTACCACAGTCAAAAGGCCACAACCACTACTTCTCTTGCTCGTCAGACACCCTGCCCAATTTTAGCGTCAATTTCCCCTAAGCTTTGGGAAAGCACCCACCTCACTTCCATAATTTCTCCTCATGTTTTTCCGGCTAGATATTTTTAAGTCGATTTGATATTTTATAATGAACATCAGCAAACATATGTAAAACTAAAAAAATATATTAAAAAAAAATCTGGTGCACGAAATACACTACTTTCACTTAACTCGGTTAGTCAAATCAATTCAAGAAGTTTTAAATAATATTATATTTAAAAAGAAAATTCTTACATACACGACAAATATTACACGTTACATTCTTCGACATATCACCATCCAAATCAACTTGTTTCTTCCCTTTCTTCCTCCCTGTTACCAGAGCAGACCCAAAGAAGACTTAAAAGACGGTGGCCGAGAGATCTTTTAAAATGAAAATTCAGGACGCTGATCAAGAGGAAAATAATAATAATAATAATACGCTGGACGCGCAGCAACGCAGTTGCGAATAAAAAACAATAATAATAATAATAATAATAATAGAAATCTTAAAGAATTGATTGTTTCGTTAGGAACATATGTTTTAGATTAGATAATATAACATTATAAATTTTTTTATGTACAACAATTTCCTAAGTTTATGGTCTATTCGTCACTTTACATTACATTAAACAAACGGATCTATAAGACAATTTTTTTTTCTCGAATCATTAGCTTTCTAACGGTGTATTATATATCTATATCCCTATTCTTAAGGAATAAACGAAATCGGAGTGGCGAGGGCTAGTGGGTAGAGCAGTAGGCTGTTGTTCTCCGGGTCCTAGGTTTGAATCCCGATTGAGGCAGAATTATTTATTCTGTTATTTCAGCGTTGGACTGACTCTGGGGTATGGATACCTTCCTGGGGCACACCTAGGCTCTATAAAGTGGGTACCCAAAATTGGAAAAACCTTGGCCTCGAAACAGTACGGATCCCTATAAAACTGAACCTAAGATCCTCCATGGGTTGTGGAGGTATAGGTATATTTTGTGAATAACTTTTTGGTTTTTTTATTTGTTGGTATTAAAATTCGCTTAAGTTGTAAATTTAGAAAATCTTAAAAGGATGCGGAATGCATTGTATTTCGGAGTAATTTTGTTTTGCCGATTTTTTTATGGCATAAGTATGAATAGGTTTGATAATAGTTACATAAATTTGTTTTGTTTTTTAGCAAATAATGATATTTTACTGTCTGTCGAGTATGTGTTGTAGTAATCGTTATCCTTGAGCAGTTTCCTGTCGTTTCAATCACAAGACTAATGTAGGTTTCATTATAATTTTAATTATATTTATCGTTCTCCTCTCTGCTATATTTTGTATATATTTTTCCTATTAATATTGTTATCCTGTCTACTCCACAAGATATTAAATCATATAGCATACCCTTTATATCCCACCGGACACCCGGAGAACCTGGGCCGGGATGAGGCAGACTACAAGAACTATTACCCAAGATGAACGGGGCCTTTGTGCGGCGGTAACGAGCTTGGCCGGGACTCGAGAGGGTTGTTATCAAGGTAACGATGACAGCCGACGGATTGCAGTCTGCACTTCCAATTGTCACTTAGCAGTTGGCACATCCTTATAGTTCATCTAGGATTAGAAATATATAAGAATTATTTATATTAGAAGTAATAATTAGTACTTATTAAACCCAAATGAAGACAAAATTTAAGTGCATTTTTGGCATTTTTGGCATATTTTAATTTTTTTATTCCAAAAAAACAAGAGACGTTCAGAGCACAACCAAAATAAATACAAAGTAAATGGAGACGTTCCAGAAATATGAATCTATTTAAAAAATAAAAACAATTACTTCGAAGATCACAAATATGTCAAGAGTTTCGATAGAAACATGTGTTTGATTAAATAACTTTATTACTACCTTAACCAATCAGTTAGTTTTATCGACTTTTCATCACTCTCTATTAACTTTTACAAGTTTGTGTCTAAGATATTTTGTCAATAATCTTCAGCTTTCTAACGGTATATTATACATACACTGTTCAGATGTTTTTTTTTTCGGATCTAAAAAATTAAAAGTACTTTAGAGGAAGAAAATTTAAAATATCGGCATTTAAGCCCTACCAGACTATTTCGGTTAGAATAAAACTTATATGGTATTAAAGCCTATTAAATTTTATGTCGATGTCGTAAAAAGGTGCTAAATGCAAGGTATAAAGTGGCCTTTTTTATTAGCAGGTTTTGATGAAAAATCGGATGTAACATCTCTGGCGTATAGTTGTCTTAAATATGAAATTTCGGTTTCGTAAGATTTTTTGTTTTCGTGATAGACTTACTACATACGGACACGGACAAATACACAGACACATATATTCACAGATCTTTTCGCTGGACTTGGTTAAGTGGATTCAAGGGACTCTAACAAGTTTATTTTCGTTGAAAACTAGAATTCGGAAATTTTCATAATCGCAATACCTTACTTCACCTTGTTATATATATTATATATATGTAAGTGAAAGTAAAAAAAAATACACAATGGTTTTATTTATCTTTACAAATTCGAACGAACTAATTTATCCAGCCAATATAGAATAGAATACAACAAGAAACTTTATTCTGGGGCAATGTACCTTAATAATAACATTAACGATTAAAATAGAAAATTATTATATTTGGCCAAAAACAATGTATAGGTTAATTAAACAATATAACTGCATTTAAATACAAAAGCAAAAAGAAAAGGTCATAGTGACATCTCTATGTACATATTCGAGAATGTATGAACATAAAATATAACTTTTACGTCTCATTAAAGTAGATACACAAACCACCTCACATAAGTTGGAATAATAAAAATTAGCTTACATCGGACTGGAGAGAATGGAAGTATTGAAAGAGGAGGGATTTAAACGATGGTAGAGAAGGAGCATGTCGGATGTTTGACGGGAGAGTATTCCATAAGGCAGTGGAACGGGCTAAACAGGAGCAATCATATTTTTTAGTTCGATGGAAAGGAGTGTGGAGGTCGGACAGCCGTGATCTTGTTTCCTGGTGATGGGTTCAGGATTTAAATACCAGAAGGGTGTAGACATAAAATGGATGATGGGAATTAATGATTTGACGAAGAAATGATCCAATATTGGAAATATTGTCTTCGAAAGGTGGGAAATAACCACTTTAACTCGTCGTAGAGGTGGGATACATCGTTAATCTAGAGGTACCAAACACAAATCTTAAAAAACAAAATATATAACACTTTTTTAAAGTATATACGTTAATCCTTAATTGTATTCGATGCCTTTTTCTACGACCTGTCGTCCGTAAAGAATATATTCTGGTAAATTGGTGTTCTATTTTAGTAATAAACAAATTTTCTTGTACATAAACGGAAAGCGTATGCGAAAGGTTAACTGTGAAAGCAAACCAATCTGATTTCTTTGGTTTAGCCGAGGCTGTTTCAGAAGGAATTTCTGCTTTGGCTTTGGATAAAGAAGCACTAGGCAAAGAGGTTATCTTTTTACAAAGGAAACATTCCTTTCCTCCTCGGTGAACATATTTTACCACCTACCTCAACTTTATTCCTCATTTCAAACACCCTCTTCCTTTGTGATATGATCCGATTGAGACTCTCAGAATTTAATTAGAGAATTGGTAGATATCCTGTTTAAATACAAATTTTAATATACATTAGTATGTTTAAGTGTTTGAAAATGTACAGCACTATAAACATTTTTTTTATAGTCTCAAAATTCATATTTATAAAATCTCAAAGAACATTTGAATAAATTTAATATGAAAACAGAACAATAAAATTACACCGAGTTTCAATAAAAACGTGTGTTTTATTAAACAATCTAATATCTAATATATACATATTTCATATATGTGTAGATATATATATATTCCCAACGAAAACACATCCTTTTTTACCGGATTTTTTTTTTTTTTATAAATAATGGAATTGATTTTAACAATCGAGGTAAATAAAATTCGTGTATTGTGCGCACTAGATTTTTTTATACCGTTGGAAAACTAAAGTTTTTATAAAAAAAAACTATGTTTACAAAAAGTTGTAAAAGGTTTTAGAAAGTGACGAGAAGCAAATAAAACTAAGTGATTGTTAATAATATTGGGTTGTTTCACATGAAATGTCCGTTTTTATAGTTTCTGAAATACATAAAGGATTTTGCAGGTCTCTGTTGTTTTCTTCTGAATGTTTACATATTTAAAGTAAACAGTTACTAATCCTCTACCTTTGTATTATAAACATTAGCTTCCCAATCAATTACCCACTTTTTAGTAGGGAAGAGAGTGTTAATGAACGGACCATTCGCCGTTGGTTTGCTAAATTTTCAACTGGGGATACCGACTTCGGAAACTTCCCCGAGGAAGACCTCCGTCCGTAATAGACAACGATGTCCACAAACATACAGTAGATGGAAACCCCTTACAAACAGTTAAAGGACTTTCAGCACAACTAAATGCAAGTGCATCTACCGTTGGGAAATGAAGTGTATTGGGAAAGTAAAAAAGGAATTTAGACAACTTCGTCAAAGGAAAACTTTTTGAAAATGATGATCAAGTGAAAAGTGCGTTTTCAGATTTTGTTTCACTTCAAAGCTCAGAGTTTTTCAGTTCGGGGATAAAAAAGTTGGTGACACGTTGGGAAAATGTGTAGAAAAAGAAGGTAAATACTTCGCATAAAATTATCTTGATTTCATATCGTATTTTTAATAAAAATCCTTTACCTTGAAAACGGACATTTCATGTGACACAACCCAATATATTAGATTGTTTAATAAAACACACGTTTTTATTGAAACTCGGTGTAATTTTATTGTTCTGTCTGTAATATACATATTTCATATATGTATAGATAAGTGAAAGTAAACAAGAAATGTTAAAATGATTAACATCACAATGCAATAAATTTCTATGAACAAATTTATTTTAATATGAAGATAGTATCTAATATTTCCTCGTTATTCCTCTACATACCAATTAACACAAACTTCTAGCTATTAAAAACAAACGACATAAATAACGAAAAATGAATAATTGTAATATGATATGCTTATAATATGATATGTTTTTTCTTTTGGCCTGTTCAAAATTAAAGGTACATTATAGGAAGTAAATACTTCTTCTTTCTCTTTTCTGCTCTGCCTCTTATCACCGTGAAGGTATATTCAGCCATCTCTCCAGCCATCTCTATATCTTCCTAGATTCTTCATCTAAGCAATGGCTCTTCCCCGTTCCCTTCCTAATCCTTCCACATAGTTATCATAGGACATCCTGAGACGCCCTTTGGGACGATTTCCGGGCCATCTAACTTCCGTGGCCTTGACTGGGTTCCTTTTCTCTTTTATTCAGCAGACATGCTCAAACCACTACAGCTGTCTTCTTTCGATTATTTCAAGTAGTGGGGGTACATCTATCCTGGTTTTTCCCATTATTCCTCTGAGAAACTTCATTTCTGTAGCGGTGATTCGGTTTCGTTGTTTTCCTTTGATAATCCAGCTTTCTGCTCTATAAATCAATATAGGGATAAACACATATTTATATCTATATGGAAAATCACCTGTAAGAGAGTAATAGTGATTCAGAGTGAAACAGCAAACAACCTCGAAAATCAGTCTATTAGGCAACGACCTGACAGGTTTAAGGACATTCAAATGAGAACCTGGAATGTGAGATCTCTCACTGGAAAGGAAGTAGAGGTAGTGAAAGAAAATACTACTGCTAGATATTAGTAAAAAAATTGCACTTCCGGTCAGCCGATTTTAGTGAACAAGTTGCTTTAACATCTGAGGCTTTTAGTTGTCTTAAATATGAAATTTCAGTTTCGTACCCCTTTTCATTTTTGAGGTCGACACACACACATAATACTTTCCCTTACTATATATTTAATATGTACATGAAAGTGAGGGAACGCCCTACTCACGTATTTTAGTTCACAAAATACCACCAACAGTCATGGATTCCTCTGAGGTAAAACGCTCATTATCAGGAGGTAAATTAGTCCCCCGTTCTGGTCTCCGAGTGGGGACTGCTTCAGGGGAATCATGGCGCAAGATGAAAATTAGAGATTTCGGTGGGAGGAATTGCGTTAAAGCTGGTCTCGTGGGCTTGGGCTTGAACGGTGAACATTGGACTGTGTAGGCAGAATTTGTTGGTATCGGCATCGAACCTTCGGGCTTGGTAAGCCTATAATTATTATTATATTATATGAAAGTGAAAGTAAAGACACCATTTAAGGATTTTTCATCGAATTCGTCTTACATATTAATCGAAGATTAGGTGGTTATTTAGAGAAAAAAATAATTTCTATTGATTTAATTAAAGTACTGATTTTTTTTTCTTAATAGTACTTAAATAGTCGCTCGTATTTACGTATAACCTTGAATATTAGTTATATGTAAGCTGTCTTCTTTACAACTATATATCATTAAAAAAAATGATTATGAATATTATATTTCCATTTTTAAGACTTTCTTTCAAACTGTTTATCAAACATCGTAATCAACTAATAATAATAAAATAATAAAACAGTGTATTTTATATTATAAACATTCAGGAATGGATACCCTAAATGAGGTTAAAATCTTATCAAAATCCGTCTTGTGGTTAGTAGAGTTCGCAGAAACAAAATCGCGTGATCATTTTTACTTGAATGCGTATGTAAATATATGTAGTTAGAAAAAAGTATTTCCGATCATGAAAATTTTCAAATGCCAAGTTTCGCAAAAAGGTTAGTTGTTGTGTTGGTTTGTTTCCGTGTTGGTAAGTCCAGCAGGAAAACGAATAGTCCTATGTCATTGCAATTTCATATCTAAAACAACTATACGTCTCAGATTTTACAACAACTTTTCATCAAAAGCAGCTTACCAGAAGAGGCATTTTATCGTGTATTTTGCACCTTTTTACGATTTTATCAATAACGGCTGAACGATATTGATTGAACTCGCTATGTCGGTGTTAATTTTATTGGGCTTTAAAATCATGCGGGTTGTATTTTGCTTAAAATAGTCTGTCAGGCTTAAATACGATAGCTTTTAATTTTCTTCCACTAAGTACCATTTTGTAATAATAACGATATCATTAATTATTATGAATAAAAAAACAGATAATATAATAAATTGGACGAATTCGATATCAATTCAAGGAGAAAACAGCAAAGTATTTTAATGCAATTTATTTTTTTTTTTTTTTTTTAACATAACAATGATATAGACGTATGACATACCGCTGGAAAGCTTAAACTTTTTAGAAAAATATTATCTAATACACAACCTTGTAGAAGTTGTAACAGAGTGATGAAAAACGAAATAGATTATTTTAATAAAACACATTTTCTATATAAATTCAATATTAATAATTATTTTTTTAGTTTCATCCATTAATCCAACTTAATAAAATAAATATTTCCATAAATATCTATATCTTATTAATTTATGGTCAATCGAAGAACGCGACATGATAAAAATTTGGTCGAGAAGTCAGCATTACACTCAGAATGACGCATAACGTAAAAAGTTATCTGGTTCATTGTTTTGTAGCGGTATATAAATGGGAAGTACTAGGGCTTTAAACCGCAAGCACTCTATCAAGCCGTAAGACCTTCAGTTTCAATAGGCCTGTCATCTGTAACAAGTTCAAAGCGCAGGCCTTCATAGTTGCGCGCTTTGCCGCAAACGCTTTTTTGTGACAACCTTAACCCCTAAAGCTATTGAACCCAAAGCGGTGGCAAATCACCATGTCAAACCCATTGTACGCTCGTCTCTTTGCTGCTTATCGTAGCTCTTTGTTACAAAGAGTAACTTATAAAGAACGAGTAAATTAATAATGTATTCGGTTCCGTATAAATATTAATATTAATTCGAATAGTATGTATAAATGACTTGTGGACTCGCCCCTGCTTCCGAATAGAATGGGAAGACATTTGTGTTTAAAAAATCTTTATCTGACCGATTTAGAGTTAACGCTTTGAGAGTTTTTGGTTATATAAAAAAAGTTTAATTAGCAAGAAAATATGTTCAATTCATTATTGTATTTAATCATCAACAGAATAAAAACACATCAGCAAAAATTATTAAAATTAAGTTTTAATTTTAAAGTGGAGTAGAGATAACGGAAAACTTAATTTTTCCATGTATAGAAAACTGCTTTTTATGTATTCAAAAGCTACAGAAATAACAACGGTTCCTGTTTATTACAATTTAATATTTCTAATGAACTATTTAACTTTTATTTTAAAAGTTAAATTAAGTTTCCTTATGGAAAAATATAGCTTTGCAAGATCCTCTCTCTTTAACAATACATATGTTCGTAGGTTTATCGGCTTAAACCAACTTTGTATTAACTTGTGCGATTTATTTTATTTATTTATAATTATTGTATATTAACTATATAATAATTATATAGTGCAACGTAGAATAGTGCAACGTTAACAGATAGTGAAGCCTTTAATCTTTTAAACGGCTCTAACTGGACTGTCCTAGTAAAATTTTTAAGAGAAGCGTTACGTTATAGAGCTTTTTTAGTTCAAGAATTTAATTATAATTAAGAAGGAAAAAAAAAGAAAAGAAAAAGAAAGACATTTTGTTGAAAAATTTTACTTTCGATATTTAAATCAGTAATTCCTATAGTTTATTAAAATTTACGTTTATAATTGGTATTTTCTTTACTGATCTGTTTATTAGTTTGATATGTGATAAGTATTCTTTATTTCAATTTATAATATTTGCAACTCTGCTGACGGAGTAATCCAAAGCAAGAATGTTTTTATTTTGTATTTATAGAAAAAAAAATGTATTATATTAATAAACATTATTATTATTATTAACTATTCTGAAATCTTGCTCTTTCCAACGGTATATTACACGTCTATTTTCCTATTTATATTTCAGAAGTAATGTTTTGATGCATTGGTTCTAGAAAATTGATTTTTACTGTTTAAAGAGAAGCTAAAGTAACACCTTGTTTTTTTGGCCTTGCCAAAATACGAAGAATTTTTAGTTCAAGATTTAATTATAATTAAGAAGGAAAAAAAAAAGAAAAGAAAAGAAAGACATTTTGTTGAAAAATTTTACTTTCGATATTAAATCAGTAATTCCTATAGTTTATTAAAATTTACGTTTATAATTGGTATTTTCTTACTGATCTGTTTATTAGTTTGATATGTGATAAGTATTATTTATTTCAATTTATAATATTTGCACTCTGCTGACGGAGTAATCAAAGCAAGAATGTTTTTATTTTGTATTTATAGAAAAAAATGTATTATATTAATAAAATTATTATTATTATTAACTATTCTGAAATCTTGCTCTTTCCAACGGTATATTACACGTCTATTTTTCTATTTATATTTCAGAAGTAATGTTTTGATGCCTTGGTTCTAGAAGATTGTTTTTACTGTTTAAAGAGAAGCTAAGTAACAGCACAAAGATCACCCTCTATAAAGCATTAATAAGACCTGTGCTAACATATGTTTCCGAGACCTGGCCTATGTCACGGGCAGAGCCATAAAACGAGAAGCTTTTGAAAGAAAGATATTTAAGGAGAATATTTGACCCTGTAAAGGATGGGGCACAGTACAGGCTTAGGGACAACGCAGAGCTGTACAAGATTGACCGGGAACCGGTGTAGTGCAATTTATAAGGCTCTCGAGGCTACGATGGGCTGAGCACGTAGCAAGAATGGACCGAGACTTACCAATCAACAAAATACATCCGGTATTTTACAGGACTAAATTTGGCTGATGAGGTCGAAGCCGATGCGAGAGCTTCTTAACACCAGAGCTTGGCGCAGGATAGGGAGCGATAGAGGCCAACTCTGATGCGGCGAAGACCCGTATCGGGTTGTGCGTCCTGTGATGATGAAAGAAAAGCTAAATAGCAGTGTATTTCATTATAAACATTCAGGAAAGGATACCCTAAATGATGGTGAAAATCTTATCAAAATCCGTCTTGTGGTTTAGTAGGAGTTCGCAGAAACAAAAATCGGGTTGTATTTTGCTTAAAATAGTCTTTCAGGGCTTAAACCGATATTTTAAATTTTCTTCCACTAAGGTACCTTTGATTTTGTAATAATAACGATATCATTATTATTATAGAATAACCCCAAAAAAAAAAAAAAAAAAGGTAAATATATAAATTGGACGAATTCGATATCCAATCAAAGGAGAAAACAGCAAAAATATTTTTAGCGAAAATTAGTTATATCATCTTGTTAGCATTGATAAAAAAAAACAGGTAAATATATAAGGTGAACAAAGTCAATAACCCATTAAAGGAGAAAACACCAAAGTATTTTAATGCAATTTATTTTTCTTAACATAATAATAATATAGACGTATGACATACCGTTGGAAAGCTAAACTTTTTAGAAAAAAATATTATCTAATACACAAGCTTGTAGAAGTTGTAACAGAGTGATGAAAAACCGAAATGGATTTTTTGATAGAACACATTTTCTATATAAATTCAATATTAATAATTATTTTTTAGTTTCATCCATTTTCATCTCTAACTATATTTGAAAATTATTTAATCGATTTTAACAACGGAGCTAAAGTTTGTTTGTTGCTAGCGCCAGATTTTTTATATTTAGGGATAATATTAATGAAATAGAACAGCATGTAATATAGAGTAGTAAATAAGCAATGTTTTCCATGTGGAATTGGCAAGTTTGGTCAATTGAGGCATTCATAAGCGGCGAAATCTGATGATGGGTATTACTCTGTTGATGAAAAAAGCTAATGACAGTAATTAAATTATAAAATTCAGCAAAGGCCCCTATTATGGTATTAAATTTATCCAACCGTCTTTGTGGTTTAGTATGGAGTTTGAAAACAGATAATATGGGAATCATTATATTGAATTGCTTCCGCGAATGTAGTAAGAAAAGCATCCGATCATGAAGAATTGATTTGTCCAAAATGTATAAGTGCTCGCAAAAAGGTATGGGGGTGTGTAAGAAATCGTTTGAATGAAGTCCACTGAAAACGAAAACCTATATTGCCTTTAATCTAAAGCTCTTACCGTCTCAGAAAATGCTGTTTACATTTCAACTTCAAAAGAAGCTCCAATTCATAGGGTTATTTTGAAATTCTTTTTACGATTTATTATTGAACACTGTTCACTACATCAGGTTAAAATAGGCTTTTACGTGGCTTTCATTTGGCTTAACTTATATTTCACTTCTAACCGTAAATTTTAAATTTTCTATAGTACCTTTGATTTTGTAATAATATATTTGTAATATAATTATAAAAAAAAAAAAGCAAAAAAAAAAAGCCCAAAAATAATAATTGAGAACGAATTCAATATAAAATCAAAGGAGAAAACAGCAATATACTTATAATACAATTTATTTTTTTTAAACATAACAACATAAATAATAAGAAATACAACCCTAGAAACTAAACAAATAAATTTTAGAAAAAAATATATCTAATACAACTTTAAAGTATAAACAATAACGATAAATAATTTAATTTAAATAAAAACAATTTTATAAAATTCAATATTAAAAATATTTAAAAAGATTTCATCTTAAACTATATTGAAAATAAATTAAGATTTTAACAATGAAGTAAATCATTTGCTAGCCAGAATTTTTAAATATTAGGATAATATTAATGATAATAGAACATATATAATATAGTAGTATAAATAATAATATTCACTATAAAATTAGAAATTTTTTTTTTTAATTTATGAAAATATGATGTCATAAGATAATTCATACTTGAGATACTCACGTGGGATTGTAAATATTGTCAATGAACTTCAGTACCAATCCCTTCTCATGCTTTTAATTAAGCCAAGTTATTAGTAGTAGATTGTTAAGTGCGGATATAGGAACAAGGGGCCGAACGGATCGAACTCCCCGCGTTGCGTAACCGTGATAGCTGAAGTTGGCCAAACTCATCGAGGGCCAAAAAGCCCGAGTACGTCTGGAAAGCTCGGATTAGATTAGGACCTTATTTACAGTACACTAACCTTTAAACTTGAATGGTTGTCCCTCCTCGAAAACTGTTTTTTACACTCTCAAATTAGAAATAATTGTGCCTCTATTCTGTAACTTTTATTTTGAAATGTTATCTTATACGATTAAACGCTGAACCGACACATTTCAACTATCGTTCTCTTATTTATCACGCTTTTCGATGGCGCTACTCCTTTTCATCCACAACCATGTATCGCTAATTTTTATAATTAAAATAACCAAAATTCATCATCAAACAAGATAATTTTTATAAGGTAACGAAGAGGAACATTATTTTTAAAGCAAAAGAAATTAAAGATGTATCAAATTTTATTTATTATATTTCAATTGGATTTGACACGTTAGAATAATGAAATTCATTACTTTCACTCACCTATATATGAAATATATATTAAGGAAAGTATCGCGCTCGTGAAACACTTATCTCTCCATAGTTTTAACAACTACAGGACTTTCAAAAAGCGACGCACCCCTTATGTTTTTTTATTTGGACCCTATATAATAAAGTTTGATTTGACGAGAGTGTGTGGTTAATCATTCTCTCCTGATAGGCCTCGACCTGAAAATAGTAGAGCGAGCTGACAAGACCTTTAATTTGTTTTTAGGGCAATTTTCTTACGAAGTCTATGGCCAGGAAAGGATAGGACTTCGAGACTACTTTATTGGAAGTATAAAATCTCTAATTGGTGTTATGTTGGGTGTTTTTCAAGGAACAAAAGTAATTTAGTGTCGCGGAAGGAAGGAAGGATAATTTTTTCAGGACTGAAACAACTCGAGTTGTTGAGGGGCCTTAACGTTTTTAAAAACAACTAATATCGATTTGTAAAATAGGTTCGTAGCGTTTCATAATTATATATTCCCTTTCTGTTTATATATATATATAATATATATATATATTATATATTTATATACTAACTAGCCGAATCACGGAATACGCTGAGGAAATTATCGGAGACTACCAATGCGGTTTTAGGGGGAATCGCTCGACTATTGATCAAATATATTCCTTACGTCAAATATTAGAGAAGAAGCTGGAATACAACGGTGTAGTCCATCAACTTTATATAGATTTTAAAAAGGCTTATGATTCCATAGACCGTCAGAGCTTAACTCATATTGAAAGGAATACTAAATTATAACAGGAAGTATTCCGTCGTGAAACATTTAATAACTAAATAAGTTTTAAATACTATGAGGACTTTCAAAAAGGGGACTACACTTATGTTTTTTTATATATTGACTATGTTATAAAGGTGATTTCACCGAGAGGTATTGGTTAAATATTCCTTCTGGATAGCCGATGATTTGGACACTAGTGGAAGAAGCAGGAAAACTATACGAAACTAAATATCAGGTATGTTTAAAACGTGTAAACAAAATAGTCATCGAAAATACGGATTGAAACGTGAACTGACTTTGAGAGATTGAAAACGGCTTAAGGTTTTCGAAAATAAGGTTACTGCGTAAAAATATTGTCACAAAAGAGATGAGGCACACTGGAGTTTAGTAAGGTTGCACAACGCGGAATTGATGGTATTTGTTACCTAGTGATATAATTAGTTGATAGCATCGCGGAGACAAACGGCGCGTAAAGTTGTTGGCTTAGTGAGGAACGATTCAAAAGTTGGTATTCGTGACGACGCCAAAAGGTAGGCCGAACGTCGATGGACAGATTGCATTAAGGCTGATCTGGCTTGGGCTTGAGTGAACATTACATGTGCGAATTTGTATCATGACCCTTGGTTCGGTAAGCTATATATTACTTAAAAAAGTTTACGATTCTAAAAAGGATCATTAAGTGCTTTTATGCATTATTTCAACCGAGATTCCTATCTAAGTGTATTTGCTGCTAATGGGAAAAAATTCATTCTGTCATTAATTTATACAAAAAAAATCAACTGCCGCACAGTTACAAATTTGTAAATGCTTATCAGAATCATCGGAAATTATGAAGAACACTTTGATACGCCAATCCCAAAATACTTCGAAATGCATATCTATAATCAAAATAGTTATATTAATAATAAATATTTACAGAATCTGAAGATTTATTAAATCTCCAGGAAAAAACGAACTTATTTCACAACCCATGCTGTCATATACCTGATACATTGAAATCACGTTAAAAATACTTTAAATTAATTATTCCATAGGCTCTCAGAATACAGATAATGGTAACGGTGTACTATCTGGTATGGGGATACAGGGTCTTAAACGAGGGTAGCGATCTGGTTTTCTATTGGGGTTAAGCCTTAGCCTATTGGGAGAACAAATCCTCCACCTTGCGTAGCATTTTATTGCCGAATAAATACATTGCTCCACCTCGTATGGAATAACCATGAGTTACGGCTAACAACCAGGGCCTAATACTTAGGCTCAATTGGTCACTTTTTCTACACCTATTTCCGACAATATTGGGTCAAATCACCTTATAAAAAAAATATCTTGATTTCCAAAAGGTACATATATCTTCTACAGGAATAAATTAATAGTATAGATAAAAACACTTATGAAACTATAAGAGTAATTTTTAGTATAACAAAACCTTAAAGATAGGTAAATATTTCGAAACAGTTAAAAATAAATATATATGGAAATAATCAGGAGTCAGTATTTTTTTAAATATGTTAATTTTGCCGACGTTTCGGCTCGAGCTTGTGAGCCATTATCAGGGCTACAAACATCAGAACAAAAGAGATACATATTAATGTGATAATGATTTTTTTTTTAATATGGTGACACTGATAACATTTTAAATATAACAGAAAATATACCAACATACTTAAATATTATAGATAAAAACATTGATATGTATCTCATTTGTTCCGATACTTGTAGCCCGGATGATGGCTCACAAGCTTGAGCCGAAACGTCTACAAAATTAAAATGTTTAAAAAAAGACTTACTCCTGATTATTTCCACCTTTAATATACGTAGTTTCTACAGTCGACTATACATCCTCAATATAGTTAAAAATAATTTTATAAAAGTTAAAGAATAACAGAAATAACAATACTATCTTGTTACCACTGATGAAAAACAGGCAAATATATAAATTGAATGAATTCGATACCCAACTAAAGGAGAACACAGAAAAATTATTTTTTAAATGCAATTTTTCGTTTTTGAACATAAGAACAGTAATATACATGTACGATATACCGTTAGAAAGCTAAAGATTTTAGAAAAAATATTATCTCATACACAAGCTTTTAAAAGTTAATAGAGAGAGATGAAAAGCCGATAAAACTAACTGATTATTTTTGATAATAATATAATAGAGGGGTCAACCATAGCGTAGTTGCTAGCATAACAGCTTTCTAAGCCAAAGGTCGCGGGTTCAAACCTGCGGGCGGCCCTAGGATTTTTTCATGGGAGTAAAAAATCCTTAGTTATGCCGTCCTTCGGAGGGGACGTTAAAAGGTGGTCCCGAGCCTGTGCGATGTCAGGTACTCGTTAAAGATCCCTATCCTAATAAAACCTGGATGGGCAAAATTTAGGACTCCCACTGCAGCATCGTCCGATTAGCCATAGTATCATAAAGTGACGTTAAACAAATAAACAAAACAATAATATAATAGATTTTTAATAAAACACATGTTTCTTTAGAAATTCCATTTAATTAATTCTTTAATGGTTTTACTCATTATTATCTCTAACTGTACTTGAAAATTCTTTAATCGATTTAAAACGGAGGCAAGTGAAAGTCGTGTGTTGCCCGCACCAGATTTTTTCATCTTCAAGTGTATTGGAAAATTCCTAAATTAATTTTTACAACGGAGGGAAGTGAAAGTCGTCTGTTGCGCGGCCAATTTTTTTTTTAACCTTAATGTTTTTATTTAAACCTGTCAACTGTATGGACAATCAGTGAATGCGATGGGGGTAGGTTTTAAGCTTGTGGCGTGGTGGGCGTGATGGATCGAGTAACTTAGCGGCATCTCTTCCTGGCTTGATTCATATTTCCTGTTTCCCGAGGGCGTCACTCATCCAGCTCCTCCTTAGCCTATATTTTTTTATTATTATTAGTTTAATTTTTTATTACGTCTCACTCTTGTTTTATTACATACAACACTTGATTTCTCTTTAAACTTTCTTATTAACAAGGTTGCTCAAAATAGAGAACTAGTAAAGTCAGGATAATTAAATCTTATTTATTTTTTTTATCTACATACAAGGATAAACTGTAACGAATTTTATCGAAATTTGAAATGATTGATTTTACAGCCTGGATGAATTAGCTTAGAATTGTTTATCTAATTTTACTTTCATTTACCTATATATGAAATACATAGTTTGTTTGTTTATTTATTTAACGTCACTTTATGCTACTATGGCTAATCGGACGATGTTACAGTGGGAGTCCTAAATTTTGCCTATCCAGGTTTTATTAGGATAGGGATCTTTAACGAGTACCTGACATCGCACAGGCTCAGGACCACCTTTTAACGTCCCCTCCGAAGGACGGCGTAACTAAGGATTTTTTACTCCCATTAAAAAATCCTAGGACCACCTGCGGGTTTGAACCCGTGACCTTTAGCATGGGAGGCTGTTACGCTAGCCACCCAGCTACAAGTGATCCCTGAAATACATAGTAAGGGAAAGTATTGCAATCTTGAAAATTTTCGAATTCCATTTTTCAACGGAAATACCAGAGGTTTCTTGATCCTTGCAAATAGTTGATACGTTTATTTTTAAAAGTTACAATATTCCTTCTGCGCCAAGAAATTAATAATATTGATAAAATCATTTAGAGAACTATAAGAGTAATTTTTATTTTCACTTACCTACATATGAAACATACAGTAAAGGGAAGTATTGCGATCGTAAAAATTTTCAAATTCCAGTTTTCAACAGAAATACACGTTTTAGGGTCTGGGCGTGTGAGCATGTGGTGAATCTATTGCGAAAACGCTGAGTTGTATAAATCTGAAAATTCATATTTTAAGAGCTCCTAAGCCTGAGATGTTAAAGCAACTCCTTCATCAAAATCAACTGACCATAAGAGCCACTTTATACCATGCATTTTACACATTTTTACGATTTTCTCAACAAAAAAAAAACACTTTGACGATTTTTATTAAACTCGCTATATTGATGTAAAATTAAATGGGCTTTAATGTCATGTAGGTTTTATTCAAATTGAAATAGTCTGAGAGGGTTTGAATGTCGATATTTTAAATTTTCTTTTTCTATTTACTTTTTATTTTGTACATTCAAAAAGATTAACCATATCATCTTAATGCATTGATGAAGGACGGCTAGATATAGAAGTTGGACGAATCTGATGACCAATTAAACGATAAAAGAGTAAAACTATTTTTTAATATATATTTCATATATAGGTAAGTGAAACTAAAAAATCTGGTGCAGGCAACAAACAAATTTCACTGACCTCCGTTTTAAAAATCGATTAAAGAATTTTCAAAAACAGTCAAAGATGAAAATTAGTGAAACTATTAAAGAATTAAATATTTTATGACCACGGTTGCCTCTAACCTTTGTAGTTGTACATGACACCTAAAACTGTAATCAAATAAATAAAAAAATAATCTATTAACTTTTAAAAGCTTGAGAATAAGATAATATTTTTTCAATAATCTTTAGCTTTCAAACGGTATATTATACATGTATATTCATGTTCATATAAACATGTTCTTATGTTCAAAAACAAAATATTGCATTAAAAAAATATTTTTTCTGTTTTCTCCATTAGTTGGGTATCGAATTCATTCAATTTATATATTTACCTGTTTTTTACCTGTGGTAACAAGATAATATAGTTATTTTTATAGAATCGACAAAATTAAAGGAGCTTCAAGAGAAAGAAAAT
The DNA here is from genome assembly GCA_023052935.1 of Piezodorus guildinii. Taxonomy (NCBI): domain Eukaryota; kingdom Metazoa; phylum Arthropoda; class Insecta; order Hemiptera; family Pentatomidae; genus Piezodorus; species Piezodorus guildinii. Next base: position 26,390,033 of record CM041296.1, on the reverse strand, counting down.
TTATAATATCGTCATTTAAGCCCTGTCAAACCATTTTAATCCAAATGACACCTAAATGATATTAAAACCCATCAAATTATACATCGATATAGCGAGTTTAATCAAAATCGTCGGAACCGTTTTGGAAAAAATGTAAAAAAGGTGCAAAATGCATGGTATAAAGTGGTTCTTCTGGTAAGCTCATTTTGATGAAAAAGGTTTTGTAACGTCTCGGGCGTATATTTGTCTTAAATATGAAATTTCAGTTTCATAGGACTTACCGTTTCCGCCCGGGAGTTACCACACACACAAACACAGACCTTTTTGAGGGACTTGGTTATTTGGACTGAGGGGACCTTAAACTGTGTATTTCCGTTAAAAACTTTCCCTTACTATACACGCTATTTCTATTACTATACACGTATTCTCATCAATACTAACTAGCCGAATCACGAAATACGGTGAGGAAATTATCGGGAACCACCAATGTGGTTTTCGGCGGAATCGCTCGACTATTGATCAAATATTTTCCTTACGTCAAATATTAAAGAAGAAGCTGGAATACAACGGTGTAGTCCATAAACTCTATATCGATTTTAAAAAGGCTTATGATTCCATAGACCGTCAGAAGCTATATAGCATCTTGATTGAACAGGGAATACCTAGAAAGTTAGTAAACCTAGTAGAGATGTGTTTGTCGGTTATTCAGTTAGAATCGGTCATAATTACTCGAGAGATTTAAGGTGCGATCGGGTTTGAAACAGGATGACTCCCTTTTACCTGTTTTGTTTAATATAGCTTTAGAATATGTCATAGAAAAGGTGATGTGTACCGAGAAAGGCTTAAATATGGGTGACAAGATTCCGGTTTTGGGGTATGCCGATGATTGGTACTGCTAGGTGAAGACACGGAAACCATACGACTAAATACAAATATGTTAATAAAAACCGGTAAACGAATAGGTCTGGAATTAAATACCGATAAGACCAAATATATGATTAGTAGCAGAAATGGTGGCGATCTTGATTATATTAATATTTCAGGGCATACTTTTGGACACGTAGAGAAATTCAAGTATTTAGGTTCAATGATAACAAGAAAAAATGAAATCCAGGAAGAACTAAATTCCCGGTTAAAGCGGAATTTATCCCACATGTGGTGGGAAATGCGTGTTATTATTCAGTTGCTAAATTACTTAGCTCGCGGCTTCTGTTTTAAAATTTAAGTGTTAGAATTTATAAAACTATTATTCTTCCGACGGTTCTTTACGGATGTGAAACGTGGCAGCTTACTTTGAGAGATGGAAAACGGCTTAAGGTTTTCGAAAATAAGGTACTGCGTAAAATATTTGGTCCGAAGAGAGATGAGGCCACTGGGGAGTTTTAAAAGGTTGCACAACGCGGAATTGTGGAGTTTGTACCCTGTGAATATAATTGAGTTGATAGCATCGCGGAGACTCAAATGGGCGCGTAAAGTTGTTGGGTTCGGTGAGGAACAGATTCCGAGAAAGTTGGTATTCGCTGAACCGACTGGCAGGCGTCCGAAAGGTAGGCCGAAGCGTCGATGGGAGGATTGCATTAAGGCTGATTTCGGGGGCTTGGGCTTGACCGTGAACATTGGACGAGTCTGTGCAGGCGAAGTTTGGTGGTATCGGCTTTGAACCTTCGGGTTCGGTAAGCTTATTATTATTATTATTATTCAGCTGGGAGGGGGGGGGGGAGGAGGGTGAATGGGTATGGAGATCTTCCTAGGGCAGACACATCCTCAGTAAAGTGGATACCCAAAAAAATTGGTGGAAAAACCTGCCGTCTGTGTGTGATAAACGCCTAATCACCTCATTGCACGGCCGTTGGTCTAGAAACGGTACGAATCTCTAAATGTTCTAAGCCCAAGACCCTTTCATGGGTTGTAGTAGTGTAGGTTTTTTTTTTTTTTTTAACCTATTAATTACCCGGTGTTAGCGTATTATGATCGTTAGCAATAATATCATAATTAAAGTGATTCAACAAGATCTTCACATGCCTCATAGGGTTTTAATAAAGACGCAGAAGCGGATAGGAACAGGTTCGCGTAACGATACATCCAATCAACTTTATGAAGGCTCTCCGTCTTATGAAGACGTCACTTGGAGGAATCGTGTTTGAGCCTTGGCATAATCAACTGTCGCTGTTGGAACAAGATCCTCCCCTGGGATCGCTCCCACAGTCCTCCCCGAGATAATGAACGTTTGTGACAAGGAGCACTTGAGGAATGGGAAAAGTTACCAACTATGAAGATCTGGGAGGCGTATTAATTGATTGGTAACTTGGCGCGGGTTGTGGGTTCAAGTGCCACTCGAGCTAGTTAGCAGAGAAACTCTTGAAATTGGGAAGGGTGAAGGGAGCCATCAGTTGAGGCAGCCTGGATTATGTCCTGATTAATTAGGCTTGGTTAATTGAGGCCGCTATTGTTATAGGTCGCTAACAGTTGTTAGCAACAAGGATTAGAACTCCCCTTCCTCCTCGGCTCCTTCAAGCGTGTCTGGCTAAGATGGAATAAAAGTCTATCCATGTAATGTATTTTCATCAGAGCCTTCAGTGATAAGAAGTCCAGATTAACCCTAAATAAAATGTTATTAAGGATCTAAAGAAATACATTTTAGTTAATAACTAGACGTTAGTACTCAAGTAATAACCAGTAATGAGATGTTCTTCCATTTGGGTAATGATAGATAATGGTCTTTGTTTGTTAAATAAATGTGCTTGTACAAATATATAACAAATAATAAATAAGCTTCATACAATACTTTGAGAGTCTGGCACATATATTGAATTATTATTTATTTAATCAAAGAAGTAATCATTCGGGTAATGAATTTGGGCCAATCTATTTGTTCGGAAATCGTCGACACCATACCGCTGAATATTTTTAACTCTCGTTATCCTCATTATTTACTTTCACTTACTATATATAGTAAGGGAAAGTATTGCGATCGTGAAAATTTTCGAATTACAGTTTTCAACGGAAATACACAGTTTAGGGTCCCATGAGTTCAAATAACCAAGTCCCGCAAAAAGGTCTGTGTGTGCGTGTGTGTGTGTGTGTGTGTGTGTGTGGTAACTCCCGGGAGGAAACGGTAAGTCCTTTGAAACTGGAATTCCCTATTTTTTTTATTAACTGTAGACTGTATGGTTCATTTTGTATCGATAAGTTGATAATATGAGTTAATGGTATTACAAATAAGTAATATAGTAATAATATTTATAAATATCGATATTTTAGTGTCAAAAGTATTAAGACTTTCATTGTATTAACTTATTATTAAGATTTGATGTATACATGGACAGGTATAAACAGACCGCTGCGCATGTGCCAGTCTAGGGCATGTGACGTCAGCTAGTTAATTACGAGAAAGTAGTAATTTTTAAAAACAAATGTATCAATTCTTCTACTGTAGACTAGATAGTGACTTTTGTGTATGGGAAAGCACGATTTTTTTTTCAGTTTTAGTCTAGGTATTGCTGTGTTAGGTAACTAATTCTGTTAAAATTATTTTTTTCTATTTCTTAAATTGTAGGTTTTTTAAAATAAAATGAGTGATTAAGCTGTATACGGTTCTGTGCCAATGCTGTGGTGTTTATATTTTTGCAATTACTACCGTGTTTTTTCACTCTAGTAGTGATCTGTTTAGAAGTTTCTCCAATGTATATCTTATTACTATTTGTACAATTTATTTTATAAATAACGAATAATATTTAATGACTTCTTTGTGTAAAAAAAAAAAAAAAAAATACAGTTATCTTTATTGCTTTAGAAAGTCATTTTAATATATGCTCCCTTTTATCTGAATCGTTAAACAGAATGCTCAAGCCCTTATTAGAAACAGCATGAATTATGGCTGAGAGAAGATATGAGAGGTTGAAGAGGAGGGTTAGGTGGAATGCAATATGGGGCAGCTATACCAACACCATATCTGATGAGGGGAGCTGGCAGAGCATGCACCGATCCTCTAGTCACCTCCAATATCCTACTCTCGTCTTCTTACATATCCCACCAAATCTAAGGACTCGTGCAAGTATAAAAAACAGCGGGAGAGAAGGAAATAAAAAGTAAAAAATCCGATGCACACAACACACGACTTACACTTACCTTCGTTCTTTTTTTATTTATAGTAATTTACAATTGTACTAAGGAATACAATACTTTACTAACTATTTTAAGACAGTAGGTCCCGAGGCCACCTTCCTTTCAGACGCCTTGGAGGGTTATAGGGATATTTGAGAAAGATAAGTTACGGACAAGTGGGTTTGTATGTGCAGGGAGTTTAGAATGGAAAGAGGAGTATCTATCACGGGCTATTTCTGCAACAAATGGGATGTTTAGGTCATTATGGAGGAGTTTATTTGTGACAAAATAAGGTGCATTCAGGATTTTGCGAAGGATTTAGGATTGTAAGGACTGGATGCTGGAGAAATTAGATGGTTTCATAGAGCCACAAAGCTCGATTCCATATGTCCAAATAGGCCTGATAATTGTGATGTAGATGAGTCTTTTGTAATATACTAGAAGTTTTGAACGTTTGTCTAGTAAGTGTTGTAGTAATCGATATCTTGTCGTTTCAGTCTTGTGTGAGGATTCCAAGTAAGGTGCTTGTCAAGATGGAAACCTAGGTATCGTATTTGTTCTACAGAAGTAAGGGTAATGTTATTAAAGGATACTGGGGAGGGGGGCAGGAAGTCATCGGTTTGCGACAAAGGATAAAGGTGATTTTGACACCATTCTTCAATGGCTGTGATGTGGGATGCGAAGGGTTTGGGATGCAGTAGTTGGATCATTATGGACGGATAAGACACACGTGTCATCAGCATAAGTATTGAGGACAGTGCGAGGATGGAGTAGAATGCCAGCTGTATAAAGGCAGTAGAGGATAGGTCCTAAGATACTACCTTGAGGCACTCCAGCAGATAGGGAAAATGTGGATGAGTAGGAAAAGTTATGGTTTACCTTAAAGCTTCTGCCAGTAAGGTAGGAACGCATTAATAGGAAATATGTAGGGGTGAGGAATTGACGGAGTTTGTAAAGCAGTCCCTGGTGCCAGACTCGATCAAATGCTTGTTCTACATCAAGAAAGGCATTGTAGTACATTCCACGCTCCAATGTGGAAGAAACTACATCCACCACGCAGTGACATTGTTGTATTGTGGAATGAGATGTTCGAAATCCACCTTCGTTCTTAAAATGTATTTAAGATTATATCAATATATTCTAAAAAACGGAAGATCTCGTATAATTATTAAGGTAGATTTCGTCATGCTGATGTAATAAAAAAAGTTGAGTCTTTACGGAAGAAGTTATTCAGCCCGAAATCTACCTTAGTATTTAAGATTAAATACTCAAACTATACAAATTATTATCTATTACAATCACTCAGTTTTTTCAGCTTTTCATCACTTTATATATACGATGAATTTTTTCTAAAAACCTTAAGTTTTCTAAAGGTGACTAGGTATATTACACATACAAATTAATATTCTTTTATTAGAAAAAAAAACATTCTTCCCCAAATTATAAATCCTGCTATATAGGCGAAACAAAACTAATTTAAAAAAAAATTCATCAACATAAATAAACCATCTCTACCCGTAACCTTTTTCCTCAAAATTATCTGAAGATGCCACTAATTTCCCTCGACCATAATTTTGATTTTGACAACCCTGAAATCCTATCCAGCGTACCTAATTATAAAATACGACTCCTCTCCGGCATAAGGAAAAACATTTGGCACCCGTTAACCATAAAACCGACAGAGAAATAATCTCTCCCTCAAAGCCCAACACATTTCGCCTCCTCAAATGGTAACCGTTTTATTTTATTTAATTCAACTTGCTTGTGTAATATTATTTTATATTAACTGTATTTTACTTTACATTTGTATAATTTCTTGGTATAACTCAGATTTTTTGGGTGTTATTCACTCTCCATTACTATATATATAACTTCCTATATATATTTTATTTTTTCTCAATTCTTTAGCTTTCCAAAGGTAAGTATATTACACATCCAAATTACTATTCTCATATTCGAAAAAAACAAAACACTCTTCCCTAAATTGTAATTTCTGCTATCTAGGCCGGAAAATAAGAATTTATCAATATAAATACACCATCCGCAATCTGTTTTCCTCAAAATTATCTGAACATACTTTTGACCGACCATAATTTTGATTTTGACAATCCTGAAATCCTATCCACCGTACCTAATTTAAAAAAACGACTCCTCTCCGAAGCCATAAACATTCATATTGAAAAAGATTTGGAGCCCGTTAATCATGGAACCGATAGAGAAATAATCTCTCCCTTAAAACCCAAAGTATTTCATCATCTCAAATTGTAGCCGTTTTATTTTATTGTATTATGTATTTATTTTTTTAACTTTCTTGTGTAATATTATGTTTTATATTGTTCATTTTTATTTTCATTTATATAACTTCTTGGTATACCTCAGATTCTCCTTTTATAATTTTTTGTTGGCAATGAAGAACTAATATTGTATATATTTTTATTTTTTTTTATTTTATATTTAATAATAATAATAATAGGCTTACTGAACCCGAAGGTTCGATGCTGATACCACCATATTCCGTCTACACAGACTCGTCCAATGTTCTCCGTCCCGAGCCCAAGATCAGCCTTAACGCAATCCTCCCATCGGCGCTGCGGTCTACCTTTCGGACGCCTACTAGTCGGATCAGCAAATACCAACTTTCTCGGAATCCGTTCCTCGCCGAGCCGAATAATTTTACTCGTCCATTTGATTATCCGCAACGCTATCAACTCAATTATATTCACAGGGTACAAGCTCCGCAATTCCGCGTTGTGCAACCTTCTAAACTCCCCAGTGGCCTCATCTCTCTTCGGACCAAATATTTTACGCAGTGCCTTATTTTCGAAAACCTTAAGCCGTTGTTCATCCTTCAAAGCAAGCAGCCACATTTCACATCCGTAAAGAACCGTTGGAAGAATAATAGTTTTATAAATTCTAACCTTTAAGTTTTTAGATAGAAGCTGTGAGCTAAGTAACTTAGCAACTGAGTAATAACACGTATTTCCCACCTTTAACCGGGACTTTATTTCTTCCTGGATTTCATTTTTTTCTTGTTATCATTGAACCTAAATACTTGACTTTCTCTACGTGTTCAAAAGTATGTCCTGATATATCAATATCACCATGATCGCCACCGTTTCTGCTACTAATCATATATTTCGTATTATCGGTATTTAATTCGAGTACTATTTCTTTACCGGTTTTTATTAAAACACTCGTATTTAGTTGTATGGTTTATTTTATATTTATTATGTATAATTTACAAAATTGTTTAGACGAGCTGTAGTATTTATATTCAAAGGGAAAAACCACCTATTGATGTTCTTCTGTTTTTGCTCAGTTTATGCTTGTGAAATGGTTTACTGCTGGTACGTTTATATACCTTGCTTCACCTCTCTATTCACTATATTAGTTAAGGAAAGTATTGAAATCGTGAATAATGTCCAGAAAAAACCATATGAGTGTTCTAATCTAGCTCAAAACCGGTGTTTTACAAACTACCCTCGGACAAAAGAAGGACTATTGGGTTGATGCAAAATTAATGCAGGTTTCCTCTATTGCAATATCTTAATTCCAATTGTGTAAACAAAGCTAATCCTAACATTGATCATTATTATACCAAACCAAACCTTATCTAATACCCTCTCTTTCAACATGAATTTGTTTAGTAAAATCGTTTTGTTCAGTGTGTTCAAAGGTCTTGAATCGAAAATGTCAAAGTGCGATTTTCGTCAAATTTATTTTTACGAATTTAAATTAGGGCGCAGCGCTGCGCAAACGGCTCGTAATATTAATGAAGTGTGGGGTCAGGAGGCTATTAATGAGTGCACGGTGCAGCGTTGGTTCCAGAAGTTTCGCAGAGGAGATTTCGACCTCGAAGACAAGGAAGGTCGGGGCCGTCATCTTGCTCTGGACAACGACCAGCTGAGGTCAAAAGTGGAAGAAGACCCAACCAAAACCACACGAGAAATGGCGGCGGAACTCGGAACTCAAAAATTGCAACGTCTTTGCCCAGCATTGATGAATCGGAAGGGGCCGATCCTGCTCCACGATAACGCCAGACCACACGTTGCACAACCAACGCTTCGACGACTGCACGAGTTGGGCTACGAAGTTCTCCAACATCCGCCTTATTCACCTGACCTCTCTCCTACAGACTTCCACTTTTTCAGGCATCTGGACAACTTTTTGAGGGAGAAAAATTTTCAAAACCAGGACGACATTGAAAATTCTTTTCGTGATTTCATTGAGTCCAGGGATTCGGATTTTTTTTTCTGGTGGAATAAGAAAGCTTGTTGAACATTGGCAAAAGTGCATTGATTCAGATGGAAATTATTTTGATTAAATATATATGGTTAAAGTAAAGATATGGCGTATTTACAATACCTACTAAAAACCTGCATTAATTTTGCATCAACCCAATATAATTATGTACCATGTATATACGATATGTTTCTCTGTGTATTGTATGTTGTTGTGGTATCTTAGGGCTTCGAGGCACAAAACCCTAAGGTTATCAGTGCCCTATGTATGTTTTGTTGGACAATTAAATGTAAAAATGAGAAAAAAAATTCTATAAGACTGAAATTTCATATTTAAGACTAATATATGCCCGAGATGTTACCGCAACGTTTCTCTAAAATTTGCTGGCCGGAAGAGCCACTTTATATCATGAATTTTGCACCATTTAACGATGTTCTAAAAAACGGATATGACGATTTTGATTAAACTAGCAATAACGATGTCAAATTTATTGAGCTTTAATATCAAGTAGGTTTCATTCTGATTGAAATATTCCGACATGGATAAGATGTCGAATTTTGAAATTTCTTCCTCTAAACTACCTATAATTATGTAGATACCAAAAAAATAATAATATTATTTTATTAGACTTGAGAAAAACGGTTTAAAAGTATAAGTTGAACGAATTTGATAATTAACTAAAGGAGAAAATAGCAAAACTATGTTTTTATATAATTATTATAATTTTTTAAAGAATCGTGATACCGATATATCGTATTGTATCGCATCTTGGTTGGTTGGTTGTTATATTTTATTGGCACAAAACATCTCGGTCATCAGTGCCAGACACTCATTTTTAGAAACTAATTTAAGGTTAAATAATGAACAATTGTTTTACTAAAAAAAAAAAAAAATAACAACAAATAGTTGAAAACAATTAACTAATAAGAATAATCACTAGTAAGAAAAATTGTAACAGCATTAGTAAAAGATAAATATATATCAGGTTAAATAATAAAAAAAAAAAAAAAAAAAAAAAAAAAAAAAAAAAAAAAAATATATATATATATATATATATATATATGTATATAAATAAAGTTAGAAATTAATTAATTAATTTAGAAAATAAAATAATAATAATTATAATAATTTTAAAAATAATAATAATAATAGTAGTAATAACAATTTTTTTATTGAGAAAATTTTACAATCTGTCCCAATTTGGACATTAATAGTATTGCTGAATGATATCAAACATACTACATTCATACAATATTTACACAACATAAAATTACAATAAAATATATACACAATAATGAATCAATACAAAAGTCAATAATTCACTTATACCTATATACACATACACACACTCATACATACATCACATTGAGTGGAGAATCTAGCCAGTGCTAGAACTCCAATATATTTACAAAAGGTCGCGGGGCCACTGCCGTTTCAACCTTCTAGGTGGGTTGTATGGATGAGTGGAGCTGGATAGGGATTGAGCTAAAGGATTAGGATGATGAATGAGGTTCTGGTGGAATTTGGAAAATTTGGATGGAATTAGGTCTGAAATAAATGGAACATTAAGGTCGTGGTGCAAGGTATAATTGGAGACATAATAAGGAGCATTTACTATTGTACGGAGGACTTTGGATTGAAAGGATTGAATGCGTTTGATGTTAGAACGTTTAGCTGTCCCCCACAGTTCAAGTCCGTAGGTCCAGATGGGTTTCAGTATTGTCTTGTAGATTAATAATTTGTTTTCAACTGTAAGTTCAGATTTTCTGTTGAGTAGTCGGTATAACTGTCCGAATCGTCGGTTGAGTTCTTGTCTTTTAAGTCTTGTATGTGGGTTCCAAGTCAATCTTTTGTCTAACAGTAAGCCAAGATACCGGACTGTATCTGAGAGAGGAATCGGTAATGAGTTGAAATAAACTGGCGGACAGGATTTTCGTCTAAGAGTAAAGGTTATGTGTTTACATTTGGCTTCGTTCACCTTTACACGCCAGTTATTACACCAGTGTTCGATAAGGAAAAGGTGTCTCTGAAGGTTTAAGGATGCTGTTTCAGGATTGGAACTGGATGATAGGATGGCGGTGTCGTCTGCAAAAGTTGCCAGAAAGGTATCAGGATGTGTAGGAATATCAGCAGTGTAAAGGATGTAGAGGATGGGTCCCAAGACGCTGCCTTGAGGAACACCGGCCTCAACGGGATAAAGGTTAGAAAATTCTTCACCACAGCGAACTCGGAAGGAACGGTTCGAGAGATAGGATCGGAGAATGAGGTATAGGGACTGGGGTAAATGGGTTTTCAGCTTGAAGAGTAATCCAGTGTGCCATACCCGGTCAAAAGCTTGCGCAATGTCTAGAAACGCACCAGAACAATACTCTTTGCATTCAAGAGCTGAGGAAATATGGTCTACAACTCGGAGCCCCTGTTGAACTGTGGAATGCTGAGGACGGAATCCAAACTGATGGGAAGGAAGATTTTGAGATTCTAATATGGGTAGGATACGTTTAAGAAGAAGCCTTTCGAAGATTTTTGAGAGGATGGGGAGTAGACTAATAGGCCTGTAGGATGAAGTGTTGTTGGAAGGTTTACCTGGTTTTAAAAAAAGGATGATGGTGGAATGTTTCCATAACAGAGGAAAATAGGTGGTGCGCAGGATGCAGTTATAAATATAAGTAAGGAATATAATAGCTTTCTGCGGAAGTTGTCGGAGGATCTGGGGAGTAAGGAGATCGTGTCCAGGAGATTTACGGAGAGTCAGTTTTTGGAGAAGATATTTGACCTCAGAGGGATTAATAGCTTTAGGAGGTAGGAAAAGTGGAATCGGTGACATAAGAAAGTCTTGCACTTTTGCGGTGTGATTGATGTGGGATTCCGGGTGAGGAGTGAATACTTTGGAGAGGTGTGTAGCGAATTCCTCGGCTTTATCTTCATCAGACGCAGCCCAGGAGTCATCACCACGTCGGAGAGGATGGGAAACATGATGGTATTTTAGGATCTTTTTCGTGACATTCCACAGGGAATTATCACGAGCTGATAGAGAGGAGAGGTAGGAATTAAAGGACTGGGAACGGAAGTTCGCCAACTCCCTCTTCAATTGTCTACAATAGAAGTTATAGGAGCGGCGATCTGTTGGGTGTCGGGTGCGCTGCCATAATGATCTTGCTCGGCGTTTGGTGTGGATAAGGTCTATAATAGGTTGTGGAAAATGATTTTGGTCTGGATTTATATTGGAGTGTTTAGGAGAGGAAGCAGTCCAGACAGCTTGTTGGATGGCGGTGGTAAAGGAATAGACGGAATTATCTAGGTCATCTTGGGTTTTGAGGGTTACTCTGAGGTCAATATTATCGGTCAGGATTTGGCGGAAAAGGTTCCAGTTGACAGGGCCTCGGATGAATGATGGTGGAATGGGTTTTGGAATTGGAGTGAGAGATACTTTTAGGATCAGTGGACTATGGTCTGAGGATAGTTCATCAAGGCGAGTTAAAGACAAGTTGAGAGAGCCTAATCCGCTGTGGATAAAGAAGTCGAGGATGTCAGGATTACGGTTAGGATCGGTTGGCCAATAGGTAGGGGAGTCAGGAGGCAGGATATTAAAATTTCGGGAGTTGAGTGCAGACAGCAAATTTCGTCCCCGAGAATTCGTGGTTCTGGAACCCCACTGCTGATGCTTGGCGTTTAAGTCTGCACCCAGAATGAAACGATTTCCTAAGGAATCCAGGAAGGATACAAATTCAGAATTGGAAATGGAATGTTTAGGAGGGCAATATGCAGATGTGAGGGTTACCGGAAAGGAAAAGGTCTTGATTACTATGGATGTGGCTTGTAGGAAATCATAGGTGGGAAGTGGGAGTAAATGATGAGAGAGGGATTGGTGGACAATGATAGCAGAACCGGCATGGGCTTTACCGTCTGGGTGGTCAGTACGGTATGTCATGTATTGAGGTATTTTGAAGTACTGTTTAGTCGTTAGTCTTGTTTCAGTTATAAGTGCAACATCGATTGTTTTGTCTTGCAACAACGCTGTCAGTTCGTCAGTATGATTTCTAACACCATTCGCATTCCAAAGGAGAATGGATAAGGAGTTAGGTGAAGTCATTTAAGGATTTTTCAAGGCAGGGATTAGATTCGATACTAGATTTGTAAGGAGTGATATAAGCGGCATAACAAGAGATTTGATTTCGGAGATGAACGATGTCATTAGACTGGTAAGATCTGTGACGTTTGATGGTGGAGGGATATGAGAAATTTGATGTTGAGGAGTTTTTTGAATATTAGGTAAACTTTGAGGGATAGATTCTTGTACAATAGATTGAGAATGTTGAGGAAAATGTTGTTCCGGCAGTGCCTCGACTTCATGATTCTGGTTACCACCTCCAAGCAAGTGGGCAAATGACACGTTAGAATTTACAAGTTTTGATGGTTCTCTTCTGCTTCTGGTTGGTACAGCTGTTTCATTCGGATCCTGAGGTTTTTGGTATCTGGTTCTGAGTTTCTTGTAGATTTCACATCCCTTGTAGTTAGCCGGGTGGTCCTTGAGGCACAGAGCACATACAGCGGGTGCTGATCTTGATCTTGTACATTCTTCTGTTTTATGCTGTTCACCGCATTTCACACAGCGTGGTATGTGATGGCAATAACTTTTGGTATGACCATATGCCTGACAGTTATGGCACTGGACTATTTCTTTCTTTGTGTAAGGTTTTTCAACTTTTACACGGGTATAGTACAGTCTGCTGAGGTCATAGATTTTTTTGACTCCTGCTGATGGTTCTAAGTCCACGAAGAATAGAGGCAGTGGACTTTTATCTTTTAGAACGTAATAATAATAATAATAATTTTTAAACATTTTTCTTTTAAAGATTTTATATGATTCTCCCAATTCAGGCGTCTATCAAATTCCAATCCTAAAAATCGACAGGTATTTACGTAGGGTAGCGCAACATTGTTAAGCATGAGATGTGGTAGGTCGGGGATATTTTTTCTTCTACTAAAATATAAACATTTTGTTTTATTTTCCGAAAAAGTTAGTCCTGAATTTTGAGACCACTCGTTTAGTCGATTTAATGACGTTTGTAGCTTCTCTTTTATACATATCAAAGATTTGGATCGGCAAAAGATTGCCAAATCATCCACAAAAAGCATCGGTTTGATACCACGTGGTAAATTGGTGGCCAGGTCACTGATTGCAAGAGTGAAAAGTGTTGTACTTAGAACACAACCTTGTGAGATACCATTTTTTTGTTCATGTGGCATGGATAGCGCATTGTATCGCATCTTATATCTCTTCATCATGAGTTCAGGCATATGAAATTTCATATAATTTTCGGACAAGACTTACCACACACACTCACAGATAGTATTTTGGGATAACATATTAAATACAAAAAATTAAATTTGGTATTATCACACCACATTTGTAAAGAAGTTATATACAGACTTAATTCGATTCAGTTTTATTTTTATTTTCACTTGCCTATATATGAAATATATAGTAGGGGAAAGTATTGCGATCATGAAAATTTTCGAGTTCCAGTTTTCGACGGGAATACACGTTTTATGGTCTCCTGAGTCCAAATGACCAAGTCCCGCAAAAAGGTCTATGTGTCCGTGTGTTTGTGGTAAGTCCAGCACGATAACGAAAAGTTGTACGAAACTGAAATTTCATATTTAAGACAATTATACGCCTGATACGTTACAACGTTTTTTTCATTAAAATCGACTGACCGAAAGGGCTACTTTATACAATGCATTTTGCACGTTTTTAGGATTTTCTCAAAAACGGCTCCAACGATTTTAATTGAACTCGCTTATATCGATGTAAAATTAATGAGATTTAATATCATGTAGGCTTTATTGTGATAAAAATACTTTGATAGGGCTTAAATGCCGATATTTTAAATTTTCTTCCCCTAAGGTACCTTTAACTTTGTACATTTTATAAAATTTACCGTATTATTTGATTAACATTGCTAAAAAACAGCTGAATATACATGTTGAAAGAATTTGATAACTAACTAAGGGATAATCGAGCAAATATACTTTTGTATGCGATTTATTTATTTTTTTTTTTTGACATAAAATATTAATATAGATGTATACCGTCGAAAAGCAAAAGATTTTAGAAAAAATATTATCTTTTACAGTCAATTTTAAAAGTTAACCGAGAGTAATGAAAAGTCGATAAAACCATCTAAATGTTGTTTATAATAATATTATTTATTATTTAATGACCATCACATTTACTTGTTGTATATAATAATACAGTTGTAAATATCAATGAAACACATTTTTCTATTAAAACTTAATATTATTATTTCTTTTACAATTTATTTTCATCCCTAAATGGTTTTAAAATTGATTTTAATCACGGAGGTAAATGAAAGTCGTTTTTACTTTCACTTACTATATATAGTAAGGAAAATTATTGCGATCGTGAAAATTTTTGAATTCCAGTTTTCAACGGAAATAGACATTTTAGGGTCTCCTGAGTCCAAAAAACCAAGTCCCGCAAAAAGGTCCCGGGCGGAAACGAAAAGTCCTATGAAACTGAAATTTCATATTTAAGACAAATATACGCCCGAGACATTACAAAACCTTTTTCATCAAAATGAGCTTACCAGAAGAGCCACTTTATACCATGCATTTAGCACCTTTTTTCGATTTTCTCAAAAACAGTTCCGACGATTTTAATTAAACTCGCTATATCGATGCAAAATTTAATGGGTTTTTATATCATTTAGGTGTCATTCGGATTAAAATGGTTTGACAGGGCTTAAATGCCGATATTATAAATTTTCTCTCTCTAAAGTACCTTTAATTTTGTCGATTCTATAAAAATAACTATATTATCTTGTTAGCACAGGTAAAAAACAGGTAAATATACAAATTGAATGAATTCGATACCCAAATAAAGGAGAAAACTGAAAAAATATTTTTTTAATGCAATTTTTTGTTTTTGAACAAAGAACATTAATATACATGTATAATATAACCGTTTGAAAGCTAAAGATTTTAGAAAAAATATTATCTTATTCTCAAGCTTTTAAAAGTTAATAGAGAGGGATGAATAGAAGATAAAACTAACTAATTATTCTAGATAATAATATAATAGATTTTTTAATAAAACACATGATTCTATATTAATTCAATTTAATTAATTCTTTTATAGTTTCACTCATTTTTATTTCTAACTGTATTTGAAAATTCTTTAATCGGTTTTTAAAAACGGAGGTAAGTGAAAGTCGTTTGTTGCCCACACCAGATTTTTTATTTATTTATTTTATTTTTTTTTAGGCAATATATTTCAATAGTATTATAACCATCAAACCGGAACTTTACAACTTTTTAAGTGTTGTGGGGCCACTCGTTTATGAATAGGGTTGAGTACGAAAAAAATTTAAAGCTTGGAGGAGTTTTATACGAGATAATGAAAGCCGTATTCCATTGGAAGGGATATACTTTCAATCAGCTTATACCAGGGCCGGCCACAAAGCGGAATCCTAACACATCCAGTTTATTTCACTCGTCAAACAATAAAACCCTCGACCGGGGGTTTTTACTGATGAATTTCCTTCTAATAATCCATCAATATTTACGATTCGATGGAATTTTACGAGTGAGGGTCCCCCTTCCTCAAAACGCTTCGTCGGAAATGATAAAATGTTTTTACTGGCTATAGTTGGTTATCGAGGGGGCTGGGAGATATAAAGAAATATATATAAATATTGGCGGTGTAAAATAAAAGCGGTTGTTGAAGGGCGATAAATCTGTGCTTCATTGTTCGGGAAAAGGTGGAAGAAAAGTCTTTCCATTACTTTTCTCATCAGAAATTACTTTGCCGGCAGGCCCCAATTATATCTCTGTCTTTCCAATCATAGCGGATCCATTTCTATAGCGAGCTCAACCTCTTCCCGATGTCCAATGCATATTGAATAGTAGTCATATCTGGGAGGATCGAATAAGCTACGGCTACTTAAATCAAATATATGTTTATTATTTCAAAAATAGTTTTGGTTTATTGTTTTCAATAATCCACATTTGTAATCGACCAAAAAAAAAATAAAAAAAAATAACCCTCCTCAAAATTTAAGAGCTTACGTTTCAAGATGCTTAGAATCCGTATAACGAATAAAATTGAAATTAGCCACAAAAATACTAGCCCATTCGACGTTTTAAAATGGCGATCGATTAAAAGTATTTTATTCAATAACTCAGTTATGTGTGAAGATAGAAAACAAATTTATTGGTGTTTATTAAGCTAAAAAACCACGAATAATTTTCTAAAAGTGAAAAAAATAAAAAAAAATGACAATTTTCACATAAAAACGCTTATAACTCAATTATTTTTTAAGATAGATAAAAGGGTGTATAGAGTTTTAGAATCAATATAGACTTAGCGTAGAATCCGAATAACGAATCAAAAAAAAAAAATCCGTTTCTCCTAATAAATAAATGAATAAATACTAAAAGCTTTTAGTGCCATTTAATAGAGAATTAAATTTTTGACCAAAAGAATAAAAAAATATTGAATTTGGTTAATAACTAGCCTAGATATTGCGTTTTGAAATCAGTGGTGATGCTTTGAATTAGTGCTTTTCATATTACTTAATTGCCTATCAACAGCCATATAAACAGTAATACTCTAATATTGTTATTTGGAAATAATAAACCATTGTGTAATAATTTGCAGCGTTTTTACTTTCACTTCCGTATTTATGAAATATATACACTGCTCTACCAAAAATGTGGCGCACTTCGAAAAATCATTTTATTTTTTTCCCTGTGAAATTAATGTGCATTACATCAACATTTTTGTAAAATATTATTCTTTTGGGATGAATTATAGGTGAATAGAGGTTTGAATAATTGAATAATTGAATAATTGAATAGAGGTGAAAATAAGATTAAAAAAACAACAAATAAAGATTTATTTGGAAAAAATTAAACATTAAAGAAAATTTATATTACAAAAAAATTTGTTTTTCTTCGTTGAATTCAACTTTCAATAACGGGCGTTGCTTCATCTTACTTGAATAACTGCCTGGAGCCTTGTTGGCATACTTCTAATAAGGTTTGTTAAATCTCGCTGGATTTCCTCCCATGCTTCCACTAAAGAAGTTCTAAGCTCCTGTAAGGTTTCAGGAGCGGTAATTATTTTTCTCATGCGTCTGCCAAGTTCATCCCGATGTTCAATAGGATTTATGTTAGGGCTAGGGCTGGCCACTTTAAACTCTGAATTCGGGTATCATTAAGATATTGCTGAACACAATTTGCAGCGTGTAGTCGAGCATTAGTATGCATAAAAATAAAATATTCTTCAATAAATGAAACAAAAGGTATAACATATTGTTCATAGGTCTCTGTTATTTACCAATCTACATTAGGGAAGGTCTGTTTAAGACGTGGAGATCAATTTTCGCTTCTAGAGATATTCCTCTCCATATCATATTATTATTATTATTACTATATATATATATATATATTGTTTGATCAGTTCTCGACTGTTGATAATTTAAGTTTCTGTTGTTCTCAGGTTTCAGTCAATGAATAAACAATTATATCTATGCGACGTTTCGAGAATTTATTGTTCTCATAATCATGCCTTTACAATGGAAAAACAAAAAAACAGAACATTAATATTATTATACAGTAATTAATATATGATGTTAATGTTAGAGATTTATCTCTAACAATGACATCTGTCTCTAACAATACCAGATTTATCTCTAACAATAACATCTATCTCTAACAATACCAGATTTATCTCTAACAATAACATCATATATTAATTATTGTATAATAATATTAATGTTCTGTTTTTCCATTGATAAGGCATGATTATGAGAACAATAAATTCTCGAAACGTCGCATAGATAAAATTGTTTATTCATTGACTGAAACCTGAGAACAACAGAAAATTAAATTATCAACAGTCGAGAACTGATCAAACAATATATATATATATATATATATATATATATATATATATATATATATATATATATATAACAACCGAATCTATCAAACCACAATTGCCAATGACCCTGTAGGTTAGAGGCAAATAACAAAATTTATAATAGAAAAAAAAAAAATATATATATAATTGATTATGTCGTGAAACGCATTTTCCTATTGAAACACAATATAATTAATTAGTTATTATTTTTTTATTTCCTTATTTGAAAATTCTAAAATTTATTTTAACAACAGAGGAGAGTGTAAGTCGTGTGTTGGGTCCACCAGATTTATCTGTAGCAAAAAAATCCCAATTAAAATCACTAATTTCAAATTACAAAACTAGTACCAGGGGTATGAATAGGAATAAGTAGGATCACCTGTGGTGAAGTTGCCCAGGCTCCTATGCCCGAGTTCGTAGTTTCAAACCTGGCAGATGGCTCTAGGATTTTTTTTAAATAGGGTGAAAAATCCTTGGATATGTCGAGAGAACACAAAATGTTGGTCCCTAGCCTGTGCAATGTCAAGTACTTGTTTACGATACTATTCTTATAAAACCTGAATAGGCAAAAGTATATATATATATATATATATATATATATATATATATATATGAAACCACGCTGCTACTCCTAACTGAAATAACATTAGAAATTATTAACACCAAAAATCACTTCCGTACATTCGTTTTTTGACATTACTCAAATTTTACGAATCTCTATACTCTATATTTGGTTTAAACCTTAAGTTTTCCAAAAGTACTCTATAGATCAATGTTATTACTCTCATTTTTGCATGTTTTTGTTCAACCTAAAAATAAATTCCTCTTCCTATTATTAATGATTTTATTAATAATAACTATGAATCACGGTTTATTATTAATACGTTTTAATAATTATTAAATAAATATCCGAGCCTATTCCGGTGCTCAAGATGGATAGTATAATAAGATATAATATTTACTTTCGCAGTTGGGATTTTTATTTTTAATTAAAAAATATATTTTTATCATAACTAGAGTGCTTGTTCTTAATTAATAACTCATACATTTTAACTAAGGTCACGATGCTTAAAATTAGACTTTTTTTTTATTACTTTTAGTTGTTTTTTTTTCCAACTATTTTTAATAGAACTCGACTTTAGCATACTTCTCTCAAAAGGCTCCTCAAGTCTTTTGAACTCCTACTAGAACTTGCATCAAGAGTATTATTATGTACATATAGAACGTGTTATTCGCTAACGCAGTGGCTGTTTTAACTTTTTAATGATCCCCTACCTTCTTCCTAGACTTAATAATAAACGCCCCATTACTAATTTATGAAAATAAGTGATATTTTAATAATTATAATAATAATTTAAATAATAATATCATTTCTCACTGACAACAACCTTATTTTAGAACTTGGGAAAAAAAATGAAATGTACATTATAAACTGATTAATATTTTTATCAGTTTCTACTTTAGATCCTCTTGTTAATGTTGGCGATGAAACCAGAAGAACCAATCTATTCTCGAAAACGGCTCTAACTAACGATTTGAATAGCATCCCTATATCCATTTAAAATTAATATTTTAAAATATTTTTTATATGATTTTTGTGTTTTTGAAAATAAAAACATTAATATAGATGTATATTGAATAGCTAATAGATTAAAAAATATATATTATATAATACAAAAAATCTTAAAGGTTAATGCCGAGAGATAAGGGGGCGATAAAACAATGTTGTAGGTAATAATAATAGACATACCGAACCCGGAGGTTCGATGCCGAAACCACCAAATTCCGGCTACACAGACTCGTCCAATGTTCACCGTTCAAGTCCAAGCCCTCGAGATCAGCCTTAACGCAACCCTCCCATCGACGCTTCGGCCTACCTTTCGGACGCCTACCGGTCGGGCCAACGAAAACCAACTTTCTCCAAATCCGCTCCTCACCGGGCCCAACAACTTAACTCGCCCATTTGAGCTTCTCCGAGATGCTATCAACTCAATTATATTCACAGAATAGATGTTCCGCAATTTCGCGTTGTGCAACCTTCTAAACTCCCCAGCGGTCTCATCTCTCTTCGGACCACATATTTCACGCAGTACCTTATTTTCGAAAACCTTAAGCCGTTGTTCATCCTTCAAAGTAAGCAGCCACGTTTCACATAAGCTTGGGTATAAGATAATATATTTTCTAAAGTATTTCTCTTTTAAGCGGTATATTATACGTCTATATTACTGTTCTTATGTTCAAAAACAAAATTGGCGCGCTGTGCTTTATTAACAAGCCGCCAGGTTGCTGCACGGCCAACATAAATTTTCCTTTTCGGGAACCCAAAAAGCAGTTAGTATTACCGGCTTTTCATTACTCTCCATTACCCTTTACAATTCCGTGAATCAGATAATATTTTTTATAAAATCTTTAGCAAACCAACGGTATATTATACATCTATATTACTATTGTTGAGTTAAAAAAATAATATAACAGATTATTTAATTAAACACATGTTTTTTTTATCTAAATTCAATCTAACTAATTTCTAAACCTTTTTACTTTCACTTAACTGAATATTACATCTCTGACTGTTGAAAATTTTTTAATTGATTTTAACAACAGAGTCCTGTGCGGCAAAACTTACTATTTGCACTATTAAATTTAACAAAATTGGCTACATTTTGTACATGTAAAGTTTTTTTGTGAGTCCAACCGTTTTGCCGCTAGAGCGCGTCAAACTATAGCCACAAACATACAGCACTTAAAGGTAGGAAACCAGCCAGTGCCTGAACTCCAATAGAAGTTATTTTTTTTTTTAATTACTTATTTTAAAACATTTTTGAACTAACTTTGACTTGTAGTTTTTTTTTGTTTTTTTTTTTACTGGCCTATATATGAAATATATAGTAAGGGAAAGTATTGCGATCGGGAAAATTTTCAAATTCCAGTTTTCAACGGAAATACACGTTTTAGGGTCTCCTGAGTCCAAATGACCAAGTCTTGCAAAAAGCTCTGTGCGTGTGGTAATTCAAGCGCGAAAACGAAAAGCCCTATAAAACTGATATTTTTGCATCTTTTTACGATTTTCTAAAAACAACTCTTAACGATTTTGATTAAACACGCAATACCAATGTAAAATTAAACGGTCTTTAATATTATGTAGGTTTCATTGTGATTATAATAGGCTTAAATGCCGATATTTCAAAATTTCCTTTAAAGTACCTTTAATTTTGTTAATTCGAAAAAATTAACCATATCGTCTGATTAGCATTGATAAATAACGGCTAAATATACAAGTTGAGCGAAATTGATAAACAACTATATGAGATAAGTAAAAAGTATTTTTTTAATGCAATTTTTTGTTTTTGAACTTAAGAACATTAATATACATGTATAATATACCGTTGGAATGCTAAATATTTTAGAAAAAATATTATCTTATACATACTATTGTAAAAGTTAACGGTGAGTGATGAAAAGCCGATAAAACAAACTGATTGTCGTATATAATAATATAATAGATTATTTAATAAAACACATAATTCTATTAAAATCCAATTAAAATAATTCTTTAAAATTTATTTTTGTTTAAAAATTCTTGAATTGACATAAATAATGGAGGTAAGTGAAAGTCGTGTGTTGCGCGCACCTGATTTTTTTAAAGCTGTTATCGGTTTCTCTCGAAAGTTGTCAGAATTCCGCACTTCCCTACCCAGCTGGTTTAAAACCGGTATTAAAATTCCAAAGAGGTTCATTGAATTTTAAAGGAAAATGTTTTAAAAAATCTTGAAAAAGAAACGGCGTAAATATACGAAATATGTTAAGCATGCCCTGAGAAAGAGGCGTTATTGATAAAATTCCAGATTAAGGGCTAGTATGTTTATGTGATTATAAAGCAAATTGCTAAAGGACAGGCTATATTCCGGCTTCAGTGATATTTAACCCGCTCGAGACAATTTAACTTTGCGGAATCGAGAAGCATTAGGGATTCTATAAAAGAAAATGGACTAAGTCGGGTCAAACCTTAATGATATGGTACTAATGACTGCCCCTAATTAGAGGGAAATACTGCTTAAAATTATACGGCAAGTTTTGAAGGCGGCAAATGGCATAAACTGGCCGCAGTACAGGGGCTAGGTAGCTTTTACTGTATTCATAACCTGCCTCCTTCTCTCTCTTTTTTACTCGTAAAACTTTAGACCTGTCTGTATAAAGTTCTCTTATTTACTCGGCAACGGTATTAGGAGAAAAGTCTGATTCCAGGGCCTCACAACTAGGGAAAAGTACATTATCTTTCCCACTATTAAATCCCATCTTAAACTACTCCGAGTACAAGAACATTTCCCGCTAGGTAGTCAGAGGAAAGTTAAACCGCTCCTCTTCCTACAGAACCATCTCCATCTTCCCTCTCGAGTCGGTAAGCTAACTTTAGAAATGGAAAATCTCTTGCTTCATAAATATTTTAGATTGATAAGTGAATCGTATGTTTTTATATATATATATATATATATATATATATATATATATATATATATATATATATAATATGAAATCTTTATTTGTATAAAATACATCTGAAATATTATTAATATATTGATAGGAACTCCTTTACTATGCGCTACTTATCTCTCTATGGGTCAATCTATTTGAAATCGTCCAATTTTCATTAATTTTGCTGCTCGACATTTTTGATTTTCGTGATTTTTGACCAGTTATTTTCTATTCCTTTATGAAAAAAAAAAATGGCTAATACTTTTAGTGTTGCACCCGTTTCAAGTCAGCTTCTCGGGTTAAAAATATGTGGAAACCAAAAACATAGAAAAATCTTTCTATTTCCTGTAATTTTTTAGATATCAAGGAAAAACAAAAACAAAAATCTTCTGCGGGCAACACACGACTTTCATTTCCCATCCCATTTTAATATTTCTTTCTCCCTCTTTCCATATTCATATCTTTTTCCGATACATATCCTGACATATAATTGTTAGTTTAATATTACATTATTTTAAAAATGAAAATTATTTTTTTATTCATAATGTTTCTCTTTTCTAACGACTATGTTCTTTTTTATATATTACCTATGCTCTTAACTATGTTTTTAATTCATTACCGTCAAATATCACTTCAAAAATGTTCATATTAAAAAAAAATAAAAAAATATTTTTAAAATTTTAATTGTTCACATATTGTTCCTTTGTCATTTTTTATTTGTTTAGTCTCTCTATATATATTCTTATTGCAATATAATTGTATCATCTTAATTTTGTTTACTTCTATACTGTACAATTATTATCTTTTTAATTATTTTTTATAACTGTCATCCATACTTTATAACTATCATCTTAATTTTGTTTATTTCCATACTTTATAACTGTCATCTTATTATCATTTTACATTTAATTTTATTTATGTTCCCATATTAGATTACTGTCACCATATTATTATTCTATACCTAACGCATTATTTATTTATTTATTATCTCGGAGAAACTTTTTTAATTATTCTCGGTTTTTTGGTTAAAAAAAACCCTAATACATTTTTTCTCTATCTTCAAAAACAACTGAGTTATGGGCGAGTTTTCTTTTTTTTGTTTTAATGTTATTCTTGTTTATCACGCATTGCTGATTCTAAAACTCTCTACACATTTTTCTGAATCTTAAAAAAAAAATCGAGTTATGGGCGTATTTATGGATAAAATTATGATTCTTTCTTTTCTCTTTTTATTATTCGCTGTTTATGGATTAATAACACTAATACATTTTTTCTCTATCTTCAAAAATAACTAGGTTATTGAATTAAATCACTTTTAATCGGCCGGTACTTTAAAAATAACCAGTTGAGTCAACGTCTAGGTGTTAAGGTGTTTTTCTTGTTTATCGCGCATTACATTTTTCTCTATCTTCCAAAATAATTGAGTTATGGTCGTATTTATGGATAAAATTACGATTTTTTTCTTTTCTTTTTTTATAATTAATCGCGGTTTTTAGGTTAAATAACACTAATACATTTTTTCCTCTATCTTCAAAAATAACTAAGTTATTAAATTAAATCAACATTAGTTATTAGATTAAATCTTTTAATCGGCCGTCATTTTAAAAATAACCAGTTGATATCAACATCTAGGTGTTAGGGTCATCGTTGCATGTTCTAGTATTTTTGTGGCTAATATCAAAAATATTGGTCCAGTAGTTTCGGAAAAATGCCGCAGACGGCATAAAACTGACAAACGGTATTTTTTTTTTATATTCGTTATTCGGATTCTACGCATCTTGAAATGTAAGTACTAAAATGTCTGTGTTATCATTTATTTTTATTAATATCTATTTTATGAACTTATCCTAATTGAGCTAGACTTACCACAATCACACATATTTTTGCGAAACTTAGATATTTGAATTATACCATCCTAAATTTTTACGGCAAGTTGAAGTGGCTCCTTCCCCCAAACCGCAGACAATATTTCCTAGGAGCATACCTTTACCAAATCATTAACTCCCAACACCCTCCATACATTTACAGTTTCCTCCAATTTAAATCTTCAGTCCATTCACTTGTAACAAGTTCCCGCCATTCCGACCTTTACTTTCCTACCCATAGAAATAAAACATTTGATCGTTCCTTCCTTGTCCGCTCCTCTAATTTCTGGAATTCTCTACCTACTCTTATCCGCCATGCTGCTTCTCTCTCATCATTCAAATCCCAACTTTTCCAATACCTTTTATTATCCCAAAAGGACGCTTAAAAACTGTGATATTTATATTACTTACATCACAGTTTGAAAGTGATATTTGTTCATAGTATATATTTAAACGATGTTATCTATTCATTTATATTTGAGTTTGTTCAACACAATATTTTCTAGGAATTGTTTTTACTTTATGTTATCATTGTATATATTTGTTTTCTTGTATATATGTGTGTATATGCGTGAGTAATATACACACATAAATTAATCCATAAATGTAATTAGTAGAAATTATGTTCCTTCGGTCTGTTGGCCAGACATGCTGTATACTTAAACTGTACAAAGCTGTTATTCTTAGGGGACCCAGTCCCAGAATAAAAATTATTTTCTATTTCTATTTCTATTTCTAAAGGGTGTATTTTTTGTGAAGACTTATAGTAAAAACTTTTCTCAATTCTCTTACTATATATCTCATATATCGACAAGTGAAAATAATATTCTACAAATAAATTAAAGTGCAGACTTGTTTCGAAATCTAAGGAGTTATATTTTCCGTAATGCAGGAAAAAAAAAACATTCATGAGAAAATAAAATATGTCGTTTAACTGTTCTAGATTTTCAATATCTAACAAATTCTTTAGTGTAGAACCATCTAATCCAGTATCATTATACGTATTGAGGTATTTTTTTTTTGCAGTTCTCTAGAAGCGAGCATCTAGTCCTTATTATACTTATGTAACTATGTAATAAAAACTTATTATCTTATTACATAGCTTTTAAGTAATAGAAGCGTAACTAGTTATAATGCAAAGTATAAAGAACAATAATAATAATTATTTTGACCTATATTTTTTCCGTTACTTTTTGTTTTATGTTACTTTGTTTTTATGCTCTGAATAAAAAAAAAAAAAAAAAAATACTGTGTGCGTGTATAATTTAACACCTCAGCGACTATAATTTCCTTGATTAATGGCACACGGAAACCATAACATGCACATCATTAGTTTCACGTAATTTATCGAAAATTATATTAATTAATATTTTTCCATTTATGTGATTAAAATTATTATATAAGGCATTAGCTTACAACCCACCAAAATGAATAATTTTCCTATTTAACTGTGACAGGTTATGTATTTTTCATTTAAGTATTCATAAATAGTTTAAAGAACCTATTAGTTTCGCTCGGTTTTAAGGTTAAAGTAAACAGGAACTTTGAAAGTCTAGTTATTACAATATAAAAATGTTTTACGATTAATTATGTCGTACTGCTAGTAGTTTTTTTGAAAGATAGAAAGCGAACAGGGAATAAGCTAATAGCATGATTTTTTTTTTTTTAAATTGATAGTTAAAGGAAAAATTAAGTATGTTAGTATAACAATAGCGGATTCTAGTTTTATTTTAGGTTAGTGCGCATTGCTGTGAAATACTTACGAGTTCGCATATCGGTGCAGGGAAGCTTTATCTAGGTATTTATTCCACCGCTCTCACTCCCTGACCGGATAAATCCCTGTATAGCCCTTAAAGGCGTGTAAAGGGTGGAAAAAAAGTTTAATTTTATTTATTAATGTTTATGTATTAATTATATTTTATTTTAACTGGTCAAAAAACATAATGAGAGGGTAAAAACATCTACCGTACCATATTAGTAAAATATGTTCATATGTTTATGAATCATCTTATTATTATTAACTTTTAGTTTCCACTCTCTCATTATCCTATAGCTTTGAGTATGATTTTCTCATACATGATTAATTGTTTCATTAATATAATTTAAGACAACTATTTCATTTTGTTAGCATCAATAAAAACGCTGCAAATTATTATACAATGATTTATTTTCAAACACTTATAATATATTATAATTGTTTATATAGCTATTTAAAGGTAATTAACTAATATGAAAAGCAATAAATAATTCAAACGTAAATGGTCATTCACCCCTGCTAAGTTCAGAACGATATATCTCAGCTATTTCTAAACCGATTTTAATAATTATTTTTTCGTTTTGTAAAAAATTTGATTCTCTATCGAACAGTACTACATATTTTGATCTTTATTTATTAATCTTCAAAATAGCCTAGTTAAGAGAGTTAAATATAATTTTTTTTTTCTGTTTTATAATTAGTAGTGGTTTCTTGGTTAAAAAACACTAACACATTTTTTCGTTATCGATAACTTGATCGTATTAAATAATATTTAATCGGTCGCCATTTTTAAACTAATGGTCGGATATCAACGTCTAGGTATTGGGATCATCGTTGGATGTCCTAGTATCTTCGTGTCCAATTATAAAAAAAACCGTTCCAGTAGTTGTGGACGGCGTTCGGTGGGTTGCGGGCAAACGATTTTTTTAATTCGTTATTTGGATTATACGTTTCTTAAAACGTAAGCACTTAAATTTGAAGGTGGGTTATTTTTTTTAATTATTATTATTTGTCTATAAATAGATAAAGGGAAAACAATTTAAAATATTTTTTTCCGAATATAACATTAGCAATATACCTTTGGAAAGCTAAATATTTGAGGAAAAAATTATATCGTATGTACAAAGTTGTATAAGGGAATGAAGAGTGATGAAACTAAGTGATTGTAATTGATAATAATTAGAATTGTTGGTTAAAAATAAATTAGTTCAAAATGATTTTTTTTATCCCAACTAAATGTGGTTAACCGAAATAATTAACAATCGATTTTAACAACGAACGAATCACATTTTTTTTATTATTATTTACGGATTTTAGTTTTTATTAAATTTGTTTTTATTTTCATTATGTTGATTATCCGTATATTTTCTTTCTAAATTGTAATGTGTCCAGCTAAGAAAAGGATCTTACGCAATAGAAAAAAATAGACATGTTATTTATCAAATGCTATAATAATAAACGAAATATAAGGGTATTGGCAGTGGGAAGTTAGGTCTCTACATCTGATCTTAGCCAAGAAACGACTGAAAAACATCAATTTTCCGGTCCAATCAATCACCGTCATACACAGCGTGAGAAAGAGAAATAGACTGTTCTTGAAATAATCTTAAAATCGCCAACGTTTGTTCTAAACGTGTTTCATCTTTACTATTTCTCAAGGGTGTTATTTATTTTTTCGGCAAAATAAATCAATCTTAAAATTCAAAATTGATATGATGACCTTTCCTGATTATAACGAGCAATTATTTAGGATTCACGATATTAACAAAGGTTTTTTTCTTTTTAAATCGTTTTATTTAGGTTGCAATGGTAACGATTTTATTGTTTTTAATAGAACATGCATAAATTCTTCTTTTTTTTTTTTATTTATTTTATTTTTATTTCTTTTATTGTATTCATCGTCAAGAAATAGGACTCGAATTAAATACCGATCAGACGAAATATATGATTAGTAGCAGAAATGGTGGCGGTCTTGGTGATATTGATACATCAGGGCATACTTTTGAACACGTAGAGAAATTCAAGTATTTAGGTTCAATAATAACAAGAAAAAATGAAATCCAGGAAGAAATAAAGTCCCAGTTAAACGCGTGAAATGCGTGTTCTTATTCAGTTTCTAAATTACTTAGCTCGCGGCTTCTGTCTAAAAACTTGAAGGTAAGAATTTATAAAACTATAATTCTTCCAACGGTGCTTTGTGAAACGTGGCCGCTTACTTTGAAGGATGAACAACGGCTTAAGGTTTTCGAAAATAAGGTACTGCGTAAAATTTTTGGTCCGGAGAAAGATGAGGCCACTGGGGAGTTTAGAAGGTTGCACAACGTGGAATTGCAGAGGTTATACCCTATGAATAAAATTGAGTTAATAGCATCGCGGAGACCCAAATGGTAAAGTTGTTGGGCTCAGTGAGGAATGGATTCCGAGAAATTTGGTATTCGCTGATCCGACTGGTAGGCGTCCGAAAGGTAGGCCGAAGCATTGATGGGAGGATTGCATTAAGGCGGATCTCGGGGGCTTGGGCTTGACTGGCGAACATTGGACGTGTCTGTGCAGGTGATGTTTGGTGGTATCTGCATCGAACTTTCAGGTTTGCCCCAGACCAAAATAAGTTTGGAATTTCAGTAGAACACATTTAAGCGTCATTTTACCTAATAGGTCAGATTTCGCTTTCGATAATTTAGAGTTTTAATAGCAATTAAAGAAAATAAAAATCTGGTAAGGGCAACACACGATTTTCACTTGTCACCTCCGCTGTTAATATCGAATAAATAATTGTCAAATACAGTAAGGGATAAAATGAGTGAAACTGATAAAGAACTAATTAAATTGAATTTATATAAAAACATGAGCTTTTTGCGGGACTTGGTCATTTCGATTCAGGCCCTTAAACGTGCCTATGGGGCCCTAAACCGTGCATTTCCGTTGAAAAACCGGAATTAGAAAATTTTCATAATCGGAATACTTTCCCTTACTATATATTTCATAGTAAAAGTGAAAATAGGTAGTGAAAGTAAACATATGTATAGTATGGCCTTTTTATCGCACTTCTGTCTACTTGAAATTTTTCATATTTGCTTCAGTTCTTTTTTTTTTTTTTTAATTTGGAGATCGGTAAGCTGGTTTAGTGGACAGAGTACTTGGCTACTGTCCTATGGGTTCTGGGTTCGAATCCCGGTTGCGGCAGAATAATTACTTATTCTGTTATTTTGTCAGGAAAACGTCCCTGCGCTATAAATACTCTCTTAGGCACAACGGGTTTCTATAATGTAGGTACAATAAAATTGCGTGTTACCTACTGTATCAGGCACATTATATACCTTATACCGACGAAAAAAAAATAAATAAAAAATGAATGGGCAATGATATTGCATAATATTGAGATAATAATGATACAATTCCAAAAATGAAACCTATTAATGTGGACATGAAGGACGAAAAGAGTTTTTCTGATTTAAATTGAATAATGGAAGGAATTATAAGACATAATTATTCTTGAATCATAAAAATAATTTTGGTATATCTTTCATCGAACAATTCATAACTTAGGTCTTTAAAGATATTTATACATATTTACTTTGTTTGTTTATTTATTTTATTTATTTTTATTATTTAACGCTACTACCAACTATAGTGATGCTGCTTGGACGATGCTACTGTCCAAGTCCTTAATTTCGTCTATCCAGATTTAATTAGGATAGTGATATTGAACCAGTACCTGACATTGCATAGTCCCGAGACCAGCATTTTACGTTTCCTTCAAAGGATGACATAATAAATGATTTTCACCCACTTCAATAAACTTCGTTATATGAACCTGCAATCTGGGGTATAGAATATTGTTATGCTAGCCACTAAACTACAGGTGACCTCTGAATTTTCTAGTTTTACAATAATATATTATGAACATATTCACATCATACCGTTTTATTAACAGAATGTATTCTTTATTCTTGTTTGTTTTTTATTTATTTAACGTCTCTTTATGCTGCTGTGGCTAATCGGAAGACGCTACTGTGGAAGTCCTTTGCCTCTCAAGTTTTATTTAAATTTTGCCTATCCAGGTTTAATTAGGATAGGGATCTTTAACGAGTAACTGACAACGCACAGACTTGGGACCACTTTTTAACGTCCCATTCGAAGGACGGCATAACTAAGGATTTTTTTTGTTCTATTAAAAAATCCTATGGCCACATGCGGGTTCGAACCCGGGACCTTAGGCATAGGAAGCTATTACGCCAACCACTTTGTTACAAGTAACCCCCTATTCTTTACACAATATATAGAATCTCGAAATTTAGACTGAATAGTTTTAAAATTAATTTTGTAAGAATAAAAATAAATTAGTTTTTTTTTTTAACTCTTGTAATTAATATAATATCATCATAAATTATTATGGTGAAGTGAGAATGGTTGACTGTGTATATATGGGAGAAGTTAGTTGAGGGCGCAGTCAAATGAACACACAATTAAGTATAAACTTAATTTAATAGGCCGACGTTTCGGCCTAAATTATAGACCTTCAATTGCTCCGAAAAAGGCCTATAATTTAGCCCGAAACGTTGGCATCATCTAATTAAGTTTATACTCAATTGTGTATTTTTGACTGCTCCCTCAACTTACTTCTACTATAAATTATTATAATTTGAGCACGAGTAACCAATACCAGAAGCGGAAAATATGACTTTGAAACGTTGAGAGCTATAATTGAGCAATTTCTTTCTCATTTTCGGAAAAAGCATGACATTTATTCAATAATTTCTTAAATGGCTGTATAACAATAGTAAAATATACTAAATCTCTATTTCTCGGTTTCTATTCAGAATCTCCGGATAGATGGTTCCAAGAATCGTTTAATTAAACCAATCAGTTTCTTCGAGAAGATCTCAGTGATTAAAATTATCTTCTCAACCGATGGTACGAGTAATTGAATAGCTTCTTAGAATTGCTAAAGGCTTTATCCCAATAAGGACACTATAATCCTCTACAAACAGTGCCTGTGCTTCTGTTAATCTGTTAAACTGATTTCTATATTTATTGACTGAATAAATAAAATTGTTGATCAATTTGAACGGAACACAATGGAAATGCTATTAAAGCCCATTTATCCCATCCTTTTTAGTCTAAATTGGACGATTTGAACAGTTTTATTTGCTTCGCTTCCCGGAATCCATAACGATACACCTGCCAATTGCAATGTTGATTGAGCAAAAGCCGCGTCATTGATTTCCCCATCCCACTGTTTAAATATCACTCAAATTGACCTATATACACTTTTATTAAACAATATAAAATTGTTTTAGATGTATGATGTATGTATGACTAAATTTCAAATTGAAAATTCACAATTGAAAATATCTAAAAACATCATCTATTTGGGTATGAAACTTGACAGACATTTAAAATTTAATATTCATACCCTTACCTAATTATCAACATTAAGACAGAAAACCTACAAATTTAACCATCTCTTTCAAACTCCAAATCTAAGTTTCAGATTGAAACTTCTAATTTACAAAATTGTGATCAGACCTTCTCTATTATACGGAACACCGTTACTAACCCACTGTTCAGAAAATTCAAGAAAGAAGCTACAGCAATTCCAAAATGGCCTTTTAAAGAAAATTGCAAGAAAAACTACCTTTGAAAAAGAGAAGGCAGAAAGACTTCATTTGCTATTTAATATTCCTAAAGTAACAGAATTCCTTGGTAAAAGAAGACATAATTTTTATAATTCTTTAGAAGTACTTCCAAACCCAGTTTTTAGTAGGCTTAAGATTCTACCAGCTCCTCAGAGGTGGCAACATAGTGTAAGGTAGATTAAGATTAGCTTAAGACAAGAAGTGTAAGATTGAAGTGATCCCCACCACCAAGAGGAATATCAAAGGTGATAGCACTTTAAAAACATTATCTATAAACAGAAACAGCCTTAAAATTTATCTAGATAAAGTAAAAGGAAATTATTCAAAAACTATTTTGGCAAAACATGTAACTAAATTGGAGTTATGAAAAAAAAATAAATTAAATATATATAAATCATTGCCTCTTCTATATTCTATTTATCCAGGAGCTAGATGCATGGTCGACTACCACATCGAACATGCATCTAGAAATATTGAAAAAATAATTTTTTTTTACCATACTTATTACAAAAATGGCCCTAAAACTCTTACTAAGCAGATAATTAATTTGATGAAGTGATCAATTATATTCGATTTACTAGCCCATTCTTGGACCTATTCTTTAAAGCTGATATCCCAATTCATCCTTCCACCTTTCTTTTTACTTATGCTGATGACACCTGTGTATTGTCAGTCAATAATGATCCTACAATTGCCTCTCAAACCCTTCAATCCCACATCAGAGAACTTGAAGTATGGTGTCAGAATTGGAGGATAAAATTAATTTCAATAAATTCCACCAGATAACCTTCATCCTCCCTACTGCTTCCTTCAATAACATTCCGCTTCTCATAGTCGAACAGATCCGATATCTAGGACTCCATCTGGACAAACGTCTTACTTGGTTGGAATCCTCACACAAGACTGAAACGACAAGAAACTACCCGACGTTTTTTACTACTGCAACACTAACTGGACAAACGCTCAAACCTTCCGCTTAACTACAAAAGACTCATCTACATTACTATCATAAGGCCGATATGGACTTTCGGAGTAGAGCTTTGGGACTCTACTAAATAGTCAAATTCTTCCCGTCTCCAATCTTTGCAATAAAAAATCCTCAATGCTCCTTATTTTGTCACGAATCAACACATCCATAAAGACCTAAATGTTCCTTATGTTACTGACTTGGCCGGAACCAGGTACCACTCATTTAATGATAAACTTCATTCCCACTCTAATCCAATAGTTTCAAATCTTCCCACCTCATCAATCCCTGATAATCCTCCGAGGCATCTGAAAAGAAGATGGCCCCGAGACCTTCTGGCTTAGCATTGTTTTTGGAGATCTGCCAATGGGTGGTATCTCTACATGCGAATCATAGCAGTATAATCTGGTATCACATTTACTGAATGTATTTTAAAATAGAATTGTAAATATCAATAAACATATATATAAAAAAAATTACTAGCCCATTGAACATACGATTAGTTTATGTTTTAAACTAATCTGTTTTAGAGTGCTTCCACTGGAAAGCTTCTCTACATGTGTTTCATGCCTTTATATATTTTTTTCAAATTTACTTGTTGCATTCCATTATACAGTGGTAAATTCCAATAAATAAATTTTAATAAAATACTAATAACAGTCTAAAAATGACAAATGTATATTTCTTACCGATTAGAAATATCTTACTAATGACCGTCAGAAGACAAAACGTCCAGCGAATGCTTTTTTTGGGCGGCACATACGATAAGCATATTTATTTATTATATTTTTTTGTATTTAGGTCCTTAATTTAAGCGTGGCGAATTAATTCTGAGATATAGAAATACATGAGGAAGTTTTAAAAAATAATCTGGATTTTAAAATATGGAATTAATATAATCAGACAGAGAACAAAAATGGCTGGAGAAAGACAAGGCTGGAGATCCGACGATGAGGACTTCGAACAATGGCCCTCACGGCAAGTTAACCAGCTCGAGTCAGATTTGTGAGAGGAGGCTAAGCCAGGCCTGGATTCCCAGCGAGCTCCGAATTCCGCGACCAAAGCCCACAATAAACCATCTTCATCCACTTCAAACTTCTTAGCACTACTTTCTTATCTCTATCCTATAGCAGTTAGAAAACTATTTTCTCCCCTCTTCTTTCGATATTACTTCCATCTCAACCTATAACTCGCCTTTCCATAGTTTTCGAGTCCTATCACGTGCAGATCGAATACGTTTTCACCTTCTGAGAACTGTTAAACAAGGGCCAAGTTTATTTTACTCGCTACACTTTTCTTGATTGGAACTGAATCAGACTTTACTGAAACATGTTATAGAAGAAGTAACTAGGCCGGGTCGGTTCTACAAAATAGATTTAGGACATGAAACTTACCGAATATATATTCCTTTGTCTGGAGAAATTGAGTTTCATAGTAAGAGGTAGTATTTTCTCTAGGAATATAAAATGAAAATAGTTCAAAAATTGTATATAATGTATTTTACAAATAGAAATCAGTCCGGAAATCGGCCAAAGAAAGAAAAACAATCAAATATATATATTTCATAACTATAAATATTGAGTTGTGTTACATGAAATGTCAGTTTTCAAGGTAAAGGATTTTTATTAAAAATACGATATGAAAACAAGATAATTTTATTCAAAGTATTTACCATTTTCTACACATTTTTCCAAACATGACACCAACTTTTTTACCCCCGAACTGGAAAACTCTGAGCTTTGAAGTGAAACAAAATCTGAAAACGCACTTTTCACTTGATCATTTTCAAAAAGTTTTCCTTTGACGAAGTGGTCTAAATTCCCTGAACAGGTGGTAATCTGTTGGAGACAAGTCGGGTGAATATGGTGGGTGCAGAAAAACTTCGTAGACCAGCACTGTGTTGCACGGTATGTTTTGAAACATGGGGTCTTGCTGCCGCTCATTGAGATCATGAGTCCTTCAACTGTTGGTAGGGGTTTCCTTCTACTGTATGTTTGAGGACCCGTTGTCTATTAAGTTTTCTAAGTCGGTATCCCCAGCTCAAACTAAGAAAACCAACGGCGAATGGTCCGTTCATTAACACTCCCTTCCCCAAACGCCTAGCAAATATTTCTAGCGGCCTAATTTAAACTCGTACAAAAATATTACTCGAAAATCGCGTTTTTTTCCATGTTCATATTTGGAGGTATACTAAAAAGTGGGTAATTGATTGGGAAGCTAATGTTTATAATACAAAGGTAGAGGATTAGTAACTGTTTACTTTAAATATGTAAAATGTATAAATGTATGTATTTTTAGAATTACCCTTAATTTGATATACCCCTCTGGGACTCACCTTGTCTCTATAAAGTGGGTACTAGCGAAATCCCTAAATATGTGACATGATGTTTCTGTTTTGTTTTCCACTCTCTTGTGGGACTGCCACTGTTTTGGGTGACTATACTATTATCATTAAAAATCCAAGTTGGTTCTGCTTCATGCAATATAACGAAGTGATATCCGATAGTAATTTAATACTTCTCGTTAGAGAATATGAACTTGAATCTTCTTTTTAGCACAGTTATGAATGCTAATATCTACAGCGCTATACTTGCTCCGGGATGAAGGGCCGGAGAGTGGGGCAAGAAGGGCTGAGAGGCGAGGTATAGAGGTAGGGAGCATATTAAGGGAAGATAAAGTAGGGATTAGAGCTCCGAGTTGGCACGGGTTCAGCCCTTCCTGTCAATACCGTCGGCTAGTTCTCCTTCGTCCGCGCTATAACGTGGGGTCACTCTTACGTGTCTTGAGGCGCACTTCAGTGCTTCAACAACTATCTTTTTAAAAGTAACATATCTTACTATCGTATTTCTAGAATCTCATAATATATCGCCCTAAAACCTCTTTCCTATTCTATCCTGAATCGTTGACATTAATCCAAGCGTCTCTCGCTTATTAAACAAGAAATAAATACGTTTCAACATTGATTGATAAAGCCTTTCCTAACAGAAAAGCTACAAGCATAGTAAAAAAAAGATGTTTTTATGTTTGTTTTTTCCTCCGTCTTATCCTATGAACCAGGCTTATTGTACGCCGTCAATTATACCGTTAATACATTCCTCTAAACTACAGAATCTGACTAAACTGTAGGGCTTAATCAGTTCACACAACTTAGGATCTAAAACACAGTCGCTGCCCAAATGGTAAATAAGTACCCTAGCATTTTCTGGACAACTACACATACATGATAGGCAGTTTCATCTTCCTTCATGCAATCGGTGAGGCCACCAACTCCATAGGGAGGTGTTTATTAAGCTGACAGTGACACAGAACAGTGTAGTACTGTCAACCTCCTTAGAGTTATCCTGTCCATTGAGAGAAAAGTACTGCTTCTCTCTTTGTAGGGACCCTCCAACAAATATATTAAAATGATGCTGCTTTTCAGTATCCCTCTAGTATAGCCTGGTCCTCTTTCCAGCAGCTGCCATGGATCAGACATTTTGCATAGCTGAGGCTTATTCCACAAACAGGCTCGGGTATGAAGGATATATGAACAGAACCCCTCCTTGCGAGGCTATCAGCTCTCTCGGTGCCTAAAATGCCTGAGTGACCAGGCACCCAATAACCGCTTGGAACTTATCTGCAGGAAAAAGGTGTTGGGATTTCTTTTACATTCCTCCACTAATTAGGACCGAGTCATGCTTGACTATCGTTATATGTCTGTCTCTCATCTCTTGAAAAATTAGGGTTTGAGCACAGATATTTATCGCCATTACACCAGCCTGAAAGACTGACGTCTGTTTACCTTGAGAGATCCCTTTGAGAGAACCTAATTCCGTCTGGGATCCGTTTTAAAGAATCGTACTATCAATTGAGCCATTAATAATTTCATAAACCAAAAGTGTATCATTTAATTTTCTTCGAGAAAAGAAACTAAGCATGCTCATCCGATTGAGTATATCTTCAAAACTCGTTCGAAATACAAATGTGAATTAATTCTATTCGTGCATGAAGCCTTCTAACTTGAAAAAACAAACATATATTTTTGTTTTAGAAGTATATTTGATAAAATAATCCACAAAGACCTGAATATCCTATTAGTTTCAGACTTATTCCGAAATAGATATACCTCTTTAACTCCAAAATACGAGTCCAATCAAATCCTCTTATAGAATAAAGTTGTAAATGACAAAAAAAAAAAGTATATATAAATAACGTATGAGCTGTCCAGAATAGAAACTACAAAAATAAAGAAAGGGGCACAAACAACTCGCTTGATGGCTATTAAAACACTGACTTTATTTGGTCTTTTAATCCTTTATATATACATTTGCATTGTTTACAAGAGGTGGTTTGAAATTAAGACTAATAGTCTACCTCATCAGTCCTTAACTTTATATATATATATATATACGTGTGTGTGTGTGGCGGTCCTGAATAAGTGGTTAAGTCAAAATCTTTCATTTTACAGGTGAGCGACAACTTTCCTTAAACACAGCCCTTATTGCACTTCTAGAAAGTAAGGGAAACCTCCAAGAAAAATTTCGAAATCCCGACCATAGTCATTTTTGAGATACTGCAATGACCAAGAAAGTGAGTTAAATGTAATTTTTATTTAGAATAGAAATAGAATAGAAAATTAATTTTTATTCTTGGCCTGGGTCCTTTAAGAACAATATGATAGATGCAACTAATGTATACAATGTGTCTGGCCACAAGAACAAAGGATTATAATTGATTCTTATTTACAAAGCTTTAAGTAGAAAAGTAGGATAAAATAAAACAAAAGAGTAAAATAAATGAATAACTTTTGATATGTTGAACAAAACCTAACATTAAAACTGATTCATAATAATTGATCCATATAGAAACATGAACAATAATTAATAAATTTTCTTTTTGAATAGATATTTGATTTGAAATATCAGGCTTGTGGAGCGTCTGTTTGAGATGACAATAGGTACTCGAACAGCTAGGACTTGAAAGATGGTAGGGAAGAAGCACGGCGGATATGAGTAGGTAGGGAATTACAGAGAGTAGTAGAGCGGACAAGAAAGGAATGTTCAAAACTTGTTGTTCTGTGGGCAGAAATATAAAGGTCAGAATGGCGCGATCTTGTTTGGAGGGAGCAGACTGACGATTTAAATAGCAGAAGTTTGTGGATATAGGGAGGTAGCTGGGACTTGATGGTTTGGTAAAGGTATGATCCTAGGAAATATTGTCTGCGGTTTGAGGGAAGGAACCATTTTAACTCACTGTATAAAATGTAAGGGAAACTTCCAAGAAGCATTTCGGAATCCCGACGATATCATTTTTGAGAAAATGCAATGACCAAGAAAGTGAGTTAAATGTATTTTTTATTTATTATTATAGAGTAAAATATAACTCAAAACAATATAGGACTGTTTTATGGATTTTAAATAACTAATTCTATTTTAAATGTAAGAGGTATTAAAAGTTGCTTATAACTGGTTATATAGCTTATATGAAAATTTGTCACTGGAATCTGGGTTGTATTAGTGTGGAAGACGTTGGTAGGAAATACATGCTGAGTAAATCTGAGGAGTAAAGCTAATATTATTCAGGAATTGAAGTTCTATATAAAAAAAGATGTTTACATTGCATGATTGATTGCATCAGATGTAGTAAACCTCTTCCTTTCACGGCCGACATTCTGAATACTAATATCCAATCCTAGGCTACATGCTTCGGGCCTCTGATTTCTGAATATTTATCATGTTAGAATTTTATAAAATATATATAGATCTTATCCAACCTTTTTTTCATATTTAATATTATATACATTAAGTTCATTAGTGTTTAGTTCAAATTACAGAAATATTTATTGTCAACATTTTTAAAAATCAAGGACAATACATAACTTCTACTCTAAAAAATATAGAATAATAATTTTTAAAATTGAGGAGCCCGTGGATGAATTGCTAGTCTATTTTCCCACGTCAAAGGTCGTGAGTTCAAATCCCAGTCCCAAAGCGATTTTTTCAACCATGTCATTAAATGGGGACTCACGCACAGTATGTGTTACCCGTTAGTCAACTGGTGGCCACTCACAAAAATAGGCGTAGGGATTGATGACCCTACCCTTTAAAATATCATTTAAAAACGTGAGTGTATTCTCCCTGCAGAATGTAACGCGCGGTTAAGGTTATACTGCTTATCGCGCCACTGGGAAAAAGTTATTCTGTACTACTTTTGCCTACGCTTTGGGTGACCATTTTTACTCAGATATTCAAAACTTTCATCGTTGTATGCTTGTCAATTCATTAAACGTAACATAATGCTATTATGGCTAATGAGACTATGTTACAGTGGGAGTCCTAAATTTTGTTTTTCCAAATTTGATTAATATAGTGACCTTTGACGAGAACCTAACATCGTACAGACTCTTGGCAATACCATTTTACTTCACCTCCTAAGAACATGATGGCCACGGATTTTTTATTTAATTTCAAAAATCCCAAAACCGTCTGACAGGTGAGAACCTGTTTCTGGCAAAGAAAGCTGTCATGCTAGCAAATACACGGGTGATCCCTCAGAACTTTATCTTTTATTTTTTAGAATGCTTCGTAAAAATCTGTCGCAACACTTTCACTTACCTCCGCTGTTAAAACACTTTAAGAACATTTAAATAAAGTTAGACATTGAAAAAAAAATCAAGAATTACGTTTAGTTTCGAATAAAACATTTGTTTTAGATTAAATATTTTAACAATAGAAATTATCATCTACGAAAATCATCTAGTTTTATTAGCTTTGCATAATTCTATAACTTTATACAGATTTGTAGGTAAAATAACATTTTTTCTAAAATGTTTAGCTTTCCAGCGGTATATTATACATTTATATTAATATAACTATTATTTTGTTAGTAAAAAAAAATTAGTTTTTTCTTCTTTTGTTGGTTATTAAGTTAGTTTAATTACATCAATACGGTTTGTTTGGAAATTTGCTAGTGTGTGTAGAACATTCAGTTGATAACCTTTTTACGTATAAAAGATATTTTTTACACCCTTGCCTCTCTATTTATACCATAATTTCGTCATTTATCGCCCTAAAACACCATCCCTACCTCCCTCTATTTAGACCACAAAAAAGTGAATTTAGTGAGAAATAACTCTTTGAAATATAGATTGATATTAAATATAACGGAATTAATTTCAAAATCAACAGCATGATTCATACTCAAAATTATTATTGGTTACATAAAATTTAAAATACCAGTGTGATAGAATGTCAGAAAACACAATTCTTAATAAATGGATTACTTTTAAATTTTTAAAAATTAAATAAACCACGTGTGTTACAATAATACAGAAACCAATATGTTTAACAAGGTAATATTAATTCGTTGTGAAATCTATTGGCAGCATTTCAACATCTTTTTTAAATATGGAGATCCCAAGTCCATCATCTTTTCAGTCACCTTGAAGGATTAATAGAAATGCATAGGGAAGACTGGATATGAACTGGGACAGTTAGTTTAGAATTAAAAGAAGTATATTCATATCAGATTAGCTCAGCAAATAGGAAATCAATGTCTTTAAGGGCGATTTAATTTTTTTTTTTTTTAATTTGTTTTATTAAGAGATAATACAATCTGCCACCTTCTGGGGCAATGAGTATTACAAATAGAATAAATCATTCATCCCATTATTTAAAAATTAACAAATAGAGAAAATTAAATCGAAAATAGATAAGTATGATAGAAACATAAAATAAATAAATAAATTATTTTTCGGTTTTAATTTTTAAATTTTTCTAAATATTAAGAGGATGTATTTTTAAAAAATACATTAAAGATAAAGTATTTTGTTAAAGATAACAACCTAACGTAATAATCTAAAGGGATTGACATTAATGAATAAATAAATTTGTAAAAGGTTAATAATCGAATTTATTCATTTAAAGCTTAGAACAATTACCTGATAC
Source organism: Piezodorus guildinii (assembly GCA_023052935.1). Lineage (NCBI taxonomy): Eukaryota > Metazoa > Arthropoda > Insecta > Hemiptera > Pentatomidae > Piezodorus > Piezodorus guildinii. The sequence goes on along the minus strand of CM041296.1, from coordinate 26,349,134 downwards.
AGCGAATGGCACAGAGATACACCTTACCTCTCATTTCTTCCTGAAAAAAAAAAAGAAAAATGAAAAATAGAAAGTGGAAGTATAAAAAAAAAAAAAAAAAAAAAAAAAAAGAAATACAATAAAGAAGAGAATGTTTATTTTTTTTTAAACAAACAATATTAATGCAAATTATGTCCTAAAAATAAATAAATAGATTAAAATAAATAAAATGTATATTCTTAAAAAAACTGTCTTAAAATATAAAATTTGATAAGAAAATGGTATTTATAATTTATAAATTGTATAAGCCAAGTAAGAAAATAACATGTAACATGTGATAAAAGACAAAAAGAGAGAAGATACTTTATTTATAAAGTAGTGCTGCCCAACCATATTGGTTGCTCACAACAAAGCTTACTATAATTTCCTTAGAAATATTTGTTTAAATAATTATAATAATTATTATAACAGTAATATAATATGATAATATAATTACATTTTTAAAATATGTTTTCCTTATTTAGTTTTATCTTTGTTTTTTTTCTTATGCATAAAAAACTCTCTTAAAAAAAATGCTAAACTAACAAAGAAATTAAAGTCTCTTGATGTTAAAACATTAATAAAAGATCAACATTTCGTAACAAATGAAATAATAAAAGGGCGAAATGAGATTGCTGTTGATCGCCCAAGAAAATAAGTCATGACCTAACCTATAGAAAATACAAATAAACTTGAAAATTTAATAATTAATATTGGTGATTAATAAGAAGCGGCGTGGTCTAGTGGATAGAGCACTAGTCTACTGTTCTCCGGGTCCTGGGTTCGAATCCTGGCTGTGGCAGAATATTAATCATTCTGTTAACTCAGTCTGAGGGAGGTATAGAGACCTCCCTGGGGTAGCCCCAGGCTCTTTAAAGTGGGTACACAAAAAATTGAGGTAAATCCTAGAGGCTGAGCGTAATCAAAGCCTAATCACATCATTGCATGGCCGTTGGCCTAGAAACAGTACGAATCTCAATATGTAATGAGAACAAGACCCTTCATGGGTTGTAGCAAACAGTTTTTTTTGTTTTGTTTTTTAGATAATTTTTCCCCCATTAAGAAATGATGTTAGAATATGGTTTCGCATATAAATAAAAACTCGATCACTGAACCTTTGCACATCTGAAATATTTTAATTGAAATATTAATAGCGTTGCTCAGAATAAAAATCAAATCAGCTCAGATATATTTTTTTTTTTTTTCAAATCCCCTTATTGGACATTCTTGAAGTAGAAGCGGTATATTTGTGCAATATATATAGTTTGTAGTTCTCCTTTTACTACAATATTGGATGTCGCATATTAAGGAATTTATGTATTTGTATATGTAACTTGCTTCGGCAGCACATATACTAAAATTGGAGCTCAGATAATTATAAATACATTCATATTTACATTTAATACGTAACAATTTACGGGAAAGGAAACGCAACAATTAAACGCCCTTACGCAATATTGAAAAGAGGCGTTTTAACAAAACAAAATCAACACAATCATGCGTTACATAATAATGTTTTACAACTTCAAAGTACGCGATCCAATTCGCTTTTCCATGCATACAAAATGAAGAGAAGGAAAAATAAAATAAAAAAATTTTCTCAAGTAATGTATACAGCTTGGCAAACAATCCATATGAAATTAGAGTGTCAGCTTGGCCCAACTCAAAGCAGTTTTATATTCAAATGTTAAAGTTATTTTTTCATTTGATTAAGAAAACCGTTATTATTTTACTGTTAGTTCCTTTTTTGAGTAGGCTCATTACTTTCCATACATATTTATTTTTCACATTGAATATTACCATATGTGAAAAATCTGATGGGGGCAACACACGAAAGCCACTTACCTCGGTTATCAATAATCAATAAATAATTATATTTAGTTTCGACCAAAACATATGTTTTAGATTAAATAACATAACAATATATAATTTTATGTAAAACAATCACTTAAGTTTATACCTATTCGTCAGTTTACATCAACTTCCAAAACTGTAAGATAATATTTATTGGGTCGTTTCACATGAAATGCCCGTTTTTATAGTTTCTGAAATACATAAAGGATTTTGCAGGTCTCTGTTGTTTTCTTCCGAATGTTTACGTATTTAAAGTAAACAATTACTAATCCTCTACCTTTGTATTATAAACATTAGCTTCCCAATCAATTACCTACTATTTAGTATACCTCCAAATATGAACATGGAAACACGCGATTTTCGAGTAATATTTTTGTTTAGTTTAAACTCGGCCATTCGGCAGCTGAGGCCGCTAGAAATATTTGCAAGGCGTTTGGGGAATGTATTGTTTATGAACGGACTATTCGCCGTTGGTTCGCTAAGTTTTCAACTGGGGATACCGACTTGGAAAACTTGCCCCGAGGAAGATCTTCGTCCGTAATAGACAACGATGTCCTCAAACATACAGTAGAAGGAAACCCCTATCAAACAGTTAAAGGACTCTCAGCACAAGTAAATGCAAGTGTATCTACCGTTTCCAGACATTTAAAGTGTATTGGGAATGTATAAAAGCTCGATACATGGGTACCTCATGATCTCACTAAGCGGCATTTTTCAAAACATACTGTTACGGGCTACGGGGTGTGAGAAATGAACTACTCCAGTTTACAAATTACAAATATTTATTAAATACAGAAAACACAAATACAAAGAGATTACTAACCACTATATTAACAATAATAATGGAATCACTAGCTTAACTACTAAACAGTATACATATAAAATGAGGTATTCCTAACAAATAAACTACTTACGTAAATTCATACAATCTGTTAGACTTATTCTAGAACTTACAACTATAAAACACATATATAAACTACAGTCTTCTAATTTCCCACCGACCGGTTATCACAATATTGACACACAGTTTCACTATACTGTCACACCGTCACGAACTGTTCACTGTCACTGTTCACTGACACATCACTGATACTTGTTGAGCCGGATTAAGACTGACTCACCTAGGCTCAGGGGACAGCTATTTGTACCACCGCCGAATCTTCTAGACCCGGGCGCAGGTAGGGTGGTGGGCCCTTCCAGGCACTTCGAGGACTGTCCAGGTCCAGAAGTCTCTAGCCTCATCTAGGCCCCTCCAGGCGTGGTCCACCCGTCATTGTCTTGACCGTAGCACTACCCCCTCCTTAGACGTGCTCTGCCCCAGAGCACAGATTGCAGAAGCTGAGCGATGCTGATCTTCCTCCGATGTAGGTGTTTTGTCTTTCCAGGGGTTGAACGTGCATACCATTATGATGACTCCAGAGTTGGCGAACGTCTCTTCTACAATGTTCCTGACAATCCTCCACTCCAGGCCATCGTATCCACAACCCAACTTCGGGATGGCGAGCTTGGTGACACGCAGTTCCAGAAGCTTTCTCCGCAGGTCGTCAAGACTCCGGCGCAGTGTGTCGTATGTCGGCTTCTGCTCTGATGAACTCTTGGTAACCAAGTAAAACAGGTGCCGGCCTTCATGCTCTTGATGGAGAGTCTTCCCAACTCTTGGTCCCTGGCGTTCCAGCTCTTCAATTCCAGCGAACTTCTTCCTGAAGACCGTCGCAATCCCCCGGGAATTCCTCAGATGTTCGGCGACACAGTGTGCTAGAGCATAGTCTACCGGTAACGAGAATATGTCTCTGTAAACTGTCTGCGTTACCCTACGGGAGTCTGGCGCCTTAGGATGGGGAGTTAGGTCCTTGTCGGTGAGGTTCCTCACTTGCTGTTCCTCTGTAGGGCCATGGTTTCCCTTGTATGGAGCCAATCGGTTGAAATGGACTACCTTGGGTTTTCCTTTGGGCTGCTTCCTGATCCTATAGATGACATCATTGATCCTCTTGATGACCTCATACGGTCCGTCCCAGGAGTTTTGAAGTTTGGGTGAGTAGCCTTGCCTTCTTCGAGGATCGTGTAGCCAGACCAAGTCTCCAGGTTGGAAGCCACCTTTCTCTGCCTTGATGTCATAACGCTCCTTCATTCTGTCACTTGCTCCCTGGATGTTTGTGCGAACCTTCTCGTGAATAGTGTTCATTCGCTTCCGTAGGTTCGTGACGTAGTCTTCTCCGGCGACCTCCTCATCAGGCTTGAAACCGAATTTCAGATCGCAAGGCAAGCGTAGTTCTCTACCGAACACGACATTGGCGGGGGTCTGCCCTGTCGTTTCATTGACTGAACTACGATAGGCTAGCAGGAACAGATGAAGATATTGGTCCCAGTCTCGCTGATGGTCAGAAACTACCTTGGCCAAATATCGACCCATCGTCCTGTTCATGCGCTCTACCATGCCATCGGACTGAGGGTGAAGAGGCGTCGTTCTGGTCTTCCGTATTCCTAGAGCCTCGCACATCCTGGTGAAGACTGCCGACTCAAAGTTTCTTCCTTGGTCAGCATGAAGTTCCATGGGCACCCCAAACCGACTGACGAGCTGCTTCACGAGAACATCTGCAACCGTGGCGGCCTCCTGATTCGGAAGGGCGTAAGCTTCCACCCACTTTGAAAAATAATCCATGGCCACGAGAATGTATCGGTTGCCATTATCTGTCACAGGAAAAGGGCCAGCGATGTCTACCGCTATTCTCTCGAATGGTGCTCCTACGTTGTATTTCTTCATAGGTGCCTTCTTTTTCCTTATCGGTCCATTAGAGGCGGCACAAGTTGCACACCGCCGGCACCAATCTAACACATCGTCCTTGAGGTTTGCCCAGTAAAAGCGTTCACGAACCTTTTCTAATGTCCGGTGAACTCCAAGGTGGCCACCAGATGCTCCATCATGTAATTCCCTCAGTACTTCGGGCACTTTAATCTTTGGTACGATGAGCTGTAGTCTCCGCTGATCTCCCTCTGTGTTCTCCAATGCTCGTTTCAGCAGACCTTTGTCAAGTAGAATGGAGTTCCATTGAGCCCAATAGGTTTTTATATTTTTCGACATTGGAGCAACATCCTGCCAGCTTGGTCTCCTTTGGCCTGATAGCTTCCATTCCCTTATTTGTTTCAAGTCCGGGTCCTCGTCCTGTTCCTTTGCCAGTTGTGTGTCCTGCCAACCGTCGGTAACGACCGTAGTCCGCAACACTGTTGCTTGCTTTTCTTCTTGTCGAGAACAATGCTTGCATTCTCCGTCACAGGGTCTCCTTGAGAGCGCATCCGCATTCCGGTGACTCGTTCCAGAACGATGAGCAGATTCGAAGTCATATTCCTGAAGGCGCTCGATCCACCGTGCAACTTGTCCCTCCGGTGACTTGAATCGCAGCAGCCACATTAGAGCTGCGTGGTCCGTTCTCAGTAGAAATCTCCTTCCATACAGGTATTTATGAAAGTGCTCTATGGACTTAACCACTGCCAGAAGCTCTTTCCTTGTGACACAGTAGTTGCGTTCTGGAGCTGACAGTGCTTTGCTGAAGTACCCAATAACCTTTTCTTCCCCGTCTTGGAGTTGGGAAAGGACGCTTCCAATAGCAGTGTTGCTGGCATCTGTGTCAAGAATGAACTTGCCCTCGGGACGTGGATAACTTAGAATAGGCGCACTACTCAATTTCTTCTTTAACTCCTCAAATGAAGCCTGACACTCGCGATCCCAAAGGAAAGTCCGTTTTTCCTCAGTGAGCCTGGTAAGAGGTTTTGCGATGTTGGCGAATCCTTTCACGTACCTCCTGTAGTAGGTGCAGAGCCCGAGGAAACTTCTCACTTGGTGCTTATCTCGAGGTGCTGGCCAATTGGTGATCGCTGTAATCTTCTCTGGGTCAACAGCAACTCCGTTGTCTGATACAACATGCCCCAGGTAGTTGACTTGCCTTCGGAAGAGATTGCACTTCTTCGGGTTCAGTTTTAGATTAGCTGCACGCAGCCGTTCGAAGACCCGCTCCAGATTCTCCAGATGGTGAGTGAAGGATTTTCCCAGTACAATGATGTCGTCCAAGTAAACCAGGCATATCTCCCAAGAAAGACCTCTTAAGACGCTTTCCATCAGCCTCTCGAACGTTGCAGGTGCATTGCAAAGCCCGAATGGCATTACCGTAAATTGCCAGAGGCCAGTGCCGATTGAAAATGCCGTCTTCTCCTTATCTTCCGGTGCCAATCCAACCTGCCAATATCCACTGCGGAGATCCAAGGTAGAAAATAGTTTGCAACCCTCTAGTGTGTCCAGCGTGTCGTCAATCCTTGGGAGTGGGTAGCTGTCCTTCTTCGTGGCGTTGTTCAAAAGACGGTAATCTACGCAGAATCTTGTCGTCCCATCCTTCTTTTTCACCAGTACGACAGGAGACATCCATGGGCTACTCGAGGGCTCGATGACACCATCATTCGCCATATCCTTAATAATCTCCTCGGCATCCTTTCGTTTAGCTAGCGGCAGCCTCCTCGGGATCTGTCGGATGGGCTTTGTATCCCCGGTGTTAATTTTGTGCTGGACGATGTTCGTTCTACCCGTGGTCCTGAGCTGATCTCGAAAATGTCCTGCCATCGGGTAATCAATCTCTTCACGAGTTCGCTCTGTTCAGGCGAAAGTTCTCTGCATGATTCCTCCACGAATCCTTTTAATTCTTCGGGTAGTCCTCGTTGCTCGGTGGGGTTGCGTTGTAGCTGTCGGACTACTGAGGTAGCGGCCGTACATTCTCCGACTGGTGTTCCTCTCTTTAGTGTCACCGGGAAGCTGTTCAGATTCATCAGTCGGATTGGGGTGGTATGTCCGACCTTGATGAGAGACCTTGCAACCAGAACACCGCGTCCGACTTCCTGCTCCTCGTGCTTCCCAGGTTCAAGTAGAAGACATTGACCCTCCGGTAGTCGTCCATTGATCGTCCCATGCGTCAGAATTTGACTCCGTGCAGGTAAGGTGGTGTCTTCTAGTAGGAGTACTCGTGCATAGAGGTCCTTTCCCTGCCGAAGGATGACCTCTTCGTCTCCCAGCGTCATCACACCTCTCGACATGTCCAGCTTGATCCCGTATTTGATCATCAAGTCCATGCCGAAGATGACTTCCTCGTCTATTTTCGCCACGAGAACGCGGTGCTCTAGACGTTGGCCCCCGATGAAGAAAGTGGCAACTGTCTCCCCGTAGACCTCGGCTGGCTGTCCTGTGGCTGTCCGTAACGCCCAAGTGGTAGGTAATATCTTCTTAGCGTTAACTGCCTTCGGGTTCAGTATTGTCATGGTTGCGCCGGTATCCAGCAGAAAAACTCCGCAGCTGCCCGTTCACCATTCCATCCACATAAAAACTATTTGTCTTGCTCCCTATTGTCGCGATTCTCACGGCGACCCTGGGGCCTTTGATGCTACGGGTTGACAGTTGCCCCTTCCCATCAACCCTCCTTAGTTTTCCTGTGGCTTTTCCGGCTTCCTGGTAGGACACTTGCTTCTGGGGTGTCCAAGTTGACCGCAGCTCCAACAGCGTATCTCCTTTTTGCGGGTCCTGAGGGCTTCTAAAACCTTTGCTACTATGTCCTCGATGGTGGGGGCCGCGTTAGGCTCCGCTTCTGCCGCTCGAACTCGTGCATGTCCACGGACTGACTGCCTGACAGCCTCGAATTCCATGGCCTGCGACAATGCATCGCCCAAAGTTTTAGGGCGTGCGAGTTTCACTGCCTGTTGGGTTTCCGGGTCTCGAAGTCCATCCAGGAATTTGTCGATAGCCAAGCTCTCGTAGACGTCGTCGGTGACCGTTGGGTAGGCATTCCTCACTAGCCGGGCGATATCTGCTTCAAATTCCTGCAGCGTCTCGTTGGTCTTCTGGACCCTGTTCTTTAACTGGGAACGGTATAGTTGGTCCATGTGGCGATGGCCGAAACGCATCTCCAGTCTTTTCATCAGCTCACCGTAGTTGCACCGCTCCGACATGGGCATCCCCTGTAGCACTCCTAAGGCGTCTCCACGCAAGGCTAGGCACAACGCTGATGCTTGCGTCTCCTTTGACCACCCGTGGATCGAAGCCGCTGTCTCGAAGAGAGTCACGTAGTCCTCCCACGGCGTCTTCCCGTCGAACAATGGGATGGTGTTGTGCGTTGGTGGCATCCCAGCATTGGCGGAGGGAATGGTGTTGTGAGGGCTTCTCTCAGAGGGTTGGTCGGTGTCGATTGTCGGTGGGTTGCCCATACGTTCTTCTAGAGCTTCTATTCTTACCCTAAGTTCATTTTCTATTGAATCGACTTTTTCTCCTAATCTAGATTCTACATCAGCTAACTTATTATCTACACTTTCCATTAACTTAGTTTCTAAATTGCCTAACTTAGCCTCCAATGTATTTTTAACAGTACTTAATTCATTACCTAACTTCTTTTCTACATTACCTAACTCATTTTTAACAGTACTTAATTCATTACCTAACTTCTTTTCTACATTACCTAACTCATTTTTAACAGTACTTAATTCATTACCTAACTTCTTTTCTACATTACCTAATTCAGTTTTAAAAGTTGCAGACAACTTACTGAAATCATTTTCAAACGTAATCTCGTCTGGATTTTCCCCTGAATCAACAAAAAATTGGCGCAAGCGTTGTTGCAGTACTAATTTCGTTCCGGAAGTATCCAGATCTCGTTCTTCTAACTCCCGTCTTAAGTCTGCAACTTTTAAATCATTCAGTCTAACACTCTGAGAAGTCATTTTCCACACAGTAGCCCAATAATTACAAAAACAAGAAAACCAAAATTATAACCATTTACAATGATCCCACTTCTGACACCAAATTGTTACGGGCTACGGGGTGTGAGAAATGAACTACTCCAGTTTACAAATTACAAATATTTATTAAATACAGAAAACACAAATACAAAGAGATTACTAACCACTATATTAACAATAATAATGGAATCACTAGCTTAACTACTAAACAGTATACATATAAAATGAGGTATTCCTAACAAATAAACTACTTACGTAAATTCATACAATCTGTTAGACTTATTCTAGAACTTACAACTATAAAACACATATATAAACTACAGTCTTCTAATTTCCCACCGACCGGTTATCACAATATTGACACACAGTTTCACTATACTGTCACACCGTCACGAACTGTTCACTGTCACTGTTCACTGACACATCACTGATACTTGTTGAGCCGGATTAAGACTGACTCACCTAGGCTCAGGGGACAGCTATTTGTACCACCGCCGAATCTTCTAGACCCGGGCGCAGGTAGGGTGGTGGGCCCTTCCAGGCACTTCGAGGACTGTCCAGGTCCAGAAGTCTCTAGCCTCATCTAGGCCCCTCCAGGCGTGGTCCACCCGTCATTGTCTTGACCGTAGCAATACCGTACAAAAATTGGAAGAACTGGGCTACGAAGTTCTTCCGCACCGAAGTTCTTCTTCAAAGGAAAACTTTTTGAAAATGATGATCAAGTGAAGTGCATTTTCAGATTTTGTTTCACTTCAAAGCTCAGAGTTTTTCAGTTCGAGGATAAAAAAGTAGGTGTCACGTTAGGAAAAATGTGTAGACAAAAAGAAGGTAAATACTTCGAATAAAATGATCTTGTTTTCATATCGTAATTTTAATAACAGTCCTTTACCTTGAAAACGGACATTTCATGTGACACAACCCAATATTTATTATAAAATTATCAGCTCTCCAACAGTACATTATACATCTATATTTCTATTCTTCGTTTTGCTCTCTTCTTCAGTAGTTGGTTACCGAATTCGTTCAACTTGTATATTTATCTGTTTTTTATCAGTTATAAAATATCGTCATTTAAGTCCTATTAGACTATTTAAATAAAAAGGAAACGTACATGATGTTAAACCCCATTGAATTTATCAAGTCTATAGCGAGTTTAATTGAGATCGTTATAGCCATTTTTAGAAAATCGTGCATAACACATAGTATGAAGTTGGAGTTTCGGTAAACCGATTTCAGTGAAAAAGTAGCTGTAACATCTCGAGCGTATGGTTGTCTTAAATATGGAAATTTTAACTTCTACGACTTTTCGCTTTTGTTCTGGATATACCAGACCACATAGACTTCCTACACACACGGATAAAAACACCTTTTTTCATAACTTGTTTATTTGAACTCAGGGAACCCTGAAACGGATATTTCCATTTAAAACTGGATTTTGAAAATTTTAACGATCTTAATACTTTCCTTTACTATATATTTCATATAAAGGTAAGTGAATGTAAAACTCAGTAAATCATCCGGAAGCAACGGTAGCAGCCTATGCGGACACCAAGGCACGTGACCAGGCTCAGAAAACAGCCAACGTCATAGTTGAGGAATTAAGGAAGATCGGAATCAGGGTCAACCCTTGTCCTTCCAGAAGGGGGAGAAGAAGTTACCCACCGAGTTTGAGATAGACAGAGTAAAACTGCCTCTCTCAAACTCAATTCTTTACCTGGGTGTGACCTTGGACCGACACCTGACATTCTCCAGCCATGTACGAGAAAGAATCAAGCTGTCCCGCAGGAAGTCCCATGGGCTCTACCACCTCTACCAGTCCACGCTCAAAAGGCTGCAGGGTTACCAGAACTCCGTCCTAAGGAGAATAGCCAGAGGAACCACGCTCCAGCCGGCGAGAAATACCACCATCCACGAGGAACTCCATATTCCCTCGGTGCTAGAGTTCATCGAGTTCTTTGAAGGGCTGAAGGCTTGTGAGAACCCTCTCTTCAGGGACGTAGTTCCACCACCTGCGCCTGGAAGGTGGCAAAGCTCTCTCCCCCTGGTCAACGTGGTCGCCCTGGGAAGGGGTCTGGACTCTGCAGTCTGACTCGCATACATCAAACCACCAGAATAATAGTCCCTCCCCTTCTACAAAGGTACAAAGCCACCCCATATAAAAAAAAAACAAAAAAAAACTAATAGGTAGAAATGATCGGGAGTCAGTCGTTTTTAAAATATTTTAATTTTGCCGACGTTTCGACTCAAGCATGTGAGCCATCATCAAGGATGCAAACATCAATACAATAACAATAAAAAAAAACCTAAAAAAAAAGTATGCTTGCTCTCTTGTTCTGTAGTTGGTTATCGAATTCGCTTAACTTGTATATTTATCTGTTTTTTATCAATGCCAATAAAGCGATATGGTTATTTCTTTTAGAAAAAATATATTCAAAGGGAAAAACCATCAGGGTTTTTTACATCAACCCCCTCCATCCCACCTATTAATAATTTCGGTTTTTCCTCAGTTTGTGCTTGACATGGTTCACTGATGTTACGTTTACTTAAATATTTTTTACCTTTCTATTTACTTCTAATATTTAATTTCATATTTATAATCATCTTATTATTTATCATATTATTATTATTTTTATGTATAATATTATTGATATATATACAAATACTGCTCATATCTTCCATCCATTTCTATAGATTATTATATTTTATCTATAGTCTGCTGTTATTATGTTGTAAAAACCTTTGCAGTATATTAAAGTAATAAATACATAAAACATGAACATAATAACTTACAAGCTTCCAGAAAGGTGCTCATGGTTTAATCAGCACGTTTGAATTTCTTTGAAGGAAGTAAGCACAATAAACAACTGTAATTTCTTTACAGCCGAAGGGAAATTGACATTCGGAAGGGGCGGAATGTTCGTTCGGGGATGTTCCGAGAAGGCAGAAGAAAGAGACTTAGGAGAGTAAAGAAAATAAAAGGAGGTTTAAATTCTAAGGCCCGTGTAACTGTGGGCTGTTTAGGGCAGCTCTGGCTTCGGGCCAGTTCCTCTCTCGTCTCTCCAGGCCCTTCGTCTCAACCTATATACGTTATATATATACACACGTTACCTTCATAATCTAATGAAAAAATGCATAGTTCTTTAACTAAATATTTGTTTTAAATTTTTTTTTATATAAAATGTAATCGAGAGGTTGATTTTTCAAAAGGTACTGTAACTTGCTAGGAGATTTTACGGGAAGCATAAAACTTCTTAGTAATATAATATATTACAGCTTAATCATAACAACATCTTGACCGGAGTGCTCCGGGTCTAGGATTTGGGGGGTACATATATGAAGGAATAGTAGAGGAGATGGAGGAAAGGCGGCAGAGATCAAATGAAAGGACATATGGATCACTTAGCACCCATAATGTCCAAGTACTTCCTGTAGGTAAGCTGTTTCAAGTAGGGGTTCAGGTATGTGCACAGGTGGCTTGGGCAAAAGTCCCTTCGAAGGTAGAGGGCGGCATCCTTTGTAATAGGAGGTAATATAAATATTAATCTATTGATGAGTAAATCTCATTCCATAACTGTATGATTATTTCGCTATAACTAATAACTCGCAATAACCAGAAAATCAGTTTGACCGCGATCAAGATATTGTTCACTAGTAGTCGGTGCTAGTATTCCTCCTTTTTACCCCAGGTGACCATCTTCCGTAACAATCTTATATCAGAAGGATTTTTAAATTTTTTAAAAAAAATTTCTAACCTCTCAGACGATTGCTGAGGGAGAAAATTTATTAGGGGCCAGTCTGATACTCTCTGGAAAGTTCGCGAGTACTTGTGGACGGATTTGACCCCACAGCTTACAAGAGAACCCTGTCAATATCCATTAACAGTCGCCATGTCCTCTTCTTCCTTTCCAACTTCGTATCCTTCCTGCTAAATTTTTCAAACCAACACCGCCCTGTGCACTGGTTAATGACACGGTTCCCTTTATATTTAATATTTCACTAGTCGCTTCAGCGGCCTTAAAATTTAGAGAATTTCGTAGGACACTCTTACGTTTCTTATTCGAAACAAATAACAAAACTGAGGCTTTTTTTTAAGAAGTCAAATGGAATTAAACAAGCTTGGAGGATGATTTAATTAGATTATTGAGCATTGGTAAGTATTAAATAGGATTAAACTATTTACAGTCTTTTGAAAATTAAAATTTGATAAAACAGTTATTTGGTAAACACTCTATATTGTACTGAGATCATGAAAAAATTCGAATTCGAATTTCCAACGGATTGACCAAAGAATTAAATTTCAAGAGAATGTGGAGGTAGGAAGGACGCGGAGAGTTTGGGGTTCAGTAAAGAAATACTCTAAGGAAATATTGTCTGCGTGTAGAGGAGAAGAGCCACTGTAACTCGCTATGCAGGTAAGTCACGTGAGACCGCCTCGATGTACTGAGAACAAATCTTAAAAAAACAACTGTTAGCGAGCCCATCGTAAAGTAAACAGACAAAGATAAGAAAAATTGTGTAGGGGTATGAGGAGCTCACGGATGGGTTGTGGAAAAAGGAGTAGGGAACGATTAAAAAACCTACAAAGTATATATTATACAACAAACAACTTGCTATATTGAAGTTGCATATATTTATACACTTGAGTTTTGATTATTAGGGTTAATTAATGGTTATTTTCGAAATATTTGTGAGTGATATTTCTCATAATTAGAACTTTTAAAAGTTAGCAAAGTATAAGATTATAACAGATCGATACAAAAAAAAAAAAAAAAAAAAAAAAAAAAAAAAAAAAAAAAAAAGCTTGACTACTACAACCCATGAAGTGTCTTGGGCTCAGTACATATAGAGATTCGTACTGGTATTAGGCTATCGGCCGTGCAATAAGGTGATTAGGCCTTCATCACGCTCAGCCGCCAGGTTTTCCCAGAATTTTTCGGGTACCCAGTTTATAGAGTCTGGGTCTGCCCCAGGAGGTTTTCCATACGATATAGTCGCCCTCCGACTGAATTAACAGAATAAATAATATTCGGCCACAGCCGGGATTCGAACCCAAGACCAGTATCCACTAGACCACGCCGCTCCTTTTACAAAAAGTCGTTCTTTATATCATACTGAGTTAAATATATTAATTCAACATTCTTAAAATTAATAATTAACTATGAAATTGGGGTGGAAAACAAATATTTACCGGTATTATTACTTACCTGTATATTTATATATTGAAGGGAAAACTAAAGCGATCTTTTTGAAATTCGAGTTTTAGAGTCCGATTAGTCCAAAATACCCAATCGCGCGAGTACAGACGTATCCTTGTTTGTTGGTTGGTAATAGTCTATCACAAAACCGAAAAGTCGTACAAGACACTGAAAATTCATATTTAAGATAACCATACGACCAAGATCTTAAAGCAACATTTTCACTAAAATCGGCTGACAGAAATTCCTAGTTTATACACTGTATTTGCAAGGCTCTAATTGAGACGTTGATTTCCAAAAGGTACTAAAGGAAATTTTTTACGAAATTGATTTTTTTCCATATTTATATTCTCCTCATTTAGTTTTATCTAAATCTTAAGTTTGATCGTATCTAATGAACACTCATGTCCTTTAATAACGTGATTTAGAAATTCTATTAATTTCTTAAGATACTCATTACACATTTAGTTTCATTCTAAATCATAACAGAACATTTCATTTCATAACTTTAATATGGTTTTATTAATATAGTAAAGAAATAATTCTAGATTTTGATGCGAAAAGAATCAAATTAGCTGGTTTAATAATGTAGTAATGAGAGATTTTCGCGCTTCCTGTAAAATTCCCCAGAATGGATATAGTACCTTTTTGGAAATCAACGCCTCAATTAACGATTTAGATTAGACTCGCTATATCTATGTCAAGTTTAATGGGCTTTAATATCATGGCGGTTGCATTATATTTGAAGAACGTATATTTCTAACTTTGATGTAGATTATACTGTTGGAAAGCCAACAATTTTAAGATTTTTTTTTGGGGGGGGAGGATATTTATTAAACCTTTTCGAAACGATTTCTTTCAGTACGAAGAAGCGATTCTAATCCTTAAATCAATAAACTAGATCAAACTTAAAATAGATGATTTAAATAAAAAGGAGTTAAATTGGTTACATAAAAAAAGTTTAGATGAATGTTATGGATCTGATAGAATATCGATTTTTAGATAATTTCATTGTTTTTAAAAATAACAGAAAAAAACACATTGCATTTAAGAAATTTTAGAGATCACATCTACTATATTCTGCTCCTGCTGAACACTATCATTCAAAGCGATCGACTAGATTGACTTTTTTAACATTCTATAAAAAAACTGATGCATTTTTTATTTCGCGAGATTATCGACTAAAGCTAAAACGTTTCTTCGAACAACTAATCTGGGCCTTGTCGGGAAAATTCAGGTCAGTTTCCGGAAACTACTTCTTGATACAATTATGTGAAGTGTATTAATAATTTTATTTGATTTGTTAGATAATGTTAATGTCGATAAGTTTTGATTATATTGTGGCTTAATAACATTAATTTTATCCAAAATAAAGAGGCTAAAACATTTGGAATTTCTAAAAGCCGTACTATACTAAAGAGATTTATATTAAATATTGACCGAGCCATAAATATGAGGAATGAGATGGCTCGGGTAGCGGTAAAAAAATATTTTTAATTTTTCCGACGTTTCGGCTCAAGCTAGTGTGCTATCATCAGGGCATTACTGAGCCAGGCCATTACTGCTGAGTTTAAGCATAAACTCTTACAGAGATAATGATGGAGTTTTGTTGACCGTTGAGAAATTAGATGAGGAAGATGGTTGGGGGTGCGGTCATAAATTAAAAACACACATTTAAAATAAATGTTATTTTAATTATGTGCCGACGTTTCGGCCTACAATGTGGGCCTTCATCAGGGCTAAAAGAAACAAAATAACAACCTATGTAATTATAGACTTAATAATGCGTTAGGTATATAATAATAATATGACAGTAATAAATTAAGGGAACATAAATAATATTAAATGTAAAATGATAATGAGATGACAATTATAAAGTATGGAAATAAGGTGACAGTTATAAAGTATGGAAATAAACAAAATTAAGATGTTAGTTATAAAGTATGGAAGTAAACATAATTGAGATGATAATATTGTAATGAGAATATATAAAGAGAGACTAAGTAAATGAAAAAAAATTATAAAGGAAAAATATGTGAACAATTAAAATTTTAAATATTAACAATTTTGAGTTGATATATGACGGTAATATATTAAAAACATAGTTAAGAGTATAGGTAATATATAAAAAAAATGTTTTTTTTTTTAATGTTTTTTTTTTTTTTTTTTTTAATATTTATCTTAAAGAGATAAATACTTTATGCTTGGACATGGCTAAGTAATGCCCTGATGATGGCTCACAAGCTTGAGCCGAAACGTTGGCAAAATTAAAAATATTTAGAAAAAGACTGACTCCTGATTATCCCTCCTATTAATAGTTTCTACAGTCGACTATACATTCTCATTTTTTTTTTACTATACTTATTAACCAATGTTTTGACCCACATTGCATATCATGATGAGGACTTCCGACAAGAGTCCAGGGTTTTTTTTACTTTCACCTAATTATTTATGAAATATACATTAAGCAAAGTATTGCGATCAGGAAAATGATATAATTCCAGTTTTTCACGACTATATTCGTTCTAGAGTCTCCTGTGTCTAAATAACGAAGTCCCTCTGAAGGTATGTGTATGTTTGTGGTAACTCCAGCACGAAAACGGAAATATGTACGAAACTTAAATTACGTATATCAGACAAATATACGCCCAATGTGTTACTGCAACGTTTTCACTGAAGTCGGCTAGCCAGAAGAACCACTCTATACCAAGCAAAAGCGAAGGGAAGATGTTATCCTGGCGCCCCTGCGCATTGTACACACCCGACTAACTCACGGACTTCTCATAGCAAGTAAACCTCCTACGGACTGCCCAACATACGGTTGCCTGATTACTGTGAAACACGTTTTGACAGAATGTAGGGCTTATGATACTCACAGAGCTCATATTGCAATTGACACTGATTTACTAACCGTTTTACAAGACAACATATAGACAACTGCAAAACTTTTTGACATCCTACGACAGACAGACTTGTACAATAGACTATAATATGTGATCCGTTTATTATAATGATTTAAGGCGAAAATGACCCAAGTGGTTTACGCCTATGAAAAAAAAAATACCTAGCATTTTGTACTTTTATACAATTTACTCAAGAACAGCTAAACGATTTTATTTATCTCCTCATATCGATGTAGAATCCAATGTGCTTTTATATGATATAAGTTTCATTCTGATTCAAGTTGTCTGACAGGGCTTACATGACGAATTTTTTTTTCCTATAAAGTACCTTTAATTTTATACATTCCAAAAGTTTAACCATATCTTATTAAATATACAAGTAGAACGAATTCGAAGACAACTAAATGATAAAAAAACACGCATTTTTTTTTATGTATTTTTTTTTTAATAGAACAGTAATATAGACTTGTACTATACCGTTGGAAAGAGTAGATCTTATACAAAAATTGGTATAAAGTGACGAATATGGCATAAACTTATTAGTCATTAACAATTTAATATAGTTATATTATATGATCTAAATCATATGTTTCCAACGAAACTGAATACACGTTTTATTAAAACTAAATTAAAATGTATTTCAACTTTAAAGTCGTGAGCAGCCCATGCCAGATTTTTTTCTCATTAAAAACATGTAATTAGGTAATTGAAAACTGGATTATTTTTACTCTTTTTCTTGTATCAAATACAAGTTAAATAGTACATATTTTAAATGAGAATTGCTTTATTTATAACAACATTTTTTTGTCTGCCACTTCAAACTGGTCGGAATGAAAAATGGTGGCCATCCGAAACAATTCTAGTCCAGGAATTGACCTCATTTTAACATTGTAAAGGTAAATATTACAGAAACCAAGCATTATAAGAAAATTCTCATTAAAAAATAAATTAATGGACATTAAATAAGCTTCGCTTCGAGAGCTAATATACGTCTTTAGGTCTTATAGGTATTGAGATATCTTTGTCCATATATTACATTGTGTTCTAATTATAAAAATTGGTCTTATTTAAACGTTATGAAGGTAAATATTACAGAAACCATGCATTATACGAAAATAAACATTATAATATGAATTAATGGACATTGAATAAGATGATAGACGTCTGTAGGTCTTATAGTTACCAAGATATCTTTTTCATAAAATTCTCGTATTAAGGACACAATGTATTATAAGTACCAATATATCTTGACATCTATAAGACCTACACCCGCCTGTCACCTCTCATATTACAGATTATTAGACGCTTGTTAGTTTTTATTATTATGGGTATTTTGACAAAATGAGCGGTTTCAATGATATCGGGCTGAACACTGTTAAAAGTCGATCAATTCCGCTTTTTACGACACAATGTATTACATGAACAAAGATATCTTGGTGCTTTCAGCCCTACAGAAATCTATCAGCTTTCAAGTTTTCATATTTATTGTGTTGCAGCTTTTAAAAACTTTTAAACATAAGAGAACAAAAAAGACCTGCAGAATGAACTTTTTTTAAAACGCGTACATAAAACATTTAAAACAAACGATTTTCCCAAAACTGTAAAATTGGAGCTACCCCTTTTTTATTCAGTGAACCCTTCGATTTATATAATTAAATTAATTAATCTAAAACAAATGTTAACATCGAACCTCAATGAGTTTTTTTTTTTTTACTTTATTAAAAAGCTCTAAAGTTGACTTAAGTGTGTTTAATAGGCTCCAGATTTTTGTTTTTAATTTTAAAAAGTTTAGAATAATTTGCTTATTTCTTTCTCAGAATTTCCATTTTTATTCATGAAGTTGAATATTTTATTTAGACACCGCAGCCGTGGAATGTAAAAACAAGCCATCTTTTGTGAGTTGAATACGACTCGAAAGCCACAAATGATTGATTTCTTTCTCTGTAACAAAAGACAGGACCGATATAGCGGATAAAAAATGTGAAAATTATTCAGTCCGGTCGACATGAAGTGGTCATGGCTATATTTCAGGAACTCGCAAATATCTTCTGAATAAATGGATTCCGATCGAATGATTTCCGTGTTCGGTAGGTAGGATTCAGAAAATATTTAAATGTTTAATAAATATGTTCTCTAGCTTTATGTATAATAAAATAATATATAAAATGTTTAATATGTGACCTTTCATTTATTTTAATCCAACGCCTGAATTTTTGTATTTAATGGGGACATTTATAAATATATATACAGTAAAACCCTCTTTTTAACGAACACGGTTATAACGAACACCCGTTTATAACAAACTCGTAGCGGTCCCTTGAAAAATGAATATAAAACTATGCTTTCTCCTCGTTTATAACGAAATATTCTCTTATAACGAATTAACGAACTACTTGGACCTCAGAATTGAATTTTTTCGGTTATTACGAAAAATAAAAAAGAAAAAAATTACGAAACGTCTTAATTCCCAGTAAAGAGCGGCGCTTTTCTGCCCGAACTATTACCTCCTCCCTCTATTCAACTCAATTCTGTGATTCACAGTCCGTGACAGCTTCTGGTTTCTAGTGTTTCAGCTAGTTTTTCTATTTTTATTGTTTTTATTACTAGCTTTAATTCGAGTTTCCTACGTGGTCAAGAGAAAATCCATTGATTTAAATACAAGGTTGGCGATTCTCCAAGAAGTGGATGAAAAAATTGAGTCGAAATCGAAAATTGCAGAAAAATACATAACTGCTTTTGTAGTTTCTAAATAAACCTGTGCCTGAAAGCGAATGCTGTATTGAAAATATTTATTTTACCTGAATTTATACCAAGACATATTATATACATGCAATATATTTTTCGGATATAACGAATTCTTTTATAACGAACAGAGAATTTTTTGGTTCCTTGGAGTTCGTTAAAACGAGGGTTTACTGTATTTTGAATATAAATAAGGAAGACCGTGAACTTGACAGGATTATCTATAAGGGTTACCTATGGTGTAGTTGCTAGCGTAATAGTCTTCTATGCCTTAGCTCAGGGTCGCGGGTTCGAACCCTGCAGATGTCCTAGGATTTTTTGAAATGGAGTAAACAATCCTTATCTGCGTCGTCTTTTAAATAGGACGTAAAAGGTGGTCCTGAGTATACGAAGAACCCTATCTTAATTAAAACTACGCAAAATTCAGAACTGCATTGTGCGATTAGCCACAGCTACATGAAGTTAAACGAATAAAGAAACAACTTGGCATATAAAATAAAATGCTTAAAGTAGTTCGGATTTAATAATACCTAAAAAAACGGCGATACAGAAATTGCATAATTTATAAATTATGACAAGAAAATAAAAAGGTCAAAACGCTAACTCACACACTTATGGCTAGGCCCATTGAGTTTATTAAAATTTATTTTAACAAATGCAATGTACGATCATGCAAATCTAATGGCATAATCGCTTACCTTTATGAAACTAAATGAATTATGGTAACTCTCGATTTTGAGGATAATAGTGGGGTTTGTACCTACTCTCAAATAGTGTACTACCAAAGAAAAGCCGATGATTTCGAATATTCTTTCTTTTTCAATCTTAAAAAGTGATCCATTGCAAGGAAAGAATCTTCTTCCAGTGGTGCGACAGGCCGTGTAGGCCCATGGCCTCGCGGTGTAATCTCCTGAGAGATTACACTCACATTTCTCGATGTATTTTATAGGGTAGGTTCATCACTCCCTACGCCTAATTTTACGAGTGGCCATCATTTGGCGGACGGGTCTCACATACCCGGGGATGAGAGTGTGAGTTAATCCCCATTTAATTAATGCTTGGAAGAGTCCCTCTGGGACTGGGATTCGAACTCACAACCCTGAGAATGTGAGACAATCGAGCTAGCCACTCAGTCACGGGTTCTCCCTGCAATGAAAGAATACATTGTCTATTTCTATACCCCTTTCCATAGAATCCAAAAATATTAGAGCTCTGTTTTATTCCGGTTAACTACCTTCTTAAAAAATTCCCCGTCAAACTTTTACGATAAGTTTTCTATTCTTGCTTCCCAAAATTAGATGAAAGCAAATTTGATTATGAGGTGAGGTGTGTTTTAATTTTATTAACTTGTAAAAGCTAGAAACTTTTTTTAATTTATTGAGATATAATACAATTTGTTTCATATTGAACAGTAGTAACAGTGATGTGGTACACAGGGGGTTCTCTTCTAGTTCTTGCCTGTCTAGCTGTTTCATCCAGTACTTGGGGTTTTTGATACCTGGTCCTTAGTTCCTTATATATTTGACATTATTTGTAGTTGGCCGGTTGGTCCTTGAGGAAATGGACACATACGGCGGGTGTTGACTTCGTTTTTGTACATTCCACAGACTTGTGCTGTTCATCGCATTTCACGCAGCGTAGTATGTGAAGTTTTGGTATGACTATACGCCTGGCCATTGTAACACTGAACAATTTCTATTTTTGTGTAAGGTTTTTCGACTTTTACACTTGAATAGTACAGTCTTTTTAGATCATAATTTTTTTCTACCCATGACAATGGTTCCAAGTCAACGAAGAATAGAGGAAGTTGAACTCTATATTTTATGACATTGGTGATTTGTCGCACTTAGTAACCCATTTCCACGAGTTATTCTTTGATAGCGTTAACTGGTGTTGAAGGGTGTAGATTTCTGATCACAACTCTAAGAGCTCTCTCTTGCTGTAGCTGGTAAGTATGGAAATCCGCTTTAGTATCAGTCAGGTATTTCACTATTTTTCTATATACCTCGGCGGTGGTCGGTGATATTTTGATGTCATTAATTCTACTCTTACAGTAGTAGCTGGTGGAGTCGATAATCTTGTTCAATTGCGCAAAGACCAACTGGAAATGTTTTATATTTTTGACAAATATTGGAGGAAGCCGTGGTTCACTGGGTATAGGAGCAGATTCCGTGTTTTCTTTTTCATTATGTAGGATTTGAAAAGGATTTGGGGTGAAAAACGGAAATTCGTCAGTCATCCCCTGTGATGATGTGCCAAGCTGTGGTTCAGATTCTTTATTAGTGCTTGAAGGGGTTGCTTGTTGATTTAATCTTTTATTAGCATCACGGCGGGATTACCGGATCCGGTTTTCCGGATTGCAATCCCTAGTCTCGATGTCAACTGTGTAAAGTGGCTCTAACAGTATGTCATATTTTCCAAGAGTGTCCTCGTTACAGAAGGGAATTTGTAAAATGTAGCATAACACGTAAAGTCACTGAGGCATTAAGCGATAGTGATCGGGCCGTCGATGGTGTCATTCAATTGATGAAGAACATTCATTTATATCAGCTCATTTTACACATTCATTTTATTTTACGCACTTATCATTTTTACATATTTCATAAAATATTCTCGTCAATACGGACTAGCCGAATCACGGAATACGCTGAGAAAATTATCGGAGACTACCAATGTGGTTTTAGACGTAATCGCTCGACTATTGATCAAATATTTTCCTTACGTCAAATATTAGAGAAGAAGCTGGAATACAACGGTGTAGTCCATCAACTCTATATCGATTTTAAAAAGGCTTATGATTCCATAGACATAAACAGGGGATACCTAAAAAATTAGTAAACCTAGTAGAGATGTGTTTGTCGGAAACATTTCATAAAGTTAGAATCGGTCTTAATCACTCCGAGAGATTTGAGGTGCGATCGGTTTTGAAACAGGGTGACTCCTTTTCACCTGTTTTGTTTAATATAGCCTTAGTATATGTAATAGAAAATGTGATGTGTACTGTGAAAGGCTTAAATATAGGTGACAAGATACCGGTTTTGGGGTATGCCGATGATTTGGTACTGCTAGGGGAAGACACGGAAAACTATACAACTAAATACAAGTGTGTTAATAAAAACCGGTAGACAAATTGGTCTCGAATTAAATACCGATAAGACGAAATATATTAGTTGCAGAAATGGTGGCTATCTTGATGATATTAATATTTCAGGGCATAGTTTTGAACACGTAGAGAAATTCAAGTATTTAGGTTCAATGATAACAAGAAAAAATGAAATCCAGGAAAAAATAAAGTCCCGGTTAAAGGTGGGAAATGCGTGTTATTATTCAGTTGCTAAATTACATAGCTCGCGGTTCTGTCTAAAAACTTAAAGGTTAGAATTTATAAAACTATAATTCTTCCGACGGTTCTTTACGGATGCGAAACGAGGCCGCTTACTTTGAAGGATGAACAACGGCTTAAGGTTTTCGAAAATAAGGTACTGCGTAAAATACTTGGACCGCAGAGAGATGAGGCCACTGGGGAGTTTAGAAGGTTGCACAAGGTTAGAAGGTTTGTACCCTGTGAATATAATTCAGTTGATAGCATCGCGAAATGGGCGCGTAAAGCTGTTGGGCTCGGTGAGGGATGGATTCCAAGAAAGTTGGTATTCGCTAAACCGACTGGTAGGCGTCCAAAAGGTAGGTCGAAGCGTCGATGGGAGGATTGCATTAAGGCGGATCTCGGGGGCTTGGGCTTGACCGGCGAACATTGGACGAGTCTGTGCAGGCGAAGTTTGGTGGTTTCGGCATCGAACCTTCGGGTTCGGTAAGCCTATTATTATTATTATTATTTCATTTTTACTCTTGTTGCTCATCAAAAAGGTTTGCAGTTCCGGTTAAATCGTTATGTTTATTGTTCCTATTGTTCTATTTTATGTTCCTATTGTTCGGTTATCGGTTCAGAATTAGCAGAGACAGCGTTTTGAAATCAGCAGCCGTAATAAGGCATTTTCCTTGTAATTATTTTTTGATTTTAATATTAGTTCTTTGTCTATAAACATTTATAGCCTAATATGGATATTTGAAAATGATAAAGCGCTGTGTAATAATGTTCAGCATTTTGTTTTTTAACGCAATTTTATACATTTATCATAATCATTAATATTTTTTGTATGTTATAATTATTATTTCGTTCATGCGTGTTCTTAAGTTTCTCGTTATATGCTATTCTATTTTTGCTTCAAAATTTTAGATAGAGGGTTATCCGTACTTTTACTTAATGAAATAATTATTGTCTATAATCAAAAACACATTGCCTGATGAAATGTTAAATCTAGTGAGAGATAAACTTTATTGAACAAGCGATGCTGCCCAACTTAATTTGGTTGCTATTTACACATATAAAAATATTAACATGCAATTAAAAAAAATAGATTAATATTATTTTTTTTTTACATTTTTTTCTTTCAACATTTTTTTCTTTTAATTTTTTTTTTCTTTTAACATTTTTTTTCTTAAATTATTTTTCTCATTTTCTCCTTTTTTTTTTCCTTTCCTTGCTTATCTCTCATATTAATTCAAATATATATATATATATATATATATATATATATATATATATATATATATATATATACATATATTAACAATAATCATAATGTTTATCACAACATGACATTCTATAACAACTATATGAAACTCTGCTTCAATATCAAATCTCTAGCATATACAATAAAAATAATAACATATGATAAAATAATAATACTAACATAATAAAATGTTAAAATTATTAAAACATATAGTTAGGTAATGTTGAAGACAGGAAAAGACCATAGATTTGAAGTTTCCCGTTTTGGCTAATATAAGTCGACCAGTGACATAATTCTCGTTTCTCTCATAGCGTGATTACATAATACCTTTCGTATAAACAAACAAAATGTTAAAGATTTCTGTTAATATCCTGTTTCTAAACATATTTCAGGTTGTTTAGGGATTGTGTAACCAGTGTGGACAATGTAGATCCGTATTTGAAAACAGAGGAGTAGCGTGCCCCAGTCGCGGCGGGCTGTTGGGTATTAAACAACAGATTAGCAGAAGGTAACTCCTCTTTAATAAGCCGCCCTCTAAACCTCGTTCATGTTCTACTCCTTCTCAACCTAACTTCATTTATCTATTCTCGTTGTCCTATCTGTAATGATTAGTTCTTTAACTCAAGATGTTTGCATCATTCTGAATTAGATGCACATAACTGTTATACACTCGCATTAGATGAGCAACAGCTTTAAACAAATACTTTTAGTCATTCTAAATGCCAAAATATTGGGCACCCGCCGTTTTTCCATCATCATACAATGATTATATTTAGCGAATGAAAATTTATTTTTGAATTTAGCTTAACTATCAAGCATTTGGTAGATTTTGTCTTGTACTTATTCCAACTGAATAGTTTTATCGAAATCTTATATTCGATTTCATTTACAAAACAAGTCCCTTAAAATGAAGTTTAGAAAGTTTTTTTTTTTCGTAATGATACTGAGCGTACATTTAATTTCATATTAATATAGTGAACAAATTCTGTTGTTTTATTATTTTCAATGATCAACCTTTGTGATCGAAAAAAAAAATTGTTTTCGAGCTTTCGTTTTAAGACACGTATAACGCGAATAACGAATAAAAAAATCTGTTGCGGGAAACACACGACTTTCACTTACCTAGATAAAAAAAATATGTGAAACTATTAAAGAATTAATTAAATTGAATTTATAAAGAAACATGTGTTTTATTAAAAAACTATTATATTATTATCTAAAATAATCAATTAGTTTTATCTTCTTTTCATCACTCTCTATTAACTTTTAAAAGCTTGAGTAGGGGTCACCCATAGCGTAGTTGCTAGCATAACAGCTTTCTATGCCAAAGGTCGCGGGTTCAAACCTGCGGGTGGCCCTAGGATTTTTTAATGGGAGTAAAAAATCCTTAGTTATGCCGTCCTTCGGAGGGGACGTTAAAAGGTGGTCCCGAGCCTGTACGAGGTCAGGTACTCGTTAAAGATCCCTATCCTAATAAAACCTGGATTGGCAAAATTTAGGACTCCCACTGTAGCATCGTCCGAATAGCCATAGTAGCATAAAGTGACGTTAAACGAATAAACAAAAAAATAATATAATAGATTTTTAATAAAACACATGTTTCTTTAGAAATTCCATTTAATTAATTCTTTAATAGTTTTACTCATTATTATCTCTAACTGTACTTGAAAATTCTTTAATCGATTTAAAACGGAGGCAAGTGAAAGTCGTGTGTTGCCCGCACCAGATCTTTTCATCTTCAAGTGTATTGGAAAATTCCTAAATTAATTTTTACAACGGAGGGAAGTGAAAGTCGTCTGTTGCGCGGCCAATTTTTTTTTAACCTTAATGTTTTTATTTAAACCTGTCAACTGTATGGACAATCAGTGAATGCGATGGGGGTAGGTTTTAAGCTTGTGGCGTGGTGGGCGTGATGGATCGAGTAACTTAGCGGCATCTCTTCCTGGCTTGATTCATATTTCCTGTTTCCATCGTCCGAATAGCCATAGTAGCATAAAGTGACGTTAAACGAATAAACAAACAAAAGTTTGAGTATAAGATAATATTTTTCTAAAATATTTAGCTTTCCAACGGTAGATCATACATGTATAGTACTGTTCTTATGTTCAAAAACAAAAAAATGCTTTAAAAAAAGGTACTTTAGAGAATGAAAATTTAAAATATCGGCATTTAAGCCCTGTCAGACCATTTTAATCAGAATGAAACCTACATGATATGAAAGCCCATTAAATTTAACATCGGTATACCGAGTTTAGTTAAAATCGTCGGAACCGTTTTCAAGAAAATCGAAAAAAGGTGCAAAATGCATGGTATAAAGTGGCTCTTCTAGTAAGTTCATTTTGATAAAAAAAAAGTTTTGTAACGTCCCGGGCGTATATTTGTCTTAAATATGAAATTTCAGTTTCATAGGACTTATCGTTTCTGCCCGAGAGTTACCACACACACACACACACACACACACACACACACACACACAGGCCTTTTTGCGGATGATCGCGCTTCGATTGTTGCTCTGACTTGTGTTAGTCCATTAGTCCTTGTTTCTGAAAACAAATGGCACGTAAGTCAACTCTATGCCCACAGCGATCACCCAGCAATTTGTTTCGAAGTCGAAGTCCCGGGTACATTAAGGAAAACATTCCATACGAAACGATCAGTGTAGAACCATCGATCATTTGACCGAGATTCCTTTGTCACAATGATAGAGGATGAAGTCACATTACTCGGACCGGCAGAGGAAAAAGTCAAACAACTATTGAAGCTTATCACTGACGCCTGTGATGCTTCGATGACTAAAACATGGAAAACAACCCGTCACATACCAGTGTATTGGTGGAATGAAGAGATCGCCGCCCTCCGAAAAACTTGTCTCCGTACAAGGAGGCTAACCCAAAGAGCGAGAGGTCGCCCGACATTTGAAGCTCGGAAACAGGAACATCGGGACGCAAAAAAGCACTTGGTCAAGGCAATCAAAGATGCGAAGCGTAAATGTTGACAGAAACTCTGCGAAGAAATAGATGAGGATACGTGGGGAAGGCCATACAAAATTGTTATGGCAAGGCTAAAAAGTTCAAATTTATCGACACCCAGCTCTTCTGACCCATTGGGGAAAATAGTTTTAGAGCTGTTCCCAACAAGACCAGAAGTAGTCTTCGATATAATACCGCAATTAGAACAGAACCAGGTACCGGAAATCGCACAAGAAGAACATGAGACAGCCTTTCGCAACGTAGGGGATAAAAAAGCCTCAGGACTGGATAATGTTCCAAACATTGCCCTAAAAACAGCAGTCAGAAGCAGACCAGAACTCTTCCTGGACGTTTACAACTCCTTTCTCCGTGAAGGGATATTTCCAGTTGAGTGGAAAAAGCAGCAATTGGTACTCCTGCCAAAGGGTAAAGGGTCTCCAGATGACCCTACAGCCTACCGTCCAATCTGTCTTCTAAACACTGCGGGTAAAATTCTGGAGAGGATTGTGTGCAATAGAATTACAAATCATATTGAGGAAAGCCGAGGATTGTCTGAAAATCAATATGGTTTTCGGAAAGGTAGGTCAACAGTCGATGCAATAGACTTTGTGATAAAGTCAACCAGAGAAGCCACTGCAGGAAAAAGATGAAGAAGGGGTGGAAAAAAGTATTGCGCCGTGATAACGTTAGATGTCAAGAATGCGTTTAACTCAGCAAGATGGGATTGCATCATGGAACAGTTGAGTAAGAAAAAACTTCCATAGTACCTCCTTAAGATTATCAGAAGTTATTTTTCTGACAGAATCCTGTGGTATGCAACAGACGCAGGACCAAAAACCTACAAAATAACTGGTGGCGTTCCTCAAGGTTCCGTATTAGGACCGTTGTTATGGAATGTTATGTACTCAGACTTCCTATGCCGGAAGGAACTACCACGGTAGGATTCGCAGACGATCTTGCTATCATTGCTCGAGGAAAGCTTTTGGAGGAGATAACGTACAAGGCCAACAAAGCAATATTTGATATAAGCCAGTGGCTTTCGTCCGTGGGCCTACAACTGGCTGACCATAAGACTGAGGCTGTACTTATTACCAGCAGGAAAGTGAGGGGAAAAATCAATTTGACCGTTGGAGAGATTAACATTTCCTCATAGCCCTCTATTAAATACCTAGGTGTGCTGATTGATGCCAGGATGCGGTTTGATGAACACTTGCAGGTAGTCTCCATGAAAGCAACGAAAGTAACGAACGCACTTTCTAGAATCATGCCAAATATCGGTGGGCCAGGACAAAGCCGGAGGAGGCTCCTTGCTAATGTAACCAACTCAGTGCTTTTATATGCTGCACCAAGCTGGTGTCACAGCTTCCAAGTGAGATCGTATTCTCGTAAGGCGATTAGCGTCCATCGTAGAAATGCCCTGCGCGTCGCAAGAGCATTTCGCACTGTATCATATGATGCCGTATGCATCATTGCCGACATAATTCCAATAGATCTATTGGCCGAAGAGCGTGGCAGAATCTACCGCAGAAAACGTGAAGCGCCAGAGGAGCATTGGCTAACGTTAGCGAAAGACGAGAGACTGGAAACTCTTCGCATATGGCAGAGACGCTGGGACTCATCAACATCTGGAAGGTGGACAAACCGCCTGATACCAGATATTACATCGTGGGTGACACGCACACATGGAGAGGTTGATTATTACCTTACTCAACTACTCTCTGGACATGGCTGCTTCTAGTCATATCTCCACAGGTTCAAGCTGGATAAAGAATCATCATGTACGAACTGTCCTCGTTTGGATGAAACAGTGGAACATGCTTTCTTCGCATGCAAGAAATTTACCGTGGAGAAGGTTCAACTAGATATGGTGCTGGGTGAAAGATCCACACCGGAAAATCTGGTACAGCTCATGTTGACCAGTCAAGAAAACTGGGATGCTGTTTCAGATTATGCTGCGAGAGTCGGAAGAATACTGAGAACCGAGGAGCGAGCGAGAAGAGGTCAAATACCGTCAAGTATGCAGTAGAGAAGTAGGCGCTCAGCCATCCTGTCCACCGCGAAGTAATGCTTGCAAGCAGTTCCGCGGTGTGTCATCGCAGAGAATGTAGGTGGTTTTTAGTGAGTAAGAATCTCACACTGTTGTGGATTCAGTTGCCCACTTCGTCTTATGAAAGATTTTCCCCTACATTAAAAAAAATAAATAAATAAATAAAAGACCTTTTTGCGGGACTTGGTTATTTGGACTCAGGGGACACTAAAATGTGTATTTCCGTTGAAAACTGGAATTCGAAAATTTTCACGATCGCAATACTTTTCCTTACTATATATAGTAAGTGAAAGTAAAAAGAATCCGTACGACCACCGTTCGCGGCATTTCTCGAAACTACTGGACATTTTTTTTTAAATTCGCTCCAAAAATACTAGGAAATGCAACGATGATCCTAACACCTAAACGTTGATAACAGCTGGTAATTTTTAAATTTGCGGCTGATTAAAAGTGATTTAATTCTATAACTCAGTTACTTTTGAAGATTGGGAAAAATTTCAGAATCAGTACAGCGCGATAAAAAAAGAATATTTTTTAAAGCGCGTTTTTATTCTAGAGGCAAAAATAATTAAAAGATAAATAAATTATTAACTACGAACACCCTATTTCATTTTATCCTATTTCATCACTATCCATTAACTCACACGAGTTTTTATATATGATAACATTTTGTTTTAAATCTTTAGTTTGTAATATACAAATGTATTACAATTGTTATGTTCAGAAATAAGAAATTCACGACACAAAAATTTGTTGTTTCCCTATAGTTAGTTATAAAAACTTTTATATGATATGCTTACCAGTGAATGATACAAACATGAAATAGTATATTGTTTTGAATCTACAAAATTAAAACTTTAGTTAAAAAAAAAAAAAATAAAATAAATAAATATCGTCGTTTAAACCTTCTAGTGCCGGACGAAAAACGAGTGATTATGCGAAGATAACCGCCGAATTTGACAAATTTGCAACGATTTAGAAAAACGCTTATAAAAACAAAACTATAAATGATATTTACATGCTTAAAATTCCACTCACGTATTCGAGTTGAAATGGAAAATAAAAAGATGATAATGAATTTCAATATTAATCGAAAATAATATGAATAACATAGTTATAAATAATATAAAACTTGAGTTCTATCAATCATAAGCAGTTCGACTTTGGACCTGATAGAGTGTCTGGTGCCGAGTGTTCATCCTATTGCTCCTGCGTAAACAAAGTCTCAGCACACTCCGGTATAGAAGGTGTAAGATATCAGACCCAAACCGATTGACAAATTCTTTGTCTACGAAATTTGATCATTTACAATCAAATTAGATCATTTATAAATTTATTTAGAGATAAAGATTTTTCGCAATGCGAAGAATAAGAGGTTATTACACACAAGACGATATATCGTCGTTTTTATTTTTGGCAAGCGTAGCAAACGATGATATTTCGTCGTCCAGTACTAAAGGGGTTAAGCACTGTCAGACTGTTTCAGTAATCATACAACCTACGTTAAGTTACAATAATAATAATAGGCTTACCGAACCCGAAGATTCGATGCCGATACCACCAAACTCCGCCAGCACAGACTCGTCTAATGATCACCGTTCAAGCCCATGTCTCCAAGATCAGCCTTAATGCAATCCTCCCATCCACGCTTCGGTTTATCTTTCGGACGCCTACCAGTTGGTTTAGCGTATATCAATTTTCTCGGAATCCGTTCCTCACCGAGCCCGACAACTTTACTCGCCCATTTTAGTCTCCGCGATGCTATCAACTCAGTGATACTCAGAGGGTACAATCTCCTCAACTCCACGTTGTGCAAGCTTCTAAACTCTCCAGTGGCCTCTCTTCGGACCAAATATTTTACGCAGTACCTTATTTTCGAAAACCTTAAGCCGCTGTTCATCCTTAAAAGTAAGCGGCCACTTTTCCTATCCGTAAAGGATCGTCGGAAGAATAATAGTTTTATAAATACTAACCTTTAAGTTTTTAGACAGAAGCCGCGAGCCGAGTAATTTAGCAACTGAATAATAACACGCGATTCCCGCCTTTAACTGGGACTTTATACGTGAAGTTAAACATTACTAAATTTTTACATCGATATATCGAGTTTAATAAAAATCGTTAGAGCATTTTTTGAGAAGTTTATAAAGGTTCACATTGCATAGTATACAGTGGCATTTTATCGTTCAATTTTGATGGAAAAGTTGCTGTAATATCCCAGTCATGTACTTGTTTTAAATACGTAATTTTGGTTTCATAAAACTTCTCGCCTTTGAGTTACACTTACAGAGACCGTTTTGCGGGACTTGGTCAAGTGGACCCAGGGGGCCCTAAAACGTGTATCTCCGTTATAAACTGCAATTCAAATATTTTAACAATAGCTATACTTTCCCTTACTAAATATAGATAAGTGAAAGTAAAAACTAACAAACACGACAAACTCTGTAAATTCAATTTAAATTAAGCTGGTAGCTCGGCTCTAACATGGCTCTGACATGAATTGTGACGATCAATCGCTTTCCTTTGTCCTCAAAGAGGTTATTAATGAACTCGAGCGGTATGGCGGTCGTCTCATCAACAACAGCTGTTTCCAACTTTTAAAGTGTTCTGAAACTGGATTTCTGGAACCAAACGAAGTAATTGAACATAATTCAAACATTTTGGTGTTTCACTTGACATCAATCAAGCTTTTCCTTAGATATGACTTAAAAGAATGCTTCCAAAGAAAATTTTCCTTCCGCCGACTTTACATAATATGAAAAAAAAAAAAATACCAGCCTGCTCTACCACATATGGTAAAGCAGGGTTTTCACAGGACAGTGTATTGGAACTATTATTGTTTAACATGTTGACGTCAGATCTAACTCATAGATAAATTCTTGACTGCATTTCATGACAATTTTTTTTTTTTTTTTGTTCTCGGCGCGACAGGCCGTGTAAGCCCTTGGCCTCGTGGTGTAATCTCCTAGGAGAATATGCTCACGATTCACGATGAGATTCTACAGGGTCATCACTCCTTAACGCCTATTTTAGTGAGCGGCTACCATACGGCTGACGGGTCTCACATACCCGGGGGAGAGGCTGTGAGTGAATCCCCATTCATTTATATCCTTATAAATGAATAAATAAATGATTTTGATTGAACTCTCCATATCGATTTAGAATTAAATGTCTATTAATAAAATATATGTTTTATTATGACTTAATCTGTTTGGCCGAGCTTAAATGCCGATTTTTTTTAAAAATTTTTTAGATTCGAAGAAAATACTCATATGATCGTTTTAGCATTGTTAAAAAAATAGTAAATATATAAGTTGACCGAATTCGATATCTAAATAAGCGATTTTTTTAATGCATTTGTTCTGTTTTTTAACATATAATATACCGATGGAAAGCTGAAGATATTAGAAAGAATATTATCTTATACGAAAACTTGTAACAGTTATAGGAGACTTGTGAAGAATAAACATAACTGATTTTTTTAGATAATAATATAATAGATTATTTAATAACACTCATGTTTCCATCAAAAATCAGTTTAATTTGTTAACGTTTTTTCAAGTCTAAGCTTAGATTCTAAGCTTTAAGTTATTTAGTGTATTTGTTCTTAAATTGTTTTTAACAATAGGGGTAAGTGAAAGTTGTGTGTGTGTGCTCCAGATTTTCTTGTTTAGTTGTCATTTATATTGATCTCTTCTGAATGTTCCTTAAAAGAATGCTGTTTTACAAATAAATTTGAACAGTGACAAATATCTCCAATAGCTAAAAATAGACACTCTAAGCAACCTTTTAGACAGCTATTCTCACCCTTCCAGTATATCGGTTCAGATTATTTTAGAACAATATAATCTACAAGTACAAATAAAACATAAATATTTGTGTCCTATTTGTAGTAATATTGCGGTATGTTCCAATAGAATAAAATTATATTCAGCATGATTATATATATATATATATATATACAATTATATTCAATATGATGATGTATTATGTAAATAATTCTGCCTCTCTGTTGTGAGCGACAATTTTATTAATGAGAATATGGATGAGATAGCTATCAATTAAGCTCAAGGTTCATAAAGCCTTCAAGTAATTGAAGAAAATTAACACCCTTGTACTTCATTTAAATTATAACGATGAGTAAAGAATTAAGTGAAAAGTACACATCATTCTTCCCCACTTAGCTGAGAAGAAAGGCGCCATATTAAGCCGCTTCCAGTCAAGAACTCTCACCAAATATTAGCATTTAATAAATACGTGCAGAAAATACACTTTCTCTCCTTAATGTAAAACAAGCAAGCTAAGGCATTGTTTTTTTGTAACAATAATAATTATACGACAGATACACATTTTTTTTCTATTTTAATAGTATATAAATATGTATTGGACACGTGTGGGCAGTTGCTATACTGTGCCCATCTACATTTGAAAGTGCAACGCTTAATAATTCCATAATTATTAATATATTAATAATTAATAAAAAAAAACCAGAGCCGCTGATAATTCCTAACGAGTGAACACTACACTTTGCACGTTACACTGTAGAGCCAATTAATTTTAATCATACTAACTTATTAATGAAAAAAAATATCAAGGTTCTCTCAATAATTTATTTTGTGAACATAAATGAGAGTAGAGACATAAATACTTTTGTGTTTAGTAGGCAGACTGGAGAGCGTAAATACAAATTACTCTAAACATTTTCGGTCATGAAACTTTTTGGTTAATGAGGTCGGAATTTAATGTCCCTCATTGCCTATTAACGATACTAAAGCTATCTCTATCTTGGATACACAAAAATTTAAAACTGAATAATGACAAACCCTCTAATATATGCTTTAACACACTAAAGGAAACTCATAAACCCAAAAATGAAGACAAAAAATACTATATCTGTTCATTAGTTATACTCTATATTATATGTCCAATAAATATAAAACGGGGAGCCCGTGGTTGAGTGGCTAGCGCGCTAGTCTCTCATGCTATAAGTTGTGAGTTCGAATCCCAGTCCCGGTGGGACTTTTATAAGGATGTACTTAAATGGGTATTCACTCACAGCCTCTCCACCGAGTATGTGAGACCCGTCAGCCAAATGTTGGCCACTCACAAAATTAGGCGTAGGGAGTGATGACCCTGCACTACAAAATGTATCAAGAAACGTGAGTGTAATCTCTCAGGCGATTACACCGCGAGGCCCAGAGCCACTGGAAGAAGGAAGGAAGAATTAGTCCTATAAACAAAATATTGGAATGTAAAGAAAATATAAAAATAAACAAAATATATCTATAAAAGATGTTCCTGGTGTTTTTCAGTTAGAGATGCACGAAACAATGATACTATTTGCGAATCAAATAGAGATAATCGACAACCATACGGTACATAAGAGATACGAATATAAAACGTAATATCAATTAATTCTATAAACAACATATGATTGTATTTAATCAAAATTACTTAAACTATTAATCGAAATAAACAAAAATGTCGATAAGGAAAGATTAAAAACTATTTAAAAAAAAAATGTAGCTTTGCTATGATTTCCATTTATTTTACAAAATGTTCAAGTGGAAATGGAACATCTGCGGGTCTTCTGAAGAAATGATATTATAAGTTATAAGGAAAAACTAACTGAGGCTTGAGATTAGCTCTTACTGAAAGACTGTAATTTCTTTGTTTTTCTATGTCGAGTTTTTTATACGTGAGGTTATTAAACCTATTGTTTATATGTTATATTATTGCAGGAGAACCACGGATAACGTAAACACGTATAAGAAATATTTTGCAAATTTAAATGTAATAAATAAATCAAAAAGTACTTTATAATCATTATTCTTATTTATAATGATTTATAAGAAACTAGTTGTAACCCGCGGCTTTCCTCGCGAATATTTTATTTTGTCTTTATTTAAATTTGCATATATGCGTTTATGAGTAGTGACTATAAAACGCATATGATTGAGCACTTGTTTGGGGATGTGGTAACAAAGGAACTACCAATGAAACACACTTATTTTATGTTTTTCTTGCTGTTGTATTTCCTTGGTGGCTCCACCCTCAACAAACTTCTTTACCATATAGTCAAAATGGTCAACAACTACTCCATCATTATAAGACGTGTAAATTTTCAAGAAATACAAATATTATATTTTTAACAATTACATTCATCAAAGTTTTTTCAAGTAAAAATAGGGATCACTTGTAGGTGGGTGCTAGCGTAACAGCCTCCCATGCTAAAGGTCACGGGTTCAAACCCTCAGGTGGTCCTAGGATTTTTTAATGGGAGTAAAAAATCCTTAGTTACGCCGTCCTTCGGAGGGGACGTTAAAAGGTGGTCCCGAGCCTGTGCGATGTCAGGTACTCGTTAAAGATCCCTATCCTAATAAAACCTGGATAGGCAAAATTTAGGACTCCCACTGTAGCATCGTCCGATTAGCCATAGTAGCATAAAGTGACGTTAAATAAATAAACAAACAAATCAAGTAAAAATATTCCCACTCGTTGGATCAATGTATATCAATCACATTTATGTTGCAAACGTGACTATATACCACGATTACGTTACACCTAAAAATATATATATATATATATATATATATATATATATATATTTTTTTTTTTTTTTTTCTCTTTATATCTTTATTCTCGCCTGTCAGAATGTATCTGACAATCAGCAAATGTGCTGTACAAATTGAGATCAGGCATGGTAGGCATGAAGAAGGAAAATGCCCAGCAGCACCCCTTCCATGGCTTTATTTTATCCGAGGAGATCCCTCATCCAGCTTCTCTTTAGCCTTCTTCTGACTGGCATTTCAGCTATTGACATAATATATTGAGTAATTTTGGCTATTCCTACTTCTACCGGATGGCTATTGTATATTTAACAGAATAAAATGGCAACTTATTGGGCTAAAGTTAGAATTAGGGTTGATGAGGAAAATGATTGAATAACAACTTAACCTATTACTAAAATTAGTATAAGTATATATATCTTGTATCTAATATCGAGACACATTGAAAAAAAATAGAACAAAAACTACATTTTTTAATCTTTGCTTGCGGTTTGGTGAATTCAATTTGATAAATAAAATAATTTAAAATAAAATTGCTACAAATTACGAAAGACGTTGATAGTGACTATGTTAAATAAGGCCTGTATATAAAAGAAATACACGCGAATAGCAATGAACTACTCTGTTTATGATAAATAAAAGATTATTATTTTATGTCAGATATCAATTTTATTTACTTAATGTTACAATTACATACCAGTACCAAGTAGTTACATCCAAATTATTCAATAACATCGTTTTATCTTTTAAACATAGCATTTGTATAT
Source organism: Piezodorus guildinii (assembly GCA_023052935.1). Lineage (NCBI taxonomy): Eukaryota > Metazoa > Arthropoda > Insecta > Hemiptera > Pentatomidae > Piezodorus > Piezodorus guildinii. The sequence goes on along the minus strand of CM041296.1, from coordinate 26,312,740 downwards.
CATCATAACTCTTTTGCAACTATTACAACTTGCAAAAAGTACTAGTAATAATTTTTCTGAAAAAGTATAGTAATATGTATTTCATTATAACTGGAAACTATAATGTGAATGTATATTTTATGAATGAGAACGCATAGAAGCAATGAACACACAATTATACTTTTAATTAATAATCACATATGTGAAGAGGGTGTGTGTGTGTGTGTGGCACATGGCGGCCTCTCGAAGGTACTCGAGGACAGATTGAGAAGGATAATGAATTGCTTTTTAAGATTTGTGTTCGGTACCTCGAGACGGTCGCATGGTAGAGGTTTCGAAGAAAATATTGCCTTGGATCATTTCTTTATTAAATCATTAACTCCCAACATCCATTTTATGTCCACAGCCTTCTAGTATTTAAATCCTTAACCCATCACCAGGAATCAAGATCCCGTCTGTCCGACCTTCGAACTCCTTTTACAGAACCATAAAATATGAATGCTCCTTTTTAGCCCGATCCAGTGCCTTATGGAATACTCTCTCTTCAAACATCCGTCATGCTCCTTCCCTATCATCGTTTGAATCCCTCCTCTTTCAATACCTCCATTCACTTCACTCAGATGTTAGCTATTTTTTTATTATGCCAACTTATGTGAGGTGAATAGAGTATTTACTTCAATGAGATGAAATTTTATGTTTATTCTTATTTATTTATTTCTATAATTTGTACATAGAGATGGTACAATGAAGCTTACTTCCTTTTTCTTTTTTCATTCTTGTGTTATATTATTCTAGTTACATAATGTTTTTAGCCAGTTATAATTTTTTATTTTGTTTATAAATTTTATTCTTAAGGGACATTTTTCCAGAATAAAGTTTCTTGTTCTATTCTATTCTATGTATATGTAGATGTGAGTAGAGTTTAAAATAAAAAACAAAAGAGAAGAATTTAATACGCACCGCACGCGAGTAAACGATCGTTTATTCTCAATTTAATTGCAAATCACCTGAGAGCGTTTTAGTCTCCTTGAATAAGGGAACAATGAGTTTAGATATTGAGGGTGATGAGTATCAATTTCCCCTTAAACGTGGAAGGCAGAATAATGGAAGGGCCTTGAAAGAGGGAAATAATGGCTGGTAATTAAGTGCTTAAAGCGGCCTATAAGAAGTCCCTGCTTCTTGGCGGTGATTGCAAACATGAATTCAACAGATTGCCATTACTGGGATTAGGGGTGAAATTGACGCAAATTTATTTTGGCCCCGGAGGCGACAACTTTATTAAAATCAAGCGACATTATGGAAAAGAGGAAAGAACCTTTTTTTTTCTTGTTTAATTAGTAGAGCCCTAATTAAAAAGATTGACTTTTCAATACCAATTTTTAGGCTTCAACGGGTGCAAGTCATTACTTTGGAAGCAACTGCGATGAAGTGTCCTTTATTCCCTAACGGCATCTTAAAACTACTTAATTAGCTCTTAACGATTTTTAACGGTTTTAAAAATTTATTTAAAATATATATATATATATATATATATATATATATATATATATATATATATATATTTAAACATTTAACAATATTTATTTGAATTGGGGGTCTTCCATCCATCCTTATACAAAAGTTAATGGTCAATATAAAATTAAAAAACTTTCCAAATATTTATTTATTGAGAATTATTACAATCTGTTTCAGAATGAACAATAGTAATACTGATATGAGACCACATTCATACAATATTTTAAGAAAATAATGATAAAATTAAAATACATTAAAAAAATCACAAATTCAAAAAAAAAAATAATAAAAAAATAAAAATCAGAACTATTAACAGACATCACGAATATATGATAAATAAATAAAGCATAGTTCTAAAAATGACATCGAACACTTAAAATATGTATGCATGCCTGGGATCTTAAAGCAACTTTATATCAATCCTTTTTCACCATTTTATGGTTTTGTCAAAAATAACTCAAACGATTTTGATTGAACTCGCAATATCGATGTAAACTTTAATGGGCTTTAAGATCATGAAGGTTTCATTCTGAAAGAAAAAGTCTGATTTTAGTGCCAATATTTTTAAATTTCTTCGTCTGAAGTACATGTAATTTTATAGATTTTATAAAAATAAGCATATCGTCTTCTAAGCAGTGATGAGAAACGAATTAATATATAAATTCAACGAATTCGACATGCAACTAAAACAGTACATAGCAAAACCATTTTTAATACCATATTTGTGTTTTTGAACATAAAAAAGTCCTATGAAACTGGAATTTCATATTTAAAACAACTATACGCCTAAGTTGTTACAAAAGCTTTTACATTAAAATCAGCTGACAGGAAGATCTACTTTATACCATGCATTTTAACCGTTTTTACGTTTTTCTCAATAACGGCTCTAAAGATTTTGATTAAACTCTATAAATCGATGTAAACTTTGATATGATGTAGGTTTCATTCTGATTTAAATAGTATGACAGGGCTTAATGACTAAAAAAAAATACGATATTATCTTGTTGTCAACAATAAAAAACAGGTTTGAACGAATCCGATCTCTAACTAAAAGACAAAACTGCAAAAATAGTTTGTAATGCAATTTTTCGTTTTCGAACATAAGAACAGTAATATGGATGTGAAATATACTATTTAAAAGCTAATGATTTAAGAAAAAAATATTATTATATTATACACGAAAACGTAAAAGTTAACGAAGAGTAAACTGATTGTCGTAGATAATAACATAATAGGTTTTTTTTTTAATAAAATACATGTTTCTATTGAAACTCAATGTAATAAATTCTTTAATATTTTTTTTTAATCTCTACAATAAATTATATATCATTTATTTGTATTTATTCTTTCATTTATTTGTATTTATCTCAATTATAGGTTGTTGTTTGTTTTTTTATTTTGTAAATATATTATATTTTATTTAATTTGACTTCATCATTGTATACTGTATATATTGTGTGAATGGGATCTTATATCACTAGTACTAATGTTCATATAGAAACACATTGTAATATATCTCAATAAAAATGATTTAAAAATCGATTTTATTCATTTATGATTGTATTTTTAGAGGTGAATATGCTTCAAAAGTTGTTATTAAATTATTTAGATGGCTCGTTAGTTTTGGTATTTAGCCTTTCTTCAAATTCTTTCCCACCTCACATCTACGGCTTAGCTTAATAATTCTTAAATAAAAAATAAAATCAATCCTCATGTCTATAACTTTGGATATCGCTAGACTTCTGTTTTCTAAATCAAAGAAGCTAAAGTATACGGACTGATCTGTACTGATGAAATACAGACGTTTACAACAATACGCAGATAAATTACCTATCTGATACTTATCTCGTTTTATATTTCGTGAACAGGTGAATGAATTTTCGTCAATACTTTTACGATTTTTTAAAAATATATTTAAATCCATTTAATTTTAAAAATACATTTACTGCTTTGACTAGTATAGATATTAATATTTTCATCTCTTCATAAAGTATAAATGATGAAAACAGGAAGAACGATGGAGAGACGCCCAACAATCAACAGCGGCGAGGGGCCAATTAAAAGTATATAGAATAATACTAAAGGCTGTGGAACAACAGAAAACCTTGCCCTTTTTAATTATCATCCGTACTTTATTTTATAAAAAAATAGAGCATATCCCTCGAAAGTTTCTGAAAAAGTTAACAAAAAGAATCTATTCAATCATCCCCTGGCCATTTTCAGGCACCTCAAAATACCAATGCCCTCACAACCGTTTGGTATTGCGGGTAGTGTATAATCTGCCCCTTATCTATGAATTCAAAGTATTTACTTAAGCATAAACGTCTAATAGACTATTTGTGGACAACTTTTTTGTGGCGTGACTATAAATAAATAAAAACTTTTAAATAACCTAATTAAGACTAAATAAATATAAATTATGTTGTTTATTTTCCAAAGTAAAATATTTCTCGACTCACAAAAACTTTCAGCAAAAAATGTAAATCTCTGACTGAAGGAAAAAAAAAAAGAGATCATAGATATATTTCCTATAATCTACTGCTTTTACCAGTTTAAGAGAAACTGAGTGGATGGATTGGTGAATTATAAAATCTAAAATGAGAGGAAACAATCAACGAACACAATTATGTTTAGTGAAACTATGTATATTTAGATTTTCCATTGGTAGCTTTTTAATACAATGTTTATAACAAAAAATATTGAATTATCCATTAAACTTCAGATCGGATATTGTTTAACTAGATATGATAATAGTAACTGTTAATAATATACTGTAGTATTTCATTCAAATAATATAGCTCCAAGACTTAGTTCTAGTGACAATGTTGTACAAGAAAATTATATCAATTGAATTTTTATTGGGAATTGTTGGCATATGTTTGATCCTGAGCACCCAACAAAAATCCAAGAATACGACATTTTTAAAAGGATTCTGAACATGGAAGTATACATAAAGACTTTTCTATTGAAACTTCCATTGAATAAACAAACTCAAAGGATTAAGAATGAAAAGCTCAGTAGTCGAATTGATTGAAAACATTCTAGACAATGTAAAGTTATGATAGATATTTGATGTGTTTGTGAGGTTTAATAATCAACAATATTAATAAAATAAAATAATTATTAAGTAGAAATCCATATCATAAGATTTAAGCTTTTGAACACCATAAAAATTTTATTTATATTAAGCTTGGGTGTTAGTCTCTGTGGCGATCAAGCTCTCAGCTGCTGAAAACGCTACCAATCTGTGTAACGTTATTATGAGCTAATGGTTGATTTTTCTAAGAGAAAGAACAGTAATTCCTTGAAATTTGTGGTAAGATGATTCGTTCAGAGGCATGTTTGAAGTTCGTTGAATCCTCAAGTTCTTCAGTTTTTTCACCACCATAGTTGCTGGATGTCTCCCTGGGATCCATGCCAATCGCACGTGAATCATAATCCTACTAATAGGACAAATTACGCTATTTCGTTCTCCTACAACGAACCAAAAGCTCTAGTGTGAAGGTTGAATAATAAGAGGGTTGAATTGATATTCATCCCTTTTGAGTTTCTCCAAAACCTTCCTCAGTACTAAAGTTATGAAACTCGAACTGGCCTCTAATCGATAACGATTAGCTATTACACATAATAAATAATTCAGTCATTGAAAAGATGCTGGACAAACATACACAAAAAACCTGAAAGAAGCATGCTGCTGGTAACTGTCCTTCCTCATGCTGACATGTTATTATTTATCCTATTTTGGTTGTCTCAATTGTGACAGGTGCGAATAATAAATTGAAGTGAAAATATATTATGTTATAAGATAAAATTATATATCTTTCAGCAAAAGCTAAGGTAATACAACACAAATTTTGCATAATATTTTAAATCAGACGTATCCAGATATATATATTTCACAAGCCTTAGGACTCGTGTAGTGAAAAATCGATAAAAGCATATTTTTTGAAGTTCGTACCAACGAATTATGAATTTAAAGGGCTATTAGGTTGAAATTTATGATCCTTTCGACTTTTGTTCTATGTCTTATATGGATATAAAAAAGTATATATAAAAATTTAAAACAGTAAAATGTATTTGACTCCATGACTTCTATTAATATATAAAATCATAATAAATCTTATCATTATAGTTTTAAAGTTTTCCGTTATCATACAATAATAAGGTCCGTAGACTTAAAGGCTAAATATCAATGACCTCAATGCCATTAATGGTTCATTTTTCAATGTGGAATTTCAAACAACTTCCAGAAACCCTCTGACAACTTTCGGACTTTCAATCAACGTGATGAGAAAGACACTTGGAGTCCAAACGCAACACATATCTTTCACTTAACTATATATGAAATATATAGTGAGGGAAAGTATTGTGATCGTGAAAATTTTCGAATCCCAGTTTTCAACGGAAATACACGTTTAAGGGCCCCCTAAGTCCAAATTACTAAGTCCCGCAAAAAGGTCTGTGTGTGTATGTATGTATGTGTGTGTGTGTGTGTGTGTGTGTGGTGTGTGTGTGTGTATTATATATATAAATTGTGTGTGTATAAAAAATATATTTAATGTGTGTGTGTGTGTTTTATTTATTAAGATTAAATTATTTAAATATATTATTAAATAATATAAATATGTTAAATTGTAATCATTATTAAGTTTATTCCCCATTCCTCGCTTTATATTACCTTTTACAACTCTGTGTATCAGATAATATTTTTCCTAATTTTTTTCTCTTTCCAACGGTATATTATACGTCTATATTACTGTTCTTTTTATTATTAAACGAAAAATTACGTTAAAAATAGTTTTGCTCTTTTATCCTTTAGTTGGTCATCGAATTCGTCCAACTTATATATTTAGTCGTCCTTCATCTATTTCATTAAGATGATATGGTTAATCTTTTGGAATGTACAAAATTAAAGGTAGTTTAGAGGAAGAAAATTTAAAATATCGGCATTTAAGCCCTATCAGACTATTTTAATCAGAATGAAACCTACATGATGTTAAAGCCCATTAAATTTTAGATCGATATCAAAATCGTTGTTGCCATTTTTGTGTAAATCGTAAAAAGGTGCAAAATGCATGGTATAAGTTGGCTCTTCTGGTTAGCCGATTTTGATGGAAAAATGTTTGTAACTTCTAGGACGTATAGTTATGTTAAATATGAAATTTCAATTTCATAGCTCTTTTGGTTCTTGTCCGGGCTTCGAACATCTAGGTTATTTGGACTCACGGGACCCTAAAACGTGAATTACCATTGAAAACTAGAATTCAAAAATTTTTAAAATCGCAATACTTTCCCTTACTATATATTTGATATAAAGATAAGTGAAAGTAAATATAAATTCAGTATGGAACATACTCTCTGGATAATAACTCATTTGTTAGAATATAGTAGAATAACGCATCTGACCAAAATACCTTTTAAAATAACTACTAATTGTTTACAAATTAGTAAAGAATATGGATAGAAAATAAAGAAAAAGATGGACTGGAAAATCAATAACAAGTATTTGAAATACTCAAAATATAAAAGTTGGTCCTTAAAATGGTTGTTTTCTTCTTACCTTCTTCTTATTTCCGTTAAAAACTGGAATTCGAAAGTTTTTGAGATAGCGGCACTTTCCCTTACTATATATCTATTTAAAAAAAAAAAAAAAAAAAAAATGAATCGCATTTTCCCTTGATCATCGCACTACGAGTGAACGGCTTGGCCGTTTTTTCTGGCTCTTTTTTAGTTGTGTTTGTGTCAGTCAGGAGAATGATATTATGAAAGAAAACGAGAGAAAAGTTACTTTGGTAGATAGGTTGTTTTTTTTTTTGTTCTAAGGTAATAATAATTCTCCTTTTTCCTTGGTCATCGCATCACGCGTGAATTGCTTTACGATTTCGCCAAGATTAAGTTAAGACAGGACATCGTCTATCGGATTAGCTAGTTTTATTTAAAAGTAAAATACAGTAAATATAAATTTAGTCTGGACCGTACTCTCTGGATCATAACACATATGTTAAAATATAGTAGAATAACATATCTGGCCAGAATATGCTATAAAATAACTACAATCTTTCACAAATTAGCGAAGAATAAGGATAGGAAATAAACAAAAAGATGGACTGAAAAATTAATAACAAGTTTTTGATATACTCAAAATACGAGGCATGGTTTTTGAGTAAGTACCGTTTTGGAATTGAAAAAGACGTGCAATGATATCGCAATAATTTTATTTTTACATGAAAGCCTGTACCTTAATCTACTTTTCTACATTATTTCCATGAATTTTGAGGCACTTGTCATAACGCGGCACCAGTTTTTAAATACCCTCGTCAAAAAACTCTGCCGCCTGACTTATTAACCACTGGATCACACACGTTTTGACTTCCTTATCGTCTTGAAGACGCCGACCGCCCAGGTGTTTCTTCAAGTGCAGGAACAAATGGTAATCGCTGGGTGCTAGATCAGGGCTGTATGGAGGATGATCTAGGGTTTGATTTAAATGATTTGATGAGATCTTTGGTACGATTAGCCACATGTGTACGGGCATTGTCATGCAGCAAAAAGATACCCTTACTCAACTTGCCTCGTCTTTTGTTCTGGATTGCACGCAAGACGATAACGAAGTCAAAACATTTGTGATGCAGTGGTTAACAAGTCAGGCGGCAGAATTTATTGAGAAGGGTATTCAAAAACTGGTGCCGCATTATGACAATTGCCTCAAAATTCATGGAAATTATGTAGAAAAGTAGATTAAGGTACAAGCTTTCATGTAAAAATAAAATAATTGCAATATATTTGCACGTCTTTTTTAAATTCTAAAACGGTTTTTACTTAAAAACATGCCTCGTATAAAAGTTGGTCATTAAAATTTTTGTGTTCTTCTTGTCTTGTGTGCTTATCTTATCTTTTTCTTACTCCCCTTTAAAAATGGAATTAGAAAATTTTCAAGATATTTATACTTTCCGTTACTATATATTTCATATAGAGGTAAGTGTATGTAATAAATTTATCGTTCCTGCTATAGTATGGTAAAATATTAAAAACCAGCATTTTCCTCTTAGAACTGAGGAATAAGTTATATGTTATTTAAAATAAGTACCTAGGAAAGCAGTTTCAGGACAGTTGCTAACAGTCCTAATGTTAGGTTATACAGCTGCTGAATGGACAGACTGCTATCGACAAGGAGGAGGTGGTATAGTTTTAAACTTTAGCGGGGGAGACAGAAAGACAAAGGGCCAAGTGGCTAGGGCAGGGGAGTGAATGCGTCCTTATTACGGTCCTTAAGGAGATTCCTCTGCCCTTTGTGTCCTTCCTTCCGCACGTCCTGTCCTCGCTTTGTTAGCCCCGCTTTTTAACAAATCTAGCTCTCTTTGTTCCTCCTCATTCAGATACATAACACAGGATTATTGAGGCATATTTATACGACGTTCCATTGATTTATTTGTTTGTTTATTTATTTAACGTCACTTTATGCTGCTGTGGCTGATCGGACGATGCTACAGTGCGAGTGCTAAATTTCGGTTGTCCAGGTTTAATTAGGATAGGGATCTTTAACGAGTACCTGACATCGCACAGGCTCGTGATCCCCTTCTAACGTCCCCTCCGAAGGACAGCGTAACTAAGGAGTTTTTACTTCCATTAAAAAATCCTAGGACCACCTGCGGGCATGAACCCGTGACCTTCGGCATAGAAGGCTGTTATGCTAACCACCCAGCTACAAGTGATCCCACGTTCCTTTGATCTATTACTTTTTTTCTTGAAGCCGAATTTACGTAAGTCGGTTACTAGAGAATTAACAGACTACTTAATGTTTATCATAAAACTTTTTTTCTTATGTAACGTATTTTGTGCTGTCAATACTAATTGCCTTTAACAATTGATTATAATTATTTATAAAAATTGTTCGTCCCCATTATTACTTTCACTTACCTATATTTGAAAAAATAAATAAAGGAAAAGATTTTCATCAAAATCAGCTAACCAGAAGAGCCACTTTATAGCATGCACCTTTTTACGATTTTCTCAAAAACGGCTCTAACGATGTTGATTAAACTCTATATATTGATGTAAAATTTGATGGGCTTTAATATGATGAAGGTTTTATTTTGATTGAAATAGTCTGACAGGGCTTTATTTTAATTTGTCCGATATTTTAAATTGTCTTCCTCTATTATGCTATATTTTTAACATTGATAATTAACAGCTAAATATGCAAGTTAAGCAAATTTGAAAAAAAAAAGTGAACAAATATTTTTTTAATGCAATGTTTTGTTTTTGAACATAAGAACAGTAATATACATGTATAATATTTCATTGGAAAGCTAAAGATTTTAGAAAAAATATAATCTTATACACTAGCTTGTAAAAAGTAATAAAGAGTGATGAAAAGCCGATAAAACTAACTGATTATTATTCCAGATAAGAATATAATATATTTTTTTAATGAAACACATGTTTCTATAGAAATTTAATTTAATTAATTCGTAATTAGTTTTACTCATTTTTATCTCTAACTGTATTTGGAAATTCTTTAATCGATTTTAACAATGGCGGTAAGTGAAAGTCGTGTGTTGCCAGCACCAGATTTTGTGTAGTGGCAGAAAATTTTGTCTAGCACCCTCCCGCGACTTACGTTTGAGCTCCCACATTTAAAACTTACAAAGGCCCGCCCGGATACTTACTATAGTTAAAATAGGTAAGGGTGAAAAGACATTGATATTTACTGTCCTTGCATCCAGTTGCATTTATATCAGTATTTCCTTATTAGCTTTGAACCAATTTAGAGAGCCCCAGTCCCTTATTCTGAGAACCACACCTCTTTTGCACACAGTACTTTGGGAAAATCTTTATGTCACTATCCAAAACACTACCTTCCATCTCCATTCTCATTTCTGTAAAAGCCTAACCCAGATCTACTCGGAAACATTCTCTGTCAACAAGTCTTAAGTTAGAATATCCATTTTGTAATCTACTAGATTGAAAATTACAAAAAAAAAAAAAAAAAATACTATAAATTATTCAATCACTTTGAGCAATGTTGGTATGTAATCATACAATATGATTACAATCAGTTCTATTTTATTTTAAAACAAAAAGTATAAACAAATTCAAAATGATATGCATTTTAAACAATCGTCTAGTACATATGTGCTCTATATTCGCATTTTCAAAACAAGCTTGATGGACAAGACAATAGACTTATACATTTCATGACAAAAGCTAAAACGCCTATAAGATAAGGATTGAATAGGAGTTGGGTGAGAGATCTACTTTTCTAAATTAAAGGGGCAAATAAGCTCAGGAAGAATGCTGCTGAGCATTATACGTCCCCATGCCTCTCACGCCCTGCTATTTGTCATATATCTTTTATGACAGATGGAATGGAATAAATTAAGATTAAATTTAGCTCTTGTATGATATTAGGCTAATTAAAATATTCATAAAACCATGCAATTACTATTACTAGCGTTGGCGTCTGTCAGATGACATGCAACAATATTAGGATAGGGAATGAGATCACTGTGGATTTAATCTAAGTTTGAAATACACCCACAAGCTTCAAAGGTCGCCTGTGGTGTCATAGTTGTTTAAGATTGAGGAATCATTACCTAAAATACAAACCCGATTTTTTATTTTAATCCCTTAGTTATTTTATTTCTTTAAAAATGTTTAATACATTTGATTCATGGACAGAATCATTGATAGGTTTCTTTATGTTTTGAGTTTGAAAAGCCAGAATTAAAAGTAGAAGAAAAATGAGGAATAAATACAAATTTTAACATATGCGCTACCATGAGTCTGGACCTATACACGTTATCTATCCAGATTTAGTAGCGGCAAAATTTTCAAAAAGCTCTCGCAATCACTCTTCCATTATTTCTTTCAAATTTAATTAAGTATTTGTGGGTCCTAGTAAAAAGGAAAATCAGGAAATAGTATCTTCAAAATGAAAATGGCCTCAAGAAACAATAAGTCCTTGAGTGGGATAATATTTCACACCAAGCAATCAATTAATTAGTAAGATAAATTCCTAGTAGGCTAAAATGTATAATTATAGGAAAGCTTTTGCCAACTGGATGTTTCTTTATGATTACTACATTAATATAATTAGGAAAGAACGTAATTCCGAATGCTTTTGACACGATTGAAATACACTATTTTTATGAGAGAAGTTGGTTGAGGGTGCAGTCAATTTAACACACAATTAAGCGTAAACTTAATTTATTGGTGCCGACGTTTCGGCCTAAATTATAGGCCTTCTTCAGGGTGGTTGTGTGATCTGAGAAGGCCTATAATTTAGGCCGAAACGTCGGCACCAATAAATTTAGTTTACGCTTAATTGTGTGTTAAATTGACTGCACCCTCAACCAACTTTTCTCATATATACACACAGTCAACCATTGTCACTTCATCATACACTATTTTCAATTTTTTCGTAAATAAACGTTCAAAACGTTCAAAATAAAATGATTTTTACCGTAATTTTGGGTTTTAGCAATTTTATACCTTCCTTCTAACATTATAAAGTGGTTACCTCACAAACACCTCAAAAACATAAAAAAATAAGTTAGTAAATTACGAAATGGAAGTGAATTCCGAATACTTTTGACACTCACTGTATAAAAAAACGCTGCAAATGATTACACAATGGTTTATTATTTCCAAATAACTATATTAGGGTATAACTGTTTATATAGCTGTTAATAGGCAATAAGTAATGTGAAAAGCATTAAATAGTTCAAAGGAAAATGGTATATCACTAGGGCTAAGTTCAAAAGGCTATATCTCTGCTAGTTCATTCGCTTTCATACATTCGCTACGAAATAGCACTAAGAGAAAATATTTTGTTTTTACTTATTTATTTACTATTAATAAAAACGGTTATTCGTATAAAAGGCAAGATTTTTTTTCCTTTTTTTTCATTTATTTATTTTTTTTTTTGCACTTTACTGATTCTAAAATTGTATACCTATTTATCTCTATCTTCAAAAATAACTGAGTTATAGACATATTTATGGGTAATATGATTTTCTTTAGTTTTTTTATATAGCGGGTTTTAGGGTAAGAATGATTGAATTAAACCGTTTTTGATCTACCGCCATATTTAAAATAACCAGCTGATATTAACGTCTAGGTGTTTAAGCTCCGGACGGCACACAAACGAATTTTCTTTATTCATTATTCGGGTTCTATGCACCTTTTTTATATAAGCGTTAGCTCTTAAATTTTGAGGAGAGGTATTTTTTTTTTTTTTTTTTTTTTTTTTAATTTATTTATTTTTTTTTTTGTCGATTACAAAAGGTTCAATATTGAAAATAATAACCCAAAAAACCTTTGTAGAATAATGAAATTTCAGTCCGAGAGTCCGGAGCAGATCTGTAAAATTTTACAAACTATTTAATAGTTTACAATAGGTCACTCAATCAATCTAGAGTTGGTGTTTACGTTCGGTACAGTGTGGATGCGTCTTAGCAGCTCCTGAGGATTAAGCGCTCAACGTCTGATAAGTTGAACTTTCTCTTAAACTTTCATATTTTTATATATAATTTCATTAAAAGGTGTCCATTTATTTTCATTTTGTATATATATTTATCTTAATTTATCATTTTTTTTAAAAATTAGATACAGCCTACAACATGGCTGAATCACCTCCCGTTAAACGGAAAAAGGGACGATTTAAAGGTCCTATAACAGGAGATTCTGTTAACACAATTCAAAATTCGATTAGGTTTTTGATAATAAGAAGGACTGACATGGATGAAGACGGTAATGCTTTGGATTTTAAAAAAGTATCGCCGTTTTTTATCTATAAGAGCCTAAATAATTTAATCGGGGAAGTTAAATTAGTTAAAAAACTGAGAGATGGCACACTTTTGATAGAGGTTTTGTCAGATGCTCAATCGGGAAAATTATTGAAGTGTACTAGCTTTTTAAACAATTTTCCTATTAAGGTGGAACCGCATGGCAGACTAAACTTAAGTAAAGGGGTTATATGGTGCCCTGACCTAGCTCATTGCACTATTGATGAAATTAAAGACGAATTGAAAACCCAAAAAGTTGAAGATGTTAAAAGAATGACATATTTTAAAAATAATATAAAACATGAAGGCCACAATTATTTACTTACTTTTAATAGCCCTACTATACCCAATGAAATCAAAATAGGCTTTTATAACGTTATTGTCAGGCAGTTCTTTTCCAATCCAATACAATGTTACATATGTCTAAAATTTGGCCATACAAAAACAGTATGTACCAAGCAACCACTGTGTAAACTTTGTGGAAACAATAAACATGAAGGTGTAGAATGTATTAGTACCGTAAAGTGCGTGAATTGTTCAGGCCAACATGACTCCTTTTCAAAACTTTGCCCTACTTTTATTAAAGAAAAAGAAATTAGAAAATTACAAGATAGTGAAAAAATACCTTATACCGCCGCGAAAAAGAAATACGAATTATTGCACCCTGTTCAAAGCCAAACATCGTTCTCTAATATTGTGAAACATAAATTAACTGTTAGTGTCAGTGTACAAACTGAAGAACTAAACGAGAGTTCTTTTATTACTAAGAGGCCTATTACCAGGTCCTTACCTAGTGGCTGTGGGGAATTGAATGATGCAGTCATTTCCCCCACCACGCTCCTCCCCTCCACCGCTCCCACCACCATACCCACCCTCCCTCCTCTTCCTCCTACCATACCTTCTATTCCTAATCCACTTCTCCATCGAACTTCACGGTCTCGAGACCGGGGACTGACCAACCCCACGGAAGCCATACCTAACTCCCGGGACCCTTCCACAAAACCGAAGTCTACGTCTTCGGGAAAACCGACATCTACTGATGTCACCTATTCCACCGAGTGCCCGGATGACCATGATCGTCAGGGCGAGTGGACGTTAGTGAAAGACAGACGAGCTAGAAGCAAAACTCGCAGCAGAGATAGAGTACAAACTACTTAAACAGCCATTCGTACCAATTCGTATATTTAACAATTAATTTTAATAATATAATTCACTTATTTAACTTTCTCATCTGTTTTATATCGTTATATTTATCTAATTTCTACTTATCCAATGGACTTTAAAATTATAATTATGCATTGTAACTGTTATGGTACCATTAGAAAATATGAAGAACTTGTCTTTACCACCATGACATACCGAATTATAACGTTGTGTCATAAAGAAACCAATCTCAACAAAAATTTTAATCGCGAAGACTATCACATTTACCGAAGCGGTTTTAAAACCGACATTAGGGCATGTGGTCGTGTGACGGTGGTAATAGCCCTGCCTCATAATTCTCCTCATCTTCCAGAAAACCCTATTATCACAACAATTCTACAAATAATCAAAATAATAATCACAGTTATACAAGCACTCCTGAAATTGAAAATTCATATTACCTTAAACAGATGTTTACAGTTTTTAATTCTTCTGCATCTGTTGTTTTTTTTTCATCCGATTATTATAATCTTTTTCTTTGTATGGAGAAGCCCCAAAGACAAAATAAAATTTCTATTTCTATTCTATATTATAATATTTTTCCTGTGCATCGCTTGTATAATTTCTTATGCAAACCAATATCTCATAATTGTATTCAATCTCACGTATTATTTTTTCTATACCTCTATACATAAAAAAACATGAATCTAATCAGTTGGAACTGCAATGGAGTAAGGACTCAGTTTGAAGAATTAAAATTAATAATGAAAGAATACAACCCTTGGGCTATATGTCTCCAAGAAACCAGGCTAAAACCTATTAACAGTTTTTCTCTAAAACAGTACAACGTATTCAGAAAAGATAGAGTATCTGAAGGTCCGGGAAGCTGGGGAATAATCACTGCAATCCAAAAACAATATCCTTCTGAAGAATTAGCTATAAATACCTCATTACATGCACTAGCGGTTAGAGTTCACCACACCTTTTCATTCACCATATGCAATATTTACCTTTCTCCAAGCGTAGCAATCAACGAAGCTGCTCTGATTCAACTGATTGGTGATCTTCCTACCCCTTACCTTGTTACTGGGGATCTGAATGGTGCACATGAATCATGGGGCTCACCTTCAAATAATAGTAGGGGAAATTCTATAAAACGTGTAATAGATGCCACAGATAGTATCATATTGAATAATGGGAATACTACGTATATAAGCCCACAGTACACAACGCCATCATCCATAGATATTACCTTCTGTTCACCTAGTATGCTAAATAGAGTCATATGGGATACTGCACCAGACCAACACGGCAGTGACCATTTCCCTCTGGTCATTTCTCTCGCAAGTCAACTCCCTCCAGTCCAGAAATATCCTAGGTGGATCACTTCAAAAGCTGACTGGAACCTTTTTCAACAAAAACTTTCCTTCCTATTCCAAAATTACGCAGACAATATTGATACAATTACGACAGGGCTCACGAAACACATAATAGACGCCGCATATGAAAGCATTCCGAAATCTCGAGGATCTACAAAAGTGAACCATTGCCCTTGGTTTGATGACGAATGCCGTCAAGTTATTAGGGACAGAAATAGAGCACTTCGAAAGTTTGTAAAATATCCCACTACCACCAACTTTATACAATACAAAAAATTTAAAGCCAAAGCCAGGAACGTCGTTAAACACAAAAGGAAAACGTCTTGGCTCACCTATTTAGAACAGATTAATGCATACACTCCCATCAAAAATGTATGGAACAAAATAAACTCCATTAGAGGAATCCACGATTGTTCTACAATTTACCTTAAAATAAATGATCAAATCATCTCAAACCCAGAACCAATAGCCGAATCATTTGCAGAATACTTTTCAGACGCTCCAACTAACCACGAAGATTCGACTCCGACCTCAGATTTCACTTTTCCATTGAACACCAATGATATTTATAACCTTCCTTTCTCCATTACCGAACTTGATCAAGTCATCGCCGAACTGAAGCCAACCACTCCTGGACCTGATGACATTCATAATCTAATGTTAAAAAATCTTCCACTAACTTGCAAGCGTGCCCTCCTACATCTCTATAACGAAATCTGGACAGCACACAAGTTTCCTGCATCATGGCAAGAATCAATAATTATACCTATACCCAAACCTGGAAAAGACAAAACTCAAATCAACAATTACAGGCCGATTTCTCTAAGCAGCTGCATGTGCAAACTAATGGAAAAAATGGTAAACAAACGCCTACTATGGTTTCTAGAAAAGCATAGTTTACTGTCCCCAGTGCAATGTGGTTTTAGGAAAGGAAGATCCACCATTGATCACCTTGCTACTCTTGAGGCTGAAATTCTTAACACATTCATTACTAAACAAGAAGCAATAGGGATATTTTTTGATATAGAGAAAGCGTACGACTCAGTAAACAAGTACACAATCCTCAAACAATTATACGACTGGGGATTTGGTGGGAACCTACCTATTTTCATTAAAAATTTTCTTTCAAATAGAACAATAAGAATAAGAATAGGCAATACCCTTTCTAATCCTAAGGTAATGCAATGTGGACTTCCTCAAGGAAGTGTTATCAGCTGTGTTCTCTTCGCTATAGCCATTAATAGTATTACAGAAATATTTCCCCGATCTGTAAGAGCCTTTGTATTTGTAGACGATGTGGCAATCTTCTTAAGATACACAAATATAGAGTGGATGAAAAGAATCCTCCAGAATACACTCAATAAACTCGAAGTTTGGGCAAGGAAGAATAATTTTAAATTTTCCCCACACAAAACCAAATGCATTCGCTTTTCGAGAAAACGTTACCCTACAGTCGCTCCTGACCTCACTTTAGGAACAAATATCCTTACGTTCTCTACTGATGTTAAGTTTCTCGGATTACTGATAGACGAAAAGTTGAACTGGATCAGCCACATAAAGTACCTTAGGGAAGTATGTAGGAAAAGACTTGATATTCTAAAGGTTCTAGCTGGAACTTCCTGGGGAGCCGATAGGAAAAGTATGCTGATGGTTTATGCGAACTTAATCCAATCAAAGCTTGATTATGGCTGTGAGTCTTACTCTTCAGCCAAATCTACATATCTATCACTTCTTGACTCCATCCTACATTCTGGAATCCGCCTGGCGACTGGTGCCTTTCGAACGTCTCCAATAACCAGCTTATCAGCTGAGTCCAGTGTTCCTCCCTTGATCTTCAGACGGCAACAAATCATCTCATCGTATCTTTCGAAACTCTTACCGCAACTCGACAACCCAGCTCATCATCTTATCTTCCAACCGAAACACTGCCAAATCTACGATGCTCAACCCCGTTCTTCAGCACCTCTAGGAATCAGGCAAAGAGCAACTATTATGCTAATAAAACGAGAGGTCGATTTTACCCGCACCTCGTTTGAAAACCCACCCTGGACCTATTCTCCACCTGCAATAAACCTAAAACTTCTAAGTCTTAAAGAAAAATTACCCCGACACATGCTGATCAAAGAATTCTTCGCCATGATCAACGAAACATCTTCAGACTGTCATATCATTTATACTGACGGCTCTAAGACAGGAGAAAAAGTGGGCTGCTCTGTCGTTTCTGCCCAGAAGATCAAAAAATATAAGCTCCCACCCTTTGCTTCTGTATTCACCGCGGAGCTACAAGCTATTAGTTCAGCTTTATATACAGCCATTAATTCGAACAGTCGTGTTATCTATATCTGTACAGATTCCCTATCATCACTTAAATCCCTGGGAAACCAATATTCAACAAACAGTACTATGAATACTATTAAAAATTATCTCCTCATACTAAAAGAATTGGAAAAGACTGTCACCTTCATTTGGACGCCAGCCCATATTGGTATACCAGGAAATGAAGCAGCAGACAAAGCGGCGAAAGAGGCCGCACAACTGAATATTCCCCCAATTAAACTATTTGAACAGCACGATATTAAGAAATGGTTAAGAGATAAGATCTCCAGCGAGTGGGAAACCTCTTGGCTGTCAGTGTTCCCTCAAAATAAGCTGCGGAGAATTAAGAATACGACAAAACCCTGGAGAAGCTGCGTGAGAGGCTGTAGAAGAGAAGAAGTAGTCGTCACCAGATTGCGAATAGGCCACTCTCGACTCACCCACGGATACCTTATGGATAAAGCGGAGGTAACAACATGCGAACGGTGCTCTACTCCACTGACAATGCAGCACATCTTAGAAGACTGCCCGCTGTACGCAGCTGCGTTTTCTTCTCGAGGCCTGCCTAGGCAACTCTCATCATTATTAGGGGATAATAAGGAGGTTCTCGATTTAGTTATAGAAATTCTAAAAGAAATCGAACTATACAATAAGATTTAAAAAAAAAAAATAAACAAATAAATAATAAATAAATAAATAAAAAATAAATAAATAAAAAATAAAAAAAAAAAATAAAAAATAAAAAATAAAAAAAATAAAAAAAAAAAAAAATAAATAATAAAAAAAAAAAAAAAAAAAATATAAAAAAATAATAAAATAAATAAATAAATAATAATAAATAAATTTAAAAAAACGAATAAAATAGAATGGACCATCATTAATAAATTTATTAGAAGTAAGTATGAAGTAATTAAAAATTCTGCACTGTAAAGAAATTATACAAGCTTCTATGACCATCATGAATTTTACGGGCGTAATAATCTCGTCATTTATCGCCCTAAAACACCATCCCTACCCTCAATCAATCTAATCAGCTTTTAAACTTTTTGACTTCTAATAGAACAACAGAAAATAACAATAAACAATTATTCTTATACAATAAAATTTTTTTAATTATAATTAAATTCTATAATAATCTTATATCAATAATTATTTGGCAATAATTATATACAACCAACCAGTTGTTACTATTGAAACAGTTTATAACTTTGTCAACGTTTAGACAACTTTTTCCGGAACAACTGTTTCTGATTTCTGAAAAAATTGGAAGTACAACCAGGAAATAAAATGTTTTTTTCTGTTTCACTTTAATTACACAGTGAACACATCACCACACTGCTATTTGTTTGTTGCTATATCAAAATTTGTTATATATAGTTCAGATGTAACAGTTCACAACTCTAATCATCCATTTAATCTTACTGATGTTTATTTCGTCTAATGTTTATGATTATCGTCCCGGCAATGTGTACACCATAATCACAACTAATGTTTTTATAAAGCAACATTTCTTCTGTAGTATAGATTTTTTTTTTACTTCTTCATTTATTGAATATGGTTTTACAGGTTTTAAACTTTTGTTATATAGTTATATTGTTTTGTTTTTTTACCAGAGCTATTCGGAAACTACATCACGTCAATCAAATACGAGGAGTATTTTTTTTTTTTTTTTTTTTTTTTAACTTTAAATCTTTATTCACACCTGTAAATAATACAATGAACAATCAGTGAATGTGCGGTCAATTTTAAGAAACATGGCGTGATAGGCATGAGGGAGAGCAGCACCCAGCGGTACCTACTCCTGGCATGAAATTAGTGTGAATTACTAAGGGAGAAGGTCTCATATCCAACTCCTCTTCAGCCTTCTGTAGGCATTTCCTGGCATGAGTGTTGTGGCCAAGTCATTGATTAGTGTGTTAGGGTGACCTTGTAGTTTGTCGTGGAAGTGTTTGTAGTGTGTCCGTATGTGCTCATTGACAGTTGGCATCTTAAGGTCAGTATGTAAAGTTATGTTGCTAACGTGCCACGGTGCTTTTGTAATTGTATTTAGACTACTTTTTTCTTATTTGCTTAACTATGACATCTGGCGACTTCCTCGAAAACTCTCCCCCTGTCTTCCATCTTTAACATCCTATTGTAGAAAGTTATATATGTTTGTAAAGGTTATTTTAAAATAGATGGAAAAAACATTATATAAAGTAGCCAAGCCATAAAAAGTTTGAGAAATGGTTTTAAGTGTATCAACCCAACAAGTCCATAAACACTTTGGTAGAGTTTTTACTGTCTGCGCACACTTTCTTCGTCAACTTTCTCCTCAGTTTGTTTTAAAATACTCCTGTGAGATTTTTGTTTTGGTTTCACTATCGCTCAGAATAAATTGTCTACATTATCCATTGAATAATAAAAATTAGCTGTAGTATTACTCCTTGACTGGATAAAACAATTGATCATGGATATGTTTATCTAATGTGTTCTTTTTTTTGTTTTTTTGTGGAATGTTTTTTCCAGCCAGAGAGAAATTTAGTTTGCAAACAGACGGGCGGATTAGTGGAATAAGAAGGTAATGAAATAATCTACTAACGAAATTTATTGTTAATCATCTATAAACGGTGTGGCATTGGTCATTTTTTACACCAAACCAATATAGCTACTACATACGGTACGTTTTAGAAACAAATGTTATATAAAAAAAAAGCATGTCACCAAAATTATTCCAAGAAAACTGTCGGTAACTTTTCGATCCCAACAACACAAATAGAGCTAAAGCGTGTCAAAATCAAGATATAAAAAAAAGATGAATATGTAAGATTGATATGAAAAAAAAATAATGAAAGGATGATATGAAAAAAGAAATTAAATTGAGTTTCGATAGAAACATGTGTTTCATTAAGTAATCAATTATATTAATGTCTGCAACAATCAGTATGTTTGCTTTTTTTCTTCATTAAGTTTTTTTTATAGGTTCGCTTAAATGGTATATTCAGCTGTTCCTTATCAATAAGATGATATGGTTAGTTTTTTGGTTCATCATATTAATTAAATTTAACATTTTCATGAAGCAATTAAATTTTACAATGATAATTACTGTGAGTTATATCGAAATTATTAGAGCTGTTTTTTGAGAAAATCGTAAAAAGGTGTAAAATTTATTAATTTTCCTCATTTTTACAATTTTTTCAAAAACGGTTCTAACGAGGGATACAGTTTATTAAGCAAGTGATGTTGTCCAACTTAATTGGGTTGCTATTTACCCAGCTTTTACTTTTTTTGCTCATTGGACAATTTTCAGTATACAAATCTTAACATACAATAAACTAAAGCAAATCAAAATTAGATTAATATATTTCGTTTCCTTTAACCTTTTTTTATTTTTAACAATTTTATTTATTTTATTTTATTTACTTTTTTTTTTTCTCATATTAATTCAAATATGTATGTATATATTTATAGCTATAACAAAAATTAATCATACTAATAATAATCATAAGAATTATCAACTATCAGAAACCATAATATACTCCGCTTCAATATCGATCTCTAGCATATATAATAAAACTAATAAAGTAAGATAAAATAATACTAACAAAATAAAAAATTAAAAGATTAAAATTTTTTTTTTCTCTTTAAATCTATATTCACGCCTGTCAGAATGTATCTGACAATCAGCAAATGTGCTGTATAAATTGAGATCCAGGCATGGTAGGCATGAAGAAGGAAAATGCCCAGCAGCACCCCTTCCATGGCTTTATTTTATCCGAGGAGGTCCCTCATCCAGCCTCTCTTTAGCCTTCTTCTGACTGGCATTTCACAAAGAAATATGGGGAAGATTAAAATTTAAATAAAAAACATGCACACCCATGTCATTCCAGCGATCTCTGTTTTACCCGCTATGAGTATATGTGATGGTGTATAATTCCCAGGTAGTCAAGCAATAAGTTCACTGCTATCCTTGCTACGTCCTTGACATCGACACGTATATCCTCCATGAAGCTCCATGTTGAACTTGGTACAGTTCCGCGGGTTCCGAACCATAGGCCTCTCACGTATCTCTCGCTGAAGCTTTCGCGGAACTTTTTCTTGAGGAAAGGAATACATTTTTCTATCTTTTCTCTTTTCATTTTATTTACCTGTTCAATGTCGGTGGATTCATATCTCACGGATCCAGAATGATAGCTGAATTTCCTGTCTTAAGGAATCGGCGTATAGCGTGGATCTATCCGTATCCACAAAGTATACTCAATCGAAGCAGGCGAAATCTTTTTCCTTGAGAAGCCTCATTAACTTATGCTCTGCTCTGTGATGTTGGAGTGTTATCTTATTTATGCGCAGGGGTGCATAGTTAATATTAAGCTTAAGATCATTAGAATATTCAAACCCCGAAAGTATCTGCTTTTCGTACATGAAATTATTAGTTTTTGGTGTTTCTTTAAATGTCAAGCCACCTGCAGCTGGCTCATTCCTCGAACTAGCTGTCTCGTAGCGATTGTCGTATGGCATTTATCATACTCCTGTGTCTCTGCTCAACGCTCAATCTCTCGGCACATTCAGCAACACGGCTGAATAGTCGGACGTGATTTGGAATAAGGCATCCGGCACATTCGACAGTCGCTGAGCAATGGACTAGTGTTGTAGAGGAGCCTCCCATTGGCAACGGATTAATCTTAGCCTTCGGTACTTTCTAGGGGCGTATTACATAACCGTGGAGGATTTCGCAGGTATTTAAACTTACTTTATTGGTGTAATATTAAATGGGTTTAGATCATATAGGTTTCGTTCTGATTATAGTAGTATGATAGGGGTTAAATGCAATATAGATGTATAGTACAATACTGAAGTTTTCAAAAAATTGTGTTATTATAAAAAACATGAGGTGTGTTTGGGATACATGCGGATATATTAATACGGATAATTGATTCGGAGCTTTTAAAGATTTTCGATTTTCTCAAATGCGGCTCTATCGATTTTTATAAAACTCAATATATCGATGTAAATTTAATGAGCTTTAATATCATATAGGTCTCATTCTGACTGAAATAGTCTGACAAGTATTAAATGCAGAATTTTGGAAATATTTATACTTAGGTACTTTTTTGTAGGTTCGAAAAAATTACCCATGTTACCTTATAAGCATTTATAAAACGTGGCTACATACAAAGTTTAATTTGATAACTAAGAGCAAACCTATTTTTTACGTAATTGTTGGTTTGAACATAATAAAATCAATATAGGTGTTAAATCGTTAGAAACCTAAAGAAATTAAAAAAATAAAATAAAATGTTATAAAAATATGTTTGTTTGGGGTACATCATAGTGAATATGTTAAATGATAAAATCAGTTTTGAAAGATTTTCTGATTTATTTAAAAAAAATGCAAATTTAAAAGATTTTTCACGGCGATAATTATGATTTAGAACTATTGAAATTCATAAATAACAATTAAAAATTTATTTTAAAAATTTCTAGGATAAAAAAAAAATGTAAAATTTATTTAAGCTTGGGATCGATAATAATTAATTAGGGAATTTGTTAAGCATTGAATTGATGATATCTCCTCTACGAAAGATAACATTTGCCTTGTGTATACAAACATTATATAATATTATATACCTCTATAAAACCTAAAAATTCTGATAGACGCATAAACAACAAATGATATTTTTAGGGGCATCTTCAATATTGTTTCATGTGAAGGAATTTTATGATGGTTAGCCGTTGCGATATCTCTTATTAAAGGGCGGACGACGCGCTGTAATTGGCGTCGTAAAGCGGACCGATATCGCGCGGCGGGGCGTAAACCGCCGGATGAGTCCGCAAAACGCTATCCAATTTAATAAAACACCAGCTCGCTACTTTTTGAGGTGATAACGTCAGCTCTATGTCCTCCATACTCCACGATACGTAAACATCATACAATCACCCTATCTTGAGGTTTAACAATGTATTTTGTTACGAGTTTATGGTATCTTATACAGGGTCTTTCAGGGTTTAGTGGCGAGGCTTAAGGATTTAATCAAGGACCTAAAAAAAATAAAATAAAATTATATAAAGATGAGTCCGGAAATGCTTGAGTTTTATTTAGAAAAAATGTTTTTCAGACAAAAACAGCCATGTATACTGTTATATACAATGCATAATGTTGACTTATTATCATTTTTCATTTCTTATTATCTAAATAAAATTAATTATTCGAAAGAAACATATATTGATGACAAATATATGGTTCCTAGTTCTTCCTCAAAAGTTTATTTTACACCAGTTATAATTAGGAGTCAGCGTTTAGGGGGCTTATAAAGTCAAATTATATAAAAATAGAAAAGTAATAATTTCATATATATATATATATATATATATATATATATATATATATATATATATATATATATGTATAAAAATAATAAAATGTATACAAAAAAAAAAAAAAAAAAAAAAGAGAGAACAATCACCTCAAATTGAAATAAATGTAAAGTTGACAAATAAATTAAAATCATACTCACAAATCATAACTAAATGCAATAATTATACTTTAAAAAAATATATATTTACAACTGTATAACATATAACTAGTAAATATGCTGAATAATAAAAAAATCATGAAAAACACATGAAGGGAAACTGCCCATTGGCAGCACTCTTTAGTTGTGAGTCCAAACAAGAAAGTCTCGAGGCCATCTTCTTTTCAGACACCTCGGGGGATTACCAGGAATTGAAGAATAAGCAAGGATTGAGTGGAAGTAGAGTTTTTCATGGAAGGAGAGATATCAACTGGTACGGGACAAATCCACATTTGGAACATTAAGGCATCGTGGATGATTTTCTTCGTAACATGGAGCGTTAATAAGTCTGGATTGTAAGGATTGGATATGAGAAGGGCTTAATGGTTTAGTAGAGCCCCAAAGCTCTACTCCGTAGGACCAGATAGGCCTTATGATTGTCATGTAAATGAGTCTTTTGTAGTTAAGTGAAAGGTTAAAGCGTCGGTTTAGTAAGTGTTGGAGCAGCCAAAAACGTAAATCATGCATTTTAAAATTCAATAAAAAAAAAGTTATATAAAAGTGTTTTTAGCTGACAGAAAGTAAGGTAGAGATCCTTTTTTTGTTTTTTAACGTTCGTCAATAATAAATTTCCTGTCTGTTTTAAACAGGCAAAAAAACCTCTCCCAAACATTCACACATATGTTGCCACATTTTGTTTGGTTCTTCGTGTCATTTCAAACTTCAATTATGCACTACAGGACGTGCAATGTGTACGCACCCACCTTCTTGGCCCAGGAAATTTATTATTGACGAATTTATAGAAGTCAATAAAAATTTATAAAAACATTACATATGAGAACCACCTATCACAGCTAACATATTCTTTGGCCCTTAATATCTACCTAGATTTTTTTACTTTGCTGTAATGTAAATTGACTTGAACTTGGTTATTTGGACTCAGGGGACCCTAAAACGTGATTTTCCGTTGATAACTAGAATTCGAAAATTTTTACGTTCGCAATACTTCCCCTTACTATGTATTTCATATGTAGGTAAATGAAACTAAAAAAAATCTGGTGCGGGCAACACACGACTTTCACTTACCTTCATTTTTAAAATCAAAGAAAGAATTTTCAAAAACTAAATTCTAAAATCAAATTGAAATTAAATTAAAATTAATTTCAAATACAGTTAGAGATAAAAATACGTGAAACTATTAAGGAATTAATCAAATTGAATTTATATAGAAACATGTTTTTCATTAAAAAATCGATTATATTATTATTTAAAATAATCAGTTAGTTTTATGTTCATTTCATCACTCTCTATTAACTTTAGAAAGCTTGTGTACGAGATAATATTTTTTCTAAAATCTTTAGCTTTCCAACGGTATATCATACATGTATATTACTGCTCTTATGTTCAAAAACGAAAAATTGCATTAAAAAATATTTTTTCTGTTTTCTCCTTTAGTTGGGTATCGAATTTATTCAATTTATATATTTACCTGTTTTTCATCAGCATTAACAAGATAATATTGTTATTTTTATTGAATCTACAAAATTAAAGATACTTTAGAGGAAGAAAATATCGGCATTTAAGCCCTGTCAGACCACTTTAATCAGAATAAGACCTACATGATATTAAAGCTCATTAAATTTTACATTGACATAGCGAGTTTAATCAAAATCATCGGAACCGTTTTTGAGAAAATCGAAAAAAGGTGCAAAATGCATAGTATAAAGTGCCTCTTCTGGTAAGCTGATTTTGATAAAAAAAGTTTTGTCACGTCTCGGGGCGTATAGCTGTCTTAAATATGAAATTTCAGTTTCATAGGACTTACCGTTTCCGCCCGGGAGTTACCACACACACACACACACACACACACACACACACACACACACACACCACACACATACAGACACACACACAAACCTTTTGCGGGACTTCGTTATTTGGACTCAGGGGACCAATAATTCGAGAATTCGAAAATTTTCCCGATCGCAATATATACATATATATATATATATATATATATATATATATATATATATATATATATATATATAATATTAGTAAGTGAAAGTAATATAGTATTCCGTTTATATTAGTGGGCTTTTTTTCCTACTGACTTCTCCATTAATATGCATCTATTCGTCTTATATTTCCCTTACTTCCTTTTTTTTTCTTCCTCGAGTAGTTAGATATTGATCACGAAGTAAGGAAGGAATCATAAAGAAGAAAGGTGAAAATAAAAGAAGCGGAGGTCGGCTATCGCTAATAATTCAGATAAGTTTTAGCTAAAGTTTAATATCGGGGAGAGAAATAATTAACCTCCCCTGCCCGCTTCCATTGTTGCCTCCTCCAACCTTCGTCTGCTATTACTCTGCCATAGGCCTTCGATCGATAGCTAAACCACTTTTAACTATCCCCAATTTAACAGGTATTTATTATTAAATTTCATAAAATTGCGAAAAATTGTCTGTTTTACACAGGCAAAAAAACCTCTCCCAAACATACACACATATTTTGTTTGGTTCTTTACAACAGGACGTGCAATGTGTACTCACACACCACCTTCTTGGCCCAGAAAGAGAATGTTAGGGATTAATTCCGAGTCAAAAATTCCCTCACACCGAGTTGGAAACTTAAATCTAAAACGTAGGCACAAATAAATTAAGTGTTTTGGTGACTGCACCCGGAATCATATACACAGTTTAAACACCATTCTCACATCATTAGGTTTCTGGTCATCTGTGGTTGCTGGGGAACGCGATGACCCACTAAGGGCCAGTTGCATCAACCCAAGTCAAAGTGCGATAAGGGTAACCTCAGTTGAAGTCAGCCATTGCCTGTTGCACCACCTAGGCTAGGGATGCTGAATCCACGGTCAACTTTACTGGGCAAGGCTCACCGTTTAACCTCCAGTAAAGTGGTAACCTTCCTGAATAGTTTGAAATAGTATTACTTTTGTTTTATCTGCTACTATTTCAAAGAAATGGATTTGATTAACATTGAACACTTGACAGATGACGAAGAATATATTATTGATTTGTTATTAATTAATCAATTTGTAGATATTAATATACTTAAGGTATTTTAATTTTTGTTTTACTTTCGTAAAATTTTAATAAACATTTTCATTTTATAATTACAGTTTTATTACTTATTCCATTGAAATAGATCCTCTTTAAATAATTGACAATGTTTAGTTCTGTAAATAAAAGATATTTAAATTGTTATTATTATTAATAGTTCTTTAGTGATTCCTAGACCTATAACTTTTTAAGTCATAGTATGTATCATAGTATAACTTTATAAAATTCAGTTAAAAACCTACTATATTCCTGTTAAAAATAAGTTATCTACATTCTGTATGTGGAGGATGATATTCAGTAGGTTCCATATCAGTTTTTGAAAATTTTGAACCCAAATGATTGATTTATCATTAACCAATTAATTGTATTATTATTGCATTTAAATGTAGACTAGAGACAAATATATTCCAATTTTTAGTCCAATTTTCATTTAACAAGATGAGGTATGTAGTTAATTTCATTCTTAGGACTCGATATGAAATTACAAAAGTGACTAAAAACCTAAATAGATGATACTTTGTTGACTTACAAACTAGTTTCTGTGGAATGTAAGTAAAAAAAAATACAAACAAATTTATTCACATTCAGGAAACAAACAATAAATTAACTATATTCTTTTAATAACCACGATAAATATTAATATAATAGTAACTTTTAATTCTTTTAATAACAAACTTTAGAAATAGAAAAATGTATTTCTTAAAAAGAAGTTCCAAAGTAGCAAAGCTGATAAGGTTTAGAATTGAAATCAAGAAGTAAAATGGCCGACCTACCTTTCATCTCCCGCGAGATAGTAGTTTAAGTAAACGCCGTACCCACAACACTCTCTGCTCAAATCGGCGGTAAACTATCTACCGTAGTTTTAGCTGAGGTAAGCTTGCCTTAGGTTGGACCGAGGCTGGTGCAACTGGCCCTTAGTTACCCTGCCCCAAAGGTTAAGTACCATTCCTAATGTTTCATGATCAACGGCCGTGCTAGAAGGGATTAGACCTAAATCACGTTTAGCCGCTAGTTTCGTTTTTACTGAAGTTTTTGGAACCCACTTTATAGAAGCTGGGTTTGCTATAGGAGGGTCTTCATACCCCAGAATCGCTCTACAGCTCAAATAAACGAATGAAAAATTCTACCACAGCCGTAATACAAAGGTCAAGATGATTCCTTGTGCCCGTAACGAAATCAATTTCAATTTGTTTCATGCCGATCTATAAACTTCATTCCAAAAGCGGTGTTGCTAAGGTGATGTCTCAATTATCTCGAACATATATTTTATTAATTCAACGTACAACATATTTTCAAGCTAATCGCTCAAATTTCCTTTAAAAGATCTTCTGATTTTTTAAAAAATACAGTTTGAGTTACAACATAAGATTTTAAAGCTTTATCAGTCCTCAGATTTATAGAGTATATCGTATTATTTCTTGATAAATTTTAATAAAATTTCAATTGCCAATATATTGAAATTTTCACCTTCTCACGTACATTACAGCCCACGGAAGTGTTTCTTGTAAACATTAAGAAAACTGGGATATCTATACGCTTCAAAATACGAAACATTTAATTATTATCATTGTAATGCCAGAAGTCCTTCTGTTCAGTTGGAATTGAAAGGTTCCTGAAAATTATATTTAACTAGAATATCATTTGATAACCCATTAATTTGTTCTATTAAAAATTAAATTACATTCCGTCACATTGACAGATATGTTTATTACGTCTTTTTTAAAATTAAAATATATTTTATCACGGAATAACTAGACAGTGATATATATATATATATATATATATATATATATATATATATATATATATATATATATATATATATATATATATATATACATCTGTACTTTAAGTAAGGTACATACACTAAACATTTCATTTCTTTCCATTCTTTTCATATCCCCTATATCCATCAGTAACATTTCAACAATGCAATCAAGGAAAAATGCAATTAATTAAGTTTCCATAGAAACACGTGTTTAAATAGATAATTAATTATATTATTATGTGCGAAAATCATTTAGTTTTATCGGCTTTTCATTGCTTTTAATTAGCTTTTACTATTATTTGTATAAGATAATATTTTTTCTAAAATCTTCAGCCTTCCATTTTTCTCTGGCGCGACAGGCCGTGTAGGCCCTGGGCCTCGTGGTGTAATCATCTGGGAGATTACACTCACGATTCTGATAAAATTTTATAGGGTAGGGTCATCCATCACTCCCTACGCCTATTTTTGTGAGTGGCCACCATTTGGCTGACGGGTCTCACAGACCCGGGGGAGAGGCTGTGAGTGAATCCCCATTTAATTATATCATTTATAAAAGGCCCGCCGGGACTGGGTTTGAACTCAGAACCTGTAGCGTGAGAGACTAGCGCGCTAGCCACTCAGCCACGGGCTCCCCTTCAGCTTTCCAACAATCCATCTTACTTTTTTTATGTTCAAAAACACAAAAATTACATGAAAAAATATTTTTGCTCTTTTCTCCTTTCGTTATATACTAAATTCGTTCAGCTTATATAGTTACTCGCTTTTTTTCAATGCTAACAACATGGTATGATCACTTTTTTTTTCAAATCTACAAGATTTTAGGTACTTCAGAGGAAGAAAAATTAAAGTATCGAAATTTAAGCCCTGTCAGAATGAAACCAACATTGTATTAAAGCCAGTTAAATTTTACATCCATACAGCGAGTTTAATCAAAATCATTAGAGACGCTATTGGGAAAATTTTAAAGAGTTGCAAAATGCCTAGTTTAAAGTAGATCTTCTATTCAGCCGATTTTGAATATAAAATTGCTGTAACGTCTCGAAGTATAGTTGCCTCGTGTATAAAATTTCAGTTTCAGTTTTGCGATACTTGGTTATTTGGACTCAGCGGACCCTAAAACATGTATTTCCGTAGAAAACTGAATTTAAAAATGTTCACGATCGCAATATTTCCCTTAATGATTCATATATAGGTAAGTGGAAATAAAAACAAGAAAATTAGGAATTAGAATTCCATCTTCTTTATTCTATCATTTTTACATTATAATAAAAAAATAGTCTTTAGTAATATGAACCGAATTGAAGAAATGAACCGGTTCATAAAGTTACCGGTTGAGGATCTATAGCCTAGCATACTACCTTACTTATTGGAATTGTTCTTTCGTTTGATTCTGACTTGAGAAAAAAAAAAAAAAAAAAAAAAAAAAAAAAAAAAAAACTTTTCCTTTAAGCCATTTACATTTTCTTAAACCCTCTGAAGAGAAGGTACATGTTCTTTCAATCTCACTGTCTTACGGTGTAGCATGTCAATTTAAAGTCTTGAGGATGAAAGTAAATTATTATGAAAATGTCTTACATTTTTTTTTCAAATCTATTTAAGTTAAAGTTATTATGGGCTTCTGCCGGTAACGATTAGAGTTGTTATTGATGAGCAGTACAAAGTATATTCTGTACATTTACATTGTACATTTTCTGACGTAAATCCTGTATTAGGCTGCTAAATTTAGGAGTAAATTAATGCCTATTTATAGAAACGATTCAAGGAAACTTTAAGTGAACAAAGGGGGAGTGTAATTTCGGTACTTCTATCATGAAACTTCATTAATTTCACTCCTCGAGATTAGAAATTATATTTTCTAAACAACGTCTACGAGTATTTATATATTATTTGAAAGAGAAAATAATAAAAAAAATAACTTTTACAGGTGCCCGAATTAGAAGATTATAATTATTTTTACCTTTCGACATAAACTCCCATTATCCGTACGCTCTAACCATTCATTTAATAATAGGCTTACCGAACCCGAATGTTCGATGCCGATACCACCAAACCCGCCTGGACAAAAGCCCAAGCCCCCGAGATCAGCCTTAACGCAATCCTCCCATCGACGTTTCGGCCTACCTTTCGGACACCTACCAGTCGGATCAGCGAATACCAACTTTCTCGGAATCCGATCCTCACCGAGCCCACAACTTACTTTACTCGCCCATTTGAGTCTCCGCGATGCTACCAACTCATTTATATTCACTGGGTACAAGCTCCGCAATTCCGCGTTGTGCAACCTTCTAAAGTCCCCAGTGGCCTCATCTCTCTCGGACTGAATATTTTACGCAGTACCTTATTTTCGAAAACCTCAAGCCGTTGTTCATCCTTCAAAGTAAGCGGCCACGTTTCACATCCGTAAAGAATGGTCGGAAGAATAATAGTTATAAGCTGAATAATAACACGCATTTCCCACCTTTAACCGGGACGTTATTTCTTCCTGGATTTCACTTTTTCTTGTTATCATTGAACCTAAGTACTTGAATTTCTCTACTTGTTCAAAAGTATGCCCTGATATATCAATACCACTAAGATCGCCACCTTTTCTGCTACTAATCATATATTTCGTCTTATCGGTATTTATTTCGAATCCTATTTCTTTACCGGTTTTTATGAACACACTTGTATTTAGTTTATGGTTCCGTTTGGAGTTCTGTTCTAACCTTTCATTAAGCACATTAAATTTTACATTGTCGCAGCGACTTGAAACAAAGTCTTAAAGCGATTTTTTTTAGAAAATCGTGAAAAGGTGCAAAATGCATGGTACAAAGTGGCAATTCTGTTTCTCCAATTATTATGAAAAAGTCACTGGAGCATCTGAGGCATCTAAGCTTTTAAAATATGAAATTTCGGTATTACACGACTTTTTTTTTTTACTAGAACTTTGTTAATTGGACTCAGAGGACCATGATACGTGTATTTCCGTTGGAAACTGAAATTCGAAAATTTTTACCACCGCATAATTTTTCTTCACTATAATTTATATATCTTCTTCTTCCAGTGGCGCGACAGGCCGTGTAGGCCCTGGGTCTCGTGGTGTAATCTCCTGGGAGGTCACACTCACGTTTCTCGAAGCATGTAGTGTAGGGTCATCACTCCCTACGCCTAATTTTGTGAGTTGCCACCATTTGCCTGACGGGTCTCACATACCCGGAGGAGAGGCTGTGAGTGAATATCCAATTAATTATGTCCCTATAAAAGCCCCGCCGGGACTGAGATTCGAACTTACAACATATAGCATAAGAGACTCAGCCACGGGCTCCCTCATATTTCATACATAAGTAAGTTAAACTGATAAACGAATTAATCAGTTCCTTGAAAATCCTATTATTATCTGATAATTATGTAGAGTTTGCATGAAGTTATAAATGTAGTGGTTTGTATTTTGTGGAAAAATAAAATTAAACAATGTGGCAGTATATACAAGCTGTATCTTCAAAATAGTTGGATTGAAATGGCGTTCTAATTACTCTATTCAATACAACATTATTAGCCCATTTAAAAAGACAAACTAAAAAAGTTTTTTTCTTTTTTTTCCTCTACAAAGGTTCAAGAGAATCAACATCGGAATGAGACTTGGTTCTTTCGCTTTTTCACTGTTTTTCTAGTCTCTGAATTGCAAATTGCATTTTTGTATTCACTGGTGATGCCTTATAGAGGTTCTTTGTCATAACTGAAATACCAGGAAATAGTTCATTGATTGTGTTTCATTAATTAGCTAAGAACGAATGCTCATATTTAAAAAATCTGGTGCGCGCAACACACGACTTTCACTTACAACGGTTATTAAAATCAATTTAAGATTTTTAAAATACAATACATTAAGGCCCGGTTGCACCAACAGCCTGTGTTAAAGTTAACTTTTGCTGTTAACTAACCCGGGTTAAAAGCTAATCATGATTAAAGTTTTTGTCCAGTCGCACCAACAAATTTTTAATTCGAGTTAGTTAACATGGGTTAGCGCGGGACGTCATCATATTCGGGACGTATTTAACAACTCCAAACCCTCTAGACAGAGACAGTTAGGTTATATTGAAATTATTGTTTTACTCTGCCGATTAATATATATTAATACAATAATGGATATAATTAGTTGACCGTTGAGAATTAATAATGAAACATTTTAAGATCTATTGAATATCAAGGAAGCTGGATTGTATTGTGAAACCAGACAGACAATGAGTATCTAAATGGAATAAAAACTATAGTATATAAAATGTTATTAGATGTATTCGAAAAAAATAATAAATTAAATCAAGTACAATGAAATTAAAAATGAACCCAGGACGAAAAACCTTTAAACACGGTGGGTGCAACCGGGCCTAAGAGAAAAAAAATAAATTTTTAAATTTTTGATTTTCTACAGTATTAATAGAAACATGTGTTTTATTTAATAGTCTATTATATTATTATCTATGACAATCAGATAGCTTTATCGGCTTTTCATTACTTTCCGTAATTTTTTACAATTTTGTGTATAAGGTAATATTTTTCTCAAGCCTCAAGTTTTCCAATGGTATGTTATACATTACTGTTTTTATGTTCAAAAACACAAAAATTGCATTAAAACATATTTTCCTTTTTTCTCCTTTCGTTGGATATCGGATATATATATATATATATATATATATATATATATATATATGTATATATAAAGTTGTGAAAGAAATGTAAAGTGAAGTATAGGGCATAAACTCAATAAATAACAATTCTATATTATTTAATCTAAAACATATGTTTCCAACGAAGCTTATAATAATGCTTTAAACTTTTTCAATTCTAAAATTTTTAATAGTTCTAATACTGATTTTAACAAAGGAGGTAAGAAAAAGTCGTGTGTAGCCCGCACTAATTGTTTATTTAATTGTTTTGTATTTTTGAACATAAGAACAGTATTATAGATGTATAATATACCGTTGGGAAGCTAAATATTTTAGAAAATATTAACCTATACCTTAAGTTAAAAAAGATAATAAAGATAGAGAGTTATGAAAATCGAATATAATAATAATAATAATTTCTGTATTTATTCTATTATATTGTATTTGTCTCTCAGATGATAGATTTCGCGTTCGTACTGCGTAATATAAATATTACAAATCTGCTGCTTACCACATATAATTAAAGTGAGTAATTTATTTATATATTTCATAAATTTTCTTAAACTTAGCCTAAAATACTCGTAGTATTCATATTTTATATTAATAAAAAAAAGTTTATCACCGAGCTTAAGCTTAAAAGAAATTTAAGAAAGAAATATACGAATAAAATTTTGCAAATATCATAAGTCAATCAAAATAATTTCGTTATAAACAACAATAAAATATGTTCATGTAAATCATATTTAGGGCATATTGTAGTTTACTAAAGAACAGTTAGATAATCACAAATTAATTTAAAATTTGAATATATCTTTAAGAATCAAAACATACAATTATATTTTTTTTTTCTACAGTAAATCAAGCGTGGTCATCAGAAAAATCAAAATCAAGTGTTGGAACTTTGAAAGCCATTTTATGTGTCAAATATAATTTGGCAAATTATACAGGGATAGTCAACAAAGTCCCTCTGCAAGACTGGAAAAGGTAGTTCAGCTCTTTACAGAAGGAGAAGTGGCATGCAAATTCATCTAAATTAAATGAAATAAAAAAAGATTGTGCCCGTTGGAACATCTCCAACAGAAAGTCAAGGAGAGAAGAAGTGATCCTCTGCAGGCTTCGGATAGGACATAGTGAGTTCTCCCACGGCTACCTTCTGCGAGGTTTAGAAGCCACAACTTGTATGCAATGTGACACTGTGAGAACAGTGAAACATATATTGTTAGATTGTCCAATTTTCAATAAATTAAGAATTGAACTAAAAATGGAAAATACTCTAAAAGAATTATTACAAGATGATGAAAACAAAGCCAATATCCTCTTCAAGTATTTAAAAAGAAGTTTATATTATAACAGAGTATAAAATGTAAGTGTGAACGCCAATGACCCACAAGGGTAGAGGCGTCATAAATAAATAAATAATTATGGCAAATTCTTGTGAAAATTTTAACAATATTTTAAAAAATTACAAAAATCTACTGAAACAAATTCACACAAATGAAAAATATATCAAGGAATAAAACATGATACCTTTTTTTATATTTATAAATTGTACTTATGTTAAAAGTAAAAAAAAAATATTACGATATTATTTTTATTCTGCATGAAATGTTTGTTGTTTGTACCCCTCTCTCTTTTTCAGAGTTGTCCCTTTTTGCCCATCTAAAAATCTGGTAACCTTAAGCTAGAGGCAAACAATATAAGAATCTGTCTCGGCAAGGGATGCTCCAAGACTTATATCATATAATATATGTTTGTAAATTCTTAAATTGATTTTATCAACAAAGGCAATTATAAGTCGTGTGCTGCTCCCACCAGACTTTCCTATTACTATTTCCATAGAAAAGTGAAAGAAATAAAATCGTTTGTTTACGAATCATGAATTCACTTGTAATGCTTTCCCAGAAAAATTAAATTCCTTCCTCGCTGAAGAAACCACTATCACGACTGCTGCAATCAATCATCAAACCTTTCTCTGGAAAATCGATGGCTACATTTCCCCTAAACAAGCTGGACCTGGCGGGATGAATAAGCCCGTAGCAATTATGAGGTTGGGCAGGTCATTAATAACTAATCCCGATTGGAAACCATGAGCGGCTGCTAATAAAGGCGACGATTCCTGATCCGACTGCTAAGATTGCTAAGAGCTGCTAAGGCGTGAATAATTCAAAGCACTAAGCGGGGACCGTGAGGGGGCCCCATTAAAAGTTAAGGGCCCCGGGCCCAGCCCCACTACTCGTCCGCTCTCTTCAAATCTTCACCAGCTTCCCTTTTCACTTCCCCAATACCAACTCCTCTATCTCTATCTTTTCAAAATAATATACTACAGTAAAATATGTGAATGTTTATTATAGTTTAATTATAAAAAATCTGGTGCGTGCAACCCACAACTTTCATTTACTTCTAAAATTCTTTTTTTTTTTCTTTTTTTTATTTAAATTTACAACTGTACAAAAAATACATCAAGTAAATATGCTGTAATGTTATAACACATGGAATGAACATGAAAAGAAACTGCCCATTTACAGCACTCTTTGGTAGTGAGTCTAAACAAGAAGATCTCGAGGCCATCTTCTTTTCAGACGCCTCGGAGGATTATCAGGAATGGAAGAGGAAGCAAGGATTTAAACTAATGGATTAGAGTGGGAGTGGAGTTTTTCATGGAATGTGTGATACCTGGTACGGGCCAAATCAGCAACATATGGAACATTAAGATCATTGTGGATGATTTTATTCGTGACAAAGTAAGGAGCGTTAAGGATTTTGCGAAGGATTTTGGATTGTAAGGATTGGATACGAGAAGAGTTTGATGGTTTAGTAGAGCCCCAAAGCTCTACTCCGTAGGTCCAGATAGTCCTTATGATGGTCATGTAAATGAGTCTTTTGTAGTTGAGTGTAAGGTTAGAGCGTCAGTCTAGTAAGTGTTGGAGTAGCCGAAATCTTCGTGCAGTTTCTTGTCTCTTCAGTCTTGTATGCGGATTCCATGTGAGTCGTTTGTCAAGCAAGAGTCCTAAATATCGGATCTGTTCAACCGGGACAAACGAAATATCATTAAAGGACACTGTAGGGCAGGATGTCATAGGTTTCCGACGAAGGGTAAAGGTAATTTGTTGGGATTTATTGGAATTGATTTTAATTCTCCAATTCTGACACCATACCTCAAGGTCTCTGATGTGGGATTGGAGAGTTTGAGAGGCTATTGTAGGACCGTTATTAACCGATAACACGCACACAAGTGTCATCGGCATAGGTAGAAAGGAATCTTCTAAAATTCAAGTTTACAAAATCTAGTTCGCGCAACAATTACTTCCGTTGTTAAAATTAAATGAAGTTAGAGAGGAAAAAATACTATAGAATTTTTTATTTTGTTATTTGCCTCTTTCCTATAGGGTCATTGGCAACTGTGGCTTGCTAGATTTGGTTTTAATATTTATTTTCTTTTAAATGGCTTAATAACTTTTTTAATCTTTCTTCATCATCATTCAGTACATCTTTTAGGGTTCTTGTCAATTTAATTTTTCGTCTTGTTGTTTCGAATAGGAGACATAATAATAATATTGTGGATAGTTTATGGGAAGTTATCACAATATTCGCAGGTGGTTGCGTGAAGATTTCTAAAAAAGTAACAGTGGGTAAACTGGCAGCGTCCGATACGAAGCGATCCAATCTTTAGCTGTGAGTTTTATTAGTACTGTGCTTTCAGATCTGTTGCCTTGTCCGGTGAAGCTGGCGGCTCTGTCAGCTTCCTAGTTGCCTGGAATGCCACAATGTGCTGGAACCCAGGTAACGACAGCAATAATGCCTTTATTTTTAACTTCCCACCAAGCGTTCAATATTTTCCTAATGATGAAATTCGTTGGCTACGTGTTTTCAAGGGCTTCCAATTCACTCCTACAGTCTGTCAAAAAATGATTCAGTTTTTTTGTTTCTGATCCAGCAAGCCAATGAAGAGTTAAAGAATCACATTAACTCTCGATGCAAACATTTCTTTCAGATTAAATAATTTAAGAATTTAAATTATAATAGAAATTATTCATCTTACATAACTTTGAGGATAAAGTGATATTATTTCTAGCTTTCCAACTGTATATATATATATATTCTTATATATATATATATATATATATATATATATATATATATATATATATATATATATATATATATATATTCTTCCAATATATATATATTGTGTTGTAGATTAACTTCGTAGTTGCAGAATAAGTTTCTAAATATTTCAGGTTAATGCTCTCTGTGTTTATAAAATCATGTTTACTCGGTGAATGATGTTT
The DNA here is from genome assembly GCA_023052935.1 of Piezodorus guildinii. Classification (NCBI taxonomy): domain Eukaryota; kingdom Metazoa; phylum Arthropoda; class Insecta; order Hemiptera; family Pentatomidae; genus Piezodorus; species Piezodorus guildinii. Next base: position 26,274,348 of record CM041296.1, on the reverse strand, counting down.
ACATATTCTATACAAGGAGTATTAGAAGGAATGAGTCCGGATGGCGGTTAGTTAATGAAAAAATTAAGTAGTTTCAACCATTTATTTTCTACCAACGTTTCGACCCCCCACAATTCTTTTCCACTATTATAAAATTATTGTAGGATTAGTTAAGAGACTTTTAATGCACCAGTTTCAACCGAATTTCCTTATCTTGAAGTAGTATTTTTCAGGATTATCAGTATTTTGTTTTTTGTTTTTTTACATATTTATTGGTATTTACAATTGTACAAAGATGTATATCAAGTAAATGTGATAGAAATTGAGAAAATGACATGAAATACATGTAGAGACACTATCCATTGGTAGCACTCTAAGAGTCTAAATTAGAAGGTCTCGGAGCTATCTTCTTTTCAGACGCCTGGGAGGATTACCAGGAATCGAAAAGGAAGCAAGGATTGAAACTAGAGGATAAGGGTGTGAATGAAGTTTGTTATGGATGGAATGGTACCTGGTTCGGGCTAAGTCAGCAACATATGGAATATTAAGGTCTTTATGGATGAGTTAATTCGTGACAAAGTAAGGAGCACTGAGGATTTTCTGAATTATTTTTTATTGTAAGGATTGGATACGAGATGAATTCGATGGTTTAGTTGAACCCCACAGCTCTACACTGTATGTCCATATCGGTCTTATAATGGTCATATAAATGAGATTTTGTAGTTAAACCTTCGAACGTTTGTCCAGTAAGTGTTAATAGTTGAAAACGTCGTGCAGTTTCTTGTCGTTTTAGTCTTGTATGAGGATTACAAGTTAGACGTTTCTCCAGATGGAGTCCTAGGTATCGGATCTGTTCAACAGGGGCTAGCGGAGTGTCATTAAAGGATACTGTAGGACAGGAAGTCGTTGGTTTACGACGAAGGGTAAAGGTTATTTTGTGGGATTTGTTTGGAATTAATTTTTATTCTCCAATTCTGACACCATATTTCAAGGTCTCGGAGGTGGGATTGAAGAGTGTCATCAGCATAGGTGGAAAGGAAAGTGTCAGGATGGGTTGGAATATCAGCTGTATAGACTGTATAAAGGATGGGTCCTAGGATGCTGCCTTGAGGAACACCAGCATACTGAGAAAAAAGGAAGAATAGGGACCATGATGATTTATTTTAAAGGATCTATCAGTGAGGTATTCAGGATTTAAATAGGAAGCAAAGATATGATCTAGTAAGAGTAGGAATATAATTTTTCATGAGAAAAATATTGAATATTGAATCACCATTACTTTTTTTTACAATAATAAAACCACTAAGAACTTAATTTACAATCCAATAATACATACAAAGTGTCTCTTAAATGTCTCGTCATATTGTGCGAGCAGGTAATAGTCCTTAACTGATAATAAAGTTCATATGACCTATAGACCGATTTACAACGGTTAGAGAGGAATATAAAAAATTGAGATTTGAGTTATAGTCTATGGTCTTCATTCAAAATCAAAATATCGAAGTTTGAATTTTCTCCCTAACCGTTGACAATCGAATTATGGGTCATATGAACTTTTTTGTTTCTTTTGAGATATAGTATCGGCTTCCACAATGGACTAGACATTTACGACACACGTGAAATGGCGAGATAATCATGTTATTTTTTTTTCTAATCAACAAAAATAAAAATACTTTAAATGAAAGGCATTTTGGATTATCCGCATTTAAGCCCTTTTAGACTGTTTAAATCAGACTGGAACCTACATAACGATAAAGTCCTTTAAATTTAGATTTGTAAGGGATTTCTAAAATGGTTATAAAATACAGCAGTAATTCACGGCGATCCCACGTTCGAGTCAAGCTGCGGCAGATGTGTAATTACTAATTCTGTTGTAACAGCCATAGATCGATTCTGAGATCAAGAGACACGCATTGTGGGTCAAAATGTCGTTTTCACTATAAATAGAATTACATTATTTTTAGTAAGCATTTCCTCACCGCTATCCGAACGATCACATGTCTCCATTATATACATACAGTAAATTAGTATTTGTTTATAAATTCATTTAATGTCTCTTTGTACTACTTAAGCTAATCGCACCTTGTTGGAGTCCATAAAGTTTAATTCTGATAGAGATCCTTTACAAGTACCTGACATCGCACAGGCTCAGTTCCGCCATTTTATGTTCCCTCCAAAGGACGGCATAGCCAAGGATTTTTTATTTCTTTAAAATTTTCGTTTATTTCTATTAAAACTCCGTAGAAATCTTTATATGTTTGTTTTGGTTTATTATTATCAATAATCGACTAAACAAATTTATAAAAAATTAACCCCCTTAAAATTCAAGGGTTTACGTTTTAAGATACCTAGAACCCGAAAAAAAGAATTAAAAATAGAAAACGTTTGTCCGTACATTTCTTAGAAACTACTGGACATTTTTTTTTTAATTTACCACCAAAATACTTGGACATCAACGAATGATCCAACACCCAGACGTTTGTTGACGTATCAGCTGGTAATTTGTAATATGCGGCTGATTAAAAGTGATTTCATTCAATAAATCAGTTATATTTGAGAATAAAGAAACATTTTATTATTGTTTTCTAACCGAAAAAGACGCGAATCATTATAAAAAAAGAGAAAAAAAATCGAAATTTCACGCATAAATACGCCTATAACTCAGCATTTTAATGAAACTATGTAAAGTATCATATAGAATAAAATGTAGCTTTAAAATCAGTAAAGCGCGATAAACAGACTAAAAATCCGTTTTTCCAGATTAATAAATAAATACCAATTAACATTCCTTAGTACTATATCATAGAGAATTAAATTTCCTACGAAATTAAAAACAAAATCATTAAAATTGATTCAGAACTAGCAGAGATATTCCGTTTTGAACAACCAGTGGTGATATCCATTTTCCTTTGAATCATTTATAGCTTTTCATTTTAGTTAGTTGCTTATTAACAACTCCATAAACAATATACCTTAATATAGTTATTTGGAAATAATAAACCATTGTGTAATAATTTGCAGCGTTTTTTAAATATTTGTTTCTTAAAAAATGTGTATACATATATCAAAAAATTAAATACAATAAAAGCTTAATAATTCCATAATGTTTACAATGTTTGACATATCTGAGATTACGATATATGAAAAATAGATACCATTTTGAAAATTAAATTCACTAATATAAAAAAAACAAAAAAACAATGCACTTTAATTTTCACTATTGTGTTACTACAAGCATATTTCTTATGAATTAAAAGTATTTTTCCTTATCAGATCTGACTTTCAGGAAGGATCTCAAGTAAGTCGGGTAAAAAGTTATGAGAACGAGGAAAAAGGTTTTTTTTTTTTTTTTTTTTTTTTCAACAATCTCTTTGGCGAACAGTCAACCGAAAATCGCCAAAAGTTGTCTTGTTCGTTCCATCCGGGTAAGCTGCTTTAATTTTAAATAGCAAAAGGCGCTTTAAGAGCTTAACGTAATAATTGAAAAGAACAGAAGGCAAAATATTTAGCTAATTTTTTTGCAGTCATTGGTTCATTAAATATGCGTAACAAATTAAATATTGTAAAAAATAAATAAATAAATCGAATTATTTTATGTGTCTGTCAAATCAACAGTAATATTCTTTCTCACGTGAAGCGATTCAAAAATGTAATGAGATGAAAGGTAAATATTTTTTTTTATCTAAATAAATTTGAAAAACATCGTTGTGCATAAAAACAAAAAGCATATTGGACGATACTGAAGGTTAATAGTAATATTTTTAATTTTTTAACCTTTGCACGAATTATGTAAGTGTATTTTTCACCGGAAATACACGTTTTAGGTCCCATGAGTCCAAATGACCTAGCCTTGCAGAAAAGATCTGTGTGCGTGTGTGTTTTAGTAAGCATAACCCAAAACTGATAACTTTCATGAGACTAAAATTCATATTTTAAAAGCGTGTATGTCTGAATTTAGAAAAAAATCAGCAAACCAGTATTGATTTTTTTTTTTTTAGATTTTAATTTAACTCTCTATATCAGTGTAAAATTTAATCGGCTTTATTATCGTGTAGATTTTTATTTTCTGATTGAAATAGTCTGACAGGACTTAAATGTCGATAATTTGAATTTTATCCTTTGAAAGTATCTTCATATTGTAGATTCGAAAAAAATTAAACATATGATTTGAATTGATATGAAAGGGGTAAATATACAAGTTGGAGGAATTTTATAACAAGAGGAAAAAAGAGAAATTTTTTTTTGTTTCCCCCGAACATAATTGTATAATAATAAATTATAATATATAAACATATGTAAATAGATGCATAATATACCGTTATAAAGCTACAAATTGAAAAAAAAAAAAAAGTTTAACTTTATTTCATAGTTCTTAAATTGATTTACTTACCTACTAAGGTACTTACTATAGTATGTTAAAGTCTTGTCAAGCCGGCACCAGATTTTTTTTCATATAATTTTTTATTTTTATTTATATTTGATTGAATTTTACAACTGTATCTTACATAAATACAATAAGTAAAAGTGATGAATAATAATAAAAGGTGTAAAAGGCTTGTGAAGAAACTACTCAGCGGTAGTACTTGATGTTTATTTAAGTAAGTAGATCCCGAGGCCATCTTGTTTTCAATCGCCTCGGAGAGTTGTCAGGAATATGTGAGGTTGATAGGTTGCGGACAAGAGGGTTTACATGGGTTGGGATTTTGGAATTAAAAGTGGTATATCTGGTACGAGAAAGGTCTGCCACAAATGGGATATTAAGGTCGTTATAGATGATTTTATTTATGACGAAATAAGGAGCATTTAGGATTTTGCGAAGGATTTTGGATTGTAAGGATTGCATGCGGGAGAAATTAGATGGCTTGAACGTTTGTCTGGTAAGTGTTGTAGTAATCGGTATATACGGGCTTTATATTTTAGCTAAATAGTTTCAACTATTTAGTTGTTTCATTTAATGACCGCCACCCGAACTAATTCTTTCCAGGTTTTTCATCCAACATCCGGTTACCCACATTATAAGGGCTGAGTGTGCCCTAAGAGGTTCTCTATATCCTAGAGTTACATCACGGCTGATATGACAGAATAAATAACTCTACCATATGCGGTATTCGAACCCGACACCATGAATACAGCAGACTAGTGCTCTATCGACTTGACTTCGCCGCTCCTCACTTTAATAAAAATGTACTGTTATAAACGACCATTAAATAAAATAATCGGTTTGTAAAGTTGATTATACCTGAACACAGGCACCAACTTTTGTACACTATAACAAAATTTTGTACACTACTAGTTCTAATTTAAAAAAAAAATTATATATTTATTTTTTGTTTTTTCAGATCCTCTTTGTACTGCTGATTACCCTGAGCCGTTCTGGCAGCCTGCCCTGTTATTTCAATCGAATGTGTTCCTGCAAAACCCTGCACAATGCCACACAAGATGTCTCCTGCGTGTCTGTACCACTCTCCCGTTTGCCAGGTAGTTAATATTAATATATTTTGTGAATATATTATATATTATGGAGCTAGGATTCCAAGACGACTACTTTATGGATAAATTGGAAGAAAAAAGACACAGAGGAAGGCCAAGAGTGAGATGGTTGGATGACGTTGAGGAGGACTTCAAGTTGCTTGGAGTGAGGAGATGGAGGGCTAGAGGGAAGGACAGAAATGACTGGCTTGAAGTTCTTGAGGAGGCCCGGGTCCTTGTTAGACCGCACAGTGGTTCCAAACGCGCTTTTTTCGGGACAAAAGTCTACAATGGTCGTTCTATTTAAGATATATCAGCCATTTTAACATCATTTTGTTCCTTGTTAAATTCACTTTCAATGGTATGATTGGCATATTTTTAGCTCATTTTTATATAATGAAAATATATAGGTCTTTTCGATAATTTCAGAGGAATGTCCCTTTATCTAAATAAACATATATACATCTTTGTATATCTATATTTCCTGCATTTAACTTTGTTTAGAATCGTTATTAGATAACCTTAAGTAAATTTTGGGTTTCATATAACTACTTGGTGATTTTTTAATAAATTTAAAAAATTTCGAAAAAATTAAAATTATTTTAAATATCTCAATATATGCCCAACATAACGAAGTGCAAATTATTTCAAAACATTTAGTTTTGTTTCTAGTACTTACGGACAAAATTTGAAAACATTAAATTGATTTCTATGCTTTAAGTAAAGAAGAAAGCATTTTTGACTATAGAAATTTGTTTAATGGAAAGACCAGAAAAAATTTACAAATAAAATTATTTTGATATCTAACCTGATTTTTGCAAATGATAAACTTTAGTGAAGTACTGCCCCGAAGCGAGATATAATTATAAATATGTTTTTGTAAAGTATTTTTTTTATTTATTTTTCTTAAATTTATTGTATCGCATATACATATTGTAATTTAAACAATTTAAATGATAAACTAGCATTTCAGAATAGATATAGTCTATATAAATAATAAATAACATTAATTCTGCTTCGAAACGCAAAACAATGTCGCATGGTGAAACTGACAGAAACTCCAGAGATGCAGCGGTGTCTACCAGACACTTCTGTATCCGTGGCATTACCCATCAATTTCATTTCTCAACATTGTATTGTGTTTCCGAGCAGAGTTTCTCTTTGTTTATTTTTTATATAGATTCTATATAATCTGAAGTGCTGGTTTATCATTTAAATTGTATACATTGCAATAGGTAAATTTTTAATTTAATTTAAGGGAAATAAAGAGATGTCAGAGACAAAAAATATTTACCATCATTGCACAAATTTGACAAATTCTCATGGCACGGGAACCTCCTACTGACTACCCAACACGCGGTTGCCCGGTTACTGTTAAACACGTTTTGAAAGAGTGTAGGGCTTATGATACTCAAAGAGCTCATATTGCAATTGACACTGACTTACCAACCGTTAACAAGACTACATTCAGACAATTGCAAAACTTTTTGACTTCCTACGACAGACAGACTTGTACAATAAATTATAATATTTAATCCTTGATTTAAGGCGAAAATGACCCAAGTGGTTTAAGCCTACGGAAAAAAAAAATAAAATAAAATAATAATAAAAATATCATACAAAAACACATTTATTGTATCCGCTTCAGGGCAGTACTTCATTATGGTATATCATTTAGAAAAAATAGGTTAGACATCAAAATAATTTTATATGTCAATTTTTTTCTGGTCTTTCTATTAAAGGAATTTCTATACCCAAAAATGCGTTCTACTTTACCAAAAGCGTGAAATCAATTTACGGTTTTCAAATTTTGTCCGTAAAGACTAGAAACAAAACTAATTTATTTAAAAATAATTCGCACTTCGTTATGTTGTGCATATATTGAGATATTTAAAATAATTTTACTTTTTTTAACATTGTTTGAAATCCCTAAAAAAATTACCAAGTCGTTAAATGAAACCCAAAATTTACTTAAAGTTATTTAATGACGATTCTAAACAAAGTTAAATGTAGGAAATATAGATATATAATGATTTATATTAGAATAATTTGATAAAGGGACATTTCTCTTAAATTATCGACAAAACCTATATAATCTCATGATATAAAAATAAGCTAAAAATATGACAATTATATCATTAAAAGTGAATTGAATAAGGAACAAAATTATATTGCTGATATATCTTAAATAGTACGATTAGTGTAGACTTTTGTCCCGAAAAAGGGCGTTTGGAACCACTGTGGACCGTAGCGCCCGGCTGTAATAGTAGTATTATATTATGTAGATTTTATAATTAAAAAAAAATTAATGTAACGTATATGATATTAGCTTATTAGGTTTTTTAATTCAAACACTGAATTTTTTTTAAGGTCTCTACAAAATTTATAAGAATTTGTTAACAAACAAACCGCGAATAATTATTTTAAAAAATAAAAATCTATATATTAAATTCACAACTTATAATAGAAGATTTTCTCCCAAAACTCAGTAATTATTAATTACCCGACCTATTACTCCGCTTTGATGTTGGCGGTGGTGATAGAACATTTTAGGCCGTTTTCGTTTGAATTATGTATTACTTTTTATATTGGTTAATAATAATAATAATAATAGGCTTACCGAACCCGAAGGTTCGATGCCGATACCACCAAAGTCTGCCTACACAGACTCGTCCAATGTTCACCGTTCAAGCCCAAGCCTTCGAGATCAGCCTTAAAGCAATCCTCCCATCTACGCTTCGGTCTGCCTTTTGGACGCCTACCAGTCGGTTCAGCGAGGACCAACTTTACTGGAATCCGTTCCTTACCGAGCCCATCAACTTTACGCGCCCATTTGAGTCTCCGCGGTGCTATCAACTCAATTATATTTACATTGTGCAACCTTCTAAACTCCCCAGTAGCCTAATCTCTCTTCGGAACAAATATTTTACGCAGTACCTTATTTTCGAAAACCTTAAGCCGTTGTTCATCCTTCAAAGTAAGCGGTCACGTTTCACATCCGTAAAGAACCGTCTGAAGAATAATAGTTTTATAAATTCTAACCTTTAAATTTTTAGATAGAAGCCGCGAGTAACTTAGCAGTAACTTTTTATATAGGTTAACTGTTTAAAAATGTCTTTATAACAGCTATATCCTAATATAGTTATTTGGAAAATAATAAACCATTGTGCAATAATTTTATGAGTTTTTTTCTGTTTTTATTGGCTTAATTTATTTCATGTTTTTTTTTTTTTTTTTTTTAAAGAATTTAATATTATCCAATCATAGATTATGATTTTATGAAGTCTCATATTTTATAAACATTTATATTTTATAAATTAATTTATTCTAACAAAATAATTTTGAGTTGTTATGTATTTTTTAAATGTTATATATCCTGAGAATAGTTATATTAAGGAAATCATAATTTATAAAAGGAAATGTTAGCACCTGAAGATGGCATAATGACCGAAACGTTGTGCATTTAATTAAAAAAGAAGTAAAGTATAATTACAGCCTCCAATCTGCATGAAACATTCTTGTTTTATTTAATTTTCAGCATTTTAAAAAAGTCACCTAATATTGCTTAAAAACAAACGGCTAAATCGATTGAAATAAAAAATATCGGTTGAAGGTATACGAAATCCCATTTTTAGAATTCCACGCTACAATGAATGCACAAGTGACAACAATGCGCTTACAAATGTGAATTTCAAACATGCACGATGAAATTCCACGAAGACTATTTGGTATATCTCAGTAAGAAAAGGCTACGTTTAATTTGAATAAAAAAACACTGCTAAAAGTATTAAAGAATATTCAGCTAGGCAATAATTAAAAATGAAATGGTATATATTTTACCATGATTCACATATATGATACATTTCTAAAATTATCATTTTTTTTTCTACCTAATTTATATTTATAGATAAAAGTGTTCCATTTTACCCACTTTTCTGGTCATCGGAGCATGTCAAATATTTCATGGATGTCCACCTTACTATGTGGAATAAGGATGTGTTTGGAATATTAGTGTTCTAAGTGATTGAAAAAAATTGTAAAACCTTTTACAGAAATGGTTTTCGAATAACTCAAAAACTATACACGACCATCAATCAATTTTCTAACCACAAGAAAGCAAAATCTTAATGTGAAAAATATTAGATTCTAACTTTATTTAAATATTTTTTTTGCAAATGCATTTAATTGCGCTTCGTATTTCACTTGTGTTTTTTTACGTTTCCACGAGTTCCCTTGAAAACATGGTCAATTGTTATGGTTTTGAAAAATAATTTATAGCAGCTATAAACTCTTATTTTAAAAAATTATAGAATTTAATTCTGAATTCATGAACAAAAAAGAAGCGCAGGTCAACGATTGAGGTAAAGAGTTCACCCTTAAGTGGGGAAAATACACCTGCGGGTTTTAACCCGTGACCTTTGGCATAGGAGGCTGTTATGCTAACCATCCAGTTACAAGTGATCCCATACATACGTATATAGTAAGGGAATGTATTGCGATCCTAAAAAATTTCGAATTCCAGTTTTCGAAGGAAATGCACATTTAAGTGTCTCCTAAGTCCAAATGACCAAGTCCCGAAAAAAGATCTGTGTGTGTGTGTCCTTGTGTGGTAAGCCTAGCACAAAAGCTAAAAGTCGTAGGAAACTGAAATTTCATATTTAGGACAGCTATAAGCCCGAGATGTTACAGCAACTTTTTCATCAAAATCGGCTAACCAGCAGAGACACTAGATGCTATGCATTTTAAACTTGTTTACGATTTTATCAAAAACGGCTCCAACGATTTTGATTAAACTCGCTAAATTGATGTGAAATATAATTGGCCTTAATATCATGTAGGTTTCATTCTGATGGAAATAGTCTGACAGGACTTAAATGCTGTTATTTTAAATTTTGTTCCTCTACACTACCATTAATTTTGCACATTCCGAAAGATTGACCATATCACCTTAATGACTTTGATAAAATACCACTAAATATACAAATTGGACGAATTTGTTCTATACTCCTTTAGTGTAGTTGTAATACACGTTTTATTAAATTCAACTTCAAAGATTTTTCAAATCGTAGTTACAAGTTACATACGGACTTACAACAACCGACAGTTGACCAACATATACGAACACTCTATTTTCGTTTTCACCGTAAACTTAACGGACACGACTATAGACTGATTAACGATATGTCAGTAGCTGGAATGCCAGTCAGAAGAAGGCTACAGAGAAGCTGGATGAGGGACCTCCTCTGCTAAATTAAAGCATTGGAAGAGGTGCTGCTGGGCACTTTCCTTCCCCATGCCTACCATGCCTGATCTTACATTTGTCCAACATGTTTGCTGATTGTCAGATACATTCTGACAGGTGTGAATCAAGATATGAAGAGAAAAAAAAAAAAAAATAATCGTAGTGTATTCATAATTTTTAAATTGATTTTAACAGTCGATGTATGTTAAAGTAGTGTGTTGATGTTTCATTGATGTTTCGGGGTCTTGTCCAATTTCAAGACTATTATGTTTTTATTCATTGCTATACAAATTTTAGTGGCTTAATGCTACATGTTTACTTCATGATTAGCCCTCCTAATAAATAGATAATATATCTCAGAATTAGAGGTATTTCTTATACGAATTTTGATTTGTTTTTGTATAGATCATTATAATGCTCGGTCCGTAGAACACTTCGAGGGAGACCACTATCGTTTTATCAGGAAATGCTTCATGTTTACATGTATCAGGAAAACATTCAAGATAATCGACAGCACTTCAAAAAAATGAGCTGGCTCTATTGGTCCGCTAAAGCTTAATGGCTTAAAAGCCAAAGCTATGGTGTTGTGTAAAAACTAAAAATATCTTCTAGAATTTCGTGCTTTTCAGAACAACCCCGGGTCATATTACACCAGGAAAAAGGGTAACAACTGTAGTGTACTGCACTGGGTGGGATTGTTAGGCGGAATGGAATACCTAATGCGCCGGTCAGAGATAACATCGTTTTTTATTGTTATAGTAAATGATATTTCTGATAATCCATCCGAATGTAACCGGAGAGGCCAACACTGATAGAATAGTACATAATAATTTAAGGAAATAAAAAACAGGAAAGTCGTACCATAAGGTTTATTTGTCTGTGCCTAAAACGTCATTATAGTTTCACTGTATTGAGGATGTATAGTCGACTGCAGAAATAATCGGGAGTCAGTCTTTTTTAATATTGTCGACGTTTTGACTCAAACTGTGAGCAAACTGAGTTTATGCTTGACATGGCTCAGTAATGCCCTGATGATGGCTCACAAGTTTGAGCCGAAACGTCAGCAAAATTGAAATATTCAAAACGACTGACTCCCGATTATTTCAACCAACTATATTTTACCTGAATAAAAAAAAAATTAATAATTAAATTAAAAAAAATTAAGGAACAAATATTTTAAGCTTTTTAAGATTCCCTTGATCTAGATAGTCGAATATCAGAAAATGATATCTGTGCGTTGTTATCTTCTGTTACGTTATATCAAATGACATACAACCAATTTATTTATTGTGGGACCATGTCTCCTTAGAACGAAAACAAATGAATGAGAAATTGCTTATGTTCTGGTTACATTTTTATGGAAAGTATAAACAATTTTATATGAATTCAAGAAGGTAATGAATAGTTTGATGCTTGGGGCAGATAGAGAGCCAGTTTTACGGATAGCGAAAGGTAGCGAATTCCAAAAAGATAAAGAACGAACGAGAATGGATGAAGAACGAACAGTTGGAGGATTTCTAAAAAAAAAAAAAAAAAAAAATCTTTTGTAATCCCAGTCATTCCGGTATATCAGGGAACGAGGAAGTTGACAGAGCAGCAACAGAGGCACATTTGCTAGAAGAAATAACGCCCTGTTTTATTTGATCATCTGAGCTGTTTAAGGACAATAAACGTGAAGATCATAAACAAATAAAACAGTCTTTGACTGCACTGAAAACAATAAATTGAAAAATGTCCAACCGACCATCAGCTGCTGGATCTCATTATCAGGAAAGTGCAGGCGCGAGGAGGTAGTTATCGTCCGCCTGAGGATAGGACACTGCCGCCTCACTCATGGCACGAAGGGATCCACCTCGATGTCAACTGTGTAAAGTGACTCTCCAGTAAGTCATATTTTCCAAGAGTGACCTCGTTATAGTTAGGTATTTGTAAAATGTAGTGTACCACGTAAAGCCTCTGAGGCATTCAGCGATAATGATCGGGCCGTCGACGGTGTCATTCAATTGGTGAAGAACATTCGTTTATACCAGCTCATTTAACACATTCAGGTTATTTTTCGCACGTTTTTTGAATTACTCACATTTTTCTGTTTTAATTTGTGTAGCTAATCATTATGTGTGCAGTTCTGATTAAATCATAATGTTTATTGTCCTATTTTTATTTATTTTATGAGAATCGAATTTTTTTTTTTTTTCATAGGTAAGTCAATCGTTTTCTGAAGATTTTTGGGCAATAATAACACTCAAATCGCCAAAACAAACAACGAACGAGAATGGACTTTGATGAAAACAGTTTATTGTCGTAAATTTTCTCCTGCTTTTCATACTCAATAGGGTACCCATATCTGTCAATAATTCTGTCCAGAAACTAAGATTATCAACCTCTTGTTAAAGAATAACTGCTATAACCATATGATTGATCTAGGTGTTTTACTATGACATATTAAATTCTTTATTTGGTTTCATGCAAAACGAAAAAAAAAAAAAAAATGAAGTGTTTTTACAAAGGTTTTTTTTTTTATTAAACTCTACAATTAATTATAATTTCATTACAAATACTTGTTTAAAAAATTATAAGAAATAAGCCATATATAATTATAATTACATTTTTTTCTTTACTAAATTATTTATCGTTCGTTCATCATTCTTTATTTCCTTTATTATTTCAATTTATTTTTTTATTTTTAGTTTTATCTATTTCATACATATAAAAATAATTCTTTTAAAACATTTTTTATATATGATAACAACAAGTTAATAATATGGTGCGCTCAACACACAGATATCACTTACCACTGTTGTTAAAACCAATTTAAGAATTTTTAAACAAAGCAAGAGTTGAAAAAAGTTAAAGGAATGCATAGAATATCGATGGAAACATGCGTTTCAGATTAAATTATTTAACAATACAAAATATAATCCGCTTCTATACATATAAAGTTGAGCTCTCACACGACTTCCAAAACTCATGACTCTACCGAAAGTATACCAGCAAGAATTTTTAGAGCTTATCCAAAGGTACCATAATGCTAATGTTTTTTACACAGACGGCCCTCGGGGAGAACTAGGCGCTGGAGCTGCAGTTGTGAGTGAGGCCCAAGTTAACATGTTTGCCCTCCCTTCCATAACGAGAAGCTATACCACCGAAGTAGCTGCCATCCTCCAGTCCCTCCTTCTTCCCCAGGTATCTACCTCTCAAGTAATCAAATGCATCGATTCCCTCTCCACTCTCTCCTCTCTCCGTAACATATATTCCTCTGACTACCTCATCCAAAGAATTCATACCACACTTGCATCCTTTTCCTCCCGGGTCAACAATGTTTTCTTCTGGGTTCCGGGACACTGTGGGATCTTGGGGAACGATCGGGCTGATTAGCGGCACGTAATGCGGTTTCCGAGGGTCTTGAACTTCAAGGTGTAAGCATGCCTGACCTTGTCACTTCAATTCGATCGAGCATTTTGGGTTGCTGGCAGCGGGAGTGGGCGGCCCTCGGGAACAATAAGCTTCGCCTTGGCCCTTGGGGCTCCTCCTGCAGGCCGTCTCGAACCGAAGAGGTAGTGCTCGCGCGACTTCGTATAGGACACTCTCGGTTGACCCACGGTTATCTCATGGCCCGTGGACCTCGGCCTCTCTGTCGATCATGTCAGGTTCCTCTCTCAATACTCCACATCCTCACAGAATGCCGACAATATACCGCTTCACGTATTCTTTTCAACCTCCCCACCAATGTGCCTCTTCTTCTCTCTGATTCCTCTCCTCATATAACTAACATCATTCGCTTCCTTAAGTCACACAATCTTTACTCTCAGATCTAAACTATACTCTCACTCTACTCCTATAATCATCTAACCTGTGTCTAACGGTGCAAAGACGAACATGGCCCTAGTGGTAGCCGCCTCAATCAAAAAAAAATTGTGCTAAACTGCTTTATAAATAAACTATTTTCTCACTCTCTTTATTCTTAGTCATGAAAATGGCCAGACTGTTTGACCGAAACGTTAATAATATAAATATGTTTTCTTATCCATGTTTTTTTAATGACAGCGCATACAATGACTTCCGTGAATAAACTTTTAAAGCTCAATTTGAATTTGTATCTGTTCATATCGCTTGTTAGCATGCATGACTGCCAAGCAGGTATCTAAAAAACATAACCTGCCTTTAAAAACTGGGATAAATAGATTTTCACCTAGGCAGCCGAATCCTCAGTTTCCTTTAGCCCGGAGGTGAACAGATTCCCCGGGACACTTCCGATATTAAGAAGCCAACCCCGAGCGGACGCGATGGAGCGTAAGAGCAGTAAAACCTAACTGGCTGCTAAGGGAGATGCGGAACACGTCCTAGAGGAGACAGTAACACTTAGCTATATAGTAACCTCACTTCATTGATTGCCTATCCTTTCGTCTTCAATATACCTTGTCCCAAACATAAAAATACCTTTTGTCTGTTCTTTCCCTTAGTGTTTCCCATTTCCAGAAGCCAATATCTTTCAATGCGTGGACAGATTTTTGTGAAATATCCGATTCGGCAAAAAATAACAATTTCCGTTTTTGTTGTCATTGCATTCTTGGCTCTTTGACTAAGAGATTATGAAAATTACATTATACCTAATCCTACTATAAGTACTGCTACAAGTAAATATTAAAAGATTTAAACAGATTTTTGTTTTTCAAAATCTTTATTCGGCAAGGGGCCGGGGAGCGGCGTGGTCTAGTGGATAGAGCGCTAGTCTGCTGTGCTCCGGGTCCTGGGTTCGAATCCCGGCTATGGTAGAATATTATTTTTTCTGTTAATTTAGTCGGGGGGCGACTCTAGGGTATGGATACCCAGCCTCTTTAAATTGGGTACCCAAAATAATTGGGGAAAAACCTGGCGGCTGAGAGCGATCTAGGCTAAATCACCTCATTGCAATGCCGTTAGCCTAGAAACAGTACGAATATCTATATTTTCTGAGCCCAAGACCCTTCATGGGTACTAGTGGTACAGGTTCTTTTTTTTTTTTTTATTCCGCAATAAAATTCGCTGGAAGGACATGGGTGTGCATGTTTTTTATTTATATTTTAATCTTTAAATTTTTTATTATGTTAATATTATTATTATTTTATCTTACTTTGTTATTTTAATTATACATGCTAGAGTTCCATATTGAAGCGGAGTTGGTTCGATATCGAATATGGTTGCTGATAGTTGATAATTCTTATGATTATTATTAATATATTTTTTTTTATATTCACACACACACACACACACACACACACACACACACAATATATATATATATATATATATATATATATATATATTAAATATAAATTATATGTTTGAATTAATATGAGAAATATTCCAGAAAAGGAAAGACAAAAAAGAAGAAAAGGAGATAAATATATTTTTTTTTAAATGTTAAAAGAAAAGAAAATGTCAAATGGAAAAAAAGTATTAATCTATTTTTTTATTGTATGTTAAGATTTATATACGCGGAACCATAAAATTTTTGGGGACTTGGTTATTTGGACTGTTATTTAGTTATTGGGACCCTAATGTGTGACCGGTGAAAATTGGAATTCGAAAATTTTCACGATCTCAATACTTTCCCTTAATATATATTCCATAAATAGGTAAGTAACAGTAAAAAGGATTAGTTAGGGTGTTTTTATGCATCAGATTTAACCGATATTTCTTACCTTATATTGGTATTTCGCTTACTCGAAATCGAAGATAAAAAAAATTCATTTTCGACATTAATTGGTTTTTATAACTTTAATAAAATGTCCTAACAACCCCCTCCTGATAACACGACGACATCACAGAGTGAACACGAGTTAATGAGGCTCCTTAAGTAAAAATATTTTGCCTGCTTCGAGGAAGTATACTGTGTGGATATCGTGGCATTCCCTAGGACCGGAAATACGGATCATTCTGGATCCCAGAGATATGAATTCAACAACATTGAACAGGCGAATAAAGTGGAACCTGGAAAAGAGAGAATTCTAGGCAAAGAAGAAGAAGAAGAAGATTTATTTATTTACATAATATTTACAATGTACACTCAATACAAACATGTTTGGTTTCATGATTTAAGTAGACCTTTTTTCATGATAACAGAGTTTCAATCATCCTTTGAATTTACAAATGATTATACAATATTTTGTTTAAGACAGTAGGAAAAGTAACACGAAAAAAAAAAAAAACCTACACAATATAAATTACAATATTAGTTTAAAAGTACATGTTTGGTTCTTTTGTGCGTGTAGCGAGCGCTTTAGTGATGTTTTGTTGTAATTACCAATTTCTAGTTTTAATGGGTTTTCAGAAGCTGTGGTTTTATCAAAATAGTTTTTGGTTACTGTGTAGATATACTGTTTTAATGTTGGGAGATTTAGTTCAAAGAGCATTTTTGAAATTTTAGTATATCGTGGATAGTTGTTAATGATTCGCATACATGTATTTTGTATTGTTTCTATTTTTTATAATTGGTATTGCAAGTCGAGCTCCAGACGGGCGATGCATAACATATCTGGGCACGTATGACTGTTTTATATAGTAGTAGTTTGTTCTGAGTGCTTAAACTAGATTTTTTATTAAAATATGGGAACATTTTATAAATACATTTTTTTGTTTTTTCGGATTTTCTATTTATATGTTCGGTATAAGTTAACGATTTGTCTAATGTTATGCCTAAGTATTTAACTGATTTAGACCAGTTAATGTGGACTGAGTTTAATAAAAGGTGATGGTTTATATTCGGTCTGCGCTTAGTAAAGATTATTGCTTCTGACTTGTTTGCATTTATTTTTAATTTCCACATATTGCAATATTTATTGATTTTTTTGAAGTTTAGCTGTAACCTGTTAACTATGGTATCGATGCGATAAGATAATGTATATAGGGCTGTATCATCAGCGTAAAGAGATCTTATTACGTGCGGGTGGCTTGGAAAATCGGATGTATATACATTGAATAAAGTTGGCGAAAGGCAGGATCCTTGAGGAAGGCCGGCCGTTACAGGGAGTATACTGGATGTCGAATTATTTACACGAACATAAAATCGTCTATTGTCAAGATATGAATGGATAATATGAATGAGGTAGGGAGGAAGTTGTATTTAATTAATTTGTAAATAAGCCCTGTATGCCAAACCGTGTCAAAAGCCTTTTCTAAATCTATTAAAAGCATACCGGTATGTTTCTTTTCGTTAAAAGCTTTGGTTACGTAATCAGTAAGCCTTGCTAGTTGGTCAACAGTAGAGTGGTGTTTTCTGAAGCCGAATTGGTCGTCTATTATGATTTTGTTTTGTCTAATATGCCGATTTATTCTGGTTAATATTAGTCATTCTAAGATTTTAGATAAAATATTTAATAGGCTAATCGGTCTGTAATTCGAAATTTCTCTCTGGTCTTTATTGGGTTTTGCAATAGCGATAGTTTTGTGGGTTTTCCAGATAGCAGGAAAATATCTGTGTCTCAAGATGGAATTGTAGATTTTTGTTAAGTATAATATTGATTTTTTGCTAATATTTTTTATTACCAAAGAGGGAATACCGTCATCACCTGATGCTTTCTTTGTGGCGAGTTCTTTGATTACTTTGCCAGTTTCTTTTGGTGAAATAGAGGAAAAGTTACTACTTACAGGTATTTTAAAATGATCACGAACTGATTTTGAAATTTTATTATTTTGGTTTTTAGTACCCAAATTTGAAGTGATACCGTGAGACTCTTGGAAGTGTTTGGCTAGTAGTTCAGCCTTATCTTTATCAACATAAGCGAAACTGTTTGTGTGTTTAAGTGGAGGAATTTTCGATGGCTGTTTTGTGATTTTTTTATGTATATTCCAGATAACTTTATCTCCTGTCCTGCAAGAGCTTAAAATTCTAGCCCAGTTATCGTTTTTCCACTTATTGATGCGGGATCTCACAAAATGATTGAATTTGAAGTAAATAAATTTAGTTTGTGGGTTTTTAATTCGTTGATATTTTTTCCTGAGTTTATTTTTTATTTTAATTAATGCTCGTAAATGGTTAGGTAAATTATAATATTGATAATTGTGAAAATATTGTTGTGGAATTGACTCTACCATAGCCTGTCTAATACATTCGTTTAATTTGGTTATATTATTGTCAATGTCTTTTGCATTACGAATTGACGGATTTACACATATTTGAGAGTCCAGTACCTTCCGGAACTTACGCCAGTCCGCTTTGTTGAAAATAAATTTTTTTGTCAACGGGTAAACAGGTAATGACGTATCTATACGGAAAATGACGGGGTTGTGGTCCGAACTAAGACATGGTAAAGAAATGAGTTGAGTCAATTTTTGTAAATTTTTTGTGAGAGCAAGGTCAATGATACTGGGTTTAAAATTACGCTGAGAGGGTATATAGGTAGGTTCAAACGGGTTATGTAATTGTATTTGATTGTTTATAATAAAATTTAAAATGGCTTTTCCATTTTTATTTGTGCTGTGGCAGTTCCATTGTACATACCTTGCGTTAAGATCCCCAAAAACAAGGACATATTTATTTAAACGAAATAGTTTATTGAGATCAACGATATTTATTTTATTTGGTGGGATATACGTTGAAATAACGGTAGTTAATTTATTGTCTATTGTAGTGTTTATAGCAACCGCTTCAGTACAAGCCAAGTCGGGGGTTTGAATGAAATGGTGCTGGACGTCGGAGCGGATTAAAAGCATGACTCCTCCTCCCGCCCTATTGCGATCTTTCCTATAAATATTGTATCCCGGAACCGAGAATCTGTCCTCATTCGAAAGTCGAGTTTCACAAACTGAGATTATGTGCGGAGTATTATTTTGTAAGAACAATTTAAATTCTACATCATTACCTCTGATCGTTTGGGCATTCCACATCATGAATTTTATTTTATCGTCAGAAGCTATCATTTGGATTTAGATAATATAATGAAATAAACTGTGCTTTGTTTACTTCGGCAAACGAGGGTAAATGAGAAACGAATAAAGAATAATTAATCACGAGTTGATAATATGACTGTAGTTGATTATTGTTGGGAGTAACAGAAGAATGACAATAAGGATTATAAAAATTATGAATTTGATTTAAAATAAAAAAGTTCATTAGCGAATTTACGAATGTGAGACCGATAAAAAAATCGTGGTTAAAAGTACAGTTTGAACTTTTATGAACTAATATAATAATTTTGGGAAATTTTTGATGAATATAATTTATTTTACGACGAGAATGCAAGGATGTACGTGTTATATAGACCAAACTATATTTTAGTGTACATATGTACCTATTAACGTAAAATGAATAATTACCAATATAAATAAGAATATAAAGAAATGTGCGAACTATGGTGTTTTGAGATTTGTATAGTTTAACTAAAACAAATCGAATAAGAGTGTACAGCTGTATTTGTTTTTGTGAATAACTGGCTAGTGATAGACGTTTAAGCATTAAACTATACAAGCAATATTTACTGAGCGTGTTGTGGATATTACTTCGTAAAATTGTTTTGTACATAGGGGCATGTTTGTTTTTAATTAGTAATACCATTGAACATTGTACTACTGAGATACGAGTAATACATGAAATTAGATAGTTTAACATACACAATATATTATATAGAATATCAAATTTATTCAATGTCAGGTACTGATGAACCATTAATCGAACAAAGATATTAAGCCTTCTACTATAATAAAAATGTTTGACATACTATCGTTAGTATTTTATCTCAGACATAATAGATTTGAATTTTGAGATAATATTAATTAAATTAAATAAACTAAATATATTTTTAATTTCTTTAAAGCATTCTATAATAGAAGGCTCATTATTAGGCTTAATATTAGTGGTATCATTTTTATTGTCCGTAAAAGTTTTTTCAAACCATTTAGAGTTGGTTTTAGGTAACGCTGGAAATTCGGTAGGTTTTGCTTTATAGACAATTCGTTCTGATGGTTTTATCCGGGGCCGTTGTTTACTGTGCTGTAGCAGTTTGTTTCTTTGAAGCTCGGGGCAATTTTCAGAATTTGAGAAGTGTTCTTCACGACAATTGGAACATTTTGGTTTAAATCCGTCTGTCATTACATTCGGGCACTCTTTGGATAAATGCTCTTCTGAGCATTTAAGACATTTTGGTTGCTTAGAGCAATTTCTAGCCACATGGTTAAACTCTTGGCATTTATAACATTGTGTTAATGTTTTCTTGCTATTGTATTTCTCCCATTTTATATGTACATTGTTACAATATCTTATATTATTTAATTTTGTCAGCTGGTTTTTGTTTTCTAATATAACTATGGATAAAGGTAATTTTGTTTCTGTTCCATCTGATTTTTTTATCATTTGGAATATTTTATGAATTTCTAATCCTTGCTCTTTAAGATCTGATAGAATATCTTCTATGGGGTATTCAGGGGCATCCCTTTGAGAACAACTTTAGGTTTTATTTCATGTTTCGGGGTATAAGTATGAAATCCTTGGTTAAGCGATTTCAATTCATTTTTTATGGTGGTAAAATCTTCGGTATTATAGACATAAAATATGGTTTTGTTACCTCCGTATTTCATGTTAATATCTTTTATTTTTGTTTTTAGGTGAGATAATATATATTTTTGGATTTGAATAGGTTGTATTCACCACAACTGGTGGAAATTTTAGGTGGGTCGGTTGGTTAGTTTCGAATTCAATTTCTTCCTCTTCATCAGAAAAAATATCAAAATAATTTTGAGTTGGTACATTATATTGGTACTCAACTCTTTTTCTTTTCGGTTGATTATCCTCTATTTTTGATGTGCTAGGAATAGCGACGTTCATGGTTGTGGTTTTCCTGCAGGGGCATTCTTTTGTTTACGATCAAATTCAGATGCGATAGTCTTTCACTAAGTACGTTATGAAGAACTAATTAAAAACAGTTTATACGGTGAAAGTTTTTAGAGAACGAATGAATACAATAATTAGTATAGAGCGCACTAGGTAAACGTCTGTACTAGCCGGATGCTACAGAGAGACTGATTCTAGGCAAAATGTATCCCTTTCCTTATGGAAAAGTTTCGCGAAAGCTTCAGCGAGAGACACTTCAATGTGAGAGGCCTTTGGTGCGGAACTCGCGGAACTGTACCTAGTTCAACAAGGAGCTTCATGGGAGATATATTTGTCGATTCCATCAAGGACGTAGCAACGATAGCAGAGAATATAATGCTTGACTCCTCTAGAATGATACACCTTCACATTTACTCAAAGCGGATATAACAGAGATCGCTGCAATGACAATGGGTGTGCATATTTTTAATTTATATTTTAATTTGTTAATATTATTATTATATCTTCCTTTGTAATATTTATTATATATGCAATTATATTTGAATTAATATGGGAAATAAGCCAGAAAAGGAAAAAAAAAAAGAATAAATATATATTTTTTTTAATGTTAAAAGAAAAACAAATGTCAAAAGAAAAAAAAATGTTAAAGGAAAAAAGATATTAATCTATTTATTTTTTTATTTGTTTTGATTTATTGTATGTTATGATTTATATATAAAAAATTGTCCGATAAGGAAAAAAAAGCAAGCTGTGTAAATAGCAACCCAATTAAATCGCTTGTTTAATAAAGTGTATCTCTCTATCTCCGAAAAGGAAAATCCCAACGAGGAAAAATATTTAAAATAGGAATGATTCCTTAAGGATTCATACTGAGGAAGTGTACAAGGGAGGTGCAATGTTAAGGCCTAAAGCCAGTTCTCGAAACGAGCCCTGACACGTAATTCTTTTCGAGCTAAGAGAGTAGTAATAAAGCTTGATGTCCACTCTCCAACGGCCAACTCACAATCCTAATCCTTCCGTTTCCTCACCTTACTTTTGTTCCAGTGGTACGTGCTAATACTGGTAATAGTATGATAGTACTATGGAATTATTACATTCAAAATGTCTCTCTATAGTCTATTTTGTTTTTTGTTTTTTTCAACAGATAATTGAACAGGTCGCGCTCTACAATAAAAGTCGTATCTATTGGCATCGAGAAAAAAATAATAAATACAAAAAACAACTATATATATATATATATATATATATATATATATATATATATATATATATATATATATATATATAGAGAGAGAGAGAGAGAGAGAGAGAGAGAGAGAGAGATTAAATTCGATTAGATTTTTGTTGCCTATGGGCCTACGGACCTTTATTATAAATAAAATAATAATTTTTACACTTATAAATGTGCCAATAACGATTATTAAACCATACATATATAAAACTTTGTGAAGTGAGAATGGTTGAACGTGCAAGTGAGAGAATAAATAAACTGGTGCCGACGTTTCGTTCTAAATTATAAGCCTTCTTCAGGGCGCTTATTTCCCCACCCTGGGTGCCATTGTTGCTTAATAGTTCTGACGCTCTCCTTCAAAGCGCCCTGAAGAAGGCTTATAATTTAGGCCGAAATATCGGCACCAGTTTATTAAGTTTATATCTTAATCATGTGTTCTTTTGACTGCACCCTGAACTAACCTTTCTCACTGTAAAACTCTATAAGAAAACTTAAAAGAGAAAATATTTTAATTTATAAAAAAAAAAATATATATTTAAATATTTTTGTTAAATAAATAAACACTGAAAGAAGAGATTAAGGAAAAATAAATAAATAAAGTAAAAGCATATTTGTAGGGAAGGAATACATCTACAGGTTTGCTCAGATCTTCAACCCGCACTGAGGAGTCTGCATCCAAAAATATTCGAAGGCAAACCCAAACCCCCCCCATTAACCCATTCGAGACGGAATGCACACCGTGTGTGCAATAACAGTAATGTGCAATTATCAGTTATTCTGAGTAAACTAGATTTGTCAATTTTTGAAGATTTTTCTGAAACTAATGAAATCTGTAGAGTACAGGAAAACAAAATTTAGGATTGGTTTTACTGTAGAGAAAATAAAGTCCCGGTTCAAGGTGGGAAATGCAAGTTATTATTCAGTTGCGACGTTACTTAGTTCGCGGCTTCTATCTAAAAACATAAAGATTAGAATTTATAAAACTATTATTCTTCCAACGGTTCTTTACGGATGTGAAACGTGGCCGCTTACTTTGAGGGATGAACAACGGCTTAAGGTTTTCGAAAATAAGGTATTGCGTAAAATATTTGGTCCGAAAAGAGATGAGGCCACTGGGGAGTTTAGAAGGTTGCACAACACGGAATTGCGGAACTTGTGCCCTGTGAATATAATTGAGCTGATTGCATCGCGGAGACTCAAATGGGCGAGTAAAGTTGTTAGGCTCGATGACGAGCGGATTCCGGGAAAGTGTGTATTTGCTGATCCGACTGGTAGGCGTCCGAAAGGTAGGCCGAAGCGGAGATAGGAGGATTGCGTTAAGGCTGATCTCGGGAGCTTGGGCTTGAATGATGAACATTGGACGAGTCTGTGTAGGCGGAATTTGGTGGTATCGGCATCGAACCTTCGGGTTTGCTAAGCCTATTATTATTATTATTATTATTATTTACTGTAGAGAAGACTTAAGATAATAAGTTCCGTTCAGGCTGTATGAATAAAAGGATATACGCAGGCTATGTAGGTTGAAGATAAGTTTTTCTTTTCTTTGACCCATCTTTATCCGTGATTAAATGAGAAATTTTCATTGAATTATATTTTGTTCTTTATGACTAAAAGCAAAATAACGATTTTTGATTATCTAACTATTTTTGAAATAAATTTTTGTACATTTTTTAAAGATGCGTTTTCATTTTACCTTACATTGCTCACATGCCCTTCCGTTCCATGCAATACAATTTTTCGAAGAGTGAGCTGTACACCCGGTAGCATGATGATCTTATTTGTGTGAATTTTCTTACGTATTCGGTGATTTCCACAGAAAACATGTTTTTTTCATTATAAATGAACTATATTAAGAAAACAAAACTGGCTCCTGGGGACCGTGTTCGAAAATAATCGTCGTCTCGAATGGTTAATTGGTCAAGATAAAAGAATAAAGTGGGAGTATATACAGTAGCAACTTCAACCAAACGTTTTTTAGAGACTGAAGAATCCCTGCTCTGATGTCTTAAATGCAATGGAGCACATTACGATTTTTTTTTTTTTTTTTTCTCGAAGAACTGAATGAAATAGGAAAATACCTTACGATATAAACAATTGAAAACACATGAAAGCATATATGAACATAGTAACGACGTTCTAAATAATCAACGAATTCAACGCTTAAACTTCACAAAAAAATAACAAAAACTTTCTCTGTTTTGAGAAAAACCCACTTTGGATATTTTCCCAAAATAAATTACGACATTATTAAAAGGTTGAAAAATGATCCTTGAGGTAAATAAAGAGCATACACTTTAGAACCTAAGATTGAGTGATCTTTGACTGTTATTGGTTAGGGTGATGTATCGCCGATGGAGTACATCTTGAATAACGATTCCAGCCCAACCCTTTCACCTATGGTGTAAGTTATCGACTTCTCTGTAAGTTCTGTTAAAGATAATACATGTATAGATATTATGGCATTCATTCATTATTAGAGTCGTTTGCCTATACCAACACATAGGTAAATAATGATTTTTTTTTTTTTTTTTTTTATTTATTTCACTTACCTGCATATGAAATATATAGTAAGGGAAAGTATTGCTATCTCAATTTTTTATTTGCCTTTATTGTATTATATAATAGAATTCACTTAACTTACATAATGCTGTATTGAAATAGACCACTCTCTTTAGAAATCACACGATAACATAAACATATGTTATAAACACATTCATGAATGAAAGAAAAAGTAAATATAAAAACTTCTTCATAATGATGATTTTGATGATATATTCATAAACAATTCTATTTTACCTAAAGTAAATATTAGCTTAATATAAATTGTAACTGATGTAACCAGCAGTCTAACCGAACTTTATCAACGTAATGTAAAATTTAAATCTAAAAAGCCTTCAAGAGATGTTTTGTTTTTTAAAAATTTATTTACAGTGTCTATTTTATTATTTTAAAGCGATGTATTATTATCTTAAAACATATATATTTTTATTTTAATCTCAAATATATTGGAAAAAAAGGGAAAAAATGAAAGACTGTTAATTTATCTATATCAATATACTATTTTTTTTTTCTCTTTTCTTTTTTTTTAAAGATGTATTATTATTTTGAAAACATATGTATTTTATTATTATTTTATCTCTACTATATTGAAAAAAAAACTGTTAATTTATCATTATTAATATTTTTATTTATTCAATTTTTTTAAACAGATGTATTATTATTTTAAAACCATATGTATTTTATTTTATTTTATTTTTTTAAACAGATGTATTATTACTTCAAAAACATATGTATTTTTTTTTTAAATTTTATCTCAACTATATTGAAACGAAAAAAAAAAAAAACTTTATTAAAATATGTATATAACTTAAAAAAATGTATTGTGAATAGCCAAGCCAGGCTCTATTTGTAAGGGGAATACCCCAAAGACAAATAAAATCTATTCTATTCTATTCTATTCTAATGATGATTTTCCAAGATTCTCAGCTTCCAAGATAGTTTACATGTACTAATTTGGTGTAATTGACAAAATTAAGTGCGCGCGCAACACACAACTTTCCCTTACCTCCTCTAATAAAAATAAATTGAACTATTTTTAAAGTCATTTCGAGATGAAAATTAATTGCTACGGAATAAATCACGTTAAGTTTCAAAAGAAACATTTGTTTGTTTGTTTTGTTTTGTTTTAGAACATCTAGGTCATCAACGCCCGATGGTTTGTTATTATGATTGATTCTTCAAAGGAGGTTATTTTTAATTCAAGTGAGATTAAGAATAAGAAGAAAAAAAGTATTTATTTTATTTATTTACAATCGTTTATGTTTGACTTTAATGTCATTTGCTATCTGCAAAAAAAAAAAAATTTGCAATAAGCAAATATGATGACTTCCGAAAGTCGGTTAAAGCAAGGCATCTCTAGGCCACCGCCTCAAAAGTCGTCGGGGTGGGTTGTACGGGTTCGTGTAAGATTTAAGTGTTTGGGCCGATGGGTTCATGTTGTAAGTCAGTTTGTCATGAAATCTTTTATAATATTCTGTGGCTGTGTCTGAAACTGTGAGTATGTCTAAGTCCTTGTAAAGTAATTCGTTGGTTACATAAAACGGTGCATCCACGATTTTTCACAATATTTTCGATTGAAGGGTTTGAATTATTTGGATGTTAGAACATTTGGCAGATCCCCATAGCTCTATCCCGTATGTCCATAATGGTTTGATCAGTACTTTGTAAATAGTAAGTTTGGTGTTCACGGATAATTTAGATCGTTTGTCAAGCAGACGGGATAGTAGTCCAAATCGTCTGTTCAGTTGTTGTCTTTTAAGTCTAATGTGGGTCCTCCATGTCAGTCTTTTGTCTAAGTACAGTCCCAAATATCGTACTTCCTCTGATGTCGGAATGGGTTTATCCTCAAAATAGACTGCTAGACAATCCCCATGATTGAGCGTGAAAACGATAAATAGACTCTTTGATTGGTTCATTTTCACTTTCCATCTATTAGCCCAACTGGATAAGTCATCAATGTGGCTTTGCAACATGAAGGATGCAAGAATTGGGTTTTGATGGGATGTCAAAAGAGCTGTATCGTCTGCAAAAGTGGCGAGTAAGGTGTGGTCATTTTCTGGTAAGTCTGCCGTGTAGATATTAAATAGTAACGGTCCCAGTACACTGCCTTGTGGGACCCCTGCTTGAACACGTTTTATTCCAGAAAATGCGTCTCCTACTTTTACAGTAAAGTGTCGGTCTGTCAAGTAAGAGAGTAATATTAAATAATAAGTCGGAGGGAGCAAATTTTTGAGCTTGGAAAGCAATCCTTCATGCCACACCTTATCGAATGCTTGACTAATATCAAGAAAAACACCAGGGCAATATTTTTTAGACTCTAAAGCATTCGAAATGTAGTCTACTAATCGATGGCATTGTTGAATGGTCGAATGATGTTTTCTGAAACCGAATTGATGATTTGGAATGGCTCTAAATATTTCGAGCGAATTTAGACGATGAAGAATAATTTTTTCAAATAATTTTGAAAAAGAAGGGAGAAGGCTTATAGGACGATATGAAGTCAGACAGTCTGAAGATTTATTGGGTTTTAAAATCATTACAACTTCAGAATACTTCCACACGGCAGGGTAATATGTTATCCTGAAGATAGCGTTGTAGATATTAGTTAAAAAAAGAATTGCTTTCCAAGGTAAGTTCTTTAGTATAAAATTTGAAATTAAGTCATAACCTGGGGCTTTTTTGTTTGGTAATTTGGCAATAAAATCACAAACTTCATTAGGATGTATTGCTTTTGGCGGCAGAGTCATCGGTAAAGGTATGTTAACGTGGTGTGACACTAGTTCATTTGTAAGTTGGTTGTTGATGTCAGAGTGCGGTTTAAATGTCTCTTCTAAGTGCCTAGCAAACAATTCAGCCTTTTGAGCATCAGATTTCGCCCAAGAACCATCAGGCTGTCGAACAGGATGCGAGACATTATGATGGTCCAGTATGCGTTTTGTCGCTTTCCAAAGTGTGTTGTCAGAAGTAGTCAAACTGTTTAAAAATTTATCAAATCTTTCAGTCTTTGCCTGTCTAATTTCGTTGTGAAGTTCTCTTGTTAGTCGATTAAATTTACGTTTGTCAGTGGGATAACGAGTCTTTTGCCAAGTTTTTCGCGCTTTTCGTTTCAGTTCAATTAGGTGTCGAATGTGTGGTGGAAGAAATTCCTTATTTTGATGGTGCTCTGTTTCCTTATAGGGAATAGAGGAGCCCCAGGCAGCATTTTGAACAGTTTGTGTCAGGAGCTGCACTGCATCATCCAAGTCTTCCGGTGTACGTATCTTTGTGTTGAGGGATAACGAGTTTTCGATTAATGCCCTAAACCTGCACCAGTCCGTTTTTCCAGTTGTCAACGTCGGACCTGGAATCCTAGCAACTGGTTTTAAGTTCATCGTCATCAAAAGAGGTGAATGATCAGATGATAGGTCAGTGAGGTTTGTGATATCACAATGCTGTAAGTTCAGTCCCTTAGTAATAAAGAAGTCCAGTACGTCTGGAATCCTGTTCGTATCTGTGGGCCAATAAGTTGGTAAACTTGGGAATAAAAATTTACAGTTTCGACCCATAACTGCATTCTGAAGAGCTCTACCCCTAGAGTTTGTTGTTCGGCTGCCCCATACTTGATTTTTGGCGTTGAAATCCCCGCCACATATGAATGTTTGGCCAAATGAATTCAGCAGATTGTCCAATATTTTAAAAGATAATGTTTTACCTGGAGGGCAATAAAGAGCTGCAATAGTAATTTTAAAATGCTGCATATCCAACAAAATTGAAGTACATTGGATACTCCCATTGCCTTCTGAGGTTCTAAAGTAGTGGCTGATAGAGCACTTTATCAGAATGAGAGTACCTCCTTTAGCTTTGTTTGAAGGATGGTCAGTCCTGTAGGTGCAACAATCAGTTACTTTTATTACTCTCAATTATTTTTTTCAATTTTATAAACAAGATTATATTTTTTCGGTATATTATACATCTATATTACTGTTTTATGTTAAAAAATACAAAAAATGCACGAAAACGTATTTTACTCTTTTCTTCTTTCGTTGGACATTTAATTCCTCTGACTTATATATTTATCCGTTTTTCATCAATACTAGCAAAATGATATGGTTAATTTATTCAAACCTACAAAATTAAAGATACCTACTTAGAAGAAAACATTTTTAACTATAGGTATTTAAGGCCTGTCGTACTATTTTAATCAGAATGAAACCTATATTATACTAAAGACCATTTAGTTGATTGGACCCAGTAATTTTAATCAAAATCGTTAGATCCTTTTTGAGAAAATCCTTTAACTTCTCAGGCTTATATTGTGTCTTAAATATGAAATTTAAGTTTCGCGCAGCTTTTGACTTGCCACACACACACACAGCGGCCTTTTAGCGGGACTTGGTTATTAGGACTCAGGGTGCACTAAAACGTTTATTTCCGTTGAAAACTTAAATTCAAAAACTTTCAAGATCGCAATACTTTCCCTTAGATATATTTTATGTATAAGTAAGTGAAAGTTATAAATATAAAGTCTTCCTCATCATGATAATTTTGGTCAACTTCCTGGATAGATTACGTACGTAATCTTGTAATTAAAAAATTGTAAGTCCCAGTATTATGATCGTGAAAATTGTTTAATTCCAATTTTCCGTGGAAATACCCGATTCATGGCGAAAGGCTACTGAATACTCCTTTCCGTTCGTATTATTTCGTTGATTGTTTCGAAACTAATGACAGCATAATGTAAGGAGTTGCTAGTGTAATATTTATATTAATAATGGTCTCAGTACTTTATATCTGTAACTTTCTTGCTTTTGTGCATATTCATTTTTTCCTTAAGGGCTACTACATCTACAATTTAGACGTTGATTTCCAAAAGGTACTAAAGGACATTTTTTACGAAATTGATTTTTTACATATCTGTATTCTCATCATTTAGTTTTATCTAAATATTCTATTTGATGTTATCTAATGAATTCTCAAGTCCTTAAAAAAGGCGATTGAGGAATGCGGTCATTTTTTAAAAGTACTAATTACGCATTTATTTTCGTTCCAAATCATTCTAAAAAAATCATTTCATAACTTTAATATGATGTTATTATTATAGTAAAAAATAATTCTAAATTTTAAGGCAAAAAGACCCAAATTAGCTAGTTTAATAATATAGTAATGACAGATTTTCGCGCTTCCTGTAAAATTCCCCAGAATGGATATAGTACCTTTTGGAAATCAACGTCTCAATTGTTGAACCATAGCACCTTTCATAACTAAGTCTTAAGTTGAAAAATGGGTAATATTTGGTAGTAAGTATTGTTTATAACAATTAAAAAGTAGTTCGATTCTACACTCTATTGTAATAGTATATGTACTATGTATACTTACTTAATAAAACACATGTTTCTATATAAATTAAATTTAATTAATTCTTTAATAGTTTCACGCATTTTTATCTCTTTCATTGATTTTTAAAATGGAGGTAAGTGAAAGTCATGTGTTGCCCGCACCAGAGTTTTTTAGATAATGTTGAGAATATGAAAAACTAAGTTAAATTAAATATTCGGGGTACAAGATAAAATTGAATACCCAGACATTTTATCTCTGCATTTTACTAAAGTAATTATTAATATTATGATTAGTCGCTAAGCTCCCAAAGTAGAAGCCACTGAACAAAGATGGTGGATTGTTGGGACCTCTTCTCCTTTTTTTTTTTTTGTATGCTAGTTTTTTATTCGTGCAGGAATGTAGCTCTTCTTTCCTTCATTTTGTCCCGGTTCTCGATGCTTCTGTCTGTGGTTTAACCTACCATTTTTTAACTTTTTTTTTTATAATATTGTTTCTTGTGTCCATTTTCTCTAGGTATTTTTTGCTAATTCCGTGTATTCCTTTACATTTTGGATCTACCCTACTATGTGATCCAGAGATGCTAAGTATTTTACTATTCTCTTTGATTGTGTTGGAAAGTCTCATTATTTGACTCTAAAATTTAAGTCATCTTTTTCTCATATCCGTCTTGATGCTTAAATATTCTTCGATTTTAAATGTTCCATCTTGGTCAAAGAAGTTTCCTTCTAATCTTTATAGAAGCATCCCATAAAGTACAGTATGATTTAGATCAAATCTGTCAATGGGCAAATAAAAATAAGTTGCAACTTAATGCAGGTAATACTAAAGCAATCCTCATCGGCTCCAAACCAACCTTGAACTCCCTTCTAAACTAACCATTGCTCTTTTTCAATAAAGTTCTTATTCCGTCCCAGAAAACTTTTAAAACTCTTGGAGTTACCTCTAACCAAAACCTATCCTGGAATAAGCATGTATTTGAAATATCCCGAAAGTCCATTTTCATACTCAAACATCTCTATAGACTCCGTGAATCCTTACCTTAAAAAAACCCGTCAGCTACTTGTTCCCTCTGTTTATCTTTCCTTACATTGACTACGGTTGCTGGTTTATGGGGGGCTAACCAATGAACTGGAAATAAAACGAAAACTTCTTATGAACTGCTTTATAAGATATATTTGCGAAGCCCCTAGATGTGACCATATTTCTGGCTATTATAGCAACTAAAAAAGGCTTTATCCTTCTGTTCAACGGCAATATTTCCTTGGCTCTTACCTACTCCGAACCTTAAAAAATAGAAAACCTTCCTACACAACTGAGCTCCTCACCCTTCGCTCTGATATCCATTCGTTAAAAATACTAGAACCCAATCAATCAATTTTATATCCCAACACATAAAACTGCATCCTTTCACAAATCGAATCTCGTTCGATCCTCATCTATCTGGAATTTGCTTTTTATCTCTATTCGTAAAGCCACTTCTCTTTCTTCTTTCAAACATCAACTCTTCCACTACCTACTTCTTTCTCAATCTTTTGTTCCAGTGTAAAATGTAGTATAAATATATGTATATATATATATATATATATATATAATATATATATATATATAATATATATATATATATATTTATAGATATATTGAATAGTTGATGTTATATATATATATATATATATATATATATATATATATTTTTTTTTTTTTTTTTTTTTAATGTAACCAGAGCGAAAGGATTTCTTTTTGTTCTTTGTCTTTATTCTTAGAGGACTTGATCCCAGAATATATTTTTTTTTGTCTGTCTGTCAAGGTTTCACAGGCATATAATATTGTTGGTTCATACATTGGTTTGTTGGAGACATACATTTTTTATTGTAGAATTGAAAAGCTTTCTTTGTACAGAATACATATGGAATATTTATAATACAATTATAAGATACTCTTTACAATGCGCTATATATTATCCAGAATTAATTTGGACATTAACATTTTTATTATTGGTCCAAAAAAAAATTAATAAAGTGAAAAAATAATTTATTAAAAAAAAAGCATGCATTAATACAATCATAAGATAAGGCTTAATACATTAGAATTTTCATATTAATGAATGTTTTGTTCTCTATTATGTTTATATTTTGGAGTTAATAACTTAGTACAATTACCTGTTTCTTTTATAAGTGTATCGTCATTCGATAGGAATTACAAATGTTATTCACGGATCTTTACTATTATTATTATCATTAACAATATTATTGATAATAATTGTTAATTATAATATAAATTTAGTAATGATTGATTGACTAAAGTATTATCAATGTGAATAAAAGAAGCTAGCTTTAAGTTTTCAAGTACTTCCCTTCTGTTTCTCTTTTCATCCTGATTTGTATTCAGCAGCTGTATAATAATGAACAAAAAGGAAAAAAATGAGAAAAGAAAGACTGTTCAAACGGGAGAATTGATTGAAGGGCTTGCTGTCCCTTCATTTTTTATTATTTTTTAAAAAAATACAAGAATTGAAATTAGGACTGTATTGTTTAAATTAACTTCGTTCCAGTTCCAGTGCATCAAATTTAGTCCGATTGTGTAACCGTAATAATGTACTAAAACCAATGAATATGTCTACATTAATAATGAATATTATTAATTCCAAAGTTTTAAAAATTGATTTGTACCGACATTATGCTCCTGCGATGCTCATATAATGTACAATTAATAAAGAGCCAATCGGACGCAGTTTTTAATTTTGTATAACTAATAAATTAGTAATCTTAAACATGATCAATTTATCTGTGACGGTTGTGAGAAACTGGATAACTGGAGTTATAGCATTTCCGAGTCAATTGTAACCTTTTCTAAGTCAAATGTAACCTTTTCCATTTCAAATGTAACCTTTTCCAAGTCAAATGTAACCCTTTCCATTTCAAATGTCACCTTTTCCAAGTCAAATGTAACCCTTTCCAAGTCAAATGTCACCTTTTCCATTTCAAATGTTACCTTTTCCAAGTCAAATGTCACCTTTTTCTTCACTTCTAGCCTCAAATATTCCAAATAGATATTTGGTATCAAGTTCTGTTTTTTACTAGCTATATTTAAAAAAATTAATTATCGTCTATTTAGTTTTAAGATAGTTTTTGATTTTGAGTTTTTTAGAGGGGAAGGGTAGTTTTTGTGAATAATTAATGTGTTTTCGGGTATTATAATTACTTTTTTCGAGCTGTATTTTTTATCGCTCGCGTGCATGTTAACTCGCATTTACTTTTAATGTTTTTAATTGATGTAGGAGTTGATAGTTGAGTTTTCGGGTATTATAATTACGTTTTATTTTTTTATTGCTCCCATACATTTTAATTCGAACTTACTTTTCATATTTTTTACTGTCATAAGGGTTGATAATTGTCTTTTCGGGTCTTATTATTACGTTTTTCGAGCTGTGTTTTTACCGCTCGCGTGCATTTTAACTCGAATTTACTGTTAATATTTTTTAATGTCATAAAGGTTGATAATTGAGTTTTCGGGCTTGTGATTACGTTTTTCAACTATGTTTTTTATCGCTCACGCTTATTTTAACTACAATTTACTTTTTATGTTTTTTATTAATATAGGGATTAATAATTGTGTTTTCGGGTCCTATAATCACGTTTTTTGAGGTTTATTTTTTTATCGCTCCCATGCAATTTAACTCGAATTTATTTTTAATGTTTTTTATTGATATAGGAATTACTTAATGTGCTTTGGGGGGTTATGATTACGTTTCTCGAGCTGTATTTTTTATCGCTCTCAATTATTTTAACTCGAATTTACTTTTAATGTTTTTTTATTGATATAGGGATTAATTATTTTGCTTTCGGGTGGTTATGATTACGTTTTTCGAGCTGTATTTTTTATCGCTCTCGCTTATTTTAACTAAAATTTACTTTTTATGTTTTTTATTGATACAGGGATTGATAATTGTGTTTTCGGGTCCTATAATTACGTTTTTTGAGTTTTATTTTGTCATCGCTCCCACGCATTTATCTCTAAATTAATTTTAATGTTTTTTATTGATATAGGGATTAATTAATGTGCTTTCGGGGAGCTATGATTACGTTTTTCCAGCTGTATCTCTTATCGCTCATGCGTATTTCAACTTGTATTTACTTTTAATATTTTTATTTTTATAGAAATCTATCCTTGTGTTTTCGCGGGGTTATGAAAATGTTTAAAAGCTTTTTTATTATCACTCGTTGGGATTTCAACTCGCCTTTATTTTTGATATTTTTTTATTGATATTGGGATTGATTATTTTGTTTTTGGGAATATTAATAGAGTTTATGACATTTTTTTATAGCTAGTGCACATTTTAACTTAAATGAAAAGTGATCTAGAAGAATGCGCAATCGCGATATAACGTCCAGATCAAAAATGTAATCAGATCCTGCAAAAACACAATAAATAATTTTTACATCAAATTATACCATAATACCTACGGTATGTAGAAAATCCCAAGCGCATAAAAGAATAAAGTTTAAAACACGTTATGACAATTCCCTAAAACCAAAACAAAACAGACCACTACAAATGGAAGTTGAAATGAGAGCAAGCGACAATAAAAACAGCTTAAAAACGTAATCACAAGACCCGAAAAGATAATTACAAACCTCTATAACAATAAAAAATATTAAAAGTAAATACAAGTTGAAATACGCATGAGCGATAAGAGATACAGCTGGAAAAACGTAATCATAGCTCCCCGAAAGCACATTAATTAATCCCTATATCAATAAAAAACATTAAAATTAATTTAGAGATAAATGCGTGGGAGCGATGACAAAATAAAACTCAAAAAACGTAATTATAGGACCCGAAAACACAATTATCAACCCCTGTATCAATAAAAAACATAAAAAGTAAATTTTAGTTAAAATAAGCGAGAGCGATAAAAAATACAGCTCGAAAAACGTAATCATAACCACCCGAAAGCAAAATAATTAATCCCTATATCAATAAAAAAAACATTAAAAGTAAATTCGAGTTAAAATAATTGAGAGCGATAAAAAATACAGCTCGAGAAACGTAATCATAACCCCCCAAAGCACATTAAGTAATTCCTATATCAATAAAAAAACATTAAAAATAAATTCGAGTTAAATTGCATGGGAGCGATAAAAAAATAAACCTCAAAAAACGTGATTATAGGACCCGAAAACACAATTATTAATCCCTATATTAATAAAAAACATAAAAAGTAAATTGTAGTTAAAATAAGCGTGAGCGATAAAAAACATAGTTGAAAAACGTAATCACAAGCCCGAAAACTCAATTATCAACCTTTATGACATTAAAAAATATTAACAGTAAATTCGAGTTAAAATGCACGCGAGCGGTAAAAACACAGCTCGAAAAACGTAATAATAAGACCCGAAAAGACAATTATCAACCCTTATGACAGTAAAAAATATGAAAAGTAAGTTCGAATTAAAATGTATGGGAGCAATAAAAAAATAAAACGTAATTATAATACCCGAAAACTCAACTATCAACTCCTACATCAATTAAAAACATTAAAAGTAAATGCGAGTTAACATGCACGCGAGCGATAAAAAATACAGCTCGAAAAAAGTAATTATAATACCCGAAAACACATTAATTATTCACAAAAACTACCCTTCCCCTCTAAAAAACTCAAAATCAAAAACTATCTTAAAACTAAATAGACGATAATTAATTTTTTTAAATATAGCTAGTAAAAAACAGAACTTGATACCAAATATCTAAAAAACAAAAAAGATAGCGATAGAATATGCCAAAACTATTAAAAAAGTCATAATGTTAATTAAACTAATTATTTTTCAATAAATAAATAAATAAAACGGAATATTTGAGGCTAGAAGTGAAGAAAAAGGTGACATTTGACTTGGAAAAGGTAACATTTGAAATGGAAAAGGTGACATTTGACTTGGAAAGGGTTACATTTGACTTGGAAAAGGTGACATTTGAAATGGAAAGGGTTACATTTGACTTGGAAAAGGTTACATTTGAAATGGAAAAAGTTACATTTGACTTGGAAAAGGTTACAATTGACTTGGAAATGCTATATATGGAAAATGAGTTAACTCCACGTATCACTCCCTCAGACCTTTTCTCCCACGTCGTGTTAAATTGGTTAAAGAAATTTCTCGGAGGAAGAATTTTCAGGTGGAAAGAAAGATATATGTTAATTACTCTATTTTAGGTATTACGGAAAGTTTGACTCGCTCACCTGTAAAATTAAAGATTTTGATTTAACCACTTATTCACGACCGCCACAGGTTTGTGATGTTTTCAGTAGAAATATTTATTTAATTAACAGAAGAAAAGTTTAAAAGTGAGGTAGGGGGTCACTTGCAGCTGGGTGGCTAGCGTAACAGCCTCCAATGCTAAAGGTCACGGGTTCAAACCCGCAGGTGGTCCTAGGATTTTTTAATGGGAGTAAAAAATCCCTAGTTATGCCGTCCTTCGGAGGGAACGTTAAAAGGTGGTCCCGAGCCTGTGTGATGTCAGGTAATCGTTAAATGAATAAACAAACAACAAAAGTGAGGTAGAACCTGTAGCAGCATCTACAAAAAATAGAATCTAGATTAAAACGATACAAATATTGAGGGTGTATGGTCGACTGTTGAAATTATCGTAGGTAGCAATAATCGAAAGTCAGTCGTTTTTTTGGAAAATTTTTAATTTTGCTAACGTTTCGGCTCAAGCTTGTAAGCCATCATCAGAGCGACAAACATCAGAACAAAAAAGATACATATCATAATGAAAATTATTTTGAATGTAGTAACAATGATAAAATTAAAAATAAAATAGTAAATATACCAATATACATAAATATTATAGATACAAATAATGATGATATTATTATGATACTACAACAAAAAATTTATTTTGGTTCGTTTATCTACTATTTAATGTCTCCCAATACACACACACACACACACACACACACACACACACACCACATATATATATATATAAAAAGGTATATGCTATTCTAATTACTAATTCGGAGTGTATCTTATCCTCTAAAACCTTGGTTTCGATCTAGCCAAAAATAAATTAAATATTTGTAATTTGAAATTTTCTAAACTTAAATTGCACCCTTCATACCTTTTATTAAGCATAAAAAATCCCGTTTAAACCAACGCATGGTGCTAAATGTCCTTCCATTAAGCCGTGGAACAATGCAGTAGTCAATAGACAAACATCAAAAATTTAATTATTCCAGAGGAAACTTCCAGCCAAATAGCCTTTTTTAGTTATGCATATTGTTCCCTAAACAAGGTTCAAACTTTTTGAAAATTTAAATAAATTATCAACTAGAGAACAATACCTTTAGCGTTTCAACTTAAAGTTCATTTCGCGTTCGTCACGATTCTGTTACCTTGTTTTTTAAGGAACTAATCGCTGAAGTAGAAAAATGCTGTTTAAAAGTTTATTTGTTTATTTTTTTTAAATAATTTTTTCCACAAATTTTTCATCAAACAACATGCTTCTGTCATACCAATTTTCTGGTTCTATTTTTGATTTTTATCTGCATTGAATCCTAGTATATGAGTCACCTGTAGCGTAGTGGCTAGCATAAAAACCTTCGCCTAAGGTCGCGGGTTCAAACCTAGCAAAAGGTCTGCGGATTTTTTTAATATGAATACAAATCCTAAGTTAGACCGTCCTTTTGAGGGCCGTAAAAAAAGTGGTCCCGAGCCTGGACGATGTTAGGTACTCGTTAAAAATCCCTATCCTGAATAGGCAAAATGTAAGACTCCCACAGTAGCATCGTCCAATTAGCCATAGTAGTTATTAGCCACAGTACTATAAAGTGAAGTTAAATGATAATGGCCTATTATACAGCGAAAGATTATAATTATTTTATTTTTTAATTTATTTTTTCATTAGTTATTTAGGTTACTTATTATTTTTTTTTGCCTGTTTTACTTTGTACATATGGAATGAATGAATTAATTTAGCTCTAATACTTATTTCCCAAGATAGTGGCAGATTGTATTATTTCTCAATAAAGCACTATTTATAAATAATAAAAAACAAATTATACAGCTTAATCTAATACTTTTTTTGTGTCATAATGTACATACACGATTTATATTATATTTTATATACCTATAAAGATTATAAAGGTATATTGTATTTTACATTATATAGGCTGTGGAAAAGCTGTTATCCTTAATTTATTTTTTTAAATATTTAAAATAAAAATGCATGAGCGATGGGCAATTATCAATTATACTTTTCTAATACTTTTAATATTTATAAGTTGTAGGACTTCAACAATTATAAACAACAGCCAAGTGTGAATGTAGTGAATAAATTAGAAATGTTATTATAGACTAAAAATAATATTCTTGATGACTAATCTTATTTGAATACGACATTTAACTATAATAATCATTATTATATTATAAAGGGTGTAATTTATTATTTATTATAAAGCCGAAAATAATTACTGTAAATATTATTTTATTTCTCATTAGTAAAAATTGATTTATACGGTTGTATTACAAATACATACAGTTTTCTATATACTGACAAATTTACTAATGCAGATCTAAAGAAAAGTTTTATTGTATAAAGGATGTCTGTTTACTCATTTAATGTCACTTTATGCTACTATGGCTAATCCGGCGATCCTGTGGTTGGAGTCCTAAATTTTGCCGATCTAGGTTTTATTAGGATAGGAATCTTTAAACGAGTACCTGACATCATAAGGCTTCTCTCCGAAGGATGACATAACTAAGTATTTTTTACGCCCATTAACAAATCCAAGGATAACGGGCCAGGTTTGAACCCTCTATGTTGGCCATAGAAAGCTGTTATGCTAGCCACTACATCACAGGTGACCCCTTATAATGGAAGTTACACTTATATTTCTAGAAGTAATAATTTTAAATGAGTCGTTTATTCTTGATACATCTGAACGCCCAACCCAATATTCTTGAATTTATAGAGCAATTTAAATAATAATATATTATCTTTGAATGATACCATTCGGAAATTTGCCTATAGGACGCCGGTAGATTTATAGTCGGTAACTTAATAGGGAACTGTAATCCAATCTGTAAACTATCTTCCAACATAGATTGGCAAGTGTCTGATGTTTCTCTGCAACTACAACTGCCAAAGATTTATAATAAATCTTTCTAGTTACGATTTCATAGCTCCAATCAATCAATAGAATCTTCATTAATCACGAAGATTTAGTTCATTTTAGGCAGGCCTTTCTATCTCAAGTGTACTAAATACGCTGATAAATGATAAGTTCCTTTTTATTATTGTAATTGGAAATTTTGTGGACCTCAATGTTCGATTTGTGGCAAACAGCCCAAAATTGACATAAATCTTTTAAATCCAAAGTTGGTAACTGGTAACTTAAAATAAGATCTTGAAGTGATATCTATAGGAAAATCGTTCACTAGACATCATCATGTCTGCAATAGATTTGTAAATTTATATATATATCTTTTTAGAAAAGATATTGTGCGGATATTGAGAGCATTGTTTGGATTTAAGAACGTCCAATACAACTCCATCACAGAAAATGGGAACTATCAAGACTAGCCAACCTATTATAACCAGAAAATAAAGGTCTAGTGACCAGAAAAATATAAATTTCAATGCTCACTCACAGAATGGATTCCAGTTTTCAGGTTCTGATCGATTCGAGGCTGCTAAGAGGAAAAATTTTTAACACTCGCGGATTCAAAACAATATTATATTGCTTTTTTTTTTTTATAACATTGTTTATAGTTAAATATAGTAAACTAATCTTCAAGTTCAGGCAAATATATAATTTGTTTAGCTTGCATTAAGTTTCTTGATTTCTTTTTTTTTTTTCTATTTGATCTAAGACTCCACTGAAGTCTTATACGGCTTATTGAATTTCCTGCAGTATAATAAAAAACATATAACGTTAAACTACTACATAATGGTGCAACATACCATTGCTAAATTGAAACCTTCTGAAACAGCAACTTGATCTAGTAATTTCTATCAAGTAATAGAGATGCCCCATTTCGTCAAGAATCTTTGTGGTGTTTATTGTCATATTACAGGCCCAAAGAAGTGATTCTAGCTGCCATGTTATTGAACCACCTATAAAGACCATTATCGAGTTATGATATGATTAGAAATGCTAATATAAAGCGCTAATTTCGTTACAGTAAATTCTTAAATCCAGCCCGGAGGACCAGATTCTGGAGTTTACAATAAATAAATATATAATGTTAACCTTAAACTGCCATAAACCATACGTAGATTAAAGTAAATTTATAATTTTATGATGTGCACATTGAACAGAATCTAACTACTGCCATTTGTTTCCAGATTTCCCGACTTGGACCCAGAACGTGGATGTACTGGAAAGTGGCCTGGAGGTAGTTGAGAGTGACAGCATGGTCCTCCCATCACTCGTGTCCCTACGGCTCACAAGCAACAGATTGCTCTTGATCCAGGAGAAGGCAATGCTGTAAGCTTTTCATTCCTATTTAGTTTAAGTTT
Organism: Piezodorus guildinii; assembly: GCA_023052935.1. NCBI lineage: Eukaryota > Metazoa > Arthropoda > Insecta > Hemiptera > Pentatomidae > Piezodorus > Piezodorus guildinii. The sequence goes on along the minus strand of CM041296.1, from coordinate 26,233,230 downwards.
TTTATTATTATTTATTGAAAATTACAACTGTATTATTGAATACATCAAGTAAATTAGCCAACAGAGAAATACATGAAAAAGATATGAAGGGAAAATGCGCATTGGCAGCACCCCACTGGGTAATCTAAACTAGAATGTCTCGGGGCCATCTTCTTTTTAGACCCCTCAGAGGATTGTCAGGAATGGAAGAGGAATCAAGGATTGAAATTAGTAGGATAGAGTATGTCGTGGAAGAATTGATACCTGGCTCAGGTTTATAAGTTTATTCGTGTCAAATAAAGGACTATTAAGAATTTTGGACAGTAAGTATTAAATACGGAAAGAATTCAATGGTTATTTCAGCTCAAAAGCTAGACAGGCCTTATTTTGAAGATATAGATGCGCCTTTTGTAGTTAAAGAGAAGGTTAGAGCAGCTGTCCAGTAAGTGTTGAAGTAATCGAAAGCGGAGGGCAGTTCTTATCGTTTCAGTCTTGTGTGCGGATTTCATATTAGACGTTTGTAAATCAGAAATCCTAGATTGTGAATTTGTTCAGCCTGGACAAGTGGAATATTGTTAAAGGACACTGTAAGGCAGGATGTTATAGGTTTAAGTCGAAGAGTAAAGGTAACTTGGTGGAATTTGTAGGAATTTATTTTAATTCTCAAATTCTTACACCTTACCGCAAGATCTCTGTTATGTGATTGTTTTAATTTAAATAGATGCTTTGTTACATTATTAATATAGACTAGTGTAAAAGCAGAAGTTTGAAATAGGTGCGCATACTTGATACAGATTTCGGAAAGCAAAAAGTATACAGGAAAATGCTCCAGTAGGTTTATGCTTCAGTTGAAGGCCTCTTGTTGGAATGAACTTAATAATAACCGTGGTTCATAATCTCATTAATTAGGCTGAGCATTTTGAATCGCATGCCGGGTTATAATTAGGTGATTGATTATCAGACAAACGGTAATTTCTGTAATTGAGATATGTCTATTACTTCTTTATCAATATAGCGATTTAATTATTTTACAGGCTCATGCGTATCCCTAATCATGTATAACTGCTAAGTCCGTGTTTAAATCAGATACTTTGCTACTACTATAGTAACTAAATTAATAACCAGGGATCACTTGTAGCTGGGTGACTAGCATAACAGCCTACTATGCCAAAGGTCACAGGTTCAAACCCGCAAGTGATCCTAGGATTTTTTAATAGGAGTAAAAAATCCTTAGTTATGCCGTCCTTCGGAGGGGACGTTAAAAGGTGGTCCCGAGCCTGTGCGATGTCAGGTACTTGTTAAAGATCCCTATCCTAAAAAAAACTTGGATAGGCAAAATGTAGGACTCCCACTGTAGCATCGTCCGATTAGCCATAGTAGCATAAAGTGACGTTAAATAAATAAGCAAACAAACAAACAAATTAATAATCCATATATAGTTAAATAAGTTTATATCATAAATGAATATTTCTTCGGTAAAATACTTGAAGAATCTGATATGCCAAAGCTGCCAACTGTGGCGACCGTTTGAGGCTTTTGCGTGACAACTAGACCTGCAGTTTTCAAAACACGCAAACCCTTTGATGTACAATTATTGCATCAAATAAAAAAATTACGAGTTATTAAGGTTCTTATGTTCCGGTATTTTATATTGTCACGTTACATATATGAATAACCTGTTTTACTCATTAAAATGGATAATTTTTATTTCTTCACTCTATGATAGGATTAATATATTAGTCTAGAAACATTAAAACATTCCCTGCAAATAGGGTTTGCTCAAATAAAGTTTTCTCTTTTTGGAGTGACATAAAACGGTCGATCTCAGTAAGAGCAAGAAAACAACAAAAATTTAATAAATTATAAATAAAAAATCTGGTGCGGGCAACACACGATTTTCACTTACCTCCATTCTTAAAATCAATGAAATAATTTTCAAATACAGTTAAAGACAAAAATACGTAAAACTATTAAAGAATTAAATAAATTGAATTTATATAGAAACATATGTTTCACTAAAAAATCTATTATATTATTTTTTTTTTTTTTTTTTTTTTTTTTTTTATTGAGAAATATTACAATCTGTTTCAGAATGAACAATAGTAATAGAGATATAGGACCACATTCATACAATATATACAGAAAATAACGATAAAGTCAAATTACATAAAATAGAAAAAAAAAATCATTTATATGTACAATAAAATATAACAAAATAAAAAAAAACAAAAAAAAAAAACAACAACAACCTATAATTGAAATAAATACAAAGTTGGCAAATAAATAAAAATCATACAAACAAACATAACTATATACAATATTTACAACTGCTAAGGGGACCCCAGACTGGGCTTTTCCCTCCACTTGTGGAGGAAAAAAGCGGAATCCAAGAGATCCCAGCGCCTCTCTCTCAGCCGCATCACTGGTCTTAGCCAGTAGAGGCTGAGTTAGGGCGCAATAGCCACAAACATACAGTACATGAGTGGAGGATCTGACCAGTGTCAGAACTCCAGTATAAATGTTATAGAACGTCGCGGGGCCACTGCCGTTTCAATCTTCGTGGAGGATTGTAGGGGTGGGTGGAGCTGGAGAGGGATTGAGCTAAAGGATTAGGATGATGAAGGAGGTTCCGATGAAAATTAGAAAATTTGGATGGTACCAGATCTAAAATGAATGGAATATTGAGGTCGTGGTGTAAGGTACAGTTGGAAACATAATAGGGAGCATTAACTATTGTTCGGAGGACTTTGGATTGGAAGGATTGGATGCGTTTGATGTTAGAGTATTTAGCTGTCCCCCACAGCTCAAGTCCGTAGGTCCATATAGGTTTCAGTACTGTCTTGTATATTAGTAATTTGTTGTCAACTGTAAGATGAGATTTTCTGTTTAATAGTCTGTATAACTGGCCGAATCTGCGGTTGAGTTCTTTTCTTTTAAGTCTTGTATGTGGGTTCCACGTTAGTCTTTTGTCTAGTAAAAAGCCCAGATACCGGACTGTGTCTGAGGAAGGAAGCGGTATGGAATTGAGTTTAACTGTTGGGCAGGATTTGCGGCGAAGGGTGAAGGTGACGTGTGTGCATTTTCTTTCGTTCACCTTAATACGCCAAGCATTACACCAGTCTTCGACAAGGGAAAGGTGCCTTTGGAGATTTAGCGATGCTGCTTCAGGATCGGAATCGGATGATAAAATGGCTGTGTCATCAGCAAATGTTGCCAGAAAGGTATCGGGATCGGTAGGGATATCGGCGGTATAGAGGATGTAGAGGACGGGTCCTAAGACGCTGCCTTGAGGAACACCGGCCTTAACAGTATAATGTTTGGAAAACTCTAAACCACAGCGAACTCGGAAGGAGCGGTTTGATAAATATGACCGGAGGACTAGGTATAAGGATTGGGGTAAATGGGTTTTGAGCTTAAAGAGCAATCCCGGGTGCCACACCCGGTCAAAAGCTTGCGCTATGTCCAGAAAGGCACCCGAACAATACTCCTTGCACTCAAGGGCGAAGGAAATGTGGTCTACAACTCGGAGTCCTTGCTGAACCGTGGAATGTTGAGGACGGAATCCAAACTGGTGTGAAGGAAAATTGTGAAATTTGGCTAGGATTCGTTTTAATAGGAGTTTTTCGAAGATTTTGGAGAGGATCGGAAGAAGGCTAATAGGTCTGTAGGATGACGTACAGTTGGAGGGTTTACCTGGTTTTAGGAAAAGGATGATAGTCGAGTGTTTCCACAACAGAGGGAAATAGGTAGTGCGTAGGATACAGTTATAGATATATGTAAGGAATGTAATGGCTTTAGGTGGAAGTTGTCTTAGAATTTGAGGAGTGAGGAGATCGTATCCAGGGGATTTACGGAGAGGAAGCTTTTTAAGAAGATATTTGACCTCAGAGGGATTGATTGCTTTAGGTGGTAAGGAAATTGGTATCGGTGACGTAAGGAACTCTTCAACTATAGCGGTATGGGTTGGATTGAGATCAGAATGAGGAGTGAATACCTTGGAAAGGTGTAGTGCAAATTCCTGGGCCCTATCTTTGTCAGAAGCAGCCCAGGAATTATCACTACGCCGGAGAGGATGGGATATCAGGGGAGATTTTAGGATTCTCTTCGTGACATTCCACAAGGAATTGTCACGAGTCGAGAGAGAGGAGAGGTAGGAATTGTAGGATTGAGAACGGAAGATCGCCAACTCCCGCTTTAATTGTCTACAATAAAAGTTATAGGAGTGGCGATCTGCTGGGTGGCGGGTGCGTTGCCATAATGTTCTGGCTCGGCGTTTGGTGTGGATTAGGTCTAGGAGGTGTTGTGGTAAATGGTTTTTGTAAGGATTTATTTGGGAGTGCTTGGGAACGGAGGCAGTCCAGGCGGCTTGTTGAATCGAGGTTGTAAAGGAATAGACGGCATCGTCAAGGTCAGTTTGGGTTTTGAGAGTCACTCTGAGGTCAATATCATTGGTGAGGATTTCGCGGAAGAGGTTCCAGTTGATAGGGCCTCTGATGAATGACGGTGGGACAGGTTTAGGCATAGGTGTTAAGGATACATTTAGGATCAGTGGACTATGGTCAGAGGATAGTTCATCAAGGCGAGTTACGGAATAGTTCAGGGAGCCTAATCCGCTGTGGATGAAGAAGTCGAGGATGTCTGGATTACGGTTAGGATCTGTTGGCCAGTAGGTAGGAGAATTGGGAGGTAGGAGATTAAGGCGTCGGGAGTTGAGTGCAGCCTGCAATGTCCGTCCACGAGTATTTGTGGTCCTGGAACCCCATTGTTGGTGCTTGGCGTTTAGGTCTGCACCCAGAATAAAGTGATTCCCCAATGAGTTGAGGAAGGATCCAAATTGGGTAATGGAAATAGAATGTTTAGGAGGGCAGTATGCTGATGCGATGACGAGCGGAAAGGAAAAGATCTTGATTATAACAGAGGTGGCTTGTAGGAAGTCGTGGGCGGGAAGTGGGTGTAAGTGATGGGAGAGGGATCGGTGGACAATGACTGCAGTACCGGCATGGGCTTTGCCGTCTGGATGGTCTGTCCGGTATGTTGTGTATTCAGGTATTTTTAAGTACTGTTTAGTGGTTAGTCTAGTTTCAGTAATGAGTGCAACATCAACGTTTTTGTCTTGCAGTAAGGCTGTAAGTTCGTCAGTGTGAGTTCTAACACCATTCGCATTCCAAAGGAGAATGGATAAGGAATTAGGTGAGGTCATTTATGGTTTTTGTAAGGTAGGAATGAGATTTGATACAAGGTTCGTAAGGAGTGATATTAGAGGCATAACAAGGGATTTGATTTCGGAGATAAAGGATGTCATCAAACTGGTAAGGTCTGTGGTGTTTGAAGGAGGAGGAATATGAGAGATTTGTGGTGGATTAGGATTTTTAGGATTGGTTATATTTTGAGGAAGAGGTATTTGTGGAATGGACTGAGGATATTTAGGTACATTTTGCAGTTCCGGCAGGGCCTCGGCTTCACTACATTGGTTCCCACCTCCAAGTAAGTGGGCAAATGATACATTGGCATCGATTATTTTTGAGGGTTCTCTTCTAGTTCTTGTCTGTCTTGCTGTTTCATCCAGTACTTGGGGTGTTTGATACCTGGTCCTTAGTTCCTTATAGATTTGGCATCCTTTGTAGTTGGCCGGGTGGTCCTTGAGGCAATGAGCACATACAGCGGGTGTTGACTTTGGTTTTGTACATTCCACAGACTTGTGCTGTTCCCCGCATTTCACGCAGCGTGGTATGTGATAACAGTAACTTTTGGTATGACCATACGCCTGACAATTGTGACACTGAACAATTTCTCTCTTGGTGTAAGGTTTTTCGACTTTTACACTTGTATAGTACAGTCTTTTCAGATCGTAAATTTTTTCTACCCCTGACAATGGTTCCAGGTCAACAAAGAATAGAGGAAGTTGAACTCTATCTTTCATGACATTAGTGACTTGGCGCACTTTGTAACCCATCTCTATAAGTTCTTCTTTGATAGCTTCAACTGGTGTAGAAGAATGTAGATTTCTGATTACAACTCTAAGAGATCTCTCTTGGCGTAGCTGGTAAGTATGGAAATCCGCTTTAGTATCAGTTAGATATTTCACTATTTTTCTATACGTCTCGGCGGTGGTCGGTGATATTTTAGTGTCATTGATTCTACTCATACAGTAATAGCTGGTGGAGTCGGTAATTTTATTCAATTGAGCACACAACAACTGAAAATTTTTAATATTTTTGACAAATATCGGTGGAGGCCGTGGTTCACTGGGTGGAGGAGCAGATTCCATGTTTTCTTTTTCATTATGTAGAATTTGAAAAGGATTTGGGGTGAAAAACGGAGATTCATCAGTCATCCCTTGTGACTATGTGCCAGGTTGTGGTTCAGATTCGGTATTAGTACCTGAAGGGGTTCCTTGCTGATTTAATTTTTTATTAGTATCACGGCGGGGTCTTTGTTTTATGGGAGACGTGATTGAACCACTAGATCTAGATCTTTTAGTTGATGCTTTGGAGGACATCACTTGGTGAAAATATCGCATTTCATGTGAAGAAGATAATGAGATAATAACTAGATGTGGGAAATAAAACAATAACTAAAGAAAAGAAAAAGCAATCCCGGCCTTGCCGAGCTACTGGCAATCAGCTGATGTGAAGAGGTTACCCAGCATTCACTTTACACTGTAAATTGTAACAAAACTTACTGTTCTTTGCTCCAATATTTACTGCTGCTGTTATCTTGAAGTCTGGTGAGGTTTTCAAGATTGTACTGAAGTGAATTCCAACTGAAAAAGCAAGAAATCCAAGAGACGATTTGAATGATGACTGCTATACTCATGCGCATGCGCAGAACTCATTATATTATTATCTTAAATAATCAGTTAGTTTTATCTTCTTTTCATCACTCTCTATTAACGTTTAAAGCTTGTGTATGAGATAATATTTTTTCTAAAATCTTTAGCTTTCCAACGGTATATCACACATATATTACTGCTCTTTTGTTCAAAAACGAAAAATTGCATTAAAAAAATATTTTTTCTGTTTTCTCCTTTATTTGAGTATCGAATTCATTCAATTTATATATTTACCTGTTTTTCATCAGCGTTAACAAGATAATATAGTTATTTTTATTGAATCTACAAAATTAAAGGTACTTTAGGGGAAGACAATTTAAAATGTCGGCCATTTTTGTCCGAATAAAACCTACATGATATTAAAGCCCATTAAACTTTACATCGATATAGCGAGTTTAATCAAAATCGTCGGAACCATTTTCGAGAAAATCGAAAAAAGGTGCAAAATGCATGGTATAAAGTGCCTCTTCTGCTAAGCTCATTTTGATGAAAAAAGATTTGTCACGTCTCGAGTGTATAGTTGTCTTAAATATGAAATTTCAGTTTCATAGGACGTTCCGCTTCCGCCCGGGAGTTACCACACACACAACACCACACCTTTTTGCGGGACTTGGTTATTTGGACTCAGAGGACCCTAAAACGTGCATTTCGTTGAAACTGGAATTAGAAAATTTTCACGATCGCAATACTTCCCCTTACTATATATAGTAAGTGAAAGTAAAAATAAATAAGTTAACTAATGTTAGGAGTCTCTGATGAAATGGTTGATGTAGTCTGTACTGGTCTATAAAGTTGGCGTTTTACAGAAAAAAACAGCCTTTCCTAGCGTAATAGCTTCTGATAAAATATAATACCAATTTAAAAAATTGTTTATTGTAAATTTAATAAATACTAGCGACCAACGGTGTAATAATTTAGGTGGTACAGGTGTAATATGTTGCATTAGACATCTATCCATTTTAGCATGGTATGGATGACATACACCCTATTTTCAGTTTACTCAAAATTATCACGTATATGGTTTAAGCTTTGATTGTCAACGCTATTATTTAAAGATGGGTTGAAATTTCAATCCAACTAGACCAAGATTTCTTTGAATTCTGTTCTAAAATGTACAAACTTGAATAAATGTTTAACCAGGTATTATTTATCTTTTGGTGATACAAAATAAAACTTTTATTTTTATTTATATTTGTATTGAATTTTACAACTGTATGTAGCATAATAAATACATCCAGTAAAAGTTTTGAATTATAATGAAGGGCGTGAAAAGACTTGTGGAGAAACTACCCATGGTGACTTCTATGTTTATTTAAGTAATAGATCGAGCCATTTACGGACAAGAGGGTTTATGTAGGTTGGGAGTTTTAATTGAAAGTGGTATATCTGGTACGAGAAAGGTCCTGCAACAAATGGGATATTAAGATGGTTATGTATGATTTTATTTGGAACGAAGTAAGGAGCATTTAGGATTTTCGACTGTAAGGATTGGATGCGAGAGAATTATTTGGTTTAATAGAGCCTCAAAGCTCGATTCCGTATGTCCAGATGAGCCTGATAATGGTAACATAAATAAGCTTTTTGTAATAGAGTGTTAAACTAGTTTAAAATGAAGTTTTGAACGTTTGTCAAGAAGTGTTGTAATAATCGGTATTTACTAGCAGTTTCTTGTCGTTTAAGTCTTGTATAAAATTCCAAGTTAGACTTTTGTCAAAATAGAGGCCTAGGTATCGGATTTGTTCTACAGGAGTGAGGGGGTTTGTTAAGGGAGACAGTGGGGCTTGCCATCATCATATCTTTATATCATCGGTTTGGATTAAAGAGTAAAGATAATTTAGTGGGAAATGTAAACTTAAATTACACCATACAGTAATCATATTTTATTATATAACTTATATTAAATATCATTTCCCTTAAACTAGTTCCAATGGTCATTTTAAGTCAAGTTTGCTCAATGTACCCCAAGGTGAGGTAAGTTAAGCAAGGGTATGGGGCAAGTTGAGCACTAAGAATGTCTAACCAAACCATGGGCTCGAATTTTGACTAGAAAAAAAGTAAAATATGTGTTTAACAATCAGCTCTTTATTTATCGTCTTTTAGTGAAAGAACGACAAAATTTAAAGTAATTTTCTTTAATCAATTATCTAAAACTAGAATCAATAAAACATTAACGTATCTTAAGATTGCCTTCAACATTAGATTCAGTATTTCTATTTATAATCAGACTTAAATGTTTATATTATCACTCTTATAGCTTATATCTTAAAAATATATTAATTAGATCTTTGGAACTAAAACTGAAATCATTGTCATTGGAATCATTGGAACATCTTGTAGTCTTCCTCTTGTAAATTCGCATCCTAACAAAATATAAAACATTAATTACTTAAGTTGTTTGAGTCGTGAGGTAAGTTGAGCAACTATAGCTCAACTAACACCAACCCGGAATTTCGAAACAAAAGCGAGGTTATAAAAAAATCATAAGAATTATACCCAGAACAACTCAACATACCAAAAATACAATAATTCTCTTAAAGATTAACACTTACCTGATTAAAAAAACATATAAAGGTCACAAAATAAACTATACACACGAGTGTTATACTTGCTCATCTAGCCGCCACTAGCGATCGCGTGGTGATTATCCCTCCCACGACTCTTTCTTTCCTCTATGAGATGTCTATTCGTACGGTGAAAAGTTTGCGACATACTTCGATTGCCCAACTTGCCCCTGTGCTCAACTAGCCCCGCTCTACCCTACTGATTTCCGACTATATATTATACATGATACCTCTCTTACTATGATCTAATTATATATCATCAATGAACTTGATCACAGTGTACAGTTACAAGTAGGATGATTCATAGCAGCGCACATGGATAAGAATCAGTGTAATAAAATATTCTGTCATCGAGCCTAATTACTTTATTTTATCACCAGGCTCTTAATTGCTCCCCGAGTATTAGTTACGAGCTCGGGCTTTGATTAAAACAGATTACACTTTCACTTAATTACCCTTTATAACCGCATTATAAAGGATACGAAACGGTTCTCTCTCAAATTACCTGGTAAATGTAATTTATAGTTATCGTGTATCGTGTATTAAATGTAATATTGTGGTTGCTGAAAGAGTGATGAAAATGTTTGTCATAAAAAAAAATATATTAATACAGAACATTTTGAAACATACAAGGTAATTTCTTTTAATGGAAAGGTCTGTTGGAGATATACAAAACAAAACAAAAAATTAAAAAACGCGCGAAGAAGAAAAATACTATATTTGTGAGCCAACATTTCAGCCTAAAGTTTAGACTTTAATTAGAGCTAAGTAACATACAAGATTACAACCGTTAAAAATAAAAATGAAAAGTTAACAGTACAATAATAAGATAACATTAATAAAAAAATCTGTTGCGGGCAACACACGACTTTCACTTACCTCCGCTTTTAAAATCGATTAAAGAATTTTCAAATACAGTTAGAGATAAAAATGAATGAAACCATTAAAGACTTAATTAAATTGAATTTCTGTAGAAACATGTGTTCTATTAAAAAATCTATTATATCATTATCTAAAATAATCAGTTAGTTTTATCGGCTTTTCATCACTCTCCATTAACTTTAAAATCATGTATAAAAGATAATATTTTCTAAAATCTTTAGCTTTCAAACGGTATATCATACATGTATATTACTGTTATTATGTTCAAAAATAAAAAATTGCATTAAAAAAATATTTTTTTCATTTTCCTCCTATAGTTGTATTTCAAATTCGCTCAACATGCATATTTAGCTCTTATTTATCAATACTAACAAGATAATATGGTTATTTTTATATAATCTACAAAATCAAAGGCACTTTAGGGAAAGAAAATTTAAAATATCGGCATTTAAGCCCTGTCAGACCACTTTAATCAGAATGAAACCAACATGATATTAAAGCCCATTAAACTTTACATCGATATAGCGTCGGAACCGTTTTCGAGAAATTCGAAAAAAGGTCCAAAATGCATGGTATAAAGTGGCTATTCTGGTAAGCTTATTTTGATGAAAAAGGTTTCGTAACGTCTCGGGCGTATATTTGTCTTAAATATGAAATTTAAGTTTCATGGGACTTACCGTTTCTGCCCGGGAGTTACCACACACAGACCTTTTCGCGGGACTTGGTTATTTGGACTCAGGGGACCCTAAAATGTGTATTTCCGTTGAAAACTGTCGACAATTTTCACGATCGCAATACTTCTCTACTTTACTATATATAGTAAGTGAAAGTAATATGTAAATATATATTGTCCTTAACTGACTTGACTGAAGAATGTGATGCAAGAGACGGCGGAAGCATCTCGAGTATTAAAAACGGATTGTTTAGTGTGTTGAACCTTACTATAAATATTTAAAAACGCTGAAAATTAGCACAAAATGGATTATTATTTCCAAATAAGTATGTTAGGTTATAACTCTTTATAGGAGTTAGCTGTAAATAGGGAATTAACAAATAAGAAAATCAATAAATAATTCAAAGGAAAATGGTATATCAACACTGCCAATTTCAAAACGGTTTATCTCTGCTAGTTCTGAACTAATTTCAATGACTTTTTTTTTCTTTCTATTGGAAATTTAATTTAAACTACGTACGGTGGACAGAAAGGTTATACGGGCTCTGCCTATCTTCAAATTTTGTGGGGAATAATTTCTTTTTTACTATGACATTGAAGAATCGCGCTTTACTGATTCTCAAAAACTCTACATATTATTCTCTAGATTCAAAAATTATTGAGTTTTGGGCCTATTTATGGATATAATTTAAATATTTTTCTTTTCTTTATAATTTTTTTAATAATTATTCGGTTTCTTGATCGAAAAACTATATAAATATTTTTCTTTATCTTCAAAAATAACTGAGTTATTGAATTAATTCACTTTTAATTTGGCGCCGTTTTAAAAATTAGCAGCTGATATTAACGTCCAGGTGTTAAGATCATGCCCCAGTATATTTTTGGCGAATTAAAAAAAAAAAAAATAAAATGGTCCAGTAGCTTTGGCTAACCTGGAACCCACATACTTGACTTAAAAGACTAAAGCTCAATAGAAGATACGGACAGTTATATAGACTACTGAAAAGAACATCACAACTTTCTGTTAGAAATAAGCTTTTAATTTACAAGACTATTCTCAAACCTATGTGGTGTTGAAATTACGGAATTGAACTATGGGGTACTACTAAATTTTCGAACATCAAACTTATCCAATCCTTTCAGTACTAAGTCCTTGGAACAATAGTCAATGCTCCTTATTATGTTACAAACAAGACCTTACATCATAACCTTAAAATCCCTTATGTCCTTGATCTCATCCCATCCCAATTCTCAACCTTTCAACAGAAACTTATTCTTCTTCCAAATCCCCTGGCACGATCCCTATCTAGAACCAACCATCCTTATAATCCTCCTTATAGGTTGAGGCGCCAGTGGCCGAGAGATATAACTGGAGTGCTGGCAATGACCAACTAATTTACTCATGCCTGATAGTGTACGGCTCTAGTAGCCTCACTCAGCCTCCACTGGCTTGACTGGTGATGCGGCTGACTGAGAAGCGCTGAGAACTCCTGGCGTTGTGCCTCGCCATCCACTTCTGGGTGTAGGGTTCCGATTCGGAGTTCTTAGGGGCAGTATGCAAATATTTTATAGAGATACGAATGTAGCCAAGATTATATTTTTCTTTTTCTATCTTATTTTTCTTCCCATTTTTTATTTAAGTTTACTTATTTATTATTTTTTTGTTTTTATTTTACTCTGAACATATGTAACGAACGACTTCTTTAAGCTCTAATACCTATTGCCCTAGATAGTGGCAGATTGTATTTTTTCTCATTAAAGCAATAGTAAATTAAATGTAGCTTTAATGAAATGCCGCGTTTTTTTTTTTTCCATATTCTAACCACTGTGCAGTGTAGTGCAGACGGTGTTTTTTTTGTTTTTTTGGAGGGTTTGGGGGGATTTTCTTTGGTCGATTACAAAGGTTCATTAATAATAAACCAAAAAGTTGTTTAATCATTCGACGAATCTTATGAGGCATAAATAATGTCTTTTGTATCTACCTTGTTAATTTAAAAATAATTGACTGTTGTAAGCTTTATAAGGATATCTATTTATCCATGTACCTATCTATCTATCTATCTATCTATCTATCTATCTATATATATATATATATATATATATATATATATATATATATATATATATATATATAATATTTATTACGCATAGTCTGATTGTTAACGATTAGAAAGAAAAGAAAATTTTGAGTTTTTTTGCTATTATCCATACTTTTCATTGAATCGTTTAGTCGGGCCATAGGTCATGTGAACTTTTTTGTTTCATATATGAGACATATATTAAGCAAAATGTCGCATCCTTGGTTATCAAGTTGGTAGGTTTGCTTTGCCAATCTGGCCAAATATTTAACTATATTAAAACTAATTAAATGTAAATGTTTTCTGAGATCCGAAAAATTTGAAACAAAACAATAAATGAATAATATAAGCCGCTTTAAATGCCCTAATATTCTTAGAAGCATAAAAATTTAATTTTCTCCATGACTTTGTGTGACACTTACTTCCTTTTCTTGAGTGTTTGACTTCTTAACCTCCTGGGAAATTTGTCAAGTATTTAATATGTTACTACTTGTTTTTCTCTGTGTTTACGTCAAGTAGATATATTAGTGTTTTTTCTTATGAAAAGCATGTATAAAAAAATAATAATAAAAAAAAAAAAAAAAAAAAAAATTATTTTCCTCCCGTAACGTTGAGAATCCGGACTTTGGACCATTTGAGCATTATTTATTATTATTATAAACCTCTTGAGATATATTATTTTCTACAATATTACAAGACATTTTATGAGACACCATGTACAAACACATGTTACAGGGAACTTAATAGTGTTTTTTTAACCATCAAATTCATCTCGTCTCCAATCCTTACAATCCAAAATCCTTCGAAAAATCCTCAATGCTCCTTATTTTGTCACAAATAAACTCATCCATAAAGACATTAATATTCCCTTTGTTGCTGACTTGGCCCGAACCAGGTACCACTCCTTTCATGACAAGCTCCATTCTCACTCTAACCCACTAGTTTCAATCCTTGCTTCCTCTACAATCTCTGATAATCCTCCGAGACGTCTGAAAAGAAGATGGCCCCGAGACCTTCTTGTTTAACATAGTCTTTGGGGAGCTGCCAATGGGTAGTATCCCTACATATGAATCATGTCAACTTATCTTGTATCACATTTACTAAATGTATTTTATTATACAGTTGTAAATACCAATAAATATATTTAAAAAATTTATTTTATTAAGAGATAATAAAATCTGCCACCTTCTGGCGCAATGAGTATTACAAATAGAATAAATCATTCATCCCATATGTACATTGTAAATAAAATTAAAGAAAAAAAAATAAATAAGATTAAACAAATAAAAAATAAATTAATTAATTTTAAACTAATTAAAAAAATAGTAATAAAAAAATTTAAAAAAAAAAAGAAGAGAAAAAATATATAACACAAAATTAAATAAATACTATAGAGAAAATAATAATAACAATCTTGATCACATTCATACCTAAAATAGTGTTAGATGCGCTCAAAAGTCTTTTCTTCATTTTAATGGGACAACTTTGTCATAAAGAAAATTCCTCCAACAACTTATGCCAGATTAACTCAATAAAATTAAGTGCCAGTCTAAAGGTTAGAACAAAGAAATTTTTCCTGAAAAAGGTCAAAGTGAATTTCTATAGTCTAACAACGGATATTTCCAATAGAAAGGATTTGGGAATGGAACCGAAACTATTGATGAAGAAAAAGAACACCCCAAAGGAACGTAAGGTTGCTTAAGTAGCTATTGGACCACTGGGGAGCAAAACCTTTTAGCTTTCTCTGAATAATAAGAAAACAATAGTTCGCTCTTAGAAGCTCCTACATCCTTTGATCCTAGGTCGGATTGAATCAATTGGCCAGAGAAATTTAATTTATATAATACTCCATCGATCCTCGTTATGCTTTGACATTCTTCTTCCTTTCTACATAGTCTCCTATAATCAGTCTCAAAAAAATATCAGTCTCAAAGCACAAAATAAAAGATGGAAAAGGTAAAATTAAAAAAAATAAACGTTTCTCATTAGACATATAGACGATGTTCTTAGCTCACTAATGCTCATTTCTGCTATTTTGGAATTTAGTATGCATTTATTATTTTTAGGTAAATTTAATAAAATAATATACCAGGAAATTATTTTAAATTAAAAAAAAAAAAGAAAAAAAAAACTGTGCCACTACATGAAGAGTCTTGGGCTCAGTACATGTAGAGATTCGTACTGTTTCAAGGCCAACGGCCGTTCAAAGAGGTTATTCGGCCGAGATCACGCTCAGCCGCCAAGTATTTTCCCCCATTTTTTGGTACCAACTTTATAGAGGCTTCGTCTGCCCCCAGGAGGGTCTCCATACCCTAGGATCGACCCCTGGCTGAAATAACAGAATAAATAATATTCCGTCACAACCGGGATTCGAACCCAGGAGCCAGAGCACGGTAGTCTAGCGCTCTATCAACTAAACCACGCCGCACCTCCCATTTTAAATTATTAGACCAAAAATCTATATTTATTAATCTTTTTCTTTTTTATATTCTTCACCATCCCATTCCTTGCGTCTTCCCAGGCTCTCCTTAACAACTTCATTTAGTGGAAGAATTTTCCTCCACTACCTCCCAACTTCTATTTTTTATGTGTTATATATGTTTTATTGGGAGCGGCGTGGTCTAGTGGATAGAGCACTAGTCTGCTGTGCTCCGGGTCCTGGGTTCGAATCCCGGCTGAGGCAGAAATATTATTTATTCTGTTAATTCAGTCGGGGGGCGACCCTAGGGTATGGAGACCCTCCTGGGGCAGACCCAGCCTCTATAACGTGGGTACCCAAATTAATTGGGGAAAAACCTGGCGTCTGAGCGTGATTAAGGCTTAATCACCTCTTTGCACTTGCCGTTGGCCTAGAAACAGTACGAATCTCTGTATGTACTGAGCCCAAGACCCTTCACGGGCTGTAGTGGTACAGGTTTTTTTTTTTATATATTTTTTATTAAATTCTGATATAATTTATGAAAAAACAAAACAAAAAACGAACCAATTTAACACAGAACTGCACTTCTTTCAGTTCTAAAGTCTGACGAAATTCGCGCTTTGGGCGCGTCCGATGTTACTAAAATTACTCATCGAAGATACACCTAGAATCTTCCAAATGTTTTTCTAATTTCGAAATTGTTCGTATTCCTGCTTAAAATAAAAGCGAAAGCAGCCTCAGACGTTAATATATGTGAGTAAATCTCATTTTCTTAGTCAACATTTAGGCGTGTCCAGCCATTAAATAATTTAACTGTAAAATATAAAATAACTTTCAATTAACCTTTATTACGTTAAAAAATATAGTATTTTTTACTTTCACTTACTATATATAGTAAGGGAAAGTATTGCGATCGTGAAAATTTTCGAATTCCAGTTTTTGACGGAAATACACGTATTAGGGTACCCTGAGTCCAAATGACCAGGTTCCGAAAAAAGGTCTGAGTGCGTGTGTGTATGTGTGTGTGTAGTAAGTATCTCTAGTGCTAAAACGAAAAGTCGTAAGAAATTGAAATTTCATATTTATGACAATTTAACGCCCGAGATGCTATAGCAACATTTTTATCAATATCGGCTAAGCAGAAGAGCCACTTAATACCATGCATTTTGTATCTTTTACGATTTTCTCAAAAACGGCTTAAACAATCTTGATTAAACTCACGATATTGATGTACAATTTAATGGGTTTTGATATCATGTAGGTTTCATTCTGATTGCAATTGTCTGACGGGGCTTAAATGCCGATACATTACATTTTCTTCATCTAAACTACCTATAATTTTGTACATTCCAAAAAAAATTACAATATCATCTTAATGACGACATTGATGAAGGAAAGCTAAATATACAAGTTGGAGAAATTTATTGACCAATTAAACGATAAAAGAGCAAAACTTTTTTTTTTTTTTTTTTTTTTTTTTTTTTTTTTTTTTTTTTTAGGAATTTTTGTTTTTTTTATAATATACCGTTAGAAAGAGAAAGATATACAAAGCTGTAGCTGTAAAAGGTAATATAAAGTGACGAATGAGAAATGAACTTGTTACTGATTAACAATTTAATATAGTTATATTATTTAATCTAAATCATATGTTTTCAACGAAAATGAATGCACGTTTTATTAAAATGAACTTAAAATATTTTTCAAATTGAAGTATTGTATATTTAATAGTTTTTAAATTGATTTTAACAGCCGAGGTAAGTGAAAGTGGTGTGTTGCCCAAACCAGATTCTTTTATTATGTATTGTTGAATAATCATTTTCTAAAATTATAGATTATAGAAATTTTGAACTTATAATTATTAGTATGAATAATAATAAAATATTCCATATCCGATTTTCAAAGATCGCTGACATATCCTAAATTAAATACATTAATGTATTTTATTAAACAGGTCTATTAGATGAGTAATAATTTATAAAAATGCGATTATTTAACCGCCATACAACTGGAGTTTCATATTACTTGAATTCAAATTCAATTTAATCAAATTAATAAATAAATCAAATTAACAAAAAATTTAAATATTACTAAATAAAATAGCAAAACTTCTCAGAAAGACCAGGAATATACAAAAAAGGTATAATATCAAACACAATAATCTATTCGTTGTAGATTTCGCCTAAAAAAAACATACGCTGTATGATAACAATATCTTCGCCCACGCAAACCTATTTTATAACCATCCTAATCTATTTCCGATAACCTTCTGAGACGTATGAAAAAAAGATGGCCACGGGGACTCCTAACTTAATATAATCATAGAAGTTCTTTCTTCCAATAGGCATTTGTTTATTAATAAGCTATATTCATGTTCCGTATTTGTACACCATACTTACTAATTACATTTTAATTAAATGAAGGAGAAACATAATATTCATTAATATCGAATTCACAAACATCGTTAAAAATAATTTTGAGCAGCAATTGGAACAGTTTAAAAAAATACAAATGAAAATTATGAAAACATAAATCGTTCATTAATCTAAATAGGTAAAAAGCTCCGGAATATCTCGAGTCGTGTTTTGTAAGGAGGGAGTATGAGGTGTAACAGCTATTTTCGGAGTCTAAATTTTTCTTCGTTGTTAATGCATTTTTTTTTAATATTTATAAAAGATGCATTTTAGCCCTAGAATCAGTAAATAAATATAGAATATAATAATATATCTTCCAGATCTTCCAGTGGCACGACAGGCCGTGTAGGCTCTGGGCCTAGCGGTGTAAACTCCTGCGAGTTTACACTCACGTTTCACGATTCAATTCTTAGTTTAGGGTCATCACTCCCAACGACTAATTTTGAGAGTGGCCACCCTTTGGCTGACGGGTCTCACATACCCGGGGAAGAGGTCGTGAGTGAATCTATATTTTTCACATCCTTATAAAAGCCCCACCGGGACTGGGATTCGAACTCAGAACCTGTGGCATGAGAGACTACCGCGCTAGCCACTCAGCCAAGGGCTCCCCATAATAATATATAGAATATAATATATAATACGATAAAGTAAATATACATAGAATCAATAAACATTAAAAAACGGTGTTAAAATAAAACACTGAATCGAGAAGAGAGGTTTTGATAGAACAGTCTTGGGTGAATCTCCATTTAAAATATTTCGACCATCATTTTTCCTCCATAACCAATGGAACTTCTCTCTCTTTCTCTCCTTCTTTATACTGTTTAACCTCAAGTTTAATTATATTTATTTATTTTTAAATTATTATAATTCTTTATTTTATTTTATTTAATTATTTTTTAAATTATTAATTATTTGTGTTATATTCATATTTTTATTTATCTTTTATTTATAGTTATTAGTTATTTATTTTTTATCATTATTATTAATTGCATTTATTTTATTTTTATTTATCTTTAATTTTATTATTCTTCACTGTTATTGTATTATTTATTTGTTTTAGTATTTGTTCGTTGTTCTCTTTTCTTAATTTTTTTCTGTTATCTTTATTTTGGTAAATCGTTTTTATTTTTGTTTTGTTATTTGTAAAGATGTGAGGGCGAAAATAACCATCAGCAGTTTTTTTCCCTTACAATTAAAGCAACAACAACCAATGGACCATGGTAATTAATTATAAGATAGAAAACACATTATTTACAAAGTAATGCTGCCCAACATCAAACATTAAACTAATATTCCATTACAAATATTTGTTTTATTTTATTTTTTTAATTTGGCCCGAACCAGGTATCAATCTTTCCATGACAAACTCCACTCCCACTCTAACCCACTAGTTTCAATCCTTGCTTCCTCTTCCATTCCTGAAAATCCTCTGAGCTGTCTGAAAATAAGATGGCCCCGTGACCTTCTAGTTTAGATGCTGCCAATCGGCATTTTCTCTTCATATCTTTTTCATGTATTTCTCTGTTAGCTAATTTACTTGATGTATTTAATAATACAGTTGTAAATTTCAATAAATGATAATAAAAAATATATATAAAATCATTTTTAACAAGTACTATTAATATAATTACATTTCTTGGTTAATTATTTTCCATAAAGTAACTTTTTAATCGACCAAAAAAAAAAAAAAAAAAAAGAAAACCATCTTCCCCAAATAGTTGAGGTATTATATTTGAAGATATGTGGATTACAAGAAACCCGAATAATGAAAGTAAAAATATCTGTCTGTCCACCTTATGAATTTACAAAACATCACAACCTTCGTTTCGTTATTATTAGAATTGAATTACATGCACACAATAAAATTAAAAAAAAAAAAAATTAAAAAAAAAAAAAAAGAAACCAATTGAATCGGTTAAGAAATAGCGTTTTGAAATTAGCAGCTCCGATTAGCCATTTTCTTTTGATTACTTTAAATTATAATACTTAGATATGATCATTTAGAAATAATAAACCATTGTGTAATAATTTACACCGTATTTTTTCCTCTAATTTATTTTAAATTTTTTTCATTTAAAAAATACAAAGTTTTAATATATTTTTATTATTATGTGCTAAATATTTTTAGCTGCATAATTCATATTTCAGATTCTATATTGAATTTTTAGTGTTGTTTGGGCATTGCTAAAATCACCCTATTGATTAAAGATACTTAATATTAGTGAAAATAAATAAATAACCGAAAAATATTGAATTGCAGTTTTGAACGACTTATAGTTATTAAGGAATACTTACCCAAGCACGTAGACCTTTTGCGAAACTTCTGAGTAGCTTCGATGAAGACTCGAATCTGAAAATATATTTTTCCTTTATTACATTCGTTTTATAAATTGATTAGGTAAGTGAAAGTAATATATATCATATTCCTCATTAAAAAGAAATATATTATTTACATATTATATATGTTGGAATTCTCTTTTATAGTACCAGAGATGATTGAAAATAATATTTTTGCCAATATTGAAAGGTTAGCTACACCGACTGAGGAAACAACTTCCGGAAAAGACCTAAATAAATATATGTTTTTAACTCCATCATAGCCAGGAAGGGGAATTGAAAGTTACAAATCAAATTGAGTTATGGCTGACTGATAATTTGAAACGATATTTTACATAGGTCAAGAATAAATATCCCTTGGGACATATTGAGAGCTTGGTTAGGACATTAATTATATTGAACTATTGGAGCACTATTACCTGCCTATCCCTTCCTCCACTTCAGAGTTTCTCCAAGGAAAATATAGGAAACTCAAACATATATTCATTCTGGTTCTCTTAATATATTTTATAATATGGAAGTTATTTCTTCTCATTTAAAAAAAAAATATTTATTGAGAAATAATATAATCTGCCATATACAAGCACAATAAGTATTAAAGTTATAAGAAACAAATCGTACTATACGTATATAGTCAACATACATAGAAAAACACACCTTCACATACCTCTGCTTTCAAAATCAATTTATGAGCTATTAAGTAAACTTTTATTTTTAAATATATTTTTATTAAAATTTACTACTGTATAAGATACAACTGTTTATGATAAAACACATGATATAAACTTGAAGAGAAACTGCCCATTGGCAGCACTCTTTAGTAGTGAGTATAAACAAGAAGGTCCCGAGCCATCTTCTTTTCAGACTCGGTGGGTTATCAGGAACTGAAGCAAGGATTGAAACTAATGGATTAGAGTGGGAGTGGAGTGTATCATGGGAAGGAGTGATACCTTGTACGGGCAAAATCAGCAACATATGGAACATTGAGGTTATTGTGAATGATTTTATTCGTGACAAAGTAGGAAGCGCTAAGGATTTTGGATTGTAAGGATTGGAAACGGGAAGAGTTTGATGGCTTAGTAGAGCCAGATAATAGGCCTTATGATTGTTGTTTCGGGTTCCCGAAAAGGGAATTTCATGTTCACCCCATAGATGGCTGCACTGCCATCTAGCAGCCTGTTACAGAACCAGAGCGCCCCCAGCGGCCGCTAAGGGAAACAGAAGTTGAAGGTCCTGGCTGGTTGTCCCAAACAGTTGGCTCTAGTTCTTTCTGAAGTTTTAGTCCCTTTCAACCAACACGTGGTAGTAGAATTTAGAAGACCCCCGACCAAAGGGGAGGAGAAGAGAGAAAGCACAAGTTCACTTTTTCAGAGCATGGGACAGCAGCAGATTTCCACAACATAATGATAACACAAGTTATCAAATGTTATAATTTACAATAGCACAATTTACTAACCCAGTCCCAATGAACACCTGGCTATTAAGTTAAATATGTACCAATTTTCTTTATAATATAATTAATGTTTTTTTTTTTACATTATGTGTTTCATTTATCTAGGCCCAGCCTTCTTTCAGTCAGTTTCAATTTTCATACAGTCCACTTATTTACTACTAAAAGGAGTAATCATCTTAACATTTAGTTGGAGGTCATTACTCTAAACAATTGTCATGTAAATGAGTCTTTTGAAGTAGAAGGTTAGATCGTCTGTATAGTAAGTGTTAGAGTAGCCGAAAACGTCGAGCAGTTTCTTGTCTTTTCATTCTTGGATGCGGACTCCATGTAAGGCGTTTGTCCAGCAGGAGTCTTAATTAGCGGATCTGGTCAACCGGGACAAGCAGAATATCATTAAAGGACACACTATAGGTTTTCAACATCATTAAAGGATGTCATAGGTTTTCGACGAAGGGTGAAGGTAATTTGTTGGGATTTATTGGTATTAATTTTAATTCTCTAATTCTGACATCATACCTCAATAAATTGAATCAAGTTGAAAAATATGGTGCGGGAAACACACGACTTTCACTTACCTCCGTTGTTAAAATCGATTAAAGAATTTTTAAAGACAGTGAGAGATAAAACTTAGTGAAACTATTAAAGAATTAATTTAATTAAATTTCTATAGAAACATGTGTTTTATTAAACAATATATTATATTATTATCTAAAACAATTAGTTAGTTTTATCGGCTTTTTATCACTCTCTATTAACTTTTATAAGCTTGTGTCTGAGATAATTTTTTATCTAAAATCTTTAGCTTTCCAACGGTATATCATACATGTTTATTACAGTTCTTATGTTCAAAAACGAAAAATCTAATTTAAAAAATATTTTTTCTGTTTTCTCCTTTAGTTGCTTTTTAAATTCGCCTAACTTACATATTTAGCTGTGAATCTACAAAATTAAAGGTACTTTAGAGTAAGAAAATTTTAAATATCGGCATTTAAGCCCTGTCAGACCATTTTAATCAGAATGAAACCTACATGATATTAAAGTCCATTAAATTTTACATCAATATAGCGAGATTAATCAAAACCGTCGGGACCGTTTTCGAGAAAATCGAAAAAATGTGCAAAATGCATTGTATAAATTGCCTCTTCTTGTAAGCTCATTTTGAAGAAAAAGGTTTCATAACGTCTCGGGCGTATATTTGTCTTACCACACAAACACACACACACACCACAGACCTTTTTGCGGGACTTGGTTTTTTGGACTCATACATACATACATATTCGGCGCAACAACCCGTTATCGAGTCTAGGCCTCCCCTAGCAGCCTCCGCCAGACGGCTCTGTCTTGTGCTGCAGCAGTCCAGTTCCTGATGTTGAGCAGGCTCCTTGCATCCATCCCTACACCATCCAGCCATCTTGTTTTGGGTCGCCCCACTCTCCTTGCTCGGTGCACCTCTTCTGTCAGTATCTTCTTTGGAATCTCAGAATCACTCATTCGAGCCACATGGCCGGCCCATCGGAGTCGTCCTAGCTATATAATCTTAACGACATCAGCATCCTTAAAGATGTTGTAGAGCTCCCTGTTTTTTCTTTTCCTCCAGACTTCTCCTTCTCTTACTGCTCCGAATATTCTTCTGAGCACCTGTCTTTCGAATATTAATAGCCTGTTCTCGTCCGCCTTAGTAGTTGCCCATGCCTCTGATCCATAGGTGAGCACTGGACGTACCAGGGTCTTGTAAAGATTAATTTTTGTACTGGAGAATAGGTTTTTGCTCCTAAAATGCTTGGATAGGCCGTGGAAGCATCTGTTTGCTCTATTTATTCGTCTGCTGATATCCTGAGATACATCGTTCATGGAATTAATTTCGGATCCTAGGTATACAAAAGTCTCCACTCTGTGGAACTTATAGGGGCCAATGTTCAGGAATGCAATATGGTCTCCACCACCACCCCCTACTCGCATATATTTAGTTTTATGTTCATTAACTGTGAGACCAAATTCTGCGGCAGCTGTTTCAAAAGCAATGAATGCCTCCTTAAATGCCTTTTCTGAAGTCGCCACGATGTCAATGTCATCGGCATAATCTAATAGCTGTACAGTCCTGTTAAAAATGGTACCTGTAAAATGCTGGTGCCCTACCTGGACTCAGGGACCCTAAAATGTGTATTTCTGTTGAAAACTGGAATTCGAAAATTTGCACGATCGCAATACTTTTCCTTACTATATATAGTAAGTGAAAGTAAAAAACGTGATTAAAAAAAAAAAAAAAAAAGTGAATTAATTTTCTTTCGAAACGTACCATTTAGATTAAATAATATAGCTATAAAAGCCTGTTATGTATAATTATCAGTAATAGGTTTATGACCTAAAGCCCAAACAATTTACATTGATATAGCGAGTTAAATCAAAATCGTTATAGCCGATTTTGATAAAATCGTAATTTTAAAATTCGTAAATGGCTCTTCTAGTTCGCCGATTGATGATAAAGTTTCTGTAACATCTCGGGCGTATAGTTATCTTAAATATAAACTTTAAGTTTCGTACCGTTTTTTATTGAAAATATGGATCTATTTTAGGGAAAATTAAGTCAGAAACATTATACATTTGATAAATATTGATTTTGTGCTTCGAGGTTTTGCAAATGTATCAAAATCAATATACCTTTTTAATTCCTTTAGTATTTTTATAACAGAAATCATTACACAATGGTTTATTATTTAAAAAAAAAAACATATTAGGGTATAACTGTTTATATGGCTGTTGATAGGCTATTAAGTAATATGAAACTACTGCTGATTTTAATACGCTATATCTTTGCTAATTCTTAACATATTGCAATGATTTTTTTTTTATTTTGTAGAAAATTTAATTTTCTATCAAATAGCACTAAAATCAAAAAAACTTATTTTATTTATTAATTATGATATTTTTGTATTTGTTATTCAGATTCCACGCATCTTAAAACGTAGGCTCTCGAATATTTTTTTTTTATTTTATTTTTTTTTTAGATTGAAAAGTTCGTTATTGACAGTAATAAACCAAAACTGCACATATTTTGAAAAATTTCAGAAACATTTGAAAGACATTTTAACTGTCTAAAAATTGAAGGATCAATGTTGCGAAGAGTATTATTATTTTTTTTAAATTTATGTATATGAATTTATTTAAGCTATTTATTTATCAGCAGAGTCGATTAATTTAACATTTTTTTTTTTGTAAGTATGCGTTAATGAAGTTGTTTATTACTATTTTAATTGTCCATTATTGTTACATATAAGATTGTGATAAATTAAAAATTTAGATAAAAGTAAATATGTTTGAAATATTTTATCAAAATAGTGCATAAAAAATATTTCCATCTTTCCTTAAATAAGTGGAACTAAACTTTATAAATCACCGTTGAAATATTTCTTTTTAAAAATGTGAATAGACGATTTCATGATCAATTTAAATTTTCATTCACGAAATAAAAATAGAGGTAACTTATTTTAAACATTTTTTCCGATATTTACTCGGTTCCTGAACCGATTGACTTTCGAAGGTCTTATGGCTAGAAAAGGCTATATTTTAAGTTCGGAATGTCGGGCATCAAATATTATAGCTTTCGTGCCGAGCAGCCATCCCGCCTAATCTAACACGGATATACTGACTGCTTTACTGGTACCCAGTTTCTGCTTAGTTCTCGGAGTAATTTACAACTATCACAACCAAGCAATATAGCAGTTTGCTAACAATAGTCTTGTTTCTAAAAATGTTCCAATCTCGAATAACAATTTACAGCTGATCTTTGACATTTGGATTTTTTTTTTTAGGATCATACTTAAAGCTTAATATTTGGCGAATGAAATAATAATTTTCAGGTGGTAAAATTTCGCAAAATTGTAAAATTAAGGATTTTTATCCCTAATTATATAACAGAAACATAATTATAAAACAGAAAAAAATAAAAGACAATTTTTTTACCGATAGATACGCCCATCACACAGTTCTTTTTGAATACGGGGAAAACAAAATTGAATGAAGAGCGATAAACAAAAAAAATAAATAATATCTATATATTTGAGCTATAGCTTCTAAGAATACCTCGATAGCACGGTTATTTTTGATGAAGGAAAAAAAACGTAAAGTCTTCTGGAATCAGGAATTTTTACTTATTTAACTATTTCAATGAATAATAAAGTAAAAGAAAAGTAAATAGTAAATTAGTTTAATATAAAATCTTTTGGTTTATAATTTTCAATAATAAACAATTGTAATCGACCAAAAATACAATTAACTTCCACCCCCCAAAATTTAGGGTTACGTTTCAAGAAATGCAGAGAATAACTTATTAAAAAAACGCCTGTCCGCCGGCAGTTTTTTTTACAATACCCTCCGGAAATTTTTATAGTACCCTCTTTTAAAGAACCTTGTTTTGAAAATGGTCTATTAAAAAGAAAAAGGTACAAAACTTAAGATATATATTAGATTTTCTATATATGTAAATTTATAACTTTTCCACCATATCGACTTTCCGTAAATTCTAATTTATAAGAAGATTTGACAAACTTTTTTCTGTTGTTAATGACACTTTCATTCGTTAATTAATAATATATAATAATCACTAACATTTTACTATTAGAGATCTAGATACAAATACTAACATGCAACCCAAGATTAATATGGTTATGAAAGAAAAATTAAATCTTAACATTGTTTTTAATTTCATCTGTTGCTCTGAGCTTACATCAGTTGTTTAACAGCTGTTAAAAAATAATAAAAATTAAATTGTTATATTTATAAAATGAAGCACATGCAAGAGTATTTCGACAAAATTAGTATTCGTTTAAGGCATACAATAATTGATATCAACCAACATTACAGCATGTAGTAATGATGCCTTACATAATTAATTAATTAAGATGATACTATTAACATGAATTTCAATGGATCTGAGGTTGCTCTGGAATTAAACCCGGTATTCCCTATGGTCTCCCGTCGATAGTGTGTACAGTGTATTACTTGTATAATTACATTTTGAATGTATGTATATATATGTGTATATATATATATATATATATATATATATATATATATATATATATATATATATATATATATATATATATATATATACATACTAGTGGTTTTGCCCCTGCTTCGCACGGGGTTCGACCGATATAGAATTTATTACTTTGGGGGTTTTAGTTCATCGAAAAAAAAAAAAAAAAAAGCATTGAGCCAGAAAATATATTTATTTTATAATGTATTCATAATCAGATTTAATCATCAGCAGAAATGAAAACATAATTCAACATTGATTTAGTTTATTGGTTTGTTATTTTACAGTGATGCATAGAAAACGAAAAATTTACTTTTCCATATAAAGAAATTTGATTACAATGTATGTTTTCAAAAACTATTATTACTATTTTATACTTCAAATAAAACATTTAAATTAATTTTTAAAGGTTTAATTTTGTTTTCTTTGGAATCATATCTAGTTTATAGTAAAACATCTCTTTTCATGAAATTAAATTAAAAATAATTAATAACTTAGTTACAATTCGGTGTGTAATATTGTTTCTTGAATATTGCGTACTAAATGGAAGAATATAACTTGCACGATCCTGTAAGACGTTTGCAATATTTTAAATATTATAACCTCCCATTTTCCCATGGGTGTGAGTGTGTGTTTATATATATATATATATAAACACACACTTACTTATTAAATATACATATATATTAGATATATATCAATATTACCAAATAATATATATATATTTTTTTTTAAGGTCAACGATAGCCCTCCGGTCTTTAGACCTCAGTTACAATAAACTAGAAGATATTCCAGTGGAAGCTTTGAGGCATATTGGAGGACTAGAATGGTTAAATTTGCACGGGTAAGTAATACATAAAATAAATAAAATATATTTCTAACGATTGTATATTTATTTAGCTTTTATTTGTAGAAGTAAATACTTAAGTTTAACATCGTATTTAAGGTTATATAGTAATTTTCATTTATTTTAAGCAAGCATCGTTCGTATGATTTTTTTTTCTATTGGTGGAAATATCATTTTTTTGCGAATATATTATAAGTAAGTTAGTTACAAAGTAGAATAAATATTCAATTATGTAGATAATTAATATTTATAGGGTTTTTAATTCACATTAACATATAATATTCTTAAGTAAATATTCTTTAACATAAAAATTATATTATTTAAATAAATAATATAAAACATTTTCTTCTAAAATCATATATTTATTATCATACTAGCTGTTGCCCGCGACTTTGTCAGCGTTAATTTATAATTATGATAGCTACTAAGAAGTTTTTAAAAGAATATATTTCAAATTACTTCAGCGTAAATGATATTTGTAGCTTTATTTTCTTGTGGCAGAAGAACATACTATTTTTATCCGCAATTCTATCTTGACAATGCGACTTATAGCCTTGTAAAAAGCAGTCTTGACGTAAATCGATTCCTACGTGTTTAAATGTTTGCCCCTGTAATTTATTAATTGTTACGGCAAAAGATAACAAGGGGAAAATGAATTCTTTTAAAATTAAAAGGTAAATCATTTGGAATCATTGGGATGTGAGTTCAATTTTCCCCGTTTCTGATTCTTAACTCCTATTGGTCGTAGCGTGATGTTATATAGCCTAAATCCTTCCCCGATAAATGGACTATCTAACACTAAAACCATTTTTCAATTTGAACCAGTACTTTTTAAGATTAGCGCGTTCAAACAAACTCGTCAGCTTTATAATATTAGTATAGATTAATACAATGTTAACATGGCGTTTCGAAGTCTATTGCTTTCTTTTCCAAATTTTGCATCCAAACTAAAAATAATAATATACATAAAACCAATTATGCAATAAATTGCAAATTTAAAAAAAATACATAAAATTTACATCTATATTCTAATCATAAATTCAAATTCTATATTTCACAATCCCCATTCTATGTACAAATTATCACAATAATTAATTTTAAACAAAATGGTTCTAATTTTAATTTAATAATAAATACATACCCTTTGTCATTGGTAATTTTAATAGAAATAGAAATCATTATGTAGAAAATTAATCCAGGTAGCCATCAGAGAAAGGAAAACAATCTTGTTGATTTCCTTCTGCAAAAGCAGGCTGGAAAAGATTAGAGAGTTTTTTCCTTGTTTTTTTTTTTTTTCAGCTCGTTTTCTTGCACTGCAACCTCAAATCGGCTTATCGTATGCAGTCCATTATCCTGTTTATTTGGGCCCATAGTTTTGATCAGTTATCCTGTCCATTAAGAAAATAGTATAACCTCTCTTTGCAGGGTTTCTCCAATAACATTTTAGAATGCTGCTGCTTCTCAGTATTCCTCCAGTAGAGCTTGGTTCTATTGCGAGCTGCCGCCTTGATTTAACCTTTGCATAGCTTATTCTACAAATTAGCCCAGGTTTTCGAGAGTATCTGATCAGAACCGCTCCAAGCAAAGCTATCGACTCTTTTAAATACTTCGAGACCTGGGGCGTTCCAGGGTGGTCTTAACATTAATAATAATTATGAGTGCTGGATGTTTAAATAATATAGTGAACTGTATTGGAAATATGGATTACAACATGGTATAAGATTACAGTCTTCATTTAGATTTGAAAGGACATATAATGATGGTTAGGTTATTTTTTTTTATTTTTATTTATCTCCCTGCCCTGCCTGTTAGGCAATACGGGTATTGCAACAGTGGGATGGTAAGCGTGACCGCATAACAACCCACTGCTGCTATTAAAACGGTAACAATATTATATTTTGCTCACAGGTCACATCATTCCTCAGATCAGCCACCGTCCTGCTCTGCTCCTCCTCCGTCTGGCGGCCTGTCAGGAACTGGACCTTCCTCTCTCCTCCTCCGGTCCATGTGGGTAGCAGCTCCTCCTCTTCTTCCTCGCCTGTCTAGAGGTCCTCGTAGGGCAGGTCCAAATATTGAGGTGGGCTGGCCCAATAGCGGTTTTCCACCCGTACACAAAATTTTTGTAGTACGGGTAGTTATGCCTATTGACCAGCCGGGGAAAATCGTTTTCTGTGAGGGCGTAGAGACCTGTATCCCTCGATAATTTAGCCCTTAATGAATCGAAGGCGGTGCAGTCCATGATGACGTGCTCAGCAGTTTCCGGGACGTTGCAGCTAGGGCATAGGGGGTCAATGTATATTCCATGGTGATTAAGCTTTGAGCGGAACCCCCCATGCCCTGTGAGGAATTGCGAGAGCCAGTAGTCCGGGAGGACCCACTTTGCTTCTAGTCGTGACCGGACAGTGGGGAAGTATTTCCTTAGAGTTGAACCTTTCGGACTGGTCACCCACCTCTGGTTCCACTCTTCTATTGTATTCTCCCGGATAATCTCTTTCCATTTTCTCGGGCTCTCGCTTATCCTCAGCTGGAGATATTCCGGCAGACTTGCTGAGCCCTCTCTTCTAAATTTATACATCATCATGTCTTCACGCAGGAGAAGGTCGAGAGGTACCCCTCCCGCTAAGACTTGCACCGCCTCATGGGATACAGTTCGATACGCCCGGGTGACTCGCAGCAAAGCCGTTCTCTGGATTGTTGCCAATCTGCTTTTCTGTCGGTGCGAGAGGTTCTGATTCCATGCAGGAGACGCATACCTTAGGATACCCATCACTACACCTCGGTATATTGTCATGGTAGCTGGGTACCTAAGGCCCAAGAAAGCGCCTCCTACACAGCTAAGGCCGTTCAAGGCTAGGGCCACTCTATTCCTTAAATACTCCAGGTGAGGGGTGGCGTTAAAACCTCTTCCGAACCTTACGCCAAGGTATGTGACCTCCTCACTTGGTCGTATTCTTGCGCCCTGTATAACTAGATTAATAGGGTGGGCCCTATCCGTTGTACCTTTCAAGAGAACGGCCTGAGTCTTTGAAGCAGCCATCTTTAACTTTTTCCTCTCGCACCATTCCCCTACCAGATTGGCGCACCGTTCTGCTTGTTGTTTCAAGCCGGCTCTGCTGTTTCAGTACACCACAACAGCCAAGTCATCAATGTAACCAGTGGCAGGGAACCTCTCTTCCTCTAGCACACCCAGCAACTCGTCGAATACCAGCTTCCATAGAGACGGCTAGGTTATTACACGTACAAATTTCGACTTAGGTTAAATTTTATCTATTACTAGACCTATCTGCCTGATGCGAGGTGGGCGGTCTCTCTCCCTCGTGGGTCATTCCTCTGTCCCTGGGCCGGCCGGCGCCTGTTCTTCTACTGCTCTATGATGATGAGCATAGTGGTCATGGGAAAATGATGGAGTTCTCTGTGATGTTTCCTTTCCGAAATTCTCACGGTTTTTCCCAAAGTGGGGTACCTCCAGATGCTACCTGGTGACCCTTTGTGCACTTAATTGCATTGCTCCTCACTATATGCCAGAACTTTAAATTAGTTAAGAGCAGTGTTCCCTTAACACCTCTCTCATTGCATAGAATGCGGGAGCAAACAGTTACCAACAGAACTCGGACTTTTTTGCGCAGAGAAAGGGAGTTGAGATTTTTCATATACTCCCTTTTTGGCTGGTACCGAGTGATTTAGCTACCTAAAGCTCCTTAGTACAGTACTTTTCCCAGCTGCCTTTGTTAGAGAAGCCCCGATAGTGACCCATAATAATTTACATTATGTCATCGTTTCACTTTCTCTGATCACTGCCAAATTACTTCCAAATACTAATTTACTTCAGAATCTCTCAACGGTATCGATCAGATAAAGATTTAAACAAACATGTATAACGTTCTTTGTTATAGATTTTTTTTTTCATACGTACCTCGCCTTTGAAAGCTATACGGGTATTTCTCAGGGCAAATAATGCCTCATATAAGGAAGACCTATAATTTAGGTCGAAACTTCGACACCAGTCTATTATGTTTTTTTTAATTGTGTATTACTTTGACTTCACCCTGAACTAACATCTCTCACTTACTCACACAGTTAACCATTCTCACTTCACTATGTATATACAACTTTGGACTTGATGAGACGATTGTATTTTCAGAAACGCCATCAGCTTGCCACCCTCGGACTGGGGAGGCCTGAAGAGCAGCCTGACGCACCTGTTCCTGGGAGAGAACGACTTGGAAGAGGTGGACCTGGCCCCGCTGGAACGGCTCACCTCGGCCGGGCTGGACGGCAACCGGCTGCAGGCCGTCCGCTCGCTGCCCGGCCGCCTCCACACCCTCAGCCTCTCCCACAACCACCTCCACAGGCTCCCTCCCCTCTCCTCCATCAGCGGCCTGTCCTGGCTCTACCTAAGGGACAACTTCGTGGCCACTCTGGAAGGCGCACGGCTCCCCAACCGGCCTATCGACAAGCTCGACCTCGGCTATAACTTCCTCAACAGCTTCGATATGGAACCGAGGAATTCCACGATAGTTATAAGGGACCTAAATCTAGAACACAACAGTTTCAAGACACTGCCAGAATCAGCCTTTAAGGGTTTCACTATCGGCAGGATATCCCTGTCGAAAAACAGACTCGAAACGATAAACGAAAGGGCGTTCAACGACCTCTCTAACGTCCTCGAGTACTTGGACATTGGAGGAAACAGACTGCAGAAGATACCTAGAGCTTTGGGTACAATTAAAAAACTGAAGTACTTGTACATGCCGTCCAATAATATCAGCGAAATACAAAGCGATGCCTTGAGCAGCTTTTCGGAAACATTAGGAGCTCTTTCTTTGTCGGGGAACAAATTGGAAAGTATACCCAAGCAAGCTTTGAAAAAGTGTAGAAATTTAGCTCACCTCAACTTGGGATATAATTCTATAAGAGAGGTAAGGGAGGAAGATTTTTTAGAATGGGGCGGAAACCTTGACACCTGCTGCTGATGAACAATAGAATAGTTGAGTTACAGGAGCACACATTCAGGCAGACCCCGAGGTTAAGAGAGTTGAGCTTGTCTTTCAATAAAATAGCCAGTATCCATTCCCAAGCATTTGCTGGCTTACGTCTGGAAAGTTTAGAAATCAGTTTTGGGTTGTACCACGAAGATTTTCCTGAAGATTTTTTATTGCCTTTGACGACTCTCATGTGGCTAGCGTTAGATAACAATAACTTTCGGACTATATCAGAAACTGCATTTCAAAGCCTGGCTGGTTTAAGGTACTTGAATTTAGATGGAAATAGAATATCATACTTGCCTCCGAACATATTTATACCTAGGATTCATCAGTACCTTAGAGATATAAGGATATCTGATAACCACCTTCAAGATATAGCGACCAATACGTTTGCTGATTTGGAGGAATTACAGTATATTGTCCTATTTAGGAATCAGATAAAAACAGTCTATACCAGAGCCTTTGCCAATTTGAGGCATAAAGTAAGTATATATTTAGGGGAAAACAGAATATGGCGTATCCAAGCCGCAGCATTTGATGGAATAACGAATTTTTTGAAACTTGATTTGCAATCAAACGATCTTCATGAATTCAATGTAGATATATTCTCCAATTCTACATGCGAAGAATTCCCTCTGTCCCTCAATTTGTCAAGGAACTTTCTTAGTTCTATAGATATTGGTGATCAATCCAATTCACTTTACATAAAGAGCGTAGACCTAAGTTATAATTCTCTGAATGAAATACCATCTAATTTTTTTAGTCTGATTAAAATCAGTATTCGGCGAATCGACTTGAGCTACAACCATATAAACAAACTGGGCGAAGAGGCATTCGGTCCTCTTCTTCAGCTTGAATCTTTGTCTCTTCAACATAATGAGATTGTAAAACTAAGAAAGAGAGCATTTGCTGGACTTCAGAATTTACAAATTTTAGATCTGTCTCACAACCATTTAGAACAGTTGCATATGGAGCAGTTCAAACATTTAGTTAGTATGAGGATTCTCGATCTATCTCATAATCATTTAAGATCAATACCGAGAGACGCCTTCATCAACACTAAACTGGAAAGGATTGATCTTTCCAACAATGAGTTTTTAGTTATGCCTTCTGCATCTCTGGGAGAAATAGGCTTTACCTTGAGGGTGTTGGATGCTTCGCAAAACCAGATCGAGCACTTGGATAGCACCATGTTCCCAGAGACACCGCTCCTGACAAGCCTCAGCTTGGCCAACAACAGGATCACGCTGGTACCAGACAACGTGTTTACCAGCCTGGCTAACCTCCTGAGGCTGGACCTGTCAGGTAACAAGATCCGCGCCAACCTGAAGGAGCTGTTCCATTACCTGCAAAACCTGCGGGAGCTCAACCTGGCCGCTACCGGGATCTCTAACCTCCCCGTCCTTCCCCTCCCGAACCTCGCCGTCCTCAATGTCTCTTACAATCCAATATCCGACTTCCCTATCGACACTGCCACTGCTCTACCCAGGCTAAGGACGCTCATTATGTGCCACTGCAACTTCTTCAAGCTGCCTTCTGATTCTTGGCCTAAACTAAATTTGCTCAAGCACCTGGATGTCTCTTACAATCCAATCAAGGTAAATGTTTCATATTTTTTTATATTTCTTATTATCTTATTTGCATGATACTACCTTAAGTTGATTTAAGTAAGTAAGATGGTTAGGGCGGGTGATTAATGTCAGAGTTAAAAGCCATCTCCCTCCAGGCACCGAGTGAATATATGAGCTATTAGCTCTAAAGTGGGGTGACCCTTTCTAAGTGGTTATTAATGAATATTAATTTTCTGAATCTTAATAAATATACATGAATTTCCACATTAGCGTTTTCTCCTAAATTGAAATTAGAGCTAACTTAAAATCCGCAATATCTTTCATATTTTAGTTCATATAGTTACAATCTAGATTTTAAACATATTTATCTAATAGTTGACCTTTTAAAATTAATTAATTTGTAATTAATTTAGAAAATAAGTTGGTTTTAATAGTCGACAATAAGAAAAATGAATGAATTGCTAACATTAGCTGCGTATATGATGGGATATTAAACTGGCTAATGAATGAAGAGCAGGAAATATGAATATGCAGGAAAAAGACTGAAATGAATATGGAGAATATATTAAAGGACTAGTCTCCCTTACCATCCATTAAAATTCAGCATCACAAATTATCAAAACTGCTTTATTATTTATTATTATTGGAACTGCATTGTTATTTATAATAATGGATCATTGTAATTTTACTGTTTATATAATACCATAATATCATTATAATACTGTTATAATGATAATACCGAAATTTAAGGTTTCGCGTTTAAAAATATGTTGATTCTGAATTTTTCTTAATACTTCTGCTTATTATAA
Organism: Piezodorus guildinii; assembly: GCA_023052935.1. NCBI lineage: Eukaryota > Metazoa > Arthropoda > Insecta > Hemiptera > Pentatomidae > Piezodorus > Piezodorus guildinii. Next base: position 26,198,352 of record CM041296.1, on the reverse strand, counting down.
TTTGATATAGTTTATGTTTACTTTTGAATTTTATTATACTGTGGAAAAAAAAATGTCCAAATATCAAAAAATAAATAAAAAGTAGAATCCAAATATGGGACAATAAATTCGTCTTGCGAATTTTTCATAAAACTTTTGCTTATTATAATTTGTTATTCTTTATGTTTTTTTGACTTTACGATCCAGTGAAAAAAAAAAAGAATTTCGCCTATCCAGAATTATGTAGGATAGGAATCTTTACAAGTACCAGACATCGAGCATACTCGAGACCCTCTTTTTAAATAAATGATCATCCCAAAAATAAATGATCGTCCCATATTTTTTAGAGTTCATATGGATATAAATTACGAAATAATTTTTCAATAAAGTAAATAAGTAAAAAAAGGTGCGGGCAACATGACATTCACTTACCTCGGATGTTAAAATCAATTTAAGAACTATTAAATAAACTTAAAGTTAAAAATAGTTTTAAGTTAATTTAAATGAAAAGTTTATTCAGTTTTGTTGGAAACATGTGATTCATGATTATACTATGGCTAATCGGACGATGCTTCAGTGGGAGTTCTAAATTTACCTGACATTGGTCTAACCTAAATTGGTACCTGACATCGCACAGGCTAGGGACCACCTTTTAACGTCCCCTCCAAAGGACGGCATAACTAAGGATTTTTTACTCCCATTAAAAAATCCTAGGGCTACCTGCGGGTTTGAATCCGGGACCTTTGGCATAGGAGGCTGTTATGCTAACCACCACGCTACAGGTAACTCCATATAAAATTGTTATGTATAATTATCACTAACAAGTTTATGCCTTATTCATCACATTAAATAACCTTTTACAATTTCGTGTATAAGATAATATATATATATATATATATATATATATATTTTTTTTTTTTTTTTTATAAACCGAGCAAACCACTTACGGACCATGCTTTCTCCTTCTGTTCGGTGGATTTTCCTTCCGCAAATAAAAAATTATAAAATGAAATTTTTCTTTTCCAATTTGAGCAATCAAAATACAACTTAAATATAAGGAATCATTCTTTAGATTATTAAAATATTTTTTACCAAGTAAACATGATTTTATAAACATAGAGAGGATTAAATTGAAATATTGAAAAACGCTTCGAAATTAGTTTACAACACAATAAAATGCCGCTAAAAACCTAATGATTATACAGTTTTATAAGGTAATGGGAGTGAGTAAAAGGAGATACAATTAACTAATTTTACTATATAATAATCTCTATTGTTAGATCGTTTAATCTTAAATAAGTATTACCATTGAAACTCATGTTAATTTTTTTACCTTTTTTTCATTTCTAACTTTATTTATAAGTTCTTAATTGATTTTAACGACGAATATAAGTGAAAGTCGTATGTTGTGTGCACAGATTTTTTATTATTATTTTTAAAAATACAAATTTTATCATGAAATAAATGGACTCCATGGGACACGTAGGTGGTTGCACATCGGTCGAATTGAATTAATTTCGGTTTCCTATTAAGCCTCAGCTGTATTGCGTATCAACGTCAACTCCACACCGTCATCCACAAATTCCTTCTGAATGATATTCATTATCCTCAACCAGGTGTAATTGAGGGGGCTGTCTGTTCAAGTTGTCATCGGAGCATTCCTTCAAACTCCACTGTCATCAGTCATAATTAATTTTATAATCGGAACTTTAAAAAAAAAAAAAAGAAGTAATAACGTCTTATAAAAAAATTTGCAAAACACAAGAACATTAACCATTCCCCTGAAAAAAGGTTAAAAATTACTGGGTTGTCCTGAAAAGAACGCATAACTTCAATCGTTCTATTATAAACGTCAGGAAAGTAAAATGTGGTGTAGGCAAGACACCACTTCTAGTTATAATCATTTTTCTTCTTTTTTTTTTTTAAAGTTATTTATTGTAATTGACAACTGTATTAAATAAATATAATAAGTAAATGTGAGGTATAAAAAAAAATGAATACTTCTTTCTCTTTCTCCGTTGTGCCTCTCAGTTTGGAGGTGCCTCTGTCCATGCAAACCAAGCTTCTCGATCCCGAGCCAGCACCTTCATGGTTTCGAGGTTTTTTCCCTCATATTCCCCCCCACTTTGGAGATGTAATCACACCATTGGATTCTAGGTCTCTTCTTGGGCGTTTTCTAGTTGGTCTGGCTTCAGAATATTTTCTTGAATCCCTGTCTTCTCTCATCCGGCAGAGATGTCCCAACCATCTGAGTTTAATAATATCCTTTAAAGGGACAACTCCACATCCTCTCTAACATAATACTTAAAGATAATAATATTTATAGATTTTTATTATAAATATACATTAATAACGATAACATAGCATTTTATACAATAAAAAAACTTAATTTTAAATAAACATTACTAGTGATAGCATTGTATTTTCCACGATAAAATTAACTTAATTTTAAATCAACAATTAAAGTTAATGAATTATTTGAGAGTTTACCTATATCCATGCACAATATTAAAAAAAAAAAAAACGAACAAACACATATAATTCATAAATATACCTTAATAATGAACACTGCTTTCTAATTCTTCATTATTTCGGTTAATAACTTCCATTAGGTCTTCGTTGGCGAATGTCATTTTTAGCCAGATGTGTAGTTTAAATAGAGATTAATAAAAAAAAAGAACCGGATCGGGTAATCGTCTTGACCGGAAGATAAAGTATAGTATACAGCGGTGGGGGTGGTCAGGATATTGCTTGCCAATATTTAGAGATAAGGACTCAACTTACAGCTAATTCTTTGCTTGCTTATATCTTCTTTTATTCTTGCTGCAGCTCAGTCAATTTTTGCATCCGCACTCCTTAATACGAAGCTCACCATCTTATCAAAAATCACTTTAATTGGTCAAGTTTAACTTTTCAAATACGAAACAAACACAGAGACAAACTCCCACTGTACGCGGCCACGGCCAGACTCCCTTTCTGAAACGCGTTCCGTATAAACACGCCCTATCGCAGTAACTCTACTTAGGTGCTTTTTTAGTGGTACCCAGCTTTTACTTCCTTAAAGGAGGATAGGTAGATATTGAAATATTTAATTGTAAAGTATTGAGATATTTAATTTAACGTTCTTCTCTACCTCCTTCTTCATTATAACTGTGTTGCAGACGTGGTAGTGTATCCAGTTTGTATTTTTTATACTATTGGATATCTCTTGGTCTACCTTTACATTCCTGCTTATCACTTTACCGAGGTAAGTGTATTCTTCCACTATTGCCTTTGGTTCACCTTTGCAAAGTATTTTAAAGTGTTCCTGTTTATGGCCTATATGCATTATTTTGCATTTTCTGACACCGATGCTCATTCCCTTTCTTTCCCGCTGATATGAGGTATGATTCACATGACCTCATACGTTAACAAATGATTAACAAGAATGATACGTTATGGACAAGTGGATTTGTTTGGATAGGGAATTAGGGATTTAAAGAGGTATATCTCTTTTAAACTAGTATCAAAGGGATATTAAAGTTATTTTTTATGATTTGATTTCTGTCAAAATTAAGGGCATTTACGATTTAGCATTGTGAGGATTGGATGTGCGAGGAATGAGGTGTTTCAGATTTTTAAATTACAAAAAAAAAAAAAAGTTAAAACGACAACTAAATGTTTGAATCTGCAAAACAAATGGTACTTCAGACATTTATTTTAATATCTGCATTCAATAGTCAGACTATTGATTAGAATAAATTACTCAGGTATCACTACGTTTATAGAGTATTTGTGTTATTTGCTAAACCGTTGAGTTCTACATTTATTCCTGTATAAAATTGATGGGCTTAGCACAATAGCACAAATAGCACGCTATAGCAAACGTAGTGAGTACCCCTATCATATTAAATCCCATTTAATGTTACAAGTATATAGCGATTTATATCAAAATCTTCTGGGTTCAAATTGCATGGCATAAAGTGGCATCTATGGTATTTTTGTCGAAAACTTGCATTCAAAAATGTTCATGATCCCAATATTGCACACACTGTTAAGTGTGAAATATACATTCAAGTTTTATACAATTCTCATTTCGAAGAAGCCTGATGAAAATAATTTAGCAGAGGACAACCGTTTGTTATTCTACATAGCATTGAAACATGGTATATTCAGTTCCTAGCACGTGAGATGTCATAGTCACGTGTAGTCATTATCTCGACTTTATTAGGTTCCAAGTAACGATATTATTGGAATCTATTCTCATCTATCATCGGGTAAATGACTAAACTCGATTCTCAAACCTAAATATAACCTCTACGGCGAAAACCCATCTATAAAGCTCCATCAAACAAGAGCTTCATAATTGAGTTAAAAGTCATTACATTATTGTGACTGATAAAGTATGTTTTAGTGAACGTATAGAAAATAATGATGGCAACTATGATTAAAAGGAAATTATATATAGGGTGAATACACAAGCTCATTCGGTTATTGTTATTGGTGCGCATTATTTGCTAATATCTCCAAATCTCTTTTATATGGCATTAATGGTAATTATCAGAAAGGTAAAACTCCGGCTTACGAAACTACTGTGTTTGGTTTAATTAACAATTATTGTTTTATACTATAATGAATATAATAATAATAATTTTTTATTGCGTTAAAGATTTACATTTTTTAGCAAGAGGTTTGGCCTCCATAACATTTAGACAAAATCATTTTTTACATTTAATATGGAAATGTTATAAATATTGTAATAAGAATTGAACTAACTACTTTAAAAACGACATTATAAGAAAAACATAAATAACAATTAACAAAATAGCTAAGAATACAAATTTTGTTTGAATAATAAACAAAGATAATTTAAAAAATGAAGAATTATAAACTCAAGAAAACAGAACAAAAAAAAAAGTTTTAAATAATACATATATTGATAACAGTTTCATATAAACAATAAGTAATGACATAACAAATGCCTCTAAATTTTGTATTAATCCTTCGTAACAAAACTTCTTATCTTTAAAGCTTCTATTGAAAACAAAAATAATTCGTTCAACTTCTTATAATTAGTGATTGTTAATATGTCTTATAAATTAAAATTTTCCATAAAATATCCCAAATAAATCGAATCATCTGACTGGATTTAAAACCGAGCACTGGACTCGGCAATGAACTCGAGATCGTGCAGCCAAAGAAGCAATAACAGATGGCATTTCCTTTACTGGGGTGCCTGTTGGCGACTATGTTTCTATCATCAAGCAGCGGTTTCTGTCGAAGGGGGAACAGATTTGGCATGACACTATTGACAACAAATTAAGGGAAATAAGAAGGGACATCTGCCATTACCAACCGTTTTACAAGACAAAATACAGACAACTGCAAAACTTTTTGACTTCCTACGACAGACCGACTTGTACAATAGACTATAATATTTAATCCATTTATTATAGTGATTTAAGGCGAAAATGATCCAAGTGGTTTACGCCTACGAAAAAAAAAATAAATAAAATAAAAAAACCGGGCACGATATTAAAAATGTTCAATAAAATAATCCATTCACGATTATCCTCTGTGATTCCTCGCCTGCCGGTCTTAGTTAAGCGATTAACGTTGTTTTGTTTAAATTGCATTTAAATTTTAAATAGTCTTTTCCAAGTTGGAAGTTGGTACTTTTACTCGTACCGAATATATCAAATAATAAAGTAAATTTTCCTTTTTTTTTTTTTTTTTTTTTTTTTTTTTTTTTTTCGCAAAAGGCAACATTTCGAAGACCACCAAAATAAAGGTATACCAGGACGACACCTTTATATAGTGGTTCCAAACTTGAGGTCTGCAGAAGATGTGCAGGGGATCCGCAAGATGTCATTGGAAAATAATTTTAAATTACCTTAACATAAAATATTTGTGAAGTATTAGCTTTTAATAAGAATCGCACGCTATGCACGGTCAAAATATAACACTCTGAGTGATAAAATTTCTTGTGTTTTCTGACAGGTGCTTCACGTTCGCAACCTTAAAATTTGTCATTTTCTAACATTTTGAAAATAAAGAGCTCAAAAAACAGATTTATTGTAGAAGAAAATGAACTATATTTTGATTTCTTTATGAGTATTTGAATATATAACATCTTGTATAAGTTTTAAATTTTAGTTTATTTTTATTCACTCAAGGTCATTTTATGATACTGTTAGTATTGGACAATAATAAAAAAAAGTTCTTAATTTTGCCTATCTAGGTTTCATTACGATGGGGATCTTAAGTAACGATAGCACAGGCTCTGAGTCACTATTTCACGTTCCCTCTATAGGACAGGAAAGGATTCTTCATTCCTTTAAAATATTGTAGGACCTACGTATGCTTCGAAGGATTTTGGATTGCAAGGATTGAATGCAGGAGGAATTGGATGGTTTAATGGATACCCATGAATCGATCCCATAAATTTAAATAGCCCTAATCATGGTAATATAAATTAATTTGTTGTGGAAAGTTTTGAGCATTTTGATTATGTCAAGTAAATGTTGTACTAAACGGTAACTACGAGCTGTTTGTTGTCGTTTCAGTCTATTCTGAGGATTCCTAGTAAGACGTTTTTCAAGATGGAGTCTTAAGTACCGGATCTGTTCAACTAAGGTAAGTGGAATACTGCTAAAGAATATAGTGGGACAGGCAGGCATAGGTTTTCGACAAAGGGTATCAAATGCATTTAAAACATCTTATCTACGTGTCCCTCAATGTTTGGGTTCCCCACAAATTAACTAAATCATACATGGCAACCCGAATATCAATCTGGAAACTCTCTTCTAAACTGGTACGAAAAGGACCCATTTCTCAAATGGATAGTGCCACGTGGCAAAAATAAACTCATCTACAACAAAGTAGTTCGCAGTCGTTCGTGGACAACTGCTGATCAGCCACCTAATGCTAACAGAAACATCTACATGATGGGATTATCGCGGCGTGCTGTTTTGCGAGTTGCTTTCACAAGGGAAAATGATTAGTTCGAAGATCTAATGCACGCAAATCGGACAAAGCATTGCAACTAGCCAATCGCAAAGGTTTTGTGTTCAACTGCGACAATACCAGACTACGCTCCGCGATAATAACGCTAGTGCAACTTGGCTGGTGTGTTTTATTACTCCCGCCGTATTCTCTAAATACCACTCTTATCAGTTCCTCCAAAACTCCCTTGACGAGAAATCGTTCACTCACAAGAGAGAAGTAAAAACGTATATCGATCACTTTTTCGATGACCGAGATGTTCCGCGAGACGGGAATAATAAAATCATAATTAAAAAAATGGCAAGATGTCATTAATATAAACGTAGAAAACATTATTGAATATCTTTATTCTTAATAAAAACTTTCAATTTTACCTTTCAAAAACCGAACGAATGATGAATACACTCAATATTTACAAAGGATTATTAAATATTAAAGCTACCTTTCACTAAAATCAGCTTTACTGAAAGTGCCACATACATCATACATTTAACTAACACCCTTTTACCCCCAAAACGCTTCTGATAATGATTTAACGAGCTGTTTTGATGTAATATTAAATGGGCGTTAATAATTTTCATTGGAAACAGTCTAACAGTGCCTAAATGATTCTTTCACTTTTATTTTAAATAATTCACCTTGTTCAAAGCAGTAATTAAAATTGAGTAAATATGAAACATTAAGAATTTAATGATATATTACGGAAAACAGAATATATACATATTTTTACATTTCTTTATCCAGTAATAAAGGATATAAACATATAAAAAACCGCTGTAAAAAATATAAAATAAAATAATATATATATATATATATATATATATATATATTATATATATATAAAATTCTTGTTTCTTGGTGTCGGAATGACTGCAAAGTTAACAAATTTGTGCTCGAACCTACCCTAGCTAGAGAATTTATCATTGGGACCCTAAATTGTATGTATTGGGTTATTTTACATGAAATGTCCGTTTTTATAGTTTCTGAAATACATAAAGGATTTTGCAGGTCTCTGTTGTTTTCTTCCGAATGTTTACATATTTAAAATAAACAGTTACTAATTCTCTACCTTTCTATTAAATACATTACCTTCCCAATCAATTACCCACTTTTTAGTATACCTCCAAATATTAACATGGAAACATGCGATTTTCGAGTAATATTTTTGTACGAGTTTAAACTCGGCCATTTAGCAGCTCAGGCCGCTAGAAATATTTGCAAGGCGTTTGGGGAAGGGAGTGCTAATTGCTAAGGAACGGACCATTTGCCGTTGGTTTGCTAAGTTTTCAGCTGGGGATACCGACTTGGAAAACTTGCCACGAGGAAGACCTCCGTCCGTAATAGACAACGATGTCCTCAAACATACAGTAGAAGGAAACCCTACCAAACAGTTAAAGGGACTCTCAGCACAACTAAATTCAAGTGCATCTACCGTTTCCAGACATTTGAAGTGTATTGGGAAAGTAAAAGAGCTCGATACATGGGTACCTCATGATCTCACTGAGGGACAGCAAGACCCCATGTTTCAAAACATACCGTGCAAAAATTGACAGAACTGGGCTACGACGTTCTTCCGCACCCACCACAATCTCACGACTCGTCTCCAACAGATTACCAGCTGTGCAGGAATTTAGACAACTTCGTCAAAGGAAATCTTTTTGAAAATGATGATCAAGTGAAAAGTGCGTTTTCAGATTTTGTTTCACTTCAAAGCTCAGAGTTTTTCAGTTCGGGGATAAAAAAGTTGGTGTCACGTTGGAAAAAATGTGTATGGAAAGAAGGTAAATTCTTCGAATAAAATTATCTTGTTTTCATATCGTATTTTTAATAAAAATCCTTTACCTTGAAAACGGACATTTCATGTGACACAACCCAATAGTTCGGTGCTCAAGATATTCTTGAAATACAGAGTTGCATTCATAGCTAGATTAAACGTATTCACAATATGTATTTACTACTTTCCCATTGAAGAGCTGTCTGAACATTAAACTCACAAACATCACTCTTTGCCATTTCATATGCCTTTCTTTTATCGATGGGCCCTTCATCATGCTAATTATTTCGAAGCTAAATTGAATGATATATCTTCTCTTATTTTCGAAGGTTTATCGCAATTCTTAGGTTTTATGGTGTGAGCTCTTCACTATTACTCTCTTTAATAAAACCTCGTTCTTTCCCAGCTTGGTTTTCGTCACGACTTCGCAGACTTTTCCGCACGTCTTATGTGTCGCTGAGGTATCTACGTAATATTTCAATTCACTGCTAAATATATTTTTTCTTTCTTTTTTTGTAAAGCCAGATATCTTGTAATGAAGATAGTCTGACTGGGGGCCAAATTATTTAATCCAATAATCTTGAGTATTTGTTATTTGTAAATCAGGGCTTTTAGGCGTAAAACATCAAAGGTCATCAACGCCTATACGAACGCTAATATAATTGTTAGACTTCTAGAAGAAGGAAGAGATAAATAAATAATAGTAATTGTAAATAAACGGTGTAAATAGGGAAATAAATTAAGCATGAATGACAAAATTAATTTACAAAAATAAAAGTAAAGTTCCGAAAAGCTATTTAAGAATAAATAAATTAAGTTGTATCAGAAAAATTGTTTTTGGAATAAAGTTTAAATGATGAAGATAGTAAAGTTTATGATTTAGGTAGTAAGGAGTTTTTCCAAAAAAATTTGAAGATTAATTTAATTAAATCCTCACTATCTCCCAGAACTTGCCATGTAGTCATTGCCATCATCTTGAGTATTTATTGCCAACGTATGTAGGTCCTTGTAGTAGGTCTTCAACAGGTTACCTAAAGGTACAGAGTGAGAAATATCAAATCTACAAGTGGAGGTACGGAGTACCCCTGAATCATGATTGTCATACAATCGAAAGAGAAATGACTAAACAACTCAAATCTACAAAATAGAGCTAGAACCGTTGGCAAGCGATAGTTAAGACAATTTATTTATATTTTACTGTCCAGGTATTTTATATTTTATTCCCTCAGAATTCCTTAACGATTATTTTTTGGAATTAATTATTAGTAAATTTGATTATTTGTAAATCAAAAATGCTCAAGGACGTCTATTAACAATTTTATTTATTTATTTTAAGAAAGAAAAAAATGTTAAAATAAAACCACCAACAACAAAATTCAATAGTAGCAAATAAAAAAATTAAAATATAATTCACATTTAGGAAATATAATATGTAAATTTTTGTTGTAATATGTCATGTCTGCTTAAAGGTATTTAATTTATACCAAAACATAGAAAACGGAGTAGTATTTCGTTGTTCCAATAAATGGGTATGCATGTAAATAGGTGGTTACATATATCATTTTGAAAGGAGAACATTGCACAAAAATTTTTATTTGAAGTTTCCTTTTAATAATTATTATCAGACAATATTTTATTGAAGATTTAAGGTATTTTTTAAAGAAAAATTATTGTATTTTAGTGAATAACAGCAAAATTATTGATCATAAAAGAAAATATTTATACACCTTAAAATAACACATTGAAATAAAATAATAGATATTTTTTATCGATTAAAAGAGTTTTTAATTTTAATTAATACCTGGTACAGGTAAAAAAAAAAAATAAAAACTCTACCACAAAAAATAAAACAAAGAAAGAGATAAAAGAAAGAAAAATAAACTACTTTAGATCTTACGCCATTTTCGCTGTTTCTTTTTCAGATGAAAAGGCCCAAGTTAACACATTGTTCATAAAAAAAAAACTTTCCTGAATGGAATAGCAATTTGGTATAACTTTGGGTCTTTTCTCATGTTTAATTCAGGCATTGAGTTCTATTTCAGGAGAAAACCTTTACGGAGGTCTGTCAGATAGAAGGGTGAAAATGGGTATTTGTATAATACCCCAGACATATGATGGCTTCATTCATGCCTTTTCAGGGCCCAGATCTTATTCAAACATAATTTTTTTTAATCTTTAACACAACGCTTCTGCTGTTTCATATAGATAAAAAAACATAAAACTAGCGCTCTACTGGCGTTTTAAGTATTTTCCGTATTTATGCATATCCGTACTTGAATTATAAAGCAAGGGAATGCGATCGTGAAAAAATTGAAAGTCTTTTCAATAGGCATAATCATTTTAAGATCCCATAAATCCGATATATGTCAAGTCTTTGTTAAAGATCAGAAGCTTTTACGTGAATAAAAGTGTATATACTATACTAACATAACATAACATATATATATATATATATATATATATATATATATATATATATAATATATATATATATATATATAAATAAAATATATTGGGTTGTTTCACATGAAATGTGCGTTTTTATAGTTTCTGAAATACATAAAGGATTTTGCAGGTCTGTGTTGTTTTCTTCCGAATGTTTACATACATGTTTAAAGTAAACAGTTACTAGTCCTCTGCCTTTATATTATAAACATTAGCTTCCCAATCAATTACCAGTTTCCAGCTGGGGATACCGAATTGGAAAACTTGTCCCGAGGAAGACCTCCGTCCGTAATAGACAACGATGTCCTCAAACATACAGTAGAAGGAAACCCCTACCAAACACACCGTGCAAAAATTGAAAGAAACCCACCACATTCTCCCGCCTTGTCTCCAACAGATTACCACCTGTTCAGGAAATGAGACAACTTCGTCAAAGGAAGACTTTTTGAAAATGATGGTTAATTGAAAAGTGCGTTTTTAGATTTTGTTTCACTTCAAAGCTCAGAGTTTTTCAGTTCGGAGAAAAAAAAAATTGGTGTCACGTTGGGAAAAATGTGTAGAAAAAGAAGGTAAATACTTCGAATATAATTATCTTGTTTTCATATCGTATTTTTAATAAAAATCCTTTACCTTGAAAACGAACATTTCATGTGACTTGTCTCCAACAGATTACCACCTGTTCAGGAATTTAGATAACTTCGTCAAAGGAAACTTTTTGAAAATGATGATCAAGTGAAAAGTGCGTTTTCAGATTTTGTTTCACTTCAAAGCTCAGAGTTTTTCAGTTCGGGGATAAAAAAGTTGGTGTCACCTTGGGAAAAATGTGTAGAAAAAGAAGGTAAATACTTTGAATAAAATTATCTTGTTTTCATATCGTATTTTTAATAAAAATCCTTTACCTTGAAAACGGACGTTTCATGTGACACAACCCAATATATTAGATAGGTACGCCTGTAAAGTAACAGAAATATTATCCTCCCAACGGTTAGGTGTCAAATATGATCGCTTACTTTAAAGAATCAACAAACGTCTTAAGGTTTTTACAAATATGGTCCCACGTAAAATTTATACTTCACTCCATCCCAAGACACTTTATGTTTGTTTTTTATTCAAACAAATTTACTCCGATGTACAATTTTAAGAATAAATCAGGTTCGTGCATCAACTACTTTGACTGTTTTGATCGGCATTTCATTACTATTACTTATTTCCTTAACAAATATTAGAAATCTATTTTTTTATTTTTATTTTTTTTAAACCATAACGTGTTTAACTACGCCACAATATCAAAACTTATCTCCATCGCAATCACTGGCTTTGCATGTAGTTGACAAGTGCGAATAAACACATTAAGGTTAAAAATATAAAAAATAGATTTTAAACAGTTGTTAGCGAAATAAATAATAGTGATAAAATGCTCATAAGAAAAGTCAAAGTAGATGATGCACGAACCAGATTTCTTTTTTAAATTGTACAATGCAGTAAATTTGTTAGAATAAAAACCATCTTGAAGGGTCTTGGGGTGGAGTAAAGTATAAAAGTGTAAGGATCGAAGTAGGTAGTTGTGTAACATTTGTCTGTGATCGCCAGTTTTTTTTTAAATTTGTGACCATCCCATCCTAACACTTTCCTTTCTATCTACGCTGATGACACTTGTGTGTTATCAGTCAATACTGATCCAACTATTGCCTCTCAAACTCTTCAATCCCACATCACAGACCTCGAAGTGTGGTGTCAGAACTGGAGAATTAAAATAAATGCCAACAAATCCAACCAAATTACCTTTACCCTTCGTCGTAAACCAATGACATCCTGCCCTACTGTCTCCTTCAATAATACTCCTCTTGTCCCGGTTGAACAGATCCGATATCTAGGACTGCACCTTGACAAACGTCTCACTTGGAACCCTCATACAAGACTTAAACGACAAGAAACTGCTCGACGTTTTCGACTACTTCAACACTTACTAGACAAACGTTCTAATCTTCCACTTAACTACAAAAGACTCATCTACATGACTATTATAAGGCCGATATGGACTTACGGAGTAGAGCTTTGGGGTCTACTAAACCATCGAATTCTTCCCGTTTCCAATCCCTACAATCCAAAATCCTTCGTAAAATCCTCAATGCTCCTTACTTTGTCACGAATACACTAATCCATAAAGACTTTAATGTTCCGTATGTTGCTGATTTGGCCCGATCTAGATACCATTCCTTTCATGGCAAACTCCATTCCGACCCAAATCCTCTAGTTTCAATCCTTTCTTCCTCTTCAATTCCTGACAATCCTCCGAGGCGTCTGAAAAGGAGATGGTCCCTAGACCTTCTAGTTTAGAACATTTTTAGAGTGCTTCCATTGGGAAACTTCTCTACATGTGTTTCATGCCTTTATATATTTTATCTAATTTACTTGTTGTATTCCTGTATACAGTTGTAAATTCCAATAAATAAATAAATAAAAAATAAATAAAATTTGTGACATACCCATTTTTTATGACTGGGTGTGCCCAAGGGTAGAGTCACTATTCTAACAGAATAAAAATTAGGAACCCGGTATCATAAGTTCAGCTCACAACCACTGAAGCAACCCAATCTAAAAAAATGGATAAGGTATCATCTACGTAATTGTTAAATAATTAAATGAAAAAAGAAATGTTACATATATTTTTTTAAAGGGATGTCCGATTCGTTATGACTAATGCTATTAAAAACTAGCATCATACATCAAATATTGCAAAAGAATAAAATGAAATGGATTACTGGCTTTATAGAGCTTAAAAAGGCAATTACGAACTGGATTATATCAGCTTCAGGGGCGAAAAAACTCGTTTGTATTAAATCTTCACTAATCCACCTAATGTAATTAACAGAGACAGCTTTCGTTAAAGGACAAATTATTAAAACATTTTATTCCTTTGAGGATTATTCGGATATATTCATGGCGTTCAGTCACGTACATTTTGAACAATTAAGTATAATATGATTATAATATTTCACGCATGGCAGCTGATGTAAAGTTGACGTCGATATAATAATAAAGCTTTTGGACACTCTCTGCCTAAATTAATGTTTTCATTAATTGAATATTAAAAGTAAATTATGTTTGGACCTACCTACTCATAAACGTTTTAATCGAAATAACAAAATAAATACATATTTATTCTCACACACATACAATTTTTACATTAAATAAATTTAAATTACAATGTTTAAAGCGGTGAGTGCCGCTGGATGCTTGTCTCTCTCATGCCAATCACTATACGTTTATAAAATGTTCCCACATTCACAGATTGTTCATTATATTGGGTTGTTTAACATGAAATGTCCGTTTTTATAGTTTCTGAAAAACATAAAGGATTTTGCAGGTCTCTGTTGTTTTCTTCCGAATGTTGACATATTTAAAGTAAACAGTTACTAATCCTCATAATCCTCATCATTTATCACATATCATAATATCATCATCACAGTTACTCATCCTAATACCTTTGTATTATAAACATTAGCTTCCCAATCAATTACCCACTTTTTAGTATACCTCCAAATATGAACATGGAAACACGCGATTTTCGAGTAATATTTTTTGTACGAGTTTAAACTCGGCCATTCCGCAGCTGAGGCCGCTAGAAATATTTGCAAGGCGTATGGCGAAGGGAGTGTTAATGAACGGACCATTCGCCGTTGGTTTGCTAAGTTTTCAGCTGGGGAAACCGACTTGGAAAACTTGCCCCGAGGAAGACCTCCGTCCGTAATAGACAACGATGTCCTCAAACATACAGTAGAAGGAAACCCCTACCAAACAGTTAAAGGACTCTCAGCACAACTAAATGCACGTGTATCTACCGTTTTCAGACATTTAAAGTGTATTGGGAAAGTAAAAAAGCTCGATACATGGGTACCTCATGATCTCACAATATTCTTCCGACTTGTCTACAACGGATTACCACCTGTTCAGGACAACTTCGTCAAAGGAAAACTTTTTGAAAACGATGATGCGTTTTCAGATTTTGTTGCACTTCAAAGCTCAGAGTTTTTCAGTTCGGTGATAAAAAGGTTGGTGTCACATTGGGAAAAATTTTGGAAAAAAAATCGCTACAGGTACTCTAGAGAGAGAAATAAAAAATATCATTTAACCCTTTTAAGCCACCATGACCCACCGGTGGGTCACACTTGACTGTTCCGTGGGGTGGGGTGACCTACCGGAGGGTCACGCTTGTCTGTTCAATGGGGCTTAATTATCCCGACGGGCGACTTGCACCATAGGTGAGTCACTTGTTTTTAGAAAATAACTTTATTTTATCTTATCTCAACATTATATGTTGTAGGAATTAACTAGCATAGGGGATTATTAATTAAATATTTTATTAATTTCAACACCCTCCCCCTTCAAAGGACTCTTATCGATTATTTTCACATTATTCTTCTTAAAGAATTTTATTTAGATGTGCGTTATTTCTTTTTATATTTGTATTCCCATAATATGATATAAGAATATATTATATAATGATAATAATATAAGAATAATTTTTAAAAATAAATAATTGTATAAGAATCTTTTTTATAATTATTTCTATAATTACTCCTTTAAGTCATATGTGTATGTCAAAACTGTAACGATCTCGTATTTACGCGTTGTAAGTCTGGAACTGTTGTGATCTGGCATTAAACACGTTTGAACATGCAAGTGTCGCCCGCCCCACGAAGCGTAAGTAGCTAAGACAGTCCCGCCTCACGCGAAAAAACGTAGATATTCACCGTGAACAGTGAACGTGTTAATCCCTATCACAATATTTCAATCATAATGAAACATACATGGTATTAAACGTTTGTTTGTTTGTTTATTTATTTAACGTCACTTTATGCTACTATGGCTAATCGGACGATGCTACAGTGGGAGTCCTAAATTTTGCCTATCCAGGCTTTATTAGGATAAGGATGTTTAACGAGTACCTGACATCGTACAGGCTCGGGACCACCTTTTAACATCCCATCAGAAGGACGTCATACTAAGGATTTTTTTCTCCCATTAAAAAATCCTAGGACCACCAGCGGGTTTGAACCCGTGACCTTTGGAATTAAACGTCATTAAATAGGTTTAATAATATATTAAATAGACATTTTTGTGTTTTGGAAATCAACATCTCAATTATAGAACGCAATAAATAAGAAATGAACTTTTTTGAAATGAATTTAATGATAACAAAGAGTTTCGTTTTCTAAGGGATTTGAAGTTGAGTGTTAAACAAAGACTGTAATTTCTCATTCACCAACACCGAGGGCATTAATCCAAGCCTACTGCTCTTACTTAAAAATTATCCATTGGAGAAAATTGTCGTTGAAATGTGTCATTAAATAGTAGAAGAGGTAGAGGGACGAGAGACTGCTTTGATGTGATGAGGGTACAATAGAGCGGACAATTAAATCATGTAATTGCAATGGGGCTTCCTCCCGTGGAAGGTAAACCACAAAGGCTATTTCATTCCCCTCCCCCGTCCCTGTCTGTCGTCTAATTGCTAAGCTTTCACAACCCCAGCAAATTTTCACGTTCTGAAAAGTCTTTGTACACATTCACACTCAAGATGTGCTATCTCTGATGCGAAAATGTGCGATTTTTTTTAGACGTTCGAGTTTAAAAAATCCTGCGTTTTTAGAAGTAAATTCTGCCATGAATTTTTCACAAGCATTTAGTAAACTCTCTGTTTTATTTTTGCACGATGTATGAACTGTTATTAATAAAATAATCAGTCTATCTTCCTTTAATTATATTGGTCAAAAATATAAAATCAAAATCACCCCACCTTGCCCCACCTAAGACGGGATATCCTCGTGGAAGTAATTGGGTATGGAATATTTAAATCGTTTTATTTATTTATTTAACGTCACTTTATGCTACTATGGCTAATCGGACGATGCTACAGTGGGAGTCCTATATTTTGCCTATCCAGGTTTTATTAGGATAGGGATCTTTAACGAGTACCTGAAACGCACAGGCTCAGGACCACCTTTTAACGTCCCCTCCGAAGGACGGCATAACTAAGGATTTTTTTCTCCCATTAAAAAATCCTAGGACCACCTGCGGGTTTGAACCCGTGACCTTTGGTATAGGAGGATTTAAATCGTTTTACTTGTATTTAATCTTCACAAACTGGGAAGATATTCGTGATAGTTAGCTTCCACTCTTGCACAACTTACCGCAAGTCTGGCGAGTAATTCATCCTTCACTGGACGTAGTAGTACAAACATTCTTATCTTCGTCATTTCATGCCTGAGCTCCTTTGCCTGCTTTCTTGATTCTTTTCCATCTTTTATAAGTTTTTTTTTTTTTTTTTAGTGTCCTTATGTTTGTTACCTTTGGATTCGGTTCCTTAGTGTTTTGTTCTTCCTACAACTCTTTTTACTTTCAATTACCTATATATTAAATACATAGTGAGGAAAAGTATTGCGATCGTGAAATTTTTTGAATTCGGGTTTTCAACGAAAATACACGGTTTATGGTCCCAGGATCTCATTAGCCAAGTCCAGCAAAAATGTGTGTGATTGTTAGTGCTAAATCTAGCACTGAACTGAAATTCCATATTTAGAAAACCTATTTGCCCGAGATGTTACAGCAACTTTTTCATTAAAATCAGCTTTTACTTACCTACATATTAAATATATAGTAAGGAAAAGTATTGCGATCGTGAAAATACACGGTTTATGATCTCAGGGTCCAATTGGCCAAGTCCCACAAAAAGGTGTGTGTGCTAAATCTAGCTCGCAAACAAAAAATGCGATGTTACAGCAACTTTTTCATGAAAACCAGCTAACCAAGAAAGAAACTTTATTCCATGCATTTTGCTATATCGATGTAAAGTTTAATACGCTTCAAATCATGTAGGTTTTTTTTTTTTTAATATTCTGACAGGGCTTAAATGCCGATATTTTAATTTTTTTTTCTACCTTTAATTCTGTAGGTCATGAAGACTATTCCTAAATGTCCGCATTTCCATGATACAAATCGCAGGTCCATCAAAAAACAAATGTGCTATGTGTACCACATACTCATACAATCTACAGTCACATTCATAATACAATGGAATAATTCAAGATGAAATATCTCTACAAGGTGATAATAATTTACAATTACATGAAACAATAATAACAAAACATGCTTTCTCAACATTATCTACTTTTACAAACGTACTCTTCTTTTCAACAAAGTTTCAGTGAAAATCGCAAATTAAAAAAAAAAGTTTCACTTCTATCGGCAGTCCCTATGACCTTTTAGCGGGACTAGGTCATTTGGACTATATATTTGATAATACGGTAAACATTTTTTGAGATATTTTCCTAAAAAAAAAAAAGTACAATAAGTAGGTAAATTACCACCAGCAAAATGGTCCCTCCCCATTTTATTTCAACAAAGGCTTAAAGCCACCCCACTCCTCAAGCGCATACCGCGCCTTGTGCGAAAGGAACCTTAGAATGCCAAAAGGCAATACGAGGCCTGAGCCGTGGACTGTATATACCATTATTACTGTATATACATAGAATGTTTATGTATTTATTTTTGTAAATAATGTTGGAGGATAAGAAAAAAAACAAAAATAACCATATCATCTTTGTCATAAATATTGATATTTCTGTGCCAATATTACATCGGTATCGATAGTGGTCATCGAAATTGATATCTATATCCTATCTCTAAAGAACAGGTATACACAGACTGCTGCTAATGTGCCAGTCCAGTGCATTTGACGTGAGCATGTTGGTGACGCTGGATACGGTAATGCCAAATGACAAGTTTTTCCCATGCAAAAAATCGCATAATGAGAGTAAAGAAGTTTTTATGAAAAAACTGCTCTATAGAAAGCAATCTTCCGTAGCTTACTATGATATCGAAATATTAACACACAAACAAAATTAGTTTTCCTTATTAGTGTGTCATTTCTTAATAGTCGCACCGCAAACCAACTTAATTTTTTTTAATTTCATTGAAAGTACCGGGTTTTGTCACTCTTTTTCAGCGTGTAACTGTTATTACGCCATTGTACAGCATTGATTGGTCCAACTGGATAAAACCTTTTGTACAAAGAGATCGATGGCCGCCTAAACCAAGACTGACTCCCTGCAATACATCACGTTCTGTGCGACATACATCATACAATATAATACCATACAAATAGACCCCAGCTCACTACGTGAGAGGGTCTGTTTTCATTGTCCCAGTCTAATAGTCTAATATCAGACTCATCAGTTTACCAACAATCATCATAAATGCCTTTTATATGATGCCTCAATTTGAGAGTAGTTATAAAAAAAAATTAATTACTTGTAATGTAGGGTGTCGCTTCTTAAACAATTGTTTACTCCAGCGATTATAGCTCTTTAACGATAAGTCTTCATGGCTTGTTATGCATGCTGATAAATTACCAATTTATCCTTAGCCAATGTATGCATACTAATTTATTTCTAACAAGTCAATTTCAGGTGCGCAAAAACAATTGGAAATGATTTTGATCATTAGCAGACACTCCTCTATCGCTAACCTAATTAACATGAAAATTTTAACCCTTAAACCTCATATAGAGTGGCCGTAGATATTCAGGAAACCCTACCAAACCCTAAAGTAAACAAGAAAACATACCGAAATACTGACTTCAATTTAATTCCTCCAGCTTTCAGCTCGCTTGATCCCGTTGGAATCAGAAAAAATTACAAAAAATTAGACTTAAAAAAATCACTGTCAGTTGAAAAACTTGATATCAACATAAAGTTCTTTTCAGCATCCCGATCCTAATTATATCTCTACTCTGATTGATTAAACTTTATCTGAATTTGTATTGTGCTTCTTCGTTTTTTTTTTTTTTTTTTTTCCCATTAGTCTTTAGTTGTTTATCTATGTGCGGCTTTACCCGAACTTTCGACGAAAATACTTCCTAGGTGTGTATCCCTTTCAATCATTCAGGAATCCTATATGTTAACATACCACCCCTACCCTACCACCTTATATTCACAAGAACCCAGCCCTTAAACCTACTCATTCCCTCCCACAGTACCGGTTATTCTGAGAGATTTTTCGGCGTGAAATACACGTTTTAGGGTCCTCTGAGTCCGAATAACGAAGTATGTGTGTGTGTGTGGTAGATCTACAAAAACTAAAAGCCGCACGAAACTGAAATTTCATATTAGACAACTCTACACCCGAGACGTTATACCATTTTTTTTCACAAAAATCGGCTGACCGGAAATGCTACTTTACACTAGAAACTTTACACCTTTTTACGATTTTCTCAAAAAACCGCTATAACGATTTTGGTTAAACTAGCTATATTGATGTAAAATTAAATACGCTTCAAATCATGTAGTTTTTTATTACTTTCACTTATTATATAAAGTAAGGAAAAGTATTGCGGTCATGAAAATTTTCGAATTACAGTTTTCAACGGAAATACACATTTTAGGGTTTCCTGAATTTAAACAACCAAGTCCCGCAAAAAGGTGTGTGTGTGTGTGTGGTAACTCTCGGGCGGAAACGGTAAGTCCTATGAAACTGAAATTTCATATTTAAGACAAATATATACCCGAGACGTTACGAAAGATTTTTCATCAAAATGAGCTTACCAGAAGAGCCACTTTATTCAATGCATTATGCACCTTTTTTCGATTTTCTCAAAAACGGTTCCGACGATTTTGATTAAACTCACTATATCGATGTAAAATTTAATAAGCTTTAGTATCATTTAGGTTTCATTTGGATTAAAATGGTCTGACAGGGCTTAAATGCCAATATTTTAAATTTTCTTTTTCTAAAGTACCTTTAATTTTGTTGATTCTATAAAAATAATTATATTATCTTGTTACCACTGATGAAAAACAAGTAAATATATAAATTGAATGAATTCGATACCCAACTAATGGAGAAATTAGAAAAAATATTTTCTTAATGCAATTTTTCTTTTTTGAACATAGAACAGTAATATACATGTACATAATATACACGTATTTGTATCTCCAACTGTATTTGAAAATTCTTTCATTGATTTTAAAAATTGTGGTAAGCGAAAGTCGTGTGTTGCCCGCACTAGATTTTTTCTTTATTTGAAATAGTCTGACATGGCTTGAAAGAAAAAAAAATTAAAATTTTAATTTTAGATTACATTTAAACTATCTAGGAAGTTGAGAAAAATGCTCAATATGGGAAAGTTTTTATATTTATCACATTCACTTACCTATATATGAAATAAATAGTAAGGAAAAGTATTGCGATCGTAAAAATTTTTGAATTCCAGTTTTCAACGAAAATACACGATTTAGAGCCCCCTGACGATTCTCTGCATCTACCTAATGATTTAGGTAATTACCAATATTTCAAATTTTCTTCCTTAGAAGCAATTTTTTTCAATTGTAAAAAATTGCCATGTCATCTTGTTTGCGTTTGAAAAAAAAAACTGGTAAATATATAAGTAAAACAAATGTGATATTAAACTAAAGCAGAAAAGAGAAAAAATATTTGTTTATTGCAATTTTTGTATTTTTGAAGATGAGAACAGTAACATACATGGATAATATACTGTTGGAAAGCTAAAGATTTTGGAAGAAATATCACCTTATAAAGAAAATTTAATTTATGGTGTTAAAAATCTGATAAAACTAACTGTTTCTTGTAGATAATAATATAATAGTCTATTGAATTAAACACATTTTTCTATCAAAGCTGAACGTGATTAATTCTTTAACCTTTTTTCATCTCTTTAGTAGAAAATTCTTAAATTGATTTACATAAATTGATAACAGAGGTAAGCTAAAGTCGTGTGTTCCTTCCACCAGATTTTTTTTTGAACTGTTTAATTACTCTATGTTTTGTATTTTTTTTTTTAATATTTTCATTTAATCATTTAATTATATTTATTTTAAACCTCCTGATCGTTCTGACAGTTTAGACGTTGTTTTGAAACGGACGACTTACTACAAGAATTCTGGGCAAGTACATGTAGGAAAAAAAAAATCGCTGCGTATGTTCTATCAGCTTTTTAGCTGAGTATTAATAAATCTATCATAAATATACGAAACAGATATAAAATTCCTCCCTATAACCCCCCTCTGATGACCTTTGACTCAGGGCAAAAGTCTATTATTTAGAAAGCCAATTTCAATTAAAATCAATCTATTCATGTTTAACGCAAGGTCATGCTTTTTCATAGCCGAGCCCGTTATCCCTGTTATCATCAGAATGTAGTGTAAGCAAAACTCAACCAGGAATATTTATATTTTTGTTTCTACTTCTATTCGCTATCCGATAAGATAATTATATTTAGTGGTTTCATGCAATCACCCGTCAAACGAGAGCACTAAAATTGTTTTCTGCAATTTACAAAAAGTGAAGTTGATGTTTTAATATCCAAAAACTATATAAAGTTAAATTAGATATATCATAGGTGGAAATTATCGGGATTCAGGCGTGTGAAATATATTTTGATTGTATTAAAATACAATTCAATATTATTATCATGTGTAAAATATTGCCACCCCAATCTAAATCGTTTAGAATACAAAAAAATCTGGTGCGGGCAACACACGACTTTCACTTACCTCCGTTTTTAAAATCGATTAAACAATTTTCAAGTACAGTAAGAGATAAAAATGATTTCAAACCATCAAAGAATTAGTTAAATGGAATTTCTATAGAATCATGTGTTTTATTAAAAAATCAATTACACTATCATCTAAAATAATCAGTTAGTTTCATCGGCTTTTCATCACTCTTTATCAACATTTACAAGGTTGTGTATAAGATTTTTTTTTCTAAAATCTTTGGCTTTCTAACGCTATATTATACGTATATATTACTGTTTTTATATTCAAAAACAT